>OX352762.1:107426219-108871724 GCA_947095585.1 Nephrocerus scutellatus | reverse complement strand
ATATAGTACATAGGCGCAGGGACATAAGTCCCAAAAAATAGTCTCACTGAAGTGGGACATAAGTCCCAAATCAAATCCCACCCCATCGGGACATAAGTCCCAAAAAATTATGTTGGGACTTATGTCCCTCCGCCTTTTAAAAGGAGCCATTTCATGTATGTAATGAAAGTCCAAAATTTTTTTTTAATTATAATCTCTCCGAAAATTTGGGACTTATGTCCCATCTTCGACAAAAGTTCTTTGAACTTATGTCCCTATCGGTTGGGACATAAGTCCCCAATTCGATTTGGGACTGATGTCCCATTTAAGTTGGTCATAAGTCCCAAAAGTAAATATTGGGACTAATGTCCCTGCGCCTAGTACATATTCGTAACAAACTAGCAAAAACAACATTGTACGAATAGATCAGAATCCGCAGCAGTATTAAGGGCTCGTTAGCAAAGCTGGGCAAAAATATTCTTATTCGAATCGCTAATTGCTGCGTTTATTGTTTTTCAACCTCTATGCCGTTCATCACCACGGTGCTCTATGTTATTTCACCATACATCGAGATGGAACAAATTAATCTAGCTTGGAATGAAGAACCCACCCAGGCATAAAAATGAACTTGAAGCTAACAGAAACATTCAGACATTAGCAAAAATATTCTTATTCGAATCGCTAATTGCTGCGTTTATTGTTTTTCAACCTCTATGCCGTTCATCACCACGGTGCTCTATGTTATTTCACCATACATCGAGATGGAACAAATTAATCTAGCTTGGAATGAAGAACCCACCCAGGCATAAAAATGAACTTGAAGCTAACAGAAACATTCAGACATTAGCAATGCAAGCGAAACTGACGCTGTAGACCAAAAATTACACAAATCACATACCCCGGTTGATGGTTCGTTGGTTGGTTGATGGTTCCGACGGCTACTGCGACTATACTGATTCACGCAGATCAAGATCGTTTATCGTTGGTAGGATGGACGTAAAGTTACAAACGCCTAAACACAATTCAGTAGACAAACATCAGGTAAAAGTGAAGACTCCAAGGCATTGTATTTCGAGTGCATCATGTTCTCTGTGGAATTTGCATAAATTGCACTCCAATTGTTTTATGATGATGCTCAAAATCGATTGCAAGGTTACTTCAGTTTTGCCATTCTTAACTGTCCATCCGTGATTTTTGGTATCAGTATCAGACAAAGAAGAATTATGGTGCTGTAAAAGTCTTTTGAAATCCATCCCATCGATTGCAATCGGGCGAACTTCGAGAACGACAAAAATTTCTTGTTTGTTGAGCAGAATGTAAAGAGAATTGTTACTTCGCCTCCTAATCATCGTTCTACTGACGATTTCCTCATATATTCGTATAGATAAGAATTCAATAATTTACCAATGGGAAGGATTTCGCCAAATAATCAAAATTTATTGAGGAAGTGGTGATGGTAACCTTGTAACCTTTGAAAGTTGGTACATAAATTGCAGGACGCATTTTATCTAAGATGGCTCAAAACGATATATATATCGTTTCAATAGCTCTGACCATTTGGAGGTCTCGCTCTGATATGATCGTACAATAAATTTCTTCTACGTTGCCAGAGCGAAGAGTGGCCATATATACGAGTATACGGCGTAAATGTTGTTCTTATCAGAAAGCCCGATGACCGTCATAAGCCGCCAGAATAAGAAGCATTGTCGCCTCGGATTGCATCTCTACCAAGACATTGTTTATCAATTAGGCGTGAAAGAATCCATGTCGATGTCCATGCGCGCATTCCGAACGTAATCTGTGTACAGCAGCCAGCCATCCGTCTCCTTAGATGATTCCATTTACTACGTGCTACACGCCGATTACGTGTTTTGCTCTCGAACGAGATTGCGCTAAATTGGAAATTAATTTTCGATTTCGATTTTAATTTGTTCAGCGCCACTTTTGGGGCTGCTGGTTATCAGGTGGTAAGCGCGTGCGTGACATGACCATCGCGTGATAATGTGGTGCTGGGGCCAATAATACAACATAAAGCACCGTCACTTTATCGCAACATAGTTGCGCAACGTTATAAGGTCGATTCGTCGGGGTCGACCTTGAAAGATCGCGCCCGGCATGCAAAACGCATATACACGACACCTTTGAAGATGATAACACTTCCTTCGATGTCGTTTTGTTTTGCTGGCGATTGTCATCAGTGCGCATCATTTGTCGTACACGCTACGGGGGCAGCTGTACAGACTGGCTTGGCAATATAGCTCGACGGCCGGCCGGCGCCCTATTTCTTGACGATTTACAATGTTGGTCGCGTGACCTTTTGTACATACATTTTGTTCTGCACAGCGTGATCAGCAAGCATTTAACTTCAATTCCCAAAAGCTAAAATCTCTTTAATTTAATTAATTATTAACTTTTCCATCGCACGCCATGTGCAATGGTCATTTTGCCATCAGCGGTGGTGATGGTGTCGTCGCGCGGTCGCCCAACCGACGCCTCTTCCATTTTGGCATTTATGTCGTACCTACTTAAGTTATTATGACACCGAACAGTGAATAAGCTTAAGTGTACCATACAACACCGCGGCGCAACACCTGAGAAGTGTTTATGAGCTCATGACGTGTGTATGAGCATTGGAGTCGTCGTTGATGGGTCGTTCCCATTTTCTGTTTTTCTTTTACTGCTGCTGCTGCTGCTGACTGCTTCAAAGCGGAATCTGCAAGGTTCAAGGATTTATGTAATAGGTAATTATAATAAGGTTATGGATAATTACTTTAGTTATAGTTACTGATACGATTACGAGTTTGCAACTTGAGAGTTTTGCTTCTCACTTGCTAGTTATGACACGCAACTTTATTGTGCCATTTGATAGCAACTTTGAGAAATAGAAAAAAATGCGTACTTTAATGTTTGTTGTAATGGAATTCACTGACAAGGTCTTGTCATGTAATAATGGGTTTCCGGATGACTCCCATTTGTTTAATGGGCTGGTGTAATTTTTAATTAGATTCTTCAGTCTTGGCAGATGCGGACGCTTCAAGGGCAAGAGTACTCGTTGGGAATATTTATTTTTAATTAGCGCATGCTTTAAGAGACTTGCACCCTATAACCTAGAAACGGCCAGAAAGAGCTAGGAAGAGTGTAGTAGTTTTGAGTTAAAAGTTCACTCACAAAATAGGATATTATACATACTCAGTAACCTACATGTTGTGTGTATATGTATGTGTTAGCCATACAACAACTCAATCGTTCATATGACGGCGCATTTAAAAAAGGCAAACATCAAAAAGACGCACGATTAAAAAGGCGGGCGACAAAAAAGGCGACCATAAAAAAAGCGACCAACAAAAAAATATTTGATAAAAAAAATGGGCATTACATAAATACCTTTACGTTGTGGATCATCATCATCATCATATTTGGCTCTACAACCGGGGTCCGGTACTGGCCTCCCGCAAAAAGTCTCTCCGCCGGTAGGATTTCGAGCCGATGTCATGCAGTTTGGCATCCCTAAACTTTGGGCGTCCTGGTCTACGCCATCCTTCCAACGTAATTTTGGCCAGCCTCGCTTTCGTGTTCCATAAATCCTACCGCAAAGGACTTTCCGAGCAGGATCCTCTTCGCTCATGCGAGCAAGGTGTCCTGCCCACCGGAGCCTACCGAGCTTAATTTTCTTCACGATGACGACATCGCGGTAATGCTCGTAGATCTCATCATCATAGAGTCTCCGGAATCGTCCTTCCTTACATACGGGGCCAACAATTTTCCGTAAGACTTTTCTCTCGAACGCGGCTAAGAGGTCAGAATGCTTTTCGGTAAGCACCTAAGTCTCGGATCCATATCTAATACTGGTATGACCATTGTCTTATATAACAGCTGCTTGGATGTTATGGTTAAATTCCTGGATTTGAGGAGTCTTGACAGACTATAGTTAGATAGGCTATGTTGGCTTTAAACAACCGTGCGCGTAGTTCTGGTTCCATGCTGTTATCGGCTGCTACAGTTGACCCGAGATAGTTAAAGGATTGTACTACTTGAAATTCGCGCTCCACTATTTGAATTGAGGGACCAATGTTGGATCTTCTACTCGCAGACGTGGTTTTGCTCTCATTTATGTGCAGCCCCAGATTTCGTGCCGCCTGCTCGATCTGGATGAAAGCTTCCTGTACAGCTCTTGGTTTTCTACCAACGATGTCAATATCGTCTGCGTAAGCCAGTACGGACTTATAGAGGATTGTTCCTCTCGCCGTTACGTCAGAGTCTCGGATCAGTTTCTCCAACGCCAGGTTGAAGAGAACGCAGGCCAGCCCATCCCCTTGTCGGAGCACGTTATGGATGTTGAATGGGCTTTATAGTGATTCGGATATTTTTACTTTGCTTATAACATTGGTCATGGTAAACCTACATAGTCGTGTCATTTGGGATGCCGAATTCTCTCATGGCTTTATAAAGTTCTACTCTGGCTATACTATCATATACGGCTTTAAAGTCTATAACAAGCTGGTGTAGTGAGTTTTGAAACTCTAGAAATTTTTTCATCACCTGCCTAAGGGTGTATATCTGATCAGTTGCTGATTTGCTTGGGATGAAGCCACACTGGTATGGACCAATGATCCCTTTAGCGTATGGGGCTATCCTGTCTTGAAGGATAGAGGAGAAAATCTTATACGCCGTACTCAACAACGTTATACAACGATAATTGCTGCAGGTTGTGATATCTCCTTTCTTATGTATGTGGCACAGGATGCCTCTTCGCCAGTCTTCTGGCATCGCTTCTTCCTCCCATACTTGCACTATTAGTTCATGAATTGCTTGATGTATTGCGTGGCCTCCTGTTTTAATTAGCTTCGCTGGGATATCATCAGATCCCAGAGCCTTATTATTTTTAAACCGATTTATCGCTCTGCTAACTTCGTCTTTGCTTGGTGGCTGCAGCATAGTGTGGTTTCGGTCATTGGTGAAGCCTCACATTCCTCAGTTAGCTGGCCATTAAGCAACTCATGAAAGTGCTCTTGCCATCGCTCTAAGATGCCTTTCATATCGGCGATCAGATTACCCTCTTTGTCTTTGCAGTATGTGCAACGCGGTGCATATTGCGTCATACCGCGCACTCTTTGGTAGAACTTCCGCGCCTGGTCCTCGCTCTCTATACGAGACGAGATTCTTCTCCCAGGCTGCTTTCTATTGTCGATGAACTGTTTTTTCATATATTCTGAGATCTTAATATTTATCTTCGTTTACCCGCATCTCATTCCAAGGACTTATTCTCCCTGAATTTAGGGCGAGCCCTATCGCTTGACCGTAGTTGTTTCTGGTCTCTTCGTTGCGAAGTGCAGCCGTGTTGACTCAAATCTGATTCGCGGTTGCAGTCATTCGTGATTATGCAATCCGCGCTCGGAGCACCATACCAACAAGATAGTGGTCCAAGTTGACGTTGGCACCTCGGTACGTTCGTACCGTCATCAGGTTCGACTTGTGGCGGCGGTCTATCGACACGTTGTCTATTAGGTTCCGAGTGGCTCCATCAGGAGATACCCAGGTGGCTTTGTGGATATTTTCACGCGCAAACCTTGTACTCGCCACGACCAAATTATTGCTTGCTGCTATCTCTATGACTCGTTGTCCATTGTCATTAGTGTTCTCGTGTAAGCTATGGGTGCCAATGTACTGCCTGAATACTGGCTCACTACCTATTATGGAATTCATAGCCCAGAATGATTTTTACGTAATACTGGGTACAGGCATGGAGTACCCGTTTGTCTGATTCAAAGAATTCTTCTCTATCATCACCTGGGGAACTTTCTGTAGGTGCGTGAACGTGTATGAGGCGTATGTTTTTAAATTTGCCCCGCACAAGAAGGGTGAATAGCCGTTCATTTATTGCTCGGTCGGTTTCATTCTTTTGCTGACTAGAAACCCCACCCCAACTACATGATGTCTTGCATAACAGCTGTAATATATGCCACACTCTGAGTTTTATAGGACACCATTCCCCGTCCTTATCTCCTGAATTGCCGTTATGTCAACATTATATTTGAACATGGTATCGGCTAGCTGCCGTGCAGCTCGAGCTCTGTACAGTCAGCGTACAATCCATGAGAAAATTCTTAAATCGTTTACCTGTTTTCGATCCCGTTGCCGTGGTCGTCGTCCTTCATCACTGTACCCGAGCCTGATTTTGGCTTCCATTATAACGTTTTTTAAATTCTCTATATTAACTTCACTTGCCCGTGGGTCGTCGGTCGGTCGGTCGTCGGTCGGTCGTCGGTCGGTCGTCTGTCGTGGATTCTTGCGATCAATTTTTAACCCACTTCCCATGGCCCGATTTTATTGAATTTTTGCACACATGCGTATTTCCGGAGACAACACTTTCTATTAAATTTTGAGGCCCCTCGGGCTGCGGGGTCGGGGGGCTCCCAAACAAAAATTTTAAAAAATTTACCCGATTTTCTTCAAATTTTACACACATGTGTATACCCAATAAACAATACTTTTTCGAAAATTTGGTAGTGATCGGGTCCCGGGTTCGGCCGCAAGGCCCTTATACATTTTTTAAATATCTGTACTGGCATCAGATATTCGTCGCCCTTTATGGACTTTGTGCGGTGTGTGCTGCGCAGTCGGCTGCGCTGCATGGTTTTGTTGGTGGTGGAGAGAGAGAGAGAAATCTTAGCGCACGCACAAATGAACCCAGCAAATGAAACGAGACATAAATGTTTTATGCTTACTTCAACTTACATTTTTATTATATACTGAATTGTATTTTTATTGATGTCGTTTTTTTTGTTGTCGATATCAACTTACAGATAGAACAACAAGTTTTCACAATATTCTGTCATTTGGCGTTTTCATAAATTAGTTCTAATGTCAAATGTTTGTTTCGATGATTTTCTTCTACAATAAAAAAAAATGGCCCAGGATCGAGGGGCTCCCATATCAATTTCTGCGATTAGAGAATTTAGATGAAAAATTTTAATTTTTATGGGTTGTTTTTTTACGGGCGAGGTTATTGGCCTCGTGACTACCTTACTTTGAAGGGACTATCCCGATCATTCAGCTTTTCTTGTATTGGAGGAAAACTACCGGCGGCCACCACGTGGAGGTTTGATCGCACTTCCACCAATCAGAGATAGTTACGGCCACATGCATTTCTGAAGAATTCTGTGTTATTCGCCCTTCTCTTCTGATGGCAGACCGCTACATCCGAGTATACTTTTATTTAAATTCACTTTAACAATTTCTAGATGAGCAAACTCAGCCCGTGGACCACTAGGCAATATATTATTAATGTCTGACACTATTTGACACAGATAATCATCTTAATTTGTTTTTGGAAATATCGCACAATAAATAATAACACTAACATCTACGAGTAATTTCAGAAGAGGCACATAAGTAGCAAAATTCTCGATTTGCTTAGATAATAAATTTAAATTAATTAATTATCGCCCCTAAAATATTTGTTTATTTTGCATGCGAACTTTATGTGCACATCTGCGTGCATATTTTATGTCGATTCTTTAATGAATTTGCTTTACTAAACAATTTTAACATTACCGCTGCTAATAATCATCTAGCGGATTAAGTTGGAATTCTGAAAGACACAAGTAATTTATTGATCATAACTTGGAAGGTGGGTTTTCCTGCGTCTTAAATCGGTGTTGAGCATGTCTTTAATTATGTGGCGCCTCATCGTAATTCTATTTAATGGACAATAAGTAAATCAACAAAAATTACATCAGGCCAAGACACGCGTTGAGCAACTTCCACTCCCACTGGCATCATTGCTTCACATTATACGAGTTTTTTTTCCAAACTACAAGTCCAGTTTTAGAAAACCAGAAGAGGCGCATGTTGTTCGTGTATAATGTAATTATTTCTACACTTAACTATGCTATGAGTGTTACTCGTTGTCTAGTGCGAGGTGGCATTTGCCAACTAGCAGACGCCTGCAGGACCGGTCAGTCCACTATAGTCCAGTCATATGGTCATTTTCCTTTGGTTTTATTTTCAAATTCCTCGTCGTCTGCGCCACAACATGCTAGAAAATAGAAATGCATGAATGTATTAACCGGCCAAAATTGATGGCCACTATTGTGGGTTAATAAGCTAATCTCTCCACCAGAGCTGGTTCGCCGGATAGTCTGCTGTGTATGAGCGCAATTGGCAGCGGGCAAATATCGTCTTAGTTCCTTTGCCAACTGGATGCATTATGCATCATGCCAACTGGTAAAACTGCCACTAGTGCCACAGATGCAGTTGTTGTGTTTTTGTGATGGCAGCGATTAAGATACGGGCTGCTTCGCTGTAGCAGCACCGGTAGCAGCAAAAAATTGAGAAATGAGCTGCCCAAATCTCTTGCTAATGCAGACGGCTATTCACGCCGATTAGGTGTGAATTTTTTATTGGAAATTGCAAAGCGGAAAAGACTAGTTCTGGTTGACAAGAGAGGGGAATAACCAGTCGGTGGCCGGCGTGCAGGTTTTATCGGCCGTTTACCTATTCAATTGAAAGGATAGATGCTGTATGGTAGCGAAGTTTTTCTTTTTAACGGCGATTAGATAAAAATTTACATGAATATTGGTGGTTGAGGATGTACTGCCATGATCTTTGTTGGCAAACAAAGAGATGTTATCTTTTCAGGAAATCTGAATGGGTTATCATTCCTTATAGCATAGGGTAGTCTCGTGCAGTGAAGTTCGAATTCATATAAAGAAAGGTATGCGTTTGTTTATTTGTGATTCAGCAGCAAAGTGGAAGAAATAGTTTTGTAGTTGTGCTCTCATCTTCTTTTTGAAGACCTCTTAAGTTCATCTTATCCAACTTATTTAATATTTAATAATTTTAAGAAATATAAGGCTTCTTTAAAACTTACATAGGACTGTACTTATACGATTCAAAAATAGCTATCCTTTCTACTCCAACTAACTAACTATTTCTTTATAAAACGCTAAATTTATGTTCGAGTGTTTTGTCAAGTGATCGATAAATTGCTCATTATCTGGTAAAAAGGCACCATTCGTCATGATGTTTACACAATGCCAGTATCAGCAGGAACTTTTCAATACATTAATTCCTACCCTAACAGAATTACTCTTCAACTAATTAGACAGATGGGTCTATACCCAATACAAGACTACTGACACTTAACTTTAAATCGACTGAATATTGCATTTATTTATTCGATTTATCTTATATTTAAATTTGAATGTATATTTGTTTGTTTATCTTTTATACAAATCCATACCGTATCAATTCAATTTTTTATAGGATGCTCTACTGGGGTGTGAAAGGAACCGTAAGCATATCTCCACCAAACAAAACAATTTTGTGGGGGGTTAAAATTGCCTTTCGTTTATAACCAACACACACAAGTACTTTATAGTACTTGACAATGTATATTAAATATACATTGTGAAGTAAAAGAAAGTACTTATTTTATTTTAGCTTATTATGTTTTTTTTTGCCGATATTAGTGTCGATTCTTTAGTTTTCTGTGTGGTTATTAGGGTAGATTGATGGAGGGGGATGCATGAGTGTAGGGTGTTCATTTTTTATATAGTTACCAGATGGTATTCGCATGATTGCAATGTAACATTTTTCAAATTTACTCTTACAGCATATTTTGCTGCTGTCGGTCGCTTAACTTGGTGTTACCTCCTTGGCTAATGCATTTTATCGAAAATGGGATGGTAAACGCACGCACTATGGCATAGCATCTTCGGTCTGTGGCATTTACAGTGATGTGCATAAATGCACAGTCGTTGGTGATTTCCAAATAATTGAAAACAGAAATTCCTGGTTAGTTTGCACGTTGACTTTTCCCCATAAGTACAACTAACATAATAAATTCCAATTCTGTGGAATATGCTAATTTGTCGTGAAACAAATTTAAGTTCGGAAAGTATAAATTCAAGTTCGTGGAGATTTCTATTACTCGTAAGTACAATTCAATACATATAAAAATAAAAAGTTAATTCGTGGACTTCTGTATGGTTAGTTGTACCCACACACACTACATTTTTGACCAGCAAATAATTATTTAAACTTACAGTCGATTACATTTAAAATAATCTAATTAATTTTACAGCCTAAAAGTGTGCAATTCTAAATTTTAATTTAGTGTCTATTTTTGAACGAGTATGTACATTGCGATTTATCTTGGTATTCCTAGATCACTATCTGCGCTACTAACTACTTTTCGTAATATTAACCCCAACTTAAACCGATTCAGCCCTACTTCTGGTGTTGTACTTTGGGAGTCTGTTGATGTTGTCCACTTTCTTTTTATATCTGGGGTTTTCTTGAATCTGATAAACTGCGGTAGGATTTATAGAAAGCGTCAGCGAGGCCGGCCAAGCCTAGGCTGGAAGGATGGTGTAGACCAGGACGGCCAGAGTTTAGGGATGCCAAACTGGATTACATCGGCTCGAAATCGGGACCGGTGGTGAGACTTTTTGCGGGAGGCCAGGACCGGACCCCGGTTGTAGAGCCAAGTATGATGATGATAAACTGCGTCATTGTTTCTCTTGTGTGGAACTTCCCAACTTTGCTTAAGATTCTATGATTTCCCTTGCGTTGTCTTGGAATTGTATAGCCAAACGAAATTTTTCATAGTTTGCACGCAGGTGATTCCGTGTTTTAATTCCTTCATTAACATTCACGACGTTGTTCTTTATTGTTCTATGGACATTGAACACCATTGGACTTCGATCGGAATCCTTTGCATCTTGCGAAGCTATTGGCGCTACAACTTTGTATCGATGCGTTTTCCCTCTAGCTGTTTGTTGCAGTTCTCTTCTTGCAGCACATTTCAACACCAGTTTTCAACATATCTGCGGCAATTGACCCAGTGTCCTGTAGTTCCAGTGTGTGTTTTATGAAGAAACTTGTTCATCAAATCATCATCAACACTACCCTTGATTTGGTAAACTGACCATTATCAGTCCATCTTTGAATCTTAATGATTGCCATTGAGGCCAGTATCTTTTTACTGTAGGACTTGCTGTTGTAATTTCGTGCCACTGCCGTCTTTCTCCTTGCTCCATCCATCGAAGTACTGGAGCAATTGAATTGTCCTGCCAATTTTCCAAATAATTTGTATCAACGGATGCAGAAAATACTAGCCGTTATTGCGGGATCGGCTTTCAGGAATTCAGCTGGTATTCCATCAAGTCCAGCTACTTTGTTGGTTTTGAGGAGATTTCCGATTCTGAAGGGGGTTCGCTGTCGATAGCCCTATTGGACTTGCGCATCTCGTTAAGTGCGGGCACTTCAGCACTTTGCTCAACGGAATCCTCATTCAGCAGGGCACAAAAATGATTCTTTTATCTGCGTAGCTGATCCTCACTTGATATCAAAAGTGTGCCATCCACATCCATTACAGGATGATTGGTGTTGCTTTTTTTTCCCCAATAACATCTTTGGATATTTGGTACAGTTCACGGATATCTCCTCTTCTTGCAGCGTTTTC
Organism: Nephrocerus scutellatus; assembly: GCA_947095585.1. NCBI lineage: Eukaryota > Metazoa > Arthropoda > Insecta > Diptera > Pipunculidae > Nephrocerus > Nephrocerus scutellatus. The sequence goes on along the minus strand of OX352762.1, from coordinate 108,860,275 downwards.
CGCATTTTCTGCGAGTCCATCTCCTCAACCTCACCCTCCTGTCACGTCTCACACAGCGATAGACCAACTTGTGTGCAATGCGATACTCGCTTCGCAATTCAGCCTTTCATTGAACATCTGCTTCGGCATTTATTTGCATTTTCAACGATTTGCGAAGTTCGATTTTATCCCAGGTGTCTTGCGATATCCAAGAGTCTCCAACTCTTGTCCGCTTGGGTATACTTTCGGATCGAGCCTCCATAAAAACATTTTTCCGATTAATAGTGATGGTAAAACACCGCTATAGGGCGGTGGTCAGTAGAATGGTGATATAAGTGTCAAATTTTACAACCGTCAACGCCGGGAACTCAGGAAGTTGTAAAATAAAAATTTGTGGGATTTAAACTCCCTCCAGTTAAGATGCAATGACATGTATACTGGCGAATTCCGCTGGGAAGGAACCTAAAATATTATAGGTGATTTTTAAGATTTATTCTGACTAGAGAATGGTAATACTGTATAGTCGACGTCGATGTCATTAGTATTAAGTAAACCCAGAATATAGGTTGATATACTTTCAGTCCCACTAAAGCTTCAAAAGTTTCTGTGCTAAAAGACGAAAATTGTTTTTTTTTTAAATTTAATTTGTGATGAATTTTTAATCCATTTACCCAAACCCATGCACAAATGTGTATAGAATTTACATAAAAGGGACTTTAATTTTAATTCTCTATATAAACTTCGCGTGCCCGTGTTTTTGTTTGTCGCTGGCTGGCTGGTGGAATCTTGTGATCAATTTTAATCCCACATTCAAAAGCCCGATTTTATTTAAACTTTGCACTCATGTGTATCTCCGATGACGACACTTTCTGTAAAAATTTGAAAGTAATCGGGCTCCAGGGCCTAGGTGCTCTCATTTTGTTGGAAAAACTTAATTCTATTCCTTTACCCGCGCTAATAAAATGAAACTTAAAAATTTTAGAAATGCAATTTTTTACAAAAAGAAATGCGCCTTTGTTTGGTGTGTTTTGTTCTGAAGACCGAATAAGCAGTAACAGCAACGAAAAAAGTGTTCAACAGGAGAATTCTAGTAATTCGAATGGACGTTTATTAATTTTTAAAAAATTAATAATAATATACTTATTTCGGTAAATTGTAATCAAAACTAATTGTTATATGTATATTAATTCAATTGATCGTATAAAAAAGAAATAAAATTCTCCATTAGTTTCGAATGATATAACAATTATCGATTGACTGCGTGGGTTGTCCGATTCCCTACACCCACCATTTGTTGACTGCACATACGGGAGCCATTATTATTTGCACTGTCACATTAAATATATTTTTTATTGTTATTGGTAAGTAATCAATATTTATTTTATTAACTGCTAACATTTAGTTAATTGGGTCGTGTTGGCCAAATAACGTGGAAAACTAGTACTTGTCAAGCGATGATGATGATGTACTCGATAAGCTCGACTTTATGGTGATATCACGAGATGTGAGGGAGGTAGTACTATGTTTTACCGTTACGTCTTCACATCTGACTGACAATCGATCGCGATCGCACATCTTTCGGCAACACATATGAGTGTGATTATTTCGGCGAATTCCATTCGGTTCATTTGATGTTTCCATTAAATTAAAATTCACATAACTCAAAAAACATTTCAACGGAACTATAAAGATAACCAAAACTGGAATGCTGGCTAATAACAATAACAAATTTAAATGCAAATGCGGGAGGAGGGCAATGACACAGAGCATGCACTCTGGTGCTTCTACATTTCCATCGTTGGTACGGGTTTCCAGCAAAGTTCTAAATTAAGTTCCACTTCAAAAGAACAGATGTGTGAAAGTAAGAAAGATATGCCAGCGCAGATGAAGAAAAAAATATTATCGGGTTTAAGTTGATTCTCAAATTTTTTGAATAAAAAATACGAAAAAGGTATTGTATGTACTCCTTTCGGACTTCTCTTTGTCATGTTCGAAATCTTGCAAGTCCATTCTATAACTCTGAATACATCCTCTACAGTTCCATGCCATGTTTGCATAGAGCGACGAAATCTTCTGCAAGTTTTAGTCAGTCAATTCCCTATTGTATAGTATGTTAAGCAACGGAATATCGATTGCGATATCTGTAGGTTCCTGAATCGTTTTCGAATAAAGCTACTCATCATCATCATATTTGGCTCTACAACCGGGGTTCCGTCCTGACCTACCTCCATCTGACCTAATTTTGAGCCGGTGTCATAAAGTTTTGCATCCCTAAACTCTGGGCGTCCTGGCCTACGCCATCCTTCCAAAGTAAGCTTTGGCGGCTTTGTTGTCGTATTCCATAAATCCTACCGCAAAGGACTTTCCGAGCAGGATCCTCTTTGCTCATGTGAGCTTGGTGTCCTGTCACGATGTCGACATCGCGATAATGCTTGTTGATCTCATCATTATTGTCCTTCCTTACACACGGGGCTAACAATTATGCGTAGTAGACTTTTCTCTCGAACGCGGCTAAGAGGTAAGAATGCTTTTCGCTAAGTACCCAAGTGTCGGATCCATATGTGAGTACTGGTACGATCATTGTCTTATACACCAGTAGCTTGGAATGTATGATTAAGTTACTGGATTTGAAGAGTCTTGACAGACTATAATAGGTTTTGTTGGCTTTAAGCAACCGTGCGCGTATTTCTGGTTCAATACTGTTATCGGCTGCTACAGTTGACCCGAGATAGTTCAAGGATTGCACTACTTCTAATTCGCGCTCAACTATTACAATTGAGGGTCTTCTACTCGCAGACGTGGCCACCATGTACTTTGTATCTTATGTATCTTACGTATGAGGCACAGGATGCCTCTTAGCCAGTATTCTGACATCGCTTCGTCCTCCCATACTTGCACTCTTAGTTCAGAAATTGCTTGGTGTATTTTGGGGCCTCCGGATTTAATCAGCTCCGCTGGGATACCATCTGATCCCGGGGTGTTGTTATTTTTGAGCCGATTTATCGCTCTGCTAACTTCGTCAACGCTTGGTGGCGGCATCATAGTGTAGTAGTAGTGGTGGCAATTCATTAAAGTGCTCTTCCCATCGCTCTAAGATGCCTTTGTTGACTCCATCTTAGGAAGTCGTAGAGATCGGAATGACTGGTTCCATGATAAATGTAAGCTAGCGACTGAACGTAAAAATGTTGCATTCCGAGCAATGAAATAATCTCATAGAATGCGGGCGCACGAATTTGAATATTAAGAACTCTGAAGATATGAAAAATCAGTTTATCGGCGAAAGAAAGCAGTCTGGGAGAAGAATCTCATCTGTCATCTGTGCTGCCGTCACTAAGCAAAGACGAAGTTAGCAGAGTGATAAATCGGCTCAAAAATAACAACACCCCGGGATCAGATGGGATCCCAACGGAACTGATTAAAATAGAAGGCCCCACAATATACCTAGCAATTCATGAAATAATAATACAAGTATGGGAGAAAGAAGCGATGCCAAAAGACTGTCGAAGATGTATCCTGTGCCACATACATAAGAAGGGAGATATCACATGCAGCAAAGTCATCGTTGCTCCATACCAGTGTGGCTTGATCCCAGGCAAATCAAGAGCTGGTCAGTTTACACCCTTAGGCAGGTGATGGAAAAATGTCTAGAGTTTCAAAACTCACTTCACCATCTTTTTATAGACTTTAAAGCCGCCTATGATAGCATAGCCAGAGTAGAACTTCATAAAGCGATGAGAGAATTCGGCATCCCAAATAAACTGACACGACTATATAGGTTGACCATGGACAATGTTATAAGCCAAGTAAAAATATCCGAATCACTATCTATAACGGGCTCCAACAAGGTGATGGACTTGCCTGCGTCCTCTTAAACCTGGCGTTGGAGAAAGTGATCCGAGACTTTGACGTAACGGCGAGAGGAACAATCCTCTATAAGTCCATTCAGATACTGGCTTACGCAGACGTTATTGACATCGTTGGTAGAAACCAAAGATCTGTACAGGAAGCTTTCATCCAGATAGAGCAGGCGGCTCGAAATCAGGGGCTGCACATAAATGAGAACAAAACATAGGAGACGGTTGCCACGTCTACGAGCAGAAGATCCAAAATTGGTCCCGCTATTAAAATAGTGAAGCCCGATTTTGAGTAGTGCAATTTTTTAACTATGTCGGATCAACTGTAGCAGCCGATAACAGCATGATATCAGAAATACGCACACAGTTGCTTAAAGCCAACAAAGCCTACTATCGTTTGTCAAGAATTTTCAAATCCAGTAATTTAACCATAACATTCAACCTGGTGGTATATATCAGTACTTTCATATGGATCCTAGACTTGGGTGCTTAGCAAACAGTATTCTAAGCTCGCGTTCTAGAGAAAAGTCTTACGGAGAATTTTTGGCCCCGTATGTGAGAAATTACTTTTCCGGAGACTCTATAGTGATGAGATATACGAGCGTTACCGCATTGTCGGCATTGTGAAGAGAATTAAGCTCGGTATGCTCCGGTGGGCAGGACACCTAGCTCGCATGAGCGAATATTATCCTGCTTGGAAAGTCCTTTGCGGTAGGATTTATGGAACGTGAAAGTGAGGCCGGCCAAAGCCTACGCTGGAACGATGGCGTAGACCAGGACGCCCAGAGTTTAGGGATGCAAAACTGCATGACATCGACTCAAAATCGGGACCGGTGGAGAGACTTTTTGCGGGACGCCAGGACCGGACCACGGTTGTAGAGCCAACTATGATGATGATGAGCTGTTGTAATTAGCAATTTGCAATTATCATAATCTCAGTATACTGCAAAATACTATAAGTGTATGTATGTCTATAAATGTTTATGCATTAAAACTCCCACACCGTTGACTTGGTAATTTTCTACAGATTTCCTGACAACGAGATCCATTGCAGAACCTGATATTGAAAATGGAATTTAGCCAATAGCATGTATTTTGGTGAGTAAATATTTTTTATTAACTTTAATATATACATTGTTGTTTATATAAACCCAAATTATTTTACAGTATATTACAGAGGCATCAGATAGACCCCTCTATTGGTGAGGCAATAGACAATCGCAGCATGGGGCCTTAGTTCTTTTACTAATGACAATGATTCATTCCAGCTTTGGCCAGTGAACTGTTGCGTATGTGCTATACCTTCCCGTCTAAGAAAACAAAAACAACAAATTCACGCGTATTGTTAATTAATTTTGAATATTCAGCTAGCGTTTTCAGTATGGCTTTCCATATGCAAATGGTCGCTGATGGCTAAATAATTGTCTATAATGATTCCATCAGCTCTTTAAATCTCAAAGTGCCCAAGTCTACAACACCATGTCCAGCTGTACAACTAAACCAAGATCGTCTGGGTCATTGGGAGTAATTTGTTGGAAACTGTGTCTGTGTCTGAAATGCAGTCAATGGTTTGGACAAAAATGCGATTGCTTGCATATCCCACACGAAGGAGAAGAATTTCTCATTGCGAGTATTCCATTTGGTCAGATGACATAGTAAGACTACATGGATGCGACGACAGCGAACATGCCCACGACACTGGATGATTGTACAAATGATGTAAACCAAATGGACGACAGTTGAACATGAACACGACGACGAAGACGCGACATTTCACGGCAAAAAAAACAAATTGGAAGAAGAAGACACTGTGACTGTGCCTCTGTCTAGCGCTACCAATTGGTGGACGAACGAATACAACACAACACAACTCCAGCGGTTGGTCGTAATTTTACCTTCAGCCGAGAGCATCGGGTATTTGTGGAACACTCACTTAATGGACGATTACGAAATTGCACATCAGTGCGATCGCGTGTTTGCCTGTGTGGTGTGGGTGCTAAGAATTTGCTGCTAATGTTACTTCTAGCCGCTAAGATGTGACTTTTGTGTTGGTCTATTAATTATTACCTGGTTCTTGGGTTTTTGTTTTTTGTTTTTGCAAAACGCACACTTGCCATGTCGTACTCGCACCTTGGGATTGGCGAATGCGATTAGGATTTGTGCTGCACTTAGAGCGCATACAAATGCGAATCTCAAAATGGCAACGATGTGATTTTATTTTAATTTGTTCTAATGGGCAGCGGTGGTATTTGGTTGTGTGGCGGTCAGATATATAGGTACTGATGACCCAATCTTGATCTTGTGTGGATGGAGTATTGGTTTTTATTTTGCGTTTTAAGTAAATCGAGCTAAAACTTGACATAAAAATGCAAAGATTTTAAAAAATAAATCCTTGAAATGAATGCTAAAATAAAGATTGTTAAATTAAATATTAATTTATAATAACAAAATGTTTAACTGTTTGGAAAAATTTGATGATGGAAAATATTTACTGATGTTTATTCAATTGAAAGAGAGTTGAAGTTAAGTTGAAACTTTCCAACGGCTTAAGCAACCAGAGCAATATGCGATCACGTATTGTTAATAGCCACAATTTCAATTACCCCAGCCCTTATAGAGTATATTAATAAAAGGCTTCTCTAACACTTCAAATATGCTTACTGGGATCCCCTGATTCAAATTTATAGCTAATATGATATGGTCAACCTGCTTTTCCAACAATAAAGCTGATTAAGTTTTACAATTTGGCGGTCTGGCCATGCGAAGTCTTCTTTGCTATCGTAACGAGTAAGACGATACAGCCAGCAAGCTTGTGCCCAGTCTCCAGGGGCGTAATACTGGACAACGGGGGACAGCGTAGAGTATATAAGAGTGCTGTCTGGCGGATGATCCGGACTCTCGGGATTGGGTGGTGGTGTCTGTTTACTCCATGTTAGGGGCGGCTACAAGCGGGTGTCTGTCGTGTATCATGCGACTCGCTATATCAATGTGTTCATCAGACATCGACTATCTGCCTTAAGGTCTAAATCACCTTCAGTCTGTGGTCCTCCTACAGGGGGTTGCGCAGGGCCAGTAACCCAGCCTTTAAATAATTGTATCTCTTACTCTCTCTTTACTCTAGAAACGGAAACAAGCCTCGGATATGGACAGGATTCTTCGGTGACGACTTTAAGCTTTCGTACAAGGACTAAGATCGGGACATGGAACGTTCGTACCCTCACAGAATCGTCGAGATTAGGACAAGTTTGTCTTGAAATGGAACGCTACAAGATAGAAATTTTGGGCCTCAGCGAAATGAGATGGAAGGGACAAGGTGATTTTCAAACACGGACTGGACAATACCTCATGTACAGTGGCAACAACAGAGCCCATATAAATGGAGTGGGAATCCTCATAACACCTATAGCCAGGAAGTCCCTGATGGAATTTAAACCCATCTTGGACCGCATAATGATGACGATTCCACACAAAATTTAGGAACATCACCGTTATTCAATGCTATGCATCTACCGACTCAGATGATGACGAGACCAAGGACGAATTTTATAACCAACTCGAAGCTACTATTGCCCGCAATGGTGATATAAATCATCATTCTTTGTGACCTTAACGCCAAAGTTGGAAACAATAACACGGATCTCCAAGCAGTTATCGGACCACATGGTCTCGGTAACTCTCGCAACAACAATGGAGAAAGATTGATAGATCTCTGCTCTGGTCATCAGCTGATTACTAGGCGGCACTAGGTTCCCGCATCTGAATATTCACAAGTACACTTGGCAATCGCCTGATGGAATAACACGTAATCAAATAGATCCCATCCTGATCAATAAGATGTTTTTCAACTCGCTGTTGGACGTAAAGACTCGCCCACCATCTAGTTATTGGAATAGTTGGATTACGTCCAGCTGCGATTCCCCACCAGCAGAAATCTTCGCGTAAGTTCGATTTACAGAAACTGCGAAACCCAGCTAAAGTGAAAGAATACAAGGCGCGATTTACCACTCACATCGCGGAATCAAATGAAGAGGATACCTGGGAATGCGTCGAAAATGCAGCAGAAGAAACGCTAGGCTTCGTACAACATCATCGGAAGCCTTTGATAACAGATGAAACCTGGAGATACATTGAGGATCGAAAAGCCATCAAAATCAGACTGGATCAGTCGCGTACGCAGCAGGAAAGGCAACATCTAAGAAGGGAATATAATAACGCAGAACGCCAAGTGAGAAGGATGGTGTATATTGATCGAGAGCAATTCACAAACAGCTTCTCTAAAAAAAGCGGAGAATGTAGCTCAGTGTGGCGATATGCGCCGTATCTATTTTTCAATTCGCAAGCTAAGTGGAGAAGGCTTTATCAAACACCACCGCTCAAAGACCGCTTTGGTAATATTCTTGCCACAGAGGACCAACAGCTTGAGAGGTGGAGGGAGTTCTTTGATGAATCGACGATCACGGAGATTCTCGTTCCTCTCCCAAGGCAGGAACGACGCAATCTAAGGGGCAATATATCTTCTGAACCACCAGGTAGAGAGGAGATCGAAATTGTGATCAACAAGTTGAAGAATTACAAAACTCCAGGCACAGATAACCTGGCAGAGGAGCTTTTGAAAAGCAATTCAAGCGTTATGGCAAGCACACTATCACTAATCATCCGCGAAGCGTGGATAACACGCAAAATTCCCGACATTTGGAAAGAAGGTGTTATCATAATGATCCCCAAGAAAGGCGAGTGACTGTTAAAATTGGAGAGGAATTACTCTACTCAATACGATTGCGAAGGTTTTGGCTTTTCTCATATTAGATCGTATAGCACCAACTGTGAATATTCTTCTGCGACGTGAACAAGCCGGATTTAGGATTTAGAAGATTTTAAAAAACCGAATTGGTTTATTAACAAATTGGTGAAAGCAAAGTTTTTGCAACTGATATTTCCTAGACATTAAACAGAGTTTTGCAAACAGCTCTTTTGATCAAAATGTGTACTTATGGTGTCGATAAAGATTCGCTTCAGAGGATTACAAAATTTCGTTATTATCACTCAATTTAAGTTTTTTTGTTCGTGTTGTTGTTGTAAAATCATCGCACAAATGCTAGTGTTCTGTTTCTGACAATATCTTCTTTTTGTATAATGTACAAACGCTCAATGGGTTTAAACCCCTATAATGCTTAGCATAGCGTGGTCGTTCGAAAGTAAGGAGATGAAAATGTCAGATGTCTAGTCTTCTTTTATTTTCAGTAGTGATTTCTTGTCTGCTACCTCTAATCTGATACATTACAATTTTCCCGACAGCAAACTCAATTTTGCATAAAATTTTGAGGAACCTCCCTTCTCTATACAAATGGAGTTCCAATTCTGCAGCATACAGACATCTCCTCTTCTAGCCTCCTTAGCGTTAACGCCCAAGTTGTGCCAAGACATAGCCTGATACCGAATCTTAGTCTGTCATTTATGCTAGATCCCCTATAGAAACTTCCGCTTAACACAAAAAATAATTTCTTTTCCAGAGGTTTGATGAAATTCTGGGTTCGAGCTTTAAAAATTAAAGACCCTTTTGATATTCTTTTTTCCATATAAAGTAAGCAAAGACGAACCTTATGCCTTCTAGCAGGAATAGGCTTGATTCTCATCATTTTTAAACCAAGGCACTCAACAAATAGCTTCTTTTTATCATACATATGAGTTTAAAGTCTCACGAGCTGTTAATTGATATGCCTTACAAAGGCTTTTGGTTTATAAAGTTTTATTATAATTTCAGCATAATTAGTGCAAGCTGTATGAAATGGGACCTGTATCTTGGTGACAACAAAGTATTAAGTACAATGCAATAGTGTCCAAAATCTTATTTTTGGTCCAAAACCTTAATTTTTAACTTTATTGCATTTTTATAAATAAAAACTCGAATTGTACTTTAATGCACTTTAAAAATTGTAATAAATACTCAACTGTTTAAAAGGAAATATTAGATTTAGAATGAAATTTGTTGTTTGGATGTTATTGTATTTTGCGATTTGGACTTTATTCCAATTTTAAAAATGCAATAAAGTGAAAAACTGACTATTGAACTTAATTACATTTACATGTCACCTTAAATCTTATGTACGGCTAATTCTCCATCCAAATTTTATTGAGTTAAGGTATCTTATACCTTATACAGTACATTACTCATAAAATTTTCATCATCTCTACCTTGTGTACCTTAATGGGTAATAAAGTTTAAGATCATCCGCAGGAATTTCACCCCCAACAAAGAAAGCTAACAAGGTCTGTCAGGAGGAGAGAAGCCAATACTGGCAACGAGACAAACAAAAAAATTAACAAATAAAAAAATACAAACGAAAGCAGTTGTTATTGTGGATGTTGGTTATTACATCAGCAAACCATTTTAAAAACCAATGAACAAACGAACGCACGAATGAGAAAACAAAAACAATGAGCTGCAATTAGGCCTTATCGTCATAAAGTTACTTTTAAATCACAACAACAATAACAATACGAATTATCAAAAAAAAAAAAAAAACGAAAGCCGACCAAATCCATCGATAGCTTCAAGTTCATTGTGAATGACTAATTGACTAACACCGCCGTTGACCGTCATGCAAATTTGGATCTATGCCAAATCTCTGACGGTTGTGTTAATGGATGGCTGTTGTGTGAAAAAACCGTCACATCAAGAGTTGTAGGCGGATGTCATTGCATTACATCATGCGCTACACTTGTCTTCCACTATTTGTAACAATTAAGTACTTGTTTGCATTTTCATCAATGAAACGCAACATTTCTATTTTGACCGAAAATGTAACCCCACAGATAGACAAGAGTAAGTGTGATTGAGTGTAATTTGCCAGGACCGAAATTATTGTTATTGTTCTGCTTGTAATTATTTTTGTCTATCATCTAAGGTTAAGCTATGATTAATTGTTCGCTGTACATCAATGAATTGCTGTTCGCTGTTTAAGTCCGGCTTGGTGCGTGCATGCGTGCACTTTTCCTGTACGTGCCTTGGCGCCAATTCTATACTGACTTGTAGTTGACAAAACATCATTGAAATTATTGCTCATTCTAAAGATGTCATTCACGTCGCAGTTTGTTATTGTGAATGTTAATCGACGGCCCACTGGGCATTACGTGTTCATTTTTAAGGCTTGAGCCCGCATCTTGTTATTAAAATGCTAACTACGTTTGCTTTTTTTTGGGAATTTATAAATTTCCAAGCGCGCCACTGGGTTAGTTCACTGCCACAAACACAGCAATACATAATTACTTATTACAATGTCATTATTTGTACTGTCTGGCAAGGAGGGCGATGCAATTTGTCATGTTTGGCGCGATAATGAGGACGGCGGCGATTAATTGTTAGGTATCTGATGCGGGCTTATAGTTATCTCCTGCTTCTGGTGATGGTGATGCCAATTGCCAATATTATTATTTGTCGTTATCATCTATGATGATCAATGAAGCTGTCTCATTGTCACAGATTGTAATCTTTCCGCTATTTTTATTATAAATTATTAAATTGTGTTAATTGTTCAAAGAATTTAAGTTGAGCCTATCGTTTATTGTTTCTGGTATCGGTAATTTTTATCGTCATGTATTTTGCATGGTTCTGTTCTGTGTTATTAGGTTGTAACTAAGTTAATTTAGCTTAAATAATTAACTCGTTACAAACCATATTTATAGTAAAAACAAAATAGTATAAATTACCAACATTATCATATTTTAGGCTAAAACCGGGGTACGGTCCACCGGTTCCAATTTTAAGCTGTTGTCAGTTTTGCTCCCCTTAACTATGGCCATACTGGTCTACGCCATCCGTCCAGTAATGGCTTGGCCGGCCTTGCTGCCGTGTTCCATAAATCCTACCATAAAGGATTTTTCGAGCATGCAAGCTACGTTTCCTGCCCACCGGATCCTACCAAGTTCAATTCTCTTCACGATGTCGACATCGCGATAACGCTCATTATAGAGTATCCGGAATCGTCCTTCCTCACATACGGGGCCAAAAATTATCCGTAAGACTTTTCTCTCCAACACGACTAAGAGGTCAGAATGCTTTCAGCTAAGCACCCAAATCTCGGGTCCATATGTAATTCTGGTATGATGATGGTATGGTTAAATTTCTGGATTTGAAGAGTCTTGAAAGACTATAGTAGGCTTTGTTGGCTTGAAGCAACCGTGCGCGTGTTTTTGGTTCTATGCTGTTATCGGCTGCTACAGTTGACCCGAGATAGTTAAATGATTGCACTACTTCAAATTCACGCTCCACTATTTTAATTGAGAGACCAATGTTGTACTTCTGCTCGCAGACGTAGCCACCATGTACTTTGTTTTGCTCGATCAGGATGAAAGCTTCCTGCATAACCCTTGGGTTTCTACCAACGATGCCCATCTCATCTGCGGACTTATAGAGGATTGTTCCTCTCGCCGTTACGTTTCTCAGCCATTCGTATGCAAGAAATGCTTCCGTTTTTGCTACGTAGCATTCAATGACTGTACCGAACTTTCCACGTTCACCTAATACCTATTTCAACTACCCGGTTCCGTTTATTGGCATCTGATCATTCCGAACAAGTTATATTTCATTTACATTTAATAGCTGGCCAAGTACCTCCGTTTCTACTACGTCGTGCATGAACACTACCCCGAGTCTGTCTGGTTTTCCCCTTATTACTACCTTCCCCTTCCATTACCAAATTCTGTAATTATCCCAGTGTTTTCCAGCGCTACATCAATCATAGATTATATCGTTGTACATTCGTTTAATCAGAAAGAAGCTTTAGAAAGAATAAAGAGCGTACTAAAATAGTGTGAGGAGCATGGATTGCAAATAAACTGGAAAAAATTCAGATTTCTGGTAAATACTCTTGAGCACTTGGGGTACACCACAAACTAAAAATAAGGCAATATTGAAGGTTCCGGAACCTATCAACATCAAACAACTTCAAAGATTTCTGGGATTGATATGATGGAAATGTTTAATTATATCAAATAATTAAACATAATTAGTAGATAGCTACGTTTCTGTTTGAATAATGAAATTGTTATTTTAGAAGCAAAGCAAACTTCAACGCCGGTAATTTATTGTTTTGAAACATTGAAATGGTTATTTGCTGATTTTTAAATACTTTACTGCTACAATTATATAATAACCAAGCAATGCAATTCTCTTTGACGTCCCCTGTACTGTTGACTAAAGTGACATCATAAGAAGCAATAAAAACCTTTCTAAATCATATAGGAGCAAGAACAGACTGACAGCAACTGAAAGCATCAAATAGTCAGCTGCTGAATGAAGCCACCTGAGAAAGAGTTGTCGCATTTTTGTTTATTGTTGGAGTTTGTGTTAATAGCGGATGTACGTAAGTATATGTCCGAGGTAATTATATATCTAATTTATTTGCTTGCATAAGAAATAAACTTGTTGTTCTAATAATGTCTATTTTTTTGTCAGTTGGATTTTTTTATTTTATTTGAATTCATTAATGACAGAGAGCGCGAGAACTTTGATAGTTTGAAGCAACTCTTAGCCTCTACTATCTCCTACTACAATTAGCTCAAAGTAGTTAAGATATTGCAATACTTGAACACAGATTGAAGCCACCATTAGCCTATTTTTGGGTGCCTTTACTATATGCTACTGTGGACGCCGTGGCTCAGTAAAAATGCGTATGGCTACTGAGCAGGAGGTTAGTGGTTCGAATCCCAGTAGCACCCATTACTGACACGAACCAACATGATGCTCCCCGTTACTGCATTTTTAATTGAACATTATCAAAACCGATGAATCGGTAGAAAGGGTTCGGTATTTTGGCCGTCACTGGAGTTGATTTAAGAATTTACATATGGAACGTACGCTCACTGTATAGAGTTCGAGCTGCACAGCAGCTAGCCAATACCATGTCCAATTATAATGCTGATATAACAGCAATCCATGAGATGCGGTGGACGGGGAAGGGTGTCTTACAAAATTCAGAATATTACATATATTACAGCTATGCTCGGGGTGGGGTTTCTAGTCAGCAAGAGAATGAAACCCACCGTTATCGGATTTAAAGCAATAAGCAGATTTAAAATATAAGCCTAATAAACGTATTCCCCAGACGATGAAAAAGAAGAATTATTTGAATCGGTCGAACGGAATATCTATGCGTGCCCTCAGTATGATGTAAAAATCATTCTGGCGGTTATGACTGCTAAAATAGATAGGGAGCCAGTATTCAGGCAGTACATATTGGCACCCATAGCTTACCGGAGAACACTAATGACAATGGACAACGAGTCATAGAGATGGCAGCAAGCAATAATTTGGTACAAGATTTGCGCGTAAAAATATCCACAAAGCCATCTCGGTATCTACTGATGGAGCCACTCCTAACCAGATATACCACGTGTTGATAGACCGCCGCCACAACCAGAATCTGATGACGGTACGAATATACCGAGGTGCCAACGTCGACTTGGACCACTTTCTTGTTGGTATGGTACTCCAAGCGCGGATTTCAACATCACGAAAGACTGCATTTGCGAATCAGATTCGAGTCAACATGGCTGCCCTTTGCAACGATTAGACCAGAAACAACTACGGTCAAGCGATAAGTCTCGCCCTAAATGCAGGGAGAGTAAGTCCTGGGGCTGAAATCACGGGCGTAGAAGAGTAATGGATACGCTTTAAGAATACATTAGTACTGTTGATTCCATATTAGGCAGTAGTCGTAGAGATCGGAACGACTGGTTCGATGACGAATGTAGGCTAGCCACTGAACGTAAGAATGTTGCGTACTGAGCAATGCAACAATCTCATAGAACGCGGGCACGCGATGATGAATATAAAGAGCTCAACGTTCCCAAAGTAACAAATGGTCACGGAAAGCTTCACAATTCGCCGTTCGGATCCGGCCTTAGATTGTAGGTAGAACCTTTCCATTTATTTCCAAAAGTATACATGCACAACACAAATGGTCGCGAGAAGATATGCCTTGGACCACAACAGTCTGTCCCGCCGAATATTATTACAATATTAGTATTCGATATTCGAATAGTTACAAAGCTCGAATATTTGAAATTAGCGTTGGATTTGACGAGACTGTATGTTTAATTCTTTTCACGAATGACCATAATTTGTTTGGTCGTAGGCGAAATTGACCTATTAGTTGCATGAGAAAAAAGACTGAAAAGTAAATTGACTTAAAAATACACGGAATAAGCGTTAACTTGTTAATAAAAAAAAGTAAGAAATACATATACTCATAGATGGGAATTTCCCAAATCAAATGAAAACATTTCCTTAGACGGAAAACTGAGACGCATAAGTAAGAGAGCACTGTGTACTATGAACGCCGCGCCGTTGTTAATTAAGACAAACAATCCGAATCAAAGTTAATGGCATTTTAGCGCCCATCAGATTGGCTGTGTGCGTGTGCGTTTTAGTGAATAATTGGACATTTCTTTGAGTTAAAAGTAGCTATTTTTAAGTTTTATTATCAGATAAGTAAGAAAGTGAAATGATGAATCATTTTATTTATTCAAATACATGTGTTAATACATGTAAAACCAAAATTCAGTGTTGTTCAGGGCGAACATCAGTCGCGTGTTATATTAACATTTATAATGGAAACAGGTTGTTATATACACCCATGCAAGTTTTTCTTTTCTTTTGTTAAATTTAATTTTAAAACGATTTGAATAAAGTCAGTTGACCCAAATTCTTATCAAAGTTGGAAAAGAAAAACGGTAAACGTTTTCTGAGATGTTTTCTATTCTTAGTCACAGCTAGTCGATTTATTAGTAGTAGATCGATTGATAATTTGAATTTACATTTCAGTAGCCGTCCAAATTGGCGGCAACTCGCTCAGAACATTAAAACAGACTCGGATGAATACTCTAATACATTGTCGCAGTGCGTCGGTGTACGTAAGTATGTCGAGGAAATGCTATAGCTTATAAAAACTTAAATTTATTACAATTATTAAAATTTTAAGCAGTTGTTGTTGCAAGGATCAGCTACAGTTCCTGCTATCTATTATTTTTTTAAATATACAAAACACAATTAGCACGAAATCGCATTCTAAATTTGTATAATTTTGTTTATCATCTTTACGTGATATGGTGATGAATTCTAACAAGGACGACAGCGTGCAAATAACTTACCGTTAAAGGTGGAACAATATTCTTTGTTTGTTGGCTCAATGGAATTCGAAATTGAAAAAAATGTTTTATTAATTCATTTGAAGACTTCGCAGTCAATGTGATGGACTTCTCCATTTAGATATCTACCTCTGACTGCGCATACGTTTATTTTTTGAAGGTCGTCCTGCATATAAGATGGGGTCGAAGACTTTGCGGTCATTACCGAAAATCGCTCTACATCTTCTATTTATATCAGCTGTCTTATATGCATAGTTTCTTGACTACCAGTGGTTACCTTGTTTGATTCTTCGTTGCATCTCTTTTTACAATATGGCAACGTCAATGCAAAAGAGGCCGAATATCTTTTTCATTTGAAAGGACCAAAGTCCATACGTTATCTTCATAGAACATTATTGGGTTGGGTTTAGTAAACAATTTCCTTCATAGTCAAAAAAAAACAGCGATTGGTATGTAGGTAGTATATGTAGTGTTCGCTGCTACACTGGTGAGGACCTTAATTAGCGCTATTGTGTGCCATTTTGATATCACATGATTTTGATGACATGATGATTTTAATTCCAGCCAGTAGCATTCAAGTACAAGGTCAGTTCGACGGACCTGTACTCTAAGAGCACTTTTAGGTGGGCAAAAAATGGTTTGCCCATAGTTCAGAGACTCGCTGTTTGTGCCGAACATCTGCAAAGATAGTGGATGAGAGTTTCTTTTTTTCATTTGACTCCTTACAGCTCCTGCAGATGGTTTTATGGGGTATATCTAGCTTAGCAGCATATCTGCCCACTAGTCAGTAACCCGTACTGTTAGACACAACTTTGGCAATATCCTTACGAGATCTTGTTATAAACTCCTTTCTATAAGGTTCTTGATATGACGCAGATAGTCAGACTACTACACCTTATTTGTGACTTAGTAGTAAAGAAGGAGAGAATTTGTTCTTTGACTGAAGGTATTGGACAGCTAAATATTTCCATTGAGCCAGTGTCCAATGCGACGCCTTGTAGTTTTAAAACAATCCTAGCAGCATATCTGCCCACTAGTCAGTAACCCGTACTGTTAGACACAACTTTGGCAATATCCTTACGAGATCTTGTTATAAACTCCTTTCTATAAGGTTCTTGATATGACGCAGATAGTCAGACTACTACACCTTATTTGTGACTTAGTAGTAAAGAAGGAGAGAATTTGTTCTTTGACTGAAGGTATTGGACAGCTAAATATTTCCATTGAGCCAGTGTCCAATGCGACGCCTTGTAGTTTTAAAACAATCCTTGGACCGCAAATGGTCGCGCTGAATATTATTATTATTATTATTAAGAATAAATGAGTTATTTTTGGGTGACATCGAGCTATGTTCTCCCAGTCTGGCTCTTTCGAAAGAATCCTGATTTTAAGCGGATATCATTCAGTATTTCCATAACTGGTTGCCCTTGTTTACACCATTCCATCAGTGAAAGCTTGGCCAGACCCTTTTCTTAAAAATCTTACTGCAAAATAACTATTAGCTAGGACCTTTGGTGATGGTTTTTAATTTGAAGAGAGGAAGTATCCATGGCACCACACCACCACGGCACAAATACCACTTTCATGGAACAAAAGCGACCACTTAATAAATTATAGAAGTGAGTAATGTCACCCAAATTGGCTTTTTCGTATTGCCACTTATGTGGTTTAACAATAACGATAAATAAGCTGATATTACACGCGAATGAACCTAGAGGTATGTAATAAGTTTAGGGTGTTGGCAGAATGATTTGCAAAGTCAGAAGTTTTTGTAGAATCATTTGCAAGAACGCTTATTTCAGCGAATATCTCAACAGAGATGTTGTCTGGCCAAAACTGTGAAGCCAAGTTGAAGTGTGTACTTGAAATCTTCAGAAAAACAATTTTAATATGAGAATAAATAATATATAATAAATAAATAGTAAATACATGAAGGACCGTTCCAGTCCAAGGCCTTTATTATTCTAAAGACGTATCCAAACGGCGAACTAAGAAGCTGTCTGTGTCAGTTGCTACTCCGGGACGTTTTTTTAGAAAATCAAGAGAGGTGGGACCGTGAAAAAGATTTTTTGTGTTTTCTGGGGTTTAAAATTCAAAACTCCCACACCAACCAACTAGAGACACAGTGCCCACTTAA
This sequence comes from Nephrocerus scutellatus, assembly GCA_947095585.1. Taxonomy (NCBI): domain Eukaryota; kingdom Metazoa; phylum Arthropoda; class Insecta; order Diptera; family Pipunculidae; genus Nephrocerus; species Nephrocerus scutellatus. The sequence goes on along the minus strand of OX352762.1, from coordinate 108,842,158 downwards.
TGTGAAATTTTCGGTAACAATACTTGAAATGAACTCAGACATTATTTCAAACTGATTGAGACCTGAATTACTTTTCAAGGTTATGCTGCTGTAAATGAAGTGTTTCACGCTAAGCTTTTAAACTTTGAGTTTAAGGCATATGAAGGCATAAATTCTGAATTAGAACATTGGCTGAGTTGAAGTAGAATTTTTGCTTCAATATCGTATGATGAGAGATGATTAATTAATCTTCTGCTCGTATCGTAATCGTAATACGTAATCGTACAATGTTATTACGTTAGGGTCTCAATTGGGGGTACAGTGCACCATTTCGATCATGATTATCTCATACGACTTAATCTGTTGTTTCTTCAGATAACACATATGTCAATTATTCTCATTTGTTTGGTGCCTTGTCTTAAGCATACTGCAAGCCATCACAGTTCCTATAATATTTGAAGTTTAATTTGAAGTTTATTAAAGAAACCACACGCACCATAGCAGTATAAGGTTATTATTGGAATTTTGGTAGACCAATGAAAAGAGAGTTTTTTGTGGACGTTTTCCGACTCGATTAGATAAGTTGGTAATCAAACAGGTAGCAACAAGTATGCAGACAGAAATATTTTATTTAAATTAACATTAACGATTCGATAAGGTTGACAAAATTTACGTCACTAATATGGAAGAAAAATCTGTAATAAGCAGCCAAATGAGTATTTTAACGAAGTTAACCGGAAGAACATCGAATACCCACATGGTGAAAGGGAAAGTGCTCGCCCGCCAAACAACAAACTATAGTGGAAAGGGGGCCATAAATTAAACTGCGTCCTACCAACTTTTTATGTTGCCTTAATGAGGTGAGATGTTTTGCGAGATAATTAATTATTTGCCGAATCAGGTGTCGAGCATCAGAAGAGTAACCGGACGTTATGCGGCGGCGCCAAAACAATGTCACAGTCACAAAGTGTTTATGACAAAAAAAAAAATCAAAAACATAATGATCATTTGAAACGTATTAACTTTTTAATTAAGTTATAAATATTCAGTCTGCATTTTTGTATGCGGTTGGTATCTGGGACGTGTTTGGTAACATTGATAAGATGATAAGATACATTATAAATATTACTCGCATTAAATCAATAAAATGTTAACAAATTAAGTAACATTTTTGTTGTGTGCTGACTTTGACTTGATTTTGTAATGGGAATGAGCTCCTACCTGTTTGTGTGTCTGGATATCTTCCGATTACAATATTTCTTATGTGTTATAGCCAAATTTAACTACCGTATTTGTTTTTACCTAATATATAATCGAATACTTCCTAGCCTAATAGTAAAATTTCAGTAGACACACTGCCTGCCAAAAGAATGATAATCAATTCAATTTCAGATGATGTAACTATTACCTCAGAATCATTGATCAATGCACCGTATAACAGGTAGAGGTGATAGAGATTGAAAAGGTCATAAATTGGCTTTAGCATAGTGTAATATCATATAAGGACATTATCCTTTGTGTAACCAGTCAACCGGCAATAATATCGTTGGAAGCGGCCTCGCTGACGTCAAAGTAGGCGTTAAACTGCCATTCCTATTTTACAACATACAGATCATTTCGTTTCTGAATCACTCAGATGATGCAGGAAACTGCAGGGCGAATGAACTAGAATCTCCAGCTGCTACCGGAAACAGCAAATGTGGGGAAACCTATTGTGACACTTAAGTTTGTGCTTCAGAAGTCGAAAGTCGTAACAAACGAAAGGTAGAATAACACCGACAGGTATAGCCAAATCTGAACTTGATGCGCTCAATTGCGACAATCGGCCTACAAAGACGAGTGCTAAAAACCATCACCCATAAGAAAACTTCAAGCCCACTTTCAAAACCACTCCTCAAAAACTTTCAAGACCCCCTCAAGACTCCACTTAAGACCCCATTTAAGACCCCCTAAAAACTCAACAAGGCCGAATGAAGTCCAACTGACGCAGAAATCAAGACATCATCACGTATCGAAGCCATATTCACACCATAAGTAAGTTTAGTGCTTGGATAGGTTTATATTTTTTTGGTCCCGATATATGGCGTTATGGTCGAGATATATACGAAAATTACGAAAATGTGTAGTTATGATTGTCTGTAACAAGTTCAAATCTCGGTATTTGGCGGGTTTTTTTTTCAGAAGGTCCCATGTAATACCGGAGGTATTAGCTAGTGTATACATATAGGCATACACGTCGACACAATTAAACGTTTGAATATAGTTAAGTTAACAAAGAATACTTTTGGAGTATGGATGGCGTAGCCATAAATAAATATTAAATGTATTCTTGCATCGGACATATTTTAACCTAAATATATTATATATATATATTAATTACATTTATATACATAGGTATTAATTGGATTAGTTCAGTGGATTTTCTCACGCAATTACGCGATGGCACGGTGACGTGAAATTAAAATTCACCCCTAGCCATAAGATGTTTACACATCAAAAATTGGATACCACTGCTTTAATACTTTCAAGTTGTTTGAGTGCAAATCTGGATACTTGTCAGACTATTAGCAACTAATATGTTATTTGCTAGTTTATTAAGCTATAACTTACTTATCACCCTCCAACATTAATAAGAGTTACCAGTGCACCGATCAACAGAAGTTTTTTATGACTTTGAATTTTATTAATGATCCCCCCTGCAAGAATCGGAGCACGCGAATTCTCGCCAAACGTCCTCATTCAAGGCTGTGACAATTGTTTGGCTGGTACCCTTGTTGCTCTAAATTCATACGCTTAGTTATTTTGGCAAATTTAATGACTCCGCTTCATGTCATTTGGACAGAATTTTAATGAGCCAATGCTGTCATTCAGTCGCCTTATTTCTTTGGCGGATTGAATTAAGACATTTTGGCAATATTTATGATGATATCGGTAGATATTTCATTGGCATATTTATTGCGGGAATTTTTGGGGAATATCTTTAAAATTCGAATTCGAATTTGATCATCACAACTGCAACTGTCTTGAGTAAGCACACACGGTTCATTCAATCGCTGTTGCATAACACACAATCTGCCATTGGTAATTACCTACTGACTGGCCACTTTCCATTCGTTATCAGGTGATTGAGTGGACATCAACGATGTGATGATGGTGATATTGCTGCAGCTGATGATGATGACGATGATCACCCAGATGACCTATATATTTTAGTACTTATACGTAGATGCGATAAGAGCGAACAAATGATGACTATTTCTTTGTGGTCTTCTGATTGAATTGAAAATGCACCACGAAGATCATCGACTGCATTAATGGGAATTTCTTGTTGTTGTTGTTGCTGATGTTGCTGGATTTTCCATGCACACTTCAATTTTTAAGCAGCAAATGCACTTAAATGCGCAACAGAACCATTTAAATGAAGTGCTAATCTTTATAATGGTAATTGCATGCGCAATTAATTGGAAGACTCACTGAATGGAATGTGATATCCGGACAGACAGACGACCGGATTAATGCATGAAGACATTTTACAACGGCAGTCGTGTTGCGAAATGTGTTGCCGACGACGCCTTTCTGGATGATAAGATACATTGTAAGGATCATCAGACATCAGGTGGTTATATATGATGAGATACTTACACAAGTGTAAGTTAAAAAATTTTTCTTCATTCACACTCTCAGTTGTTATATATATATATATATATAGTACAGTACAGTACAGTACAGTACAGTACAGTACAGTACAGTACAGTACAGTACAGTACAGTATAGTACAGTACAGTACAGTGCAGTTTACTTTACTTTTATGTATGTCCTATATCCCCTTGTGGGTGCTACAGCCTCTACTACGACTACGCGCCATCACGTGCGGTTCCTGGCAATGAGTTTCAACTCTCTCCAACTCTTCCCCAATTGCCGTGACTCCACCTCATCTGTTCTGTGCCATGTATTTCTCGGACGACCCGTTCTTCTAAAATCCTGATATAACGGATTCCATTGCGTTGCTTAGTTTGCTATGGAACTGTCGCCATCGGAGTTCGGAGTGTATGACGAATCCACTGCCACTTCCGTCTTTGGATGGTTGTGCCTATTGGTTCCTGACCCGTTATCTGGTAAAGATGTTCGTTAGAGATACGGTTAAGCCAGAAAACTCTTAAGATGTTCCGTAGGCACCTATTTATGAACGTTTGTAATCTTTTTGTAATAGTAGCGGTCACCTTCCAAGTGCTGTTCCCATACAACAGCACAGATTCAACATTTGAGCGGAACAGTCACAGCTTGGTGTTTAAGCTGATCGCACTGCTTCGCCATATCATGGACATCATTCCAAACACCGATTTTGCGCTGCCGATTCGGTTGACAATGTCCTGTTCGGTTCCACCTTCGGTCGAGAAAATACTTCCAAGATATTGGAAACTCTCTACTCTCTCTACCGGTTGTCCAGCAATATTAACTTGAGTTACTGAGTTAGCACCGAGGATGATGATTTTGGTTTTGGCAGCATTAATCTTCAAACCCGCAACATGTGCTCCCATTTCAACATTTGTTGTCATTTGGTGCAGCTCCATAATCCTTTGTGAGAGTAAACAAAGGTCGTCAGCGAAGCCAATATGTTAGACTTGAGATATAAGATTCCAACGAATTCCTCTGGTTCTTGTAGATAAAGCACCAACAAAAAATGTATCGGCCCAAGTACTACTTTGGTTATTACCTTTGCGACTGCAGGAAGAACGCAAATGACTCTCCACTTTTCGCACTCCATAAGACTACCTTTTTTATGGAGCTTGACAATCTATCCCTTCTTCTTGTTGTTCTTTAGTGCGTGGACCGTGGTAGCGATCTGATCTTTACTGGGAGTTGTGGTACGAATTCGGGAAATTGTTATTTCCGGCAGATCCGTTTGATGTGGGTGCATATCGTTGGCGAATACACGGCTAAGGACCGTAGAAAAATGATCCTTCAATTGCTTGAGCTGATCCTCTCAGCTCTTTTTTGATTCTGTAAACGGTTCTGCTATCGCACTTGCTAGCTGCTTCCTCTGCTTCGATTGTAACGTCTTACACTACACTGCACTTCTCTCATTTTTCTTCGATACAGCTCTAGCTCGATCCTAGCTGCTGCTGGGGTATCACAATACGAGCTTTAAGTACCTTACGTTCTTTAATACGCCTCCAGGTATCCTCGGTAAGCCACATGCTGTGCCTTGCTTGGCCTCTACCAGCAATACTTTCCGCTCCAGATGTAAAAACCTTTTTCACAGTTTTCTAATATTCTTGGATGGTTGTTGGCAGTGATCTGCTGATTGCGATAAATGATCCCCTAACATCTTTAGCCGGTCGATGTTATACTCAGGTATTCGGATGATATTGCGGAGTCTTTGAACTGATGCAGTATGTAACTGGATAGTAGTTACCATAAGGTGATGATCCCGTGCCGGACCTATGTCGGCTCCTCGTCTGTTTCGGACGTCTAAAAGACAGCTCCTAAAACGTCGGCTGATCGCCACATGGTCGATTTGGTTGGATGATAATTGCCTGTCAATTGACACCCAGCTGACTTTGTGGCAGGTCTTATGCTCAAACATGGTGCCTTCTATGACAAGGTGGTTGTTGTTGCAGAAATCAGCAAACCTTTCACCATTGTCATTTCGTTCGCCGAGGTCCAATCACATGTCTGAGTCATTTATTGTCGTTGCCTACCTTGGCATTTAAGTCCACCATCACGCTGACGTTATCTCCATTCGGCGTTGCGTTGAATACAGCGCTTAGTTGACTGTAGAAGTTGTTCTTTTCATCCTCAGTCGAGGGATTCGTTGGGCGTAATACTCTGTGATCGTGACGCGCCGTACCGAAATCTGAACGATAAGATCTTATAACCATATGGGTGCCAGGAAATAAGGCCTCTGCGTGCTCTTGGCGCTAGCAGCAGCAGACCCACTCCAGATTCCCGGGGACTGCCGGAGGGTTTGCCAGAGTAGAGTAGCACAGTGTTACACGTTTGGGATTGGTACTCTCCCGCGTCGAACCATCTTACTTCACTCACTCCCAGCATGTTCAAATTATATCGAAGAAACTCACGTTCCAGTTGAAGAAAGCTAGCATTTTGAGGTCCTTCACTCCCTGAGTCAAGGGGCGTCCTCACATTCCAGCAAGTAATATTAGTCCGGGAACAATAGCCAAAAGTAGCATTATTATTTCATTACTTATCCGTGGCGTTGTGTCGGTTTCACAAGCGGGCACGTTTCGTACCGCAGGGTGCTAGCCTACGATACCTAGACTAGAAACGCAGACCGTTCGCACTTACAGTCTTAGCCTACATATATAAGGATTTATACAAATAGTTGCCCGGGGACCACCACTAGGAGATAAAACAGGCACTACATCACGAACTTGATTGTTGCGCTACTGGCTCAACCCAAGTTTTGAGCAGTCAGTATTTTCCCGATCAATTTTTGTTTTTGGAAATATATGAAATTTAATGCCCTATTTAACTTTGCAACATTTAGAAATTGGGTTAAAGTTCCAAACAACTTAATTACCGTTTTCACGCTTAATTACAAAGTCCTCCATGTGACAGAATGCCAAATATTTGCTTAGATTTAATTTTTTTTATCCTATCGTTAAGCAAAAATTTATTATCATATCTTAATTAATAAATAAAAACAGATTAAAATTCGCTGTTGTGACACGTTTCACATTAAAAAGTCATACATTAATAATTGTTCCACCCGATGGTAGCTACCAAAAAAACTTTAGCTTTTCTTTTTTAATTAAATTTTTATGTAAATCATGATGGATTCATTAATTTTTTATTCAAATTTTTTAAAAAAAGATGAAGGAGAAGAAGAAGAAGCGGGCGACGGTATCGTTGTAGTAGAGCATCAGTATCGACTTGATACAGAACTGCGCGCACTAATTGCATGATAAGTGTACGACAGAGAATGGAATCTTTCAAGACGTTAACTGACACATTAAGTAGCGGAAGTTGTAATGACTCGAATCGCAAAAAGTCGAATATACAAACAAGGGGTATATGGGTTAAGCCATTTCTGATCTTCTATTGTACTTTAAGTAATACCTGAGAGCGCACCCATAACAATTGAAAACTGTAGCCAATAACAAGAGTACTGTATGAGTATACGATGTGTGATGCTTCAACTTCAAGGTACTTCCGCGAATATTTTTTGATGGTTAAGAGCTCGATTTTAAAAGATGAATTTGCATTTTTTTTCTCAACTTCTATTAGCTTTTAGTTAAGGCATCCTCTTTTGTATTTTTCTCGATTGTAAATTAATTGTACCCGCAGTTGATGTGGATCTGCTTCAAATGCAAACTTAAAATGTATCTGTATCTTTTTCAAATGAATTAGCAAATTTTACTTTCGATTTCGTTCAGAATCCAATCATCTCTTGATTAATGCTGAATTTCTTTTGATTGTTTGTTTTTTGCCGTTTTATTTGAATCAAATTTGAATTTAATTTTAGTCTGTGAATATTGTTTGATGTACGTGGTTACTATTTAACTTCCACCGCCACAATAACTTTCAAGGTTAGTTTTTGAGGGGTTTGGTTTTTTGTTCAGATACTCTTGCAAATTATCATCTTGGCTAAAAATTTAAATTCAGAATTATGACGAGTTTTTAATTTAAAGAAAAAGATAAATTAATAATAAGTTTGCTCCGCTCAGCTGAGATCCACAGAAATTGGTCAAGTCAAGAAAATTGCTCACTTCAGATCTTGTCTTACACAGCAGGCCTTCTCTGCTGTGCGTACTGTCTTCTACTGGATCCCCATGGGGACCGCTGTATCTTACTTTTGCTGATAAATTTGATACTTGGGACAACTCGGAATATTAAGAAATGGTTTACTCCTAAGGGAGGACTGCAAAAAAGTACTTATTCTCAAGAGTATGCTTAATGGCCCAAGCTAGGCAAGCGCGGGGCTCAATCCCCAACTCTACCGACACTCGACTCGATGTCATCTACTGGAAAACTTAATCGATAGCTCGATAACTTAATCCTTTCATCGACTAAATGAATTTAATTTAATCGAGTTATCTATCAAGATAATATCGAGATATTCTTTATTGTTTGGAACTTAAATCAGTTTTAGTAGCTTTAGTAGCTTTTAAAAAGGATTTAAAAAGGACGTCAGAATCGTAAAAGTGAAGATAAGTTTAATGTATGTGGAACTGTCAAGAGCACTTACAAATGTATAATTATATTCTGCGCGACAAACCATCGCGGTCAAAGGACTAGCTTCTCGCGACCATTTGTGTTGGGCATGTAGATTTTTGCACACAAATGGAAGGGTCTTACAATTTAAGGCCGGATCCAAACGGCGAATTGAGAAGCTTTCCGTGACAAGTTATTAATTACTCTCGGAACGTTTGTTATCAATTCGCGAGAGGTACGACACCCTGAAAAATACTTTTGGTGTTACTGGGATTCGAGCAACGAACCTCTTGCTCAGTAGCCATCAAACCTCCACGTGGTGGACATTGAAAATCTTCCTCCAATAAAGGAAAAGCTGAATGACTGGGACAGTTCTTTCATAATAAGATTTACACGAGACCAATAACATCGTCGCTAAAGAAGCTCTATAACGAAACACAACCGGAGTCCGGGAGCAGACGCAGACGTTGTAGGGTCAAATATGTTAATGGTGATTTGCGTGCATTTACATTTTGAAGTTCAGTTGAAAATTTAGATGCGGAAGTAGGGCGCTTGGCCATTCGTTCCTCATTATTTCGGTCGTCATTAATTAGGAATAAATGGGCAAGTGTATCTAAGGAAAGAATCTCAGTATTTAACGATGCATCCGAAGATATGCTTAAAGGTAGATCTCAGTTGAGTTACGAGTAATTTGGATGAAATGATGGAAAGACGGAATGCACTAACTATTTATTCTGAAACCGTCCTGTTGAAAAAATGATAAATCAGTGAAAAGCTGGAAGCATTCGTACGATGTTTAAGCGATGTAATTTTTTTTGTGAGCCTGGGAGCACCGGACACGCTTCTCGCAACCATTTGTGTTGATCATGTATATTTTTTCACACAAATTGAGGGGACCTACAATTTCTAATGCCGGATCCGAACGGCGAATTTAGAAACTTTCCGTGACAAGTTTTTACTCTCAGGCATTTCTCACACTTTCGCGAATGTTGGACCACCGTAAAAACAACTTTTGGTGTTACTGGGATTCGAGCCACGAACATCCTGCTCAGAACCCATTCTCTTATCCACTGAACCACGGCGGCAACGCGGTTAGCTGATACCCTGTCCAAATATAATTTTGACAAAACAGCAATCCAGGAGATACGGTAGAATGGTGTCTTACTAAATCCAGAATATTACATATTTTACATCATGTGCTCGGGGTGGGGTTTCTAGTCAGCAAAAGAATGAAATCCACCGTTATCGGCTTTAAAGCAGTAAGTGAACGGCTAAGCACCCTTTGCGTGCGGGGCAGATTAAAAAACATAGGCATCATAAACATTCACGCACCTACCATTCCCCAGATGATGAAAAATAAATTCTTTGAATCAGTCGAACAGGAACTCCATATGCGTGCCCTCAGTATGATGTAAAAATTATTCTGGGGGATATGAATGCCAAAATAGGTAGGGGGAAGTATTCAGGCAGTACATTGGCAACCATAAACATATACGAGAACACCAATGACAGTGGACAACGAGTCATAGAGATGGCAGCAGGCAATAATTTGGTCGTTGCGTGTACAAGGTGCGTTAAAATATTCACAAAGCCACTTGGGTAACTCCTGATGGAGCCACTATCGTTACCAGATAGACCACGTGTTGATAGACCGCCATTACAATCCGAACCTGCCGACTTTACGAACGTACCGAGGTGCTTTATCTGAGAACGGGCCAAGAACCTATAGATATTATTGTGCGAAGGAGAAAGTGGTAGAGGATTGAAGACACGGTTCGATGACAACTTCATTCACTTCAAACGGGGCGCAGGACAGTCGAGGAAGAAGCAAGCTTTTTGGAATGAGTTGGATGCAGCTAAAACGCAAAACCCCGAACAAAATAGTACTTGGGCGTTGTTGACACCCTGTCCTCCTCGAGGATGAGGGTGAGGGTGAGAGTCTGGTAAAGTTCCATAAAACTGACTGAGAAATGTAAAACAAGCTGATTGGTTGTGTCTATAGAGCTGACAGTTGGAATGTCATTGTGACTGAGTGTTGGAGTTGACGACAAGGCAGAATTTTTAATTATTTTCCGGAATTCCTTGAATTTGTTGCTTCGTTTGGGACATTGAAGCTCCTGGTCATAGGGGTATTTGACTCAACAAATGGTATTCACTACAAGAATTTCTGAATTATCCCAATTACGTTTTCCATAATGGTATTTGCTCTAAATAACCAGAAGAATGACGGAGATTTAACTTTTATTTCCTAAACCTAAACGACCTATAAAAATGGTATCCCACATGGCACAGTCCCATCGCCAATTTTGTTCAACATATTTGCATACGAATTGCCGAAAATAGTGCTAAATATTTGATGGCACAAAAGGAGCCCTTGCAAATTTTTCTAATCATTCCATATTTGAAGCAATATGCAGGTCAGCTATGGCGTAAATTTTGTCTTAGGTATTTTACTGAAATCCAAAAAATTCAAAGCGGCCATCTGCGGAATATATCCCACAACAACTGCGTAGGAAAAAATTCACGCGATTACATCTCCACATCCGTGTGTAAGCTCAAATGATTCATTTTTGTTACAGCCATAGAACCTACTTATTGATTCATGACTGAATTTGGACTGCAATAAAATTCCGAAATTGGCTAAAGTTTTTTATTTTTCTTCCGCTGTGGAAACTCAGTTAAATGTGGGTCGGCGATTTCAAACTTCAGTTGTGCCATAAACGAAATCATGCGTTCTCTTTGCTAACTAACAGCTGGCTGAATTTCATGAACATCATAAATAGGATATGAATCATCAAACTGAAATAACAAAAAAACAACAGAAAAAGCCACAAACAAACAACACAACAACTTGATCAACATAACTCACAGAAAATTACTTTCTTTGCGTTAATCTGAAGAATTTATTGTCCATCAGGCAACCCGGATTCTCACAACTTTATTGATAATATGGATGGTGGTTCTTCAGTTCAGATAAAGTATAAGAAGTTAATGTAAGCTAAGAAGTTGGTGTACATGTATGTGTATAATAAAAGAACAAGATGCAGGAACAACATTTAAATATCATCAGTTTACAACGACTGATGACCAATTAAAATGCGGCTTTATTTTGTGGAATAAAATTACATCTGGCCCATTGCATGTCACTGTAAGTCATGCACTATCCCACTGCCATATTCTAAGTGAACGAAATAACCATTCGTTCTCAACATATTATGAGTATAAAAATGAGTATTGAAGCGTCTGATCAGACAAAGAGGATGATTCCTTGTTAATAAATAAAAAAACTGAAATATTAATCCTTGCTTTTAGTTTCTCATTTGGCGAGATCACATCTTGCCGATCAGTTCATGAGGTTGTTCCCTGCTGTTAAATCTTGGATCATAATTAGTTGGTGGTATCAACACGCAGCCAGCATCCTGATGGTTGTCAAGGACAATGTAATTGGAATGTTGACTTATATGCTAATTATAAGCGAGCGGATTCGAAAGTATTTTCCATTCCTCGATGGTAATAAGCGTCCATCTGGTCATTATTTATACTCGTAACTGTAAAAGTTGGTAATTATTAGGCTGCCTATAATTGCATTTTGTTCTTTTTTAATTGACAGCTGAGCCATCAAAATCGGACAAGCAGTTTATCGAAATGTTAAAGGATATGAAAAGTCGTAAAACATCTTGAGGCCTTTCCTGTAACTCATAAAATCTTACATTTAGACCAATGCTTGAGATTTCTTTAAACTTCAAAGGATATCTTAAGTACCGCTGTGTAAATTTGGTTAAGTAAAGTATGAAAAAATAAAACAGATTTCATCACGTTTGCGCAGAACAATCCCCAGAAAATGGATATTCCAAACAATGGACAAGATGTTCGTTTGTCTGCAATTTGATCGGTCTGTTAAGTTTGGCATTGATGTTTCACTATCACTGAAAAAACCAATAAAATTGAGGAATTATTCCATTGACATTGAGTTTTTCAATGATAATGAAATTAATGTCAATGCAATGTGCCCATGAGGGCTGCTAACCAACCTGTCTGTCTATTGTTCTATATCTCCATCTGTTCATGAATTTAATTTTAAATTAAATTAGACCTATATTCCTCAGCAATTGCCTTGATCTATGTAACTTGATCTCCCCGGAAAAAAAAACAAACAAAAAATATAAACATTAGGAGAGTTGTAAATTTTGAGCCATAAAACTACATCAAAAGTGATCAAACGATCGCCAAATATAAAACATTAATGGTCCACTGATTGTCCACTAAAATGACTCTATGGAATTCCAGTTTATATCGATTTGGCATTCTCTTCATTATTGCTAACTCAATAGATGACAAAGATTATGCTGACGCAAAATGGGCATTTTAATTGGCAACAGTTTAGTTTAGATCCGTGTGATATGCAGATTAACGTAAATTTACTGCGAGGGTTTTTATTCGTGAGATTTTCTTTAGAGAAATATGCTTAACATATTTTATGTTTTTTTTTGTCATCTATAGAAGATGAATAACAAACTAATTAAGCCAAATCTACTGGACAAATCCTCTAACAAATACTAAATTAGATAAACATTTTAATTGGCAATTTTTCTATATATATATTGCCTAAAAATGAACCCAATGAAGTTACATTGTTGGCTTGCTTAGCTCAAAATTTAAGTCTGTTTTACATAATATGTCAGATTTAGACCGGGAGGAAGTCGCAAAAAATAATGGTCCTGCTGGACAAGGCTTTACCATATTCTATTCGACTGAATCGCGCATACCGCTACTAGAATAACAAAGGCATACACATATTAGGCCCAGTTTAGCACAACATATACCAAGAAAATATGAAATATCAATAAAAGAAATATATCCTTTAAAAAATTATTTTATTAAAGAATAATAATAAGAATCATAATATTCGGCGCGACAGACCGTTGCGGTCAAGGCTTAGCTTCTCGTTGTGTTGAGCATGGACACAAAATGGAAGCGACCTACAATTTAAGGCCGGATTCGAACGGCGAATTGAGAACTTTCGGTGACAAGTTATTACTCTCGGAATGTTTGTCACCCATTTCCGAGAGGTAAGACACCGTGAAAAATACTTTTTGATGTTACTGGGATTCGAACCACAAACCTCCTGCTCAGTAGCCATGTGCATTTCCACTGAGCCACGGCCGCCCACTTGATTTAAAGAATTTTATGAATGAATGAAAAATTTACAGCAAAAGAAATGCGAGACCAAGCACAGCAATCCTATGTCACCACTCATTTAACATTTGCTCTTTAAAACAATTTATGTCCAGAGAACTAACCGTGATCTTCATAGATAAGCATATAATAATAATAAAAAATATTCGGCGCGACAGACCATTGCGGTCCAATGCCTAGCTTCTCTAGATAAGCATATAACAGAAACAAAAGGACGCAGCTCCATTAACCTTGCCGCTGACTACTTCCCTGGAGAGGAAGAAGACCAGCCTCCGGAAATAATACAGAGCTTTATAGCTCACAACCAAACTTTGTGATAGGATGCGATGCAAACTCTCGCCACCTAGTCTGGAGTAGCACCAACAACAACACAAGGTGAGCAACTTCTTAATTATTGCCTATCCAAAAACATTATAACAAATAACATGAGAAATAATGCAACCTTCATGAATGAATGAACCTACAGAAACAGCACTTCATGAGTTGACATCTGAAATCGAAGACACACTTTGATGTAAAGAAATGCTACTGTGCGCCTTCATTGATATTCAAGGCGCCTTTGACAAGACTAACTTGGAAGAAATTCAAATACAAGCTAGAACTAGGGGAATAGACTCCTCTATCATAGGATGGGTCATGAGCACGCTTAAAGATAGGAAAATTCGAGTCTTGTTTTCGGTGACGAACGCATCACAGTAGCGACAACTAGTGGCTGTCTACAAGGCGGAGTCCAATCACCACTTTTGTGGCTACAAATTAGTAAACGAATGGTGTGGAGAGGTTGACCTACTTGTGTTAACCCAGATCAAAAACCATGCACCGTCTTCATAAAGAGGAAGAAAGTAACTCTTTCCACACTAAGATTCCAAGAAAAAACTCTCCAAACAATGCCAGAAGTAAAATACCTGGGAGTCATGTTCGCCCAAAAACTTACATGGAACTTTCATATGTCATACATCACCAACAAAGCTAATAAAACTTACTTCACTTGCCAACGAATGTTCAGCAAAACGTGGGGAATAAGCCCGCAAATGACACTATGGCTATAACAAAGCATTATCAGACCCAGGCTCTCATACGCCTGTATATATTGGCCAAATACAGAGCAATCTACGACGCGCTCAAAATTGAATAAAATTCAGAGACTAATCTGTCTAAGTGCAACAGGTGCGATAAGGACATGTCCAACGGCAGCTCTTGAAAAGCTCCTGGGACTTCCAACACTTCACTTATACATCAAAAGCGAGGCTTGAAAGTGAGTCACAATACTTAATATAACAAACTAAATTAAAGCTAATAAACCAGGACATACAACCATCACTAACAAAATTAACATAGATAGTGGTATTGTCCTTCGATCAGACTCAATTATAAAAACAAATAATTTCCAAAAGAATAAGAATACCAGAACGAAATCAAGTTGAAAATATCATAAATAACCTTCTTCATCATGCATCTATCTGGTACACAGACGGATCTAAAACAGAAACAGGGATGGGTGCAGGAGTATTTGGGCCCAGAACCACAATACGGATACCCCTAGAAAATCTCCAACCATTTTCCAGCACTAGACCAAGCTATTTGCAGTTTGCAAGTGCAACGATAACGAACCGTTGTTGACTACTCTGTGTAAGGTATTCTCCGCTGTTCCGCAAACTATAGATGCTAAAGTTATCATGTATCAATCAATCAATACCATGGACTTGTATGATCTCATGCGAGACAAATCAACAAAAGATCCAATTTTTACCTTTAGATGGTGAAATGTCTAGCGATTGATGTTATCTCCTGCTAAATATAAATGAAAATAAAATATATTGCTGGCACATTTGTTAACACAAAATTTTGGATCTTCATTGTAATTGCAATTGAGGTACTACTTAGATTTATTGTAGCAGCTGATAGCAGAATAAACTCAAAGATACACGCTTGTTCGCTCAACGCTTACAAAGACTTTGTTAAAGTTCTAGCTATAAATAACATAACGTAACATAATAACATTTTCCAGTTTATTTATAAAATTAATCAAATCTTTGAAATAACATTTAAATTAATGGATTACAGGTATACACCTTATCTAAAATAGTTGGCCAATTCAACAGATAAACTAAAATACACATGAGTCATCATCATAAGAATGATTAATTGCCATTTTCGAAAAGTAAATAGATTGCATCACAGCATCTTTTGGAGCAATTTAGCATTTTAAATTATGAAAATAGACGTTTACCCGCAGTTTTACAGATGGTTAATAGTTCTTCATACAATTGGTGGTTCTTTGTTTTGTACAAGTTAACAATAAGACTAAGACAGCTGCTTGAGGTTGAATTGTATTGAAAAATTTGCATAACACGAAGTAGTTTTTTGTCTAAGCGGAAATGTTGATTTCGTTTCCATTTTGCGGTGACAATTCACAATAATATACGGAAGTCTTACAAAGCAAGCAGGAAAACCTTACACTATTACATTGATTATGTTCGAGCAAATGAAATATATGGATCTATGCCATTTATTTTGCCGAGATTCTGCTTATTCAGAAACATTTCTCCTTTACATTTTACTTTGGTATTGCTGGGGCCCGATTACTTCCAAGTTTTTAATAGAAAGTGTTGTCATCGAAAATAGACACTTGTGCAAAGAATGAATAAAATTGGATTTTAGCAAGTGGATTAAAAATTGATAACAAGATTTGGCCACTAAAAGAACTAACATATCCGTGTGCTAGATTAATATAGAAAATTTAAAAATAACCACGATAAGCATTTACGGTTTAAAATAATATTAAAAGAACAAAAGACCCCAAAAAGACCTCCGAAAAGACGCACAAAAGACAACCAAACGACCCCCAAAAGACCTACGAAAAGACCCTCAAAAGAACCGACAAAAGACTTCCTTAAGACCCCCTCAATACCCCCTCAATACCGCCTCACGACCACTTTAACAGACCTTCATGACCACTACCATAACCCCTTGAGGCCACCTCAAGCCCTCTAAATTCCCCATTAATACCCTCTTAAGAGACCTTATGGTCACTTAAGGCCCCATCAAGACTTCCATACGAGCCAATCAAGACCCTCCCAAGACGTCTTATTGACTGCCTCAATACCCTCTGAGGACCCCCTTAAAGGCACCATCAAGACCGGCTAAGACCCATCGAAACCCCCTTGAGACCCGCTAAAGACCCCCTCAAGACCATAACAAGACTCCTACAAGATCCCCTCAAGGTTATTCCACTATGGGTACCGGACACTTTGTTTTATCGCATAATCATCGAAAATGAAAAGGATCAACGATCAAGGGCGAGAAAGTGCAACAACCTCTCCACTCTAAAGGAAGGAAAATAACTTGATAGAATCTGTCACACTATCTACCAAGAAAGGTACTCCACTAAGATTTACCCGATGATAATACCCAGGATTTCAAATCTTGTTGGTATTTATTCCCAGAATTGGCACTAGAGTGTTGCCAGATTGAGACTTTTGCAGTCATCTGATAAGTGAAGGATTTGTGTCTGCTGGGATGGTGCTAAAATACTGCAGAATGGCTTTAACAATAATTCCGTGGGAACATGAAAAGATTACCATTAAGAGCAAAAGGTCAAAATGGTCACTACTCAAGTATATGATTAAAACTTTTGAATTATTTACAAATACGTTCTGTTGAGCACTTATTGTCCAACATTCGGTTCTACTTAAGGGTAATGGTTTTTTTTTCTCAAGTGGAACACTTATTTTTTTTTTACTTCATTAAATCCAAATAAATTTTATCTGTCTCGTCTAGTTATCACATCTGAACATCTTAATGGATGCAAAATTAAAAGAACCTTAATTTTTTCAAGCCAGCAATACCGGTTACGCGTATTATTATTTAATGTGTGGTATAAAAAGATACTTCAAATTTGAAATAATGCTAATGGCAACCAGAATAAGTCCATCAATTGAGATCTGTACACGTCAATGTTATTTGAACAACAAATGCAAATGCACAGATATCCAGTTTACAAAAACAATTAAGAAACTATAACGATATCGGTACTCAAGGATATGTGGGTGAAAACAACATCCAACCAATTATTGTATCGAACTTTTAAATATTAATGGTGATTATTTCTACCAGAGAACACAATTTGAAACTGACCTGTCTAATACTTCATTAGCTTAACTTTAGGGATGCAAGACAAAAAAAAACTCTCTCATACTCACGGCAATAATTAGTTGAGCGGTATGAGAAGTGTAGAAAATGAACAACCGAATAGAACAAGTCGTCTCACGTCATACTCCTATAGTTATATTAATCTCATTCGCCACAACGCCAACGAAACCAAAGCAAGACTACTTATAAATTAAGAAAATATATACAGGGTGCGGTTTTCATATAAACGATACGATGTTATAGAAGAAACTTTCTTCAAATGAAAATTGTTGAGTGGAAAGTGGATCTACTACTGGTGTTCACCACTTTTTGATTAAATAGACAAAAATAAATTACCTTTTCATAGATTTGAGTAAAAAATGAGAATTCACTAAATTCACAAAATTGTCTCTAAGTATTAGATTGTGTCACACGTCAAAAAAGATATCTTGCTTTGTTCTGTATTCGAAATAGACACACCATATACTCGCATGAATACTAACTGAAATGTGTTCTTGCACCTAGTTGCCAATTTTGCATAGAAACATTTCCAACTTAGTTACTTAACTAGTGCAGTAAATTTTCATAAGTCCGAAACAGAATATTTAGAAACAGTAGCACCAATGAATCTCTAAAGAGCACAACTAAGCAAAATATTGAACAAATTTAAATCTTTAAACAGTCTTGCAACTTTACAAATTTAAGCGAACATTTAAATGTACGTGCCTATCAAAATTAATGTCTGCGATTTTCTCATTTATATTTCAACGATGCCTTTGCGAGGGAAAGGTGTCCGCCGTTGGCAAACTTTCCAAATTGTCTGTGAGTTTGATAGGGTCACCATGTTCACGAATCTTCAGCAGTTGGGTTAGGTATGTTGACGACTTCTATTTTCGCGAAGGGCATTCGACATAGTACTAGACAGACCGGCTCCTTTGTAGCAACGTAAAATCGGTATTCGTCGGGACTTCAACATCCCAGATCACAATCGTCCAACGCGAAGACCCCGCTCAACTCACCCTGCGTTTCAAATAAGTTGTGGCGATCAATACTACTACCCCCGAAAATCATATCCGGTGGGTTCAGTTCGTTTTGATTTCTAATAATGACAGCACTTTTATCGGTCTTGTTTGGCTGAGCTGTGGGTTCAGACTGTCATACGTCGCCTTCACGGTTACCATAGGGTTGTCAGTGCAGGTATTGTTGGGCCCCGTTGGGGACAGATCGCACCGTGATCGTCCACCGTGATATCCCTGGACAACCATTCACCAGTGTCGCAGCTACCCCGTCACAACACGCGCAGTTGAGAGCAGTACGATTCAAAGTCCAGTTCTGCATTTCGCGCGTCTATTTCAAGTGTAGTAACGCTGTCGTTGCTGAAGACGTCCTTTTCAAGTTTCGACCGGACCAAACGCACTAGGTTTACCTGTGTCTTCGCTGTTCCAGTACGTGTAAGTAGTTATCACGTTCTTAAATCCGCACTGCTGACCAGAATGCTCTGCTTGACGGCACTTGAAGCAGCGTACCTTCGGGGACTTGGGTACGTTTACTACTACCAGTTATAGCGCATGTTTTCTTGTGACTAAAGTGTTACGGGGCACCCTAAGACTGAGAACCCAACGAATAAGGTCAATAACCCCTCCAACCGAATGAAGACACCCCGACACAATGTTTGAGAGTACATACTTCACAACCGCGCTTTCATTGACATTCCCTTTTTCTCCGATTGCTTTTATAGTCATTACGTATTCGACGTGGTACTCATACGGTCTTCATACACGGCAGTCGATGTGTCGGTGCACATCAGCGGGATTAACCGTAAGGAAATCCCGTTTAAAGCCACACCACGACACTAACTCCGCGCCATACGCCCACATTTTTGCGACACCCTTTAACTTTGTGGTGGCCTCAATGTGTACTACCCTTTCATCGAGCTGGTATGTTTTGATTTTTGACAACCACTTTTCCGAAGACGACCCCGATTAGTCTACCGATTAGTTCGAACTGAGGAATCATCTCTCCGACGTCTCTCACAATAAACTGTAGCAATTGATTTTCGCGAACCAATAAGTCACGTCCCGGGCGGAAGAGTTTGATTTCGCGTCGGAGAAGATCATTCTCCGACTGCGACTGAAATGATTGCAATGCAATGAGTCAAATTCGACTATGACCAAAAACTGGCAAAAAAAATATCCCGAAGGAAGTAAGAATATTTAGTCATTCGTGAAACGAATAGGCAATATAGGCAATAGCAATCTGCTTGCTGCACATTCGCAGCTAGCTCAACGCTACCAGATAGCGCGTTGTCGCCGCCTGTACTTGCAAGAGTCGAATCCTCTATGGGACTGAACTACTTTCGTACTCGTCAGGTAGCTAGAGTATTAAATGATCTCAACATTAATAAATCTGCGCTAACATCCATACTTTCTAAAGTCATGGAAACGCTGATCAATCGTTTTTTGAATGCAACGTTCTATAGGTGATCTGATGGCATATCTCACAGAAAAGTGGAACCAGTCTATTCACAAATTTGGTGAAAGAAAATTTGTTGCACTCGATATTTCCAAGGCATTTGACATAGTCTGGCATCAAGCTCTTTTTTCGAAAATGAATGCATATGGAATTGATAAAACCCTGCTTGATTGGACTAGCATCTGCCCGTCTGGCCGTTCAATCCAGGTCGCGTTGCACGGTTTCAAATGCAGTTTTCACCGCATAAACGCCGGTGTTTCCCAAAGCTCTGTTTTGTCTCCGACACTTTTTCTCCTTTTCATTAATGATCTCATATCCGCTACTTCTAATCCAACTCATTATTTCGCTGACAATACCACTCTTAGCTTTTCATACGCGCTCTCTCTTCATCAAAAGTTGAACTTGAACAACAACGTATTTTAAGTACGTTAAAATCTGACCTTGACAGTAAGGGCTTACACAATCGAATAAAATTAATATAAAAAATAAATCGAATAAAATTAAGCGCTTCCAAAACCCAATGCCGTCTTCGGTCCGTTAAGCGTAATCTAAAACCCTTTATCCTTGATCCTTTATCTATGAATGGATTCTGCATCAAAGAAACTGAAAAACTCCCAATACGCGGTATGTGCATCAACAACAAGCTTCGTTGGAACGACCACCAATCCGTCATAGCTAAGAATGCTGGTTTTCTAAAACGTACTTCATTCTCAGACCAACTGGTTACTATTTACAAGGCATATATTCGCCCTAAACTTAAATACAACTGTATTGTCTGGCAGGTGCCTTCAAGACCACATTGCATCATCTACTTGACAGAATTCCGACCGCGAGATAAAACTTATTAGTGGAACGATCGAATCGCTTGAACATCGTAGGAATGTTTCCTGCTTGTCACTTTTTTATCGCTTTTTCAACAAGCGGTGTTCAAATGAAATATCCAGATGCATCCCGCCCATCCTACAACCCAACCGCAATGCCCGTGCATCAACTCGAGCTCACGGGTCTACCATTAGACCTATCTTCGGACGTACCAACAAATTCAGAGATAGCTAATATACCAGCCTTTCCCGGCTGCCCCTTCTACCATACTGGTCCGACCAAACTGATCCCTTTCACACCACTGAGCTCCCCCCCTCAAAGACCAGCCCACCATCGACCCAAAACTGTAGCCTTTAGCCTTCGAGGCAAAAAACCCTGTACAATGTTGAAAACCTGATCTAAATCGATAAAGTAGATTTCAAGTTTAGCTAAAATAACAGGTGTTACCCGGCTGCTTGTCTCACCCTACTGAACCAACCAAACTGACCACTATCCCACTGACCACACCCCACTGACCGTACACCAACCGTAGACCTTCCCAACACATGCCCCTACCACAACCGACTCACCACTGACCCAATACTATAGCCTATAACATCCGGAGCAAAAAACCCTGTACAATGTTGAAAACAATGACCCAGTAGTTTCCAAGATTAGATCTTAGTTCTAAGAAATCACGCTTAGTAATAAAGTAAGCGAGCGTGAAGGAGAATATGAGAGTGTACATTTTTCTATGAGGTTGTTTGGGTCATGATGACTTAACCGTCGTTATTGTACATTGTTGGCATAATTGGCGGGATGACCTATCCGGAATTTCATTATGAGTCAGTCTGTCAGTCTATTTATTAATTTCCTAATATAGCCTTGAAAAGAGATGATTTTTTTTTAATTTTTATAAATTAATTATGCCACATTTCGCAATTTGATCGTATCCCAAACATAGATGAAGGCGTAAGCGAGACGTCCGTCACGTACAAATATGTTTGTTTAATGATACGTCAGCTTATCTGTATTAATAGTTATGTAGTTTCTAATTTCAGACGAGATGATTTTCTTCTTTTGAACCGGATCACCTTATGAGTCATTGATTAAAAGATATAAAAGAAAGATAACATCTTCGAACTTTAATCGTGTAACTCGAGGGAACTTTATAATCGCATCTTTAACACCTACAGTTTGAAATTGCCCTGCTGAGAGGAAAAACCTGGCGTGCGCATTCATGCTCCATAATGACGCAGAAGCATGGATCCGCAAAGCGAAGTAATTATTGAAAAAGCTGTAATTATGCGGTTTTTTTATTTTTGTTTCAACATTGATTTTGTTTACACAAATTTTCGTACACAAATAACCAATTAATTGCCGGTCAACGGAATGTTATTCAATAAGTCGTAGAAGGAGGCCAATAAGGAAAGATTCAGGTGTCTCCATTGGGCTCGAACTTTCACTAAAATTTTAAAAATAACAACTGATTGTTGCGCTAAGACTTATGCACTGTAGACTAAGCTAAAACATTCAAAAATTTAATTAACAGTTCGTTTTGAAATTCTCTTCGAGATCGCTAAACACCAATTTAGCCAATTTAAAATAACATCGAAATATTGATTTGAATAATCGAGCGCACCCACGCAAATAAAAATCGATAGCGTTTCGTTTGTATCCTCAAGTGTCTGTCCTTCTAGCCCTCAACCAACTGCTTTTGTAGGTGGGTATGTCCGAGACTTTCATTTTTTTTTGCGCTGCCAACAGTAGCCGTCAAGATAATGACTTGCATGTCTGGAAGTGTTTTCCGAAAATAGTCAGATGATGGCTTTAACAATGAGCCCTCATCACATCTCAGTAATGATGTTGATGCCACAGTTGTGATGAATTGGTGCCACTGAGCAATGATGAAACTGAGCGATGGAATTAGCTTTGCTGTGCAATTAATTTATTTTTTGGAAAAACCTTCAGGCTTTAGTATAAGCAAAAATGTAAAGGGGGGGGGGTCTTTTAATTTCTATTTTGCCATGAAACTGAAATAGATTATCGGCTTTATGTGAGTGCGTGCATGAGTGAGTGAGTGTTTGCATAATGCTAATTGCAATTAAAATTCTATTAGGTTACGTTTTGTTGTGAAAAATATTGTAGCCAATTGCAATTTCACAATTGTAATAGGAATTGCTCCTATTGTGGCAATTTGTTGACCATACGTATAAGATGATAAAATTTTAAAAAGAGGTTTTAATTATTTCAAGTATGTTTCTATTGAATAGCTGTCAATCAGGCGGATACAGTTCAATTGTATCTGAAAAGAAAGTATCATTCACGATCCAAAGACTTTGCAAATTTTTTGAAACCATAAGCCATCAGAATGGCAAAATAGGTAAGACTTTCTTTGCACTACGAAGAAGCCTTGCTAAAGTTAGATATATATATATATATATATATTGTATGTTGTAGTGGGTTGTATGATAACTTGAGAAAAACTACACCAGAGCACTCCGATCGTCGGTCCATTGAACTCGTTCTCAGTGAGTTTACTACTCAAATCTCCTCGTTACTTAAAGATAGCGAAGGACTTGATTGACTTTCCAAAAACGTTCATCCGTAGCCTGGATAAAGCACGACAGCAACAAAGGAAATGTGTAGTTGTTTCCTCCAGGCAAGACTTACATATTCCATCGAATATAAGTCCCAACTTGAACATATAACTTCCAGTCTATTTATGTCCTGTAATTAAAACGACAGTTCACTCAAGATATTCCCAAAATTAATTTAGCGGTGTATTTGCGTGGCCTATCCACAAAGTGCTTGGTAGTTATACATGTATTTATGGAGTTCCAACGTTGTTCTTCGAATACCAAATATTTAAGCTTGCCTGACTCAAGCCTAACATTGGTTCCGGACCAGTAGGAATATCGGAAGAACCACTTCTTGCAAGTGCATCAGCAAATTCATTTCCTTTTATTCCTGTATGTCCCATGTACTCAGATAAGAGTGACGGAATTCCATCTTGAAATAAAGTTCAGTCTTTTCTTACATTCTAGAACAATCTAGAACAATTGACACAAGATGATTCCAGTGCTGGTAGAGCAGCTTGGCTATTGCAAAGTTTCATCCTAGTCTTTTTAGAGACAGCCCAGTTGGGAACTTGTAAAATAGCATATATTTCTGTTTGAAAAACAGTTGGCCATTTTCCAAGTGCTAATGATTCCTTAGAATTCTCATCTAGGAATCATCCTGCACCAGTTCCTTCATCGGTAAGAGAACCGTCCTGTTATGAATTTCCTAAGGATCTCAGTTGAATTTTTTCAACTTTCCCTGCTACGGTATTGAACTTTATATCCCCTTTTGAACATAATAAATGGTACAGTACTGTCCATAGGCATCAGAAGCGTAGGAATTAGTTCCGAAACCTTTTGGAATATGTTTCCATGTCCACTCTTAATCTCATAATGCCTTATTCTTATTATTCTTGCGAAGTCGACACATAGTTTTACCGCTTCCATCTGAATAACTATATCCAGAAGTGGCAGATTTACCAGTGTATTGAGTGCATCTGACGATGTAGAGCGCATTGCGCCCGTTATTCCCAGGCAGACGTTCCCTTGCAATTTGTTTAGTGGCCTCTTAGCCATTTTCATACAAGTTCTTGGCCACCAAACAACTGCCGCATAGGTGAGAATGGGTCTTATTATCGTTTAGTACAACCAGTATACCATTTTCGGACTAAGCCACAATAATTTACCAAATGCTCTTTTACATTAAATAAAAGTAAGCCGAGCTTTCGATATTCTCGATTCCAGGTGAACCTTCCACATCATCTTGCAATCTTGAATTACTCCTAAATATTTGACTTCCGTGGAGATTGGCAAAGTGAAACATTTTAGTACAGGTGGAATAAGACCACCGAATTTACGTTTATGAGTAAATAAAACTGCAGTAGTCTTACTTGGATTTAGTCGATAGTCCATTTCTGCTACACCAGTTATCCAAACTGATTCAGAGCAGTCTGTAGATTTATACAGGCGTCCCTGAGGGATTTATTGGATGAAAAAGGCATACATCGTCCACATACGCTTGTATGTGTATTTCTAATTGATTAACTTGTTTCAGCAAAGAATTGACAACAAGACACCATAGAAGCGACGAAAGGACTCCAACTTTATCATCCATATTCTTGCATGTCTGAAGAAGCCGCGGGAGAGCATGTAGTTAATCGTTGGGTCCACTCCATGCCTCTCAGCAGAGTTGCACATCGAGTCAATGGTAGCGTTGTCAAAAGCTCCCTCAATATCAAAAAAGGCTCCGTTCATCATGCTCTTTTCAATCATGACCACAAGATCATGAAGAGCAGACTCACAGTAATTACCACGCTGATAGGGGTGTTGATTCACATTTAAGGTATTTCTTTTTAGTTCATTCGACCTAATATATGTACGTCTCAACCAAGCGTTAAAGACCTTTCAGCACAAATGATAAAAGAGTTATTTCAATGAAGCTTTTAGCTAGTGGGTAGTCGTTTCATATCTGGTGACGTTTTTTCCATCTGGAGCCAAGTTGACTCTATTAGTCTTACTTCTCACTCTGCTTCCTGGGTAGTTAATGAAATTGCCCATCAGATTTCCTAAGTGAGTTGAGTTTGGCTCTATTGTCTTTCTGAAGGATTTTGTAGAGCCTTGTTTTTTCTCATTATTTTAGAGCAGAAGTTTCTATAGGACTCGAGCTTAGCGTGAAATATCCCTTGGGAATTGCAATTTGCAATGTGACTTTACATTTTTATTTGGAGACTTACGACTTGTTTTTAATTCCTTCTCATAAGAAAAACTCTTTTATTACATTCTTGATTTTTTATATTTCGAATAACCATATTAACGGATCTCAAAATATACACTCCGCGACGATATTTTACGCTGACGTACATTGGATGATCAAGTGAATTCATTTACATTGTTGGCACTTTCCTCCACTGATATAACTCGCGTGTAAGAAGTGAAACTTTTAAAATACAGGAATATAAATTTTAAAAAAGCATATCTTAAAATAATGAGTTTATGATTGCCAAATTATTAGAATTTTCGCCAACAGAGTAATACGCTATGTACATCGGTTCTCATCCGATCGTCGACATTAAGCAACCTTGGTGTCGGTTAGTACTTATTTGTTAAGACACAACATGTCGACTTACACTACCCCCAGAATAATAATTTCACTTTAAACCAATTTATTTCGTGTAATAGTATCGATGCCAATAATGATCCTATCTCTCCATGGAAAAACCACCTACACGAGTGAATGCACTGAACCTAATTGTTCGTTACTTTTTTAAATAAATCGGGGAAAGCTGGCAACATCTCGTTTGATGTTGATCCTGAGATCGTTTAAAATATAATTATTGGCATATACCGTGGTCTTGACAAAGACCCAAACAAAAAGGGCCAGAGGCGTAAAACCATATTGCGTATCTTTATTCTTTATTTCATCATCATTATTATGTTTGGGTAAATAGCCAGGTTGCAGTAACGGCCAACGACAAAAAAAAAACTCACAATCTGTCCCAATTTCGAGCCGATTGGTTATCTCCAACGTATGCTTGGTCTACTTCGCTTTCCATAAATCCTACCGCAATAAAGTTTCCATACAGTGTCATTGTTACTCATGCGAGTATCCTGAAATCGAAGCCTAAATAGCTTAATTCTTTTCCCGATTTCGGCAACGCTCGTAAATCTCAACATTATAAAGTCACCGAAATAGCCTTTCCTCACATACGAGGCCAACGCGGCTTAAAGTTTAGAGTGATTTTTGCTATGAACCCAAACTTCGGATTCATACCTCGGTACTCACACAAATGAGAATTATTATTTACTAAAAGCTGCGTTTTGAAAAACCTCATTTTTACTCAAAGAAAAAAATATAAGGTCAATACAAAAGAATCTAACATAGTTAAACAATACCCTTTAAACCCCATCCAACATGCATATCAGACTGGGAAATCGACAGAAACAGAACTTCATGAGCTGACAGTTGAAATCGAAGGCACACTTCGAGGTAAAGAAATGCCTTCACCGACATCCGAGGCACTTTCGACAACACTAACTTCGAAGTAATTCAAACCTCTATCATAGAATGGGTCACAAGCATGCTAAAAGGTAGGAAAATTCAAGATGTTTTCGGTGACGAAAGAATTACATTAGCGGCAAATAGATGCTGTCAACAAGGCAGTATCCTATCACCAGACAAACCCAAGACAAAATAATCTGACCGTTTTCGCAAAAAGAAAGTGAATAACAATTCCTGCACAAAGATTCCAAGGCAAAATTCTCCACACAATGCCGGAATTTTGATCATGTTCGACCAAAAACTTAAATGAAAAACCCATATGTCATACATTACCAACAAATCTAATAAGCTTACTTCACTTGCCAAAGAAATCGGGGGAATATCTCAAATGACTCTATTGCTATACCAAAGCATTTTCAGACCCAGCCTCACATACGCAGCCCTGATATGGTGGCCAAAAAGAGAGTAATCAAAGACATGCTCCAAACAACATAAAATTCAGAGATTATTCTGTCTAGTAAAGAGTTACCCATAGACAGCTCTTGAAAAGCTTCTAGGACTTCCACCTCTTCACACATAAAAAGCGAAGCTGGCTCGAGAGTAAGTACACTTAATATAACTAACCAAATTAAAGTCAATACACCAGTACATAAAAGCAGCATCACCAAAATCAACATAGATAGCGGAATTGTCCTTCAATTCGACTCAATGATAAAAATAACTAATTTACATAGGAACTTCTCAATAAGAATACCAGAACGAAATCAGGTTGGAAATATCATAAACAACCTTTCCCGTCATACATCTATCTGGTATACAGAAGGATTTAAAACAAATAAAGAGACGGGAACAGAAGTATTCGGGCCCAGAACCACACTACGAATCGTAGGAAAACCCCAACCGTTTTCCAGGCAGAAACGACAGTAGTATAATCATGCACCCTAGAATGTATAAGAAGAAGATACAGAAGAACAGACATCTACATGATCTCCGACTACCATTAAAAAGTTTTCAATTCCAAAACAACGTGGAGCTGCTACCGCCACCTGAACGAACTGATAAAAACCAACTCAAACCAATCACTCAAATGTGGTATCCTGGTCATTCTGGCATTGAAGGGAACGAGGCAGTAGACCTCTGTGCAAAGGCGTAGAAGGAATTTTCACCGGCCCCGAACAAGCATTGTCTATTCCAGAAGCCACCCCAAAAACAAAATAAATGAGTGGGTAAATAATGCCATTGAAGCGGATTCATTAACTGGGATGAGACAAAGGACATACAAAATGCACAGTTCCATGGCAGAATGTCAGACCGATCGACCGGGCAGATATGATAGCATTCCCAAAGGACCTAAGCCACCACATAATGTGCAGGGCACAAGTTCAGAGACACGCAAAGAACTTTGACATGAACAACTACTGATTGGATCAAATTTCTGAAGTTATTTTATTTTTATTTTTTTATTTTTATAATCCGTTTCGTGCTATGGCCAAAAAAAAGTTTTCTCGATTGGCCAACCAACAGATTGTTGCAACTGTTATGTCAACTTAGTGTTTGGGGTAGGGACAACAGAGAAAATTGGATAAAATGCTCAATATTTTTATTGAAGATCTCTTCTCTGATCTGGCAACGTTTGGCAGAGTACGATAAAAATATTGTATTTCACACAAACAATAAAACAAAATCTATTAAAATATCATGCGGTGTTCTTCTCTCTCTCTCCATTGGTTCCCTTTAAATAATTGTTTTCAAAATTAAGTATAATTAATTGTCTAAATTTATCACTGTCCAGAAGGGTCAAATATTTTGAATGTATATTTTTAAGCAGGGCTTATAAAATGATAAATCGTTTTGTTATGAAATATTGTCATTAAGAAATTTTAAGAAAAATAACGTCAACAACAACAATTATTACTTTTTAACATACAATTTAACAGTTATAGATACATCCTATTTAGCATAAACTAAACGTTAATTTGCCATAAAAAAATAAATCATCTCACGGAAATATTCACGTAATAAAACCGGAGAGAGAGAGAGAGATTGATAACAGTAGCGATCAATTAATGACATACGCAATGACCCGGAACCAAACATGGAACTTCGCGTTAATTACCAACAAATTATTTCAACGATGATCATTTTTCTGGTGAACCAAAACTCATCAAACGAATCTTCAAGTTTTATATGTTTAGAGGTCAGTGCACGGATTTGATCTTGAAGCTTGTTCATCGGTGAAGATAAAATTACCAAAGCCTGAGTGTAAGATGGTGAATATCTTTGACGCCTTAGCAATTAAGCTGGAATCAACTACTGTGCGTAATAATGCCGAACTGAATCTTGCTAAGACAGCCATATAGCCATAAAGTTAAGCTTGTTAAATTAATTGGTAGAATGTTAGAGTTCGAAATGTGAAATAACAAATCAAAATGATTCACTTTATAGCTCTAGATTTTTATGCTTTCGGTGGAAATAAACTGCTTTGCATCATGGCCATTGACTCGGGAAAAAACGTTAATTTATTTAAACCAAAGAATAATAACAAACCTTATGTTAATCGGATCTATTTTTCATTAATATTTTTGTAATCTTGACCTCGGAAAAGTTTTTGCAATATTTTGTTTTTACGGACTAGTTATTAACCTCATTCCAAGGTAAATACTTCAGAATCCGTGATATTAGTGTTCTGTTGATACTTAACACTAATATTGCTTGCATGGTTCTGTTTTACGAGTATTACACTATACTCCTGACACTATAAGCACACTGTACTTAGGTATGTATATGGAGTGACTAACACGAGTTTACTTATTTGATTCCAATATTTATTAAAGTACGAGTATATCAAAATATATATTAAGTAAATGTATTACTTTACATGTTATGAAGATTCGACTTATTTAGAAATTTGTCTTTAGAATATCGGCAAAAATCTTCTTTCTTATTTATAGCTTCACTAACAATACTCTCTGTCAACTGACAGGCAATCATCATCCAACCAAATCGCCAAATCGACCATGTGATGATCAGCCGACATTTTAGGAGCTGTTTTTTAGACGTCCGAGACAGACGAGGAGCCGACATGGGTATGGTACGGGATCATCACCTTATGGTAGCTACTGTCCAGTTACGTACTGCATCAGTTCAAAGAATCCGCAATATCGATCCGAATGCCTAGGTATAACATCGACCGGTTAAAGATCCCTTCAGTACACCAACAATTAAGTGATCATTTATCGCAAGGAGTGGAAACAATCAGCAGCTCACTGTCGACAACCATCCAGTAACATTGGAAGTCTGTGAAAAATGTTTTCACAATCTGGAGCGGAAAGTATTGTTGGTAGAAGCCAGGCAAGGTACCCTGCGGATCATTATTGAATTTTATCTGGCTCGCCTTGCGCAGGAGAGGTATACCCGATAAACTAATAGCTATTATTAAAGCAACCTATGATGGCTCTAAATGTAATTTGCCTCATAGAGGAAAGCTGTCGGAGGAATTCAAGATCCTAAGTGGGGTACGCCAAGGTTGCATTCTATCGCCGATACTATTTTTGTTGGTAATTAGCGATGTGCTTCGCGCAGCTTTATCTACTGGAAACGGAGGAATTCGTTGGACTCTTACAACTCAACTCAAACACCTGGACTACGCTGACGACGTTTGTTTACTCTCACATAAGATTATGGAGCTGCGCCAAATAACAACAAAGGGAGGCAAATGTTGCGGGTTTGAATATTATTACTGCCAAAACCATAATCATCAACCTCGGCACTAACTCAGTAACTCAAGTTAACATTGCTGGCCAGCCGGTAGAGAGAGTAGAGAGTTTCCAATATTTTGTGATTATTGTCTCGACCGAAGGTGGAACCGAACAGGACATTGTCAACCGAATCGGCATTACAAAAAGATTACAAACGTTCGTAAAAAGGTGCTTACGGAACATCTTAAGGGTTTTCTGGCCTAATCGTATCTCTAACGAACATCTTTACTAGAGATCGGGTCAGGAACCAATAGGCACAATGGAATGCTTCTCAATTCGCCGTTCGGATTCGGCATTAAATTGTAGGTCCCCTCCATTTGTGTGCAAAAATATACATGGTCAACACAAATGGTTGCGAGAAGCAAGGCCTTGGACCGTCATGGTCCGAATATTATTATTAAATTTCACACTATTAGATTTGCAGCAATCAATAATGTCTTAAATGTTCAACAGAATAGCCGAATTCGTTAATTCACGCAAATCAATCAACCGAGAATTGCATTCTTTTTGTATCATCAGCAAATGAATGGATACCACAGGTTATAGAAGACAACAGGTCATTAATATATATCCAGAAGAGCGTAGGCGACAAGGCTGACCCTTGTGCCACGCCAGCATTGAAACCACGTGAAGCTGAAGATATACCGTTCAATAGAACTTTTATTTTACGCTTCCATAAATAGTCCTCAATCCATGCAATGAGAGAAAAGTCTAATATCCAGGGATACAAGGCTTGATTAACCTAGAATTTCAATGCTTCGCTCCCAACAATGAGTCATGCATCTTTGCTGAATTCACCTGAAGAGCGATTTTTGCAAACACCATACTGCACATCATAAAAGGGAATTCGTATCCAGATAACTCATTAGTCTAAAATTTTAGATGTATTCCATTACCTTCGATAGAACCGACAACAAAGCATTAGGCCGGAAGTTAGTCCGGTAGGTAGTTAGGGTGTCGAACTTGACGAGTTGTAGGGGCTAAGTAAAGTGCCCCTGCAACAGGCAGTGTCTTATTCACTACCGACAAACGCAGGAGGACCATCAAAGGTATGCCTTCGACCGGCAGTGGTAGGATTGTGCCACTTCAAGCGTTGTGTCCTTGGAAATTTCTAACGCTTTTGATACAGTTTGGCATATTTGTCTTATTAATAAGATTCGTGCGCTCAACTTACACCCCTCTCTCATTACATGGATTGAGGATTATTTATGGAACCGCAAAATAAAAGTGGTATTGAATGGTTTTTCCTCATCTTCGCATGAGATCAATGCTGGCGTTCCTCAAGGGTCATCCTTATCGCCAACATTATTCTTAATATATATCAATGACATGTTGTCTTCTACAACATGTGATATCCACTCATTTGCTGATGATACGACGTTATCGGCTTCCGTGGAGTTTGTTAGTCAAAAAGAATGCAATTCTCGCTTGATTGGTTCGCGTGAATTAATGAATTCGACAATTCTGTCGAACATTCAAGTTATTCTTGATTGGAGCAGATCTAATAGGGTGGAATTTAACCCAAATAAATTCCAGGCTTGTCTTTTTTCTCAAAAGGCAATTCAACATTATGTAGCACTACAATTCAACAACAACTTCCAGGTCACCATCCCTTCCAGATCACTTTGGGAAGAAGGTGCTATCTCGGAAGATGAATCAATCAGTTTTTATACTGACGGGTCAAAACCTGATGATGGTGTAGGCGGAGGTGTTTTCTCAAAAGGGCTAAATAAAAATCTCTCTTTCCGTCTTCCTAATCACTGCAGTGTTTTTCAAGCTGAAAAAATGGCTATAAAAGAAGTCCTGTCTTGGCTGAAGAGAAAAGTCAAACCCACTAAGGATACCCGCATCTTCTCGGATAGTCAAGCAGCTTTGAGATCCATAGAATCAGTCTCTATGCACTCTATTGTAGCCCTAGACTGCCGATCGTCTTTCAGGGGGATGACGGAGCAGTTCAACATTCACCTGTATTGGGTTCTAGGGCATACGGACATCCTGGGGAACTGCTGGGCCGATGAACCCGCCAAAAATAGTACTACGCTGCCCCTTCTACCTGAAAATGGTTCCCTAGTCATTTTGATTGCTACACGCAAACTCATGATAAAGCAGGATGCTACTGAAAAAACCAACATTAGATGTAGAAATGGCATAACTTGTGTAGCGACAGCTTGATCTCTCTAAACAGATAAGCGCTACGATAGGTGTAATTACTGGGCACTGTCTGATAGGAAAGCATACTCAAGGCTTTTTTCTCAATGACTTCTGCAGAAGCTGCATGGATGAGTAAGAGACCATTCTTCACCTTCTCTATACACGTACAGCTCTTTCTCTAAAGCATAAGCTCCATTTGGGAGTCTACTTTTACAACGACCTTAACGATTTGTCAAGCACTGACATCAAAAGTCTTCTACGCTTCATTCGAGCCTCTACCTGATTAAATGAGTAGGGCTAGAAAACCTCTCGATCCATGTGGCGTCACAATGGACCATCTATTTGTCTAAGTGGGTCGATTTACTGCCGACAGGTCATCGGCGATATTGAATGTTTAAAACGTAATGGATCCGAGATTTAGGGTGCATATAAATTGACTGACTTCAGGCTATTTACCGCTTCCTTACGAAATGCAATTTCCAATATTTACAAAATATCAACACTTAACACAAAATTATTACCCAATATACATATAATTCTTACAGTCAATCATTGACAGCGGCACGCGCAGGCATTTAGAGTCTTATCGAATCCCAGACTATACAGCATGTTCTCTCTAAAATCAGTATGTTAATTAGAAAAATTGATTTTTTATTAGAAAAACATTTTAATTTGCGTCTCATTTGCCTGCGTAAGTTATTACCGAATAAAAAAAATACCAAAACTAATCTGAACACGCAACTAAATGGTTGCCATGGGACGTTCGTTATCTTAGTATTGTTTCTGTCCTGGTTATTTGGAAACTAAACTAGTTTTCTTCTGTCACGCCGAGATAAGTCGCTTTTTTTATTAACACTTTAGCATCAGGGAAATGTTTTAATATAATCAGATGCGAATGGTGAGGAGAGGTAAACTTTTGTCACACATATGACATAATAACTTTAAATTGTCAAGCGTAATTTTTCAAAGTTCATTACATAATTCATATATCAAACTGTTATTTCATTTGTTGTTGGAATATGTTACGTTGGTATGTGTTATCGTTATCAATATATTAATTACGTTTAAATAGCGTAAAGCAATACTAAAAAGCAAATGAAGAAATAATGCCCGCGAGAATTGAAGAATCGCACAAGTAGGCCAATATTTTATGAAGTGACAGATAATTTTTTAGTTAAATTCGACATCAAAAACTGATGTTAAAGAACTTTTAAAGAAAAAAATTCAGCTTAGTAGAAAAAACTTGAATTATGTATGGAGGAATTATGTTGAAAAGAGTAAATTTAATATAAACAAGAAGGTATTGCAATAATTACTTTATTGTGCAAAATTGGAAAAAGGTTTTTGGTATTTAGAAGAAGCATGCATACATTCAAATTACATCTGGCACAAAAGACCTGAGTTTTAAATTTCAACCGCAGTCCTGGCCTCCCGCAAAGAGTCTCTCCACCGATCCCGATTTCGAGCCGATATCATTCAGTTTGGCATCTCAAAAATCTGGGCGTCCTGGTCTACAAAATCCTTCCAGCGTAGCCTTGGCCGGCCTCGCTGTCGTGTTCCATAAATCCTACCGAAAAGAACTTTCCAAAACAGGATACTCTTTGTTCATCCGAGCTAAGTGTCCTGCCCACCGGAGCCTACCAATCTCTTCACGGTGTCGACATTGCGGTAACGCTCGTAGATTTCATTATTGTTAAGTCTCCGGAATCGTCCTTCCTCACATACGGGGCCAACAATTCTCCGTTAGACATTTCTCTCAAACGCGGCTAAGAGGTCAGAATTATTTTTGCTAAAAACCTAAGTCTCGAATCAATATGTAAGTACTGGTATGACCATTGTCTTATATACCAGCAGCTTAGATGTTATAGTTAAATTGTTAAATTGTTAAATTAAATAAAATTGTTGACTTTGAGTAAACGGGGGCGTATTTCCATTTGCCATTTGGTTTCTACCAACGATGTCGATGTCATCTACGTAAGATAGTATCTAAATTGACATATAGTGAATGGTTCCTCTCACCGTTACGTCAGAGTCTAAAATCACTTACTCCAACGCCAGGTTGAAGAGGACGCAGGCAAGTCCAACCCCTTGTCGGAGCCCGTTATAGATGTTTAATAGGCTTGATAGTGAACCGGAGATTTTTACTTGGCTCATGGTCAACCTACATAGTCCTATCAGTTTATTTGGGATACCGAATTCTATCATGGCTTTATAAAGTTCTAGTCTGGCTAAGCCATCATAGGCAGCTTTAAAGTCGGTAAAAAGACGGAGTATTGAGTTTTGAAACTCTAGAAAGTTTTTCATCACCTGCGTAAAGTTCTAAATATGATCAGTTGTTGATTTGCCTGGGATGAAGCCACATTGGTATGGACCAATAATGACTTTAGCGTATGGGGCTATTCTTTCTTGTAGTATAGAGGAGAAAATCTTATACGCGTTACGTTATACCACGATAATTGCTGCATATTTTGATATCTCCTTTCTTATGTATGGGGCACAGAAAGCCTCTTCGCCAATCTTCTGGCATCGCTTCTTCCTCCTATACTTGCACTATTATTTCATGAGTTGCTTGGTGTATTGTGGGGCCTCCTATTATAACCATCTCCGGTGGGATCCCATCTGATCCCGGGGCGTTACTGTTTTTGAGCCGTTTTTTCGTCTATGCTTGATGGCAGCAATACAGTCATGGTCATTGGTAGACCCCCCAATTCCTCAGCTGGTCATTTAGCAACTCACTCAAGTGCTCTTCCCATCGTTCTAAATTGCATTTGAGATCGGCGATCTGATTACCCTCTTTGTCTTTGCAGCATGTGCAACGCGGTGCATATTGGCGTCATTCCGCGGACTCTTTGGTGCGGTACTTGTTTTCTGTACTGTTCTTGTTCACGGACGAGATTCTTCTCCAAGGCTGCTTTCTATCGCTGGTGAACTGTTTTTATATCTTCTGAGCTCTTCAAAGTAATCTTCGCGTGCCCGCGTTCTATGAGATTTTTGCATTGCTCGATACGCAACATTCTTACGTTCAGCCGCTAGCTTACATTCGTCCTCGAACCAGTCGTTCCGATCTCTACCACTACTGCCTAAGTACGCGAATGGTGCATAGCCGTTCATTTATTGCTTGAAAGCCGATAACGGTGGGTTTCATTCTTTTGCTGACTAGAAACCCCACCCCGTTGTCGTCGCCATTCATCAGTGTATCCGACGCTGATTTTGGGTTCCGTAGTGGGCGCCGTGGCTCAGTGGTAATGCACATGGCTGCTGCGCAGGAGGTTCAGGTTCGAATCCCAGCAACACCAAAAGTATTTTTCACGGTGTCCCACCTCTCGCGAATGGGTGACAAACGTTCCGAGAGTAATTAATACCTTGTCACGGAAAGCTTCTCAATTCGCCGTTCGGATCCGGCCTTAAAATGTAGGTCCCTTCCATTTGTGTCCAAAAATTAACATGTGCAGCACAAATGTTCGCGAGAAGTTAGGCCTTGGACCGCAATGGTCTGTCGCGCCAAATATTATTAATAATAATTTTTTACGGGCGACGTTATTGGTCTCGCACCAACCTTACTTTGAAGGGACTAGCCCGATCATTCCGCTTTTCCTGCATTGGAGGGATTTCACGCATCTAGACTTTTTATCTTCGGGGTTATATCAAGTTCATGGTCTATGCTAGAGATTTTAGATGATCTTAACAACAACCAAACCAAAGCTAAATTTCCGACGAATAAGTCATGAAGGTCTTGTGTTCAGTTAATTTACTAGTGCATGCGTTTCCCTGGAGGAGATTTGAATGATGTTGTGATCAAAACTTAATAGCTTATTTAACTTTTACTTTTTGATTTTGTAAACACAAGCCGCTTTTATTTTTTGAAAAGGAAATGGAGCTATCTTTGCCTAAATTCGATTATATCAGAGCATAAATGTGATCGGCTTAATGTTCAGTTTAATAGAATGAGCCACTGAAAGATTCAAAATCGATGAAAATAACAAAAGAAGGCAATTACTTTGGAGAGATAAAAGTCCTCTACTCTACAAAAAAACAGATAGTCTCTTGGAGTATCAATATCGTGTAAAAGTGGCATTGTTTGTGAAGACGAGTTAAGCCAATCTTCTACGACTTGATTAGAACGAACCGAGAGAACTTTTTAAATTAATTAATAAATTTTATTCCAAAAAACTTCTTGTTACAATGTAATGTAAATAGTTGAAGAAACTTTTATAAAATTTCAACTAACATTTGTCGACTATATTTTGTTAATGTTCAACATATAACTCTTATTGTATACATAGAGCATCGATCCATTAGAATTCCTTATTGACATATTCACTATATGTAGCATTAATATGGCAAATTACACTCAACGACACTTGCTCTTGTTTACCTGTCGTTACCTTCTCCGTTCAAATTGGAATGTAGCGTTTGGTTTATATTCGAAAAACAAGTACCTTATTGTACTAAATAACTTAATAGGAAAGGAACAATAAGTAGCAGCTTCTTCAATTGTTAATTCAACAAAATACACTACAGCAGTATTAAAGGATTCTATATTTAATACATTTGTGATATTTGACATAAAGAGAAACATTCATTATCATATTTGACTCTACAACATCTATCACATTTATCATGGCCTCTCGAGTGAACAATTCTCTGAAAAACAAATGCTGTGCCCTTCTCCTAAGTGCAGTCAATGATGGATGAGAATGATGATAGGGGTCAATTGTTGGCCAATTAGAGTATAGTTAAACATAATTTTAAACGAAATTTTTAACTCTGCAAGCAAGACACATAATGAAGATTCTAATAGGAAAAGCTCAAGTTTCATGAGGCTAAATTTTGACTGTAGTCGGACAAATGACTTAAAAAAATTATTAATTTCACATAATTTAATTAACAAAAAAATTGAACTGAGAATAATTTAACAGAATCTTGGGAACACCTTTGTATTTCTTTTCTTAATGTAGCATTAACTGAGTTTAAAAAAAATATTGGGAATTTGGTTTTTGATTTGCCTGAATTATTTACAATAAAAATGTAAAACTTATACAAATTAGTAGATTTACGCAAAGAATAAGCTGCGCAGAAAATCTACTTTGCCCGCCAAATGCTCGAGACGAAATGTGCCAATCAAATGGAATGGCAACAAATCAAACGAGCGAAGCTATTCAGAATAGAATATAAATAAAAACAAATGGCAAATTATTATGGCGAGACAAAATGCAAAACATTCAATGACAAATACGAGTAAGCATTTGTGGCGCCAAAAATTCGTCCACCAATACCAACACCAAGTAGAAGTAAAAAAACTTAGCCGAAATGCATCTTACCCAGCTGCGGAGATGTTGTTGGCAAAGGAAAAAATTAAATCTTTCGCCCAAAATATTACGCCAACTCACATACAAATAATATCTCGATCTCCATCTCCGGTAAAGAATCACTGCAAGTCTCTCGCGATTGGTGAATGGCGATAGCGATTTGTGAAGATCATCGCAGATCATTCTCTCTCTCTTGTTTTCTGCCTCTGCTCAATTGAGGTTGACCCCACCGTTTATCAGCGGCTTCTCTTGCACGTACTCATCAGTACTCCCAGTCACACAGAGAGGGAGAGCGCAACTCAACTTAGCGAAAAATTCAACTTCAATACCATTGACTACGTTGATGACGAAAACAACCACAGCCCTCAACGGAACTGAATACGAGCCGCATCTCATGTCTCATCTCACACGGCATATCTATGGCATCATACCGATGGAATGAACGACCTAGCGGTTGGTAAAGATACAACAATGTAGTAAAAAAATAAAATTTCGCACTCATCGCGCGTATGTTGTGCTATGTTTGTGTGTGTGTTCTGGTTGGATCTTTTACATTTTGTATGCTCTGCGCTCATACACAAAATACAATATTCCCATGGTGCGCGCTGATGGGGCCATCATTATATAAAAGCAGATCTTAGCAAAAATCGACAATCACAGTACGTTCGTCCGTTCGATCGTGTAGCCAGGTACATTACATACACAGCTCCTCTCTTTCTTCCAGCTCGGCGAAAGATAATTTTTTTAAAAATCTAAAAATTCGTTTCGTTCGGTTGTTTTTAATTTTTAGTGTTGTTTTGTTTTTTGCAAGTCTTTTCATAGAGAACTAGATAATATCAAGCAAGCAAGGATAATATATTTCATTGTGCAATCATTGGAAATCAGTAAAGAAAGAGAGAAAAGTGAAAAAGGATTATACCAACCGACGCTTGACAGTGGATTACACAAAAGTTCAAAGGAGATATTAGTTTTTCAAAGAAGAAAATAAAAGTAAGAATACCATTGAAACAAAAGAAAGAAAAGTGTTCTAAAATGTGTGAGATTAAATGTGAAAGTCTTTAAGGATTTAATCGTGTAACAGTAATCAATCGGACAGCAGAATCTTAACCGATTATACAACCTGCATATCGTTTTAAATTATATAACGATGCATTCTTTCGTGCTTTATTCCACTGATTGCATTTGTACTCGTCACTTTACTGAATGAATGGATATGCACTTTGCAATGGAGTTGTTGACGATGCAATAACTTTTACAAAGTTCACTTTCGTTTGGAAGAGGGTTGACGGGTGATTAATTGATTTGCCACTTGAATAAATTGCATTAATGAATAATTGATTGGAATCGAATTGATTTGTAGCGCTGTTATGAGTTTGTTTACTAAGAAGTGACGGTTATAAATTCTAATCGGGTTTCTTGTCTAAGTCTTTTGTTTTATTTTATTAGTTTATGAAAATAACATTACGTGATTAGTCAAATGTAGACAGTACAGTTTATTGAAGGGGCTGATGTTTAAATAACTTAGAGACACATATGGTGTTAGTGGATTTAGTCAAGTTTCTTGCTTAAGTCTTTTATATTTTGATAGGTAAAGGATTATATTTTTTTATGTAACAGCGGAATAAAGTTTAAGAATAAGAGAACTAAAGAGCATTGAATTAATGTTAACCGTTATTTGATCTCTGGCTGCGATTTCTTATTAAATTTTTTAAATTTAATTGTAAACATATCGCTGATGATGATCTTATTTTTTTCAAACAACCTCATTGCTTTGTTAGTGGTAGGCAAGTACTTTGCAAATAGATAAGATATTAGATTAGATAGATTAGAATAATTTGAATTTAATTGTTACATAGTGACTCACAATATAGCATGTCCGAATACAATTAAGCCACCTTTATTATTACGTAAAAACAATGAATTTACATGATATGCGTTGTTTAAGGATATTGAATGTTCAGTGTACCATACATCCTTTCGTGAAATTTAACGTTTTGCTTAAAGAGCTTGCTGTTTGTTATTACATTGATTAATATATTTTCAGTGAGTTTAGTTAAAAGAATGGTTAACTCTTAAAACTGTGTTATACGGGACACTATGAAAATTATTACAGGCCATGTACAATCTTTTTTTTATCGAGTTTTTTGCCTAAGTCTTTTGTTATTTAAGCAAATAAAATATACTTGTATGCGTTGCTTACACTAAGGCGCAGTAATATCAACTCTCAAATTTTGATGGTGATATATTTTATTTGTTAAAGAGTTTTTTGACATAATATATTGCAAATATATTCACAAACAAAATTCACTGAAATTATAAACATATAAGTTTTGATTGATACGAAAGTGTAATTCATTATTTCAATATTAAAAGTAATTGATAACATTTTTATAATTGTCTGAAATTAATTTACTTGCGATATTTTTGCGCTTGTGACAGATCTGATAATACAATTCTGTATTACCGATAATTTCCATTTTTCTCATAGTTCTTCCTCTAAGTAAATGTATTCAATACTTATGTGTACAATCATTACTTAATTGTGCTTCTTTTATTGGCAAACCTCTTGTATCTTTTTGCTATGCAATGCAAATTTTTTGATCAATCACTGTAGTAGTTCAAATATTGGTCCTTCGAGCCGGACATGAACAAGTCACTTTCTGATCAAACTTATGACTTATGACTGATCAAACGAAATTCAACTAAAATTTCATAGTTCTTGTACGAAAATTTAATAAATACTTAAAAATAAGAGGTACACGAATGATTATTGAGAAAGACTTTCAACTTAAATCTTGTAAATTTAGAGCATGTCTTGCATAATTCATTTTCTTAATCAACCAAATTCCCATCTAGAATTAACATACAAATCCGCATATTTTAATAATTCTAAGAAAATCAGCAAAGTTCAACGATATTCTATAAATCTACTCAAGACAGCAATAACAAAACAAGCAACAATACTAGAAATATATT
Source organism: Nephrocerus scutellatus (assembly GCA_947095585.1). Lineage (NCBI taxonomy): Eukaryota > Metazoa > Arthropoda > Insecta > Diptera > Pipunculidae > Nephrocerus > Nephrocerus scutellatus. The sequence continues at coordinate 108,801,150 of OX352762.1, read as the reverse complement.
TTGTTTAGCAAAATTATAATTTTAAGCGAAATCATCGAGTCGCCTTAGAGATAATCTAAAAAAGGAATTTTTATTTTATTAATTTGGCAAATCTGCATATACAGGAAAATACAAATGGTGATGGCGTGACCTCTTTACTAAAAATCACTCTCAGTTTCATTCAAAATTTACTTCATTTTATGTTTGAACGTTCGTTTGTCCATACCAATGGAAATCCCTGATTACTCTTTAAACTTAATCATGATCAACTGCCTTAATTAGACAATACCGACACACATATAAAAATATTTGCAAAATGAATTTCCATAATCCAAATCCGGGATGGTATTATAATTTTTTTCCATAATAAAAAATTATTTGAATGGTGGGAAAAAAGAATAAACACATTCGAAGAATTAATGTATAGCATGTTGCTTAGGCAATTTATTACATTGGAAGTTCCTTTGTTGCCCGGTATTTCCTGACGTCACTTTGCAAATTCTTTCATTGGATTAGAAGAGATTTATTCAAAGATTTAGAATATGTATAAGATTCGTATTTGTAATATAAAGTAAGGAATAGTTGCAAATTAATTATTTAAGTTTTCTTTATTTAGATATATAGTGAAGATATATGGGTGCTGGTCCTACATTAAATTTTATTTACAACAACTGCCTGCTGTTTAATGATTTTCGATTAATTTAATCGGATTGACTACAACAATTTCATAAAAAATTGCTCGCCCTCTTTGCCCGTACCGCCAATAGCTTTCGTTACACTCGGTAACAAAAGTGGAAATTACATTTATTGCTGTTTGCATAGCACCACGGGAATGTTGCTAATTGAAAGTGATTGAAATGACAGTTACATAATTGTGCACACATTACATATTCTACACAGAATGCAATTTATTATACGGTTTATGTGTTTCTTCGAACTCACCAGTCAAATGATTTGTTGCAGCCAGACAGCACCAGACAACAGAACCAGTAAAATATCAAATTCTTCAAATTACCAAAAATTTACAAGCAACAAATAAGAATTCTTCTTGTCTTGTGAAACATACAGTGCAAGTGCCATGACTCATGTACAAACACCTAATCGGTCAGTAGTTCTCCTCAAACAACTTACCATAACCGGATCAAAATCTCTGAATTCTGTTTACTGTGAATTTTCCCGACCGGAGGCAAAACAAAAATCCAATTATTTATAAAAATTGCACATGCGACATGGGCTCTGTGAAGTTTAACAGATAATCTGTCTGCTTTGGTGGTTGAGGGTGACACAGAGGCAAGCCCCGATGCTAACTTCAATTGTTACGTCTGTCTGTCTGCCTTTTTAAGGAATAACTTAAGCATGCAACAGCAATAAAAAATTATATCATTATAACGTCAAGCGATTATAATAATGACATCGCAATAATAATTTTCTTTTTGGTGGACGTTTATTTAACATTTTTATTCATTTATGGCATTTGATATGTACTTAGCATTATCTTGCAATGTATTATGCATTAAAATGAAAAAGTTATTTCAAAGATGATCCACCTTGTCGAGAAAATGAATTGCAATTCGAGAATTTGCTTAAGGAAGCAATTATTATGGTAAATTTCATTGCAACCTTTAATGAAGACAAATCAAACGTCACAATTAGGATCATAAATTTATCAAAAACATTTAATTTTAGATATAAAATGTTGTCATTATACAAAAGACTTAAGAAACAAACCGGGTAATTTTTTGCTCAGAAAATCGTAAAAAGCATTTATAAGCATCAATCCATTTGTTTTATAACATAAATTTAACTTTTCTTATGAGAACTTATCTTATTAGAATAAAAACTATTCTAGGCACATCATGACAGTCTTTCGGCGCAGGAATGAGCCACTAAATACGAAGAGACCTCCACAATTTTGTTCTCTAAGTACCAGTAGCCCTTTCTGGGTCGCAAAATTATGAACACATTGCTAATCTCCATGGTAGAGTCCCGCATCCTAACCATATATATATGTTAAGATGCAGCTGGACCCACTACGGGATATAATACGCATAGATTTAACATATGTTAGACCTAAAAGCAGGACGCATTTGACACTGTTGTCACGTTATATGTAACCTTTTAACTTTTTGAATAATTGCCAAATATTTTCAAGACAATGGCAGGGTTAAAGTTGTTTGTTATTTTTTATTTGTTAGCACTACCTGATCCAATTCACAATCATTGGTTACCATCAGATTTGAAGTTAACTAAATAGCAGAACTCTTCATCATATTTTTAATTACCACGCGCGATCTAAAAGCAAAGATCTACCAGCCGTTTCGTGCTTTGATATTAGTTTTCAAAATCACGGAGTCACGATAATACAATCAGAAATATTATATGCGAAAGCACACAACACTGCTTGACGTATCTGTTCGTGTTAAACGCTGTGATAATTAAGTCTTTGAAGTTGACTTTACACGGTTGATTGCGATACACAATACACTTGAATATGCAAAAAACCAATTGTTGGCAAATGGGGACTTAAACCCCATATAACCCATTGGCTATATACAGCCGTAGTAAGACTTGTCTATCCTCTAAGGATATCCGTATATTATCGGATAGTCAAGCTGCACTGAAATCCCTCGAATCAGTCTCGACAAATTCAACTCTAGCCCTTAACTGCCGATCATCTCTCGTAGAGATGGCGGAGCAGTTCAATATCCACCTGCGTTCAGTGCCGGGATACAGAGACATTCCGGGTAACTGTATGGCTGACGAACTCGCCAAGCAAGGAACTACACTTACCTGAATATGGTACCAATCGCTACATGCAAATTCTTGTTAAACTGGGATGCTAATGTAAAAACTAAATGTAGGTGGTCAAATGGTACAAATTCCAAAGCGACAAAGCAGATCTGGCCCAAGCTGGATCCAAAACGCTCCAAGTGTTTGATCTCTCAGAAATGATCGCACATCGGTGCTATTGTAGGTGTCATCACTGGACAATGTCTTATAGGCAGGCATGCAGCAAGACTTTGAGTGCTCTATATGGGAGCTTTGTTTCTACAACGACACTAATCAGCTCATCATCATTGACATTGGTAGTCTCCTTCGATTCATACGAAGCTCTAATTGGTTCATCGAGTAGGTGTAAGGAATTTTTTCTGATCCGTGTGATATCACAATGGACCATTACTGGTCTAAGTGTGTCAGCTTCAGTGACAGCCACCTTTACTTAACATAACATAACGTGTGCGGTTAGTGAAGCACCAGGGAGCAGCTAGTGTTATACAAATATTTAAAATTTTATGCAAGTTATGCTATCATTATTTTTTGACTTTTAACTGCTATGAGAACACATTTTAGAAAGTATTTTTTAGCAAATTTATATAATATATATAAAGCAAAAATTAATCTTCTTCCTTTCTCTTTTTTTTTTCTTCGATTATTAGCACAACCAAAATGACAAGGTGTAAAACCTTACTTCTTGGACTTTCCGCCTGTTTGTTACTCATACAAACTGCGAGCGCACAATTCTCTTCGAATATTTTCTTCAATGGTCACTACAAAAATGCCATCGATTCCAAATCAGCGGATTCACAACACTCGAATAGCATAAGCAATATATTTCTCGAGCATCCAATTATCAGTAGGCAGGCGCAACCCTTCTCTGGGCCACAGTATTTACCGCCCAAAGAGTACCTCACATGTAAAAGTGGACAAGTTTGCGTAAGAAAGAGCACATGCCAGGGTGGATATTTTACAAACAACTACGGCGGTAGCATACAGGTGAGTGACAATAGGCAAATTTTTAATTATCTAACATCAGCCGACAAGAATGACGGAATTTGGAATGTGCTCTATTGAAGTGGCATCGTTTGTTAATGTACGATATTCAATTTAAATTAGTTTACAATCGTGATTTTGGTGTTATCAATTATTGTCCAGTAAAGTTGAAGACACACATCCACCGCAAAAAAGAAATCTTTCCAATTCCGGCTACTTTTGCTTTTGATTAATTGTTGCGTTCGCAAAACACAGGTTTACCTTTCAATATAAATCACTGAGTTATCTGATTTTAATTTCGTGATTATTACACAATAAATCAGTTCCTCTCTGATTTCCGGTTTTTTTATTTTCAGTTAAAATATTTATTCATTTGCATGGATGGCAAGGCAACAATTATTGTTTTGTTTTGTATTTCAACTTAGTCGAGGATTTATTCTATAATAATTTCATCTTAATATTATCAAGCAACGTACCAACGTCATATAAATTGTTACTTTCGAATATATTGTGTAATTAATAATGTTAGTTGCAATCGAGAGTAGTTTGTTGTTTATTCAGATGAAAGTCATCGCTTGAAACATGATTCACAAACGAAACCTGTTACTGTCTTCCGCAAAAACAAACTGGACCATAGTTGATGACCGCACAATGTTCTGATTTTCAATTAGGCATTGCATAATAACTATAAGAATCCTTATCTCTTGCCGGGTTGGTTTTGTGGTCGCATAAATTCCATTGTATAAGATTATCGCCGCATTTATGAAGAGGGTGGTGTGGCAGGCTGGTGGCGGATGTTGGTGCGAGAAAGCCAAATTAAGTGAATTGTTGTGTTGTTGCATTACTTTTGTGCCTCCTGTAAGATGAGATTTCGTAATCATGAGTGTGGTTGGCAGTCAAAAGAAAAGCATGCATGTCATATATTAAGGTTGTTTTCAATTCATTTCAATTTTTATACGAGTGGCATACAACAAATAATCGTACCTACCATCATCAACAGACAGTGGCATCACAATCATATAATGCGCGTAATCTTTCTGTTGCAGATCACCACAGAGTGAAATATAAGAGTCAACGGCAAAGAAATGTAAAGAAAATATTGAGGGAAAAAAAATAACGCATGACCACGGCGGCGACGTTGATGATGACGACGCCACAAGTGAGCGTAAAAGCGGTCAGATCACCTGCTCTTCAATGTGCTGTGCTTCATTGTGCGGCGCTTGATTCCATCTCGAGGGTATTTTCGAAGTTCAAATTTTTTCCACTTGCTGCTTGCTTAACGCCGCCTGTGGGTTTTTTCTACAACTTTTTCCCCTCTCGTTTATTTTTTTGTCTCAACGCAGTTTTTTTCTCTTCGTTTATTTTTTTTTTGGTTTTGGCGGAAACTTGATTATTTTATTATCGAATTTTCCTTATTTATCATGGAAAAAAAGAAAGTTTTTTCTCTCTTTCTCTCTTCAGCAGCATTTGCTGCGTAAAGCAGAAAAATATTTATTGCTTGTGATTTGTGCCCGATTGGTAGGTAGGTTGAAATTTTTTTTTTTTTTAAATCGTCCATGCATACATAATTGATAAGATATCGCATATCATCATCATATCCTGCAGAGCGACAGACATGTGAAGGAACTTCAGACGAAATATGCGCAATGTCAGAGATAAAATACAATTTTTTTTCATAGCGAAAAGAAACTGAAAACGACGAAATATTTATGTAAATTAAATTGTTGGTCTCTAATTTATTTCCATATGACAAAAATTCAAATATTTCTAAAAAAAATAAAAAAAAAACGAAAGACTTAAGACATAAACTTGTTATTTTCTTGAAATGTTCCCAAATGAAATGAAACTCGACTGAGTTACATGATAATTTGAGATATAAAAAAGTGAAATCAAAACAAAACTTGTAATTAAGTCAAACATTCAAAAAATAAGCCTTAATCATAAAACTGTAGGTTATGAAAAATTTAAAGTTTGTTTTGTTTATATGAAAATTTTCAACATTGATGTGTATGTATACCAAGTTCGTTCTCAAGTGTATTGCGCATATAAAATCAATTGTTCTTAGGGAAACTTCTCACGGTGTGACCTAACAATTCAGTGCTATGTCATAAAACTGTTTTTGCATACGTGCAAAGAAACAAAAAAAAACCAAACAGACTTGCAGATCCAAGGATTTGAATGAAATTCTCACGACACACATTATCGAAACAAATAGAACGTTGCAAATTTAACACAGAATTACGAAAGTTTCAAAATCATTTCACAAATTTCTGTTGGCCACGCAATCAATCATGATTTCTGTCTCAATGTCCCACGCCCAACTCTTTCAATTTGCAATACTGATGATCAAGATAACTGCATTAATAGCAACACAGTTAATTAAATAATTAAAGTGTCTTTTCATAAAAACCCGGCATCATACACTGATCGATCCTCCCAATTTGGGTTAGTTGAGAGTCATATTCTCTGACCTCTTAGTGATGTTTCTGCGACTCCAAATAAATTATGATTTAGCATACGCGTGTGAAATGGGGGCCGTGATCATAAAAGTAATTATTTTATAGCTGATTATAAAGCTTTGTAAGAACCACAGTCCTCCTTCTATTAATATTATAAAAAAAACAATTTCTTTGACGTTCGTACTGTACCCAATTGGGGGTCTGTCAAAGGTCAATTCGGTATTTGGCATATATTGCGGTGTCTGCGATGATGTTGGTGCGATAGCAACCATCTACTACCAACCAACCACGACACATCACCATCCACGCAAACCACTTAATAAAGATAAATATCACGTTGTTGTTGCTGTTTTTTTTCTGTGGTGTTGTGAAAGGAGCCATTTTTTATGGCCATTCAATCGTATCACTAATCGATGGAAGCGGAGCCTTTGAAATATACTTTTGCTGCACTGTCGTACACAACTCTATTAAAAAATGATGAATATTTTAGATGCTCATCGATAGCCCCAAGCAAGAATTAATAATTTAAACAAATCATAAAAAAATCTTGATAAGTGAATCAAACATAACATTAGGATTTGCATGGACCCATAAATCTAGCAAATCACGTTCCACAACTACTCGTATTACGGCAATTGATTAGCAATGTTAGTTAATTGATACATTTGTCAAACTTATTTGGTTTTTAATTTATTAATTATATTATTATTATATTTAAATTAACAAATTTTAATTAATTAACTTTGAATTTAGACAGCACATTATGTGCTGAGTTAGGTTGCCAGCAAAGTTCTTCTTTTTATGGCATTTGCATTTAACCAAATGCTCTACAGGTGGAGTGTGGTTTAGATCTTTAGAAAAGCATATAATTTATTGAAATGAATGCATAGATTGGGTTTCGATCATTTTGACGGGAAGCTAATTTTCTATTTGTTGGTCAGAGTATAATTAGCGGATGTTTGTTGTGCATCTTTAGTAACCGATGTCCTCAATGCTTAGAATTTCTTCGGATTCGAAAGTAAAAAGGTTGCATATTTGTCCAAGCAAAAAAATATATTGGAAATTACTTTACGCATAATTCGTTATTCATAAAATAAGCTTATAAGCTAGAATATGACTTCTTTCCTGCAGAAAATAAGAAAAATGTGCGGTTTTTTTGTGGAATATGAAATAATTAAAAACCTTTAAGCCAAGACGTGTTATCGTCACCGAGAGCATGACAGAAAATATGAAGCTTCACTTTGAAAAGAGCTAAGTAAACTTAACGGTGGCGCTAACTATTTACTGTGTTATTATCACCATGAGAATATAAAATGTCGAACGAATTAAATCGCAAGGGACTGATAGAATCTTCATCAAATGTGTTTCCAGCAAACCTCTCAGAAAATATTTTAAACGCTTTGTCAAGTTATAGCATACCTGCCAAAGTCGATGCTGAAGGATGATTTATAACTCTCGCTGCTCTTTTAAGATCGGGAAGATGCCTTGACCGTGTTCTTCGATATCAAGAAAGAATTTAGGCTGTGATATGATTTCTTTAATATCATATTGGAACGAAACTCTCAGATCCCTGATAAAGACAAAATTACCTTCAAGTCTGTTCAACTTCTGGTATGCGCTGACGAAATTGATATCAGAATCCAATGACCTGTTCTTGGGTTAGTTACCAGCATTGAGATGGAAGTAGCGAAAATAAGATTAGCTGATCAAAACAGAGTATTTTCTGTCAATATAAAGACAAACCCAATAGTAACGTATTGGAAATAATGCCAACATTGACCATCAAAGTTAAATACTCTTAAGAAGTCTTTGATATTGAGAGTGAATTCTTCTCAATACTCTGAAACTTCTGAGTCTTCGAATATAACAACAGGGAGTAGAGGAAGGGCTCGCCCTAGATTTGGCGAACAAGCAGATGGTTATGTACACAGGATAGATGTGCTCAATTAGAAGCAGTTAGCAATATACCATGCTAATTGGAAAGGCATGTTAATTGAGGTTCAGTTTCAACCCGAACTGTAGAGCCATTTAATTAAGTAAGTGGGGGTATCTGGTTGAAAATTGTTAGTTAGTGGTTAGCAATTATTTGAGACGACAGATATTTCATTATATCAAAACCAGGTTAAAAAGTAAGAATAGACGAAAAAGTTCCAAACCGTTTTTAAACGTTTTAAATGGATAGATGACCAATCATGGATGATGATACACACTCAATAGGACTGGATGAATTGACATTGATGGACTTGGACACTGCATAGGACCTTATATAATAAAATCGTTCTTGAATAGTTCCATTGAATTTTTCGCTTGGATAGCATATTAACCGTCGATTACTTTCCGAATAGTTTGCGGTGGGACATCATTCTTCATCTCTCTACTAGTGGTTGATTAGTTTCATTTGAATTATCAATATTTCAATAGCTATATTCCACAGTATGTATTTCGAACTACAAACAAATGCTTTAAGCTACTCGCAACTGCACTTGCTCTGGTTTATTTGTAATTATATTTTCCTTTAAAATCTTAAATTTACATTCCTTCTTTAGCTGGCCATCAATATTGCTGAGATCTATATTTTCAATGACTGTAGTAAAGATTTTTTTTTGATAGAAAGAAATTCATTTTGAATGTGACAGGATGCCTACAATTACGAACTAGACGGTGGGAAAATGTTGTATGTCATGGTTTACGTTTGACGATATGTTGGTTTTCTCAAACAACAAAAACATGAAAGAAAGCCTTAGAGGAAAGTTAATGAGTACATTTTAAATGAAAGATCTTGTCGAAGTACGGTTTGTGCTAGGTATGGAGATTCAGAGAGACCGAGTAAATGGAAAGCTTTGGGTTTCACAACAGTCATTTATCAACAATTTACTCGTTAAATTCAAGATGGAGAATTGTAATAATAGGTATACACAAGGGTCATGCTTGGATTGGTTCATGCCGAACGATTTCAGGGCTTGATCCAATTTTGTATTCTAGGTTCGGCTTGCCTGCATTAGGCCATACAAAGATTTCTTCAACAAGCATACTTTGTTTCCATTTTTGAATCCATCTGATTGAAGCATGTAGATTTCGTCGTTCAAATCTCCATGCAAGAACGCCGTAATAGCGTCCATTTGATCTATGTCCAATTTATACTGAACCGCAATTGCTAGTAAAAATTTAATTGACGTATAGCGAACCAACGGGGAATATGTTTCATCGTAATTAGGAACGTTTTCTAGTTTGCTTTCTCTTCCTGAGATGGTACTCGGGATACGTTGAATTGTTTTGGTCGTGCAATCGACGTGAACATATTTAGTACTGTTAAAATGTATTCGCCATTTCTTGGTTCAATTTAGTAGATCGCCTACAGAAATTTGAAGAATTCTAGTTGATACTGCTTCACTTTCCTCGACTACAAGTATCACGATGTCATCTGCAAATGTAGCTACTGTACTGTTTAAAGAGACTGTGATGATATTTGTAAAAAGTAAAAATAGAATTGGCCCTAATATACTTACTTGAGGGACTCCAGCTTTAATTTATTTAAGGTGAGAATAAGCATATTCTTGCTTGATACGAAAGTATCTTTCTGAGAGATAAGAATCCAGTATAAGTTTATATAGCAATCCTTCGTGACAAACCTTATCAAAAGCTTGAGCCAGGTCTAAAAAATCTAGCTGAACATAACATTTTATCTTCTAGGGCTTTTTCAATAATGTCGGTTATTCTATGACCCTGCTCTATCGTTTAGTGTTTTTCCCTGAACCCGAACTGATTAGATTGAATCACACCTTCACTTTTAATGTAAGGTTTAAGCCTCTTGATTAAGATCTTTTCAAATAACTTTGACATGATGTGAAAATACAATTTGAACCCAATTTATCCAATTACTTTAAATAAAAGAACTACATTCAACGAAAGTTTATGTTGGTTCAGTAATAGTGGAATATGTTGATAATCTGCATCTAACCTAATGAGTGGGAGTGTTTATGAATTCAGCCAATCATCTTATCTTTAGAATTTGTTACTTTCCAGTCAAACACACTAAAATGTTAGTTACCTCGTTAAAATATGAAGTTTTTTTTCTTTTTCTTCAAGGTTGCATAAAGAATGCGTACGTATACTTTTCAATGAGAGGCGCCATTAGTAATTGCATTGTGGTAATTAAAAATATGATGTCTGATGACTTTAATTTTCAATTTCAATTATGAAAAATGGCACATTTTCAATATAGAAAATTTTCGAACTACTATATGAATAATCAATAAGCGCTTAGACATCTTCTCTTTTTATCCGATCACTGACCACAAAAAAAATTCAATTAGAATTAGCAACAAAAGACTTAAACGTCAAGCTATAACTTTTCTAAATAGCACTTCAAATTAAAATCTCTTCACGTATTCAAAAAAAACATACATCTCATTGGTTAATTTAAATTCCAAAGACGCTTTAACTTAATGGAACAAATTTTGTTGTTAAAAAGCAAAACGGTCGGACGGACCGAAGTGAAATGCAAATGCGCACTCGGCCAAATGGTATTAGCAATAAATATTTTAATTATCGACCGACTTACTCACTTCTCAATAGCGTACTTTGTTTGGATTTGTTGTACAAATGCACATTACCCCCACGATTTATTCTAAAATATCTTTGTGATTCACCCAAGTGCACTTGACTAATAAGTTTAAGTCGATTTTGTGTTGTAAAACTCCAAATAAAGACAGTCTCGGTTGACATTGTGCAAAAACGCAAAAGACATTTATTACGTATAAGAATCACAACAAACTTTGCCACCAGCAGGTGATATCAAAATGACAGAGCTACAGTGTTAATTGGTTCTTCATTCTACGGTTGTGATACTTCTATACCCAGCAGCTACTAACGAAGACAATTCGACGCACAACAACAGAAAACAAATTAACATATTGAATGCAAATATTTGCAATTTTTTCACAAAAAAAATCGACAAAGTAAAAAGCATCAACTTGAAGATGGTAATTAATCATCATTGATTGCCTGAAGTGTGTGATTCTCTGATTGTCTAATATTGTTTGTAATTTTAGCTCGATATGATATGAAAAGAATGCGCCATATCTAATTATGGTTAATCGCATGGTTGTGATAGAGGCATTCCATACATTATTCCAAAAGGTTACTGCACTCTGTTAATAGTCGCCGGGGGTAAAACCACATTTACATTGAGATTTATAGATCTGACTCATGCCGATGATTCGAATTTGTGTGTTCTCATCCGGTTCAATCAAATGCGCATGCTTTTTTTTTACCACTGGGTAAAATACTTCCCACTTTGTTGTTTATTTTAAAATTACATTTGAATCTTAAAAGGAAGAAGATACAAAAGGGAACAATAATGGAAATAATAAATTATAGTCGATTAGATGTGGGTGCGATAATAAATTATATTCTATTATTATTGCTTTGCTAACTTATGAGTAGGGGAATATCATACATATTTTGTGACTTTAACCCTTTCGCTGTAAACATTTAGTTTTATCGTAATCGTAACTTTATCATTTTTTTATCTATACCCCTATAATGCTAGGCACGGCATAAGCGGAAATTATCACATTGTATGTTTATTTAATTTCGAAATTTTATGAAAAATATGTTGCTGCTCGATATACCCACCTTCGACGTTGAACCTCTTAGTAAAGGCATTGTATACTGCAATTTATATTTACCTAAAATACTTAAGTCTACTTAAAACTAGTTAACATAAATATAACAAAGAAAAAGAAAGGACAATTCCCTAATATTTCATTGAAAGCGTACCTGGCCCACAGGACAACCGATAGCCGTCATTATGACAACTCTATGATATCCATCGTACACATTACCCAAAGACGCCGCACCCACTTATCCCTAGGGTAGAACATGGCACACACCTCCACCTCAGTCGGGCCAATCAATCTGTAATCTATCTTATTAGATTACATTTATTACTGTCTCGTTCAGGAATCTCCAGACAGTATACTCATCAATTTATGTTAGATGCTTTTGTCTTCTAGCAATATGGTAGACAGCCCAGTGCATCCAGATGCAATAATGCCTCATATTATTTATATCCCTTCTCTCGCTCTTTCTCGCAGTACTGAGCATTTAGATAGAGGGCTCCCGAAAATATGGTCACATAATTGATATGTTCGCTTATGTACTGTTCATACACGATCTAAGGCATCGCTTCTCCTGAGGACGCGGACGAGGACTGATGTTCCACCATATTCGACGTGCATACCAATGGTATACATGCGGTTACATAGAATCCGGCATATTATTTCTCATATCTTGTGTAACTAAATAATGAATAGCTGTATTGATCACTAAATTCGAAGATGGACATCCTGGTATGATCCTTAATTGTACCACGACGAGTATTGTGGATGGGCTTGGATGATCGATAGGATGCATTTGGCTCTTTTAATTGAGCATCGCTGGTGGAAAAAGCGATAAGTGTGACAAGCAGAAAATATTGCTGCGATTTTCAAGCAATTCGATTGTGTTCGCGATGATGGCATGGTTATGTATTTTGTAGTGGTAGATGCAAGATGCACCTGATATATTCTTAAGATTTTGCACAATAAGCAACATCTAAAAGGTGGCCTAGTCAGGGAAAATGAAAAAAAAACCCTTTAGAAAAGTTAAACACTTCGCAGCATTACTAACAATGTGTTCCTTCCATCGAAGCTTATCGTTGACGAACATACCGAGATTTTGGAGATTTTCAATTTCTTCAATGCAAGTGCAATTCAGGGATAAATGTTAGCAGAGAGCATTGAGTTTTAGAAGCGTTAAATTATACTCTCTTGTGTAATACTCACCCAGTTATAGTTTCGAGGTCGGAACTTTAACTGCTTAACTCATGTACATTGTTGTTCAATTCCCACTTGTGAAGCGGTGGGACAGTCTGGTTGTGAAATCCCAGAGTCCTGCCATCAACAAACGAATGAATGAAAGAGCGGACAAGAGTCATATCATGTAAGATTTTTGGGGACAATACAATAGCCATATGAAACACCAACGTAAAAGACACGATAACGATCAGAAAGACAGCTACTAGGCTAATCAAGCAATTTTTATTGATACCATCGTCACTTATTTCCGACAGAATAGTTTGATGCCAAATGCTGTCAAATGCTTAGAAATATTAGATGCAACAACTTTTGAATAGGCAGGATTAATTTTTCAGTAAAATATATGCCACCACCATCATTATTAAATATTTGTTGTATTAGAGGGGATTTAGTGATATTTACAGACATCTCATTTGTAGTCATCTTCATTCTGATAAACGCGTTCAACAATATGCAAAACAAACAAAAGTAGTCTGACGGTGCAATGTCAAGTCTATTGGGCATATCCTCAAGAAAAATTATTCCTAGCCAAACTCTCTTTCAATTTCTATCCAATGTCCTAATGCGAGATGTGAGCTAATTTCGCTTCATTTTGTTTAGTCTTTTAATTTAACTTCTTCGGTCAAACCAGGCATTCCAAAGAAGAATTGTCAACTCAATATTGGAAATATGATGATTTTAGATTATTCTACAAAAATTTTAATCTACATAGACGTATATGACTTCACTGAACGTAAGGACCAACGTTTAATGAAATTTTTCAATAACTATACAAATACCTTTTATATAACAAAACCTGAACAAATGAAAAATATTGAAATGACTATCCAACTTCTAATAAAAAATGACAACGTTTGCAGCTCTGTCAAGAACTTATTATAACAGTGATCCATGAATATTGTAACCAGTGCATTTCTACTCAAACTCAATTTTTATTTTCTCCAGAAAATATGTTTTCACGAATTTCAATACATTTGTAATTGCCTACAAAAATGTGGGTTTTTGTCTGATTTCAAATGGAATGTCTGTATGTGTGTCAAAAATATTGAGGAATCAAAAACAAATTATTTGCGTTTTAATTAAAGGGACACTAAGGTTAACACCAATTCTTTGCTGAAAGAATGACATAGATCTGCTTGTCTAGTTAGGGTAGGATGACATTGGCTTAAAAATGAGATTGATGGAGAGAGAGACTGTAATGATTCTCGTAAGTGGTGCGTGCACTTTTTATTGTAGGTAATAAGGTAATAATAATTAAGCAATGAAATTCATTTCGCTTATCGATATTTTTTGCAATTAAGTAGGAGCTTTTTTCTAAAGAAATCGATGTGAAAAAAGTGGTAACCCTTGATCGACATTAAGCTCCATATTTAACTTTTTATAAAGATTTCTTCAACTTTTTTTAATGATCGGCGTTGACTTAGAGTAGGTTGCATTAAACTAAATTAGTTGAGCTAGCTTGGAAAACCCCGATTGCTACGACGAAATCATCTACCAGCCACAACCATCCACTTCTAGTCAATATCACGCGCAGGTGTATGATGTTATTTGGTTATTTGCAGTGTTTCTAATTTCCATTACAATCTCTTAACCCAAATGAAATAAAAAAAGCCATACAATAGTTCACATGTAATTTATTAATGAACCTGCAAGGTATATTCTATGTGTTGGGAATAAGAGGGCAGTTGTAACACTGATATGCCAATAGTTATTCATAATTTATCACTACAAGATTTTCCCAAATTTCGAATTGTTACCTATACAATAGAGTACACCAATTCCCATATGTCAAGATTATCTATTGAATTATACAAACGTATCGCCCAACAACCTGATTCAGATTAGGAAATGTTGATTTAATTCTCAATTTTTATTATGCTAATTCGTGCACACATTATAACATAATTGTTTACTGTGTCAAAGTCAAGTTTACTACGATTCGCAGAGTCTGTACGATGCTTTAAATAATTTTAATTATGATATGGAGCTGATAATTCATCCACCCCCATGCGACACACAAAATCGGCGCTCATAAATATTTTGCTGAATAATTTATGAGAACAAATTTATGGCATTTTTTCTATCTCGTGCACGGGTTGGTTTTTTTTATCTTCAAAATGTTCAAAAAAATGCAAAGAAACAAAAATTCATGAATATGATGAGGTCGATGCTCCACAAAAGGAGGATTAATATCGATATAATTCGAGATTATAAAGCCAATAAATTGATTGTTTGAAAGAACGAGTATTTTGAAAATAATCACATCGTAAATAAATGATGAATAAATTAGAAAACAAATAAAGTTAGACAAAAGTCTGCAAGATAACGTATGTCGTTTTTACATGCTCGTAATTTTTTCCAAATAACAACCACAAAATTAAGCGCCTTTTAATTTTGCTTTCAAATTTGATGCACAACTCAATTCTCATTTAACCCATCCATTCAATCAAGAAGGAGTGAACAAGGAACCGGACGGTTAGCCTAAGATTATGACGAAATTTTTAATTGGAAAAATTTAGAAAAGCAACATAGTTAGTTGTTGTGAAATTTTTAATTTTTGTATTTTATAATAATCGTATTATAAATATGAAAAGTTGCCAAGATGTGTAAGCACAGCACAACACATTGGGCAGCCGTTTGCCAAATCAAGAGGATTTTGAAGTCTTCCGTTTCTTTCTTATGTGGTGTGGGGCGAGGATTGTGATTGTAGGTAATAATATGAATAAATGATTAAATAAAATTGGCTAACTGCTTTTAAGCAACTTTGTCGAAATGCTATATGACGACATAAAGAAAAATGAGCAGTTGTGGTTGCCTCAGCTGGAATCTGTAGGTTTTTTAGTAGCAATAATCTATGGGATAATATTTTCTTATATAAATATTAACGTTTTACCGTATGACCATTAACATTTCATTTAAAATTTTTATTTTTAAAATCCAATAATATTCCTAAAAAGAACATTACTTTACTTTACTTATTTCTTGTCGTTCTTTTTATTGCAGAACTGTGATCCCATTACAGACACCTGTTGTACATACCGTCCACCACCGACTACACCAGCCCCAACAACGACACCCCGTCCAACAACGACACGACGACCAACAACAACAACAACAACACCAAAACCATACATCACTTGTGGAACCGATACAGATTGTGTCTCGCCAAGGAATTGCCGCAACGGAGAAATCACCATTGCTGATTATGTGAAGAGCTCATCGGTGAGTTTTTTTTTAATAATTAAAAATTTATACACACAAATGTGGATTGTAGAATGAACGAAAATAATAGGTAAATTTAGGTTTTAAAAACAAAACAAACAAAAAAACAGAAGACTCAGGAAACGAACTTGATTTTTGAATTGAAGTAAATATTTTTCCCCTCATCATCGTTAACAAAGCAAATGAATCTTCATTCACTACTTATCTAATTTTGACTCTTGCAAATAACAGCGCATAAAGGTCATTGCCTGGCATTTAATTAATTAATGCTTATAACAAAAAGTACAACAAAAAAAGTCATTAACAAGTAATCAAAGATCAATCGGCGGGATCAATTTATTATCATATTTCGCAGAGTATTTCGCACCAATACAGAAACTCCGAGTCTCTCAGGCTTAGTCTCACCTTCGTTCGCTCTACTAAATATCTGTATCAAAGTACAAAGTAAAATAAAAACAAAAACTAGAAACAAGAACATCAAACTATGTTAATGTTATTATGAAACCGCAAATACAAGCAGCCAGACACGTAGACACTTAGAGCAATAACGAAGAACAATAAAATTAAATTACGGCTACTGGTTGGGGAGCTACTTTTGCATATCGCAACCGACCGCCCAACTGACTGCCACTATTATCACACAATTAAATACCAAACAAAACTGGGATCCCATGCTCCGCTTTTGAACAAATATGACGAATTGTTTCCCATTCAAGATTAAGATTCAGATTGAGATTATAGATTTGGAATTACAGATTCAATAATAATCAACGTGTGGTCGTTATGCACCACGTCCCATCAGACGATCAAATATCTAGGTGAATGCGATGCTATCTCAACCGCATCTTACAGCCAGCCAGAGTAACAGCAGAGTACACCCTGCGTATAATAATTGTTATGCGTCGAGAGATTACCGTGATGAAAAGTTGCTCGCAGTTTGCTTATCTTGTTTTTGTTTTTATCCATTTTTCTTCGGTCGCTCGGTCACACACTGTTATTCATCTCCTCGTGCGCGAACGGAATTGTTGCATAACAATTTTGACAAGAATGCAGCAACTGCAGCAACCAGCTGAGATACAATTGAAGTGCAAGTGATGGCAAAAAAAAAAAGAGGCAAAGAAATCCACACACAAAACCTGTCATAATGAGTACAGCAGTATCGCATAGTTGGCATCATCATCATCATCATCATTACCGAATGTATGGCATTTAGTTAACTCATGGAATTTTCATCGATTCCAGTTTGCTTCTGTGCAACGCACGCAACCATCACACAGTTCGCGAAGAAATGAAAAACACAAATTCCCTCAACACCCAAGTAAAAAGTATAGGTAAACATAACAACTACTCAAAATACGAAAATTGAACGAAAGAATAATTCCGTGGAGGGAGAGAAACTGCAATAAATACATCATACAACAGCAAGGTCGTCTGTGCGAAGTTATATATGGTGCAACTCCACGGGTAGTTGGTAGTTGTTTCCTCCCGCACAGAAGTCTCGACTGATGGAATTTTAATTACTTTTTTTTCTCGGTTTTTGTTTGTTTTGTCTGTTTACCAAATGTAGTTACCTGAAGACAACAAATTAACCGACTGTATAGTAAATTACCATTTTTATTGTCTGTTGAGTTGTTTAGCGCACAGGAAGTTGTCTTTTGAGATGGAAAATGAGTTATTGTTACCCCAACAATATACATATGAGATCCTCTTAGAAGTTTTTCCAAGTTGGTTTGTTTCTAGAGAAAAAGGCAGTAGGTTCGCGTGCAATGTAGCATAATCATCAACAAATTTGATTCCCACAACCGGGTCCTGGCTTGGCCCCTCGTTTCATGGAGCATATAGTTTTGCAAACTAATTTCATATTAATTACCCTTATTTTATGTGCATCTATATTTTACCATTGCAGTTAGTTATGAAAGCTATAATACTAATAATATTTTTTTAAAACTACGCAATGTTGATTTAAGTTGAGTAAGGCAAAGAATTTAGAAAATGTAACACATAATATAATAAAGGTTAATTTTGTAATTAATGTTGAATTCTGCAATAGGTTTTAGAAATAATATGAAGTCATGTTATGCGAAATGGGCAGGTAAAGTGAATAGTTGGCCGCTATTTTTTCTCATAAACTTGTGAATAATCCTTCCGTTATGGTGGAAAAAATAAACTCTCATTATCATTTCTTACATTTTTCTTTGCAATTATTGAGAGACAAAATGTAGGGTCATTCAAGCTTTCGATTTGACAGAGAGGAGAAATAGGCCATATCTGTTCAAGAACAATTCTTTCAAAATCACTGTCACACGTCAGCTAGTTAGCTGTTAATGAGTTTGCCAGGTATACCAGTATAACACCTTCGATTCGCCAGTGTGATTATAATATGTATAATGAAGAGAGTCTATGCCGATTCGGAGTGTTACTTTAAGACTATCTTAATAAATATAACACTAAACTCATTGCCTTACATTATAAAATTTTCGCATAGTGTAAATATTATGAGCTATTCTTGTTGGCAGATTATATTATTTGCTTAAGAACTGCATAGCATACACACCAAATTTAGCAGGCATATAACAAAATTTTTCTTTAAAATCTCAAAAAATAAGAATAAGTTTGCATACTTAGACTAGTGATTGATTAAAAACTAGCATAGATGAAGTTTTTTAGATCAATAATGGACATATTTTTTCATCAAAAAGGACTAGGATGATTAATATTACAGTTGATTTCCATATAATTAAATTAAATTAGCCGATGATTGATCGAAGTTAAAAATATTGTAGTTTTGGATTTGGCTATATTAAGAAAACGGTTATTTTAGTCCTAGCAATTTTAGTCTTTTTTCAATTTCCAAATACAATTATGAATTGCTTTTCAAACACATCTCTTGAGCGAAAATAAGGTTTTAATCATGACAACAGTTTACTTATAGCTTTCCAATTCCAAGCGTAATTTAAACCCACAAACTTTATCCATTAATGAATCCTGCATCAAAGAAACTAAACAACTCTCAATTCTCGCTATTTGCGTCAACAACAAGCTTTATTGAAGCGACCACATATTTGTCATGGCCAAGAATGCTGCAAGATGTTTAGGTTTCCTAAAACGGTGCAAGATATACTTTACTCCTTCAAAGCTGGCTACTATTTACAAGGCGTATATTCGCCCTAAACTTGAATTCAAATGTATTGTCTAGGCAGAGGTGCCCAGATCACATTGCATCTACTATACAGAATTCAGAACCACGCCTTAAAACTTATTGGTGACGTAAATATCGCGAAAACAATCGAATCGCTTGAACATCGTAGGAATGTTTCCTGCTTGTCACTGTTTAATCGCTTTTTCCACAAGCGGTGTTCAAAATAAATATCCAGATGCATCCCACCTATTCTCGAACCCATCCGTAACACACGTGCCTCAACTCGAGCCCACGGGTCCACCATTAAGCCTATGTTCGGACGTATTATCCAATTCAGAGATTCTTTAGCCGCACAATAGTTATGTGAAATGAATTGTCTGATTATGTCTTTACGCATTTGTATGATCTGTAGTCGTGTAAGACACACATGCATAGATATCTCATCTTTTCCTCTCTCTAATTTCCTAACGCCCACGCTGTGCTAAGCATTATAAGGGTGTAAATCCCTTTTTGGCTCAGAGCATATGGGAGGCTTACTACCAAACATTACGGCTCTGCAATATACTGCAGTTGCTAACAAAGGAAATTATACCATCTTCAACCCACTACTGCACTTCTCAATTTCACTTCAATTTCAGTTTTGACGTTGAGTTTTCACTGCGAGAATTTTTGGAAGGACGTGAGAACTGTGGGACTTTTTGATGTAACTCTATTCACCGATGGATCCAAGATGAGAAATGGAGTCGATGCTGGAGTTTACTCTGAAACCAGTATACCGCAATAGCGGGCAGGGTCGGCATATGTGTAGACAGCCAAACCGCTATCAAATCCATTATTGCGACAAGGAACAGTTCTAATCTCGTCTGGCAGTACCAAGGTGAACTGCCTTTTATAAGCAATGTATAGACTTGACCCTAGTATGGGTGCCGAGGTACAGCAATATTGACCGCAATTAAAAATCAGACGTACTGGAAAAGAAAGGGGTCACACTGAACATGGACTGTGCTGTGCATTCTCTCCGACAGGGAATGTATTATTTCCTTCCTTACCACCAAAGCACAGCTAAGGTGGAATAATTTGACCAATTGGACCACTTCGAGACCGAGGGGCCTTCCTATAATAAAAACAAATCCAACTAGCTGATCTCCAGACCTCGGAAAAATATTTACTGCCATAATCTCGGGCCACTGGCCGGTGGGCAGCTACGTAGCCAAACTAGGAATCACTCACAATACCTTTTGCAGGAGTTGCTTGGATGTGAATGAGAAAGAAACTTACTTTCATTATCTTTGCAAGTGTCCATAATTCCATAAATTGAGTAATCCCTTCTTTGCCGACCTGAAAGAGCATTCAGAGTACGGCATCAACGATTTGAAAAAAAAATTGCAAGAAGGGTTGAAGCTTTAAGTACAAAAAGAAATTAAAAAATTGAGATTATAGAAAATAAATCGCTGTGTTACCGCCGCTGTGTAAATCTGTCAATCTACTAATCGCCTATAGTTGTTGTCTTTTAAGTTATAAAACGTAAAATCTTTACCACAACGCAATTAATGCTAATGCTAAGCAAAAATCTCATTAACAGTTAGCCAGATACAATCAGCAAAAAGTTGTTTTTACAAAATCCCAATCAACCAAAAAAAAAAAAATTAAAAAAACACAAAACTTATATTTACATGAAATTCGCTCGAATTTTGTGGCGCCTGTCTGCATCCCTGACTCGATCTTCATCGTATCAAATTCCTATTCTACGATGTTATTGTAAATGATGCTTTTCGATTTTATTGTTCGAATTAATGATCGATAGGAATTGTAAATTGGCTCTGATGTTGGTATAATTTGTATGCGTTTTTTGTTGGACGCTGCTGATAAATTTATTGTGCGGATTATGATGAGAAATATTAGCATAAGGAATGCGCCAACTGACGACCTAGACCTTGGATTTTGTGGTATGTTTTGTTTCTGTGTGTCTGGGTTTGTTTTTTGTGTT
This sequence comes from Nephrocerus scutellatus, assembly GCA_947095585.1. NCBI lineage: Eukaryota > Metazoa > Arthropoda > Insecta > Diptera > Pipunculidae > Nephrocerus > Nephrocerus scutellatus. The sequence continues at coordinate 108,779,733 of OX352762.1, read as the reverse complement.
TTACATATGAACTAAAGTTTGAAATAAAAATTTACATATATGGTGATTTCTTCTTCGATTTCACCAAAATTCATCTTTATAATGCTACAAATGTAGTTCAAGGAGAATTGCGCACTCTAAAGTTGATCTATTTGTTTGACGTTTCATTCAAATTTGTTGCTATAAATTCACGCAACTATACAAATATCTAAAATGCAATTGCAATAAATTTCGCCAAAATATTCAAAGATAATAAATAAACGATGACAATCGGGAAATTGGGGACAGCCACTAAATTTTGGCACATATTTGCGATTTATATATGACATACAAGTCGTGTAAAATGACGGAAACTGATGCATAGAATGATATTTCGTTGCTTTAAATTTGCTATTACTTTTAAGACCAGAAGAAGAGACAATAAACTTTAAAGAACGACTGGCACACAATTCAACACTGATTTCACATTAGGTTTTTGCTGCACGGTTTATTTTTATTTTTATTTTATTTATTTTATTGATCACGTTTGTTGTTATTGCCGTAAAAGCAATCACGATGAGGTTGTATAATTTTTCGAGCATCTACCATAGATAACTGCACCAGCTGCGGCGTTGAACAATTAGGAAAAATGGGTTTCTCTTTCTCGTCATGAAAAAAATAATCAAGGCTACTTTTTATGCCCAATATTAATCGACATCATTAAGAAATTCTATTAATTAAAAAAAGAGCGATTAAAAATTTATACGAAAAAAACAAAAGACTTAAGTAGAAAACTCGTTGAAATAATTTCTTCAATTAATCGACTTTTATTACTTCATTTCCATTTTTAAACTGAATTATGAGAGAATTAGTTTAAGAAAAATAACCTCGTCGTTAATGTTGTTCAACATATTCTCTACCGAACAATGTGTAATAAAGAGTGGCGGGAAAATGTACAGAAGCAATAACTATGCGATTCAATAATAGCAACCACCACAAATTTTGATCATTGCGGATAAAAAAAAAATATACAACTCAGTCAGAAACGGTTACCGTAATAACAATCTCATTGTTATAATAACCCATTGTCTGATGGTCAATGCTGGGAAGACAACCGCAACGTCGCGCTATCTCAGTCTCAGTCATCAGAGCACTTCTTAACAATAACCATACATCTTCCGCTTGCTTGCAAATAACACTAAACAATACAGACGTCGATTGTACGTATGTGGTGTATGTGGTATGCTGTGTTATAATGGTGGCACAGTTGGACTGCAACATCAACAACAACTGCAACAGAAATACATACAATAATTTACATATTTCATAGCGCTATCAATATCGTACTGCTGCCGTGCGCCATCAATTGAATTAAATTGTTTTTGTTGTTGTTTTCCGTTCGCTGTGCGAATCTCTTAAAGGCTGTTTTTTGGTGGTGCGGTTTGCAAATATTTCTAATAAAAGATTTATTTCGGGAATAAATTTGATCGTTTTGCCATGCAAGATCTTATAGTATGCCTCTGTCTATCTGTCTGTTTGTCTGGCTTAATGACTGACTCGATGGATGTCTAATATGTTTGGTCATATGGTAAAGTGAAGAGGAGCAAAAGGTTGGCTATATGATATTATGCATACATAAATCTGCATATATTGTACATACTATATGTGAAACGAAGCATATCTGATTGACATTTTGGGGTTGGTCGTCGGTTGGGTTAGCTTAGGTTACTTTGGGTTAGATTTGGTTGTACGGTGTATCAGTACGTGCATGCGTTCACTTAAATAGAAAACAGCAACAGATGAAAAGAAGAAAAATAAGCGAACCTAAAAGCCGAGACATTTCAAAATACCAATTGGGAAAGCTTAAAAAAAATTTCAAAAAGAGTTAATAAGATTCGAATGTGTTATGAAATTTCACAAAACTAATCAAAATGAAAAAAATACTGGCAAGACTCAGAGCAGCTTTGAATCTAAGACATCTAACTCTTCTGCAATCCTAGAATCTAACCAAACGATGGAACTCATATAGCAATTGGCTGCTTTTTGCAAACTTTAACATAGCGTCGTACTCATTCTGATCCTGTTTTTTGTTGGTTTTGTGATGCATCGCTTAAAAAGGCCTGACCAAGAAAAAAGACTCAGAATACTATATCATTCTTTTACAGCTCAACATAATCACCTTTAACTTTAACTTTAATTCCTTCCAAAATACGTTTACTTCATCTTCGACATCTTCATTAATGCCCTCCCAAATATTTTTTTAAGTTGGAGAGTAGATGAAAGTCGAACCGATCGAGAACAGCCGAATATAAAGTTACTCAAACCCACAGTTATGACGTAGTTTCACGTGACATGAGTTGGCGTGCAATATCCTGGTGAAGCAGAGCTTTTCCTCTCAACATTCCTGAAAGATTATTCTTTATTTTAACTGACGGATAGGACCCAATAGTAATCCATGTTAATTTGTTTGACGCTTGACATTAAAATTAACTACGATGAATATCTATGCGTTTAAAGACAATGATCAGGGTAGTGTACTGACTAATCCAGTCTTATCTGTCATCGACAATCTACTCAAATCATCCTCTTTATTGCCAGAAAACAGCACCAAGTATCGGTCAGACGATTGCGTTTTTGTTCAACTGAAATCAGCTTGGAAAACGAAAAGATTGATTCAAATGATGTTTTGGATCCATTCATATGAGATGCCGACGATCTCAGCTATCTCCCTTATCTTTAATCTCCGATCGTCGATGTTCATGTTCGATGTTGTTTTTAGTTGAAGGTAATAGATATGTAAAAAGTGGGTAGTCTTCAACGCTCTCTCATCAACGTTAGAGTTCAGCTACCCACTTTTTAACGGTTTATTTCGATGGGACGGAAAGTAGCCACCATATGTTCTTAAATATACTAAGTAGTAAAATATTTCAAAACAGCATAACAGCATGTTATTCGTTTTTTATTCAAAATTTCTCTACTCGCCTCGCCCGAACTAAATGCAACACAAGAATGAGACTTCTCAGGATTACTATTGAATTTTCGGTTATAAAAGGGAAGAAGTACCAATTTAGAATTAATTTTTTAATTATTTATTAATTTTTTTGCTAGGCCACAAACTTTCCAATTCACCATCGTAAATCTACTGAGTAAAGATGTGCAATTGTCTTCAAATTTGGAGTTGACCTGCCGGAAGACAAATAAAAGGATTTTAGCTAAAAATTCTATTATATTAAATTCGCCAAAAGTACAAATATTAGCATTCAAATAAGAATTCCCTTCAGTTCTACCACGGTCATGATCATTGCGAGAGATTTTTAAGAAGTTTAACATCACAGTGAATTTATTGCAAACACTGAGTAGGCACATATTTCATCAAAAGCGAGCTAAAAGAGCTTGTGAAATTTCATGATAATGAACGTATGTGCTTGAAAAATGTGAATTTGTCATTGTCGATGAAAATAACGTAAATCTTGTGAAACAGCGGCAACTATCTCTCACAGAAACATATTATCTATTCAAGCAATAAAATAAAACCTGTATGGAACATATTCTATTTGTGTATACTACGAACTCGCCAAGCAAGGAACTACACTACCCTTCAAACCTGAACATGGTTCCATAGGCATACCAATCGCTACATGCAAACTCTTGTTAAAGCGGGATGCTAATGTAAAAACTAACTGTAGGTGGTCAAACGATACAACTTGAAAAGCGACGAAGCAGATCTGGCCCAAGCTGGATCCAAAACGCTCGAAGTGTTTGATCTCTCAAAAGAGATCGCACATCGGTGCTATTGTAGGTGTTATCACTGGACACTGTCTCATAGGCAGGCATGCAGCAAGACTTGAAGTCTTCTCGAATGGCTTTTGGAGGAGGAGACCATCGTTCATCTTCTCTCCCAAAAACGTAAACCCCGTATGGGAGCTTTCTTTTACAATGACACTAATGATCTCATCCACACTGATATTGGTAGTCTCCTTCGCTTCATACTAAGCTCTAAATGGCTCATCGAGTAGGTGGAAGAAATTTTTTCTGGTCCGTGTGGTATCAAAATGGACCATTACTGGTCTAAGTGTGTCGGTTCCACTGACAGCCACTCTAACCTAAATTAACTTAACCATACTGCTTCGAGTATCATCAGAATGTTAAATTGATAATTGAATCAATGAAGGGTATTCAAGGCATCGCTACATATATTGATCCCATATTGATGCTCAAATGTGCCCTTATGTGCTTGGGATGAAGCCACACTGGTATTGACCACTGATGACTTAATCATATGGGGCTATACTCTCTTGAAGGATAGAGGAGAAAATCTTATACGCGGTACTCAACAACGTTATACCAAGATAATTGGAGCATGTTGTGATATCTCCTTTTTTATGTATGGGGCACAGGATGCCTCCTCGCCAGTTTTATGGCATCGCTTCTTCCTCCTATACTTATACTATTAGTTCATGAATAACTTATTGTATTGTGGGATTTTCTGCTTTAATCAGCTCCGTTGCGATACCATCTGATCCCGGGCCTTTATTATTTTTTAACTTATTTATCACTCTGCTAAGTTCATCTATGCTAGGTGGCGGCAACAAAGTGTGGTCTTCGGTCATTGGTGAAGCCTCCAATTTTTCAGTTAGCTGACCATTTAGCAACTAATGAGAGTGCTTTTTCCATCGCTCTAAAATGCATTTAATAACGGGATAAGATTACCTCGATATCGGAATTAAAGGTGAATAATTTAGCCTCTAAAAAAGTTTCACTTCTCTTTTAATTGCACTGGGATGTACGCGTTCTCTTTTATAAATATCCCTTCTTATCCCCAGTTAATAATATATTTGGTAAAATATTTGCTTTACTTTATCTGATTTTACATTTCATTTTCAGAAAATTCCATTCAATTCTATTGGAAGCTTTTCATTGTTCAAAGTTTTTCAAAGTTGTCCGCTTAGTTACTAAGCGTACGAAGAGCGATTATTTGTCAGAGGGGTGTTAAGTGACCTTTAGTTAATAATTACATTGAACTCTAATGGGGTACTTAACTTTTTTTGCAATACAATATTTCCATTTAAAATTTCACGCAATTACACACACTGACTTAATCACCATTATTATTGCCACAGCATTATGATCACATCACACCGCCCCATTGATGACGTTTTTTGAAGTCTAACATGACTTCTGCTTCTGCTACAGAATCTATCTATGCAAGTACCTGGTGTATTTGTACATGCAAACCAAACTGGCAGTACTATTCTGCTAGATGGAATGATAATCCATCAAAATGCGTGGCCGTCGATGGTAATAAAATTTTACCTTCATTCGAGTGCTGCATTTGAAATGTAATTAGTTAATAGGTGATTTATCTAGTAGGTAGAGTAGTAGACATTGCGGAATGGCTGAAAGCTTTTCAAACTCCAAACTAAGATTACGAAAATTATTAATAAAACTTTAAAAACAGCCAACTAAGAACGAACATTTTTTGTCGTCAACTGTAGAGCTGCTTCTCTATTTCGTTTGTGTATGTGCTTGTTGATAATAAATGACATCTACTTGTGGAATAAATTTTACGCTATTTATTCATTCTTACTTCTTAATTGTGCATTTTCGCACGCCGGCCAAAAAGTCACCATCAAAAGAAACAACAACCAACGGTTTTTCTTTCTGTCTTTCATTTTTCTCTTATGCTTATTTCAAATTTTAATATGTTCACCTTCAAATGTCTTTGTCAACTGTAATCATTTTCTTCTTGTTGTGTTGTGTTGCGTTGTTTTGTGTTATGCAAGAAAAAGCCGCCTCACAACAGATTAACAAGCAGACTGTGACGCTGATGTGAGTACTGGCGCGACGGGGGAACTAGCATTTTTTGCATTTTGTAATATAAAACTTGAAAATTTCCTCATAATTTGCATGTATTTGAAAAAAAAGCAAATTGTATGTAGATCGTATTCTGATTGCAAAAGAAGTGACTAATTAATAACTACTGCAATTGAGAGATAAATCCAGTTCGCTGTTTAAGTCTTTTGTGTTGCACTTGAAAATATTGAACTTTGAAGAAACCAGCAAAAGTCTGCACTGCAAAATTTTCATTAAACAGTAATATGGATAATGGACATTCAAAAATGCAAATTCCATGCAATTGGCTACCGAATTTGGGCATTTCTGTGTTGCAATATATTTGCATCTAGTTAACCTCTGACCAATCGAAACGACTTAAAAGATTCCGATGAGTATGGCGATGATGATGATAATTTTACCTTTGTTTTTCCCGCACTTAACAAACATTGCATATTTTCCATAAATTATTAATTATTTTGTACTGATGGTTATAGTATAGTCTGCAGATGGCATAGTGTGAAGTTGTTTGGCACACGTTTCTTGTTGTTTTCCTTTTCTTTTTACTGGCTGCTGTAAAAATTCCAATGCTAGTATCAAAAATTTGTAGCAGTGTAATTAGCCAAGAAGATAATTCGTAAGTATTTTTTTAATATTTTTGCTTTCTGGTTTCTGGTTAAAGGCGAAAAATGTTTGGTATTTTTTTGTTTTGCTTAAGCGAGCTGATTTTTTTTATCCTCTCTGAGAAAGAGCTATACCACTCTAAGCTTAACTGTGTTGCAAACAAAACTATTTTCAAGAAAGGAAACCGGGTTGGAATATATTTCTGACGAATATATGGATTGCATTTGGCATTTTAATAGCTATTACAGTCATAGTCGCTAAGGAACAACGCAGTTTTTTAAAACTTAAAAAAACTCAAAGCTCTCAATTTAAAAATGCCAAAACTTCTGTGTAAGTATGCGACATCAGTGATGTAGAGACCTCAAAATGCGCTCAGAAGCGCACTATACTGATAACATTTTTCATGAGAAGGCATTTCATTTGGAGTCAGTCTGTATAGCAGGTACATCAACTCTAAGCTGAAACTATTGACCTACAATCCTTGGGGTTTCTATCATAACAATCATTTTGTCTGCCTTGCTCTAATAATGATTGAAGCGAATATTTTTTTTAATCTGATCTTCTGTTCTTGGGTAATGCCGAAAATATCCCACCATCCAACATTTATTCTTGGGGAGCCTTAATTCAGTTGGTGCTAACGCCGATACTTGCAATATTCCACACAGTGTACCTGTACCTTTATTTGCATTAACCTTTTCTAAAGTTCCGAATATAACCAACGTATTAATTCGATCGTTAAACGAATAAAGAAGCTTCAATAATTTTTATTATTTAATTTAATGACATTGCCTTACAACGAACATATTTCTCACTTTATATCTAAAAGTTTAAGAATCACTGAAAGAGTTGCTATCATTGTGGTTTACGTGTCTGTTAAAATTTTGAGATTCAAAAGTTTGAGAATCACAAATGTGCGTGTGTGCAGGCCTTTATGGGTATGAGAGTAAGCGAGTGACATTGGCAATTAGTATACTGATGTTATTCTAATATTCTTTTATTTTGTCCCATAAATACTACCATAACGGACCTGCCTAATAGACCGCAACAGCTAAAATTCATAATTGTCAATCTAAAGAGGTGTCATTGACTATGGAAAGCTTTATTGGCTTCCTTGTTCTATGATGTTTTTGACACGAGGTATTTAAAGGATTGCATTCTGAGCGACTGCCTAGTTGTAATTGTTTGGTATTTTGTTTGCAAGTGTGGTTAGCGCTCTTCTATAGAGTTCTTTCTGATAATATTAATATGGTCTGCATTAGCCAATATCTGGATAGACCTAAGTAAGGTAAGGAATCTTTTAAGTTTTTTTCTCTCGACTTCACCTAAAGCTATCGTATTTAACCTTCCCGAATGCCAGATTTAAGGAGAAGCAAACTGGTACATCCCCTTGATAGTGATTCTTTAAGTTGTTTCAGTTTATTTGAGATAATTTGAAGTACTTGGCAGAGTTCACGTCTAGCTATTTTTCCGAAAAAATCTATAATGAAATAATGAAAATGAAAATAATGAAATGAAAATAATGAAAAGGAATTTTAAATTCAAAATATTTTCCCATCGTCTCTTGATGAAAATTTAATTAGTCGTAGACTTGCATGGAATGAAGCGTCTTTGGATTTGCGTGAATACCTGCCAGAAAAGCTCTGCATCACGATACTCATCAGACATGGATTAATTAAACGACAATCAATGTCTAACAGAGAGCAAATACTCGTACCGGCTATATTAGGACGGTGTCTGAAGTACGAAAGAAATTGGTGACTGATGTACCAATGCTATTGCTCTAACCACATTTGATAGTTAACCACCAGCCACTACGTAGGTCAAGCCCAGAACGAAACTGGGTCCTTAACCAAAAGTTAGCACAGACTCAGCTGGACCATGTCTAAGGACCAACTCCCGTGGTACAAACGCGACCTTGGTGAGATCTGGCATCAAAGGCCTCAGCTCATTCAGAATGAGTGCCTGGGTGAAACAAAGCTAACCCTCGCAGCACATCGTCCGGAACCTCGAACCCAATCAAGCTATCCTAGGCCGCCTAGGTTTGAAACTATCTCAGGTAACATCATGGTCCTTCAGTGTACGACCAGGCTGCTAAATACGAAGACAGGGTCCATTCTAGACATTCTAAGTACTAGCAGCCTTGCCCTATTTATGTGGTAAACTACCAAGCATCAAACCCATCGATGAACTAGGATACAGCAGTACCCGCGGGGAACTTGCATATAATGAAGTCACTCTACTTTTATGTGGACCATGTATAAGGCTGTTTTTCTAATTGCGCAAAGGCGCCGCTCTTGTTTAGGCAATCTTCTGGCATTAGAATCAAAATCTATCATAATCGAACTATAAGTTTAAGAATTGCTAGGTGTCTCCATATATTATTTTATTGTCCCTGCAGGGGCAACAACCGTTTCAAAGGTATGATTATTTTTTTGAGACAACTAAAACCTTTTTTTTGTATTAACTCCCATTTTAGAACGAATATCATCAACGAATCATATTCGAATAAAGTTCGTGTCCTAATTCTTTTGTTTACTGTTCAACATTAACCACGAAGAAGGAAGAAAGATATAGAGAAATAGATAGAGCGATAGTTTATGTCACGTGTGAAAATGTACAGCAAGCGTTATAAACTAAATTAATAATAATTAATAATAATAAACCAAAAATTCACTGCACAAACGGCAAACAAGCAAAAATAATTAAAAATCTCATAAAATTAAGATATACAACAAAAACAACAACAACGACAACAACACAATGTTTAATTATTCTGACAATGAAGTGTCACCTTTGATGTTGTAGTTGTATATGTGAGTGTTAGTATGTGGTACTTTGACTTACCTCACTGCCACTCTGTCCGCTCTGCACGGCCGCATATAACAAATGATTTTTACTTTTGGATGACCCGTAAATCACACCTCCTCCGTTTAAGTGCTCGCATAGCATACAGCAAGAAGCACCGCACCGTCAGTCGGGAGCCAGCCATATATGCAACAGCAGTCAGCAGCAATGCCCCTTTAAAGAGCAATATAATCATCGCCATCAGCCATTCGTGCGATTAACATCAAACATCCGTGGGCTTGATGGCATATGGCATACAGTTATCGTACCGTTGCACATGAACGACAACGATGACGACAACCGTATGTAACTGTGACTGCAATTTCTGGGTTACTAAAACGCCGTCAACAATTTGTGATACACGATATACATATACGTACGAACCACTCCACCATCAGCCCAGCACTCTTGAACGCAGCGATGCTGGCTAATTTGACTACCAATGTTTTGTTTTTTTTTGCAATGAGCGCTCGTTGGTAGACAGCTCTGAGTACATGTATTTGATGAAAAAATCGTCGACATAAGTCTCCAGCTCAACCTTTAAACTCTGTTGTGACGCGCGCGCGCTAAAGAAACAGCTGAACCGAAATTCACCTTCTCTAAATTGAGCTGCGGCCGGTGCAACGAATCTAATCGCCCGTAACCAGATTATCCACTCATTCACTCACCACTCTCTGACTGACTGTGATGGCTTACAAAGAAAACATTTGCAAGAGTCATTAATCAGTGTCGTCCCCCACTCCCCTATAGCCAACCAATCGTTGTCGTTATTAATGTCCATCGAGTATACTACATTTTCATTTTTGTTCCCATTTTCAGTCAAATCGTTGCTACGCTCCAGAAGTCTGCTGCCGTTTGCCATCAACCGTGCTTACACCCGACGGTTATGTCTTTAATGTACCTCAAAAGAACTTCCCATTGCCGACAAATCCACCAAGGCCTCAAACTACCACACCACGCCCAACATATGCACCCTTCACTCAGCCGCCACGACCAATTCCAACGAGACCGAATAACGGATACCTGCCACCATCGGAAAATGAAATTCCAAGTCGTCCACAACCGACGCCATATCGTCCCGAGCCAACAGTCTATCGTCCACAATCGACGCCTTATCATCCCGAGCCAACAGTCTATCGTCCACAATCGACACCATACCGACCAGAACCAACTCCATACCGTCCTCAACCGATTCCTCAACCATCCAATCAGGTTCCAGTTGCTATGCGTGGTGAAGACCAATTATCGCCACAGATCTTCCCCACCCCAGCACCAAGAGCAAGGCTACCATCACAACCGTCACAACCACTACAGCCATTCACCTTCAGCCCAATAAAGATAAGGCCAGCCAAGTGTGCTGCTGCCCTCGTTTGTACCGACGTGAACTTCTGCAATTCGATTGGTGTCATCAGTGAGACTCGTGTCAGTCTAACGCCTGGCCAGGCTGCTTTCCGTGTGCCACTCACTGACTGTGTGATTGCTGAGTCGGGTGCTCCTGGCAAGTGCTGTCGTGATTCCAACTACGTCGATCCATGGCCAGTCAATTTGAATGGATATTGTGCCCAAAGGAATAAGGTAAAGAGATCAACATGTGGTCATAAAGTCACAACTAGCACCAAAACTAATTCATTTCATTACAGAACACCAAACCACAGGGAGTGAAGGATCTCGATGCTAACTTTGCTGAAATCCCATGGCAAGCAATGATCTTGAAGGAGTCGACCAAGACACTTTTGTGCGGTGGCACCATCATCGGATCGGACATTATCCTAACAGCTGCCTCGTGTGTTGATGGGTAAGTGACGGGCATAATGTTTTGTCTTTTATCCTTTAATTTATCCCCATTCTCTGTCATTACACACTAGCCAACCCAAAGAGGACATCCGCGTCAAGGCCGGCGAATGGCAACTGGGCAGCGACAACGAACCAATGCCATTCCAACTGGTTACCGCCAGCGAGATTAACATTCATCCCGAATACAATCCATCGAGCAATGATCACAACTTGGCCATGATCAAGTTGGAGAGACCACTGCAATTTGCCACACACATTGGCCCACTTTGCATCAGCGATGCGGAGCCAAGTTCAACGGAACAGTGCGTTACATCCGGTTGGGGTAAACCGGCACTAAAGAGTGAGTATAGCTTTGTTTTATTTTATTTACTTTAAGTTACTCATCCGTTTTTTTTTTTTTTTGTTATCCTTGCACGCAGTTCACGAACAAGGAGCCATCATGCACCAGACTCCAGCTTCGGCTGTCGCACGCAGCGAATGTGGTGCCAACAGCAACGAAGTGTGCGCCTCAACGAAATTCGATGCGTGCGCCTTCGACATTGGCAGTGCCTTGGCATGTGGATCTGGATCGAATGTCGTCCTCAAGGGCATCTACTCCAGTGAAAGGCAATGCGGCGAGAATGAAGTGGTGAAGTTCGCCAAACTCGACATCAAATGGATCAACACAGCGTTCACCCAAAGGAATCGTCCATTGCTGTTGCAACAATAAATTGAGGCGATACGCGAGGACCAACAAGAATTACATAGTGTAACGTGAGGCAAAAAACCACACACACACACCCACTTACGACTATCATTATTTCTATTATTCGAATTGCCAACTCGTCAAGATGCCTCAAGGGTATCAAAGCTGCCCTCTTATGTTTTTGTTTATTTTTTTCTCTCTCTCTCTCTCTCCTCATTTTCGGTTTCTTTGTTATTTATAAAATCCCTCACACACTCTAAGATACACTAACAAAAAAAATGTTTTTAAATTTCATCTAAAAATACAAAAAAAAAAATACTCATCACATCCCACATCACATCATTAAATAATTATTTTATTTTATTCCTATTATTATTGTATTTTATTATTTTATTTCATGTTATTGTTTTTAGTTTTATGTAATTAGCAATTTTTTTCGTAACTTTAAGATAAATAACGCTAGACAAGTACGAGAATGCGCTGGAGAGCCTACATTGTTTGAATAGGCGTGGCACGCATGCGCAATTACCTGCTAACAAAGTGTTATTATTATAATTTTCTATTATTATTATTATTATTATTATTTTTATTATTATAATTATTATTAAATGTAAATCAAAGTCGAGATTAATTGTGCACGCCGACCACCGTCGCACGCACAATGCATCGTTGCAAATATAGTAACTTCTTTTTAGGGATAAGACATCGTCTTTATGTAAGCCATCTCCATTCTTATCCTTTCCCATTCACGCCTATGCTTATGCGTGATTTATCCCAAATGTAAAAAATATTTCCAAAATAATTTAGTTTTAATAAAGAAATTAAATGTAGAATTGAAGATGATAAAATAATTGCGTTTTAATTCGTCATTGCTTATTCTTCTTTTATGTTTTGGCGGTCCTGAAATCGACTTTCAATAAGGCTTAAGGATGCACTGAACGTGTTGGCCGACGCCATAGTTTTTGAAAGGGTTTGGTCTGGCTCGCTATTGGACAGACCAATCAGGATTCTTTATCTGCCACTGGAGTTGTCTCTTATACGCCGTCGTGCGCGGTTGTGCTGCGCATCGTCACTCGCACAATACAAAATTTTTTTAAATTCTCTATATTAACTTCGTGGGCGCCATGGCTCAGTGGAAGTGCACTTGGCTGCTGAGCAGGAGGTTCAGGTTCGAATCCCAGCAACACCAAAAATATTTTTCACGGTGTCCCACCTCTCGCGAATGGGTGACAAACGTTCCGAGAATAATACCTTGTCACGGAAAGCTTCTCAATTCGCCCTTCGGATCCGGCCTTAAATTGTAGGTCCCTTCCATTTGTGTCCAAAAATATACATGCGCAGCACAAATGGTCGCGAGAAGTTAGGCCTTTTATTATTATATTAACTTTGCTTGCCCGTGGCTGACGGGCTGGTAAGCAGAATCTTGTGATCAATTTTTAACACACTTCCTAAAGTCCGATTTTATTCAAACTTTGCACACATGTGTATTTCCTATGACAATACTTTCTATTAAAAATTGAAAGTGATCGGGTTGCGGGATCTGGAGGCTCCAATACAAATTTTTTTTTTCATATACCGGCATCAGATCATCATCATCATATTTGGCTCTACAACCGGTGCCGGTCCTGGCCCCCGCGAAAAACCTTTCCATCGGTCCCGATTTCAAGCCAATGCCATCCAGTTTGGCATCCCTAAACTCTGGGCGTCCTCGTCTACGCCATCCTTCCAGCGTAGACTTGGCCGGCCTCGCTGTCGTGTTCCATAAATCCTACCGCAAAGGACTTTCCAAACAGGATCCTCTTCGCTCATGCGAGCTAGGTGTCCTGCCCACCGAGCTTAATTCTCGTACATCTCATCATTATAGAGTCTCCGGAATCGTCTTTCCTCACATACGGGGCCAACATTTCCTCGTAAGACTTTTCTCTCGAACCCGCTTAGAGAGCTTAGAATGCTTTTTCCTAAGTTTCGGATCCAAATGTAAGTACTGGTATGACCAATGCTTATATACCGTTGGAAAGTTGGGGTATGACCCCGCGCTTGCCTTTAAGCATACTCATGAGAATTAGGTGCATACTATTCAGCAGTCCTCTCTTCGAGACTAAACCGCAGCCCCGCGTTGCATCCCCAGAACGAGCTGGGTCCTCAACCAAAGTTGTCCCCAGACCGGTCGAACCTTAGGGTCGACCTTATTTTATCTGTGGCCACGGACAACCCCGCGGTACCAATGGCGACCTGGGTGAGATCTGACATCAAGGGACTCAGTTCGCTCAGAATGAGTGCCTGGGCGAGGAAAAACCAACCCTAGCAGCACATCGTCCGGAACTTCGAACCCTTTAATTTGTCACTAGGATAAACAGACATTCCTAGGCCTTTGGAATACAACTATTCCTGTCTGTCCCTTAACACAGACCTGTAGTATTGTACGAAATTAACCACTAAATACGAAGACTTGCCCATAAGGTAATTCTTAGTACCTGTAGTCCACTTCGGGTCGCAAGTACGAAGACATTACTAGTCCGGAGTATCCTCTAAGCACCGACGACCCTTGATTTATATCCCGTGTTCAAGTCCTGCAACATTTAAAATAGGATTAATGCTGCAGATGGACCCCACGGGGGAATGCTTATATACCAGCAGCTTGGATGTTATGGTTAGTTCATCGATTTGAAGAGTATTGACAGACTATAGTAAGCAACCGTGCCCGGGACTCGAGATTGTTAAAGGATTGCACTAATTCGCGCTCCACTATTTTAATTGCGGGACTAATTTTGGATCTTCTACTCGCAGACGTGGCCACCATGTACTTTATTTTGCTCTCATTTATATGCAGCCCCAGATTTCGTGCCACCTGTTCGATCGAGATGAAAGCTTCCTGTAAAGCTCTTCGGTTTCTACTAACGATGTCATTAGCGTCTGCGTAAGCCAGTATATGAATGGACTTATAGAGGATTGTTCCTCTCGCCGTTACGTAAGAGTCTCGAATCACTTTCTCCAACGCCAGGTTGAAGAGGACGCAGGCCAGTCCATCCCCTTGTCGTAGACCGTTATAGATGTTGAATGGGCATGATAGTGTTTTTTAGTACCTCCCATACAAATTTTAGCTAAAAACACAAACAAATTCAATTAATAAAGTCGCGACCTGAAAAGATCTATTGTTCCAGAAGGTTTTGATATCTAAGAGGAATACGGACCCTTTGGTCAGATGCTTTCGGGTACGTGTATCGTACATGAGTAGACGAACATGGGAAATTAACCTAAAATAGGTGTATCCTCTCGGTCCGACGTGTAGGTCTTTTTTAACAAACCTACGTAGTTTGCATGATTTTTAACGAGTGCCTTATGGATTCGTATCGCTACTGGCATATCAGCAATGTTTTCGCAGCAATTCCTTCATGTGGATCGTCTCAATTCTGAGTTGTACTCCATAAGGGCGAACCTGTATTCGCCCCAAATCTTCGTGCGTTTAGTAGAGTTGAAGAGTTGTATCACGTTTTTCCTAAGTTTGGCCATCAGCTGGTCATTCCACCAGAAAACCATATGTTTACACGGACTGGCTTTCAGGACACAGGTTTCATGATAGGAAGTATGCAGCACATCATTCAATTGATATGCTGCTGCTTCATCTAGGTCCCCTGTGGACTCGATAGGTGTAACAAGCATATCTGATTTTGAGAGGACAAGTTCACGAATAGATTCCAGTCCGTGGACTTAAAATCATATCTAGGAAGCTTGTGACAATTTGCTGGGAATGTCAAACCTGATTTGTTGATGGTTAGACAGCGAGGCTTCTTCGGGCAAATGTCAGCTTTCAACAGAATTTGCAATAAATGGACTGGCGAGTAAGAGGCAAGGTACCTCGTCGCGAATCGTATTTATGAGGGTAGGTTTTAGGCCTTTATTGGGGAGAATGTCTACATGACTACTGATAAGATGTTCTAATAGACACACACCCCATCTGCTGATACCACTACTACCCCAGACATCATGATACGTATTGGCATCGCAACCTATGATGTATTGTCGGTTGTTGTCTTGGAAGTTTCGTATGAGTTTTTGAACCTCTATGGGCGGAATGTTCTCGTCGTCGCCAGGGAATTATGCCGAGGCACACACGATGTCATGTGTCCCCATTTCGGTCGCAACTTCAACTAGTAGTGCCACCAGGTCCTTCGTCATGAATTCTGGAATTGAAGAAAAGTTAATATTTGTGCTGATTAAGTAGGCCGTCCTTGGCACTAGCTCCCCGCATTTAAAGATTAACTTATGATCCCTTTTCCGCTGATAACCCAAGGTTCTTGGAAAGGACAAGCGTTATATTGTGATCGGCGAACCGCTTGCTAAGGTTAGCGTACGCGTGGGTATCATCCAAAGTGACAATTACAAGCTCGCTTCGATGGCAGTACTTTGATGATTCTTCTGTGACTGCTCTGCAAAAGGCAATGCTGGGTTCGGGGCCAGCTAATATGCTATTTGCGCCATCCCTGGTATAACGCAGCAATCAGGAGACAAAAACAGGATAATTTGGTTTTCTCTTTTTAATTACAATATAAGCTCCTTTTTAGATTTCGATTATTTATTGGAATTGCCGGCAATTTGGAATGTTGGGCGTAATTTGTAGAGCTTTTGGAGTTTTTCCTATGCCATCCATATTGGGTTAACTTAGCAATAAACCATACTTGCGTTCCTATTATTTCTCTTTTATAAAAAACAATATCCGAATTAAATATAAAAACAAACCACTTTTTATTGTAAACAATTTCCATTACAACATCACTTATATACTCGCTGTTACTTTCTCGCCCGATCGTAATTCTCAATGTACCACTGCACTGAATCCTTTATCGCCTCGTCAAAGTTGGAAAATTGAAAATCTGGCAAAAAAGAGCGTAGTTTTTTGTTCGAAGCTGTCTTCTTGTGCTGCCCATCGGCTTTTGTGGGGTCGCATTGAATTTTTCCCTAATTAAATAAATTTATGAACAAATGCGAATAACATAAAAGATCTAATATCGAGGACAAACCTTAAATTCGAAAGCCTTTGCTATCGACTCAGCCACTTGTGATATTGTCACTTCATTCGCCTCGTCCACAGAAAGAATAATCGGATCTACACTTTCGTAAGTACGCAGAACCCATATCATCAATTTTGCTAGATCCAACGAATAAATGAATTGTCTAAGTGGCTTGCCACTGCCAAAGACACTAAATACCTTGTCCGCCTCATCTACTTCTGTATTCTCGTTTATTAGTTTGTGCATGCGAAAGATCATACCGGGAATAACATGACTTACTTCGGGTTTAAAGTTATCATGTGGCCCAAAAATATTGCACGGAATGACCGATGTAAATATGCTGCCGTGTTTGTCGAAGTAGGCATGATTCTGAATGTCAATCAACCGCTTGGCATATGAGTATCCATAGTTTGAGCTGTGAGGCGGACCATTGTGTACCATTGACTCGTCAATTGGATATGTGGTTTTGTCCGGGAAGATACACGTTGAAAGGCAAGAGACGACTTTAATGCAGCCAAATTCGAATGCTGTCTGCAGCACATTATCATTGATTTGAAGATTTTTTCGCTACCAAGACAAAGGTTAGAGAAGTAAAATTGCTATTTCCATTTGTTTACCTACCAAAAAGTCCAAATTATTATTCATGTTGTGAAAGAGTCCACCAACCATGGCTGCCAGGTGAATAACGTGCGTCGGTTTCACTTTTTCAAAGAGACCCTTGGTTTCGAGGGTGCTCCTGAAATTATAAAACAATCAACCGAATTTTCAAACAATTCCATCCGAACTTACGTTAGATCGGCATCTTTGGACCCGGCGAAGTACCAAAACTCATCAGTGCATTTTTCCTCGCCATTTATCACTGTCTCGATTGCTTTTCCCACCAACCCTGTTCCTCCCGTTACGAGAATTCTCTTTGCCATTTTCCTGATTTATATATTAAATACTAATAAAAAATGCAAAAATTATCACAAAATCGTTATATGCTGGTCACTTGTTCTGGAATCTGTAGCGGCTGCCTCGTACCTCGTTGGAATAAAAATATTTACCTACCATAGAAAAGGCAAAATTTTATTTGACAGAGAAGTCAAAATGTCAATAAATGACAGCGCGAATCAGAAACATAAAGCTGTAAGCACAATAACATCAGATACATGTTGAAGGTCTATATTCTTTGGAGAAAATAATATAATTATAAGCTGCATTTTATTTGCAGATCGAGTACGGAATTCGAATGTCAAAACCAGCCAAACAGCAGGTTTTCACAATTCCAACGAAGGAATTCGACAGTGCAATTGTTGTTGTTCCTCGGCAATTAAAATACGGCTTTTAATGAATTTTAACAGTAATTATTAATTTTTTTTGTAAGAAAATAATAATAAATTTAATTCAGAACACTATTAATACATTAAAAAATTTCCAAATAAAATGTTCAGCTATGCTTTTAATTTCTTTCTATTTATATTAGGTTAAGGACGAATGTTTTATTTATGTTGGAGTAACCGGAGTAATAATTTAACTTTCAGAATTCAGGTCTGTGTTTTTTTTTTCATTCTCCGAGAAATCTTTTTTCTCTGAAACGTTTTTTTACGCTCCGATAATTATTGGATATGAACTCTTTACTCTGAAAAAATAGACAGAACATTTCTTGACAGCTGTAGTCTTTTGTTTCTTTAAACACGAACCATGTCGACTACTATGGAGCATTCAGGTGACAACGAAAACTTTTCTGTGATACTAAAAAAACAGTGCAGATAATTTTTTTGATCTGACAGATCTGACCAGGGAGAAAAATTATTGGATTTATCGGATATCTCGGAACTCGGATTTCTCCGACATAAAAAAAAAACACGGCCAAGATGAATAAAATATTAATAATGATTTAATAAAGGGTGTTTTTTTAGGAGGTTTGTTTTTCCGATAGATGTCGTTTTATTTTATGACAGTTGTTTTGACAGCTCAAAGTGGCATTTCTACTCAGTATTGTTTGGCAAATCATTATGAATAGGTTAACTCCAGAACAACGTTTTCAAATCGTGGAAATTTATTTTCAAAATCAGTGTTCAATTAAAAATGTTTATAGAGCACTTCGTGAATTTTATGGTGCACATAATCGTCCGTCAGAGACCACCATAAAGAACGTAATTACCAAATTTCGGTCTACATTCACTCTTTTGGATGCCAAGCCACCGACAAGAATGAGAAGAGTTCGTACAGAAGAAAATATTGCTGTCGTTGAGGCCAGTGTCGAAGAAAACGACAATTTATCGATTCGTCGTCGTGCTCAGCAAATTGGACTTTGTCCATCGACTTTATGGAAAATTTTACGTAAAGATTTGGGTTTGGTGCCATACAAAATTCAATTGGTGCAAGAATTAAAGCCACACGACCATCGTTTGCGCCGTGAATTCAGTGATTGGTCGTTAAATCAATTGAACGAAGATCCATTTTTTTACCGTAAAATTCTCTTCAGTGATGAGGCGCATTTTTTGTTAAATGGATACGTCAACAAACAAAATTGTCGCATTTGGAGCAAAGATAATCCACACGCCGTTCAAGAATTACCAATGCATCCTGATAAATGTACTGTTTGGTGCGGTCTATGGGCTGGTGGGATCATCGGCCCATATTTCTTTAAAAATGAGGAAGGACGACGCGTTACCGTGAATGGAAATCGATACAGAACCATGTTAAATGAGTTTTTGTTGTCAAATCTTGAAGATATGGATATGGATGAAATGTGGTTTCAACAAGATGGTGCCACTTGCCATACAGCACGTGAAACAATCGACTTATTGAAAGAAACTTTCAACGACAACATTATTTCGAGAAATGGTCCGGTGAATTGGCCTCCGCGTTCGTGCGATTTGACGCCACTCGATTACTTTTTGTGGGGATACGTGAAATCATTGGTTTATGTGGATAAACCTCAATCGATTGACGCTTTGGAAACCAATATTCAACGTGTCATTGCTGACATACGCCCTCAAATGCTTGAAAAAGTGCTGGAAAATTGGACCTCCAGAATGACATTTGTGAAAAATAGTCGTGGTAGCCATATGCCAGAAATTGTGTTTAAATGTTAAATGCCAAAAAATTATCTACCAAATAAAAAAAAATTTTGGTCATTTCATAATTTTATATGTGTTTTATTCAAAAAAAAAATCGGCAACCTCTTAAAAAAACACCCGTTATAAATATATTAATATTTGGCACATTCGTAAAAAGCACATAAGTTAGGCATCTTATCCACAGAAATTGAAAATGAAAGTAATTTATTTTCCAGTATAATACCCAAGTTATAATTATGGAGTATCTGGAATTCACTCAAACTTTATATATTCAAGAGAATGAAAAAACCTTTAAAGCTATTGTTCGTTCTCATAAAATTATATTTTTAATTAAAATTCATAATGAATTTCTGTTCGTGCTCCACTTTGTAATATGAAAAAGTTACACAATTAATTATAAAATTTTAATTGAATTAAATTGAAAATAAATTATAATTTCAATTAAAATTAAATAATTATTTGTTTAATTTTTTAATATTATATTTTTATTTATTTAAACCGAAAAGTAAAAATGTTTTTGGCTTTTTCGGTGTTGGGATCCACATATTTTGACTTAAATTATGCTCTAAAATTATGTCTTAGGCTGTTTTCGAAATGAAAACTTGTCTGTCTTTCAAAATTCATCACATACGATTGCTGTCAAATTTGAAGTTTAGTTTCATGGTATAATTATAATTATTTGTTGTTAAAAGCAGCTGTAAAAATAAGTCAGTGATATCGTCTCGGTTACGGCCTTAGGCTGTTTAGACTTACGAGTGGAAGACTTATATATTCAAATTGAATGTTCGATTGGACTAAATTAACTGAATAAGTAGCTTTGTCTAAAGTAAATTAATTGAAGATACTGTTCGATTGGTAGCTCTTCACTTCAGTTAAAAATTGAGCATCTGAATTAACTAAAGAGATTTTTTGCTTATTGACTTAAAAAAATCTATTTTGTGTTAATAATAAGAAAGATGTTTGACTGAGACACAATTTTTATTTTGATTTTGCTATCAAAGTGAGTATGGAATCAATTCGGAAGATTTTACTGACTTATTTAAGATGGCGGTTAATAAGTCAATAAGTTTGAAATATTTCTTCGTTTCGAAAACAGCCTTACCTTTCAAATAACTTAGATTTCCTAAAAGAATTATGCATTCTTTTCTTTTCAAAATTCTCTCATCATCTCCTTAATGAGTAGTTACTATTTTTCGGCAAAAATATACAAATAATATAAATTCTCTTCTTTAAATATTGAGTATAGTAAATCCATTGTTTGTTTTTTTAAATTATTTCAAATGTAAAATATATCGCCTACTTTTGTGCTTTATTGAAATTGTTGAAAACTAATAGTAGCATTATTTTAAACATCTACTCACAGCTACCTTGGTTAATTACGACAAGCGTAACAACCGTTTACTTTGAAAGTAAGTTGTACTGATATTTTTTCAAAGAGATGGCGCTTAAAATTGAAAAAAGTTTCAGCGTTTCAGTCGATAGCATCAGAATTCAACTAGCTCACTCTTGGTTTGTGTATTAGATGCAGTTCTTACCACTTATAATTAGACAGTACATAATTGCTCTATTCATTTATGAAATCTCTACATACAAAGTGATAGTGAGTAGATGATAAAAGGAATTTATAGTTTATATGAAGCGCAAAACGATATATTTCACATTTTACATAAATAGAAACGAGTGTTGTCGTATAATTTACTGTTCTTAATATTTAAGGAAAGAATTTTAATGTTTCCATATTTTTGCCGCAAGGTAGTAACTACTAATAATGAAGATTTAAAGAAGCTGTGATTCGACAGAAGTTAAACAGCGAGCATTTTTCCATGCATAATGTAATACAGCAAATATACTTATCCATATAGAAAATTTTCAACAATTATTTTGTCAAACTTCACAACCAAATGGTAAAACCCATAAAAATCTAGGATTTGGGAGTAAAGAAGTATTCTGCGTAGATTCAAGACAAATGTTGCCATGGATCCACATACAAAGTGATTCCTCGCACTTGCAAACCCCACCAAATAAACCTCACTTATTTATTATCTTGACAAATGCACCTCCTACTAAGGCCAAGTTCAAAACAACGCCCACACAATTGCTAGCCGTCTTAGCAGCAACACATCATCTCATGCCATAAACACTCCAAACTATCGACAAACCGACCACCCATCAGAGTCGAACTACTTTACACGGTTGGTGTCCACGACGCAGCAATATGTTCCCACTGCGTTCGACTGTCTTTGATGTTGTCATAATTCCACGAAATTTATTGGCACCGATCCGTAAAAAACCGCGCCTACGGCAATTCCAGCTTCTAATGAATGCAAAACACTCTAGTCTAGCAGCTATACCGGTTCTTCTCCCAGCAATGATGAAGATGGGTATATTATTGCAATGCGTATAATACCGCCACTTCCTACACAAAACCATACCATTTCCTGCCGCAGGATTTGTGTGATTCCTTTGTCAACACAAAAGTCAGCTGGTAACTGCCGCGCTTTAACTCTTCTGCAATCGAAAACATAAATTTCGCAAATGTCTCAATTCTCGG
Source organism: Nephrocerus scutellatus (assembly GCA_947095585.1). Lineage (NCBI taxonomy): Eukaryota > Metazoa > Arthropoda > Insecta > Diptera > Pipunculidae > Nephrocerus > Nephrocerus scutellatus. The sequence goes on along the minus strand of OX352762.1, from coordinate 108,757,368 downwards.
CGTGTGATCGAAACAACAAGAAGTGCAAGTGATGAGAGATGGCTCGACGTCAAAAGATACTCGTGTTTGGTGAGTGAGAGTCCGAATTCGGATTGATTTTATATCTTCTTCTCTATAGAAAACATTTACATACATACAGAATTTTGGCGGCCGAAATCTTTTCATAGATAAATGAATCTAATATGTATATAAAATAAAAAACAACCCACAAAAATTAAAGTTTTTCATGTGAATTCTCTAATAGGAGATACATATGTGTTTAAAATTTGAAAGAATCGGGGTAATTTATATAAATTAATATGGGCCCGAGGGTCTCGAAATTTTATTAGAAAGTGTTGTCTCCGGAAGTACACATATTTGCAAAATTTCAATAAAATCGGGCTTTGGGAATTGGGTTAAAAATTGATCGCAAGATTCGACGACAAACTGACCGACCGACAGAAGTGCTACGGGCAAGCGAAGTTAAAATAGAGAATTTAAAAAAGAAAAAAAAAACGTGGGAGACAGAACAGAAACCTGGGGAACGCCAGCATTTATCTTATGTATTATACCTAGACTTGAAATCGTCCAAAACAACTTGAATTGAGCGGTCCAAAAGATAGCTTCTAAACCAATGAAGCAGTTTTTCATCGACTCCATAAGCATACATTTTAGACAAAAGATCTTTGGAATGCTTTGGAAATATCGAGTGCAACTGCTTTGCTTTCACCAAATTGATGCAAGGTTAGATATACCATCAAATCACCAGTAGAACGTGTCCGACGAAATACATCCTGCCGGTCACTAAGGATTTTCGACGAAATTCCAGTTGTCAGCTCTATAGACAAGGCTAATCTTTTTGCTGTGCATTTCGCAGCTAGCTCCACGCTTCCAGATTGTGCATTGCTGCCTCCTGCATCTCAGAGTATTAAACAATCTATGGGACAGATATTCATTCGTACTCGTGCAGTTGCTAGAGTTTTAAACGATCTCAACACTCACAAATCCGCTGGGCTAGATGGTATTTCCCCATTAGTTCTGAAGAGGTGTTCTTATAAGCTTGCATTTCCATTGCCTAAGCTTTTCCACATATCCTATTCTTCTGGACTCTTCCTGTGAAGTTGGAAAACAGCCTTTGTCCAGCCCATACCCAAAAAGGAAAGCCGTCGTCTCCTTCTTCTTACCCATAGCACTTACATCCATTCTTTGCAAGGTCATGGAAACGCTGATTAATTTTCAGCTCAAGAAATATCTTGAAACCAACGAAATCCTTAGTGACCGGCAGTATGGATTTCGTAGGCAACGTTCTACTGGTGATTTGATGGTATATCTCACCGAACAGTGGAACCGGTATTTGCATCAATTTGGAGAAGGCAATGCTGTTGCACTCGATATTTCTAAGGCATTTGACAGAGTTTGGCATCAAGCTCTTTTGTCTAAAATCCGTGCTTATGGAGTCGATGAAAAACTGCTTCATTGGATTAGATGCTATTTTTAGGACCGCTCAATTCAAGTTGTTTTGGACGGCTTCACCTCTAAAGTTCATTACTTAAATGCCGGCGTTCCTCAGGGCGCTGTTTTGTCCCTGACTCTCTTCCTCTTTTTAAAATCTCTATATTAACTTCACTTGCCCGTGGCACGTCGGTCGTCTGTCGTGGAATCTTGCGACCAATTTTTAACCCACTGCCCAAAGCCCGACTTTATTGAAATTTTGCACACATGTGTATTTCCGGAGACAACACTTTCTATTAAAATTTGAGGCCCCTCGAGCCCCGTGGTCGGGGGGCTTCCATACAAATATTTAACAAATTTTTCTCGATTTTCTTCAAATTTTATACACATGCGTATCTCTGATAGACCACACTTTTTGTAAGAATTTTGGAGACCCCGGGTCCCTGGTTCGTGAGACCCCATAACATTTTTTAAAAAAGATAACCCAATTTTCTTCAAATTTTATATACGCATGTATCTCAGATAGACACCACTTTTTGTAAAAATGTTGGAGACCCCGATTAACCCAATTTTCTTCAAATTTTATATACGCGTGTATCTCCGATGAAAAACACTTTTTGTAAAAATTTTGGAGATGATCTGGCTACTGTCTATAAGGCTTTTATTCGCCATAAACGTGAGTACAGTTGCCATATCTGGTCTGGTGCGCCTAAAACTACTTTGCATCATTGCTAGATAGAATACAAAACTTCGCGATAAAACTTATCCGTGACGAAAACATTGCAAAATCAATAGATTCGCTAGAACACCGTAGGAACGTTTCCTGCTTGTCACTGTTTTATCGCTTGTTCTACCAGCGGTGCTCAAGTGAAATAGCCAGATGCATGCCACCTCTCCTTGAATTCAACCGCAATACTCGTGGTGCTCTAAATGCTGATCAGTCCATTTTCGGACGTACAATTAAGTTTAGGGATTCGTTCTTCAGCCGTACAACACGTATGTGGAATGCTCTGACAAGCTCTGTCTTCCCATATCATTACATTCAAAACACAAGCTCATAGACATCTCCTCTTTTCTCCTCCTTTTCCTTAACGCCTACACTGTACCAAGCATATAGCCGAGCATTATAAGGGTGCGAACCCCTTTCAGCGTACGCGAATTATAAAAAAACTCAAAATCTATCCCATAAGGCGCATTCGGTACTCTGCACCTGACAAAAAAAATGCCGGCTGGCCACATATCATTGTGTGATTTTTATAACATCAACGTAGACTTCTTACACAAACACACACTCATCAGTGCTAATCTATTTCATAAAAATGAGAAACTCATACATAACTGCCTCCGTAACAAACTGTTCGCCGCCACCGCCGACGTTCTGCAGCAATTTTAACGAGTCACGAGATCGATAAAGAGGCTGAATGCTGAAAGACGTCAAAGATGCTTCCATCCTCTTCACATCAAGTCGGCTAGCGCGATCAGCATCATGTCACAACCACATCACACCACAAATACAAAACATAAAATAAATAATTTTTTACGCGATGCCAATTATGATTCCATCTCCAGCTTGTAGAACTGTTCAGAATATAGGAAAGCGATGGATCTATGCGCTCGTTAAAAGATTACACCAAACGCGAACGAGCGGACGCTGTAGTGATGCGATAATACCGACGATACTTTTAAGTATTGTTAATATATTGTGCTGGTCAGGATCGCAGCAAAACGAAAGAAAAAATAATTCCTGTGAGGTCACAAAATCGTTTCACATTAGTGCGGGGCGCGCCAGCTGAAGGTGCTGAGTATTCCATACAATGCACTGCACTCCACTGCAAAGTAAGCGAATGATTGGGAAAACGTTCTAACGGAACACAATGCCACTAAAAATGTTGTTATCGTTCACGTCGTAACAAACCAAGCGATAGATTTATTTTATGCTAAGCAAAGCAATAACTTTGCTTTGATGGCATTTTTTTTTAATATTCTGGAAAATGATGTACAATATTTCTCTACGAAGGTGCGAGACTTCTAGTGAAGGAAGACGGAAGTAACATTGCGATTGTTTTGTAGTTGTCGTTGGGGTATTAACTTGTAAGAGACCAGCTTGTCTTTTTTTATAGAGTTTGCTGCTTAAGTCTTTTGTTAAGCAGGCTTCTCATACAAGTAGCACTTTTTTTTTGTCTTTTTCACTTTCCAAATGAGTGTAGTGCATTTCCATTTTATATGCTATTAATGCGTTATGCTTGTGGAAATCCAAAGTAATCTGTTTACGCAAGGATTTGTTTTATGATTAGATGATTTAAGGGATTTAAAAAAAGCATCTTAAATAAATGCATATCAAATTAAAGAGAACCTCTTCGAAACCCAAACGAGCCTTGTTACAAATTAAGAGACTTGGAGACGATCGTAACAGCCAAGAAGATCACTTTCATAAGTTGATGAAAGGGGAATTGGAAGCTCCACCAATCAAAGACTTAAGGGGCTGCTTTAAAAAGCGTTGGCATAGTTAGCAAAGCCATAAATCGACTTAGAAATAATAAGTCTCTCGAGGACGAGGCATCGCTGTGGAGCTGATTAAATGTGGTGGGTATGCACTATACCACAAGCAATTCATGAACTATTACTGCAAGTATGGGAAGAAGAAACGACCACAGTAGACATCAAAACGTGCAGCAGTTCTCGTTGTATAACAAGACTGCAAGACTGGATAGCCAAAAGTCAACATTGGCCGTCATAAGTATTGCCTCATTCCAGGCAAATAAACAAAGGATCCGATTTACACCTTTAGGCAGGCGATTTAAAAATGTTGAGATTTTTAAAATCTGCTACACCATCTAAATAAACTCAAAGCCGCCTATAACCAAAGCAGAAATATATAAGGCCATGAGGGAATTCTGCACCTAAAACAAACTGACACGACTATGTAGGTTAGAGCATGACCAGTCTTATAAGACACTATATAACGAAGTTCCTCTTCGTTACATCGTTAAGTTCACCGATTTGTCCGTCCTCCGATTGCGCTCAGCACATTGGATTGATACCTACCTGCACCCAAGCACAAGCAGAAGCCTAACAAACAATATGCCTACAACGAACAGTGCTGGTGCCGGCGGCCACATGAAATTATTGGGTAGTATATGGGCAAGGAATAAAATTCTCATGAAGTTTTTAATAATGAGTAGTTAGGTGCACAAACTTTTGTACACAATTCTATCTCAACTCAATTGTGTCACACGACAAAAGATAGTGTCTAAGGCTTTCCATAAAAGATAAGAAACCGGGTATCCTTCTTTTGTGGGCGGTTAGTAGCATAGACTCCTGAGCAGGGGGTTCGTGGTTCGAATCCTAGTAACACCAAAGTATTTTTCACGGTGTCCCACCTCTCGCGAAAGTTTGACAAACGTCCGAGAGTAATAACTTGTCACGGAAAGCTTCTCAATTCGCCGTTCGGAACTGGCATTAAATTGTAGGTTCCTCCATTTGTGTGCAAAAATATACATGCTCAACACAAATGGTTGCGAGAAGCCAGGCCTTGGACCGTATGGTCTGTCGCGCCGGTATTATATATTATCCTTCTTTTGTCTAAGACAAACTTTAATATGTGGACTGACAAAAGTACTGGAGGCAGAGGAACAGCAATTCTCATAAAGGATTCAATGCACACAGAAAGGATTGCGCTCAACGGACTAGTGACAACATAAGCTGGCGGTGAATCAGTAATTATCATATCAATCTACATCTACTATACCCCAAGAAGAGATGAAATAAGAAAGGACATGAATATCATCAACGACCTAATTAACAGATTAACATACGCAGTCATTGGAGGTGATTTTAACGCACGCAGTCCTCTTTGGCTGGACGTTCAAACATCCCCACAAGGGAATTATATGGAGGAATGGTTGAGTATCTACTCGCATACCCCCAGTCTTGCAGTAGTCTCACAACCTATACCAACATTTTCTAGAAGCCAATCACTAATAGATTTTTTTCTTCAAATTTTATTAATATCCATCTCAGAAACTTTATCTGCACTGCGATTGCAACGGACACGGATCACCTAGCAATACAACTATGGATCAACCTAATGAATAGCTTTCACGCAATAAGCCCTCCATCGAGGGAATTTATCAATCTGAGAACTATTAATTGGGATCGGTTTCAAGATAAAGTCAGTGAAGGACTAGAAATTCCTTTGACATCAATGAATCTTACCGATACTGAAATTGACAGTGCCATCGACAACATCGAAAATGTGGTCAATAATGCAATGGTGAACAAAGTCAGCAACGCAGTAGTAAGGACCGTTATAGTCACTATAACTATATAAGGCGTTATATACCTCCGTAAGCGACTTCAACGAATCCTGGCACACGAGGAGCTCACACTACCAGGCAGTACTTTCTGAGTTAAAGTGCCGCAATGTAATGATCCGACAACATATGAGGAAACACTTTAACTCAGTATTTTAAAAGAGACTTCAGAGACATAAAACCTGGCCCCAACGTGTTCAGATAGATAAATCAACTCGTCGGAAAGCGACCCGCCCTACCTAGATCCCTAGAAAGCAACGGCCGAACTCTTACAACAGCAGCAAAAAAAGCCGAACCATTTGCAGAATGCTTTGAAAATAACTTTGTGCCCAAACCACCATCACACTTACTAGAATTTCTAAGGGAAGTAGAAACTACAAATAATTAGTTTTCTTCTCCTTTTCTTCTACTCCAGAAACAGTTTTCAGCGTTGAGAATCCATCAGACGAGCCAACAAATCAGAAGAAATAAAAGAAATCATCCAATCAAAAAACTCGAAGAAGTCATTCGGAGGGGGCCGAATCTCTTACTTTATGTTAAAAAGATGTCCACAAACAGCTCTTCTAGTTCTAACAGTCATCTTTTAACAACTGCCTCAACAGTTCATTCTTCCCATCAAAGTAGAAAATTGCGAATATAGTTTCAGTACCTAAGAAGACCCAAAGAACTTCTATCAAAGGATACAGACCAATGGCGTTACTCAGCAACACCAGCTAGATACGGGAGTTTCTCTTGATTAAAAGAGTAAATGAAGTCTGTAGGCTTGAAGAAATACCCCAAACAATCAATACGATTTTAAGCGGAAATACTCCAACGTTTCATCCATTGCTGAAACTTCATACAGAAGTTATCATTTCACTCAACAAAAAGGAATCAAAAGTGGCGTGTTTCCTCGACATCATAAAGGCGATCGATTCTGTATGGATAAAAGGGCTTGTTTACAAACTGAGAAGGATGAAATTCCTTGTCAACATTATCAGAATTCTACAGATCTTCTTAACAAATAGGACGTTCCACGTGCAAATAGATGAAGCCAAATGAACGGCTAGGAACATTAAAGTAGGAGTGGCGCAAGGATCGCGACTTGAACCGGTGATTTCCAACATTTCCACATAAAATCAGCCGATGAATACGACAAGAACAACAAACTAGCAATTCGCAGACGATTCTGTCACGTACAGCAGCAGCAGCATGGCACCACAATTAGTCGAAACTCATATTCGGAGACTTCAAGAATATTACCTAAAGTGGGGAATCCAAGCCACGAAATCCGAATTAATCTGCTTTCGGTTACCCTCAACATCCAGAAAAAAAGCTCAAGCCACTATATGAGGGAGCTTAAAACTTAGGCTGGATAACAACACGGTCATCAACTCATCACGAATAGTTCGATACCTCGCAATTAATTTCAGCCAGCTGCTTTAGTTTAACGTACATGCATCGAGGACCCTACAGAGAGCAAGTTATGTTTTCAGCTTAACACATTCTCCAATGCGACGAAGCCAAGGACTCAGCCAAAAAACAATAATTAAACGTTGTTGGTATGAATACTTCTCCATATTCTTAAATCACGTGGTCTGTACGTGACAAATATCAAAAAAAAATCACCGTACAACTCGTATTAACAAAATGGCGGCAAACTTAAAACCGGCGCTCTTGTTGGGACACCATTTACAAACATATTATCCGCCCGGTAATATGCTATGGGTTCCCCCCTTGTTTCACGATATCTCCAACATATATTAAGAGATTACAGCTGTTCGAAAGGAAAGTGCTTCGTGCCAGTACTGGCCTCCAAAAGGAAGTTCCACAATGGCTTCTCCTTCTCAAATACAGATCCATATGAAGCAAGCAAAATTACATCCATCGAAAAGCATCTTTAAGAACTTCACATCTGACTAATGTCATCAGTAGGAACACATGAGAACCTGTTAGTCAGTGCCATAGCAAACATTTAGCTTGCAAAAAGCCAGAATTACTTAAGCCCCCTGGCTGTAATTCATCAGGAATTCGACGATCCAACATTTTACAACACTGCCGTAGGATCTTACCGACGAGGCTGATCAAGGCAGTACAGCTATCAGTGTCTACCATAACCCCATTGGCAATCAGTCGTAAGGAAGCTAAATTTATTTAAGTCATAATTATAATATATGAAGGAATAACAAGTAAAGACGCATCATATTTTTGGCGTCTTATCTTATAGAACTTCAGAATCCCTTCCCACTATCGTATCTTGTCTTATAGATTTTCAGTGTCTTACCTTACTGTCGTGTCTTGTCATTTAGGCTTTCAGTATCTATCTTTACTGTCCTGTCTTTTATTAAAGGCGTTCAGTATCCCTCTTTACGGACGTGTATTTTCTTATAGGCCATTGGTATACCCTCTTCCTCAACTCCGCTTTGTTACGATGGTAATATGCTGGTCTCAAGCCCGGGTAAAGGAGAATGGTTTGAAGCGACGCATTTGTCCTATCCTCAGTAAAAGCTATTCCTAATCCAAGGTGGATGCATGGCTAAGAGGAAGCTTAGTCGCTAGTATAGGGACTCAGAATACCTGGTAACCTTCGGTTTTAACTAACCCATAGGCATACCGGGCTCTGACAAGGGTGACCTCTTTTCCCAGTTTCTCGTGGGTCATTATTAATTCAAGATCTAATAATTATGAGACCGTTGTATCTCAAAGCACATCAACCTCGGATCCTGCTTTTGACCAACCCGTTGTATCTAGAGAAGCTGTTGAGCTCTCAAGGGCCAACCCCATGGTGGTCTTAACTGCTTGGTCTGCTGTTGAGCAGCCGAACCCTACCCAGAGTTCAGACGGTGTAGCGAGGGCGTCAGAACTGAGGTCGTGAATCAGCCAATTCTGATTCTGATGCATCCGACTTTAAATGGTATGAGGTAGAAGTTGTCCTTCCTTGTATTATTTGCCAATATTCGATGTAAAAACACATTCAACCAACTTTCTAATTAATCTTACGGTCCACATGTTTCGTTTTTCTCTATAGACTCTGGTTTTGCTACTGCTTCTCAAAATGTCCGGGTTTCTTTTACTTTTTTCATAGCTGCTACTTCCAGGGCAGTGGTAGTAGCCAAAACTAAGCTGCCAACTTTTCTGTACGGATTCATATTCGTACAATTAGCACTATTTGAAATTGCGTGGACACATGTCGTGAATATCCTATCTCACGCTCCTCTTCAGATACGGATTAGGATTACGCCCATCACCGTCATCCACCTGTTAAGCATATGTGCCAGTATTTACTCACTCACCAGAACAAACTGGGTCCCCAACTAAAAGTTGACACAGACTCGGTTAGTACCAATGCGACTTTGGTGAAATCTTCTATCAATGCCCTCGGCTTGTTCGATATATGTACGTGGGTGTAAATAAGCGGATTCTAATAGAAACCCCAGCCGGATCCTTGAACATTATCATTAACCATTAGGATGCCACTAGGAGGATAATTGCGAGCTATCGTAGGATTTCTCACAATTTACCAAAAATTTGTATGAATGCGCTACTAAATATGAAGATATTCTAAGTACCAGCAGTACTTGCGAGGTGTCCAAATGTACTACCAATTAATGGAGTTAGATACAACGGCCCACTCGTGGGTATTGTATTTTAAAACAAAGACTAAAGGACCAAATTTGGTTTTATATACATAAACTCATTAATATATATATCAAGAGAGCGTAGGCCATAAGGGTGACCTTTGTGGCAAGCCAGCATTAATACCATGCAAAGCTGAAGGGATTTCAATCAATACAACTTTTATTTTACGGCTACATAAAAAATCCTCAATCCACGCTATTAGGTGTGTAAGTTGAGTAAACAGAACTTATTTTAAAAAAATCATGCCTACTCTATCAAAAGTCTTTGAAATATACAACACTTAATTCGCCTAGACTTTCAATGTGTGACGTGATGACAGTGCATTCATACGCGCAAGCATTAAGGCCCCAAAAGGACACTAAAACCCTCAAAAGACCCCCAAAACACCAACAAAATAGCTGTCAAGAGATCTCCCCAAAAGAGTCCCAAAAGACCATCAAGAAAACACAAAAAAACCCGAAAAGATCCCAAAAAGACCCCCAACAAGCCCTCAAAAGACGATGCACTCTCTTTTTCTACCGGTGCTTCCACCAAACTATTTACCCCATGAGATTGGAATAGCGCTCGAATCGGAATTTTCGTAACGTAACGTAACGCTAGTCCATCTGGGTTGGCAAACTCGAAGATTTTTTAATAAAAATTCCGCACTTTTTCATTTTATAACTAGAAAGCCTCTTATAAGTCATAAGCCACAAAACATAACCTGCCTTGTCAATGCAAGAGAACAACATAAATAACAAAAAAAAAATTGCCTCGATTTACAAACCACTCACATCTTCGGGCTTGCCACCCCAGATGGACGAACACAACAAACTGTCACACTCACAGGTACCGCTCTTGTAACTCAACACTCAGGTGATGATGCATGAATCACATTCGACTCCATGAATTTTGTTCGACATAAATTGCACTCATCGAGCAATAAACCATTTAATCATGAATAGCGTCTGCAACAACATCAGATGGAAAAAAAAGGAAACCAAATGTCCAAACGGACAAACTGTGACAACAAACAACAACTTGTTGCGTTCATGTCCCGAACGGCGGGCAAATATCAAAAAATCTGACAGACTGACGCACTAAACTGCGATTCGCTGTCAATTTAACATGCACTCTCTCTCTCTCTCTCTCTCTCTCGAGCAGCAATTGCCCACCGAGTGCCGCCGCACAACAAATTGATTTAGTTTTCACGTTTAATTGACATTTGAGACAGATCTCCTCAGATGTCATTCGCGAATTCCGGTCGTTGCGACAAGAAAAGACGCATCATGCGAGACGAGGCTGGGGCTCGGGGCGGACAAGACACACAACAAGAGAATGCGAAATTGGTGCAAATCTGTAGAGATACAGCAGCAGCAGACGGTGCGGTGCAACGTTAAATGTCGTTCATCATCGGTCGGAGTGAGTGATGGAAGGAGGCAGACGGAAGCACAGCAGCCGTCAGGATTATTGTGGGTCGCGGTGGCTTCGCTCCATACACTCTGATTTGGGGGATCATCTCTCTGACAGGTTAACGCTGATGCAGAAGCAACTAAGCTCTTGTTGTGTACATTGTAAACGAATTAGCCGGAGATGCGCACATTGGCGGGAGCAGTGAAATCCGCTAAGAAGGCGATCGTTGAATCGATCGATCTGTCTTGTCTGATGGCGGCTCGGCACGTGTGCTCAATCTCCGAATCTCGATACTATGACTATGGCGATATGCTGCAACAAACACACACTCACACGCATGCACGCACAGGTAAGGAAACTTTAACACAATTTGTATCAATTTTGTCACCGCCGCCACCATCGTTGTCTCTCCAACTCCTCTTTTAGACCGAATGAACGGACGTGCGGTTGAATGGCTGAGCTTTGTAAGATTTTGTCTTTGTTGGTGCACTTGGCTCACAACAGAGCACAAAGCAAAGCAACAAAACACGGACGAAAAGTATCTGGAGCATTCTGGACGATGGATGTCTGTGGTCTCGAAGAAGAAGAGAATAACTCACGGAAAAAAATTGAAGGACGACTGAAACGAAAAACAGCGATGACTTAAACAAGACTTAAGTATGCGAGCATTAAGTGCGCCGACATTTGGTGCAACATAAGCAATTCATGTTTCCAATGAAGAGCGGACAAGTGACGACGGATGTTAGTGACGACTACGGTGATGGAGGACAGTTGGAAGGATGAACACATCCGATAAATTACATGTCAATTCCTCCAATAATGGACTATTTGTAATTTTCTACCGAAACATGGAACTTGTCACAATGTGCCACTAACAAGTAATTGCGAGCGATGATTATGTGGTGCTTCCTATTGAAAGTCTTGCTTGAAAGACACAAATGCTACGGCTTCATACTTTATAGGTAGGGTAATTGATGAAAAGAGAGCTCTTGAGTTGCGGGTGTAGACCCAATAGCTGGCAAAATGTTTTTGAAATTATTAAGTCCTAATTAAAACATAGACACTTAATGAGGGCAGGACAAAATAACTTAATATCGGACAAAAAACTTAATATCGGTATATTAATCAGAACATATAAAAAGTCGGCTGTAACTTTGAGGTAGCTTGAGACATACACTACAGACATCATGTGCTCGCGATTGGCATTCTAGTCACCTTTATAATAAGACCCATTATTATTATTGCCTTTAAAGCAAAAAATTAATGAACAGCTATGCAGCCTTCAGGTGCGGGGTAAATTAAGGATCATAAGTCTTATAAAGATTCATCTTCTTGAAGAAAACAGTCAGTCCTACGGAAACCCAATGCCTGCTGTCAATTTAACAACAATTGTCAACAATTTATCAGTGCTGTGGCGGCAGCCCAGTTGACACCACAATAGGGTTCAGGTCCTATGAACGCAGTTTCCAAGCCAGCCCTAGCTAGTCCATCTGCAGATGCGTTACCTGCAATTTCCTGATGACCAGGGATCCAACCGAGTTTGACTTTGTTTTGTCTGGCTAGAGATTGCAGTGCATCGTAACAGTTTTTGACTGATATTGAGTCCATTAAATTGGACGAGAGCGCTTTAAGTGCTGCCTGGCTATCTGAAAAGATATAAATTCTAGCGCCTTTAATTCCTTTATTAAGGTTTATCCCGGCGCAGAACTGAATGGCATGGAGCTCCGCCTGGAAAACATAGGGATTTTTTCCCATTGGTATCGAGACTTTGGTGTTGACACCAGACACCAGCTCCAACTCCAGTTTTCATCTTTGATCCATCTGTGAACCAGACCAAACCTCTAGAGGCTTACTTGCCGTTATCCGTACGAGAACTTTCGGCCACCAAACGATGGCGGCACGATGAGTACTTTTTGCGAGTAATGTAGGATATTTAGCACGTAAGGGCGAACCTATATTCATCCCAACTCTTCGTGCGTTAAGCAGAGTTGAAGAGTTTTCTAAGTTTCTTCCTAAGCGTAGCCAGCTGATATGCTGCCTCATCTAAGTCCCTTGTGGACTTAATAGATGTGGACAGAGGGCAAGTCTCCGATATAGATTCCAGTCCGTGGACTTTGGATCATATCTAGAAGAAGCATGTGCCAGTTTCCCAGAAAGGTCAAACCTTAAGTGTTGATGGACTCGCTGTCAGTTTCGTCAGACACATGCCAGTTTTCAACAAAGATGAAGATAAATGGACTGGCGAGAGTAAGGTCAAGTACCTCTTCGCGAATCGCATTTATAAAGGTATGTTTGGATCCGTTATTTAGTATATCTACATTACTACTAATAAGATATTCTAAAAGAGACTTAACCCTTATACTGATGTTGCTGCTCCCTCAGACCTAATGATGTGCATTTGCATCGCATCCTATGAGGTACTGGAGGTTTCTGTTCCGGCAGTGCTCTATCAGATCCTGGACCTCTAAGCGCGGAATGATGTCGTCATCGCCTGGGAAATAGGCTGAAGCACATACGATGTTCTGTGTTTCCCTCTCGGTCGGAACTACAATCAGCAGGGCCACCAGGTCTTTCGTTATGAATTCTGGAATAGGAAGAGAGTTGATGTTCGTGCCGATCAAGCAGACCGCCATTGGAACTGGCCCAACTTAGTTCTCCCATACCGTATACCTTTTATGTGTCCGCTAATACCCCAACGTTCTTGGATGAGACCAAGGGTTATATTTTCCTCGGCGAAACGTCCTTCGCTTGATGTTGCTTCACATGTAACACCCTTATGGAGCTCATTCGTCCACCCTGGATACCGAAGTTGAAGGGGCAGCTTTGGCAAAAGGAGGAGCACTCTCTCTAGCGAGTTCAATTTAATGAATCTACCTCGGTGTTTCAGGATCAGTAGCCCATCTAATGCCTTTCCAATAGAAGAGCAGTCGGATTTGTCCGAGATGACGCTACATGCATCAACGATTATGGATGCGTCAGAATCAGAAGTGGCTCATTCCACGTCAGTTCTGACCCCCTCGCGAGTTACAGATGGAGCCCGTGGGGCTAGAACGTCTGAACTCTAGGCATAGTTCGGCTGCTTAACAGCAAGTTGAGGCCAACATGGGGTTAGCCATCGAGAGCTCAACCGCTTCTCTAGATACAGCTAGTTGCTCAACAGCATGACCAGATTTTGATGCGCTTTGAGATGAATCGATCTGATAATTATTAAAACTTGAATCAATTATGACCCACGAGTATTCGGGAAAAGAGGTCACCCATGAGTTCGCATACTATCGACTAAGCATTCTCTTAGCCATGCATCCTTCGGCGTATGCTGTTCCACCTAGGATTGGAATAGCTTTTACTGAGGATAGGACAAATCCCTTGCCTCAAACCCTCTTACTTTACTGGGACTTGCGATCGGAATATCACCATCGTAACAAGTCGGACTTAAAAAAAAGAAGATATTGTGCAGCCATTATTATTGCTTAACTTAATTTCATTTTAAATACCAGTACTCTACTTACAGCTTGATACAAGACGGAGAAATTAACAAAAGAATATTTCCCTTAGGGTGGATGGGAATCGAACCTACAGTTCGAAGGTGATATCTGTCGGTATCGTTAGGTGCTTTAGCCGATTGTGCTAATATACTGTATACAAAGCTACTAACTGTCTATATCAATTGTAGGTTTATTTTTATTTTAATCGTAAGGTTTGTAGCTAAGTTAATTTGATTTCGTCGAAATAACTTCGTTACAACTTTGCATCCTACCACGTTGTTTTCGTACAATCGATTAAGAAATATGAATTTATAAGATTTCTTGTATTTTTCCGTACTTTTGTCTTCATGTGAATCCTTTTTTCTTCTTTGTGTCCAATCCATACAAAAATGCTGAAATAAAAAAGGTGTCAAAGTCTCTCGTGTGAACTCCACTTGATCTTAACGTATAGAAATGTACATATCCAGAGTAGCGCAAATTTGTTGCGACATCAACAATTGTCCATCGTCCATCTTGGATATTAAAACTAAGCAGTCTCTTCCAAATGGAGATGTTCCTTCTCCATTAATGTGGTTGCACGATCATGTAAAAGATTGCGCAACTAAAGGAAACGCATAATGGGCGACGGATGTAGCTGCTGCATGATGCATTATGTATATGCAACTGTCCGTTTTGCGTCCTGCGATTAAGTTCTCAATATTATGACATATCACAACACTAATCTGTGCGATTATAACTTCCCAGGCAACAACTCTTGGAAATATACTATGCAGCATGGAACATGTAAGTGCAGCGTAGCACTGCAAAGAAAACATCGATTTAGCCGAATTACAATTACTGATCCGCAACGACAAATGGAGAAGTATATTGCGCGACAAGCAGCGATGGCGAGACTCATTCGCATTCTAAATATATGATCGTATGAAGCATCCTATGTTCTTGTGGTCTTGCGCTTCTCAGCTATCCATTTAAATCTCTCAATGATTAGACAAATTTGCGGCCATAATATTCAGTGCTGGCCAATTGGAGGCTGCTTTGTTGGTCCGCGGTCTGGATCTGAATTGTCGCATCATCGCATCGTCATCGTAGTCAGAGGCGCACGACTGCAATTCAAGTCGACCAAGTAAATGCTTGCACTTTGTCAGAAGAGGATTTATAAAGACTGAAACGATGAAGAGGAAATAGAGAGACCTAGAGGACATGCCCTTCATTTTATGGGCATCGTTCGTTTACTTTCAGTGGCAAAACTGCAAAGGGCCATCAGAGGAGAAGGAGAATAAGCGATTTGTCTATACATCTGTGTGTTGTAAATGCCACAGCGCAACACATTTATATGCTAATATATTGCAGACTGACTCGACTGTAGTAGCTAGAAGCAAGATCGTAGATCTATTCATTTTTTTGTTTGTTGGTTCTTTAGCTGTTCGTGTCCATGTGCGCGTATGAAATCACTTTCCAAGTGCCAACTGACTGACTGCCTGTTCACATCAATCGCCCGCCGATGTGCATTCGCATTACCAACATCCAAGATGAAGATGCACCTCCACATTTGTATTCGGTGGCGGACAAATATCGAACACTCAAATCGATTGTATTTTATTCCTGAACAACCTCCAGACACACACACGCACATTGGGAGTCGACAGACCGAAGACGACTTTGGCATTGGGACAGGGTCGATAGGCGGCTCAACTGTTGGTGTCGTCGACATTCAAGCGAAGTCCTTCTTGTGGTTTGGTTGGTGTCTGGAAAATGCTAATCTCTGTCGCACTGAGACGCCGGCCAGCCAGCCGAGCCTCGACCATCATCCTCGCCGCTGTCGAGCTAAACAAATTACCCTCTAACAACCCGACAGCTTGAGCAAATAATTTAATTCCATTGTTATGTCACGGAACGCTGCGCCGGCTGGTCGCGATTTCTTCCTTCTTGTGATGCCTCCAGTGTGCAAGTTATATTGGAGCTTAGGTTTTCAATCGCCGACGAAGACGACGACGACGAACACACCGACGATCTTTATTCACTTGTTTCGTACTGAGTGGTGGAGTGGGATTCCCTATTCCTACCTCCTTCCTCCCTGTCTGCCAGACGACCACCTTAAGTCTTTGGTATACCATCAGCGACATCAGTGTGTGATTTAACAAGCGTTTCCCTCGGTTTCTTTCCTTGTTGTTGTTGTTGTTGAAAGTATTGTTGATGCTGTTGATCCATGGAATTCATGTTCATAGCCCCGTTCCCGATCCCGATCCGATCGATCGATCTGTTCTGTATATCTCCAAAACCGAAATTGAACGCACGTTTAGTGGCCGTGCCTGATGTTGTTGCTGTGTTTGCTGCTCCTTTTACTGCATTGTGTCAACTTGAGTGGCGAATTGCCATAGATTTTCTGGCACGGCAGTATGTAAATCTGCTGCTCCTGCTGCCCGGATGCGGACCCCTTTTGTGGATCGCGAAGTGATCGATTGTGTATATGAGCGCGCTTTAGGAGTCACTTGGAGCATTCCGAAAATGTGCAATCAGTGATTGCCTGAGACGAGGGTGTCCGCGTGTCACCTGTAAAAGCCATTGTTGCATTCCTTATGTGGTGTTACAGCGATTCGATGGATGAACGATTGTACGTGTGGTGTTTGTTTGTTGGTATGAAAATACACGGCGCTGCATGCAGATTTTTTTCAAAGACATTTGTCGGTTTCTGTGTTGTTTTTTTTTTTGGCGGACATAATGGAGACATTTTGTGTAAGGAACAAGGAAACAAATAAGTGGGTCAGTGATGTACAAGTGAGGTGGACATGTTTTGTTGGAAGAAGAGACATCTGTTGCTTGTACAACTGTGAATTCATCTTAAATGGCGGTGTCAAACAGCAGCTGAACGATTTGTTGCAAACGTGGTTTTTGGATGTAGGAGCTTTTTATTTATCCTTGTCCGTATGTGGGTCGAATCTATTGTGTTGGTGTGTTTAGTATGTGAGGGAATTTTTGGCGACTTTCCTCCTTTCAAAAAGGCATCTTTTTCCGTTGGTTTACTGTATTTTCACATCATAGGATAGATAGATTAAAGTCGGTCAGGACAACTGCTGCACTCAGAAAACGAGATTCGATTCCTTTTGATGATCAAAGAGAATGCTCGCTATACTGTGAACTCTCCATAGAAGTTGATGAGGTTTTGCATGAGAATCTTTCGTAAAAAGGCAATTAAATAGATAGATAGACTCACTAACTACCTTACTCCATTGTCTTAGATTTTGCGAAAAAATGCTAGAACA
This sequence comes from Nephrocerus scutellatus, assembly GCA_947095585.1. Lineage (NCBI taxonomy): Eukaryota > Metazoa > Arthropoda > Insecta > Diptera > Pipunculidae > Nephrocerus > Nephrocerus scutellatus. The sequence goes on along the minus strand of OX352762.1, from coordinate 108,739,869 downwards.
ATTTATCCAACTCCGAATTCTCAAAAATGATAATTTATTTAATTTGAACTTGAAACGCCCTCATATTTTTCGTATTATCTATCAAAGAGTTTTAGTGTGTTGAGTGTAAGAATGTTGTAAAGGGTTTCTCAATAGGGTTCATAAAAATTTTGTATTTTAATACAGACGCGTTCTTTAACTTTTTCTATGATCTGTGAATGCCAAAATGTCGGTGAAGGCTTACATTTTTATCGTGATGAAGTTTATGAACGAGGAATGTTTGGAAATTATTAAAAATTACCGAAATTGTGGGTTGGTGGTCGCAACTTTTATTTCGGTTCCACCAGAGAAGCTGTGCGTTCTTTAGTGGATAAATTGGAATCAACATATTGTACTGTGCCAGGGAGACAACGCATCGCTAGAAGTAGCGCAAATATCGCAAAGTGCTTATTCTTTACATCCTCTATAGTTCTACACTATTGCATCCTTTCCTTTTCCTTTTAGTTTATAATGTCCTTTAAGGAACGCCGTAATGATTCTTAGATTACTTATAATAATATTCGGCGCGACAGACCATTGCGGTCCAAGGCCTAGCTTTTTGGACATTTAGTGCTAGGACCAGCTGGCTGTTGGACTCTTGGCAAGTGCGTCGCTAAGATGCATGGGTTCTAATCCCGGTCAAGAAAGTCCATAGGAGGCACAGGACACGCATTTGAATGCCAATGACGAAGGTGGACAAAGTCCCCCAATCTCTTCGGCTCCAAAACCCTGAAATCCCGATGGACAATTGGAGCATCATTCAGGTAGAAGAAACCCAGATCAACAATATGTTCCTGATCAATGAGGAGTATCTGGGACCTATTGAGAAAGCTGGGTTTAAACTTAGGCAGGCACGGCAAACTTAAGGTTTTCCGGCTGTACCCATAAGAAGAGGACCCGATAGAGGATGCGGCCTTCAGACTACTAGAGGATCCATGTATAGATCCTTTGCCCTTACATAAACCCAATACTGACGATGTCTAGGTTACTGCAGATTGACCTGAAGCACTCGAAATGTGCCTCTGATAATCTGTAGGTCTTCCTTTGCAAGCAGCACTTACACACCGTCCCTTTACAAAAACCTTGGGTCAGAGGGACTGACGTGATGGATCTAAATACGGGACATTACAATCTCTTTTATAAAAGATACAACGCACAAATCCGAAGGGTTGGTATATGTGTTGATAGCCAATCTGCCATATGTGCGATCTATGCGACCACAATAAACTGGAAAAGTTTACAACAGTGTCTAGAAGAATTGGCATTGGCATAGAATTCCTGGACATCACCATAGTATGGGTACCGTGGCTCAGTAATATAGAGGGTAATGAGAGGGCGGAAGAATTGGCTAAAGTGGGCGTCGCTATGGACACCGGCTCTATGGAGAGGGTAAGCTGTCCAATGAGCTCAGTCAAGAAAAAGAGTCTCTCCTTTTTTGATACTAAGTCACAGCTCAGGTGGAACAGTCTGTCGAACAACTTCTGCAGAAGTTGCAAAGATCAAAATGAGGAAGAAAATCGCATACACTTCCTCTGCAGTTGTCCGGCCCTAGAAGACAAGTAGACAAGAAGACAAGACAAGACACCGCATTTTAGGAAAACCATTTTTTCACGACCTAAAATAGCTCTCAGATAACAGAGTCATCGAGTTGATCGAGCTACAACCTGGATTTAAACTACTTGAATATCCTTACTAGTTCCCTCGAGTTTGTAGCATCAAAATGGCACACATAAGCGGCGCTAATTGAGGACTTCACAAGTCCACCGATCTACCTACCTACCTACTTTCACCCTGCACTTCTCCACGCGTCTGTTCGTGATGTGGAAATTATCCAGGGCCCTAATCGCAGTTTGGTCTCAGTACCTCTGCCAAGTTTCACCCTGCACTCATCCAATAGTCTAGACGTGATGTGGAATGCGTCCAGGGCCCTTATCGAAGTTTGTCTATCTGTGCCTCCGCCAAGTCTGTTAAGTTTCACCCTGCACTCCGCCACCAGTATAAATGCTATGTGCAATGCATCCATAGCCCTTATCGCAGTTTGGCTCTATGCCATGTTAGCTGTTTCTTGCCTCATGTAGTTTCTTTCCAGATAAAAGTGAGCACATCTTTCGATTGCATGTCTGCTCAAAATATGCTCAGATTCTGGCCCCTTTCTACAGATTACTTGGTTCTTGTCTTACGGACTTCTGCACCAGCGCCTTCTGCCTTGATATTTCTTTGATCGATTCATATACCAGTTTATGGCTCTCTGATATAATTGGGATTCAGTTTCCGATTTGATTGCCTTCGTGGTGCTCATTCTGACTTAACGAAAGATCGATGTCAATGTTACCTGCTCGGAAGGTGCGGCCTGATGGTTACAACCTAAAAGATAGTAGACCGGAGGTCCCCAGCTCCTCCTGCGGGCTTGCAATAACATTAGGCTTTTTTCCTATTTTTCAAATCACGACTCTCGCTGTTAGTTCTGATTCAGGTTATTGTCTGCATTTTAGATTTGTTAGCCGGAAAACTCCTGCAGTGATGTAACTGCCTCCAATTTATTTTAAATTGCGCTTTTGCAAAAGTTATTATGGCTATGCCATTCTTATTTTAAAAATAAAAAATTAATAATCCTATTAATTTAATTTAAATTCATTTCAGATTCAGAATTGTTTATGTTGTTGAAAAATTATTGGTTTGTATAGAAAATTGATCTTCTGCTAGCGGACGATGTGACAATGTTACACACAAACTCACCAGACCATAAATTTTCTAAGTAATGTATTAGTAGATATTTTATACCTTTCTCTTATAAAGATCTTCGGTGATTTTCAAAAAGGTTACTTCCGAGAATGAACTTTGGTGTCGCATACAATTCTACCTTCACACAATTCTTATCACAGAAAATCAAAGATCATAAAGCAAGATCAGTTTGTGAAAATGCCATTGTTAGACATAAAAGGTCTTAAGGGTTCGGGAAAGGCTTCAAGATAGTTTTTATTAGAAATTTTCCCAGAAAACCACTGAACCTTTGAAGAGAAATGAATAATAAAAATATCATCTTATTTCCCTGTGTGTTAAATAATGATTCAAAGTATACTTTCACACAAGTGCATTTGCCGGCGAGTGAAATATTTTTATGACAATTGTAAAAATTAAAGTTTTTTAGAAAAAAGTCGCAAGTTTTTGACAAGAAGTCGGGCGTGACTCTCATTGTAAATTTTCCACCTATCAAAGTATCTAATTCATCATCTTGTTCGTCGCAATAAAAACTCAACAAATGTCAATCGTAAAACTTCTGACCAAACAACCTGTGAACAACAGGTTTCCAAGTGACCGAGATAACCTCTCTGTCTACCTGCATCAATTACACACATTTTGCTTGCTGTACAATGGCAAGTCCATTCAAGATACTTAGATTGATTACAACTTTCCGCTATACACTGAGAGCATTAGTTACAACAATCCATCAAAATATAATCAACAACAACTAGTAACGGCGAGATGTGTGCGCATGCGCGCCGGGCTGGTTAACAAATTGAAAAAACATCCAACATCAAAGATCACACACGTGCTCTTGTGTGGCTGTATCGCATAGCCTGACAAGTGGGGTCAATAGTGCGAGACCATAATCATAGTAAGTCTTTGATTATTTATACAATAGAGCTTACGAGAAAGGTTAAAGTCTAAGTTCATGTGTTTGGAAGAAAAGTGAAATTTATTTCAGTGTGAGCGATTGAAAGTGAAACAGTTTTGTGATCGTGTAATGATAAATGGACGTTTCCAGCCAGCTTCACAACTCTTGTTAGAATGTTAGAAACTATATCTTGTCAAATTTAATTAGAATTTGTTGCAATCTGTCTTTGATTCCATAGTAAAGCTTCATATCATCTAAACTTCAAGTGATAAACAAAATGCGGCAATCGAAGTGTTACTAAATCAAAAGGCTTTAAGTTCGCCATTTATGAATATTTTTATTAAAAAATCTTAGAGAATGTTAAAAATATTTCAGATTTTATGAAAAACATGTTGTTGCTCGATATGACCACCTTTAGCGTGGATGATAGCGTCAAGTCTCGTAACGAAGGCATTGCATGCTGCACAAACGTAATGATCTCATCAACTTGGTGTTTTCTGATGATTTACGGTTCAAGAGTACGTACGCAAACACAATGATCATGTCTGATAAGAGGGCGAGTCCAACGCAATTTGCTTTTCGCAAGCAAGCACCGGCTTCTGTGATGATTTGGAAAGCTATAATTGTAAATGGTCGTTCTCCACCGACCGATCGATCAGAGTGTTAAGATAAATCATGAAGTGAACCGATAAAAGACATTGAATGATGCGCTGATACCTTGGGTACACAAACAAAATTCTGTACCAACCGCTGGACATTCCAACAGGACTCAACACCATCACATAAAGTTCGTTTGATAAAAATTCACGTTCTAAATTTAATTTCTTCGCAACAATAGCCTCCATATTCACCAGACTTGAATTCAATGGACCTCTCCATTTTGGAGGCTAAATGTGTCGATAAAAAGATATGGAATTGTGAACGCATTTAAGGTAGAGAATGGACCGAAATACCAACAGGTCACGTTCGTGCAGCATGCAATGACTTCGTTAAAAGACTCGATGCTATCATCCGAGACAAAGGTAGCTATATCGAGCAGTAATATATTTTTTATAAAATATGAAATGTTTTTAACATTCTCTATAAAATTTTAATAAAAATATTCATAAATGACAAATTTACAGCTTTTTGATTTAGTAACACTTCGATTGCCGCATCTGTATAAAATCGTAGGCAAAAAGTACAAATAATAAAGGACCTAGGTGGCTTCCGTTTGGATCAACAGAGATTGAGAAGTCGATGTAGACAACATAAGCTGGCGTCAGCTTTCAAGTTCCAATAAATAGTCTTTTAAGAATTTGCCACTACCTAAAAACACAAATAAGGGTTTCGCAACTTTTAATATAAAGTGGGGAAATTAAATCGGAATGTGTATTTCTGTTATTATTTAGAATATAGAGTTCATAAGAGACCACCTCCACACTGAGAATTGTTTCTTTAATTAATCTCAGGAGATTTTAAGTGTTCTAGAGATTGGCGAGGATCCTGGTGAAATAATGGTTTTCCCACCTGATGTTTTTTTTTATAATTAGCGTTCAAGGGTGGGCAGCTTTATTATGTGTAGGCATATCGTGGTCTTAGAAAGATTTGGTTAGATGAAGAAAAGAATGTGTTGTGGTGGGTGGAGTTGAATACACACGCGAGCACTCACAAACTAGAACATTGTGCTCATAAACCCAGATTGACGGCTCTATATCTTGATTACTTCATGAATTAACTTAACCATACAATTGAATACAGCAGTACGCTGTACTGTATATCACAGCATCGTATCAGGTGTACTTTATAATCTAGATGATCAGTGTTGAGAAAAATCAGTACGTTTTTTGGACGTGTCGGGAATTGAACCAGATTCTAACGACTGCAACATTGGCATTGATACAGGAAGAGATCCTAGACACTGACACCTTTTGACACCACTGCACTTGCATAGATCAGATATAAAGAAAGCGGTGTTGAAGATGAAACATATATGCTACAAATTCCCAGCAGAATGTTACGTTCAGAAGTGGAAGGTTATAAGATACGTTCTGTAGCCCCCGTAGGAGTTGTTGCTTAAGAAGAAAAATAAAATTACTGCAATTTCATAAGGACAGTTATGGCTTTCTACCTACAAATGTGAAATGCCAACCAACGATTCGCTCTGCACTGTAGAGTCTTTGAATAATTTAGTTAAGTAGGCAGTGTGACAGAGCACCCCTTCAGCACCGTTGCTTATACTGCCATGAACGCACAAGAAAAATGTTTTCAAATTGTTATTTTATGTCAGTCTCAGTTGGTCCTCTTGCCATATTTGTGCCTCCCTCTTTCTTACCTCTTTTCACAAGAAATTTTCCTTAAATTTGGAAAACCCCTTTTTAACTCCGAAACACAAAAAGGGATCAAAGAATAAAGTTACAAATTATCACCCCATTGTAAACTTTCTCATATGCCCGAACTCTTTGGAAGTATTTTATACGAAGCCTCTTAAGCTTTCATTGCAAGTCACTAATTTTGCCTAACCAACAAGGCTTTCTGAAAGGTAGAGAAGCTACCATAAACCTCATTGAATTCGTCTCTTTCGCCTTCTCAGCCTTAGAGAGGGGCAGAGAAGTTGACTTTGTTGCAACTGAATTCATTAAGGCTTCCGATAAGATATCTCATAAAATAAATAAATTTTAAATTGTCTGCCCTCGGCTTCAAAGACAAAAAAATTGATATCTTCTTATCTTGGAAACCGTTTTTATAGCGGCAGTTCAGGTCAGTTAAATCGGACACATTCTTGGTTACCTCTGGTGTTCCACCCTTTCTCCTCCTTATCCTAACTTTAAATTATCTTAAGAAAGTCATTTAATACTCCGCCGTCTCCCTCCTACTGACGACACCAACATTTTCAAACCCATTTCTTCTCGACAAAACAGCTCCTACTTCCTAGACGTAGACAGTTTTTCGACTTGGTGCCTCAATAATTACTTAGAAATAAATAACACCAAATGCGAATCTATTACCTTGTCAGTTAAGTGCAACAAGATCCCTCCCCGACATTATCTTCTCCTGCCGCGTGCAATATTTTCGAGACCTCGGCATATTGGGGAGATACATTTCTCACATTGTCGAAATAATTCTTAAGGCCAACACTTTACTTGACTTTGTCAAACGGTGGTCCAACTAAATTTTCAATCCATATGGACATGACTTTTGTCCTCCTTTATCGCGAGTACGGTAATCAAGGGTTGTCCCCCTTTTAACAAGTGCATGTTTCCAGAAGCAGAAGCATCAAGAGCATCCAACGTCGTCTTCTTCAACTCGCTCTTCTTGGTATACCTTAGTACAATCCACTTATCATGCCTTCCTATTAAGACCGCTTAACATATAAAATTGAATAACTTTGAGGTACGCAGGGACGCTGCTGACATTCTTTTCATACATCGTCTCCTTTAGGGCTACCTCGATTGCTCGTCGTCTCTATACAATGCGATTTTCTTTAACATCAACACTCGTAATGCCCTGCTCTTCACCATTTTTCATCGGAGCACCAAACGGACATATGGTGTGAATAAGAACCAAATCCAACCATAACAACCAAACACAAATTTTCATAAATATCTAGACTACAGTGCCACCTAACGGTTCCGAAAAAAACTTAAACTTATCAGAGCCCAAAACGATCATATGGTGTGAAAATGAACCAAATCCATCCATAAACACAAATTTTCGTAAATATCTAGACTAAGCGCCACCTAACGGCTCCAAAAAAACTTAAACTTATCAGAGCTCTAAACGAACATATGGTGTGAATTTGAACCAAATCCAAGCATAAACACAAATTTGGTAAATATATCGACTACAGCGCCACCTAACGGGTAAAAAAAACGTAAACTTTTCGGAGCACCAAGCGATCAGATGGCTTCGATACATATAGCGGCTTAGGCGGGATGAGGCGACATAAAAGCGTTATATCCATACAGACAACGGCAATTATGTTATTAGGCGATTACATTAACTGTTAGGAACATACTAGAAGTGTTATCGTGGAATGGAAATTAAATGAGAATAAGGAGGTTCATTCGGCTACCCTTGAAATATCAACGTTATTGGCATTTAGCGTCACTCAATTGTTACTCGGTCATTACTTGAAAGAGTTTATTGCAATTACGTGAAATTTTACGAAAACCTAACTTCAGAGATACCAATAAGGAAGTTATCCTCTCTAGTTACGAGTGAGTATTTTGTCATTTACGTCAGCTATGGATTGCAAACATATTAAATATGTGAGTCTATTTTCTAAGTTTTTCTCCTTTTTAAGAAATATGTATATCGTAGTTAAATGGAAGCAGACGGCGTCGTCCAACCTCCTTTTCTTCTCGTGCTTCTCTTGGTAAAGATTGACTTTTAAATATTGAATTACCACCATACCCTTCAATTGGCCATTGCAAAATTTTATTGTTATTACCATTACGGATTGTCTGAAAGCAAATTGGTATTAGTGCTACAGCAACAGCGATTAATTCCATTGCGTTGCACCGTATCTGCGCAGTTGTTACTTAATGTGCGCATGCGAACATTTTCTCTCTTCCCCTTTTTTCAACTCTTTATCAAAACAGCAAAACTTTATTGCCATTTGGCATTCAATTGATATCGCATGAGATTGCATGACAAATCTCGATAATACATTTGGGAGGATGATAGGGACATGAGAGCAAGAGTGCAACAGAAATTATAGATGCCTTTTGTGCATGACCAATTGGCAGGCATTGAGGAACTCAAACTCAGCGTCATAAAAGATTGGACGAAGTCACGAATTAATTTTTACTTAATAATGCGATGGACAATATTAGATGGGTGGGCGCTGTGGCTCTAGTGGTTAGTGCGTTGGGCTTCTGAGCAGGAGGTTCGCAGTTCAAATTCCAGAAAGTATTTCCAAGAGTATTTTTCACGGTCTCACCTCTCGCAAATGTCCGAAAATACTACTTGCCATGTCTTCTCAATTCCTCTTTCAAAATTTTAATCAAATTGTTTTATTCATTCAAAAGATCAATATATGGCATTTACATTTGAAAATGATTAAGGTGCGGTAATTATATACATTGACTGTAACGCGAACTCCGACCTAATTTTTGAAGAAATAAGCTCCGATGATGCCACCATAGTATTTTGCTGAATGTAATGGAGCCTGTAGGATCTCTTGTAGATTGGTTTCACTCCGTATTGGGCAATTTTGATTACTAACAGACCCGAATAGTCCCAAAAATAACCCCGATCGTTAAAAAAAAGTAAATTTGGATAATTTGATAGTGTTATTCATACGAAAGTCCCTTTGTGATGACTTGCCAGAGTATACTAACAATAAATATCGAAAAGTAGTAGTATGATAGTTCGTTTGTGAGTTAACCCCTAAGTAAGTTATATGCAAGCAAAAAACAGGTTTTGTTATCATCTTAAAAACAAATTTCTATATTTATCCTTTTAACCTTTTATAGTTACCCTGTAATAATTCTATGTATAATCATCCTGTAACGATCCTATAATCCTATAATCTCTATACAATTTGCACCTGTCACTTACTCCCTCGCACACGAACATACCAGTTTATTAATTCAGTGATTCAGAAACTTTTAGCAGAGACATAAACCATAATGGCAGCAACTCTTTCAAACTTCCATTATAACAACAACATTTTCAGTGATTCTCATACTAAACTGATGTTCCGACTTGTTATGCAATTAATATAAAATGCAAAGTTTGGCATTATTTCGCTGATATTATTTAAAAGTTAGGGGATCACTGTCATTTGATGAGATCTTAAAAGTTTGAGACTCTAACGAGAGGTGTGACACCGTGTTACTGGTATTCGAACCACGAACCTCCTTTTCAGAAGCCATGCACTTATCCACTGAGCCACGACGAAGACCACGGCAACGAAAACAGCTAAGGGATTTAAGAATTTTCTAATCGAACGTACGCTCACCGTATAGAGCTCGAGCTGTACAACAGCTAGTCGATACCCTGGCCAAATATAATGGTGACTTAATGATGACGGTACGAACGTACCGAGTTGACAAAGTCCGTCGACTCGGACCACTATCTTGTAGTTAGGGTACTCCGAGCGGGGATCGGGGAAGTTACCAGAAATAGCTATGGTCAAGCGATAGGACTTGCCCTTAATACAGTGAGAGTGTAAGTAAGGGACTGAGATGTCGGGTGTAAAAGATAAATCGACACGCCTTAAGAATATTGTCATTAGCACTGCTGACTCCATCTTTGATAGTAGTTGTAGAGATCGGAATGACTGGTTCGTTGACCAATGTAATGCATACCGAGCAATGCAACAATCATTGAATGCGGACACGCGAATTTTAATATAAAGAGCTCCGAAGATATGAAAAAACAGTTTACCGGCGAAATAAATCAGATTGAGAGAAGAATCTCGTCCGTGAACCGTGAACTAGAACAGTACAGAGAGCAAGGACAGCACCAGGCGCGGAAGTTCTACCAAATAGTCTGCGCTTTGATCGTATACCAGTGTAGCTTCATCCCAGGCAAATCAACAACTGCTAAGATTTATACCCTTAGGCAGGTGAAGGAGCCGAACAAGCAGGTTTCCGCACTGGATCCTCCTGTGTAGACTACATAAACACCCTGCGGATGATTATTGAACAGTGCGTTGAGTTCCGGGCATCACTGCACCTGCTGTTCATCGATTTTGAGAAGACGTTTGACTTTTGACGTTTGATACTTTTTTTTGTTGGTGATTAGCGATGTACTTCGCACAGGTTTATCTACTGGAAACGGAGGAATTCGTTTGACTCTTACATCTCAATTCAAACATCTGGACTACGCTGACGACGTTCGTTTACTCTCACACAGAATTATGGAGCTGCACCAAATGACAACAATTGTGAAAAGGGAGGCAAATGTTGCTTGGATTTAAAGAGCAATACTGCCAAAACCAAAATCACCAACCTCGGCACTAGCTCAGCAACTCAAGTTAAAATTGCTGGACAGCCGGTAGAGAGAGTAGAGAGTTTCCAATATCTTGGAAGTATGGTCTCGACCGAAAGTGGAACCGAACCGGCAAAGCAAAATCGGTGTTTGGAATGATGTCCATGATAGGGTGAAGCAATGCGATCAGCTTAAACACCAAGCTGCGACTGTTCCGTTCAAATGTTGAATCTGTGCTGTTGTATGGGTGCAGCACTTGGAAGGTGACCGCTACTATCACAAAAAGATTACAAACGTTCGTAAATAGTGCCTACGAAACATCTTAAGGGTTTTCTGGCCTAACCGTATCTCTCACGAACATCTTTACCAGAGAACGGGTCAGGAACCAATAGGCACAACCATCCAACGACGAAAGTGGCAGTGGATTGGTCTTACACTCCGAAAAGGCGAACTACGCAATGCAATGGAGTCCGTTATCTCAGGATGGTAGAAGAACGGGTCGTCAGAAAAATACATGACGCAGCACAGTTGAGGAGGAGTCACGGCGTAGTAGAGGATACAGGACATAAGAAGAAGAGGAAGGTGATTGAGAAATATCTAGAGTTTTAAAACTCACTACAGCATATTTTAAAAGACGTTAAATCTGCAGCGTCATCTTCAACCTGTCGTTGGAGAAAGTGATACGAGACTCTGACCTAATGCCGAGAGGAACAATCCTCTATAAGTCCGTTCAGACACTGGCTTACGCTGATGACATTGACATCGTTGGTAGAAATTCATGAGATGTACAGGAAGCTTTCATCCAGATCGAGCGGGCGGCACGAAATTAAGGGGTTGCACATGAATGAGAGCAAAACAGTGGATTGGAGGTAATTGGGCATAGTGTCAGTGGGCGGGTTTTAACTTGGGTGGGTGACAGTGGGATGGGACAGCCGGGAAACGCCGGGTATTTCCGTTAGTAATTATATAATTTGAAAACTTTTGACAAAATGAGATGAGGCATACGGTGACATAACACTTAACGCGCCCCAAGAAGTTGTGCTTAAAAATTAAAAGATAAAAACTGTTATATTATATATATTATATTTCAGCTGGCGTGCTATTTCCTCCAAAGCCCTACCTCGTCAACTCAAATCGTGGCCGATAAAAAATCGATTACTTCCAAATAAGTTTATTATATTACCAGATGCATCCCATGAGAATTTTCCTGCGACACATTTGGCAAACGAACCTCTTCATTCTGCCAGCAAAAAACAAACCATGAAAAGTAGGTCCATATTTATTACCGAAGGTGATCACGTTGCTTTGTCACATCACATCACATTGATCATCTCAGTGAAATGGGCATAAATTTACCTCTCCTTACCAGCTGACGTTGGCGATGGCACTACGGTGTGCGCTACCAACATCCCATCAATCGTAGGAGCTGCATCAACAAAAGAAATGCGTGCCATGACATGCCGTGCACGACGACCCACGAATGATTTATATTCTGACTAATGTGACACATCAGAGTCTCATTGAAAATTCAATCCTTAGCTGATTGAGGAATTGCATTTGAATTAATTAGAGGTACGAGTGGCAGCGCGCGCAGAAGATGTCTGTCGATCGATCGAATCGGTGAATTGTAATTGCAGAGTTCCCCGTCGCTGATGAGGAAGATGAGCGTCGCGCAGCCCACGACTTAGTTCCAGTTGGAAAGCCAATGCATTAATTGGACTGATTGAGATGTGGGCTTGGAAGCGAATGCTAAGCATCCTGCACACCAATGATTTGTTGTGGGCCAATTAATCTGCAGCTACATCCTCTCATTATTGTACTGGGTTTCGGTTTTTATCTAAGCGGTACGAGTAAAATGTACCGTTGCTTTACCCATAATTTATGGCCGTTTCCAGCCCGAAAATCCCAAACACTTAAATGGTCATAAATATATCAAAATGCAGGATCAACGAACTCCTTTCGTTGGATAATTTGGAAATCACCATTTTGTTATCCTACTATCCGGTGATTATCTCCGGCGTCTGCACCAAGCTGTCGAACGTTTTTTTCTTGTTGTTATTGTTGGGGAACAACAATAATTTATGAACGTCAAGCGAACTGATGGCATACGAAAAAAGTCAATCACCTCTCAATTTGGGACGCTATCGTCTGTGCCGTGACAGACCGTACCGCGTTTTGTGGCGGGGGCAAAACACAACAGCAACAACAACAACAAAAAATAGCAAACGAAACCGTTCGTTCATTTCGTTTTCATTCGTCGTTGAGGCCACGGCTGGAGCGGCGCGCATAATTTATCTTCCTGGGATCTCAATTAAAATGCAGGCATGCAGACGATGGATAGCCAAGCAAATCTGTTGCGGCATCAGCTACAGCACCAGCTACAGCATCGGGTAACCAACTTTGCGCGAATCCAGGTCAGCAACGGCTCGACGTTAGAAAATAATCTGTGTTCTGCAGAAACGGAGCTATCCATACCGCTATCTCAGTGCGCGTGTGTGTGCGAGTGCCTCAAAAAAAAGCTAGGCTTGTTGATGGTGCATGCTCGGCACATGATGATAATCACTCTCCTTTTCAATTTGAATTAGCCTGGCGACGGAAGAACGAACCATTTGCTCCAATCGTCTATTGTTTGTCCGGTGAGCTTTGTACAGATGCTGCAACAGTGCACAGTATACATACCATCGGCGTCGCCTCGATCCCATCGAGTGCTCCATTGTTGATCTAACATGGATCAACTTCGTCGTTGAGAGATTGAAAGTGTTTCTTCTCTGCTGGCTGCATGCACGAATTGCTTTGTTTTTTTTTTTGTATTTCTGCTTCCGATGCGCCTGACCTGTGTTTCACTGATTGACTGACAATGGTGACTACAAAAGAACCATTGCACAGCACCCTTGTGGTGGACGTAGTAGCCGCCGACGCAGACCCCGGTGTCAGTAGTCCTCTTTTGTTGTATAACAATTTGCGCGCCTTTAGAGAACATTGGAATTCCACGATGATCACTTTGTGTGCTGATCGTGCCAAAGCTCAGTTGTGGTGTTCTATGACGAGGCATGCAAAGGCGAACACGACAAAATACTCTGAGAGCTGAGCTGTGCTGTGCTGTGCTGTGCTAAATCCAACGACGCTCCTTTTGTGGAAAACAAAAGAAAGTAAAAGTGTTACCTACTCAGGAAGCATCATCAAGCGGGCGGGAAGAAAGTACTCGTGGTGCGCTGACGACGAGAGAAGTGAAGAAAAAGAAGAAGAACAACAACAACAAACTGCTAACATGGCTGGCGTCATTGTCGAGGCACACAAGGAAGAGGTTTCCCTGCTGCTACGAGAGTATATTATTGTGTACGACTACAGCGATTGGAGGACACAATGTGATTCCGCGCCAGTCACGACAGATCTGCTTCGTGCCAATTTTCACACCACTGGCAAATTTTTGTGTTTCGCCACGACTGGGGGGCAATTTTCAATTTCTTTGGGAAAATAATCGTCGTGACGGCAGAACTCTACTTGCATTAAATTCCAATGAAAGAGAAATTTCCCGTTTTTTTCTTGTATTTGTTAATTTTTTTTCCAACAGCAGCAAAATTTGTTATTGCAGTTTAATTGTGGGATTTTTGATTTCCGTTTTCCTGCAATTTCTGGAGATGTCGTAAATTTCATTTTGACGGAAGTGACGGAAGTAACGCTGAACAATAACATAATATATTGGTGGAGTGTATAAGCCAATCGTTTTAGGACCGATTTTAATCGCCGGCTATAAGTGAGAATTTTCGATGAGATCTCAAGCGATTACATTTTTATTGTAAGCGTAAGGCTTTTCCTGCTGCTGTAACAACTCTGATTACATTTTCCAATACCATCTTGAAGAACATGTATGCAGGTTCATCGCTATATCGGTGCCTATCAAAGTTGTTGCTTAGACTGCATAGCTTTTATAATATACTCCTGGACAACCTACTCATAGTCGCGTCGGATCAGTTTTTTTTTTGGGTATGCCATCAATTTTTTCATGGCTTTATAAAGTTGTTCTGGTGTCCTTAAATTATATTGTATACCATCTTCGAAGAAGCCAAATATGTGTCATCTGCCAAAAGATCAGTCTGGAGAGAAATCCTGTAAGGTGGTGTCCTATTTTCCCTTCTCTGGAATGACGAAAAGGAAGAGCTATGGAGTGATCGCTTATGCGGATGATGTGGTCTTTGCGACTCCCTAATACTTCAAATGAACTCCTTCAAAATGCTCTTAACAAGCTACTGAGATGGGTGGATCATTTCGGTTTGGGGAAAACTGAACTTGTCCTCTTCACTAGAAAATACAAAATTCCAATTGTTAGCTTACTCTCTAGATCCACGTGGTATCACAAAGGAACAGTACTGGTCTTTGTGTGTTGGCCTTTCGACCGACAGCAACTGCAACCTAACCTAACCTCGACATACGCTTAATTTTCTCTGATGAAGCCAAGTATCTGGGTCTTATTCTGCATAAAAAGCTAAGCTAGAAACTTAAAATTTAAGAAAGAGTTCGAAGGGCTACAGTGGCAGTCTTCTCCTGCAAAAAAGTCATGGAAAACAAATGGGACCTTCAACCTCATATTATCTATTGGTCATATATAGATCGATAGTAGGATCCATTCATCTATACGGTGTGGTTGTCTGGTGGAATGCGTTACACAAAGCAATAAATCATGACATGCTAAGCAAACGATAACGATCGGCTTGTCTATGTATGAGCGGAGCACTTAACATTCGCACCAATCCCTCTGCTGTGCTAGACATTCTGTATAACCTAATACCAATCGACATCTTTAGTAGGCAAGTAGCTGCTAGCGCGGCTGTTCGCCTCAACCACACAGTAGACCAAGAATGATATCGGACACTCCTATTTTCTGATTTCATTCAGGATTCTATGCCCACGCTGTGCTAAGCATTATAAGGGTGCAAATTCCTTTAGCGTATGTACATTATAAAAAAAGGTAGCATATACTACACCATTCCACAACTCCAGTTCAATAAAATCTTCCAAGTAACCATCCCCTTATTTTAAGATAAAGGTTTTCTCTTGGAAGATGAATCGATTTATTTCTACACCGAAGGTTTTCTCAAAAAGGCTAAATCTAAATCTCTCTTTCCATCTTCCTAATCACTGCAGTATTTTCCAGGGAGTAATTATGGCAATAAAGGAAGTATGTTGGCGAAAGATAAACGTCATATCCAAATCATATCCAAGAATATCCGCATCGTATCTGATAGCTAAGCTACGTTTAATCCCTGGAATCAGTCCCTATTATATCTATTGTAGCCATAAAAGCCGATCATCTCTTAAGGAGATGGCGGATCAGTTCAATATTTACCTGTCTTGGGAGCTGGGGCATAGAGACATTCAGGAAAATTGTAAGGCCGATGAACTCGCCAAACATGAAACTACACTACCCATTTTACCTGAAAATGGTTCCTTAGGCCTACCAGTCAACTCATGTTAAAGCTGGATACTTCCGAGAGAACTAACCTTTTTTAATTATTCTGCTTAACTTGTTTAGCGACAAAACATATCTGGTTGGTCCAAGCTGTATCCAAAAGCAGATTGTGCATCGGTGCTGCAATAGGTGTCATTATTGGGCACTGTCTAATTCTCCATCTCCTCTGCACATGCACAGCTCTTTCCCAAAAACGTAAGATTTATCTAGAAGCCTTAATAATTTGTCAAATACCGGCATTGGTGGCATTCGCCGGTGAACTGAACATCTTCGGAGCTCTTTATATTCATCTTCGCGTGCCCGCATTCTATGATATTGTTGCATTGCTCGATACGCAACATTCTTACGTTCAGTCGCTAGCTTACATTCGTCATTGAACCAGTCGTTCCGATCTCTAAGACTATTGCGTATGGATTGTCAGCAGTACTAATGACACTATTTTAAAGGCGTGGCCATTCCTCTTCTACACGTGATATCTCAGCCCCAAGGACTAACTCTCCCTGCACTTAGAGCGTGTTCTATCGCTTGATAGTAGTTGTTTCTGGTCTCTTCGTTGCGAAGGGCAGCCGTGTTGACTCGAATCTGATTCGCGGATACTGTCTTTCTTGATGATGCAATCCGCGCTTGAAGCACCATACCAACAAAATAGTGGTCCGAGTCGACGTTGGCACCTCTGTAAGATCGTACTGTCATCAGGTTTGGGTTATGGCGGCTGTCTATCAATACGTGGTCTATCTGGTTGCGAGTACCTCCATCAGGACATCCATCCAGATACTCTAAATTCTTTTCACACGCCCATAGACGAAAGTGACTGTTTCGTACGCTATAAACTAGCCTCGAAAGTAGCCCATAACAACACTAGTTATGTTATGATATAAACGTCTTTTGTTATTTACTACAATCTCAGCGAACACATTGCGCATGAGCAAGAATTCTCTTTTGTTTGTCGTTTGTGATTTCTGCTTCTCTCTCGATGTAGCTGAAAAACCGGTTTGGACGCGTGAAAAATTCATTTCTTTGTTATTTACTGCAGTCACAGCAAACACACATTCTCACATTTCAGCTTCTCCCTCGTTTTAGCAAAAAAACCCGGTTTGGACGCGTGAAAAACAGCGTACACGACTTGCAGAAAAGTGCTCATCGTGCTCGTTAGATTGCCGAACTCGGCTACCGCCTCGTTCGTCAAGCTTCGACCTCGCCCGATAAACTCCACTTTCCTTGCTCGTTCTGTAATATACTATATTTGCTTTCATTTCTATAACTTGTTGTCTATTATGATTCTCATGGTTTCTTCTACGTCCCCGGATGACTAAAGCTATTTTCTTAACTAAAATTAAAATATCTAACAACACACTTAATAAAAATTCGTTAATTCTTAAAAAACATTTACGAGTACTTATAGATGAAGCCTCTCTTCACACGTGCCTACCTTATCACATTATCAAACTATAAAGTTACTTCGAATATTCAAAAATAAAATTTTATTCATATTTGATCTGAAATATTAATTATTTCTAAATTTTTAAATTTTATTACAAACTGAAATGTGATCATTCACAGTTTGGTAATAAATTTTTAAATTACACTAAAATACAAAAAAGAAAAAAACAAACAAACAATTGAAAGAAATGTCATAAAACCACAAAATAATGTGTGAACAATAAAATGTCACATAAATTCTCACGAAAATTGTTCAGCGATGAGATTGTCAGAAGAATAATAAATTTATGTGTGAAGAGACGATGAAGAGGTGACGGGCTATTAGAATCAGGAAAGAATCCATCAAGGGCATTTGATGTGTACTTCCGAAATGATTACTAACAACACGTAATAATTTTTTTAAACAGCTGACAGGTGTATTAACTTTTTATTAATTTTTATTTAGTAACCAAGTGATCAAAATTCACAGCATTTCTTTGTATTTTCTGAGTCGAGTTTCCGAGTTTTAGTTAAGACGTGTGTCTTCACCAACACAACCTTTTTTTGTCCCTTCTGTTTGATATGTCAATTTTGGAAATTGAACGAACCCCCAAAATTCGATTGCTTAAAATTCCCGTTGCATACACTCCATTAGCACCATGTGTTGTGTTTTGTTCTGCGATATGACTATTGGCGGAGTGTTGTTATCAAACACAATAATTCATTACGACACTTGAAAGATCAGCTCAACAAACGTGCCTGTTACTTAGTAGAATATTTTTTTTGTTTTAGTTTTAGGAGGCAGGTGCAAGCAATGGTATCTTACTACTCGTAATGTTACTCACGTCTCAGAAGTTCCTGTATTGCTCGTATTTGCATTTTGTGACGTGACAGACAACCACACAAAGAGGTCTACAAACAGACAGACAAATTGACGACTAAAATTGCTGCTTCGCTTCGCCTCGTTTCGTCAGGCATGGGTTTGTGGTTTTGTGGCAATATCAACAAAAAAAAAACGAAAACAATTGCAACTTAATAACAAAGAACATCATCTGTCAATTGCCGCTCGATGGGTCGGATCGGATGTAAACATCTTTTGTTTTGGAGCACGCACCTGGATGTGTTCACACCTTAATTTGGCCGCGTTAACTTTTTAAGATATTGACTCGATCGGAGTTCTGATTTCTTATATCATGGGTGCTACGCAGACGCTTATTAATAGTATGGTCGGAATTAGTTACGGCGAGACAGAGGCGACGACGTGATGCCGCATAAATTTTGTAGCAGTTTTTAGCGGTTTTTTCCTCTTCTTTAGCCCAATGACTCCGAATGGGTTTATTGTTTGTTTGAGTGCAGATGTTCCATCACCATCAGACGCTTGACTTGTAATTGGAAAACGAAACAATGTTTACACAGTTGAGTTGGACGAACGCATTGTGGCAACATGCGTTATAGTGGCTGGGATGTTATGGTTAAATTGCGAGGAGGATTAAGCGAAGCGCAGGTGCGTCATCACCGGGTTTTAGCGAACAATGCGTAGGCTTTATGCGGGGTTGGTAATAGAGAATACAAATTGTTGTATCGAGTGGAAGAGCCATGTGGTATAAGTAATGCGGTTTTGTAATATTACTATATTGCATTAAAAAATGATACAAAACAGCAACAAAATTGTTCTGCAGAGTAAAAACGGTTGCTTTTTTTTTGAGGTTGCATTAAATTTCTTTAAGAAAATTGTGGTTTAGAATTGTATTCTTGAAAGAAAGACACAAAATCTCTAAAACCCCAATGAACCATCATTCAACGGTTTATAAAAAGATTGCACAGGATGTGGGAATGTTTTTTTGGGTAAATAAATAAACTCTGTAACCAACGATACTCATAACTCCACATTTTTTTCAAATTTCAAATCCGCTGATTGAGATTATTTTCAAAAAAAAATAGGCGAGCTGTTCCGTAATAAGTCTATTAGAAATTAACTTCTATATGCGTTCCGGTAACTGATGTTGGCAGCTACAATTTTAAACCTCCTGAAGCACAAGGGAACAACCAGTTCTTTCCATTTCCCTCTATTCGCAACACTTTTCACCGCACCGTTTTGCTGTCTACAGATTTGCACCAATTTCGCATTCTCTTGTTGTGTATCTTGTCCGCCCCGAGCCTCAGCCTCGTCTCGCATGATGCGTCTTTTCTTTTCCCAACGACCGAAATCCTCGAATAACATCTGAGGAAATCTGTCTCAAATGTGTTATTCTGGGACTGAGCTTGCATGAAAACAATTGACCTTCAAGTTGCTCTAGGCCTACCAACTCGCTCGGCATCTTCAGCACTACCTTGCACAGAAGTACTGCTTCGCTATTTTGTCCTCTTGATTCCTCAGTGTATGACCGATCCAGCGCCACTTCCTTTATCTGATGTACATATCCACTCTTATTTGTCCAGTCCTAAGCAACTGTTTATTGTTGGAAATCGTTTGTAGCCACCGTATCTTTAGTATCAAGATAACGATTAGCAAAAGCTTGCAATCCACTCGAGATGTTGGCAGAGCATTTCCATGTTTTATAGGCGTATAGCAGCACGAATGTGAACGTTGTATTCTATGTATATAATCTGCTGAGGTTCCACATTGGAGAAAGGATACCAAATCCAATACGGGGTTTTTTCATTCTATTTCCGACATTCAGGTCCCTCCTACTATCGAGTGACGCAAAACTACCCAGATAGTTAAACTTCGTGACTTCCTCTATGGTCTTCTGTTTCAGAATATCCTGCTGTTGTTGGTTACCCCTAGTGTGTATGTTTTTTTTATTTTTGACATTAATCCTTAAGCCATCCATCTCACCGTTCTGTAACAGCGACTTAACTTCTATCTGATATTCTATGTATTTATAAACAAAGTAAAAACTAGCGTACTATTTATACAGCCTCGAGGCTCGAAAGAATATCGATAAAGTTGAAATCGGTAACTGTAAATGAAAATTAATTTATTTCTATCTGAAATGTAATTAACAAAAATATAAAAACATTGTATTCCAAGTACACAGCCTTGAGGCATATCGCTTAAAATAATAAGTTGACATCGGTTATCGATCGGTCGGTAAATCGAACATGAAATTAATTCCTAAATAAAAAGTTATAAATAAATAAATTGGAAAATATTACACTTATTTAACATCCTTAAGAAATCATATTTTATTCTACAACCGTGGTCCGGTTTTTAATAATATTCGGCGAGACAGACCATTGCGGTCCAAGGTCTAATTTAGTGCTGGGCATGTTAATTTTTGGACACAAATGGAAGAGACCTACAATTTAAAGCCGGATCCGAACGGCGAATTGAGAAGCTTTCCGTGACAAGGTATTACTCTCAGAACGTTTGTCATCCATTCGCGAGAGGTGGGACACCGTGAAAAATACTTTTGGTGTTGCTGGGAAGTGCCATGTGCACTTCCACTGAGCCACGGCGTCCGGTTTTTGCCTTTTGTAAAAATGTTCTTCACCCGTCCCGGTTTTAAGCATTGGCATTCCTCAACACTGGATCGCTTTTATCATCCTTCCAGCATAGAATTGGCCTGCGTCGCTGTGGTATTCCATAAATCATACCGCAAAGGATATTCCGAGGATCCTTTTCGATTAACGACGTCGACATCGCCTTAACGCTCGTACATTCGTTATATATGGGGCCAAAAATTCTTCGTAAGACTTTTCTTTTGAACGCGGCTAAGAGGTCAGCGTGCCTTTTGCTAAGCTAAATCCCAGCTCCACATATGTAAGTATTGGTATGGCTATTATCTTATACAACAGTAGCTTAGATCTCAGTGTTAAATTCCTGAGTTTGAAGAGTCTTTACAGACCATATGTGGCTTTGGTGGGCGTATTTCTAGTTCTACTGGCTGCTACAATTGACCAGATGGTACTACTACGCCTACGCACTTACTATTGTAATTGAGGGACCAATTTTAGATCTTCTACTCGCAGAAGTAGTTACCTTGCGAATTATGCCCCACACGCGAAGGTTGCAATTCCGTTCATTTACTATTTTAAAGCTGCTAATGATGGGCTTCATTATTTTGCTGACCAAAAATCACGCCAAGAGCGCTGGATGTTTTCCATGACATGTTCAGATTTTTGTAAGACATCATTTTCAGTTAATCGTATCTCCTGAATTGCTGTTGTCAGTTTTATATTTGTACCCGGTTGTCGGCGCTCTTGCATGAGAAAACTCTTAAACTAACTCTTAAACTGTCACCTTTGATTTTGGGAATCATCACTTTTTTCGAAATTAAAAAACCAAGCCACTAAAATCGGAGATTAACATGTGCGCTTTGGGAAGTGTAAGATAGTAAAGCGAGCTTCTTAGCTCGCCATATGGATAGTTGTAATTCAGCCTAAAGACTGAATTATCTTAAAGGGATTTTACTTTAAAATAAACGTGACACGCATCACGTCATCGCAAGCCAAGTTTAAAAATAAGTATTTTTTAAAAAAAAAATTGCACGCGCCACACGCGACACGCGTCACACGAGACACGCGTCACGTCATCGCAACCCAAGTTTTAAAACAAGTAATTTGAGAAAAAAAACACGCGCCACACGCGACACTTGTCGCGCCTTACGTCATCGCAAGCCAAGCGCTTACCAATTGTTTTAAAACAAGTCCCATCAAATTCTAACTGGTAGAAGTCGCGATATACAACCGGACAAACGTACAACCCGACAACCCGACCACCCGAAAACCCGACAACCCGACAAACGTACGCTAGAAAAATATGCTTGTCTTCTGATTATTAGCTTCGCCCTTCGGGCTCGCAATTAAAATTTCTTCACAAAATTTGGCGACAAACAACACAAACACCTCAGGAAATGAAGTTAATGCAGAGAATTTAAAAATAAGTTAAAATCGATTGTCGATCAGTAATTTTAATGTAACATTAATTTTTATCTGAAATGTCATTAGCCTTGCAGCATATCGAATAAAAAAATAAATTGAGAGCGGTAATCGATCGGTCGGAAATTGGTAAATCGAAAAAGAAATTTATTTCTATCTGGGACTAACTATACAGCCTTGAGGTACATACAATTCCCTTGCGACGTTCTAGTTTATCTCTTTTTAAGCAAAGCAGTTCGAAAAAAAGATTGTTTAAGTTAAGTTTAAGCCTTATACTTATAGTTCTTTCGATTTGCAGGGTACAGTTAAAATTTGTCTCTCATGGTTTTGGTTTGGCGTTATATTTGCAAACTGTACCCGGGGTATAGTTTGATTTTGCGTTTTATTCGCAAGGTTATGTAACCGAAACTGTAACTTTGCTACCCGTCGGAAATCGACGAAGAGCAAGATGGCAAAGAGAGAGCATTTTGTTGTTCTTGTCAAATTTGGTTTGGGGTTCTACTTGCAAAGTATTCACCACGAAAACACGAAAACCTTACCGTGGGTAAGGTTTCAGGTATGGTTTTAGCAAATCGAAAGAGGCATTAATGAATGAATCAATGAAACTAATAATCTATCTGAGAAATAACAAAAATTGCCTTACCACACGAGAACAGGAGGACGAGGACGATTACAAAGAATCTGCTATTTTGTCTTTTGCTTATGCCTCTTCTTAAGAGAGAAGTCTACAAGAATTGGTCTCTGGAATTGTTTATGTCATGTAGTTCTCTCTCATGCGATAGACGAAGAAGAAACTCAGTGATTGAATATCCGAGAATAATAATAACTTTTTACAAATAAATTCTACATCCCGCTAGCATGTATTTCCGCTTGGAAGATACTTAAAAACTCCTCCAATATTTCTATTTCAACAAAATTAGAGATCTGATCATTCTGTAAGAAGATCACATCTATTCTGGTGCTTGAGTAAAATATCTTCAGGTCATACACTTTTTGCGCCGGTTCATAGGTTTGTACTTACCCTCTAACTACAGTTCCTTATCACATATATTCTTCTTATATCATGTACCTAGTTAAGCCATGCTATTAAAATAAATGTTATAAAGTTAGATTTATTTGAATGTAATAGCTCTTTCGAACTGCAGGGTAAAGTTAAGATTTCTCTCTTGTGGTTTTGGTTTGACGTTCTATTTGCAAAGTTTGTTAACCCACACTGTAACTTTGCTAGGTTTCGTTTACGCAGCAAGATGGCGAAGACAGAGGAAGCAGACTAATTTCTCATTTTGTTGTTCTTTTCAAATTTGATCGCATTCACCACGAAAACCACGAAAACCCTGTTACTTTGACAGCTTACCCATGCATTCGGGTATGGTTTGAGATAATCGAAAGAGGCATACGTTTTTCGAGGCGTCATCGATCTTGCTTATTGCCTTATTGCTTAGCAGCTGGCTAATGTTTCACTATATTTCTTTTAATTACTTTTTTCTCAGAATTTTAACATCGACCAACGGTGGTCTATGATAATCAGTTTGTCACAGACTCACATTCAGATCGTAACACAGCATCGCTACAAAACAAGAAAAGAAATCAATAAATTGATGTGTTGATCGATATCGAATTTCTAAAGAACCAAAAATGCCAATGACTGCCAACCAGCGCTTACCATTTTATACTTTTTTTGACAGCTTGAAAGCCATTTACTCAGAGAGACGATGTGCGATGATCGTCAAAAATTAATGGTTGACACGTTTTATAGTCGAAGCGCCCAGGGGAAGGGTTGGTGATTAATGTTATCTTGTTTTTTATTTATTTAGACTTGAAACCAGCTCCATCACAATCATGATGATCATTGGAACTGGAATAAAAATTTGGTAAATAATTGGAACTTTATGCGATCGTGATGGCGTCCTGATTTATAGATCCCCAGAAGTGTTTACGACATTTTGTGACGAATTTCTTCAAATTTCTTTGTGACCTTTGCCAACATCCGATGTATGATGTGATGTGATTTCTCGACAGTCAAAGCTCAATACATCACTGGCCTCACCCATAACGAAAACTTCAAACTAATAAAAACATTAACGATCAATAAAATTGGGTTTATGAGTTGCTAATGGAAAACAAAAGAGTGCAGGCGGATGGGTATCATTAAAAGTCGCTTTATGTGTCACGTATGATGTGATGTACGAGAGCACAGAGGGCTTTAGCTGATGAGCACTGCGACCAGCGAGTAACGCCCAAGCTGAAATATCAGAATCCGATGCCGCGTCATGTGTGATCTTCTAATGGGAATGAACGATTTCTCATTACGATTTGAAATTTGGAAATAGTTTTTTTCTCTCGATATAATTACCTTTTGTTCTTTGATGTATGTAGATATATGGATATCTTTTCCATGATTAATGCTTTTTCTACACACATAGATAAACAACAACAGCAAGAACCGGTGGTTGCCATTTGGATTAATGATTTTGATCTGTTTTCTGATTGCGTCAGTGATGATGTTTGTAATCTGTCCTTCCTGTACTTCTATTTGGAAAAATACTAGGCGAGTAGGGCGAATAACACAGAATGCTTCAGAAATGCATGTGGCCACAACTATCTCTGACTGGTAGAAGTGCGATCAAACCACCACGTGGTGGCCGCTGGTAATTTTCCTCCAGCAAAGGAAAAGCGAAATGATCGGGCTAGTCCCTTCAAAGTAAGGTTGTCGCGAGGCCAATAACCTCGCCCGTAAAAAACCATATTACGGAAACCCAAATCAGCCTCGGATACACTGATGAACGACGACGACCACGGCAACGAAAACGGCTAAACGATCTAAGAATTTTCTCATGGAACGTACGCTCACTGTATAGAGCTCGAGCTGCACAGCAGCAAGTCGATACCCTGTCCAAATATAATGCTGACACAACAGCAATTCAGGAGATGCGATGGACGGGGAATGGAGTCTTACAAAAATAAGACTATAGCATATATTACAGCTGTCATGCAAGACATTATATGCTCGAGGTTGGGTTTCTAGTCAGCCGAAGAATGAAACCCACCGTTGTCGGCTTTAAAGCAGTAAATAAAAGGCTATGCACCCTTCGTGCGTGCGGGAAAGATTTAAAAACATAAGCCTTATAAACTTTCACGCACCTACAGAGGATTCCCCAGATGATGGAAAAGAAGAGTCAGTCAAACAGGAACTCCATGTCTGTCCTCAGTATGACGTAAAAATCATTCTGGCGATATGAATGCAAAAATAGGTATGGAGCCAGTATTCAGGCAGTACATTGGCACCCATAGCTTAGACGAGAACACTAATGACAATGGACAACAAGTCATCGAGATGGTAGCAAGCAATAGTTTGGTCGTTGCGAGTACAAGGTTTGCGCGTAAAAATATCCACAAAGCCACCTGGGTATCTCCTGATGGAGCCACTCGCAACCAGATAGACCACGTGTTGATAGACCGCCGCCACAATCCAATTCTGATGACGGTACGGACGTACTGAGGTGCCAACGTCGACTCGGACCACTATCTTGTGTGTATGGTGTTCCAAGCGCGTATTGCGTCATCAAGAAAGACAGTATCCGCGAATCAGATTCGAGTCAACACGGCTGTCCTTCACAACGAAGAGATCAGAAACAACTATGGTCAAGCGATAGGACTATGACAAAACTGTTCACCGGCGAAAGAAAGCAGCCTAGAAGAAGAATCTCGTCCGTGAACTAGAACAGTACAGAGAGCGAGAGCCGCACCAGGCGCGGAAGTTCTAACAAGGATTCAAGAGTGTAATCTGATCGCCGATCTCAAAGTTATATTAGAGCGATGGGAAGAGCACTCTCAGGAGTTGCTTAATGGCCAGCTAACTGAGCAATTGAAGGCTCCACCAATGACCGAAGACCGCACTATGCTGCCGCCACCAAGCATAGACGAAGTTGGCAGAGCGATAAATCGGCTAAAAAATAATAAGGCCCCGGGATCTGACGGTATCCCAGCGGAGCTAATTAAAACAGGAGACCCCACAGCGTTCTGACCTCTAAGCCGCGTTCGAGAGAAAAGTCTTACTGAGAATTGTTGGCCTCGTATGTGGGGAAGGATGATTCCGGAGACTTTAAATTCATGAGGTCTACGAGCGTTACCGCGATTTTGACATCATGAAGAAAATTAAGCTCGCTAGGCTCTGGTGGGCAGGACACCTAGCTCGCATGAGCGAAGAGGCTCCTACTCCGAAAGTCCTTTGCGGTAGGATTTATGGAACACGACAGCGAGGCCGGCCAAGCCTACGCTGGAAAGATGGCGTAGACCAGTACGCTCAGAGTTTAGGGATGCCAAATTGGATGACATCGGCTCAAAATCGAGACCGGTGGAGAGATTTTTTGCAGGAGGCCAGGACCGGAGACCGGTTGTAGAGCCAAATATGATGATAATGACTATCACTTGCAAAATTGCCATTCCGGATGTAATAATTAAAATAATTTATTTATTTTCTTACACTTGCACTGTCATTTAAAAAATCACGTCTTATTTTGGGATCTGTAAAAATAGAATTCGGGTGGCTTAGAGAATAATTTAGAGCTGGTCTGAATGTCTGAATGTGGCTAATTATATCCATATTGTTTCCTTGATATATTCCTTCTCCTACCCAAACAAAAAATACTTTATTATGGAAATTTTACAGTGTAGCGTAGCTTTGCATTGATCTTGTTGCTCCGCATTGCTTTTGACGGCACTGTAACTGTTTTCGTGTACATTAATACTAAAACTTTTTCTAATCCTGTATCATCTAAATTACATAGCAGTATATTTACCATTAGAGGACTGCAGTGCTATCCAGATCGGAACGCTATCCCAGACCACCCACTATCGTGTAAAGATTCAATAAAAATAAATCATGGAATCGAATGATCGGAGGAATATTTTCACAAATTACATGTTCAGCTGCGTGTGGCAAAGTGAGGAAGAAAATAAATTTCATGCAATTCCCCTAATTGCAAAAATGGAAATTAGATTAACGCACGCAAATAACTGTTACGGTTAGCGAGTGATGATCGGTTTAATCAGATCAGTACCAGGCATAAATTATGCTTCAAATTCCATAAAACAATAAACAAAGCGCAATGCAATGCTTCAGGCGGCTTTTTTGGATTGTGCTATATATTTTATAAAAAATACAAAGACAGAACAAAGCGATAGATAAACGTTGCATGATGATGATTTTTTTCGCAACTTGGATCCGGCGTTCCAAACTACTGCAGTTGAACCTATTTACAGAAGATACTGCACTTTCCAGCGAATTTGTTTTCAGCAAGTCTCTTTTCTCCTGATCGGAGGACTGCACGCTCAGGGAATGCAACAATCGAAAATAGTTTTTTGTTTCAGTTCTGGTCTAGGTTTCGGTTCTGTAAAATTTTATGATCTAACGCATCGGCTTTGCCGGATCAGAGCCTTTTAACTTTGATAAAATGTTTCAATATGAGTTCTGGCTACATAGTTTATACTTTATACGACAGTGAGTCGAGTACTCAACAGGTGGAGGGTCTAATCTCTAACGGACCATAGGATAATCCTATTTCTTATTGGGAGGACTTGTGGAAGAGGCCACAATTAGAAGAAATTCTAAAATAACAAATTGTGAAGTTCTCAAAACCAATTTAAGATGCAACCTAGAATACGTTTCAGTTCAAAAAGTGACCAAAAGTCCACAACTGGAATGTGTAGTAAGTGAGATGAATAGGGCAATCTCTGACGCATATCAGTCGAGCTGACCGGTAAGCTCTCCCAAAGTGAGCAATGAAGCTCCATGGTGGAGAAAAGAGCTGTCAGCCCTTCGTAGGCGAATGAGGAAACTCTTTAAAACCGCCAAGAGGAGGGGCATTTGGCAGCAATACAGAGAAGCTCTCACAACTTATAACACAGAAGTGAGAAGAGCCAAATGCATAAGCTTCTGTTACTTCTGCGAGGAAGTAACTAATACTACAGAGTCGGCCAGACTATATAAAGCGATGGCAAAATATGCTAAGAGTATTAATACATCAATGAGAACACACTTACCAGGAAGCGTAGTGACCAGAAACGAGCCCTAGATGGGGACGAACCACCTCAGTCCAAGTAAGAATGACTGGAAGAAAGCCTCGGAGATCTGTATTGAGCAAAGAATCCGATGGGAAATAAAAAGCATCCAGCCTTATAAATCGCCTGGTGTGGACGGAGTAATCCCTGCAGTCATGCAGGCTGGATTAGATAATCTCCGTCTACACCTCTTAAGAATATTTAGAAGTAGTCTAGCACTCGGGTACATACCGACAAGCTGGAGAAGGGCAAGGGAGGTATTCATACCGAAAAGGGAGAAAAAAGAGCCCACCCATCCCAAGTGCTATAGACCAAGTAGCCTTACTTCGGTCGTCCTAAAAACTATCGAAAAGTTTATGAACATTTATATAAGGTCGGAAGTCCTGGTTAGAGAAATACTACACTCCAGCTAACATGCGTGCAGAGTGGTCTAAGAAGACCGCACTGTGCGAGCTGACGTAATGTATAGAGTGGTCCCCTGCCAGTAAGAAAATCACGCTATGTGCTTTTCTAGATATCAAAGGAGCATTCGACAACGCATCTCATGAGGCGATTAAAATTGCTCTGGAGACGAAGAAGGTAAACAGCACAACCGTTAAGTGGATGTGCGAGATGCTGAGTACCAGAACAGCGGTCTATGGTAGTCGGTGATGAAAGAGGATGTCCACAAGGAGGGTTACTGTCCCCCATTTTGGGGAACATCCTCGTAGATGAACTACTTCAGCGAGTAGCTGAGGCAGGAACTTATGCCCAAGACTATGCGGACGATAAAGTCACCATGGCAAAATGGAAGTTCGAAGAAGTGCTCTGTAGTTTAATCCAAAACGGATTAACCATCACAAGCAGATGGTGCCTAGAAGTGGGACTGAACCCAAACAAAACCACTCTGAAAC
The DNA here is from genome assembly GCA_947095585.1 of Nephrocerus scutellatus. Classification (NCBI taxonomy): domain Eukaryota; kingdom Metazoa; phylum Arthropoda; class Insecta; order Diptera; family Pipunculidae; genus Nephrocerus; species Nephrocerus scutellatus. The sequence continues at coordinate 108,710,591 of OX352762.1, read as the reverse complement.
CCTTTACCAGTAGAAGGAAACTGTGGCGAATTCACCCGGTTACCCTCAATGAAGAAGAGATTACTATCGGCAAAGTGTTTAAATAGATTTGACTGATATTTGGTAGTAGACTGCTATGGAATAGGCACCAACTGACTCCATCTTATGCAGTAGTCGTAGAGATCGGTTCGACTGGTTCGATGACGAATGCGAACTAGCAACTGAACATACGAATATTGCGTTCTGAGCATGCATCTCCTCGGACATCGGCACGCAAAGTAGAATATAAAGAGCTCACAAGATATGAAAATACAGTTCACCGGCGAAAGAAACCTGCCTGGGAGAAGAATCTTGTCCATGGACTAGAATTGGAATATTAGGCACCGCGTGGCACATACTGCAGAGACAAATATGGTAGTTTGATTGCAGATCTGATAGGCATGTTGGATTCAAGGGAGAAATACTTTCTTGAGGTGCTAACTCTGGAATTGGAGGTCCGACCGATGACAGCAGCTGCAACGAAGCATAGACGAAGTAAGCAAAGCAATAAATCGGCTCAAGAATAATAATGCCTCAGGATCAGATGGCATCACAGCGTAGCTGATCAGATCTTGAGGGACCACACAACACCAAGCAACTCAAAAACGAATAGTTGCTTTAAGCTTATAAAGCCTACTTTTTTCCGTAAAGTTGAAGAGTCTTAAATGTTCCCATTAAATCCAACCTGCGGGTGTCTTGAATGACATATGTAAGGAAGGGCGATTTCGGAAACTAAACAATTAAAAGATCTTTGAGCAATATCTCAAAGCGCGGGCACAGGGACGTATACGTAGCTTACATGAGATTACATGAGCGAAGACGATCAGAAGAGCTGGTCAGGCATGACAAGCTTGCGCTTGAAGAATAACCTAGAATTCAAATCGGGACCAGTGGAGAGATTCTTTGTGGGATGCCAGTACCGAACCCCTGTTGTAGAGTTGAATATGATAATGATGACTTACAAGAAATTGCCGAGTGTTCTATACACATGATTCCATTGTGAATTTACAATTATTGCCTTTTTTTCATTTCATTCATCATGGAAGAAGTGCTCAGGATATTAGGATAGTTATTATTTTTTTTACTTTCTTGTTAACTAAAAAAATTCTTGGTCATTAAATGCCTTAACTCTGGTAGAAAGCTTGCTAGTTTTTCTAAAATGCTCTGTACAGGGGATTCTTTTTCGGATGGTGCAGAGCTCTTATCTGTCACATGCAAAATATCATCTTTGCTTGAAAACTTCAATTGCTATTCTAGAGCTGCTTGCAGGACAAAACGGCCCTTAAGCACCTATCTATCAATCTATCTTTCTATCTATAAAAGTTCCATGTATGTAAGTTCAGCTTTATACTCTACCAAAATTTACTGTCAGAATAATTGGCGCTCAGAATTTTTTCCAATACATCAGCTGCATTTGGTGATTTTTGTAAGCTTACCTCACTTACTTTTGAAGCTTTAGTTATTTAACATCTAAAGAATACCCTGTGCTTTAATTACTTGCACCCATTGCTGTATGACAAATAAATGTTTGCGGTTTCCTAATTGTTCGCCAAAACATTAAGTTAATTATTTGCCCGGCATGAAACTGTTCGAATTGACAGCCAAATATTCACGTAAATGGAGTGGATATAGGTATAATTAAATTGTCAAAATGTTCCAAGAGTCAGAGTCACTTTGGCGAAGCCTCTCAATAGTGCAATTATTTATTTGTTTCTGAAATACCATGACCATCTGGAATTGTGAAAAAAGAAAATCAATCCTGGAATTTTCTATTATACCGAAGGGCATCATCAAAGCTCTAATCGTGATGACATCCAAATTACCAAAGGCGCCATGTTGCCAGCTTACTACAGCAGATTGTCCTTTTAATTGTGTTCCATCATCAGTAGTTAGTTACTACAGCGAACCCAAAAGAATTTGTCAGTTTTTTAATTGGTGATGTGTGAGTACGTTAACGTAAACATTGTCAACAACAACGATAAACGATCACTACTTGATCACTTTTTCCCAGGAATGATCGTAATCTCGAGATGATGCTTGTTCCATCGAAACCGCCGAATTGTTGGCAATTAGTTGGACATTAGGAATGCCAGTCTTTGCCGAGGGCACGATCGATGATGATCGTAGTCATGTGGCTGGCTGGTGGACATTCCCACAGGATCTTCTTTTGATGTTCTTTGGAAAAATGAGACAAGCCCGCCGCAGTTAATTACTCTGGAGAATAATTGCTTCTTAATTTCACTCAACAGCATAAAAATACGCCCCATCGATGCACTATCTCTGGATATATTTCACTCGCGAGTTCTTCGGTGATGATGTAAATATATATCCGTTAGGTTCACGCGCGTATTCTTTCCAGGAAACCATTTTACGACCATTAATTTCCATTTATGGATTACGCTGGCAGAGGCAAACTTGCAAACAGACTAACGATCACAACAGTAGAACGACGCTGCCGCGGTAGAAGTTCTCAATTTCGCCAGCGCATCCAAGCGAATGCACCGTTTGCCAATAGAAATATAAATGCGATCCCATTATAATATTTACCGCTCTTTCTCCTGCACACAGTCTCGATCTGTCTGTCTGTTGGTCGGTCGGTCGGACGGTCTATCAACACTAGCAATCGCATTTAGTAGGCAGGCAGGCAGGCAACAACTCAATTTCAGTTTCCTTCTTAGAGTAGAGACCTTCGTCGTCGTCGGCTCAACGCTCTATAGTAGATCGGAGCACACCGTCTCCGTCTTTATCGACTTCTTCCCCAGTTTCGGTTCTGACCCTGACTTTTTTTTCCCGCTTGGGCTTAGACGATGGCTCACCGCATATAGTGAGTCCTTATCGGAGGGAAAATGAATTTCCCAAGATAACTTGTTGGAAATCTCTAAGTACAACAGAGGTAATTTTTCTTTTCAACTCCCAAATGGGCTACGGGATTAGGTTGAGTAATGTCTTGGTTAGGGTGCGTTTCATGCGAGTAGCTCGGCTGGATGTCGCCTGGTTGGACTCTCTTTGGAATAATATGTTAGTGCGGTAATAGTGTGTGGATTGTGACTTTAACTGAGTTAATTTTTTTTTCCATTTTCTTCTGAGACTTTATAGTAGAGGCCAGAAATGGTGGAATACACTTGAAATGGTTTGAGACGAGAACGAAAGTTTAGTGTTTGCAGTTTGTAGTAAATAGTGGAAATTTTTTTTTTTTTTAATCTTAGAACTAATTTACTGTCAATCCTACTATTTCTATGGTAGGAACTTACACATAGAAATTGACTTCGATTTCCAGTTGTTCGACAAAAGCAAAGCAGTTCTTTTTCTGTTCTGTAAAGACAGCGGACAAGCAGATTATCATCGATGCCAAAAACATGCATTTTGGACAAAAGAGCTTGATGCGAAATACTCTGTCAAATGCTCTGGTGAAAAAGTAATGTAGTCCCCTAGTTTATGATAGTTAATAAACAGGTTATAAGATTTGAGCTGAAGGTTTAGTACCCATAGAAGAATCTGAGATCTTAATGATCAACAAAAAGGATATCTTAGTGGCGGACGAAAGAAGAGTCTTGTAGAGAGTTTTAGTCTTGGAATGTAAAAAAACAACCCATAAAAATTAAAATTTTTCATCTAAATTCTCTAATCGCAGAAATTGATATGGGAGCCCCTGGATGGGTCATTTTTTTTTATTGTAGGAGAAAATCATCGGAAGAGGCATTTCATCAACAACAAAAAACGACATCAATAAAAATACAATTCAGTAAATAAAAATGTAAGTTGAATTAAGCATAAAACATTTATGTCTCGTTTCATTTACTGGGTTCATTTGTGCGTGAGCTAAGGTTTCTCTCTCCACAACCAAAACCATGCGGCGCAGCCGACTGCGCAGCACACACCGCACACAGTCATTAAAGTTTTACGGTATCTGATGCCACTATAAGAAATTAAAATAATGTATAAGGGCCTTGCGGCCGAACCCGGGGTCCGATCACTACCAAATTTTAGAAAAAGTATTGTTTATTAGGTATAACCATGTGTGTAAAAAAATCGGGTAATTTTTATTTTAAATTTGTATGGGAGCTCCACGAACCCGGGGACCGATCACTTGCAAATTTTAAAAGAAAGTATTGTCACCGGAAATACACATGTGTACAAAATTTCGGGAAAATCGGGCTTTAGGAAGTTCGTTAAAAATTGATAATTAAAAAAAAAATTTTGTATGGAAGCCCCCCGACCCCGGGGCACGATCGCTTCAAAAATTTTACAAAAAGTTTTGTCCATCGGAGATACACATGCGTATAAAATTTGAAGAAAATCGGGAACTTTTTTCATAAAATTTGTATGGGTGCCCCGCCGACCCAGGGGCCCGATCTCTCCGGCCGGCCTCGCTGTCGTCTTCCATAAATCCAACCGCAAATGACATTATCCACCACCAGAGCCTGCCGAGCTTAATTATATTTATGATGTTGACATCCTGATAACGCTCGTAGATCTCATCATTATAGAGTCTCCGGAATAGTCCTTTCTCACATACGAGGCCAACAATTCTCCATTCAGTTACTGCTTTCAAGTCAATAACGGTGGGTTTCATTCTTTTGCTGACTAGAAGCCCCATCCCGACGCATGACAGCTGTAATAAATGTCATATTCTGATTTTGGTAAGACACCATTCCCCGTCCACTGCTACTCCTGGATTGCTGTTATGTTAGCATTATATTTGGACAGGCTATCGGCTAGCTGCTGTGCAGCTCGGGCACTATACATTGAGCGTACATTCCATGAGAAAATTCGTAAATCTTTTAGCCGTTTTCGATGCCGTGGTCGTCATCGTTCATCAGTGTATCCGAGGCTGATTAGGGGTTCCGTAATAAAGTTTTTTTTACGGGCAAGGTTACTGGACTTGCGCCAATCTTTCTTTGAAGGGAGTAGCCGATCATTCGGCTTTTTCCGTATGGAAGGAAAAGTACCGACGGCTACGACGTGGAAGTTAGATCACACTTTCACCAGTCAGAGGTAGTTACTGCCATCTGTAATTCTGATGCATTCTGTGTTATTACCCCTATTCTGCTGATGGCTGACCGCCTCTTCCAGTCTATATAAATGGTTTATTCTGCTCATTTAGTTGGGACTCTGGAGACAACTGGTTTGGATAAAGTCTTACCTGAGTTAACTATTGGAATTTTATACTTGGAAAAGATTTGGAAATACTGCAAAAAAAGAGGCTAATTTGATCGCCAATATCAAAGGCAACTTAGAGCGCTGGGAAGAGCACTTTTATGAGTCGGTAAAAGGCCAGATAACTGTAGAATTTGAGGATCCACCAATGACCGACGACCACTATATGCGCTGCCATTAAGTATAGACGAAGTTAGCAAAGCGATAGATCAACTCAAAAATAATAAGGCCTCCGGATCAGATGGTATTCCGGCACTACACCAAGCAATTTATAAAATTTGAAAGACATACTCTGACCTACACATAAGAAAGAAGATATCACAACATGCAGCAATTATCGAATCAACAAACTGATCGTATTTTCGCCCTTAGGCAAAGTGACTAGAGTTTCAAAATCCACTACACCCTATATATATAGACTTTAGCCTATGATAGCATAGCCAGAGTAGAACTTTATAAAGCCATGAGACAATTCGGCATCCCAAATTAACTAACAAGACTATGTTATAGGCTAAGTAAAGTTATCCGTAATACTATCAAGCCTATGAAACATTTATAACTCCAAAAAGCGGGTGGACAGGCCTGCATCCTCTTCTACTTGACGCTTGAGAAAATGATTGGAGACTATGATGTAATGCCGAGAGGACCATTCCTCTCCATTCAGATACTGACTTAGGAGACAATACTGGCATTTAAGATTAAGATATTTTATTTAACATTTAAGAAATATACAATTTTGACTTAAAACTAAACTTATAACTATTATTAATAAGTGTCGGCACAACAATAGGTGCCCGACGTATTTACATTGTCTTTTATTCGTATTGCTTATATTTAAACAATATTTTTGACTACTTAATCTACTACATGTTATATTTAAAGCAATTTAATTTTAAACAATAAATTCTAAAATAAAATAAAAATGAAAAAGATATATGAGGGGGTATAAAGAGGGCGATCTTCAGCCTCGGTAATGTTGATTGATGGCCTTCTCGTAGAAGGAGACGTCTTGATTATTAAGGATGTCGTCGAATCTAGCATCTGTGAATCCTCTGATGTGTATGTACCGGTGACTTGGCTCGATTTCTTCGCTTCTCAGTCCTTGCATCTCAGGACTTGGATGAGTTTCCAATCCGTCGACGAATTTCCTCGCCATTTGAAACAAGTGATCTGTTATTGGCAGCAGACCTGCTGCTTCGTAAAGTCTTGCAGTCGACACAAACTTATAGCTGTTTGGCACCCTCCAGAGTCCTGTAAAGATCCTTAGTACCTTCCTTTCAAAAAGGGACATCTTCTTCATCGTTGTTGGTGAGACGGTGAACCATATGGGATAGCCATAGGTTATCACTGGCCTGAACAATATTGGCATCATTGACAGAAACCTATGAGATTTGGATCTGGGACTGCACATAAATGTACAAAACAAAGAAAAATTTTTTTAGGCGCCCCTTTTGATATGTTCTGTTGCGTAGATTTTCCCTCGGGAGTTTTGGGAAAAAGCTTACGCAAACGATATTAACATAATTGTTAGAAAACCCAAGAGTTTTTTTCCAGATCGATCGGGTTTAGAATTTACTTAAATTTTTTTTACTTTAAAAAAAAAAACATTTTTTCTCCTAACCCCTATGAATAAAAAAAAACCCAAAATAACACCATCGCAAGCTGAGCGCTTAACAATTGTTTTAAAACCAGTATTTATAAAAAAAAAATTACGCGTGACACGCGTCACGTCATAGCAAACCAAGTTTTAAAACTGGTATTTAAAAAAAAAATTACACGCGCCACACGCGACGCGCGACATGTGTCACGTCATCGTAAGCCAAGATTTAAAACAAGTATTTAAAAAAAAAATTACACGCGCCACACGCGACGCGCAACACGTGAGTGACGCGCCTCACGTCATCGCAAGCCAAGCGCTTACCAATTGTTTTAAAACAAGTCCCATCAAATTCTGGCTGGTAGAAGTCGCGATATACAACCGGACAAACTGACAAACTGAAAAACCCGCAAACCGACAAACCCACACACGTACGCTAGAAAAATTTTCTTGTCCTCTGATTATTAGCTTCGCCATTCGGGCTCGCAATAATCTTATAACAAATAAAGTTTGAGAATTTGATCTGCAGTGATTATTTTCCTTTAAATAATTCAAGTTTACTAATTTTCTCTCTGAGAAGATTCGAATTTAATTAATTTTTTCAAGGATTTTTTTACCAATTTAATTTATTGTACTGATTGTGTGACAGTGTCATTTGAAAAAAACAAACACATAAAAATTAAAATTTATGTTAATTCTCTTATCAGCGATAGACATGTGTGCAAAGTTTAAATAAAATCGTGCTTTAGGAAGGGAGTTGAAAATTGATCACAAAATTCCGTCAGCCATAAACAAAGAAACACACGGGTACTCGAATTTATTATGGAGATTCTAATGAAAAAACTTGCCATTGTGTCACTTCGGAAACGCTGTTTGGATCACTATATTAGAACTGGACACCCAAATACTTTCATAAGGATGTAGTCGAAATTTGTACACACTATTCTTATGGAGTTTAACAATTTGGTTGCTTTTTCTCGACCCTGCTGTTTTTTGCTCAAGGCCTTTGCACAATTCATAAGAGGATTCCAATTCATTGGCAAGTAATTTCCAACTTTCGCACCTGTATCGCTTATTTCTGCGAAGAATTTCCCGGTTTTTAGTATCGCATTTGATTTTTATAAACATTTATTTCTATTATAAAGCTCCCGCGGCAAATGAGCGAGTGAGAGGGCGAGTGAGATATATATATATATATATATTGAGAGAGTGAGAGAGTGAGTAAGGCTCCTTAGAAGCCACATAGCCATAGCACATAAGAAATTTTCACACCAATACTTACCGATGAGATTGATGCACTGTTGCGCTAGCTGTGCCCACCGTCCTTCGTTCATCTGGCGGATGACCACGCCACAATATTATTATAGTTCAATGGTGAATCGAGTTTTGAGGGAAGCATGCGGAGGGTATGCAGCAGAATCACCAGCTCAAAGACTAACTTAATAGTTGGCCATTTTCCCCGGATGCCGGATGAAAAATTGATACCATAATGCCAGCACTCAAAACACGCGAAAACATTAAAATCAATAATATCGAATGCTGCTTCTCCTCGGCTGTTTGTGGAGAGAGATCTTATCTGCGCGATCACAGAAATCCTCAAATATATGAGCGAAATGGTAACAAATGGGAAGCAGAGGAGTTCCAACGTAGCGGCTACAGCATACTTGGATACATGGTGCCCGCACATGGCCATGAGTGTGTTCGGTTTGTAAGTTCTTCGGATGAACACGAGGTGATGCGTCCAGCTAGGTAATTCCCCTGTGGCTATATAAATGACAAAAATTTATCAAATTGACTATTTGAATCTGTTGGCTGTGCAAGTACGCGGCATACAGCTGGCGTTGGTCTGTGCATCGTTGTTGTCTTTTTGCCATTCCTTGCATTCTGCATGTGCTGCGTTTGAAATGACATTAGCGGAGCAACACCATCGTCTTCGTGATCGCTGGTGCGTAGAGCGTTCGAATTCGTACAATAGCTCACTCGGAACACACGAAAAAAAAAACTTTCAATTGTTTGGCGTCACAGCCTCGAGGCCGGCCGATCAGTGACCATCTTCTTACACACTACTACGACGAACGACGATAAACGACAACGCCTTTTGTCTGATTCCAAATGGGAAATAACACCATATACTAGTGGCTATGCGGCGCCTTGACATATGAGCCAACACAAAAGATTATGCTAATGGAAAAATGCATAACCAACACGTCTGACGTTCCGAACTATGAATGTACCCGTTGTAATGTTGCGTTTTAGTACCCACGAATATTTCAAATTCCTGGGTGTTCTGGAACACCATCAGGCGAATGTTATTGCCGCGTGTTGTCTCTACGCACAGCAAGAACACAAAATGCGCTCTGTGTGCTCTGTAAAATTAATGTTGCCCTGTCCAAGTGGCAAATGAAAGTCATCAATCAGAGACAGAGACGGAGACGGAGATGACGACGAATCTGGCGCACAGTTCCATATCAAAAATTGTAAGACAAAGAAGTGAGAGATACAATGCCACCATATATCCCATCATCATCGAGAGTGCAAGTTAATTTAGTTTTGTTCGCCGGTGCGAGATGAAATGGAAACTAAACTGAACTGAGGTTATCTCGGGTGAAGGATGTTCGAGGAGTTTGAGTGATGTCAAAGGGGGATTCCTCCACCGATTTTGAGTACTCATAGCATTGAAACAAAACCAAAAAAAGAAGGCGTTCTCTGTTCGCGCGCGCAGTTGGACTCTGTGGTCAATTAGTTCTTGTACTTGTCTGCGGGCGGCTCCTGACATTTCGTATTCGTTTGGGTATTGCCCCAGCCGTCATCCGCCATCCGCCATTGTACTGTCCGGAAAATCATCAGCGCTTCTTATGTAATTTATTGTGGCGAATGCGATGGGTTTTCCTCAGTATTGGAACACTTTAAATGCTGGTTAGAGTTTTTAATGCTGCTGCAAATGCTGCTCTCTCGATTACGTGAGAATATTTTTCGATGTTTGATGGGAAATAGAAATTATCCATGGGCAATCGCATTACAGCGTGACAATTGATTTCAGCGATCAACACCATCTGAATGCTTTTCTTATTTATTATATCGCGACTTTAATTTACTATCACAGCTGTAACTACAGAAATGATAGTGCGCTCTACATTCCTTTTTTCTTGATTGTAGGTTCTAACTTGAAAAATTATAAAGGGATTTCATTGGTCTGGGTATGGGTTTGTGTCTAATCCTTGCACTTGTACAGTTTAAACATTAGCAACACTATTAACCCTTAACCAGCACCCAGAATAAAAATACAACAAATTAAACAGAATTTTACCATTTCTTAGGTTATTATTTTTCCTTTTTGGCGTCAAGGAAAAGGTGGAGAAAAGAGGAGATGTCTAAAAGCTTGTGTTTTGAACGCCAGAGAATTATAGCGATGTAGAAATAGTGAACTTGGAAAAGCACTCCACATACGTATTGTTAAATTCAAGGAGAGAACACCTGCAACCATGTGAAATTGTTTTATTTTATGAACAACTTTGCTCTAAGAACTTAAAAGAAGATTAAGATACTAGATACTAAGTCGATAGGTGACTCGTCCGGCGAATTGCCTGGTTAACGAATACCCAAAAGCCCAAAAGTCGGGACTGCGTAGGGCGTCAGATACTGAAAATTAGAGGAATAGTCGTCGGGTTTACTGTAAGATTACGAGTGATTTTATTAAGAAATTATTCCTTCTTTTATACAAAAACATTGGATTGTTTTCGACCATATATCGACTCTTGCCTATTCATCGATATTCCTAAATAATGCTCGATCAGCATAGTGTGTGTAAGTATGTAGCATATGACCGACCGCGTCAAGTTTTTTGGGGTTCGTTCGCCTGTGATGCTGCGTTGACATATTTATTTCCACAAGCGATCGACCTCATTATTTCATTACCATTTCCATGCGCCGCTTACTCAGCGCAATGCATGGAAAGGGTAATTAGCGTCAGCGCTCGTTTGCTCATAATGCTTAGATTGCATATTTATTTTCATAGGCGAACGACCGCTGGTCATAAATTATGCTATTGGAAATGTTTTTTATATTTTTTGTTCTCATACACCGAGTGTGCTTATTAAAGAACACGTATGGGTTATTTTTGTTTGCTTTTGTTTTCATGCACCAAGCATATTATTGATTTGTGTATTGTTTTATTTTCATGCACCGAGCGTGCTATTAATGAATGCATATTAAGTTTTGTATTTTGCTTTACACTTTGTGAGGCAATAGAATTGATGTAGGGTCGAAAGCGTTGTATGTTTTTAGGCATGTTATTCATGTGATCGCTGGTGCGATCCCTCACAACCGGCTATTTCTCTTGAGCACCGCTGGTGGAAGAACCGATAAAAACGTGACAAACTGGAGACATCCCTGCGGTGTTCAAGAGAATTAATAATATTTTCGCAATGTATTTTTTCTAAGGTACGCAAGGTTTGCGCGTAAAAAGCAACCTCGGTATCTTCGAATGGAGCTACTCGCAACCACGTGTTGATAGACCGCCGCCACAACACGGCTGCTATTCGCAACGAAGAGACCAGAAACCACTACGGTCAAGCGATAGGACTCGCCCTAAATACAGAGAGAGTAAGTCCTGGGGCTGAGATATCAGGCGTAGAAGAGAAATGTACACGCCTTAAAAATACTGTCATTAGTACTGCTCACTCCATCTTAGGCAATACTCTTAGAGATCGGAACGACTGGTTTGATGACGAATGTAAGTTAGCTACTGAACGTAAGAATGTTGCGTATCGAGCAATGGAACAATCTCATATAATGCGGACACACGAAGATGAATATAAAGAGCTCAGCAGATATGAAGGAACAGTTCACCGGCGAAAGAAACCAGCCTGGCGGAAGAATCTTGTCTGTTAATTAGAACAGTACAAAGACCAAAGAGACCGTATCAGGCGCGGAAGTTCTACCAAAAAGTCCGCTGTATGACGCATTATACACCGCGTTACACATAATCCAAAGACAAAGAGGGTAATCTGATCGCCGATCTCAAGGGCATCTTAGAGCTATGTAAAGAGCACTTTCATTAGTTGCTTAATGGCCAGCTAACTGAGGAATTGAAGGTTCCACAAATGACCGACTACCACACTATACTGCCGCAACCAAGCAAGCCGCAACATACCATTAAATATGCACCATTTGGAAGGCGCTGTAGAACTGCAGAATACTGCAAACAATCATAGATCTGATTCAAAGGCTTTATCGAGATGCCACATGCACTGTTAGGTTCAAAGTTCTAAATTCACTATCAACAAGTGAGTACGATAAGGGTACGTTCCGTCACCTACACTCTTTTTGATTTTCTCAGATAGTGCGATAGTGCGGTTGATTCACTCTATTAACAATTAATATTTCAATTAACGATATCACCATTGATGATGCAGAGGAGTTTTGTTTCATAAGAAATGTAATAAATAACGAAGGCGGTACATCATTTGTAGAGTGGGATGAACCCTGCTTGCCTAGCTTTCGCCATTAAGCATGCTCATGAACTATTTCCTCTCTTCGAGAGTAAAACATAAACCCCCGCGTTGCATCCCCAGAACGAGCTGAGTCCTCAACCACAGTTGTCCTCAGACCGGTCGACCTTATTGTCTGTGGGCACGGACAGCTCCCACGGTAACTAACGCGACCTTGGTGAGATCTGACGTCAAGGGACTCCGTTCGTTCAGTATGAGTGCCTGGGCGTAGGTACGCTACAGCCCTGCCAGCACATCGTCCGGAACCTCGAACACTATCATTTGTCACTAGGTTTGCACCATATCCTAGGCCGCTTGGGATAGAAACTATTCCAGGCCCTTCCCCCTATCCTTTTGAGTGCGAAATAAGCTTCTAAATACGAAGAGTCACCCATAAGATTATTCTCTCTCTCTTGGGCCCGATCACTTCCAAATTTTAACAGAAAGTCTTGTCCGTCGAAAATACACATGCGTATAAAATTTGAAAAAAATCGGGTAAATTTTGTAAAAAATTTGTATGGGAACCCCCGACCTCGAGGCCTGAGGTGCCCCATATTTCAATAAAAATTATTGTCACCGGAAATACAATTGTTTGCCAAATTTCAATTAAATTGGGCTGTGGGAAGTGGGTTAAAATTTGATCACAAAATATGACCAGCTAGCCAGCCACGGGCACGCGAAGTTAATGAAGAGAATTCAAAAACCTAAGTCTTCATCAAAAAATGTGTCTGAGAAGAATATGTGGAATCGTTTGGCTAACCCAATTATATTTCCAACGTAGATCTATTAACACTGATTTCCTGAAGCCCGGTAAACATTGAAATACGGTGAAAGAAATGTAAATAGATTGGTCACAACTTAGGAAAACCAGCAAAGAACGTTGCCAACATGGTTTTTGAATGAAAGCCGAAAGGATCTAGAAGACGTGGACGCCCTAGGAGAAAATAGATGAGATCCGTAAAAGTGGAGTATTCGTCAAAGGCTGTGTATCTGCAAATTATACGGATTGCACAGAATAGACGACAAGGGAGAAATCTTTTTTCTACTCTATGCTCCGAATTAGTTAAAAGCTTTGGGACATACTTAATGCAAACCAACCTGACCAAATGCCCTTATTAGATTCCCAAACTAAATAAAAATTGAAATCTTTTTCGATTGCGTTTGGTGGAGCACATACGACCAAGTCGACTACTCTATATTTCGCATTACAGTTAGCAATAAATACGTATACCGAAACAGTTAGAATAATCTCGATGTAGATCTCTCAGTCACATTAAAGAGCTTCCACAAATAATATGCTCCACAGAAGTAGAACAAAATTTGCATTTTAATTTGGGATATATGCAACTGTCGCATTACACCGAGAATGTTTGCCAAAAAATTACACTGCAACAACAACTTACATAATATACCGCTAGCCTTAACATAGAAGTGTCCACAGTTGTTGTTGTTTTTATTTTGACCCAAATCCTCGCAGTCGCACGCTGGATGCTGTAGATTCCAGATATTGTGGCAAACACAATGGAATATCTCGAATTGAATTGAAAGCAGCGACATTTGTCGCTAATAGCTACGAATTAGTTACGTCGGTGGTCGGTGGCTGGAAGCAATCTGCATAAATAATCTGAATGCAGTTGCTGTGGGCCGGCCGGCGGGACAAGATTCGATCTTGCGATCACGCGCGATACGAACAACAATCGAAGGAAAGAAGAAGGAAGTCACTTCACAACTTGTAGTTCCTTCTTCGCTTTGCAGTTTCTCGGCTGTTGAATGTACAACATCGAAGAGGCGACTTTGAGTTAACATGCGCTCCTACAAGGCTGTATGGACGATTTAAAGCATCCAATGAGGATGCAGAGACGGCAAACGAAATCGAAAGTTTTGTTCGTCGTTGTGGGTTTTTATTTTTTATTTTTTGACTTTGTTCCTCGCCAATAGGTCTCAGCATGTCTATGCATTGTTAGCACAGTTACCACACGATATTCACCAACGAAACAACAGATCCTTGGAAGCGCTCGATCGTAACAAGATAAGGACGACAATTCCGACGACAAACAATGACAAAATAACCCGAGCTTCTCGTTGCAGAAATGCGGTATAAAAAAATGAATCGTTGTCGTCGCTGTCGTCGCATTACATATTTTATTATTTTATTATTATTTAAACAATATACGATAAGAGGAAAATAAAAAATTGTATTTTACTGTTGGTTGGTGGCTGGTTTGATCTGTGTTTGACCCCTGTGCCTGCTGCCCTGCCCACCTCCCTTCATCGCCTACCCCCAAAAAATGCAGACAACAACTGTAATAATTTTTGCGTACTGAGTTTTTTCTTCTGGCTCATATTTGTCTGCTGTTGGGACTCGTGCGATCGTAGCGAACGAACATGATCGTCACTGAGATTTTCTTGTTGAGATTTCCCAGAACAGTAACAAATTTCATATTTTGGCCAATTGATGACGGCTGCTCGTGATTGCCGAAACGAACTTTCACTTTGTCGGAGCATGCAAATAGGTATGGGTTTCCCTATGAGATATGCTCTAAGAGAGGTTTTCAGACCGAAAGAAGTTGTTAGTTTGTTGATAAACTCTCACCCCCTTCTTCATAGTATCGCAACCATTCGAATGTCAAAGGTATATTAAAAATGTGCTATTTGATTGATTTTCCATCATCGGTAACCAATTAGTTTTCTGTCTCAAAGTAATCGTTTCGTTCGGTAAACGTAAATGATAAGACACGTTGCGATTTGGGATTTCCTTCGGTGAATGTTTGGCTCTAGTGTTGCTTCGACTCATTTTGCCGCTAAGATACGTCTGCCCATATCCATGTCCTTTGCCTTTATTTTCCACCCGAAGCAGACTCGCATTTTATGTCCGTAGTGATGTTGCTTTTCAACTTCTACCTCAATTCAGCCAATGTTTCAATTCGGAATTTAATTTCATATGGCTCAAAATGAAGTAACAAAAGCCAAACATTCACTAGGGTTTTATTTATAGAAGACCCAAGGTTAGGTTAGGTCAAGTGAAGCCGACACACTTAGCGCAGTAATGGTCCATTTTGATACTGCACGGATCCGGAAAAATTCCTACCACCTACTCGATGAACCACTTAGAGCTTCGTATGAAGCGTAGGCCTCTTCCAATGCCAATGATGATGAGATCATTAGGGTCGTTGTAGAAGAAAGCTCCCGTTTGGAGTTTACGTTCTCGTTGGAAAATTCTCCGAAGGGTGAGTCTCCATATCCGATAGAGTATAGAGGGGAGATAGACGACTATGACAGGTTTACTGAAGTTTTTGGAGTGTCTTCAAAAAGGGAATCGTGACAGACGTTCCAGGATCGGGATTAAGGAGCTCCGAGTCTGAGGGATGTGGGGGCAGTATACATGCCTCCAGCTCATCCTTCTTTTAGACTCGAATGGTGATGTAATCCCATCTAAATCTTACCACGCCTTTGGTCTCAGCCGGAGGAGCAAGGGTTGCCTGGTTGATCACAACAATCGCGGATCTGTAGGAACCTCTTTGATCCTCCTTCTTGGCGATTTTCCAGTCGTGGATCTGAAGTGAGGGATTGCTAATTTGACGGATCTGGAGTATTTTATCTGCAGGGGAGGGTTCAATTGGGATCCAGGTGTGAGCTCTCGGTCGGCTTGGGATATCTTCCCTCGCAACGACCTCGAGCTTAGCGCCCGGCCAAACCTCTCCTAGACTGCTAATGGCGAGAGATCGCGAGATCTCAAGTTATTACAAGCGATTAGCTTAATATGGCCTTGAAGCCAGCCGCCATCGCGAGTGATAGGAGGTGGTCCTGGATGCTCATTCATAAAAGTCAAGAAGCTAAAAGAGAGCTTTATCTTGACTAATTGCCACCGTTCTGGAGAGATAGTTCCATCAATATCGATGCGATCTATCACTGCGATTACGATTTTGTCCTTAAGAACATCACTGAAAGATCTCTGAGATGTAACGAAGGTGTGATTAAGTATGCTGCTGTTGTGTACTCTAGGTCTTTCCGAAATCGAGTCGATTTCTTCCATCGATCTCTGTCGCTTAGACGTAGAGTCTTCGCTGGTCCGTTGTTCGTGCTTGTCAATAAGGGCTTGGGCCCATTTTAGCTTGGCGACCTACTTCGGTGTTCTGTTGGTCTTTGGAATTGCTCCGAAGGCCTTCAGTATATCAGTAATTGTACTGCAGTACGCCGTTCCTTGTACGACGATCTAGATAGAGTGCATTTTTGTGAACATACATCAGATGCGCCTACAAGCTTACTGGCAGCGGAAGGGCCATGAGGTGCCACTGTCCTACCGCTGCTAGTAGAAGGCCTAACTGTCAAGGCCTACCCGCACTTATCGGCAATAATCAGTCACCCAGCAAAAGAAAAATTATTACTGTTTGTGAATTGGATTCCCACGAGTGTCGGAAAAAGGGTGGTCCCTCTGCACAGAGATCCGCAATATGCAGATAAGGCTATAGGGCTAGAATTTGGAGTGTGCCAGGTATCCACATACTCCGTGAGCGACTGGGTTATTATTAAACTGGGCGCCCAGCCAGGCTGATTCTCGGTACGGAACGTATAACACTTTAATCCAGCCCAGAGGATAAAGATTGTACAACTCTTCAAGTTCGACGCTCGGGTAGGAGTTATAAAAGACCCTACTGAGACAGTAATTCAACTCATAACAATTTCGAAGCACTGTCTGATTTAGTATCAAGAATTGTCACAATTTGTGCGTTTGTAAGCATTAATGCCCTGCAGGACTCCCAAATTGCTAGGATCTCTGCCTAAAAGATACTA
The DNA here is from genome assembly GCA_947095585.1 of Nephrocerus scutellatus. NCBI lineage: Eukaryota > Metazoa > Arthropoda > Insecta > Diptera > Pipunculidae > Nephrocerus > Nephrocerus scutellatus. The sequence continues at coordinate 108,693,539 of OX352762.1, read as the reverse complement.
GCTAAATCGAGTGGCTTGTATAACCTTGAAAGACTAAGATCATCTAAAAAGATACCTGCACCGACTCCATCCTTCATCTTGGATCCGTCAGTTAATATTGTTGGGTCAAATTGCCTCATTACTGCCCCATCCTTCCAGTCTCCAGGTAGGAAACTCGACGCTGAATGAGGAGTTGAAGCTAAGTTTGGGGATGCAGCATTCAGTAGATAATGGTATCATTCTTTCAGGTACTGTTTGCAGTATATTCCAGTGCCCGCATGGCCTAGTAACAAATCACCCAGATTCTCTGAGTCTTGATAAATATGTCAGGAGGTAATAGGTGCAAGATGGTGTTAAGGGCTTCGGTCGGACATGACTGTAGAGCTTCTGTGATGCCAACTGCTGCTGATCGATCTAATCTGGTGAATTTGGTGGCGTTATACTTCTTTTTTATCGCTAGCCAACATACCAGCGATCCATAGGTAGTAATTGCCCGTACAAAGCTGTGTACAGCGAGAGAGCTATCATTGGCATTGCCCTTTAGCAAGAACGATCAGAGACTGAAAGGCTCAAATTCTTTTGCTGATTAATGGCCTCTTCTGCCTGCTTTGGGTATGAAAAGCCCCCGAAATCCTCTCTAGCTTCGTGGGACATAATTGAGTAGGAGACAGCTTATGAAAATCTTCTTTAGCTAGGAGGTCGACAGCTTCAGTGAGTTGTGTAGCATATTCGGCTGTATGCCATCCAGGCCAGTAGACTTATAGGCAGAAAAACTTCTTAGAGCCCAAGAATAGCATATAGTGTATAGTTTATCATTAGATATCTGGGTAATATCGATTACCTCTTCCCAACCATTGAACCCCTTCGACCCCGGGAAGGTAAAGTTTGGAATATTACCAGAGTTACAAATACTGAAAGTACTGCTAATAATAAAATCAAAAAGAGACTCACCTCGTTCATTGTCCTCCGTGCTGCCTCATGTTGTAGTTTTCAAGACTAAATGGCAAAGCAACTAAGAATTGTGTGCATTGAAACGCGACGATTTCAGAATGTGGATCAAGTGATACAATTCTAGATATTGTGTCAGACAGTGCATCTAACTCAGTACAAGTTTAATTACTTTTGGGTTAGTGTTGAACTTCTGTTAATAAAGCAGTAATGAATGTTTTGCTTATGAATTTTAACTTTAGGCCAAATTAAATTAAATTCCGCGTGGGACCAATTGTTGAACTGTGCTTTGGTTTGATAAGCTACATCACGTACATACGGCGAGACTGTGATAGGGGAAAAATACTTGCCCTATGTTGTAACCAGGCCAACTGAATTCAGAAATATCAGAATCAGCATTAACCTGGGTTTCAGTTAGTGCTGGTTTGTGTGCTAAATAGACGCACGTGTCAGCGAGATTCGATCTAAACACTTGAAGCTTGCACACGTAAACCCTGAACTCACACACCTGCCAAATACGATACACTCCGACCAAATCTAAACGAACCGTGAAGGAGAAATCAAAGCACACAAACTTAGTGGGTGTTAAAAATAGGATCAGAAAAATGATCTTTGTAAAATATTGACATCTTTGGATTGATAACTCCTGAAGACCACGTCCGCACAATTGGATCAGTGCACAAAACTAAATCCACACGGGAGACCTCCTTCACGATGGATGGATGATGTAGCCATACTCGATTATCGAGACTGGCGCTCGAACTACCTAGAGTAACATTGTTGAGACGATCAAACCTTCTGATCGGACTTCCTCAGTAACTTCGTCGTATATAAAATCTCTATTCCCAATCGGGGAACTAAAATTCCCTAATTGATTAATGAATGATAAATTGATCGGGCCCAACTGCACGGGAAATATCAATCGAAGCGCAATTAACCATCACACAGGTGAATAATTGACCACAAACTCCGACTGAACAAGTGCACGCAATACAAAACCCAGAGCGCAGTAGTCATGTCCTTGCCTATCCGTCAGGCTTCATGCCACACGCCAGCCCATCTTGGCAAAGATGTGATAAAGGATGTTCATCAGCAAATGACTGTGACTGGCGGTTGGCGGTTGACGGCTGATATTGCTATATTGTGAACGAGATTTTTTCAATGGAACCTAACCGGTATCAACACGAGATTCCCACAGAACTTTTAGCGTGTAGACCGGTGCACAGCTAGATGCGGACAGACGCACCAAAGATGATAGAAGTCAGACAGACAGATGAAGGTGTCATGCTGCGTTTAAAATATGATCGTCTATTACGTCCAAAATCAGTCTTCAGCAGGGCACAGCGATTGCGAAGGCAAGCCGAGTGGCAGGCGGATGGATGACAGCCATGTGAGAGATGTAGACGAGGTGCAGATAGACACGATGAGCACACAACTTTGCCTGAAATGCAAAACCACTGTCCGTTGCGCTGCACAGTGCACAGTAAAGAGCAGGATTCCTCGGGCATGCAACTGGTGAGACACAAAAACAAAAACCACAACGTGCGCTCCACTCTGGTAATCTGCAGTTGTTACGTATTGCACCTGTCCGCTTCGAAATTAATTCAAATTAACCATTCTAATTCGAAAATGAAACATTTATAAATGACCACCAGGTGAAGACTCAATTAATAAACGGACGAAAATGTTACGCACGCAGGATCGACGATCGGGCGACGAACGACAGTGAATTTGCAGTGGAGTGAAGTGAAGAACAGAGACCTCTTCATGATGTTGTTGATCACCATGAATTCGGTGGACAACGATCTAAGTTTTATGCTTTTTTAATTAGTGTTTGCCGCCGATCTTGTTTCTGCTCTTCCTTCAAGAGAAGATCTAACGGCTCAATCAGCCTTCATATGCGCTTCTAATATTTGGTTATTGAGATTAAGATTGAGCTTGAGATGGAGATTGAGATTCAGAGATTCACAGATTCAGAGGTTCAGAGATTCGGAGGTTCAGAGATTCAGAGATTCAGAGATTCAGAGACTCATATGTTCTGGGATTAAGAGATTCAGAGATTCAGAGATTCAGAGATTCAAAGATTAGGAGATTCAGAGATTTAGCGATTCAGAGATTCAGAGATTCCGAGATTCAAAGATTCAAAGATTCAAAGATTAAGAGATTCAGAGATTCAGAGATTCAGTGATTCAGAGATTCATAGATTCTGGAATTCAGAGATTCAGTGATTCAGAGATTCATAGATTCTGGAATTCAGAGATTCAAAGATTCAGAGATTCAGAGATTCAGATATTCAGAGATTCAGAGATTCAGAGATTCAGAGATTCAGAGATTCAGAGATTCAGAGATTCAGAGATTCAGAGATTCAGAGATTCAGAGATTCAGAGATTCAGAGATTCAGAGATTCAGAGATTCAGAGATTCAGAGATTCAGAGATTCAGATATTCAGATATTCAAAGATTCATAGATTCAGATATTCAGAGATACAGAGATTCAGAGATTCAGAGATTCAAAGATTCAGAGATTCAGAGATTCAGAGATTCAGAGATTCAGAGATTCAGAGATTCAGAGATTCAGAGATTCAGAGATTCAGAGATTCTGAGATTCTGAGATTCTGAGATTCTGAGATTCTGAGATTCCGAGATTCAGAGATTTAGAGATTTAGAGATACAGAGATTCAGAGATTCAGAGATTCAGAGATGCAGAGATTCAGAGATTCAGAGATTCAGAGATTCAGAGATTCAGAGATTCAGAGATTCAGAGATTCAGAGATTCAGAGATTCAGAGATTCAGAGATTCTGAGATTCTGAGATTCAGAGACTCAGAGATTCAGAGATTCAGAGACTCAGAGATTCAGAGATTCAGAGATTCAGAGATTCAGAGATTCAGAGATTCAGAGATTCAGAAATTCGGAGATTCAGAGATTCAGTGATTCAGAGATTCATAGGTTTTGGAATTCATAGATTCTGGAATTCAGAGATTCAAAGATTCAGAGATTCAGGGATTCAAAGATTTAGAGATTCAAAGATTCAGAAATTCAGAGATTCAAAGATAAAGAGATTCAGTGATTCAGAGATTCAGAGATTCAGAGATTCAGAGATTAAGAGTTTCAGAGATTCAGAGTTTCAGAGATTCAGAGATTCAGAGATTCAGAGATTCAGAGATTGAGAGATTCAGAGATTCAGAGATTCAGAGATTCAGAGATTCAGAGATTAAGAGATTAAGAGATTCAGAGATTCAGAGATTCAGAGATTCAGAGATTCAGAGATTCAGAGTTTCAGAGATTCAGAGATTCAGAGATTCAGAGATTCAGAGATTCAGAGATTAAGAGATTCAGAGATTAAGAGATTCAGAATTTCAGAGATTCAGTGTTTCAGAGATTCAGAGATTCAGAAATTCAGAGATTCAGAGATTCAGAGTTTCAGGGATTCAGGGATTCAGAGATTCAGAGATTCAGAGATTCAGAGATTCAGAGATTAAGAGTTTCAGAGATTCAGAGTTTCAGAGATTCAGAGATTCAGAGATTCAGAGATTCAGAGATTGAGAGATTCAGAGATTCAGGGATTCAGAGATTCAGAGATTAAGAGATTAAGAGATTCAGAGATTCAGAAATTCAGAGATTCAGAGATTCAGAGATTCAGAGTTTCAGAGATTCAGAGATTCAGAGATTCAGAGATTCAGAGATTCAGAGATTCAAAGATTCAGAGATTAAGAGATTCAGAATTTCAGAGATTCAGTGTTTCAGAGATTCAGAGATTCAGAAATTCAGAGATTCAGAGATTCAGAGTTTCAGGGATTCAGGGATTCAGAGATTCAGAGATTCAGAGATTCAGAGATTCAGAGATTCATAGATTAAGAGATTAAGAGATTAAGAGATTAAGAGATTAAGAGATTAAGAGATTCAGAGATTCAGAGATTCAGAGATTCAGAGATTCAGAGTTTCAGAGATTCAGAGTTTCAGATATTCAGAGTTTCAGAGATTCAGAGATTCAGAATTTTAGAGATTCAGAGATTTAGAGTTTCAGAGATTCAGAGATTCAGAGTTTCAGAGATTCAGAGTTTCAGAGATTCAGAGATTCAGAGATTCAGAGATTCAGAGATTCAGAGATTCAGAGATTCAGAGTTTCAGAGATTCAGAGATTCAGAGATTTAGAGATTCAGAGTTTCAGAGATTCAGAGTTTCAGAGATTCAGAGTTTAAGAGATTCAGAGTTTCAGAGATTCAGAGATTCAGAGATTCAGAGATTCAGAGATTCAGAGATTCAGAGATTCAGAGATTCAGAGATTCAGAGATACAGAGATTCAGAGATACAGAGATTCAGAGATTCAGAGATTCAGAGATTCAGAGATTCAGAGATTCAGAGATTCAGAGATTCAGAGATTCAGAGATTCAGAGATTCAGAGATTCAGAGATTCAGAGATTCAGAGATTCAGAGATTCAGAGATTCAGAGATTCAGAGATTCAGAGATTCAGAGATTCAGAGATTCAGAGATTCAGAGATTCAGATATTCAGAGATTCAGAGATTTAGAGATTCTGAGATTCAGAGATTGAGAAATTCGGAGATTCAAAGATTTAGTGATTCAGAGATTCATAAGTTCTTGAATTCAGATATTCAGAAATTCAGAGAAATTGATATTAAAATTGACTTTGAAAATTGAATTGAAAATAAAAATACAAAAGCTGCCAATGCAGTCACCTCAACGGCCATAACAACCATCTGGTCTAAGACAAACAAACTCTAAGTCATCATCTGGATTAAGATAATTAAATACCAACCGAAAAATATCTCTAAACTTTTGAACCACCCGCAAGTACACACACACACACCTTTTGCAATTTCATCGAGCGGTACAATGTGAAGAAGGACGTTCTCATCGGAATGGACTGGTTGACTGCCGCCAAACTGCAAGGTGTTTAAATTGGCCCGTTAATCGACATCTTACCTCGCCCCCTTTTAATTAATATTGCATTTCATAAGCCGAGCGCGATATGGTGAACACTCTTCTCACTGGCATTTCTACATACAGGTGGCGAGCTTCGTCATCGTTGTCGACGTCAATCGAAGCGTACTAATTCACGTGTTATGTTTTAATTTAGTTTGCGTGAGGAGATTTTAGCGGTCGATCGGTCCGATGGTGGCAGCCTCTACCGTAGAAACAATAATAAAATTTATGTGCGCATTAAGATTATTATTTTAAATTAAAGAGCGAGAGGCAGTGGCTTGCCGCTCGGCGCTCAAAGAAGAAGAGTATAAAAAGATGGGCAAAAACTTCCAGTCATTTCAGAGGATGTAACGAGCTGGGCTGGGCAATGGTGATAGCCTGACTCCGCCTTTTCCAAGCAATAAAGGTGTTTAAATCATATGTGGCGATGATGGTAATGTTTGTCTTTGAGTTCTTTGCTTCTGGTTGGAAATGTGATGTTTTGCTCTTCACCATCATTATTATCATTTATTGTTGCTACAATTAATTTTATTAATAATAATCGATTAATCTGATTGAATGATCAAAGCAACGAGTTTGTGGTAAATAATGCTTGTCGATTGGCTAAAGTCGTGACTAATTAATAAGGGCCATAAACAATTTTGATTAGCTATAGGCATGGGGTTTTGAAGCACCATTTGTAAGTACGGGTATGACCATTGTCTTATATACCAACAGCTTGGATGTTATGGTTAAATTCCTGGATTTGAAGAATATGACGGACTAAAGTAGACTTTGTTGGCTTTGGGCTGCTACGGTTGACCCGAGATAGTTAAAGGATCATAATTGAGGGAACAATTTTGGATATTATACTCGCAGATGTGGCCACCATGTACATTGTTTTGCTCTCATTTATGTGCAGTTCCGTCAGAGTATCGGATCACTTTCTCCAACGCCAGGTTGAAGAGGACGCAGGCCTAGACATTTTTACATCACTTGCATAAGGGTGTAAATGTAATTAGTCGTTGGTTTGCTTGGGATGAATCCACACTGGTACGGATCAAAGATGACTTTAACTTAGTACGTACAGCAGTCTGGCATCGCTTGTTCCTCCCATATCTGCACTAGGCCTTACTCTACCTGCACTTATGGCAAGTCTTTTCGCTTGACCGCAGTTATTCCTGGTCTCTTCGTTGCGAAGGGCAGCCGTGTTGCTTTCTGCTATCTCTATGACTCGTTGTCCATTGTCATTATTTTTCTTGTGTAAGCTATGAGTACCAATGGACTGCCTGAATACTGGCTCCCTATCTATTTTAGCATTCATATTCCCCAGAAGGATTTTTACATCATACTGAGGGCAGGAATGGAGTTCCCGTTCGACAGGTTAATAGAATTCCTCTTTTTCATCATCTAGGTAATCCTCTGTAGGTGCGTGAACGTTTATGAAGCTTATGTTTTTAAATCTGCCCCGCATGCGAAGGGTGCATAGCCTTTCAGTTATTGGCTTGAAGCCGATAACGGTGGGTTTTATTCTTTTGCTGACTAGAAACCCCCCCCCCCCGCCGAGCTTGTTTTTTTAAGGCTCCATTCCCCGAACACCGCATCTTCTGGGTTATTGTTATGTCAGCCTTATATTTGGACAGGGTATCGGCTATCTGCTGTGTAGCTCGAGCTTTATACAGTGATCGTACTTTCCATGAAAAAATTCTTAAATCTTTTAGCCGTTTTCGTTGCCGTGGTCGTCGTCGTTCATCAGTGTATCCGAGGCTGATTTGGGTTTCCGTAATCACCTTTTTTTTACAGGCGATGTTATTGGCCTCGCGCCAACATTACTTTGAAGGGACTATCCCGATTATTTAGCTTTTCCTTTATTGGAGGAAAATTACCGGCGGCCTCCACGTGGAGATTTGATCGCACTTCCACTAGTCGTAGATAGTTACGGCCACCTGAAATTCTGAAGCATTCTGTGTTGTTCGCCCTATTCTGCGGATGGCTGGCCGCCATCGACACTTATATCGATAGTAAATATATATGAGTTCGAATCGTGAGTTATGGTCGCGAATTAATAAAAAAATTTCATGGAAAGTTTCAGTTTTCCCCGAATTTCCCATTTTTCCGGGCAAATTTTCCAATTTTGCTCTCTCCGAATAAACCTTACTCGGACTATGATGAAGATTTTAAAATAAAAATGGGCAAAATCTATCCCGCCGTTCTTAAGTAATGGGGTTACCAACGAACAGCATTTCATTATTATTTTTATAAGTTATGAGTAATCCGTTTTCGTAAGCAAATTAAATGATCCTCAGCCTAATTCATTGGAAACGTCTAGCTAACACGCGTCCAAAAGACCATTTACTTAATTGCCATACATAAATGTTAATCACACGGCGACTACTGTCTGGCGATTGATCATAAAAACCTGTATTGGAAAGTAATAGGTCTGTTTTGGGGAATTCCTACCACATTTGTCACAGCAAAATCCAGAGCAGTTGTATTTTTTATGTTGCCAAAAGGACCTGAGGGGGAGAAACCCTATCGCACAAGTGAGTAACATTTATTTGCCTTTTGGTCGTTTTCGTCTTAGGCATGCTTGGGAATTTTTGTCATACCGATGTCATAGCCAAAGTAACTACTGCTTCCTCACAAAGTCTAAAGCTAAAAAGTTCCAAAAAACACATTTTCCTCTCAACAATGTTTTCGACTGCAAATCTGCAGAGTTGTTCTTCTTTGGTTTCGTTTTAGCCAGTAACTTCTTCGCTTTGCTGTTTCGGTTTGTTAATGAGGAGAATGAAGCGCCGCCGCTACTGCAGTCGCCGCTACTACCTCTGACGCAAGATTTATGATCGTAATACATTAAGTTGCGTCTACACAACATGATAAGTTGAGTGTTGGTTTCGTTCTGTTTGGGAAAATGAAAATACAGGATCAAAGAAACAAAAAATAAATCTTGGAGCATATATGCGACTGAATGCATAGCGGACATTAACATTCGCGAGGTCCAGTCCACTGCAGAGCGATTTTTTCTTCTTCTGCATTTCATGCAATTTACCATTAGTCGAAATCATCCGCATTCGTATCCTTCCGCACTTTGCACCTCGGCGGCCGTCCGTATTATTAATGGAAACATGAATAATTGCCCCGCAGCTGTGTATATGTAATGATATTTTCTGGAGAAGTTGTTGTTGCTGTTGTTGTTCTGCTTGACTTTGTATTATTTGTTTTTGCATTGAGAGAAGAGCTGAGGAAATTTAACCCTCAAGCCGTAGGCTTTTGGTTGATTGAATTCCTTTTATTTCACGCAAATGAGAGGAAGAGCTTGCGCAGCAAATTGATGATTGGCCATTGTTCGAGGCGTTACCTGTTGCCGCGCCGCCAGACAAGAAGGCGATACCAGGTGAAAGTTAATATACACCAGTCAAGGTATAAATCAAAGAAACTGGGCCATAGTTTTGTGTGAAGTTGTTGTTGTGCGTTATCCTTTTTAGTTTTTTTCTTTTTCTTTTCCTTTGCTGCCTGCTGCAACCTGAAGGTACACATCACACATTTCGCTGACTGAATCGTTGTGACCTTGAAATATTAATGATGTTATTTTAAGATAAATTTAGGTGGGAATTAGTGTATCCTTAAATTCTCTATGTATGAGTTTAACTTGTCATACCGAAACCAGGAACTGAAAGGCGCTACTTTTAGTCCTAAAGGGAACCCACTTTCAGTTTACTCAGCTGTCAGCTTTGAAAGTTGTTACAGTAGCACATTGTCTACACTGCCCGGCTTAGAGGTAAGTTATGGCGAGTATTGGCTGCCAGCCATCAACAGGATCTATTCTGACTGTTGGAAGTGCAATCAACTTCTAACCGCCGGTAATTTTTCTAAAAGGAAGAAAAATCTGAATGATCGTGATAGTTCCATCAAAGTAAGGTGGGTGCGAGGTTTAAAACATTGCCCGTAAAAAACGATTATAAGGGATATTTGCGTAAATACTGAACATAAACGAAAATGGCTAAACGTTTTAGGAATTTCCTCATTGAACGTACGCACACAACACAATAACCAGAAACATACAGTACAGCTGTCATGCAAGACATCATCAGCTCGAGGTGGACATCCTTGTCAGTAAAAGACAATGGATATACTATTGTCGGATATAAAGCTATCTTAGCCTCCAGGCCCAATTTAAGTACATAGAAATTCAGAGAAATTGATATTAAAATTGACTTTGAAAATTGAATTGAAAATAAAAATACAAAAGCTGCCAATGCAGTCACCTCAACGGCCATAACAACCATCTGGTCTAAGACAAACAAACTCTAAGTCATCATCTGGATTAAGATAATTAAATACCAACCGAAAAATATCTCTAAACTTTTGAACCACCCGCAAGTACACACACACACACCTTTTGCAATTTCATCGAGCGGTACAATGTGAAGAAGGACGTTCTCATCGGAATGGACTGGTTGACTGCCGCCAAACTGCAAGGTGTTTAAATTGGCCCGTTAATCGACATCTTACCTCGCCCCCTTTTAATTAATATTGCATTTCATAAGCCGAGCGCGATATGGTGAACACTCTTCTCACTGGCATTTCTACATACAGGTGGCGAGCTTCGTCATCGTTGTCGACGTCAATCGAAGCGTACTAATTCACGTGTTATGTTTTAATTTAGTTTGCGTGAGGAGATTTTAGCGGTCGATCGGTCCGATGGTGGCAGCCTCTACCGTAGAAACAATAATAAAATTTATGTGCGCATTAAGATTATTATTTTAAATTAAAGAGCGAGAGGCAGTGGCTTGCCGCTCGGCGCTCAAAGAAGAAGAGTATAAAAAGATGGGCAAAAACTTCCAGTCATTTCAGAGGATGTAACGAGCTGGGCTGGGCAATGGTGATAGCCTGACTCCGCCTTTTCCAAGCAATAAAGGTGTTTAAATCATATGTGGCGATGATGGTAATGTTTGTCTTTGAGTTCTTTGCTTCTGGTTGGAAATGTGATGTTTTGCTCTTCACCATCATTATTATCATTTATTGTTGCTACAATTAATTTTATTAATAATAATCGATTAATCTGATTGAATGATCAAAGCAACGAGTTTGTGGTAAATAATGCTTGTCGATTGGCTAAAGTCGTGACTAATTAATAAGGGCCATAAACAATTTTGATTAGCTATAGGCATGGGGTTTTGAAGCACCATTTGTAAGTACGGGTATGACCATTGTCTTATATACCAACAGCTTGGATGTTATGGTTAAATTCCTGGATTTGAAGAATATGACGGACTAAAGTAGACTTTGTTGGCTTTGGGCTGCTACGGTTGACCCGAGATAGTTAAAGGATCATAATTGAGGGAACAATTTTGGATATTATACTCGCAGATGTGGCCACCATGTACATTGTTTTGCTCTCATTTATGTGCAGTTCCGTCAGAGTATCGGATCACTTTCTCCAACGCCAGGTTGAAGAGGACGCAGGCCTAGACATTTTTACATCACTTGCATAAGGGTGTAAATGTAATTAGTCGTTGGTTTGCTTGGGATGAATCCACACTGGTACGGATCAAAGATGACTTTAACTTAGTACGTACAGCAGTCTGGCATCGCTTGTTCCTCCCATATCTGCACTAGGCCTTACTCTACCTGCACTTATGGCAAGTCTTTTCGCTTGACCGCAGTTATTCCTGGTCTCTTCGTTGCGAAGGGCAGCCGTGTTGCTTTCTGCTATCTCTATGACTCGTTGTCCATTGTCATTATTTTTCTTGTGTAAGCTATGAGTACCAATGGACTGCCTGAATACTGGCTCCCTATCTATTTTAGCATTCATATTCCCCAGAAGGATTTTTACATCATACTGAGGGCAGGAATGGAGTTCCCGTTCGACAGGTTAATAGAATTCCTCTTTTTCATCATCTAGGTAATCCTCTGTAGGTGCGTGAACGTTTATGAAGCTTATGTTTTTAAATCTGCCCCGCATGCGAAGGGTGCATAGCCTTTCAGTTATTGGCTTGAAGCCGATAACGGTGGGTTTTATTCTTTTGCTGACTAGAAACCCCCCCCCCCCGCCGAGCTTGTTTTTTTAAGGCTCCATTCCCCGAACACCGCATCTTCTGGGTTATTGTTATGTCAGCCTTATATTTGGACAGGGTATCGGCTATCTGCTGTGTAGCTCGAGCTTTATACAGTGATCGTACTTTCCATGAAAAAATTCTTAAATCTTTTAGCCGTTTTCGTTGCCGTGGTCGTCGTCGTTCATCAGTGTATCCGAGGCTGATTTGGGTTTCCGTAATCACCTTTTTTTTACAGGCGATGTTATTGGCCTCGCGCCAACATTACTTTGAAGGGACTATCCCGATTATTTAGCTTTTCCTTTATTGGAGGAAAATTACCGGCGGCCTCCACGTGGAGATTTGATCGCACTTCCACTAGTCGTAGATAGTTACGGCCACCTGAAATTCTGAAGCATTCTGTGTTGTTCGCCCTATTCTGCGGATGGCTGGCCGCCATCGACACTTATATCGATAGTAAATATATATGAGTTCGAATCGTGAGTTATGGTCGCGAATTAATAAAAAAATTTCATGGAAAGTTTCAGTTTTCCCCGAATTTCCCATTTTTCCGGGCAAATTTTCCAATTTTGCTCTCTCCGAATAAACCTTACTCGGACTATGATGAAGATTTTAAAATAAAAATGGGCAAAATCTATCCCGCCGTTCTTAAGTAATGGGGTTACCAACGAACAGCATTTCATTATTATTTTTATAAGTTATGAGTAATCCGTTTTCGTAAGCAAATTAAATGATCCTCAGCCTAATTCATTGGAAACGTCTAGCTAACACGCGTCCAAAAGACCATTTACTTAATTGCCATACATAAATGTTAATCACACGGCGACTACTGTCTGGCGATTGATCATAAAAACCTGTATTGGAAAGTAATAGGTCTGTTTTGGGGAATTCCTACCACATTTGTCACAGCAAAATCCAGAGCAGTTGTATTTTTTATGTTGCCAAAAGGACCTGAGGGGGAGAAACCCTATCGCACAAGTGAGTAACATTTATTTGCCTTTTGGTCGTTTTCGTCTTAGGCATGCTTGGGAATTTTTGTCATACCGATGTCATAGCCAAAGTAACTACTGCTTCCTCACAAAGTCTAAAGCTAAAAAGTTCCAAAAAACACATTTTCCTCTCAACAATGTTTTCGACTGCAAATCTGCAGAGTTGTTCTTCTTTGGTTTCGTTTTAGCCAGTAACTTCTTCGCTTTGCTGTTTCGGTTTGTTAATGAGGAGAATGAAGCGCCGCCGCTACTGCAGTCGCCGCTACTACCTCTGACGCAAGATTTATGATCGTAATACATTAAGTTGCGTCTACACAACATGATAAGTTGAGTGTTGGTTTCGTTCTGTTTGGGAAAATGAAAATACAGGATCAAAGAAACAAAAAATAAATCTTGGAGCATATATGCGACTGAATGCATAGCGGACATTAACATTCGCGAGGTCCAGTCCACTGCAGAGCGATTTTTTCTTCTTCTGCATTTCATGCAATTTACCATTAGTCGAAATCATCCGCATTCGTATCCTTCCGCACTTTGCACCTCGGCGGCCGTCCGTATTATTAATGGAAACATGAATAATTGCCCCGCAGCTGTGTATATGTAATGATATTTTCTGGAGAAGTTGTTGTTGCTGTTGTTGTTCTGCTTGACTTTGTATTATTTGTTTTTGCATTGAGAGAAGAGCTGAGGAAATTTAACCCTCAAGCCGTAGGCTTTTGGTTGATTGAATTCCTTTTATTTCACGCAAATGAGAGGAAGAGCTTGCGCAGCAAATTGATGATTGGCCATTGTTCGAGGCGTTACCTGTTGCCGCGCCGCCAGACAAGAAGGCGATACCAGGTGAAAGTTAATATACACCAGTCAAGGTATAAATCAAAGAAACTGGGCCATAGTTTTGTGTGAAGTTGTTGTTGTGCGTTATCCTTTTTAGTTTTTTTCTTTTTCTTTTCCTTTGCTGCCTGCTGCAACCTGAAGGTACACATCACACATTTCGCTGACTGAATCGTTGTGACCTTGAAATATTAATGATGTTATTTTAAGATAAATTTAGGTGGGAATTAGTGTATCCTTAAATTCTCTATGTATGAGTTTAACTTGTCATACCGAAACCAGGAACTGAAAGGCGCTACTTTTAGTCCTAAAGGGAACCCACTTTCAGTTTACTCAGCTGTCAGCTTTGAAAGTTGTTACAGTAGCACATTGTCTACACTGCCCGGCTTAGAGGTAAGTTATGGCGAGTATTGGCTGCCAGCCATCAACAGGATCTATTCTGACTGTTGGAAGTGCAATCAACTTCTAACCGCCGGTAATTTTTCTAAAAGGAAGAAAAATCTGAATGATCGTGATAGTTCCATCAAAGTAAGGTGGGTGCGAGGTTTAAAACATTGCCCGTAAAAAACGATTATAAGGGATATTTGCGTAAATACTGAACATAAACGAAAATGGCTAAACGTTTTAGGAATTTCCTCATTGAACGTACGCACACAACACAATAACCAGAAACATACAGTACAGCTGTCATGCAAGACATCATCAGCTCGAGGTGGACATCCTTGTCAGTAAAAGACAATGGATATACTATTGTCGGATATAAAGCTATCTTAGCCTCCAGGCCCAATTTAAGTACATAGGCCTCATATTGAAGTGAACCCTACTGAGAAAAGTAGTGTCTCATTTTTCTTAACGCCTACGCTGTGGTAAGCATATAGCGGAGCATAATAAGGATGCGAACCCCTTCCCGCCGATCTCCAAGCCAGGAAGACTAATTTCATGAGTTGCTAAATGGAGAGCTAACTGAGGATTTGGAGTCTCGGCCACTGACGGACGATCACTCTAATATGCAGACACTAAGCGTAGAACAGGTAAGTATAACACCGGAACACTGTCGAGCCCATTTAACATCTGACAAGTTGATGGACTAGTCTGCGTCCTCTTCTACCTGTCATTGGAGAAAGTGATTTCAGACTCTGATTTAATGGACAATCCTTTGTAAGTCTATCCAGATACTGGCTGATGGAGACGATATTGACATCATTAGTAGAAACTATCTAGATTATTTAGCGGCGCAAAATAAGGCATATATCTGCAAATGCCCTGTCTGGTAGGCTCCCGACTCCGCCTCTTTGTTGAATTACAGGATCATCGATCTGATCTCGTATACCTGAATTGGAAAGGTTGGTTTCAAATAACGAGCAAGTTATAACACGGTTCTGTGGTCGTATGGAAGAGTGAGCGCGGTAGGCCTCTCTGCGGATGGATCGGACGGGACGTTCGTAGTAGGCCATAGAAACACTTCGTTATTCGCTAAGAATGTTTTTATAATGACAGTTTTGCAATGTCGTATATCTGCAGTAAGTCATCACTGTTCTCAGGTCACGACGTTTTGCCACGCTAGTCGTTCGCTGCCTGCGTACTTTAAGTCATTTAACTGGCTAATTTCTTAAAACGTCAATGCTGACTAAGTCGCATCGCGAAGCCCACGCTGTCCAAGTCTAAGCACCGCAAATCGCATGCTGCCAACGTCTACGCCCGCCAAGATCGAGCTGTCCAAATCCAAAAAACAAAGCCAAGCCCACGCTGTTAGAGTCTACATATCGCCAAACTCATGCTATCCAGGCTTACGGATCGCCAAAGCTCATCCTGTCAAAGTATACGCCCTCCAAGCTCACGCTCTCCAAATCTATGCATCTCCAGGTTCACGCTGTCCAAGTCTACGAATTGCCAAGTCCATGCTGTTAAAGTCTTCGTATCGCCAAGCTTACGCTGTCTAGGTTTACGCATCGCCAAGCCAATGCTGTCAATGTTTACGCTAGCGAATATCATGCTCTTCAAATCTGTGCATCGCCAAGCCCACGCTGTCAAAGTCTACGTTTCGCCAAGCTCACGCTGTCAACGTCTACGTATCACCAATCCCGCACTGTCCAGATTTACCCATCACCAACCCTATACTGTCAAAGTCTACTCCAGTCAAGCTCACGCTGTCAAGGTCTACTCACCGCTAAGCCCATTCTGCAGACGTGTACGCCCGTCAAGATCACACTGTTCAAATCTACACACCGCAAAGCCCATGAGTCTACGTATCACCAAGCTCACGCTGTCTATTTTTCCGTATCGCCAAGCTCATGCTGTCAAAGTCCACGCTCGCCAAGCTCAAGCTCTCCAAATCTGAGCATCGCCAGGCTCAGGCTGTCTAAGTCTATGCATCGCCAAGCCCATGTTGTTCAAGTCTACGCCTCGCCTAGCCCACGCGTTCAAATTCTACGTATCGCCAAGCTCACGCTGTCCAAATCTAACCAATGCAAAGCCCCCGCTGTCCGTGTTTACATGTCGCCAAGCTCATGCTGTCCAGGTTTCCGCTTCACAAACCCATGCTCTCAAAGTCTACGCTAGCCAAACTCATGCTTTACAAATCTATGCATCGCTAAGCCCCCGCTGTCCGTGTTTACATGTCGCCAAGCTCATGCTGTCCAGGTTTCCGCTTCACAAACCCATGCTCTCAAAGTCTACGCTAGCCAAACTCATGCTTTACAAATCTATGCATCGCTAAGCCCCCGCTGTCCGTGTTTACATGTCGCCAAGCTCATGCTGTCCAGGTTTCCGCATCGCCAAACCCATGCTCTCAAAGTCTACGCTAGCCAAACTCATGCTTTAGAAATCTATGCATCGCTAAGCTCACTCTGTCCAAGTCTATGCACCGCCAAGCCCTGCTTAAAAAAGAATTTTCTGTCAGTATCGCTCTACGCATGGAGTTATTTTCCCGTGCAATAACTGATTGTGAAGCATATCGGAGACGATTAAAAAACAATATTGTGTGCAGCCATTGTTATTGCTTGAATACAATTTTAATTTTTCCTTAATTCTACTACTACGTATTGCTTGGACACTTTACGGGGAATTTAAAAAAAATATATTTCTTAGGCTCGGTGGGGAATTGAACCTGCATTTTGGACGAGTGTATCGGTATCGGCCCGCACTCTAGCTGACTTGACTACTGTGTTGTGTATAGACAGAGCTACTTATTGTCTAGTCATAGTTTTATGTTTATATTAATCGTACGGTTTGTAGCGGTGTCTTGGTGTCAGAACAATAACAAGCAAGGAATGAAATAATGAGATCAAAATTATGACATTTCGGTTCATCAATTCTTGAAACGTTCTTTTGACAATTCTCAAAAAACCTAATTTTTCTGCGGCACTCACCTCTTAACTGCCGTTAACTTATTGCACAGCAGCAGTAGCCCACCAAGCGAAAGTGCTTCTCTATCTTTTGATGGAATTAACGCGGCTGCGCGTAATTGATCATTTATCAACAACACGCCGGATAATCTTCTTTATTGTGGTAAAGTCCCCAAAATATTTTGATTTCATAAACCGACAGCAACTTTCACATCATATCGCACAGATCCTTAAAAGAATTACATTAGCGGGCGTAGTAATGCCATATGCCAACCCATGCGTTTAATCTTACGACGATCAATTCTTGAAGTTTACGCATTGCCTCCAGCCACTGAGATGACGGTGCCGTTGTGTTGTTTGGTTGTGCCTGCAAAAATTTGTAAATTATTGCAGACCTCATCAGGAGGATGAATGTCTGCTTTGTAGTCATGGAGTTGGTTGGTTGGGTCGTCCTTTCCTTACTTTTAATTTTTGTTGTTGTTGTAACAATGCCTCATAAAGAGGAACTTATGTCGTTTTGTTGTCAGATCAATGTTGTGCCCAACCCCCAGCGCAATGAGAGTCTGAGAAAGAGAGTTGGTTGTCAGGCGCACCATTTCCCCCACTTTGGTCACCAACTGGCGGCGGTCAACTGATGTGCTTCCTGAGCTTGTGTACAGACATTGTGCACAAACAAAGTGGGGGATTTAAGAGGAGATTTTAATTGCATCGCACCTGCGATTACTCAAACAGTCGACACTTATGCCAACTTTTGCTTAATGAATTCAACAATAGTCTCGTCCATCGTACATCGGTGCAGATTATCCAACTTTTCAAGGCCCCAATCTGCCAATTGAATGCAATCAACGCCGATGTGGTTCAAGAGCGAAGCATACAGCGAGGTGCATTGAGGCGCTTATATCCATGCCGCCTTGTATAGTCGAACAGATTTGGAAAGCTGGAGATTCGGTTCACTTCAGTTGCGCTGTGTACATTAAGTTCAATTAAACGCGAGAGAACCTACTCCTCATTTCGACACCTCCTGTGAGCCTGTGTGTCCGTCCATTTATTTATGATTCTGCAATTTATTAGCGACATCTAATAATAATGCTAATAACGCCAGAAATCATAAAATATAATCAACACACGCTGATGCGCATGCCTCAACGCCTCTATACCTCGAAGATACATTAGCAGTGTGTCGCAGTTCTGGAACACCATATCACAATCGGATTTCCTCCCCCTCCCAATGTCTCGTAGATTCCTGGGAGAAATTTCTTACTCTTCGAATGAGGGGATTACTGTTCTGGACTTACACGTCTTGTGGGCAATAGCGAGGTTGGTACGGCTGTGATGGGTGGGTGGATTTGTTTGAGTAACTGACAAACTCGTTTGCATTAGCTTTGTTCTGCTATTCTGCGGCGTCAAAGTAATTCTTTGAGAGCATAAAAGACTAAAGGCGTTCAGTTAGTTTTACTTAATGCAAATCCGATTTAGTTTATGGCCGACCAAGATGTCATACTGTTACCAACGCTGTCCAGGTATACAATAGGCACAATTTCTATTCATATCTCAGTGAATTGATGTGCTGTTGCATATGTTGTAGTCGTAGGTTTGTTAAACGAGCAATTGTTGGTTCAAACAATACTCAACAAAAACAGAAAGGTTTTGAAGACTTAAGCCATATGCTTTAGTAAACTGCATTTCCACTTAAAAGCACAAAGTTTTACAACATCAAAATTGAAATGCAAATTTTTCCAGTGACTGTTGAGAAATGTTAGCTTTGTAATAAATGTAACACCATGTTTTCACAGAGAAGATGTTTTTTGAAAAGCTACTTTATTTTATACGCATGTAAAAGTGCCATCGATAAATTATTAGGATTAAAGCCGAAGCTGGTTCATCATCATTATAATATTTGGTTCTATAACCGGTGTCCGGACCTGGCCTCATGCAAAAAAATCTCTCTACCGGTCCCGATTTCGAGTCGATGTCATCCACTTTGGCATCCCTAAAATCTGGACGTCCTGGTCTATGTCATCCTTCCAGCGTAGACTTGGCCTGCCCCTTTGTCGTGTTCCATGAATCCTACCGCAAAGGAGTTTCCGAGCAGGATTCGTTCATGCGAGCTAGGTGTCCTGCCCACCGGAGCCTACCGAGCTTAATTCTATTCACAATGCCGACATCGCGGTAACGCCCGTAAATCTCATCATTATAGAGTCTCAGGAATCGTCCTTCCTCACATACGGGGCCAACAATTCTCCGTAAGACTTTTCTCTCAAACGCGGCTAAGAAGTCAAAATGCTTTTTGATAAGCACCCAAGTCTCGGATCTATATGTAAGTACTGGTATGACCATTGTCTTATATATCAGCAGCTTGAATGTTATGGTTAAGTTCCTGGATTTGAAGAGTCTTGACAGACTATAGTAGGCTTTGTTGGCTTTAAGCAACTGTGCGTGTATTTCTGGTTCCATGCTGTTATCGGCTGCTATAGTTCACCCGAGATAGTTAAAGGATTGCACTACTTCAAATTCGGGCTCCACTATTTGAATTTGGGGACCAATGTTGGATCTTCTACTCGCAGACGTGGCCACCATGTACTTTGTTTTGCTCTCATTTATGTGCAGTCCCAGATTTCGTGCCGCCTGCTCTATCTTGATGAAAGCTTCCTGTACAGCTCTTCGGTTTCTACCAACGATGTCAATATCGTCTGCGTAAGTCATTATCTGAATGGACTTATAGAGGATTGTTCCCCTCGCCGTTACGTCAGAGTCTCGGATCACTTTCTCCAACGCCAGGTTGAAGAGGACGCAGGCCAGTCCATCCCCTTGTCGGAGCCTGATATAGATTTTGAATGGGCTTGATAGTGTTCCGTATATTTTCACTTGGCTTATAACATTGGTCATGGTCAACTTACATAGCCTTGTCAGTTTATTTGGGATGCCAAATTCTCTCATGGCTTTATAAAGTTCTACTCTGGCTTTGCTATCATAGTCCCCTTTAAAATCTATAAAAAAATGGTGTAGCGAGTTTTGAAACTCTAGACATTTTTCCATCACCTGCGTTAGGGTGTAAATCTGATAAGTTGTGGATTTGCCTGGGATGAAGCCACACTGTTATGGACCAATGATGACTTTTAGATAAGGGAGAAAATCTTATACGCGGTACTCAACAACGTTATACCACGATAATTGCTGCATTTTGTGATATCTCCCTTCTTATGTATGGGGCACAGGATGCCTCTTCGCCAGTCTTCTGGCATAGCTTCTTCTTCCCATACCTGCACTATTATTTCGTAAAACACACTGACATATAACGCAACAAAACAGCGGTTAGGCTCATTAATAAAGGTGCAGATACTCCGCTTGTAGGGCCAGAACCATTCTGTGGTATATAGTACGGCATAATGCGGGATGAGATACGCAGAATAGGTAAGGCAGCTGCTTTCGTAAGATGGGAAAATCTTCCAGGCCTACGACAAGCAAATGAAATGATGGGAAACTATAACCCAAAGAGGTCTCGCTCGATTTTGGAACTTAGTGCAGTTAATATAAGAATAATTACGGGTTTCCTAAAAGCCATTGTAGACTGAAGGGACAGCTAAAGAAATTAAAATTAGAAGAGGATGGCAGCTACACGCTTTGTGGGGAAGCGAAGGAAGCCCGTGGCACATTCTCAATGAATGTGGAGCAACGATCGGACAGAATAGAGATCACATGGGATCTCACGCGATCTCGGAGTCTGCACGTCAGTGTCGCGAAACCCACAGCATATCATTAATTTCATAAGAGCCATTGATGTTGACGGGTGCTATAGTAATGGACATGCACTGTATCCGTGGCCTTGTTAGGGAAAACGCAATAGATCCATATCGGTCGCAGTGTTATTAGTATATACCCGTTTTCATCATCATTATCTTCGGTATGTCAAAGTTTAAAGTTTTTGAAAGAAAAGAACCAATAATCCCTCACGATATTCCAAAAAGACCATTTCTAAAAAAAGGACTAAATCTGTTAGAATACTCAATATGTTATTACCTTGTAGTTGTTGATTACTATTCTGAATGTTTAGAATGACTTCCAATTCAAAATAAGGTAGCCAATTATATCAGAAAAAATTTGGGAAATGTTTTTTCTTGTCTTGTTGACAAATGAGCTTTTATTTTTCGCACTAGATATTTACCTCTAAATCCATCCGCCTGCCGATTACTATCCGAGCAACATTATTATCATACATTGTAGCGAGTGAATTGCATTGACGATGGTGGCGCGTGGTGATCGCATCATCAGGCAACCATTGAGCAAAGTATAACCTCAAATAAATCGCTTTGTGTCGCAGTCCGCTATGCTCGGTGCGATACACCCACGTTTTCATTAGTGCATCGCGTCCAACGCTTGGCCCATTATCGCCTCCATTCAGCAGATCATCATCGTTCGCTGGCAGTATTTATTACAAATTCTTAGTCAGATGGTGTTGGCAACCAAAACACTGTTTACCAGCAGCAGCAGCAGCAGCAGCAGCAGCGCAAATGATGTGATAATGGCTACGCGGTTGCTCCCACTTCGCTCTCTCAGGGATTCATTCATTTTTCATTCATTTTGCTACTTAAGGATTTACTATCCAACTTTGTATCAAGGATCATTAATATACGTGGCTTAGCTCGCTCAGAGTGGAGTGCCCCGGAGTCTGGGTCTAGCGCGCGGTAGTTGCGTGTTCCTGCTGCCTATCTGAAGAATGCATCTATGCTCTGCAACGTACGCTTTACAATGTGTTGACACATCGCCAGGTAGCGTTCATTTTTGTTCACATTCCTCAGAGTAGCGGACAGTGTCGGCTGTGCAAAATAAAGTACTCCGTGTGCTCTGTGCTTTCTGTGCTGCGGTGACAAAGTGACACTAGACTATGGCAGCGTGCGCAGCGTAGTTTATCAATTTAGTGCTGGTTGGTAAGTAGCGAAGAACAATCTGTGGATTCGTGGAGTAATTTGTATTTTGGAAGAGATACGCAATTGTCTCGCGCTCCTTTTTTTTTATTTTCTTTTCCGTTTGGAAAAGTCTCATATCACTCTCTCATTATATTTTAGATTCTACTCTCTAGACACTGACAAGCGACAGAAGAAATTAAGTGCGTTTAACAGTCGTCTTCGCACGTTAAATGTTTATCTAAATATTGACACACATACGTGTGGTGTTCACACGAGTACCGACAATGAACACAACAAAAAAATTCGGTCAACAATAAGCCAATTTGCCATCTCCACGTCAACATCATAAAGGCGATGCATTTGGGTTAAAATCTTAGTTTCAAAGTAAATATTTGACACTGAGATAAGCTTGAGCGCCTTTCATCGTGACGGTTTGTGAAGATGGCAAATATTTACTGATTCCTGATATAAGACTTTTTGAGATTTAAAAAAAAACTGAAATTATTGCCAGTCTTGTCACTTCTCACAATTCTCAAGAAACACTAATCTTTTTTTAGTTACTAAACAATTTGATGATCTTTTTTTAGAAAATGCATGAATTTCTAAGCATTTTCTATGGAATGCCCTTAATTCCTTCGTTCAGAAATTGTGCGAAGTTGTATTCTTGATCATCATCACATAGGACAAGGTAAACACACTGTGTAGTATTGTGCAGTAAAGAGCCAGTTAGACTTCATCTGAAACCTAAGCTGATTTTGTCTGATTTTAATATTAGGCTGTTTAAGGGAACGCAGCTAGCGCTAAATTCTAAACATCACGTTGTCCAGAGATCAAACCATCAATCGATAAATCAATCCTTTGTCATATTCCCTGCAAATATCCAGCAGTCATCAGTTTCAGATCCAGTGTCCACTGTCATTCATTGCAACAAAGTAGCAACAATTACGAATCATTTCCATTTCCGGCTTAAGCACATAACAAAAACCTTACAGCTGACGTTTAGAAGCTATGACCAGCACCAGCATCTCACCTCACTCTACAACAACTACATTTATATATGCAATGCACCTGTCAACCATATGCGGCAAATACTCTAAATCCCTTTCTATATAGTTTGATAGTAGAAGAAGAAATAAATGCGATTTGTCCTTGCTGGTGGTAGACGGAAGGCACACACACAGCACTTTGGAGGACACGACATCCAGAAATCTGTGTTCAACTTCGTTGCGAAAATAACAAATGTCCAGCATTTCGTTTGCCATTTACCAAATGCCACTTACTAAATAGAGTTAATTAATTAATTAAATTGACTTGTTCGTTCAGCGGTAGAGGTGATATCGCTAAGGAACTAGCGCAGGTGGAATTGCGGTCAACGTTCATACAACAACAGCAGCTCCACTCCGCTACGCTCGTAAGCGAGTAGTAATGTTTTACCTACATTACCAGCAGCAGATATCGAACTCTAACGGAAAAGGTGTTCTGCACGGCGCTGTTGACGCAGCTCGCGCGTATAGCAATCATTTAGCCGATTGATGTCGATTCGGTGAAATTTCTATAATCTATTTGCTGAGTATAATCTGAGATCATTTTCTTTTGCCCTCGTCGACAAAAAGATGGACGAATGAGAGAAGGAGAACGTCGGTGACGGCGACAATTATGGTGTGTGAGTCAAGTCAGAGGCAGTCGTTTAGTAAACGTCTCTTTGGTGGATACTTCGTGCAACGACGACACAAGTGGGGTTCTCAAAGAACAGCTATATTTGCTCTAGGGGAGCTAATTTCAATGAACCGTGGAGCGAGATGAAGCACGTGCACTTTTCTATTTTGTTTACTCGATTTTTATTTATGTTCTGCTGGTGACATTCAAGTTTCCTAACAAAAGACTTAGGTAACAAACTTGCCACCGATCTGTGTTTTAAGAGTCCTAACTTAATTCTAGTATGAGTTTTTGTTTATAACTTGATTTAAAATACTTAATAGATGAAGCAAAACTATAAAAACCATCCGCCAGTACCCCGGGCTTAGAACTAAATGTAATGATGCATATCCTGCTACAACAATTTCCTATTCAATTTTGTTCATATTATTGATCTATTCTTTCAGAATTTTCGTATGAAGTGGAAACATAGAAAAAAGTGCAGGGCAGCAAAATTAACCCACCTTATTTTCAAGTTACCCATTAAACTTCTCAAAGTGATATATGGCAAAAGCGGTAAAAACAACAACATTTTGACGGTGTACTGCTAGCACGAGTACTTATAGCTGACTCGGCAAACGTTCTGCCCAATCATAATTTGTTTAAAGTAAAATTTGTTTTTAATAAAAAATCAATAAATATTTTGACGTAACAAAAAAACACATTTCGGGAACGAAGCAATTTCTCGATCGATTTGTATGAAATTCGGTATGGCCTTTGGGGTGTCTTTTGGGATTCTTTTAAGGGTCTTTTGTGGATCATTTGTGAGTATTTTGGGAATCTTTTGAGGATATTTTAGAGGTCTTTTGAAAGTCTTTTGGAGGTTTTTTGAGTGTCTTTTGGGGGTTGTTTAGGCGTCTTTTTATGGTAGTTTTTTGGACTTTTGAAGAGTCCTTTAAGCATCTTTCGATTGTCTTTTTGGATTCGTTTGTAGGTCTTTCATTGATTCTTTTGGCAGTTTTTGGGCCTTTTTGATGGTCTTTTTGGGTCTTCAATAAATCTCTTGGAGGTCTCTTTTTTTTCCCATCTACATCAAATAAGTTTCACTTACACCGCGCGTAATGGTCACACTCACAGTTTTTTAAATTGCTTCACTGTATTAATGTCACGTTTCATTTGCAACATTTGCACACAATATCAAATAATAAAAATAATCTTTGTTGTAGGTATGTTATATAACGAATTAATTTTTCGTCGGAACTAAAATAAACTTCTTCAAAATCCTTATGTATATAATAAAGACATACCGCCTAACCGACAAATGAGTAAATATAGCCGATTTCGCGTATTAATATCAGTAGCCAAGTCGTCTAAACCGTGCATACCAGTGCGAATCTGCTGTAAGTTTAGCTTCAAATCCCGGCACTGTCAGTCGAACATTATTTTTTTAAAGAAAATAAATTTCCCCTGCTAATTACTATTCCGATAAATTCATATCATCATTGGAAATACTTACCCGGTCGGACAGTTGAATACTATCTATGTGATAAAAATAGTTTTTAATTAGTAAGGCAATATGATTCCTAGCTAGTTATGAATATGTCGGACGATATTAGCCGGAAAAAACCACTAGCAGCTGAATGGAGCCCATTTGCTTCCAAGTAGCAGCTACAGAAACTAGAAAAAGAAATTTTCGTAGGCACCAACCTCACCGAGAGGCTTAGGTTCAATAATAAATTCGATATAACGAAAAAAAGAGCAAACTACGCTCTCCATTTGGTTCATCCGCTTTTAAGAAGACGAAACGAAATAGACTGTTCAACATCATCAGACTGATCACCTACAAGCAGCTCATCAGAGAAGTGAAAACCAATGGCTATCTCATATGCCTTACCGTCTCACCAACAACGATGAAGAAGATCTCCCTATTTTAAACGAAGGTACTTAAAATCTCTACAGGGCTCTGGATGGTGCCAAATATCTACAAGTTTGTGTGGACTACAGGGCTTTACGAAGCAGCAGGTCTACTGCCAATAGCTTACCACTTGTTGCAAATAGCGAGGAAATTCGTTAACGGGCTGGAAACACATCTAAGTTCAGAGATGCAAGGACTGAGAATTGGGAAAATCGAGCCAAGCCACCAGTACATTGACATTACAGGTTTCACAGATGCTAGATTGAATGAAATCTTCAATAATCAAGACGCCTTCTTCTACGAGTAGAAGTAGTAGGAATAGGGCGAATAACACAGAATCCTCTAGAACTGCATGTGGCCGTAAATATCTTTGACTGGTAGAAGTGCGATCAAACTATCAAGTAGTGGCCGCTGGTAATTTTCCTCCAAATACAGGAAAAGCCAAATGATCGGACTAGTCCCTTTAAAGTAAGGTTGGCGCGAGGCCAATAACCTCGCCCGTTAAAAAAAATTATTACGGAACCAAAAATAAGCCTCGAAACACGGCAACGAAAAGGGTCGTTAAGAATTTTATCATGGAATGTGCGCTCACTTTATAGAGTAGTTGTGAGTATTAGATTTGCACGTAAAAATATCCTCAAAGCCACCTGGGTAACTCTTGATGGAGCCACTTGGCACCATATAGACAACATGTTGATAGACCGCCGCCACAACCCGAACCTGATGACGGTACGAACGTACCGAGGTGCCAACGTCGACTAGGACCACTATCTTGTTGGTATGGTGCTCCGAGCGCGAAATGCATCATCACGAAAGACTGCACCCGCGATTCAGATTCGAGTCAACATGGCTGCCCTTCGCAACGATGAGACCAAAAATAGCTACGGCCAAGCGATAGGAATCGCCGTAAATGCAGCGAGAGTAAGTCCTTGGGCTGAGATGTCGGGCGTAGAAGAGAAATGGACACGCCTTAAAAATACTGTCATTAGTACTGCTGACTCGGAAGACTGGCTCGATGACGAATGTAAGCTAGCGACTGAACTAGAGGAATATTGCGTACCGAAAAATACAACAATCTCATAGAATGCGGGCCCGCGAAGATGGACATAAACAGCTCAGAAGATATGAAAAAAAAGATCAACGGCGAAAGAAAGCGGCCTGGGAGAATAATCTCGTCCGTGAACTAGAACAGTACAGAGAGCAAGGACCACAACAGGTGCGGAAGTTCTACCAAGAGTCCGCGTTATGACGAAATATACACCGCGTTGCACATACTTCAAAGACAAAGTTGGTAATCTGATCGCCAATCTCAAAGACACCTGAGAGCGATGGGAAGAGTACTCTCATGACCTGCTTAATGGCCAGCTAACTAAGGAATTGGAGGCTTCACCAATGACCGAACACCACACTGTGCTGCCGCCTCCAAGTATAGACGAAGTTAGCAGAGCGATAAATCGTCTCAAAAATAATAAGGCCGCGGGATCGGGTGGTATCCCAGTGGAGCTGTTTAAAACAGGAGGCCCCGCAATACACCAAACATTTCATGAACTAATAGTTTAAGTATTGGAGGAAGAAGCGATACCAGGAGACTGGCGAAGAGGTATACTGTGCCCCATACATAATAAAGGAGATATCACTTCCTGCAGCAATTATTGTGGTTTAACGTTGTTGAGTAAAGTGTACAAGATTTTCTCCTCTATCCTTCAAAACAGGATAGCCCTATACGCTAAAGTCAACATTGGTCAATACCAGTGTGTCTTCATCCCAGGAAAATCAATAACTGATCAGATTTACACCCTTAGGCAAGTGATGGGAAACTGTGTAGAGTTTCAAAACTCACTACACCATCTTTTTATTGAATTTTAAGCCGCCTTTGATAGCATAGCCAGAGTAGAACTTTATAAAGCCATGAGAGAATTCAGCATCCCAAACAAACTGACAAGACTATGTAGATTGACCATGAACAAAGTTATAAGCCAAGTAAAAATATCCGAATCACTATCCAATTTAACATCTATAACGTGCACCGAGAAGGGCTGGCCTGCGTCCTCTTCAATCTGGCGTTGGAGGAAGTGATCGAAGACTCTGACGTAACGGCGAGAGGAACTGTTCTCTATCAGTCCATTCAGATACTTGCTTACGCAGACGATATTGACATCGTTGGTAGAAACCCAAGAGCTATACAGGAGGCTTTCATCCATATGGAGCAGGTGGCACGAATTCTAGGGCTGCACATAAATGAAAGCAAAACAAAATACATGGCGGCCAAGTCTGCAAGTAGAAGATCGAACATTGGCCCCTCAATTCAAATATTGGAGCGCGAATTTCAAGTAGTGCAATCCTTTAACTATCTCGAGTCAACTACAACTACGCGCACGGTTGCCTAAAGCCAACAAAGCCTACTATAGTCTGTAAAGACTCTTCAAATCCAGGAATTTAACCATAACATCCAAGCTGCTGGTATATAAGACAATGATCATACCAGTACTTACATATAGATCCGAGACTTGGGTGGCTAGCAAAAAGCATTTTTAACGGAGAATTATTGGCCCCGTATGTGAGGAAGGACGATACCGTAGGGCAGGACACATAGCTCGCATGAGCGAAGATGATCCTGCTCGGAAAGTCCTTTGCGGTAGGATATATGGAATACGACAGCGAGGCCGGCCAAGCCTACACTGGAAGGATGGCGTAGACCAGGCCCCTCAGAGTTTAGGGATGCAAAACTGGATGACATCGGCTCGAAATCGGGACCGGTGGAGAGATTTTTTACGGGAGGCAAGTACCGAACACTTCTTACGTGTCTCAAAAAATCAGCATTTAATACCAAGTTTCTGCTAAGAACATAAAAAGAAAATCTCAAGTAATTATCGTTCACCCCACAGTGCATCACCGGCAAAAGTGCGCGTGCTCAGCGATTGCAAGCTCGCGGGACAGTCAAATCGATTGCAATAATTAAAGGCGTCATTCACGTACATGTACTCTGACTCTTTAGGTTGGTCGGGCCAGT
Source organism: Nephrocerus scutellatus (assembly GCA_947095585.1). Taxonomy (NCBI): domain Eukaryota; kingdom Metazoa; phylum Arthropoda; class Insecta; order Diptera; family Pipunculidae; genus Nephrocerus; species Nephrocerus scutellatus. The sequence continues at coordinate 108,665,005 of OX352762.1, read as the reverse complement.
GGTGCATTTCGAGCGCGAAACAAAGTAACTGCTACCAGCGCGCGCTATTGCAGCTTACATTATCAATGCCAGGATTGAGATACCAATCACACTCCTCCTCCCTCTTATTATCCGCCAGCAACTACAGCCGCTTTCTCAGTTGTCTCAATCTTATCTGCTTTGTACGATGTGATTATCATATTCGTAGATCGTGTATCTACTGTTTTGCTATTTTCCATGACAGAAATTCATTCAATCTGTAGCTATTGCCGCTTTACCGTCGCGAGCGAAATACCCTAAAGATCTAGCGATGATAATGGAAATATCTGTTGCTTGTAGTATGTATGTATGTGTGCAATTCATTATTGGTGTAATTATTTGCTAGGACGATGGAGGTCAATTGATTTGTAATTAGCGAACATTTTTTCTTGGCAATGTTAGATGTGAGATTATACACATCATGGCATGTGTGATGATTTATTTGCGGCATTTTAGATAGGAACTTGTTGGATTTTCTTTCGAAATTACAGGAAATTTTTCATTTGAAATAAATATTTGTTGCCAAAATAAGAAAAGCAAACAAAAAATTTATTCACAGCGCTTTCTCTGGTCGCTAACTCAGCGCTCAGTGCTACCTGTGGTGATTTTAAAATGAACCGTAACGGTAAATTTGCAATGTTTTCCTTTTCATTGCAGACTGCCCTTTGACAAGGACTAGTAGCTGTGGATTAATCAAATCAAAGAAGAACACAATCCTCTCAGTTCAGCCGGGTTGGCTGACTGGCTAGTAGCTTGGCTGACAAAGTAACATCCTCCTGTGTTTCGTTGTTAGCCCACAAGATGACCTAATTTCTAAAGTTGAGTTCGATTAAAAAAAAACTCATCTTCATGTTTGTTCTTGCCTTGTTATTGCTTCTATGCCTATACACCATGATGGTCATGGGAAAGAAGGATCAGAAGAACTCTCCAACGAACGCGAACGCGCGATCGAAGGAATCATAAATTCCTCCCCAATATCCACATTACGACAGTAAATGGTCATTTTTCTGAAAATAATTGGTTTCCTTTGGGGGAAAGTTTCGCCTTGAATTGCATTGTTTTGCATTGCATTGCATTGAACGAACCTTGTTTGCTCTTGATGGAGCCCTGGAGTGGTGTTTATACGTACGCATCGGCCAGCGTATGTATACGTCTGGTCGTACCGTCGGCCATCTCAGTTGAGTAATTTTTCATCATCGATTGAACATACGCACGAAATCAATAAATAAACGAGCAACTGAACGGATCAGACGCTTCAATACTCGTACCGCAGAAGTAAACACACACATACACACAGAATCCTTGTAAAATAATAATTCATTCCATTATTATTTTGACATTTTATTTATTGTATTGAATGTGGGCATGCGAATGCGTGAATGCTTTATACAAATTGCTACTGACCACATGAAGACGGAAATAACAAGACGAAAAAAAACAGAAGAAGAACGCGGGCGTTGCAAAAACTTCAAATACTCGTACACATATATATCTGAAAGACTGTGCCCCGGATTTCCTCCATAATGCGTGGTAATTTTCCATTTTAGTGCAACAAAAATCCATCTTGTGAGGTCGCATCTTCATAATTACTGAGTACATTGACTTTCGTCGAAATTGAATTTATACGACGCTTGCCTAAACGTGAAGGCAGTCTCTTTGACTGCGCTCTGAAGCGAGACTATAACAAATCGCACTCTGCGGTGTGTGATGCTGCGCTTAAGGTTATTTCACTCATTACACTCTTAATTCGTCTCCGGCTGCCGAGAGTCATTAAGGCATTGCTCATTATATGCGCTGAAGATTAGCAATTTGCAAATGCCACTGGCAACAAGTTGCGCATTACAGTAAGCAAACGAAAGACTGAGGAAGCGAACGTGAGAATTTGATTGATTCGTTGATGGTAGGCCTTGTGCTGTGTGCAATGTTGTTTTGCAATATATACAAAAACACATTGTAATACAGGTCCTTGATGTATCCACTGTGTTTTCACATGCAAAGAAATTTTAGAAAATTTCTATATAACATTATAAATGTTATATTCTATATAACATTTAACCCTTTGAGTACCGAATTAGTTCACATAAAAAAATCGTTCTGCTTTTTTTTTTGTTGGTAAAAACACATTAAGGAACGCAAAAATGTAAAAAAAGTTAACTTTTGATTTGGAGTATATCCTTTTTGGAATGTCCACTGTTGTGGACAAAATGTTTCATCGGTCAACAGTGTTACCAGATAAAAAATAGATTTTCTAAAGAACTGATAGTAATAAAAATATTTTATTTTAAGTTTCTAGTTTCATCATCATCTACAACCGGTGTCCGGTGCTGGCCTCCAGCAAAAAAAAACTCCACCGGTCCTGCTTTCGAACCGATGTCATCCAGTATGGCATCCCTAAACTCTGGGCGTCCTGGTCTACGCCATCCTTCCAGCGTAGGCCCACCTCGCTGTCGTGTTTCATATATCCTACCGCAAAGGAGCAGAATCCTCTTCGCTCATGCGAGCTAGGTGTCCTGTCCACCAGAGCCTACCGAGCTAAATTTGCTCCACGATGTCGGCATCGCGGTAGCGCTCGTAGATCTCATCATTATAAAGTCTCCGGAATCGTTCTTTCCTCAAATACCGGGCCAATATTTCTCCGTAAGACTTTTCTCTCGAACGCGGCTAAGAGGTTAGAATGCTTTTTGCTAAGCACCCAACTCTCGGATCCATATGTAAATACAGGTATGACAATTGTCTTATACAACAGCAGCATGGATGGGATGGTTAAATTCCTGGATTTGAAGAGTCTTGACCGACTAAAGTAGGCTTTGTTGGTTTTGAGCAACTGTGCGCGTATTTCCGGTTCCATGTTGTTATCGGCTGCTACAGTTGACCCGAGATAGTTAAAGGATTGCACTACTTTAAATTCACGCTCCATTATTTTATTTGAAGGAGATATGTTGTTGGATCTTCTACTCGTAGACGCGGCTGTGTTTTGCTCTCGTTTATGTTCAGCCCCAGATTTCGTGCCGCCCCCTCGATCTGCTTGAAAGCTTCCTGTACAGCCCTTTGGTTTCTATCAACAATACAATCTCTATGCCGTCTGCATAAGCCGTCTCATCAGGCCAGTGATAACCTATGGCTATCCCATATGGTTCACCGTCTCACCAACAACGATGAAAGGAAGGTGCTTAGGATCTGAACAGGACTCTGGAGGATGACAAACAGCTATAAGTTTGTGTCGACTGCAATACTGTACGACGCGGCAGGTCTGCTGCCAATAACCGACCACTTGTTCCAAATGGCAAAGAAATTCGTTGATGGGTTAGAAACACATCCTAGTCCGTAGATGCAGGAACTGAGAATCGAGGAAATCGAGCCATGCCACCGCTATATAAACATCAGAGGATTCACAGATGCTAGATTCGACGACATCCTTAATAATCAAGACGTCTCCTTCTACGAAAAGGCCAGCAATCAACATTACAGAGGCTGAAGATCGCCCTGTTTATACCCCCTCTTATATTTTTTTCATTTTTATTTTATTTTAAAATTTATTGTTTAAAACTAAATTGCTTTAAATATAACATATAGTTGATTAAGTAGTCAAAAATATTGTTTAATAATAAGCAATAAAAAAAAGACAATGTAAATACGTCGGGCCCCTATTGTTGAGCCGACACTTATTAATAATAGTTATTTATAAGTTTAGTTTTAAGTCAAAATTGTATATTACTTAAATGTTTAATAAAATATCTTAATCCAATATGCATAAGCCAGTATCTGAATGGACTTATAGAAGACTGTTCCTCTCGCCGTTACGTCAGAGTCTCCAAACACTTTCTCCAGCGCCAGGTTGAAGTGGATGCAGGCCAGTCCATCCCCTTGTCGGAGCCCGTTTTAGGTGTTGAATGGACTTGATAGTGATACGGATATTTTTAATTGGCTTATAACATCGGCCATCGTCAACCTACATAGTCGTGTCAGTCAATTAGGGATGCCGAATTCTCTCATGGCTTTATAAAGTTCTACTCTGGCTATGCTATCATAGGCGGCTTTAAAGTCTATAAAAATATGGTGTAGTGAGTTTTGAAACTCTAGACATTTTTGCATTACCTGCTTAAAGGTGTAAATCTGATCAGTTGTTGATTTGCCTGGGATGAAGTCACAGTGGTATGAACCAATGATGACTTTAGTTTTTGGGGATATCCTGTCTTGAAGGATAGATGAGAAAATCGTATGCGCGGTATTCAAGAACGTTTTATCATGATAATGTTATACGTTTTTTAACGGGCGAGGTTATTGGCCCTGCGATAACTTTACTTTGAAGTGACTAGCCCGATCATTTAGCTTTTTCTATATTTGGAGGTAAATTACCGGCGGCCACCACGTGGAGGTTTGATCGCACTTCGGCCAGTCAGAGTTCTGGTCTGGCCACATGCAATTCTAGAGCATTCTGTGTTATTCACCCTATTCTGCTGAAAATTAAAAATTTTCATGTAAATTCAGCAATAACTGAATTTCACTATAAATGCTGAAAAATAAAAACACATGCGAAGCACTGACACCCAACAACAAAACAACCGCAATCGTAAAGAAAGCAACGCTGTCATTATATTATGACATGATCTGATGCCGCTAAATGGGAAAAATATTTGTATAGGAGCCCCCCGACTCCGCGGCCCGATCACTCTCAAATTTTAAGAGAAACTGTTGTAATGGGAAATACACATGTGTGCATCATCAGTGTTCGTAGAGACTGATTCTATGGATCTCAAAGCTGCTTGACTATCCGAGAAGTTGCGGACATCCTAAGTGCATAGTAACGTTTCTCTTCAGCCAAGACAGGACTTGTTTTTAATTGATATGATTTCTGCTTGAAAAAAACACTGCAGTGATTGGGAAGACGGAAAGAGAGACTAATATTTAGCTTTTTTTTAAGAAACACATCCGTCTACCCCAGCATCAGTTTTTGACCCGTCAGTATAAAAACTGATCGATTCATCTTTCAAGATAACATCTTCTTCCCAGAGTGATCTGGAGGGGATTGTGACCTGGAGGTTGTTGTTAAAATGTAGTTGCGGAATGGTGTAGTCTATACCTCCTGGCGGAGCTCTGAATAAATTCAGAATAGAGGAGTGCCCGAATTCATTTCTTATCAACTAGGAGCGACTTGTGGTGCGAGTGGTGTTAGGTTGAACAGTATGTCTAGTCCAGCGGACGGGTGGTGCGGATTGCTCCGCTCATAGATAGACAAGCTGATCGTTGGACTTTGGTTAGCTTGTCGCCTATTATTGCCTTGTCTAAGGCTTTCCACCAGATCACCACACCATACAGAAGTGTAGGTCTTATTACATTTATAGCCAATGAGTGATATGGTTTGATGAACCCATTTGTTACTGTTGGCTTTTTTACAGGAGAAGAGTGCCACTGTGGCCGTAGGAACTCTTTCTTGTATAGTTTCCAGCTTAGCTTTCTTTCCAGAATAAGACCCAGATATTTAGCTTTATCAGAGAATTCACGCACGCTTAAAGGGGTTCGCACCCGTATAATACTCGGCTATATGCTTGCCCCACAGCGTGGGCATTAAGGAAAAGGAGGAGAAAAGAGGAGATGTCTATGAGCTTGTGGTTTGAATGCCTGAGGATCATAGTGATGGGGAAGGACTGAACTTGGTAGAGCATTCCACATATGTATTCTAAGAATGAAGAACAAATCCCTTTAGAAAAAGATCTTTAGTTATCAATTGCTTGTGACATATACCTCCAATATTGTTTCAATAGTGCCGTACTTCACATTTTACAACTTAACTTAACCTAACGCATATTTGAAATTATTCCGGTTCTTTACTTTTCCATTATACCCGTAATTGAAAACGGCACTCAAATCATTCCTGCTAAGTGCAATTATAAATGCCCAAGGAGAATTTATGGTGGCACAACTCTTCGGCGGTTATTTTCCACAAAAACAAACCAGAAATTTCCACGGCCATTTTTGAGTTGTGTCACTTCTTCCTTGGCAACGAAGGTCTAACAGAATTAATGCTTTGTAATGACTATGCCTTATTACCCAAGAAAAAATGCAAATTTTACTCAACTTACAGGCAGAGGAATTTTATTTTGATATATAATTTAATTTTCAGGTGCGCTTGCTTATATTTGTGACAGACCTTCTCTTTTTGGTTAAATTACTGTCATTAGTTGGAATTTTTCGTCTTCCATTAAATTCGTGTGGGCTTGATCTTATTCTTATTTTGGCAGTAGTGCGCCGTGCTTCATATCGTTATCCATAAGGTACTCGTCGTCAGCCAATAATTTCTAGATAGAAATACCTTGCTTTCTGCGTAATTGATAATTATACGCCGTCGGGGATTTGCAGATGGCTAAATTATAATACCAGCGTTCCTGGATTATGTTAAGAAAAGAGGGCCCATTATCATTTCCTTGTAGCTGTTGATGCCCGGATGGTAAAATTCACCGAAGAACCAAGACTCGGTTTCGGTTCTCAGTCAGAGAACTGTTTAAGTTTGAGTACTCTCCTTGGCGTATTACACTTGGTCATAGTCAACTTTCATATATATAATCATTCCAATTTATTTGGGATACTAAATTCCAGAAAATTTCGGATTTACGATCATTGGACGGCATTTAACTCAGCTTTCAAATGGTTTGATGAAAATAAGACATTAGAAATTTTTCTGAAATTTGTTGGAAAATCAATTGGCAACATTCGGGAGTGGAAACGAGCAACAACTTTCTCGCTGTTCTACCGAAATAATGGTAATTGGATGGTTGTATATAGCTTATTATAAGATTGTCTTAAGCTTACAGACGCCGCGAAGAAAGAAAAATGGAATTATCCGCCGATCGGTCAGTCAATCCAAAGTTATTGTTATATCCCAGTCCTTGTTATGAACCCCAAATTATTTCAAAACGGTAATGATAATGGCTTTTCTCTCCTCTGTTACTCTAATCTAAATTACACCTCACTGGCGGTATCTTTGCGGTGATGTGAAAATCGCCCCCCAGGCGTCATATTATCAAATTTGTACAACTACGCGATATACGACCATAAAATGTTGATCTACAGCATAATGTATATTTCCGTGTGTTTCTTCCAAAAAATGTGGATCAAGATAAAAATTACGTACGGTGTCGTTTTGTGTGTTATCTTTGTGGTCGTCGGTCACATAAATCGGGGCCACAAGTTATATGGGCCCCACTCAAAGGACTTAAAGTTACCAACTAATAACAATAATTTTTGCAAATAAGGACACACACACACATACGAGTGTATACGAACACACAACCCGCACCTTCAATTATCTATAATAAAAATTTGTGGAAAATGTGCAATCCATCTCTTGTTGTGAGTAAATCTTCCGCTGCTTTGGTTGTCGTTCGTCGCAGAGCGTTGATCGCTGTGTTCTCAGTCAATACGAGCGGTTGGCAACTATTTTTTTTTTATTTTTATTTTTATCTTAAATAATAATATCTGGACTGATCAGCTTCGTTACGTTGCGTTGGGAGACAATTCTTATTAAAAGAACAGATGATGCCTTCCGGTGCATCTGTCTGTCATATGCGCGGTCGCCCATTTGCAACTTTGCATATTGTATGCTGAGTGGCAGGCAACATGCAGGCAGCACCAGCGCCAATCTTTATCTGGAAATGGGCAGAACTTTTGAGCCCGGTCACTGGCAGTGCAGTGCTCCGATCGAGGACATAATCATCAGTGTCAGATGAAAATTGACGACTACAACAATGCAATGGCACATATGCACAAAGGTATGTGTTGGTGTCAGTGCAGACCACGCTGTCAGGTATCGACCAATCGATCGATCGATTGAGCGTTTGATTGACTATCGATTGTTGGCATTCGCTGAGGATACCGTAAAATGGGATCACTCTGTACGCAGGGAATGTGATGAGATCACATTATTTGCATTATTTGAGCGATTTTCTTAATTAGGATGTAGATTTTATTTTATTTTTATAACGTTCACGCGCTCAAGGGATCTGCACACTTAGCACAGCGTGGGCTTTAGGATATAAGGGAGAGGAAAAGATGTGTTGTCTATGCACATGTGTCTTAAGTGACTGAAGATCAAACACAGGAAACACAGAGTCGGGCAATTTATTCCACTATTGTACTGCTAAAGAAGAAATCTCTGAATTGGTTAGTATGTCCGAAGATAGGCCTAATAATTGACTTGTGGGCTCGAGTTAATGCACAGGTATTGTGAATGGTTTGGAGAATGGGCGGAATGCTGGAAACAATCCTAAGATATTTATGCGATTCGATTAAGTTCGCGATATTTACGTCACCAGAAAGTTTTATCGCGCGGTTCTAAATTCTCCCTTGTAGATGTAATGTGGTCTTGGGGGCACCTGCCCAGACAATAGAATTGTATTCAACTTAAGGTGAATGTATGCCTTATAAATAGTAGCCAAATGGGAGTAGCGCAGTTTTAGAAAAGCTAAACATTTTGCAGTATTTTTAGCAACGGTGAATATGTGGTCGTTCCAACGAAGCTTGTTGCTGTATTGCGAGCTTTTCAGTTTCTTTGATGCATGATCCATTAATGGGAGAAGTTGGATGTTTAAATAACGCTTAGGCGTCTGACAGACAGACAGGGTTTTGGAAGCGTTAAGTTATACTCTATTGTGTAGTCCAACCTTATTATTCCGTCATGATCTCCACCTGGAAGATGCTAACAGAGTGAGGTGTAGGACCTTGAAAGGTAAAGGTTTTCAGAGTAAACTCCAGCAACTACTCCATGACTCATCTTGGATCCATCGGTTAATACAGTTGCATCAAAGAGCTCCCCAGCTCTCCCGTCCATCCAACTTTCACGAGGTGGAAACTCAGCGGCAAAGCTAGTATTGAAATGAAGTTTAGGAGTAGTAGTAGGAGTAGTTGGTTGAAGATGGCATCATCTCCTTTAGTAATACCTGCACTATATTGCAGTGGCCGTATTGTTTGTTAGCAAACCACCAAGTTTCTCTGAGCGCTGCACGCCGCAACGTATTTAATAAATATCTCGGGAGGTAGTAAGTGTAGGATTGTGCTCCAGTAATACCAACAGCTGCTGATCTCTGTAATCTACGTTGCAGGCATTGTACTTTTTATTAATCGCCAGCAACCAGACCATTGCACCATAGGAAGGAATAGAATGCACCACTGCTGTGTACAGCCACAGAGATATCCTCGGCTGCAGTCCCCATTTCTTGCCAATCGTTTTGCTGCTATAATAGAGGGCAATGCAAGATTTCTTAGCTCTGAATTCTATATTCGACTTGCAGCTGATCTTCCTGTCTAGGATTACGCCGTAATATTTCGCCTCTGAGATAAGCGTAAGTCTCTGGCCATTGAGCTTTGGCAGGGCAAAGTCCGATATTTTGCCCTTTCCATGACCTCACTGATTACGGAAAGGTACTGTGCTGACACAAGTGCCACCACGTCTGCATACGTCTGCATACGCGACAGTCTTCGTTCTGTCCATCTCAAGTGTCCTGAGGACCTTGTTTATAGCTAGCAGCCATAGAAGGGGCGATATCACAACCAACGGGGGAGTTCCCCTGTCGACTGATTTGGTAATACGGCTACTAAAACCAGATTTTATTCAAATTTCACACACACGCATACCTCCGATGACAATAATTTTAGTAACAATTTGGAAATGATCGGGCCATACATTTTTTTTTTCAAAATTAACCAGATTTTACTTTGGAAGTTCTTGATGTGGTTCTGATGGGGTTTTGAGAGGGTCTTGTGTGGAGTATTGAGGGCGTGACAGGATCTCGTTTTGATCTTAAGGGGATATTGAGGTGGTATTGGGAGGATCTTGTGTGGGTTTGAGGGGGATCTTTTTGGGTTTAAGAGAGGCTCCTAAGGGGTGATATTAATTGGGTCTTGAGGTGGTCCTGATGAATTTATTAAGGCGATCTTTGAGGTCGGTCTTTTATATAAAATATCGTTACCAAAGTTATTTTGCCCAATATCAATACTTATCTGATATGAACTAAAATGTCTAAACATCAATTTTCGTGAGTCCCAGCACAGAGTTTGCACACATACGCCAAAGATACAGAATTTACATGAAACGTTTTTATGGGTTGGTTTTGTTTCATTCAATTCCAACTGAATTGATTCAAAACTGCTACCATTGTCAAGATGTTTAAAAATCCAGAAGAATCATCCAAGCTGCTTATACGGTAATAGCTATCGCTGTTTTGTCCGATACGTATCAAGTACACAAAAGTCAAGAAGCTTTATATGAATGTTCGATCGCTGCATTTAAGCACCGGCGACCATCGATAAGAGTAAACGCAGCGGCAACTAATACCATTATTATTTTCATATGCATTTGCCAGCCCATGACATACAACAATAATGAACCGATCGCAAGAGGGAGAACAAATTAAAATTAAACCGTGGAATCAAGTAGAAGCCGAAACGCAGCAGACAGCGACTGCCAAATCCCTTGAAGGGTTAATTCGTATTTTACAAAGCAATTTATGCAAAAATTATGCTGAAAAAAAGTAAAATGAGTTGTGTCTTCGTCCATGCAGTAGATTGATGGTGCACCACTCTAAGGAGCACACAGGACACGGCACACTACCCCACAGCAATGATCTTGTGATTCACTTCGTCGCCGTCGTTTACATCGATGACGATAATGATGATGATGATGATGAAGAAGAAGAAGGATCATTCCACTCGATTGAAGGAATAGATAAAAATTGACGTTTTGATCGATATTTATTGGTAGCCCCAATGATGTCGATCCTTCATGATCGGCATGGCTCTGTTCCGCTCTTAGACATACACGAGTACGATTGGCATTGCTTTTGTTTGAGAAGAAAAGTGTTCTTGCATACCACGATCAACAGGGCAGCCAGCACATCTTTTGCCTTGTCTTGTTTTGCATGTATTTGATGAGAGTGTCTGTGTGTAAGTCTATCGCGCTATCACAAAATCGGTATGTTTTTTATGACTTAAGACACCACATCGCAATGGAAGTACCAGAACTTGAGTGCAGTGTATTGTTCGAGAGATCGATCTGCCGCCTGCTGCTGCTGCTGCTTTAAATTTTGCTGACCAAATTTTCACTGGATGGATGGATTTTTATTTATTGCGATCGAGTTGGAAATAATTATAATCGTTTCACGCTTTAAGTCACAAGCGGCAGAAGAATTAGTTAGTAGTGGATCCGTGCGTAGTAGGACCAATTTTTCATTGGCCTAGCAATCAGACACACATACTGAAATGCACAAACAACGGCGCTCGGAGATCGATGGACGGATGAATATGAATCGCATCAATTGAGTTCCAATCGATTGCGCGAATGCAGATACATAGCTTTACTGGTTTTGGGCTCATAATGAGACGTCGTCGTCGTCGTCGTCCCTGATGTTGTTGCAGTGCAAATATTCCAGGATGGCTTAACCGCTGTATCTGTCTAGGATGCCGCTTGATATCGAAGTCATTTATCAATGTCAATTGCGCTAATGTGCGTGTTTGTGTGCGCGTTCTCGTCTCCTAATGATCATTGTTCCTGTGCCAGCATAGCGAAGCCGAAAGATTCCACAGTGCACATATTATGTCTATCTACTACCGACCAACTGCCTCATTGGTAGTTTTTGTTGCTGTGGTTTTAAGAGATTTATAACTGACCGCTAGGATCGGATTAATATATCTGATATGCAGGGAATTTATGCAAATTATAGACAAGCCATCGGACAGGAAGCCTTCAGTTGAACTCGAAACGCAAAACGCAATTCGCACGAGATGAATTGTTTTTGATTTGCTGAACAGTGGGGCACAGCCAAAGCTCATATCTTCATGGATGGGAAGGAAGATTTATGAAGATTTATGTCGCTGCACCGCCATATCTTGGTCTAGTACTCTCTAATCGCTCTCTAATCGCTAATTAATCGCTGTTATGGTTGATTAAGTTCTCCAGGGATACTCTTATGAAAATGAATTTTTTTCTTCTTAATAAAATAGAGAGAAATGTTCATTCCATAAACTCTTGTTTGTTTTTTTATCAGGCTATTTCTGCATAATGCATTTCTTCACCAATATAAAGGGTGTTTTTTTAGGAGGTTTGTTTTTCCAATAGATGTCGTTTTATTTTATGACAGTTGTTTTGACAGTTCAAAGTGGCATTTCTACTCAGTATTGTTTGGCAAATCATTATGAATAGGTTAACTCCAGAACAACGTTTTTAAATCGTGGAAATTTATTTTCAAAATCAGTGTTCAATTAAAAATGTTTATAGAGCACTTCGTGAATTTTATGGTGCACATAATCGTCCGTCAGAGACCACCATAAAGAACGTAATTACCAAATTTCGGTCTACATTCACTCTTTTGGATGCCAAGCCACCGACAAGAATGAGAAGAGTTCGTACAGAAGAAAATATTGCTGTCGTTGAGGCCAGTGTCGAAGAAAACGACAATTTATCGATTCGTCGTCGTGCTCAGCAAATTGGACTTTGTCCATCGACTTTATGGAAAATTTTACGTAAAGATTTGGGTTTGGTGCCATACAAAATTCAATTGGTGCAAGAATTAAAGCCACACGACCATCGTTTGCGCCGTGAATTCAGTGATTGGTCGTTAAATCAATTGAACGAAGATCCATTTTTTTACCGTAAAATTCTCTTCAGTGATGAGGCGCATTTTTTGTTAAATGGATACGTCAACAAACAAAATTGTCGCATTTGGAGCAAAGATAATCCACACGCCGTTCAAGAATTACCAATGCATCCTGATAAATGTACTGTTTGGTGCGGTCTATGGGCTGGTGGGATCATCGGTCCATATTTCTTTAAAAATGAGGAAGGACGACGCGTTACCGTGAATGGAAATCGATACAGAACCATGTTAAATGAGTTTTTGTTGTCAAATCTTGAAGATATGGATATGGATGAAATGTGGTTTCAACAAGATGGTGCCACTTGCCATACAGCACGTGAAACAATCGACTTATTGAAAGAAACTTTCAACGACAACATTATTTCGAGAAATGGTCCGGTGAATTGGCCTCCGCGTTCGTGCGATTTGACGCCACTCGATTACTTTTTGTGGGGATACGTGAAGTCATTGGTTTATGTGGATAAACCTCAATCGATTGACGCTTTGGAAACCAATATTCAACGTGTCATTGCTGACATACGCCCTCAAATGCTTGAAAAAGTGCTGGAAAATTGGACCTCCAGAATGACATTTGTGAAAAATAGTCGTGGTAGCCATATGCCAGAAATTGTGTTTAAATGTTAAATGCCAAAAAATTATCTACCAAATAAAAAAAAATTTTGGTCATTTCATAATTTTATATGTGTTTTATTCAAAAAAAAAATCGGCAACCTCTTAAAAAAACACCCGTTACATGCAAATATGTTTAGTAAACTATATAGGAAATACATAACAGTTTCCATCACTACCACTGCAACCATTCATACTGAGTTTTCGGGTAATTTTAGCTGCTAGATATCATTAATATCAGTGATATCAAGAAACTGTTAAAAAAATTGAAAAAATCGAAGGGAACATACGCTGCTCGGGAAAGTTAGCAAAATACCAAGTAATCAAAACGATGGCATTTTTAGGTTGCCTAAAGGAATATCAGGGTTTGGTTCGAAAGGAACACGGTGTATTTTACTTTAGCACCAACTAATCAGAACGATGGTGCTTAGTAATCTATAAAAGAGGATTCGTCATAAACGTAACTTAACTTGAGCACCAGGTAGTCAGAACAATGATGCTCTTAATATACTAAGACGAAGTTGTTTGTAATGAACGGTGGTTAGCCGAAGTCTACCGGAAGATTTTCTACATATAGCAGAATTCTCTTCTAACTTTTTGGAATTTTGTCATCCGATATCTCTGTCTTTTTATATTAATATCGGTGGGAATTTTATTCTTACTGGCGAAAAATTAAGAGATTTTGATATACGCATCTTTTCATTGCGTGTATTAATTTCAATGTATCTCTACTATTTACGGTGGATATCGGCCTAGAAAATCCTTCTGTCAAGTTTCTGTCTTTTAAACAAAAAACAAAAATGAACCATTTCTTGATTTTGTCGAAAGACGGGTCTGGGATTCGAGCTGCTTACCTTGTGATTGTTATGTGGAACTCTAATCTACCGGACTATCGTTGCAAATGACTGGTATCTAATATGTATATGCAGATTACTCCTTTCAAGTGTCAATTACATGTGTTTTAATGTCAAGTATCGAAAAAAAAAACTTTTAAAAGACCCAAAAGGTTTAACCAAAGCCTTTACAGCAGTCAAGCTTCCAAATTAAGAATGTGTTACAAGGCAAACGAGAGCTTCCTAACATAGTTTTGAAATTTTATGATAAGCCAGATTTCAACTTGTAATGGATAATGAATCTGAAATGGAGAAGATTACCAGAAAGTTTGAAAGAAAAATAAAACCGGCAGATATGATAGGCTATAACAAAACCAAAAAGGCTTATGTGGCAAACCAAATAGGTGGTGACCATTCGTCGTGGGTCTTTCACAGAAAAATTGCGGTGGATATAATATTTGGCACTGTCATTGCAAACATAATGATTTTTCTTAATAATTTAAACCAAAAAATGTTATCCTTCCAAGAAGTTCCAATAAGGTATTATTTGCACTTTGTCTTCAATCTTTTATAAGGCAACGTCTTACGCCATACCCGAGGAAGATACCAGAAGTACATTTTCTCACAGAAATTCCGAGAAAAGATGGAAAATTGCACCGGAAGCGTTGTATGTTGTGCTATAAAAATCTAAACGATTAAATCATAAATATGATATATGAATGTCTGGGAATAAGACATTTACACGCTCTACACATATATGATACATGTAACTGTGATCGTGTTAAATTTATTGTTGTGTAAAAGGAACTTTATGGTGAAAAGTGTAAAAGTTTGAATTTGAATTGCTTGATGATGTTATAGAAAATCCTGCAGTTACCCCTCATTGCTGTTACTTCAACCATTGGGGTAAGTGAGTCGGTGTTCTGACGTTTGCTGCGTCTTACACTGCACTTCCTTATTTTTCACACAATATTGGTCTTCTAGCTCGATACTATCTACTGCTGAGGCAGCTGAAATAGGAGCCTTGATTGCTTTACACTCATCGATCTGTCTCTAAGTGTCTGCTGATAACCATGAACGATGATTGTTCTGCCTTTTACCAATGTAGGTGCGTGCCCTGGTTACAAAAACAGCATCCCAGTGGTCATCCACACGCTCTCCTCTCCATTGTGCTGCTGATTACTTCTGCTTCTAAGGAAAGGAAAATGTCATTGATTAACGTGAACACCACCAACTGTGGGCTTAATTTCACGATCCTCTTCGGACTTGGATTAGTTATACGACAATCAACGTCCATCATAGACTGATGTGCCAGTATTAACTCAATGGTTAGAGCAGGACCTATCTTAAATCCTTGCCGATCTTTGGTTTTCGACAACCGGTTGTGATATGCAACTCCACAGAGAACGCATCATCGCACCGGTAACATCAGGACGGTCACTGATGTACAAAAGATTTTTGGTAACATCAGCCCCTGAACTGATATTACCATGCTAGCGCTCTACCCGCATTTGGGTAGTAAACCACCAGCCAATACGTAGGTCAAGCCCAGAACGAAACTGGTCCTCAACCAAAGGTTGGCCCAGACTCAGTTAACCTCCAAGGAGATTAAACCTGTGGGCAGCCAAGCCCCGTAGTGGAATAGAAACTATCCCAGGCACTACCGCCTGCAGTTGTACGGTATGGGCGTTTCATACAAAGAGAGTGCCCGTGCTTGACATTATTTAGCACTAGGTAGCCCCCTGCCCCTTTAATCTACCGAGTTTTACCAAATATCATACTTAATTAACAGACAGTAAGATACAGCGGACCCCTCGGGGTAAGATTCTAAGGAAAGTTGGTCCATGAATTCTTGGCGTACTTTGGGTTCCCTAAGCCTAAGTCAGTATTAAATCTGGTAATGTTGAGCAAGTTTGAGCCTTTGCTGTTATTTATTTTGCCTGTCCAAATTCAACTAAGCTTCATTCACTGATCTTGCTTTAACTTACCATGATAATATAATCATATTTTGCATACGAGTAATATGTTTTTGCATGAGTTTTGATTTATTTTGGTGATGTCTCAAAGAATGGGCCCCGTGGCTCACTGGGCACCCCAGAAAAGACCAAAAGTATTTTTCAGGGTCCAACATCACGCTTATGTCTGACAAACGTCAGAGAGTAATAACTTGTCACGTAAAATTTCTCAATTCGTCATTCGGATACGGTATTAAATTGTAGGTCCCTTTCGTGGTCGCGAGAAGCTAGCCCCTGGACCGCAATGGTCTGTCACGCCAAAAATTAGTTGCTCACGACAACATGATTCTAACAAACATATAATGTTCCCTCCAGCGGAAAATGCTTAGTTGTAAAAACCAAACTATGTTTATTACCATAATTGCTGCAACAACAAAAAAAAAACGAACCATTTTATGATTCTCTTTACAGCAACTATGTTTTTTCTGCGTGCATGATTTGCAGTATGTCTGAAATTCATCAAATTGAAGGAAGGTTCAATCCAACTCTACCCCAAACTTTAAGCGTAGGCTTGGCATGTTTTTATGTCATTTCACGTAAATCATACGACAAACGACTTTCTTATCTCGGTGTCTTGACCACCGAAGACTACCGAGCTTTTTTGGTTTCGACATCGCGGTAATGCTCAGATGCATAGAGCTCATTATCACAGTCCCCAGTATCTTATGTGTCGTAATACACTGAAAACACAAACTTAGTCAAAGGGTTGGCAGTCATTTGCCTTTGGAAACCTTCCCAAAATTATTTACGCATATTGAAAATATTGCATTCTTTGTCCGTCTGTGGATAAAACAAAAATCCAATCAAATAAAAGGATACTGTCTCACTGTCAAAAGCGTTACGTGGCTAAATTTTGTAATCCGTCAATTGTTGTGCCCTCGCTATTTGAAATTTTCCCCTCCTTTCACCCATTGATGCCTCTATTGTGACAGAGGTACAGTCCCCCAGCAACGAAAGTCGAAAATGATTCACCAACTAATAATAGTTGATGATCAGGGAATGAAGCCAAAAGCCAAGGAGCGAGACGTTCCTTGTCTGATGTCGCGTCGATCATCTCCAGATTCGATTGATACGCCCAAGTCATAACTGCGAAGAAGAAGCTAAAAATAAAGTTGCAGGGGAATCAGGCGGGAATCGAGAAGATTTATTTTGTTCTTCTAGAGAGATTTGTACAAAGATCCTGTGGGATAATAATCGTAAATGCCCAGGCTCGCACACCTCTGTCTGCGAATCAGGGAAAAATAAGCAATGCGAGGATCATTTTTGACTAATGATCGAAACATCGAACAAATAAATTCGAATTTTTCGACATTTTGTTCGCTGCTCATTGGGGATTTGTGATAAATATCCTTCATTGCAGTCTTCCGAAGAAGAGACATCAAACGATTAGGGATCTTCTTGCAATTTGGGTGTGGGAGAGTTTTTTTTTCCTCCTCAATTGGATTTATGTACTGAATTGTTCTGCTGTAGTAACGAATAAGATGTGGAGTCTGTGATAGGATCTGATCTCTGCCGATTGTTAGAAATTAAATGTCATTCTGTGTGGTGGGTGTGCGCATGCGCAAGTGACACATGCTTGAGTGCGCATGATCTTATCGGGATTTACATAATGATATTTCGAGGAAATTCATTCGAATATTTGAGAGTTACTCTGTTGGAAGTGGACATTTATTAATTTGTGGCAATTTCTTGTCATTCAATCGGATTTGAATGATTGACAAAAAAAATGGTGGGTGGGCTCAGTGCAGAGGCGGATGCATAATTTCCAGAACAGCGGTGAACAAAGTAAACCATTTATCAAATTCGACGCTTATTGTTTTTGTTTTGTCCTTCAATTGCTTGACATATCCTGTGCTGTCCATTGTTAACTATATGCCGCACTTTAGACAATTACACGTATTTCCGGGGAAACTCAGACCAGCCTATATTCAGGTAGTCAGCTAAGTACTCGTACCTACAAAGAGCGCGACTACTCTGTTAAGGAAGTCGTAGCCATAAAATGATTTCCACATTTCCTTAAATTATCCCGCAATCGCCTGTGACGTTTGTGAAATAAAATAAAATTGATTACCTTCGGGGACAATTTGGGTCATAACTTGGCATGAATCCGATTTAATGTAGTCTACGTGACATTTCCGTGCGGCGGCAACAAGGAACAAGGAAAGACGCCGAACCGCCGATGAAGCATGAAACGATTCAGGTAATGCACTACTCCGATCCGCTTGCGAAATGCCGCTGAGATATTGCAGTGGCAGCGGCGGATGTTGTCTATAGGTAAAGTAAGGCAGACCGGCCATGTGGCCTAATCAAAAATCTCTGTGACTTTGAAGAGTGAAGCAGCCACCCGCCTCAAGCGGTCGACTTCTTATCTTCTTCTTCTTGTTGTTGTTGTTGTTGTTGGTCTGCTTTGGGCCATCCTTCTTTTGTTCTGTTCCGTTTCTTTTTTTATGTCTTCTTGTGATTGCATTTTTAGTTGATTACTGTCACCATTACTCGCCGGCAGACCGGCGCAGAGGAATTTATTGTTGTTACTCGCATTTTGCCATGTGCGTGCGGATGCGTGCGTGCGAGCTAACATCGTGCATGCCATGAAAGACTTGTGTGTGTGTGGAAACAATTTTTCAAGTAATGAATGTCACATGAACGTCTGCAGCGATAAGGTTCTAAGTTATGACCTTTTAAAATGTCTCCACGCTCAGATAAAATGAATGGCGGGACTGGCTGGAATATTATATTTATATGTTTATATATATATCGCAACGGAGCGGGTGATATGACATCAGTGAAAGGTACAAGTAGAAATGTATCACATGGAAGATCCTTTGAATACAGAAAGCAAAAAAAAAAAAGAAAACAAAAACAAGAAAGGTTCAGACGTTAGCTGCTGATACAATACACGTTGGGTAAAAGAAGCAGACTGTCATTTAGGCGGACAAAGTGGATCGCTATCGCACACACTTCGAGGGAGTTGCATTTGCTTATTTATTGTAGCATTTCTTTCTTGGATTGTTGTTGAAGTAGTTGTTGT
This sequence comes from Nephrocerus scutellatus, assembly GCA_947095585.1. Lineage (NCBI taxonomy): Eukaryota > Metazoa > Arthropoda > Insecta > Diptera > Pipunculidae > Nephrocerus > Nephrocerus scutellatus. The sequence goes on along the minus strand of OX352762.1, from coordinate 108,645,858 downwards.
TGTTGTTGTTGTTAATGTTTGTCCTCATCATGCTGCATACCTAAATTTTTTTTTGTATTGATATAAATGACGAAATTTTAGGGACAATCACAAAGACATTCAATTCACAGCTACCTGGCCGTACAGTTCCATTGTGATTGGTATCAGAAAATGCCACAAAATGACTCATGAAAATTGACAAAAATCCTGGAATTCCGGGTATCATCTTACATTCGTTTGGGAATATTTTTTCTAATGCTTATATTTGAGTTCTGTTGCATCTACTGGGAGTTCAACTAGCGACCACACTTGGGCCTGTCTTTTTCTTGGTATTAATTAGCATCACCATTTGTTTAAGGCTGACATTATACACCAATACTCTTGACAACTTATCCAACTGACTTTATAAACCAATGCTCATGAGAAAACAAAGAGTTGAAGTTCGAAAAATTATATTCTCAGTTACAAGTTTTTGTGGACAATAAATAATGATCGATAACCTGTTTTAAAGCCATCGCACACTAAACTGGACAAAAATATTAAAAAGAATTATCTATAAGAGGATCTTCTCGCATCGGCTTACTAAATTATTTGTAAAGGGAAGAAATAAAGCTTAGTATGCAGTCAGTATCAGCCAACATCTTCAGCACAAACAAACTAGCGGCACTCTGTTGCGATACCTCTAATAGGGACTTAATACATTTTTTTAGATTGGATCTTAGATTTAGTTTTATTTATTATTCATTATTTAAGCTATTATAATTTATAATATCGGTGCGACAGACCATGCGGTCCAAGGCCTGACTTCTCGCAACCATTTGTATTGAGCATGCATATTTTTGCACACAAATGGAGGGACCTACAATTTAATGCCGGATCCGAACGGCGAATTGAGAAGCTTTCAGTGGCAACATTACCCTCGGACGTTTGTCAAACTTTTGCGAGAGGTGGGACACCGTGAAAAATACTTTGGTGTTACTGGGATTCGAACCATGAACTCCCTGCTCAGCAGTCCATGCTCCTATCCACTGAGCCACGGCGCCCACAGCTATTACACAAAGTTAAAAAAAATAAAGAAACTTTAGACAAAATTAAAAATAAAAATACAAAGAAATTAACAATTTAAGATCATTATTTAACTAGCTTAAGGTTAGTTTATTAATAACTAGCGGAAATACCCGGCTTTTCCCGGCTGCACCATTCAACTGACCAGCCGCCAACTGACCTCCCACCAACAATTGACTATCTGAGCTACCCAGAAAACTATAGAATCGACACTCATATAGGCAAAAATATATACATGATGGAATCGTGAGGTATGGTCTTGAGTTCATACAAAAATCCTATGGAAAACAGCACTTTCAGTTTTAACCAAATTTTCCAATTTTCCGGGCAACTTTTCTACATTCTGCAAAAACCTTACTGGAACTATTGGTAACATTATAAAATAAAAATGAGCCAAATCGGTACAGCCGTTCTCAAGTTATTCGATTACCAACGAACAGTATTTCATAGCATAGGCATGGTCGGCCTCGCTGTTCTGTTCCATAAAGATCTTTCCGAGCAGGATCTTTTTCGCCGATGCGAGCTAGGTGTCCTGCCAACCGAAGCCTACCGAGCTTAATTCTCTTCACGATGTCGATACCGCGGTCACGATCGTAAATCCCATCATAATAGAATCACCGAAATTATACTACCTCACATCACATCAGTTTATCTAGACGTTGCAAAGGTCTTCGATAGTGTCTGGCATAAAGGACTACTATTCAAATTAAACAATATGCTTCCAGACTACTATGAACTAATTAAAAGCTATTTGAATGATAAACACTTCTACGTGCAATACAACGATGAGTGCTCCGATTTATGCCAAATAGATGCAAGTGTACCCCAAGGAAGTGTTTTAGGACCTACGCTCTATCTTCTTTATACAGCGGACATACCGACTCCAATTAACTCTATGCTAGCTACATTTGCAGATGACACTGTAATCCTATCCTCAAACAAATGCATAAAACTAGCCACAGAACAAGCCAGAATAGCGCTGTACAGGACCGTAGAATGGTTCCTCAAATGGGGAATCAAGATAAACGAGGACAAAACAACACAAGTTGTATAAACTACAAAAAGAAATTATAATCCAGAAATTATGAGCTTAAACAACAAAGAAATCCCCATTGACAATGAAGCTAAATACCTGGATATAATAATAGACCAAAAATTGACTTGGAAACCTTATATAATCTATAAACGAAACCGAATAAAAAACAGATTCAGACAACTTTTCTGGCTTCTAGGTAAGAATTCAAAGTTATCAACAGAAAATAAACTATTAATATATAAAACTATCATAAAACCAACATCAACATGATTCAAAGACTGCAAACAAAAATTCTCAGAACCATTGTAAACGCACCAGGAAGAATGAAGACTTACAAAGTGATCTCAGCATCCTCACTGTAAAAGACAAAAAAAAATATCACAAATCGCGCTTTGTTATCACACAAATTATCTAATACAAAGCTTACCCGATACCTTATAATAATTACCAGGTGTCGATAAGACAGATGTAATATAAAATTGGGAAAAGAAAAAAACCTCACATACGTGGCCAAAAATTCTCCGTAGGACTTTTCTCTCGAACGCGGCTAAGTGGTCAGAATGCTTTTTGGTAGGCACGAAAATTTTGGATCCATACTGGTATGACCCTTGTCTTATACAGCAGCAGCTTGGATGTGATGATTAAATTCCTGGATTTGAAAAGTCTTGACAGACTATATTAGGCTTTGTTGGATTTAAGCAACCGTGCGCGTATTTCTGTTTCCATGCTATTATATGCTGCTATAGGTGACCCGAGATAGTTAAAGGATTGCACCACTTCAAATTCGCGCTTCACTATTTTTATTGAGGGACCAATGTTAGATTTTCTGCTCGCAGACGTGGCCACCATGTAGTTTGTGTTGCTCTCATATGCTTTTCTTATGGTGTCGATGATAAACTGCTTCATTGGATTAGAAGCTATCTTTTGGACCGCTCAATTCAAGTGTTGTTTGGATGGTTTCAAGTCTGAAATACACCACATAAATGCTGGCGTTCCCCAGGGCTCTGTTCTGTCCCCGAAACTCTTTCTCATTTTTAAATTCTCTATATTAACTTCACTTGCCCGTGTGTTTGTGGGTTTGTGGGTTTGTGGATTTGTGTGTCATGGAATCTTGCGATCAATTTTTAACTCACTTCCTAAAGCCCGATTTTATTGAAATTTGGCATATTATTCTATTCTATTCTATTAAAATTTGAGGTCCCTCGGGCCGCGGGGTCGGGGGGCTCCCATACAAATATTTTACAAAATTTACCCGATTTTCTTTAAATTTGTGTCTTCGATGGAAAACACTTTTTGTAAAAATTTGGAGTGATCGGCCCCTTGGGGACCCCAATATACAATTTTTAAATAGCGATCGCATCAGATCACGGCAAAGTATGAGCTCTGTGCTTTGTGAGCAGCGCTGTTCGCTGCCGCTACGGCATTTGGTGGATGATTTTGCCACAAAACGAGCACGCAGTGTGTGTGTGTATCCCCGATTAGAGAATTTACAAGAAAAATTTTAATTTTTATGGGTTGTTTTTTTATTAATGATCTCTTATCTGTGACTTTTAATCCAATTCACTCTTTCGCTGACGACAGCACTCTCAGCTTCTCATATAAGTTTGAGGAACGTCCCTCCACTTCTCATGTGGAACTCAAACAACTATGTTTGCTAAGCACGTTATATTCTGACATAGACAGCATAATACAATGAGAAGAAAACAATCGAGTAGAATTTAACGCTTCCAAAACTCAATGCTGTCTCCTGTCGTCTAAGCTAATCCCAATTTCCATGCTATTATTCATGAATGGCACTTGCATCGAGTAAACTGAAAATCTCGCAATTCTCGGTATGTGCCTTAATGACAAGCTTCGTTGGAATGACCACATATTTACCGTCGTAAAAAATGCTGCGAAATGTTTAGGTTTTCTAACCCAGTGCAAGAAATATTTCACTCCATCTGATCTGGCTACTATCTACAAGGCTTTTATTCGCCCTAAACTTAAGTAAAATTGTCATATTTGGTCTGGTTCGCCTAAAACCACCTTGCATCAACTAGGTATAATACAAAACCGTGCGATAAAACTTATCGGTGACGAAAACATTGCGCTTGAACACCGCAGGAACGTCTCTTGCTTGTCACTGTTTTATCGCTTCTTCCACCAGCGGTGCTTAAGAGAAATAGCCAGTTGCATGCCACCTCTCCTTGAATTCATCCGTAATACTCGTGGCGCTCGAAATACTCATCAGTTTACCCTTAAGTCCATCTTCGGACGTACAGTTAAGTTCAGGGTTTCGTTCTTCAGCCATACAACACTTATGTGGAACGCTCTGCCACCTCTTCACTATGATCCACAGGCATTGAAAACACAAGCTCATAGACATCTCCTCTTTTCTTCTACATTTCCTTAACGCCCACGCTGTGCCAAGCATATAGCCGAACATAATAAGGGTGCGAACCCCTTTTTGCGTGCGCAAATTATAAAAAAAAATATGTGCAGCTCCAGATTTCGTCCTGCCCGCTTGATTTGCATTTGATTAGAGGATAGTTCCTCTCACCTTGTATCAGAGTCTCGGATCAGTTACTCCAAGGCCAGGTTAAAGAGGATGCAGGCCAGACCATCCACTTGTCGGAGCCAGATATAGATGTTAAATGGGGTTGATAATGATCTGGATATTTTTACTTGACTTATAATATTGGTCATGGTCAATTTACATAGACTTATCAGTTTATTCGGAATGCCGGATTCTCTCATGGCCTTATAAAGTTCTACTCTGGCTAGTCTATCCTAGGGGCTTCAAATTCTATAAAAAGATGGTGAAGTGATGATGGAAACATCCATCCATACTGCCCAAGGGTGCAAATCTGATTAGTTGTTGATTTGCCTTTGATGAATCGACTAATGATGACTTTAGCGTATAAGGCTATCCTGTCTTGAAGGAGAGAGAAGAAAATCTTATACGCGGTACTCAACAACGTTATACCACGATAATTGCTCCATTTTGTGATATCTCCCTTCTTATGTATGGGACACAGGATGCCTCTTCGCCAGTCATCTGGCATAGCTTCTTCCTCCCATTTTTGCACTCTTAGTTCATGAAGTGATTGGTGTATTGCAGGGCCTCTTGATTGAATCAACTAGGATACCATCTGATCTCGAGGCCTAATTATTTTTGAGCCGATTTATCGCTCTGCTAACTTCAACTATGCCTGGTGGCGGCAGCATGGTGTGGTCTTCGGTCATTGGTGGAGCCTCGATAAGCAATTCATTAAAATGTTCCCCTATCGTTTTATGATGTCTTTGAGATCGGCGATCACATAACCCTCTTTGTTTTTGCAGTATGTGCAATGCGGTGCATATTGGGTCATACCGCAGACTATTTGGTAGAACTTGTCCTTGCTCTCTGTACTGTTCTAGTTCACGGACGAGGTTCTTTTCCAAAGCTGGTTTCTTTCGCCAGTGGAATGTTTTTTCATATCTTCTGTGCTCTTTATAGTCATCTTCGCGTGCCCGCGTTCTATGATATTGCTGCATTGCTCGGTACGCAACATTCTTACGTTCAGTAGCTAGCTTACATTTGTCATCAAACCAATCGTTCAAATCTCTACGACTACTGCCTAAGATGGAGTCAGCAGTACTAATCCTAAGTATTCTTAAGGCGTGTCCATTTCTGTTCTAAAACGGACATCTCAGCACCAGGAATTATTTTTCCTGAATCTCGAGTTTAATTATTTATTTACTAAAACCTTTTGACGTGACAACGTCTCACTACAAGGTATATGGGGTGCTTTTTCAAAAAGTCCAATGTTAAATGGAACTATTTTAACAGATGTTAAGTAACGTTTTTTAATATCCAATGGGATTTGGTCATGAGGAACTAGAATTTTTTGAACTAAGCAATTTCTCAATCGATTCGTATGAAATTCGGAATGCAGGACTAAGATGCGACTGCAAGACTTGTTCCTATGGAAATTCTAGAATATGATCATTATTGTCTGGAATTTCTGGAACAAAGCAATTTCTCAAGCGATTCGCATGAAATTAGGAATTTAGGACTAAGATGCGACTATAAGATATCTTCCTATGGAAATTCTGGGATCTGGCCAATAGGTTCTGGGATTTTTTGAACCAAGCCATTTCTCAAGGGATTCGTATGAAACTCGGAATGTAGGACTAATATGTGACTATAAGACTTGTTCCTATGGAAATTCTGGGATCTGGCCAATAGGGTCTGGGATTTTTGGAACCAAGCCATTTCTCAAGGGATTCGTATGAAACTCGGAATGTAGGACTAATATGTGACTATAAGACTTGTTCCTATGGAAATTCTGTGATCTGGCCAATAGAATAGAACACGCACATATTTTTGACGTGACAACGTCTCACTACTAGGGGTGCATGTTCAAAAAGTCAAATGTTAAATGTCCACTGTTGTGATCAACAGAATGCTCACACTGTTGTGGTCACTGTTAATGTTTTAATATCAAGAAGGCGTACAGTACTTGAAAATTTGAGAATCGCCTAGGGAAGACTATATTTAGAAATTTTCATTTCAGTGTCGTTTGGCATTTGGTGCATAAAAGTTTGAACGGTTTTTGCATTTTTTAATTATTATAAAAAGTATTACAGTAATTTATTTTTTGTTATTTACATTAAACAATATTTCCTTGTATTGCAGATATTAGCTTTAATATATTTAAGTAATAATCTTCTACAAAAAATCATTTTAAACACAGATTTTTTTTATAATCTTTTTTAATGAAGCTAAAATAAATTTTAAAAATGAAGCTAAATTTAACATTATAAAAATGCCAGTCTCTCAGTCAAAGAAGAGATGTTCGATCGTAAGTTGGATGTCTGCCACTGAACAATGAATCTACCATCGACCATTGAGTGAACCATCAAATATCATACATGGCATTAAGCATCGGTTCAAAATAACTATTCGATCATTTACAGAAATATGAGAACAATGCAAAAGAAATTTAATTAGAAATAATTGGCCTGCGTGTTTCAAAGTGACATTCTTACCATACCATTTCGAAGCATGGGCAGCACTACTCACTACTTTTCTCTTCTAATTTAATTTAAAACTACTCAATTTTATGAGTTGAAACCAAAAGCTCCATTACTGTATTTGGGCAGTAATATGCAATGTGCAGCAACTTCGAAGTTAGTGGTTATGAACATTAAAATTCGCTTATAAATAATTTATATATAATGTGATGTGATGATGATGTATGTGATGAGCTTCGGTGCAGGATTTGTTTTTAGTATAGAAAAAATATATTTTTAATATATCCGTCCGTGTTTATGTCCCACAGACAACAAGATCTTTGTTTTATTTTCTTTCGTCCCGGACAGACACTCTTTTTATATGTGCAAAGCAAACCAAACACAAATTTTAAGCAAAATAAAAAAAAATGAAAGTAGATTCTCTAAAAAAAAGTTAAAAAAATGTCTGTTTTTGTATAAAAAGTACTATCCAATAGTGTGAAACCATTCAGTACTCAAATGTAAGTCTCTTCGATTAAAGTACCAAAATGATTGCATTTTAAAAGAATGTATCAATCGAAAAAACTAATTAACAGTTGATAAAGTTATTCTGAACAATAATTAACCCTTTCATTTACCTTTGGGTTGCTCTAATGGGCTTACATGCTATGCCGGAATACTACCAACTTAGAAATACTCTAATTATGTTCTAAGGATTTCCAATACAACAATATTTGTTTATAGCATTTCTCACATAAACTAACCCCAGCCAAGTGAAGGGTTGCTCAGGCTTAAGTCCTTAACTAAAATAAAAGTACAGGGAATTAAACATACACCTCAGGTAGTGACAAGATCTGGTGAAAATCTCTAATAAATAAATCAATTAACAACAATAAATTTTAAAAATAAACAGAATCTAAGCCTAGTAGAAGAAAAAGAAGAAGATCTAAAGAACAGACAACACAGAGAGATCGTATAACAATCGGACAATCGGTTATACACAGAGGGCACGAAACAATTCCCGGTAACAATATATTGGTAGGGAAGAACAAATGAGATGAAACCATCAGGTGAGCAGAACATAAAATCGAAACAAACAAATTAACCCATTAGTAACGAATAAATTCCTTCCAAATTTCCAATGAAAGCAATACAAAGAATTTGTTGTACTCTGTGGCGATTCTAGGAAGGTTGATCACACCTCCTCAAAAAAATGTACTACTCGTTTATTGCTGCGGCACAAGTCATGTTATTTGCTTAGAGCTCTTCCGTCTTCGGCGTCTTCTCTGCTGCGTGTGATTTTATTAAGTGCACATAATCGATGGATTGTAACCGACCATGACCACCCAGTCGATTGTGTCACCTGAACACATCACCAACGTTTCTCCACTCCTCATCCGCTACACAGTGCTGTGCAACCGCAACCGAATCGCACATAAAATCTCCGACCGACATATCATTATTTTTCATTTGATTCTGATCTTCTACGGGCCATAATCCAACAACAAATGAGAATGATGATGCAGCAGCTTCAATGGCTCATCCAGCGTCAACCAAATTCCGACCGCGCGCCGCCGTGCCCCCAGCACTCTTCCTGCAAAAAGAATTGAAAATAAAGCGAAGGCGACAATCGAGCCATTTAATCCAACACCAATATCTGGAAGAGCGTGTCCGTTCATCGCGCCTCGTCTCCGACCCGACCGGAACGGCACACCACCACAAAGATAATCGATTGCTCGCTCGCTCACCTCACCTTACTTGGTTTTGATTTGCTTTCCATGGAAATCATAATGACATCCACCCATTCGCTGCGATTATTTATCGTGCATTAATTAAAGATCAACGCATAGATAATGGGGCGCGCGGCGAACGGCACAGGAAGAGGACACACGTCCGAGATGGAAGAATTTAAGCTTGAAAAAAAAATGTCAAATCGAACGCACGCTATGTTACGCCATCGGTCGTCGGCCATCTTCTAAATGGGACAGTATTTTGCATTCGCGCTCCATGCTCGATCCGCGATGCAGAGTGGACAGATATCAGGTGGTCGTCATTGAATATTCACTTTTTATTTACTAAAATCCCGCTTGGACGGGGAATAAGAAGAAGAAGAAGAAGAAGAGGTGCGAATAAGGATATCGCATGAAACTGTAAAATTATAACTTAATATATTTAGCATTTTGTTGGCAAGCGGCGCGAAATAAGTTATTGCTCGAATAGGGGATTTGTTTCCGAGAGACTTCGCCTATGTTACAGTGGGTCGGTTTGCCTTTATGGGGCATTAAATTTAAAGCAAAAAGGTGAAGCTATGATGCAGATTTTAGTTATGGTGGTTGGGTGCAAAATTAAATCCGACCGAGTAAAAAGACTGTAATATGGAACTCCAAATCAGCCTCTGATACACTGATGAACGACGACGACCACGGCAAAGAAAACGGCTAGACGATTTAAGAATTTTCTCTTGGAACATACATACGCCCACTGCACAGAGCTCGAACTGCACAGCAGCTAGTCGATAGTAATAATAATAATATTCGGCGCGACAGACCGTTGTGGTCCAAGGCCTAGCTTCTCGCGACCACTTTTTGTTGTGCATGTATATTTTTGGACACAAAATGGAAGGGATCTACAATTTAAGGCCGGATCCGAACGGCGAATTTAGAAGCTTTCCGTGACAAGTTATTACTCTCGGTACGCTTGTCAGACTTTCGCGAGAGGTGGGACACTTGGTGATACTGGGATTTGATCCACAAACCTCCTCCTCAGTAGCCATGCGCATTTCCACTGAGCCACAGTGCCCACCGATACCCTGTCCAAATATAATGCTGACATAATAGCAATTCAGGAAATGTGGTAGACGGGGAATAGTGTCATCAGAATCAGAATATGACATAATAAATTACAGCTGTCATGCATGACTTCATGTGCTCGGAGTGTGGTTTTTAGATAGCAAAAAAATGAAACCCACAGTTATCGGCTTTAAAGCAGTAAATAAACGGCTTATTGTCCTTCGCGTGCGGGGCAGATTTATAAACATAAGCCACATAAACGTTCACGTACCTATAGATGATTCCCCAGATAATGAAAAAGAGGAATTCTTTGAATCAGTCGGACAGGAACTCCATGCCTGCCCTCAGTATAATGTAAAAATATTCTTGGGGATATGAATGCAAAAATAGGTAGGGAGTCAATATTCAGACAGTACATTGGCACCCATAGCTTACACGAGAACACTAATGACAATGGACAACGAGTCATAGAGATGGCAGTAATCAATAATTTGTTCGTTGCGAGTACGAGGTATGGTGCTCAGATTCAAGTCAAGACGGCTGCCCTCCGCAACGAAGAGACGAGAAACAGCTACATTTAAGCGATAGGTCTCGCCCTTAATTCAGGGAGTGTATGTCCTGGGGCTAAAATGTCGGGCGTAGAAGAGAAATGCACACGCTTTCGGAATACCATCATTAGTAATGCTGCCTCCATCTTACGCAGTAGACATAGAGATCGTAATGACTGGATCGATGACGAATGTAAGCTAGCGACTGAACGTAAGAATATTGCGTACCGAGTAACTCAACAATCTCATAGAACGCGGGCACGCGAAAATGAATAAAAAGAGCTTAGAAGATATGAAAAAAACAGTTCACTTGCGAAAGAACGTAGCCTGTGGGAAGAATATTGTCCGCGAACTAGAAGAGCACAGAGCAAGGACCACACTAGGCACGGAAGTACTACCAAAGTGTCCGAGGTATAACGAAATATACACCCCGTTGCGCATACTGCAAAGACAAAGAGTGTAATCAGATCGCTGATTTCAAAGGCATCTTAGAGCGATGGGAAAAGCACTTTCATGACTTGCAAAATGGCCATCTAAATGAGGAATTAGAGGCTCCACCAATAACCGAAGCCCATACTATGCTAAGGCCCCGGGATTAGATGGGATCCCAGTGGATCATGAAAAAATAGTAAATATATGGGAGTAAGTAACGACGCCGGAAGATTGACGAAGAGACATCCTGTGCCCCATACATAAGAAAGGAGATATCAAAACATGCAGGCATTAACGTGGCCCATTCAACATCTATAACGGGCACCAACAAGGGGATGGATTGACATGCGGCCTCTTTAACCTGGTGTTAGAGAAAGCAATCCGAGACTCTGATTTAACGGTGAGAGAAACAATCCCCTAAAATTCTATTCAGATACTGGCTAACGCAGACGATATTGACATCGTTGGTAAAAACCAAAGAGCTGTACAGGCGGCACGAAATCTGGGGCTGCAAATAAATGAGAGAAAAATAAAGTACATGGTGGCCACGTCTGCGAGCTAAAGATCCAACATTGGTCCCGCAATTAAAATAGTGGAACGCGAATTTGAAGGAGTGCAATCCTTTAACTATATCGGGTCAACTTTAGCAGCCGATAACGGAATGAAATGGTTGCTTAAAGCCAACAAAGCCTACTATAATCTGTCAAGACTCTTCAAATCTAGGAACTTAACCATAACATCCAAGCTGCTGGTATATATGACAATGGTCATGCCAGTACTTACATATGGATCCAAAACTTGGATTCTGACCTCTTAGTCGCGTTCGAGAGAAAAGTATTGCGGAGAATTGTTGGCGCCGTATGTGAGAAAGGACGACATGAAGTTCTGTAGTCTCCGATGGGCAGGACATCTAGTTCGCATGAGCGAAGAGGAATCTGATCGGAAAGTCCCTTGCGGTAGGATTTGTGGAACACGAAAGCGAGGCCGGCCAAGCCTACGCCCACGCCTAAGGTTGGCGTAGACCAAGACGCCCAGAGTTTGGATACACATAACTGGATGACATCGTCTCAAAATCGAGACCGATCGAGAGACATTTTGTGGGAGGCCATGCCGGACCCCAGCTGTAGAGCCAAATATGATGAATATTTTTTACTTTGAAATAAAAAAGTATACGCTTTTTTTGTTTTCATGGAGAAGAGGCTTGAATTTTTTTTGAATAACTACACGAAAATGTTCCACTGTAGCCTGGCGTTGTGTCTCTTAGTAACTATGACGTCTTTATGAGGCTTTAGCAAAATATTATTGAGTTGCTTATATGCAGATTGTGTGTTTAAGGACTCAAATAACTAGGAATATTTTATAGCAGCTGTCTTCGTAAATTCAATTCTGATATTATAAAGTGAAAAACAAGCAAAGTTGCATCGCATTTAAATCCAATACTTTAGGATCGCCACTATGCATGAATTGCATGGTTTCCCCAATAGCGCGCACTCCTACAAGAACAGAAAATTGGTGAGAATTTTGCCATAACTGTAAATACATATACACACATTTCCATTTCAGTGTTAGAGTGAGATGTACCTTGATACAATTTAAGTGGAATCACATATTTGTCCGGCGATTTCAGGCTTTGGCTGAATAAATTACTGATGTTTTGAATCGCGCTCTCAATTTTATTTGATTGGAGTCGCTTTCCTTTTTAACAACGACAGGTAATCATATAACATCCCATAAGCTTAGAAGCTTAACTATAATAGTCCTTTTTTTGACATTCTCTGAGGGCGATTCAATAGTCCAGCCTGCTGCACCTGCATTGGCATTCCGATGTCTCTTAAAAATCATAGTCTATAACTTGTCATTAATTATTGTCATTAACTGATGGAGAGATATTAACTCAAGATCATCATTGAAATCAGATTAGGGTTTTAATGAATCCTTACCATAGACATGCGTATGCATTTTAAAGGAACAGAAGGAGCAGTCTTCATTCGTGGATAAAAAAAAATGGAAAACATAAAACCACACACAAGAGAAGATCGAAATCTGACGAAATAGTCCGAGTCCGAGTGATTGCCTCCCGTGGTGATAATTATATCAGAGGTAATGTTAAGTAAAAGAAAATCAAAAATAGATCTTCAAGAAGATTAACATTTCTCTCCGTTTTTACTTGGAGAAGCAAATATTTAAATTCTAATTAAAAAAGTAAAATGTTTACATAGAAAAATAATTCTTCCCACAGAATTTGTTCGTCCTGTTTTTTATTTATTTGTGTGACTATTTCTTGAAGCCTTTCTAGCAGCCAGTCAACCGGCAGAGTCCAATTAAGGAAATGCTGAGAAATTCAATCGTGGCCTCGAAAAAATTGTCTAGGATATATGGTATCGAGTGATGACATTATTAGAGAGGAAGCAATTGTTAATCGGGTGACTGGATCATCCCGAAATAAAAGAAAAATCTTTATTAGAAGTTTTTGCTTTTATGGATGCACCTATTGTGTGCCTTATTATGATCGACAAATTGCACATTTCAGTTCATGATATGTGCAATCAAGAGGACGAATTCTCCTTCTTCATCAAAATAATTCTCCTCTGCAAGCTGCTAAGTTGATTGACAGTTGATTTTTTTTATTAGTATTGATACCTCGGCTTTTAGTTTTGAATTACCACCAATGGGAAGCTTTGGGAAGAATTGTCCTTCAGTACACATACTAAGTGTCTTATACTGCAGCCCGAGGTGAACCTTCAAATAATATGCCACTCCAATTGCACGGTCTTTCGAAAACAGTCCTCTTGACTCAATTGGTTCAAGTGGTTTGTCGGTTGTTCTTCTAGCAATATGGGTACATTGCACGAGTCCCAGTGCATCTATATGCAGGAATTCCTCAAATGGTATAAATCATTTCTCAAGGGCTCTCTCGAAGTACTGAGAATTTGGATAAAATGCTTTCAAAATTAAGTCGTTTGCCATTAGAGAGCCAGACCGCGAGAAATGGTTCCTTTTAAGACTGAGAATGTCATTGTAGATTATTGACACTTCGGAAGCATCCAGGAGCTTCTTATTAGAACATATTGTCTATAGTAGGAATTTTCGCTTCTGTTCTAAACGCTCTAAGGCATTTCTTCTCAATCAGCAGATGTCTGACAAATTTTATAGAGTAATAACTGTTATAGAAAGCTTCTCAAATCCCCTTTTGGATATGGATTTAAATTGGGAGTCCTTTAGAGTCCAAAAATGCAATCTTTTTCTTCCTTTTTTTCTTAACGGGACTGCACATCGACCGAAGTAGAGCCCATGTTGCAGAGACTTAGAGCCGGTTTTATACAGGTTCTTGTAAGTGATCGCGTAGATGCCTTTACTAATCAATTACCATCTTAGCCCAAATAAACAGTGATTGGGAAGAGTAGTTATTTGTTTAATTTCTTAAGTGGTGTCATTATGGGATATTATAGCGAAGCCTATGTAGATAAAGTCCCTAACTACCTCAAAGTTATAGCTCTTTATTTTGACCAATACAAATATGTCTCTGTCCCTTTTTTTTTTTGAAAGCAAATACCTTTTCATGCTCTCATTACCCGCCAATGGCATTTCCGCTTGTGCCTAAATGCTTGCAAATGCGCTGGGTTCTGCCAAAGATATCGATATCGTCAGTGTATGCCAGCAGTTGTGTAGGTCGTCTCTATAAATTCTGACATATGTCACATTAAGAAATGTGGTGAGCATTGATTTGCACTACTTGGGTCTTCCTGACGACGCGAGGTGCCAATATCGACTAGGACCACTATCTTGCTTGGTGCTATGGTGCTATGGTGCTATGGTGCTCCGAGCGCGGATTACATCATCACGAAAGACTGCATCCCCACTTCGCAACGAAGAGACCCGAAACAACTACGGTAGGGAGAGTAAGTCATGGGGCTGAGATGTCGGGCGTAGAAGAGAAATGGACACACCTTAAGAATACTGTCATTAGTAATGCTGACTCCATCTTAGGCAGTAGTCGTAGAGATCGGAGCAACTGGTTCGAATGGTGAATGTAAGCTAGCGACTGAACTTAAGAATGTTGCGTACTGAGCAATTCAATAATCTCATAGAACGCGGTCACACGAAGAAGAATATAAAGAGCTCAGGATATATAAAAACAGTTCACCGGCCAAAGAAAGTAGCCTGGGAGAAGAATCTCGGCCATGAACTAGAACAGTACAGAGAGCGAAGATCATACCAGGCGCGGAAGTTCTACCAAAGAGTCCGCGGTATGACGCAATATACACCGACATACACATACTGTAAAGACAAATAGGGTAATTTGATTACCGATCTTAAAGGCATCTTACAGCGATGGGAAGAGCCCTTTTATGAGTTGCTAAATAGCCAGCTAACTGAGGAATTGGAGGATCCACCAATAACCGAAGACCACACAATGCTGCGAAGACGAAGGTAGCAGAGCGATAAATAGGCTCTAAAATAATAAGGCCCTGGGATCAGATGGTATCCTAGAGGAGATGATTAAAACAGAAGGTCCCGCAATACACCAAGCAATTCATGAAATAATAGTGCAAGTATGGGAGGAAGAAGCGATGCCAGAATTCTTGTGCCCCATACATAAGAAAGGAGATATCACAAGACGCAGCAATTATCGTGGTATACCGTTGTTAAGTACCTCGTATAAAATGTCCTTCTTTGTCTTTCAATACAGGATAGCCCCATACGCCAAAGTCATCATTGGTCTATAATAGTGTGGCTTCATCACAGGCAAATCAATAACTGATCATATTTACTCCTTTAGACAGGTGATGGAGAATCGTCTAGAGTTTCAAAACTTCCTACACCATATTTTTATAGACTTTAAAGCCGTCTACGATAGCATAGCCAGAGTAGAACTTTATAAAGCATCCCAAATAAACTGCACGACTATGTAGGTTGACCATGACCATTCTTATAAGCTATGTAAGAATATCCGGATCACTATTAAGCCCATTAACACCTATAACGGGTTCCAACAAGGGGATGGGTTGACCTGCGTCCTCTTCATCCTGGCGTTGGGGAAAGTAATCCAAGACTCTAACGTAACGATGAGAGGAAATACACTCTAAAAGACATGTAAGATACTGGCTTACGCAGAAAACGGTGAAATCGTTGTGAGAAACCCAAGAGCTGTACAGATTGAGCATTTGGCACGAAATCTGGGGCTGCGCATAAATGAGAGCAAAAGAAAGTACATGGTGGCCACGTCTGCGAGTAGAAGATCCAACCTTGGTCTCTCAGTTAATGTAACGGAGCGTGAATTTAAAGTTGTGCAACCTTTAACTATATCGGCTCAATTGTAGCAGCCGATAAAAGCATGGAACCAGAAATGTGCGAACGGTAGCTTAAAGCCAACAAAGCCTACTATAGTCTGTCAAGTCTCTTCCAATTCAGGAACGTAACTATAACATCCAAGCTGCTGTATATAAGACAACAGCCATACCAGTACTTACATATAGATCCGAGGCTTGGGTGCTTAGCAAAAAGCATTGTGACCTTTAAGCGGCATTCGGGAGAAAAGTCTTATGGAGAATTGTTGGCCCCGTATGTGAAGAAGGACGAAACGTAGACATCGTGAAGAGAATTTAGTAGAATGTGAGTAGAGGATCCTGCTCGGAAAGTCCTTTGCGGTTTGCTATTATGATGATGACGCACATTATTTCCTTATTAAGCGAATGAATGGTAGGAAATATATCCACAACTCGACGGATGGACGGACTTTAACTAGACGCTCGACTAACTCAGCGAGTTATTTGGAAATCCAATGTAACCCTCTTCACTTTTATTAATGATGCACCTGGGGTAATACTTTTCAAGGGATTTAAAATTTCAACAGCTTTGTTCTTCAATGAATTATCAAGTGTCATACAGATATAATCATAACCATAAACAACCAACCTAAAAACCGTTAAGTTAATAATAACTTTGTTAACAACAGCACTAATTAAATTATTTGAATGAACGCGCCGACGTTCATCCGTAATTACTTTCTACTACGTTTAATTTATTGTTGCTGTTGCTTTGGTTGAAATTGTATAACATTTGTAGCTCACATTTGGCTAATGCTTAGCCAAGCAGAAAGCCGGCAGAACAAAAACCCCAAACAAACGACTTCCAACATCAAAAAAATGGACTCAACGAGCATGCGAGTGAGACCGTTTTCTGTGGTTCGTTGGTTTGTGGGTCTCGCATCGATGACATATTACACCATCAGAGCCACCATGACTATCAGCGTCAGAAAGTTCCCGTTCTGCCACATGCTGAGCGTTGAGCAATATATCTTGGGCGTTGCATTTGTGTCTGATGGGCAGTGCATTAATTGTTTCACTGCGCGTGGGACTTCTTGCAGCTTGCGAGATTAATTTCGGGAAAAATTTCAATTTTTCTTATCCGAATTTTGGTTTTTGTTTTTTTTTTTTCAGTAGAATGGACGGGTGTATAGATTCTTGCACTAAATTCGTCGCTTATCATTCCAACTGATCATCGCGTTTTACACCCGACATATCTCAACATTCACTCGACCAACAGAGTGTGTTACAACATTGTGCTAACAAACCCATCAACCATATCATCTTCTTAAGCTGCTTTAGGACTTGTTGTAATCCATCATCGACAGCGATTCTACTGCAGAGTGCAGACGGCCTCTTAGTCTTGATGATTGTTTCTTCCAAACCTAGACACGTAAAGGCTAGCCCAAGCAAATACTTTCTAGGATCAAAGCTTCCCCATTTGTTTTCCACTAACCATATCGACAGCGACTGAGCGCATCGCAGTACATTTTAGTGCATCACAGTGATCGTCGTTATTGATTTCCAAGATCGCTGGAATTTCATAGCTCATGGGCATTGGCTCATATGGAAATAATTTAGCACGAAGCGTAAGTAATGGAGAGAGCGAGAGAGAAGCGAAACCTCAGTGTGTGTGTGTGTGTGTGTGTAAAACAGATCGCTTGCTTAGATTGTACGCCATCCATTGAGGGGTGTAATAAAAATGTTACATGTCCTGGGTTGGTGCATTAGTTATTGTGTTGTGTTGTTGTCCGTCCACTTGATCTCTGATATGAGTGTTACATCTACTGCTCTGTGGGGTGATTCCTTCTTTTTAATTTATGGCTAGATTGCATAAGCAAATTACTCGCTGCACAACCTCTATCTACACACAAACACACACACACCAATTGGAAAGCGAACAAACCAACGGGCAAGCAAAAGAAAAAAAGACACCAGAAGAACTCAACTTGGCGCAAATCCCTTTTGGCTAATTATTATGCTAATGTATGGTTATCCAGTCTTAATTACTCAACGTCCGCCCAACTGCTGCGGCTGGGTAACATTACCATTAACCGCGAGACAGTGTAAAAGCGCGCGATCGGGGTAGTCATGCTCATGCGCTGTTGTGTCTCGCGAGCGACATCCTTGGATCGTGAGACACCAGCAACATCACAGAGCCAGCCCAGAGATCATCAGATGAAAACAAAGGCGAACAACATCCAGCAAGAGGAAGCTACAAAACAACACGAAGGAGCAGCGCCTCGGGTGAGAAAAATATATTTTTAGCGGTTTTGTTGCTGTTGTTGTTGTTGTTGTTGCTGTTATTATTATTGTTGCCCGCGCGTATCTTTTCCAAGTATCAAGCGCTCCATAAGTGAGTGAGCGAGCTAGCGAGCGATCATGCACAAGATCAGCTATGGAAAATTGTTTCTTATGATCTTGCGAAAAATACAAAGAAGAACATTCACGAAAAAAGCAACAAAAAAAACAGCAACAGCAAATCAAGCGATCTGCAAACTTCGATAAGAAAAGAAGAGAAATTGTCCGAAATTCATTTGACATGAAGTGGGTTGATTCCTTGATCGGTCGGCCGATCTTCACTACAGATACTCGCGTACTTTTTAGAGAACGCCACTGATCGTCATCATTCTGGCCGAGCGTTGTGTCCACTGCTTTTTTTTTGTTTTTTGATCGCTTACTGCTGCGCGTGCGTAATCGATCAAACTTATTTCTTGATTGCGACGACCGATGATACTGATCGCATCGCGTTCACCGATCACTTGCTCCATCCTCGCAATTGAATAACCGAACACAACTCTTCCGCAATTTTTCGCCAGCGCTGATGGTAATTATAAATTCGTTTTTAAGCCTCATTGCCTCGTTGCCTCGATGTCTCTACTTGTCCCGCTGAAATTGTGACTGCGGCGATCTTGTGATTGACTGATTTCTGATCCACTTCGTTCGTTTCATTATCGCGATTGAGCCAAATTTGCTTAATTAAAAATTCATGAGCTCTGATGTTCATTGGCTGATAATGGCGGATAATTAGCAATTCCTTACAAGCGATTGAACTAATTACAAATGAATATTTTGCCAGCAACACTGTTGGAGCTGTTACTTATAGTCAGAGGATGCGTGGCGCTTAAATTTGAGATTATTGTTTACGTAGGTTTTTAAGCGTTTTACATGCGACTCCATTATCATGTCAACATAAATATAAGATACAGAGAAACAGGTTACATCTGTTTTAAATACCCGGAAATGTTAGACATTTCTTCGAGATAGCTTAGATCAAAGATATTAAAGGCAACAAGACCTAACTAGATGCTTTTACACAAATAATGGCTAAGCTGCAAACGTCAGAGGAAACTAATTCTCTTTAATCAAAAACTAAGAGATAATCTTTAAGGTTTTGCCTTAGCTGTTAAGACGATTGCAGTCTGCTGAGTTTGCAACTAAGCTCTCTATAAAACTTTCTATAAGACGTGTATAACATTCCTTAAATAATTCGATGAACTGGATTATTTGGAAGCAATTTTCTTTTTCGATTTAATTTACATTGCACTTGATTACTACGGTATCTACTCTCAAATGAGGGACAATGCGTCAGTCAGCATCTAGCGCTCAACACGAGCACATCTAATACAGATCACGCACCATATCGCTCAGCTAGGTTTGATCGCACTTCCACTAGTCAGAGATAGTTGCAGCCACATGCATTTCTGCAGCATTCTGTGTTATTCGTCCTACTCTGCTGATGGCTGACCACAGTCACTAACCGCTAAAACAAAAAAGACGCAAAATTTTATTAAGAAGGCACCAACAGCAGTCGCTCTAGCAAGCCAAGTAGCCCTAATTACGGGACTAACATCAGAAGCATTTGCGATTACGCCAATAATCTGTTTTATACTAAACGTCGCTGAACTATCTAAGTTTACGAAGACTACTGTTAACATTAGTTGCAGACTTCTTAACATCAACACCAGTCAGTAGATCGTTACCGCCATTAACAAAGATGGGCACCAGAAAATTCATCGGGAAAGACTGAATTTAATACATATACTGCAATGGAGGACAGAAAGGAAATGTTGGTCCTAAAAGGCATTCGATCCTGAAGATGTCCATGAAGCGTTGACTGCTGAAGATGTCCCTGTAATGGAGGTCAAATTCCTTTAAATCTCAGAGAACAGACAAGAAATTTAACCATTTCAGTGCCCAATTAAAGAAGAACTGCGATTAGGCAGTAGTTTGCTCTAAAGACCTCCTGATAAACCAGTTGGTGCATTGGAAAATACATAAATCGGCAGGCATTACGCAGTGCAGAAACTGCCAAAAGTTTGGACATGTCGCATGCAAATGCGGCATGAAATACAGATCGGTTAGTGCAAGGACGAACACTTACCTGGCCAAAGGCAAATACAAAACGAATACTTGTTTTGCATTGGAATTGTAGTACTGGAAGCGTTTTTAAGCAAACTTCTTTGCCAATTGCATACGTTCTATTAACGTGTTCTCGAATTTTCCTCGAACCATAATAACTAGGTCATCTGCGCAGTTAATGTTTGCTAAGCCGTTATTCTTTAGCCTGTCAAGTAGCTGATGGTCCATCACTATTAGCCACAGAAGAGGCGATAGAACACCATCTTGTGGGCAGCCTCTGGTTGCCGCTATTGTGATGGTCTAGTTACGAGGCCTGAATTTTCCTACATTTTAGAATGCTTATGACCCATCCTATGATAGAGGAGTCAATTACTCGTGATACAGCCTGTGTTTCAATTACTTCGAAGCGGGTATTTCCAAAAGCGCCTTGTATATCAATGAAGTCACATCATAACATTTCTTTGCTTCGGAGTGTATCTTCGATTTCGGTTGTCAGTTGATTTGCCAGTCTGATATGCGTGTTGACTGGGGCTTAGGGGATTTAGCATGAGTGTGTTTGACCTTATATAATGGCCTATTAATTTCTCCATGCACTTTAGAATAAATGATGTGAGGCTTATAGGTCGATATGACCTGGTATCCTCGGGGAATTTTTTACCTCCTTTAATTAAGAATAACACTCGCACATTTTTCCAGCACCTTGGAGCGTATCCTAGGCTGTAGGTGGCTCTATAGAGATTTACAAGTAGTGGTTCTGTTAATTTGTTCCTCGTTGAAGGAAGATTGGGTTCAGCGCATCTCCACATGGACACTTGTATGGGCCGAATGAGTTTACCGCCCAGCAAATTCCTTCTGAGGAGAAGATACTGGCTGGGCATCTTTAAGACTCGGTTGAGATGAGGTATGGGTTCATGTTAATGTCCTCGTTTACGTCTTGGTTGCCTAGTATTAAACTGTAAGGGAAATGACTTTCTACCAGACATTTAAAGGATGTAAGTTCACCATTTGGTTTCTTTACTGGACCGAGTTGGTTGTTATGGTCAAGGGAGAGGGCTTTGTGTAGTCGACAAGCTGTCTTAGAGAATTCTCTCCAGCTTTTTCTTTTGCTGTTGAGGGCAGTTTTATAGGGTGTCGTGTATAGGTGTTTGTACGTTTGGCCTTATTAAAGAGTTTGCGAACTTCTCTTCGTTCGAGATTCCACCATTAAACGACCCTTGTGCAACTGATGCGAATTACAGGGGGGGCGCTCGTTTAGTAGGCGTTTATGATTGCCTCGATAAGTTTGTTTGTCGTGCTGTTAAGATCGGCAATTGAGCTAATTAGGATATGTATTCCAATAAGTTTTTGCTTCAATTGGTCTAAAAGACCAGTTGTATGTTTAGGGGTTCTTAAAAAGGACTGAGTTTATTTAAAGTTTCTATGTTAAATCTAATATACATGTGGTCAGGGAATGATGCCTCTTTCATTACGTTGCCATTTATTGATCATGCTGGCCGCCCTTGAGTCTGATAAGGCAAGGTCCAGTACCTCAATCCGTATGGCGTTTATTAAGCGGTTGCATCATTTCCCACGTTGTTTATCACAATATTTTTTGATGAACCCACCTCTGCTGTTGGTGTCGGTACTTCCCCAGAATACGTGGTATTAGTTCGCATCGCATCCGTTCAAAAATTTTTGTTTGCGAGCTATATAGAAGTTGATGAAGCTCTGTGTTACTCCTGGAGTTACTCCTGGGAAGCAGGTAGCGGCAAAATTGGTGTTGCTCTTGCTACCTTTCGGTGCAAGGAGATCGCGGTAAGGTCTCTGGAAATAAATTGGTTTATGGAGTAAATATTAAGAGAGTGGTGTCACAGAATTGCTGTCCTCAGTCTCACATTATCCTTATTGTAAACCAACTTACCTAGTTTGCTTGGGATTCCTGAAATTTTGTTTTTGTTGGTGCAAGGTCCTTGAATAAGAAATATGTTCCAGTTTTTTTCTGTGAAGAGGTGGTTTGGTGTCGTAATTGTTTTTTTCTTGGTGTGGGTAGCCCCAGTTTGGTCTCATTATTGGTTTCAGCTTTCGCTTCCTCTGTTTTACTTCCATTGTCACGGTTTCCGAGATTGATGCGTTTGAAGGAGCACCACTCTCAGGGTTTTAATTTAGAGAACTATCCATGAGTTTCGTCTTTTGAGGATAGGAGTCCATCGCAGCTGAGTCTCTTGCCGTGGTAAGGCATCTTTCAGCCGGAGTGTGTCAGGTATCCGGAATTCCGTGCTAGCGGCCTTGGATTGAGGATCTTTTATTGGGGTTCTCTCCTCTAGATCCGTTAAATTCTGCTAGACAGGTCATAGGTCATCTCGTATAGGTTGGGCATTATAATGTACCCGTTTAACGATCTTGTTATCGGCTACTGGAGAGTCTGAGGAATCTCAGCCTTCCCAGGTTACCTTAAACCCTATTGTAGACATTACTCTTTATAATTTTTTTTATTTTATTTTTTAGAGGATTTTCAGTTGGGACGCCCCATTTTTGAATTCCATAATTTTTACAAGCATCGATTGAATATTAATCTGAAAGAATTTGTTTATTGAGCACTTTTCATTAGTGATACTATTCATATTTCGAAAAAATTGCACTACACCTGTTCTACTTAACCAAAACTGAAATCTTCTGCCTTTTCACATTAAATGAAAACCAAAATTGTGCCTGTCAACTATCACGCTGGTTTTAATTGAATAAAAAAGTTGAATTGAACTAAAATTAAATGAACATCTGGTAAATGAGGATATAAATTAACTCATAATGCAAGGCTCTTCTTAATTGAAAATGTCAATTTTGAAAAAGAGGGAAATAAAAATAACAACCACAAATTCTCGCTGCTACGTTAACCCAAAAAGAGGGTCATATACACCAAATACGAGTACTACTAGTAAGGAAGTCTCCTGTCATTTGTCTTGAGAAGTAATATAAATTTCAAATTTACCAAAAAAGAGCCCAAAAGTGGAACCATCCAAACATCATCAACAACAGCAATAACAACTCTTAAACATGGCTAACAACTGGAACTAACTGGTCTCTTGAGGTTGTGATGGCAACAAGAAAGACAATGTTTCTTGTCTGCCTGATGATGACCATCGTGAGAGATCGAAGGCTGAAATACTGAATGGATGAGTGAATGCCAAGTGAACAGAAGTGAAGCGTGACATAGGAGGCAGAAAGGAAGAAGATGTGGGTTGTTTGGTGTATGTTGGATGGAGTATAACTGAGGAAAAAAAACCTACAAACAAGAATCGAAAGTGACACTGACATGTGCGTGGAATTGGTCTGTGCTGCTGCTCCGTTATCTTGATGTTTCTTTTATTTGAGTTTTGTGGGCGCGGGAGATGCGAAAAGTGATCGTTGATACTCACAGCAGAGTATTTCAGACAGAATTGACAGACGATCTTTTCAGATTGGCCACTGCACAGCCATCACAACGTAAATATCAGCTCACTTATCAGAGAATATTAATCGCATCGCGGAGAATTGTCGAAGGATCTTGCAACGCGTCAAGCTCGAAGCTTGAAAATCGCGAACAAGGGCAATTGTTATTTATATTTGTACTCGATTCTAGAAGAATTCATCTGACTTCCACTTATCCCACGCACTTTTTTTTCTCCATTCGTGGCCCTGTCCAATATCGCGGCTTACATCGGCTTAGCTGTGATCGGTGTGAGGCAGCCAGCGGGGATAATCGATTTGAAAGGTGGTGTTTAAATGCACCTACTCACGTGGATAATGCTGATTTAGATCTGAATTCATGGGAAATTTTTTGTGTGTGTGTGTGTTAAAAAATAAACAAATACGTCAAAAGGGTAATCCTCTACTGCGCAGTCTTCGCTGCTTATGATCGTCCTTGAAAAAGTCAGCATGAAGAAATCAAGGACGATCCAGTACACACATACACATTTAAAAAAATATTCATTATAAATGTACGATATAATTTATCAGGAAGACGAGCTTAGCGCTAAGTCATTCACACAAATGCTCCTTTGTATTTAGGAAATATATTTCAGCTTAAACTTCATATTACTATCGGAATACCAACTGAAGCAAAAACATTTTATACTCAATTGGAATCGTTTCTCTCACAACTACAAGCTTTAACAATTTTCAGATGTGCGTTTTACTAAATTTCGTTGAGGGCCTTGATAATACTATACCATCGATAGCGAACAATGAATGCAGTAGTTGGCCAAATGCTGTTATTGTTTCTACACTGGAGAGATAACGTATAATTATAAATTCAAGCAATCAATTGAAAGCCATTAACAAAAGTTTGGAATACATGGTGTAATGCACAATTGAAGTGCAAAATATTTTATTGGCAAAGTGGTAACAGGAAAAAAATACAGGAAAAGCTAAATTATCGGGCTAGTCCCTTCAAAGTAAGGTTGGCGCGAGGCCAATAACCTCGCCCGTAAATTTTTTTTATTACGGAACCCAAAATCAGCGTCGGATACACTGATGAACGACGATGACCACGGCTACGAAAATGGCTAAACGATTAAAGAATATTCTCATGGATCGTACGCTCACTGTATAAAGCTCGAACTGGCCGATAATAATAATACTATTCGGCGCGACATACCTTGCGGTCCAAGGGCTAGTTTCTCGCGACCATTTGTGTTGCGCATTTTATATTTTTGGACACAAATGGAAGGGACCTACAATTTAAGGCCGGCTCCGAACGGCGAATTTAGAAAGCTTTCCGTGAGAAATTATTACTCTCGAAACGTTTGTGACTCATTCGCGAGAGGTAGGACACTGTGAAAAATACTTTTGGTGTTACTGGAATTCGAACCTTCTGCTCAGTAGTCACGCACATTTCCACTGAGCCACGGCAACCACAAGCTCGCCGATAGCCTATCCAAATATAAAGCTAACATAACAGCAATCCAGGAGATGCGGTGTGCGGGGAATAGTGTCTTACAAAAAAATCAGAATATGACATATATTACAGCTGTAATGCAAAACATCATGTGCTCGGGGTGGGGTTTCTAGTCAGTAAAAGAATGAAACCCACCGTTATCGGCCTTAAAGCAGTAAATGAACGGCTATACACCCTTTATGTGTGGAACAGATTAAAAAACATAGGCATCAAAAACGCTTCCGCACCTAAAGAGGATTACCCAGATGATGAAAAAGAAGAATTCTTTGAATCAGTCGAACGGGAACTGCATGTAAATGTAAAAACCATTCTGGGGGATATAAGTGCCAAAATAGATAGGAAGCCAGTATTCAGGCTGTACATTAGCACCAATAGCTTACACGAGAACACTAGTGACGATGGACAACGAGTCATAGAGATGGTAGTAAGCGATAATTTCGTCGTTGAGATTTGCGCGTAAAAATATCCACAAAGCTACCTGAATCCTGAAGGAGCCACTCGCCACTAGATATACCACGTGTTGATAGACCGCAGCCATAACCCGAATGTGATGACAGTACGAACGTACCGAGGTGCCAACGTCTACTCGGACCACTATCTTGTTGGTATGGTGCTTCGAGTGAGGATTGCATCATCACGAAAAACTGCATCTGCGAATCAGCTTCGAGTCAACACGGCCGGCCTTCGCAACGAAGAGACCAGAAACAGAGAGCAAGGACCGTACCAGTCGCGGAAGTTCTACCAAAGAGTCCGCGGTATGACGCAATATACACTGCGTTGCACATACTGCATGGACAAAGAGGATAATCTGATCGCCGATTTCAAAGTCATATTAAAGCGATGTGAAAAGTAATTTCATGAGTTGCTAAATGGCCAGCTAACTGAGTAATTGGAGGCTCTACCAATAACCGAAGACCACACCATACTACCGCCACGTATAAGATTTTCTCCTCAATCCCATAAGTCAGAATAGCCCCATATGCTAAAGTCATCATTGGTCCATACCAGTGTGGCTTCATCTGAGGCAAATCAACAAACGATCAGATCTACACCCTTAGGCAGGTGATGGAAAAATGTCTAGAGTTTATAAC
The DNA here is from genome assembly GCA_947095585.1 of Nephrocerus scutellatus. NCBI lineage: Eukaryota > Metazoa > Arthropoda > Insecta > Diptera > Pipunculidae > Nephrocerus > Nephrocerus scutellatus. Next base: position 108,619,358 of record OX352762.1, on the reverse strand, counting down.
TCACTACACCATCTTTTTATCGACATTAAAGCAGCCTATGATAGGAAGATTGGAACTTCATAAAGCCATGAGAGAACTCGGCATCCCAAATAAACTGGCACGACTATGTTGACCATGACCAATGTTATAAGCCAAGTAAAAAAAATATCCGGATCACTATAAAACCCATTCAACATCTATAACGGGCTCCGACAAGGGGATGGAATAGCCTGCGTCCTGTTCAACCTGGCGTTGGAGAAAGTGATTCGTGACTCTGACGTAACGGCGATAGGAACAATCCTCTTTAAGTACATTCAGATACTGGCTTACGCAGACGACATCGACATCGTTGTTTGAAACAAAGGGCTGTCGGCATCGTGAAGAGAATTAAGCTTGGTAGGCTCGGTAGACATTTAGCTAGCATGAGCGAAGAGGATCCTGCTTAGAAAATCCTTTGCGGTAGGGTTATTGAACACGACAGCGAGACCGACGAAGCCTACGCTAAAAGGATGTGGCGTAGACCAGGATGCCCAGAGCTTAGGGATGCCAATCTTAATAGCATCAGCTTGAAATGGGGAGCGGTGGAGAGATTTTTTGCGGGAGGCCAGGACCGCCCACCGGTTGTAGAGCCAAATATGATTATGGTTATTTTCCAAAGTGAAGACTCAGTACTAGAATCGTTCGTTATATCAGTTTCCAGTTATTTGATCTTTTTACTTGTTGTAAATTCTGCTGAGCCCTCTTATAATGAACATTTTGTTCCCTTTTTCTTTTCTCCAAACGGCTTTAATATTTCTCTAACACAGCTATTGCCTTTAAATTTTGTTTTGATTTCATGAAGTGTTTTCCAAGCTTCCTTTTGAATGTCGCTGCCAAATCCAACTGATCTTCGGTTTCTAGTGATACTGATAATTGAATTCTTTCATCTATGTAGGCTAATCGTGAAGCTTTCCCAATCTGTTTCTTTGATTGGCCAGAGTAAGATTAGAGAGTTTTTAAAATATATTTTTCGTTAATGTAATCGGGTAATTATCTGAACTTAACTCCAATGTGTATTCTATTTGAATCTAGTTGATAGACATATCTCTTATTATGTAAACGTCTATCAAATCAGGAATTTTTTGGATCCAGTATTTGCCTATTTATATAGCATACCACTTATAATCTTGAATAGTGTTTAGTAGTTCTCTCCCTTTATTTGTTATGACTACATCTAATGTGTATTTCTTGCATTAAAATCGCATCCATTCACAAATCGATCTCCTATAGTTTTGAAAAATTCAACATATCTCAGCTTTTATATTATGTTTTGGTGGACTGTATAAGATAACTGCAGTAGTGTAATATTTTTTGTGCTTAATTTTACAGTTTAAATATCTTCAGATTCGATAACTTCATTTCGATAGTTGTTCTCTTTTATTTTTTCAACCTCTGCTGCATTTTCTGGATGTATGGTGCGTTACATATTAAGAGATCTAAAAGATTTTGTATTCTTCATTATTTGATAACATAATCGAGTTTTCCATTCGCTTTCACTGAAAACATTTAATAGAATTCTTAAGAGACTATCATATAGAGTAAGAAAACCTTTGGTAATCTAACATAGTCTTTTTTGTGTTATTGCGGCGACTGTTGTTTAGACTAAACTTGAGACTATCAACGGTTGTTTACGATGATTCTATGTACTATGACTCTATGTACTTATTACATTCACACCTCATTCCAAGTGGCCAGTTTGAAAATCAAAGTAATAAACTCCCTCCTGCCGCAAGCAACACTATAATCGCACAATATTAAGTCATCATCATCGTTTCCACGCGGCACCACACACCATCAAATAACATTCATTGCGAATAAATGATTCCATTTGTTTTATTGCCCAACGCTCTGAACTGTAGACTCTGTCGACCAAATTGAGACTTCATCCGTGGTGCAAAACTGACGGACAATCAAATGGATACGCGTGCCCCGCTATCAACACCACCGACGACGACCACCACTTACGATGAATATCACTGCTCCCTCGGACTGTACCCCAATCAAATGTGGTAATAACATGTTAGCGCCATCATTATCTTTGCTGGCCGACGACGCTCGGCAGAGAGTCCCTTCTATGCGTATGGCAAGCAAATCGTCGAATCGTGAATCCGCTCGTCCGAGGTGAGAGAACATTCATTATTCGATCATTTACAAATGCATCGCAGTATCATTGTCCGGTGCGGCTAGCGGCACTTAGCAGACACACTCCAGTTGGCTTTTGATGAACATTTCCTAAAGGAAGTGAATTACCATGATTCGTTGGCCAGTTGATTGGTCTCCGTCCGATTGCCGGGCGGAATCTCTGCCTGTGCTCGCTTATTTGATTTTCGTCTTTCGGCGCTGTGCTCGTCTCATCGTTGCTTTGTTAATCCGTTGCACGATCATCAGCTGCACACACAAACACAATACACACACACACATATACTTTTCATTCATTGAATGGAGTCTCGTCGCATCGCGCCGGAACAACAATTGCTGCCTTAACCTATAATTATCCGAAATAAGTGCGGCCAATTGATATTTAATTTAATTTTAGCGATCGCTTAGTGCTCCGCACCATCATCATGGCGGTTGTTATCCAATTAGGTGATGATCGCCGATGCCGCAGCCGCCGCTGCCGGGTAGAGAGTAGGAACGCGTATTGGGTAATGATGATCATGATAAAATTAGCTTCTTGAACCTGCTGCTTTAGTTGTTTGCCCATAAGTGCGAGTGAGGTTAGGCTCTAAGAGGTGATGAGACATCAGGCTGATATGATTTTTAATGAGGCTCTTCCTCTACTGCACCAGTGCGGTCGGATGTAATGTTTAACGCTAATGCTGCACTGCACTGCACTGCTGAACACGCGGCACGTACTTGTTGATTGTTCTTCAAATTTAAATGAAAGAGGTGGGAACCACAAATTGAAGGTAGGCAGACAGGCAGGCAGATTGGTGTACGTTCATCTCATTCATCTTTGTGTATATTGCTACTGCATTGTTGCTGAAACAGTTGATGCGGCGCGAACGGAGTCCGACCTACCGACCGGCCGACCGTCCGATCTACGATGACTAAATCATTTTCCCATTAAGATTGAACGCGGCTGATTGGCCGCCCGCGAATGAGTACGGCAGAGGCGATGATGAACAGCGACGAACTCACTGTGAGGCTGGCGCTGTTTTCGAGCACGTCGTCGCCGAGCAAAGCAAATTGCTAAATTGCAAGTGAGGTTTATTATTTTCACATTCAAACGGTAGCAGGTGGCGGCAGGTGGGTAGGCAACTCCTCTCGTCCAACACACGTCCTTGCAAGGCAATTTCACTTTTATCTTTTATCTCAATCTTCAGCGCAGCACGTAGTACATCAGAGCGCATGTTACACGATGCATAATTAGAAGCGGACATGAAAAACGAGCAATATATGCTCTGATCGCTGGGTAATTGAAGTGGGCGTGTACAATTTTGTGCTAATTAATTGATATTAGTAGGGTGGTACCATCTCCAATGCTGGCCACACAAGTGAAGCTGATGTCTTGAGATCCCTATAATGTTACCCACGTTTTATTACTTGTAATATCTCCTTTTATGTGGCTGCAAGAGCTTAAGGTATAATGCGCCTAATTAGCTAATTGAGCCCATTTGAAACAATTTTGCTATTAATCGAGAAACTTCTTATCTTTCCTGACCATTTTACATTCAATCCAGCAGTTTACTGAAGCGGAATCCTCTTCGTTCATGTGAGCTAGGTGTCCTGATCACCGGAGCTTGCAAGTTTAATCCTCATCACGATGTCGACATCTCGGAAAAGGTCGTAAGTCTCATCATTATACAGTCTCCGGAATCGTGCTTCCTCACGTACGGGGCCAACCGGTTGAGATATGCTAAACGACAGAGAGCACATAATTGCACCAGTAACATCAGGACGTAAAACTGATGCACCAAAGAAATTGGTAACACCAGGTGCGGATGATGTTACCAATGCTAGCGCTCTAACCGCATTTGGTTAGTAAACCACCAGAGACTACGTAGGTCAAGCCCAGAATGAGACTGATGGGTCCTCAACCAATAGTTGGACCAGACTCAACTACTCTCCAAGAAAATCAACCCCATATGTGGGCGGAACCAACTCCCGTAGTACCAACGCGACCTTAATGAGATCTGACATCAAAGGATCGTTCAGTATGAGTGCCTGGGCGAAGCAAAGCATACCCTGGCAGCACATCATCCGGAATCTTGAGCCTCATTATTTGCCACTAGTTAAGCAAACTATCCTAGGCCGGATAGACACTATTTCAGGCAGCATCACGTTCCTGCAGTTTTACGACCAGACTGCTAAATAAAAAGACTTTCGTTGCCCTATTTATCTGCCGAGTTTACCAAGCAACAAACCCACAGATGAAGTAAGATACAGCAATGCCCTCGGGAATTTATCAGTAGTAATATAGACATTTTAAATAAAGACTATAAACCTTCCTTCATAAATGCGATTGGCCTCAAGTACCTCTGTTGAAAACTGCCATGTGCCTGGCGAAGCCCTACTACCAGACCATCAACACATCAGGTTTGACATTTCTGGCATACTGGCATATACTTCCTCTAAATATGATCCATAGTCCATGTACTGAAATCTATGACGGGGACTTGTCCTCTCTAAATTAGATATGCTTGTTACATCCATCCACCCCAAAACCAGTCTGTGTAAATAAATGGTTCTCTGATGGAACGATCTGCTTGCTAAATTTAGAGAATTGTTCTTCTCTGCTAAACGCACGAAGAGCTCGGTGGAAATGCTGCGAAAACATTGTTGACATGCCAGTAGCGGCACGAATCCAAAAAGCAATCGCTAAAGATCATAATAATTGTGTAGGTTTGCTAAAAAAGACCGATAGAACCTACACGTCAGACCGCAAGGATATACTTAGAATCTTACTTCAGATACAATTCCCATGTTCATCTATACGTGTACTACACAGTACCCAAACGCATCTGACCAAAGAGTCTGTATTGCTAGTAGAGTTAAATTGGCCATAGGCTCATTCAAACAATTTGAAACCCCCGGCGGTGATGGTATATTTCCAGTGCGTTTACAGAAGGCAATTGATCTGATCCTGCGGGGTATGGTTGCTTTATTTAGTGCCAGGTACATCTACACGCCGATAACATCATGGAATCAGAAATACGCACACGGTTGCTTAAAGCCAACAAAGACTTCTATAGTCTGTCAAGGCTCTTCAAATCCAGGAACTTAACCATAACGTCCAAGCTGCTGGTATATAAGACAATGGTCATGCCAGTATTTACATATGGATCCGAGGCTTCGGTGCTTAGCAAAAAGCATTCTGACCTCTTAGCCGCGTTAGAGAGAAAAGTTGACAGCGCCACCGGCCAATCCTACGCTGGAAGGATGGCATAGACCAGGACGCCCATAGTTTAGGGATGCCAAACTGGATTACATCGGCTCGAAATCGGGACCGGTGGAGAGACATTTGCGGGAGGCCAGGACCGGACCCCAGCTGTAGAGCCAAATATGATGATGATGATGGCATCTTGACTACCTGGAGAAAGGTAAATATAATCTTTATTCCAAAACTAGGCATTAGGCCTAGTGAGCTGCCTAAATCCTATAGACCTATAAGTCTAACAGCATATCTCCTCATGGAGAGACATTGATGTTCATATTAGAGTCCTGATAGATTTGTTTAACCTTCTGCAGTCAAGTCCGTTAGGATACAGAAAAGGTTAAAACACAGAAGATCTTGTGAAGAAGATAGAATGAGCTATTCGTTCCAAGGCAGTGGCTCTGTGTGCATTCTTTGATATTGAGAGCACATTCGATAACTCAGGCTACTACTCAATAGCAAGAGCAATTAGTAGCAAGGGTATCGAAGACTCGACCAACCAATGAATAAGGGCTATGCTTGAAAGTCGAGATATTGCTTTCTTCTCAGGGGGAATGTCTGTGTCTGTGACCTCAGTTGAGGGTTTTTTCTCCCATTCTGTGGTCACTAGTCATCGACAATCTTCTAGTCGATCTAGATAGATCAGACTATACCGCGATTGGTTATGCGGATGACTTGACGATTCTTACTAGTTGTAAACACAGCACGACCAGTTCTAGTGAATTACTTTGGTTACGGTGATGTATTGTCTATAAGGAAATATATTCGTCAGCTGAGATGAGAAACTCTGCGACTAAGGATATATAGTATCTTTCATCACGTAGGTGATACGTCTCTTAGATTAGTCAGAACCTATGATACATTAGGTGTGGGCACAATGGCTCATTGGAAAAGCGCCTGGCTACTGAGCAGGGGTTCGTGGTTTGAATCCCAGTAACACAAAAAGGTATTTTTCACGGTGACCCACCTCTCGCGAATGGGTGACTAATGTTCCGATAGTAATAAGCTGTCATGAAAAGCTTCTCAATTCGCCGTTCGGATCCGGCCTTAAATTGTAGGTACCTTCCATTTGTGTCCAAAAATATACATGAGACCACAAATGGTCACGAGAACCTAGGCCATACACCGCAACGATCTGTCGCGCCGAGTATTATATTATTATTATGTTACAATATATCGTTTAAGGTCGTAGTGTCAGCAATATAGGCAAGGGAATGTATTTTCTGTGATTCTTCTTCGTTCTAGCATGGTTTTTATCCATTTTGTTAAGTGCTCTTTCCATTGGATTGCAACCAGCGTTACATAAAGCCCTTTCTGTGTCCACGAAGGTACATAGGCCCATCTCTTTCTATTCTAATGCTTTTTCTATTTCGTTTGTCACTTCATTTAGTGCCCTTATGGTGGATTTCTCTATTTGATATGCAAATTGCAGTTCATGTATTGGTTCAGTGGTTTAGTGGTCCCATTCCTAGGTAGTGATCTATAAGTTTTTCCATTGTTTCCAATAGGATTGAAGTTAGATAGGTTGGTCGATAATATTTGGGATAATTAGGGTGTTTGTTTCCCACTTTTGATATGAATACAACTTAAACTTCTCTCCATATTTTGAGAATGTAGTTTAATTTTAAACTGGCTTGAAATATCTTTACCTTAAGACTACCCGTGTATTTACATAGAAGTGCTAGAAGTATATGACATCAGGTCCTGGTGCCTTGTAGGATTTTAATGACTTTATTGCCCATTCTACTCTTTCATAAGTTATTATTTATTTTCTTTGCTATTTGTTGCTCTAGTCCTGTTTATGGCTCTTTTGCTATGCTCTCTATTTTGCATCCAGGTATGTGAGACTTTAATAAGAGCTCTCAAGTTTCTTGGAAAAGAGAGGTAATTTTTTCGTTGCAGTTTTTTAGAATTCTTATGTTATCTTTTTTTCCTTTAGATAGAAACAGTCTACTTCTTGTTCAGGTCCTTCTGAGTCTGAGCTTTTTAGGAGATCTTCTTCGATGGCCCCTAACTCTTTCCTCTTTGGTCGTAGTGGAGTTTCACTGAAATGGAAGCTGAGTATTGGGTACTTTTTAACTTCGCTACCTGGTCTACCGATATTACCAACATTCCATGATTTTGTGTTTAGGCCTGCATTCTGCCCCCTGTATTATGCTTACAATTTTTTCGTTTTTAAGGCTCAAGGCATAGGCGAATTATTCTACTATAATGACCGGATGTTGCTTCTTCTTTTATGGCCCATATTTCGGCTACTTCCTATTTTCTTCTATTTTTACCCATTCCTCTGTTTCATTATTTTTACAGTGTAAGACTGTAATCCCTGCCTTGTAGCTATTGCCAAGGATTTATGGCTTCCTTTTGCTCAATAATTTAATTTGTAGTATGGCCTGTTTAATCTGTTGCATTTGAGCAGTAGTTAATGTTTAGTTCGGGAAATCCCTGGGCAACACTGCACCAATGACCAATAATAGGCTCTTTGTATGAGTATTTGGCTTTCCTCTGTGGCTCTTCTGTATATTTAGGGCGTATTTTTTGCAAATTGTTCAGTCGGGAACGTAGTGTCCGCCGATCTCACCCTCTTTCGTTCTTGTCTTTTGTTAGCTCTTGGTTAGATCTTTCTATTGGATTTGCCTCTATTAACCTTCTTCCTCTACTTAACCCTTTTTTTATGAAGTAGGTACTTGGGTACTTATAATACAATAGTCTGACCTCTTAGATTTATTTGAGAGGAAGCCTTGCGGAAAATTGATGGCCCTGTATGTGAGAAATGACGACTTCAGAGTCTGGGTAGAAGATACGATGCCAGAAGTATGGGAAAGAGGCGTGCTGTGATCCATACAAAAGAAAGAAGATATCTCAGAGTGCAGCAATTATCGTGGTATAAAGTGGTTGAGTAATATAATAATATTTTCTATTCTATCCTTCTGAAAAAAATAGCCCTACTCGCTAAATTCTTTACTGGCGCATACTTCATCTTCATCCCAGGCAAATAAGACACTTTTTCCTTAGAAAATGGAAAAATGTCCAGAGTTTCAAAATTCAATGCACCATCTCTTGATAACTAATTTATTTATTTATTTTGGGTATAGGTAGTGATATTTTTTGCGGAAAGTCAGAAAAGGATCCCAAAACTTTAAGTGGAAATGTTTATAAAATGTTTGTTCGATAATCAAATTCCAATAGGAACAAACAAAGTAGCAATTAATAAATGTCACGCAATTTTCATCTTTTCTTTCTGTAATGCGGTTAACGGCTTCCTATTTGTCATCTCCGGATGAAAACACTGTGCGCTTTCATTCCATTGATCGCTCGGCTCTACAATCTCGCCAGAACATGCGCACCACCACAACCAAATGCATAAATTGCACAATTGACAGTTTTATTTAGAAAAACTTCCAATAATATTTTTAGTAAACGGCGCGACCAAGACGAAGATGACGACAAACATTACTACTGGACCATCAATGCATTAACGATGATGGCTCCGATGTTTCGGTTCCGTAGTCACTTCGTGTCGATTGTCGATGGAGGAGGAGGGCAACTCATCTTGAAAATGAGGTTAATGCACAGACATCGCGGGATTTATGCATAAAAATGTACCACCCCCTCCGTGATTCCATTGCGATTTGGAATTAAACAAATTGCTTCTCTGTCGCCGCATCTTCTTGGCAGTTCTCCCAGATAACAGCAGTGGATCTTTTTCTCCTGCTCCTCTCTGTCGGAAACAAATACACGTAATAAGAGGCGCCCTCATTTCTGCACTTCAATGCATTAAGGGACATACAAATATTTAACACTTTTCCATTTGTTTGTATGATATCGCATGTCATGACCGCAGAGCATCTCCGCAAGATAATAACCGGCGTCAGCGAGCGGTGTTATCCTTGTTGTATTGCGTGAACATATGCACTTATGCCTACAGAAGCAGAAACATGCGCGAGATATGTAATGTGCGTTTGACGCAAAGACACAGAAATAACAGAATGGAATTTTCATCTGCGCACACGACAGCAGCATATCCACAGGTGGCTCTGTTGAAGGTGGAGTTGGAGGTGCATACCGTAGCGTGGCTTCTTTATTCTGAATATGCGGTGTCATCTTTTTTGCAAAACATTGCAAAATTGCGTTTTACTAAACGGTGGGTGCTGCGTAAGTAAATTCCCAAGAAACTTCGAATAAAATTACATATAGGCGCTTGGTTAAAATTAGTCCAGATTGCCATCTCCTCTCTCTCACCCCTTCTCTTTCTCTTGCACTCTCATTTTGCATTGAATGCACGCAGTCAGATCAATTGATTGAGGATGAAATGGCACATGCAAGCGATGCATTAGCGTTAGACGTCAGGTAGTATCTCACCCTCCTCCCACCATCAGGCAGTGCTTTTCTGCTTGTGGCTCTGCTAATAGATTTGTTTCGAGTGCTCGCAGCACGCCGACCGACGGATGCTTCTTTGTACCGCCCGCACGTACCGCATCGCACCGCACTACTTTGCGCGTAACTTGTTTTCTAATTTATGATCGTACGCACAATGGTGGCATTTGACTAATATTTTCTATGCTTCCTGGAATATTTCCCAGTAATTGTTCACATAAATTAGAGGTACTCTCTTCGCTTTCCAGAAAGGATGTCAGCTTTTGCTGATAAATAAATTTTTGAAAAATGTTGCATTCACATGCATAGCACCAGGAATTTAGTTCTAGTATCTTTTCTTGTGTCTTACATTCTTGATACTCAGCAATTAACATGACTTCTGGCAAGCCAAACACCAACGAGGAAAGGCATCGAAGTGCTCTGCTCTTTTTTAGATACACATCAAACCGATTATGGAATGAATATTCAGCAGATCGTTTTCACTAATATGTTAATAGTTGATAAGAACTGAAATAAAAATAACGAAGAACGATAAGCCAACCACCAGTAGAATCGCTTTTTCTTCTGCTATGGCAGTTATGGCGTGAAAATTACAAACTACTCATATCTTATGTCCTATTTTCTTTACCATACCATCAACACACATTTTTGGCTATCATCCATGAAAATCGCTTCAAAAGGAACGCAGACCGCTTATTCGCATTATTTTAAACAGAGATTAAAATATATATTTGGGTAACGATTTGGATACGGAAAATATTGAGTAGACCAGCCGTCAGAAAATTATTTCTTTGGATTAAGTTTGTTTATTAGGTCTTAGGCCTTCGTGTTTAATATACTATCAAGATTAAATCGATAAAGAAATAAGAAACTAATAATACAATTGAACCAAGTTTGTTTCTTAAGTCTTTTGATTTTATTGTTTATCCTAATATTTAAGCAGTGATGAAGATAAAATTTATAAACAAATAACGAAATTATAAAATATTAAGATTTAATCAAGTTGGTTTCTTTAGTTTTTTGAATTAATTGTTTGTTCACTGTTCTTAAGTTACGATTAAAAGAAAACCAATAAAGAAATAATGTAATATTAATAAAACTTAAGTTTTGTTTTGTGCATCTTATGAGCTTATTTTTTGTTCTAATATTTTACCTGCGATCAGGATAAAATTAATAAACAAATAACGAAATTATAAAATAAAAAAACAAAAATGTTCAAGTTTGTTTCTTAAGTCTTTTATTTTCCCATTTTCATTTATAATTAAAGCCTCTAAACCCCAGCCAATATGCGTATCAGACTAGAAAATCTACAGAAAGAGCACTCCATGAATTGGCAGCTTAAATCGAAGCTTAAATCGAAGCTGCCAATTCATGGAGTGCTCTTTCTGTAGATTTTCTAGTCTGATACGCATATTGTCTGGGGTTTAGAGGCTTTAATTATAAATGATGTGAGGCTAGTTGGCCTGTAAGACATGGTATCCTCGGGGTATTTCTTCCCTGATTTTGCTAAGACAATCACTCGCACATCTCTCCAGCACCTTGGATTGTAATCTAGGCTATAACTGGCTTTGTAGAATCTTACGAGTATAGTTTCTATTATATTTATGGCACGCTGTATAAGGATCGGTTATATCCCTTTACCACATGGAAATTTGTAAGGTTCGAAGGGATTTACTGCCCAGCGAACTTCCTCAGTGGTGAATATGCTATTAGAGTGCCTCTGGGACTCGGCGGGAATAAGGTGAGGATGTGAGTTAATGTCCTCGCTTTCTTCTTGGTTGCTTAGTATTTGACAATTAGGGAAATTAATTTTTACTAAGCAGTCAAGAGTGACTTGTCTCGTGGTTGTCAGTTCAGCGTTTGGTATCTTGACTGAACCAAGTGGATTAATGTGATAGAGGGAGAGAGCTTTGTGTAGTGGAAATGCTGTGGGCAGCTTTTAAATACTTTCACAGAATTTTCTCCAGCTGTTTCTTTTGATTCTTCTTAGTGCAGCGTTGTATTTGGTTAGAGAAGCTCGATAGGCCGTCCAAATATTTGTTTGTTTGGTCCTGTTGAAGATTTTTTGAACTTCTCTTCTACTGCCTCGATGAGGTTGCTGTCTTAATCTATTAACGAGTTAATAGTGGTGCTAATACCTGTTAGATTGAATTGGAGTGAGTCTAGGTAGACATGCCATTTGATGTGTTTGTTCTGTTCTGTTCTTAAAAGAGATTGAACCCTATTGGGAGTTTCAATATTAAAATTCATGTACATATTGTCGGAGAATGATGCCTCCTTCATTACATTCCAATTCTGGATCTCACTGGCCGTACTTTTATCTTATAAGGTGAGGTCTAGTAGGTCTCTCCGTATAGCGTTTATGAAGGTTGAATCATTTCCCACGTTATTTATTGCAATGTTTTTGGGTAAGCAATAATTAAGAAGTTGCTCACCTCTTGAGTTCGTATCGGTGCTTCCCTAGAATAGGTGGTGAGACTTTGCATCGCATCCTATCACGAATTTTCGGCTGTAAGCTATACTATGTTCGATAAAGCTCTGTATTATGTATTATTTCCGGAGGTAGGTAATCTTCTTCTCCAGGAAATTAGGTAGCGGCAAGATAGGTTAATGGTTTTTTTACTTCGTTTTGTTATGTCCGTCTCTATGGAGTTCACCGCTAGGTCTCTAGAAATGAATTGATTTAAAGAATAAATGTTAAACGATTCATGACATAGGATTGCTATCCTTGGTCTCCTGTTTCTTTTGCTATAAATCAACTTACACCGTTTGTTTGGGATCCCCAAAATTTTTTTGTTTTTGGTCTTTTGCTCTTGGATGAGATGTATGTCCCAGTTTTTTTCAAAAAAAGCAGGCAGAAATTGGCCGTAGCTGCGTTGTCTCTTCTTCTTCTTGTCCTCTAGGTCTAACATTGTCAGTCCGTCCCTTAGGTCAGAAGTTATTTGTGTGGACATGTTGTCCAAGCATTTGACATGTAAGAACCTTGTGTCATGACGTAGTCCACGGTGATGTTTGACGAGTCTGTACTGTCATATTTTGTTATTTCACTCTTAGAGGTAGGACCTGTGGGGTCCATGGCTTCTGAGATTGGCTCGTTTGGAGGAGCAACGCCCTCACGTTTTAAAGTGTTCGAACTATCCATAAGTTTCTGTAAGTGAGGAAGGGAAGGTCCACCACCGCAGAACCTCCTGATGTGGTAAGTTCACTTGAAACCGGAGGGTACCAGGTATCCGAAGTTCCGAGCTATCGACCAAAATGTTATCATGGTCATAGATCCTCGGCGAACGTGTCTCACCATGGACTGAGGATTATTTTATCGAGGTTCTCTCCTTGAGATCCGTTGACTTCTGCTAGACAGGGTCACCACTTGAAGGAGGGGCATAAAGCCGCTTCAACGGTCTTCCAGCAAGAGATGCTTTGTGTTACGCTTCATCGTTGTCTGATCCCCAGGTTTCGAGACACCTACCAGTCAGAGATAGTTACGGCCACGTCCAATTCCGATAAATCCTTCATGTTATTGCTCCTATTCTGCTAATGGCTGACCGGCACCTTACAACCTCTATTCTGGCAATGCTATCATATGCGAGTCTGTACTGACGAGTCTGTACTGCCATAGTTCGTAAGTTCACTCTCAGAAGTAGGACATATGGCTTCTGAGATTGGCGCGTTTGGAGGAGCACCGCCCTCATTTTTTTTTTCGATTAAAATTTAATCAATAAGAAGGAAAGAAAGAATAGTTCGTGGCTAAATGTTTTTAATATAACGTTGCATCCTAATGTATATTTAATGATCAAAAATAAATAAATAGAGAAATAAGTGAAAATTAATAAAAAAGAAAATAAAAAATTACAAGTTTCTTAAGTCTTTGGAATTACATGTGAGAAATATTTTGTATATTGTTTGTTAACGAATACTAATCGCCAGTTAGTAAAGGCAACCAATTTACCATTAGCTATGCACGTCTCAACGTTTAACTCTCTTCAACGGCCATATTTACCATGCAGAATGATGGAACGCTATTGTGTGCAGATAAATTACATCTTGGACTTAAATGATAACTGTGCACACATCAGCGGCGCCTTACAGCAAGATGTACAATTTACCTATTAACTCAATCCGAGGAAGGTAAATTGAATTGTCACACAGCACCTCGAAGGTATGGTGGACAAGAAGGCAAAGTTAACACGATGCAGATTAGAATGTGGCAGGCCAATATCATACTTTAGCACAAGCAGCTCTCCTCCATATCACACTTGACAAGTGCGCGAGAAGTAAACACTCGTTCAAGCTCGGTAGCATGAAGTACATACAATGGACGAACGGACAGACGCACCGGACAACAAATAATGTGATGAGTAAATTCGCGATTGCAGGCTGCGGCGATTTTTATTATCTCACAAGCAAATAGCGAAAGCTTCTTCACTTTTTCTGCGCACTGCCAAGGGCTGACCAAGTTGCAGTTTCTTCATTGCAATGCCTCTTTCGCCTGATACAAGTCGATTAATGTTGAGGGAACAAGCAAACACGATGTCAAAATTCTGCCATATGCATCATGCTGTCCATCTGGCGTGGCGGTATGCTGTTGTACTCTTGTTGGGCATTCGTCTGTGGCGTGGCATGTAATATTGACATTTACGCTGGTATACGTGAGTCGTACTAAGTGGAGCGGGTGAATTTTCCGGGAAGTAGAGTCGCGTGCAAATTACTCCTCTCTAGCTGCACATTGGCCAGTTGCTTTTTGCATTTGTTGGACATGGCTAAATAATGTTCAGTATCTCGTACGCTCCAATGTACAAGTATGCAACGATCGTCGCCGTCGTAAACACAACACTGCTGCTATGCAAAGCGGAGAAGATCCTCCTTGAGACAACTTAGATCAGAAGCAGTCGTGCTGATCAAACACGAAATGATTTATAAAATCGATGCATTATTTATTACTCGCTTCCAACGCTGTCAAATGAGATGGTGATTAATTAAAATTATCTCTCCTCTCCCTCTACCCCCCCCTCTCTCTTTCTCTCTATCTCAAAGAGGTAAAACACTAGCAGAAAATTATATGCTGCATGCTTTAGTCATGTAAGCCATCAACGGTTAGGTCTTAGCTGCCAATCATTACTTACCGTCTATGCACGATAGGTTCAAGTGCTGATTTCTGATGTATTGCTAAATTGTCGGAGGTACTTTTATAGGATTATACTTAATTTTGAATGTAAGATTTGGTGGGGATATGACGTGGCCAGGCAAGAAAGCGTTAAATCGTAAATTTAAGTAATTTAAGAAGTTCACATATACGTTTTAATTTAAAGCAAAGACGAGATTTTAATAAACACAAATAAATATCCATTTTTACACACATACACTTAAGGGCTTCGCACCAATAGAATACCCAAGCGAAGCTTGAAAATTGTAGAGAACCAAAGGATCTATGTATAGGCGTCTTGAGTGTCTGCAGATCGTAATGATAAGAGAACTCAGAACTTTGCAATTTATTTCGATGTATTAGAGCTAAACTTAACTGAACCGTAAATGAACTAATATCAGCAGTACTGTCAGTGAATAATGAAAGTTGTCCAACAAAAACACACCAGAAAGAACATTGGTGGAACATTTGGGACCAATTAGAAAAGCTAAGAAATTCGGCTAGAACTGATGTCAATAAAACCAAAAAGAGAGCCAAAGAGAGCTACAAAAAGCACTCTCAAGATATAACAAAGAACTAAGAAGATCAAAAATAAAAGCTTGTATCTGTTTTTTTTTAATCTAAGAGATTTGAAGATGTAAAGGGAACACAGACAATATCATCATCATCATCATCATATTTGGCTCTACAACCGGTGTCCGGTGCGGGCCTCCCGCAAAAAATATCTCCACCGGTTCCGATTTCGAGCGATGTCATCCTGTTTGGCATCCCTAAATTCTGGACGTCCTGGTCTATGCCATCACTCCAGCAGAGGTTTGGCCGGCCTCGCTGTCGTGTGACATCAATCCTACCGCAAAGGACTTTCGTCTTTACTCATGTGAGCTAGGTATCCTGCCCAATAGAGCATATCGAGCTTAATTCTGTTCATGATTTCGACATCGCGGTAACGCTCGTAAATCTCATCATTAAAGAGTCTCCGGAATGATACTTCCTCACATACGGGGCAAAACTTGTACTCGCAACGACCAAATTATTGCTTGCTGCCATCTCTATGACTGGTTGCCTATTGTCATTAGTGTTCACATGCAAGCTATGGATGCCAAAGTACTGCCTGAATACTGGCTGTTTACCTTTTTTGGCATTCAAATCTCCTTGAATGATTTTTACGGCATACTGAGGACAGGCATGGAGTTCCCGTTCGACTGATCAAAGAATTCTTCTTTTTCCTAATCTTCTTCAACAGTGTATCCGAGGCTGATTTGGGTAATGAGTTCTTTTTACGGGCAAGGTTATTGGCCTCGCGCAAACCTTACTTTAAAGGGACTAGTCGGATCACTTAGCTTTTCCTGTATTTGGAGTAGTAAAATTACCGGTTTGATCGCACTTCCAGCAGTCAAAGAAAGTTACGGCCACCAGCAATTCTAGAGCTTTCTTTGTTATCCGCCCTATTTTGCTGATGGTTGACCGCCACACAGATAATATAGGAATCCGAAAACACCCCCCAAACAGTAAAATTACCTCCACATTCCAGGAATCTTTATATTTCTTATTAAAAACTAAATTTCCGGGATACAAAATAGTAATAAAAAATTAAAAACACAAACGAATCAGTCCTGATTATGACTAGAACAACAAATCTTATAGAAAAAGAATTCATAGCCTATGAAAATGTAGAATGGGCAGTAAAAACATTAAAACGTTACAAGTCACCATAAACAGATGGCATCTTTCCAGCACTTCTAAGTAGGTAGCACTTCTAAGTAATGTAATATCCGGCCTGATTATAGGATATTACTTCAGAACCTCTGTTTTTAGCATGTCCATTGGCGCTGTTTTTGAAGTGGAAGAGGCTTACTCTTCATCTGAGGTGACGCGACCAGACGCTAAAGCCTTATCGGTGCTTCTAAGGATTAGCATAACATGGCAAATGCTACTTTACCTTTGCAGAAGTTAAGCCTACTCATGGAGGTGTCATCAGCTACCAATATGAGGTAAAGGAGTGCACCTTCCTGCTTCCACTGCATTATTTTCCATGAGTTTGCCTGTAATCCAGCACTCTTCGCAGTGATCGTGGCTAGGACTTTTTCGTTGGAGAGCTCCAGACTTTGGGGAAAGAACCAACGGACGGCGTGTTGTTAGTGGAATGATCCTTCTTTCACCAGCGTCACGTTAAGTCCACTCTTGGCTCTGATCTTCTGGAAGTTCCACCCTGCATTATTACTGTCTATGCAAATTTGAGATATGAGCCGGTAAATTGAGGCCACACACCGAAATTTGTCATAGGTGTCGGTTAACGCATCCTAAAAACAAGCCATTCGCTCATTTTTGAGGGCTGTGTAACCAAGTTCGTCGGGACGACACCCAACCTAACAGCACTAGCCACATAGCTGAATGTGGGGATGTCACTATGTCAGGTGTAGATCCCACCTTGATTTTCATGGCACCAGAGTTTGGTGGAGTCTGATCTTCCGATTTAACACGGTTGGTTTCTTGTTGTTTAGCAAGACGGTTTTGGTGTTTTTGAGAGCGTTTTCTCTACTTTGGGCCAATGAGTGCATCATTCCTACTTTACCGAACTTTGAGGGGACTTTAGATCCTCGATAAAAGACCAAAGTTTTGGGAGTACATCAGCTTCTCGGGATACCACGGGTAGTCCTATAGCAGGACCCGAAATTTATGCAGTTTGAGATGCATCGGTCTCATAAATTATGTTTGTATTCTCTATTGTGTACCCACGAGTGTCCGGTAAAGAAAGGTCACCCATGACAGTGACCGGTTTGCAATGCGAAGACTGGTTGAAACCGTAGTTCGTTTTAGGTATTCGGAGTCCGCTTATTAGTGAATAAGGTCTTTTTTAGCCAAACATCCATCGGCGTAAGCTTCCCAGCTTAGATTAGGGATTATAAAAATGTTACTGTTTGTTTAAGGTTATGCCTAAAAGCAGCTCAAAACATGACCTAATTTAATTATGCATGTTCATTCTATAAACAAAGATAGCCGTCCAATAGACACGTGCAATATTCTTACTCAAAAAATATTCTGTATGTCGAAGAATAAAAAGAGAGACTTTGCTTAAAACCCTTATCATTTATTTTAACAGATACACCTAATTTCCAGAATGGACTCATTCATTGGAAATAATAAAACTCGAGTTTATTGATAATAGTCCCTTCTACTTATGGCAGAGTGTTGCTCTTCTTATGTTCACTTCATATAAAAAAGATAAAGACGACCTCAAGGATAAAAACCTCATGTAGTGTGGCCGTTTTGTGTTTCTTCAGATGAAGGTCGCATATTCTATTCCAACGAATGTCTTACCTCACCGGCCATGAGAATTTTTACAGTTTTAATTTCTATATGATCTTGTTGAGTATAATAGCTGCTGCAGTCGCTTATCTTGCAACAGCAAGAAATAACCGCAACTAGTCAACCACAGACAAATTGTCGTGTTGCACATTTCATTTGCATAAATGAGAATATAAAAATTAGAAAAAACCAATAAAAAACCGAAGAAAACAGTAACAGCAAAGTAAAAGAGGAGACGCAACATCCTACGACCATCGCGTTGGTCTACAGGTATAGACAGCAATAGGGACACAGCAGCTCTAATCGTCGACAACCAAAATGTCCTCAGGGGTAAAATTTTTAGTGCATTTCATGATGCCGTGCGCTGCGCTCCATTCCAAGGCTCCAGCCTTTTTTTGCCACTCTGCAGCTGCGCTTGTAATCCTCATGGATGAGAGCAACAACAAACACAATTTGACCGCAGCGAAGTGCGATCAATACTTCTGATTCGCCGGTGTTCTGCGGTGACTAGAGCACGATGCCAGTCTGTTCTGCCACACCATGAGATCGCTGATCGCTGCTGATCCCAGCCTTAATAAAATGATCCAGCTCTCTGTTTCCAGTGCAAGAAAGATGCACGCATATAAATGCCTAATGACCGCATCGATATCGTTCTGGCAACAAAACTGGGAGGAGAACTACTACAGCAGAAACCACAAACACAACAGCAACTGACGAGTTGATTGCGCAAGCGCAACCGACAGCGGCGACGCTACCTAATGCAAATTTTTGATACGCTAAACATTATAATTTCGCACAAAACGCCGGCGACCCGTCGAGTTTCGATACGGAATTTTGCCTCTCAACTTTGCTACACTTTCAACAATGTACGCTGCCGCTGTGCCGGTGCACAAACAATGCGACGACCGCCACAGATCAATCGATGAAAAAATGTTAAATCATAACTTTTTGTGGTAGCGCGAAAAAATCAGCAACGCACCGTATACGGTGTAAGCTTGCTGGATCGCTAGCGAAAGATCGGTTGATGGTCGCAAATGGTAGGTAGTTCGTTGACCGCGCACAGCCGCTCTGTTTGGAAATCATTGAACGGCCGCGCGCACTGCCCTTAGGGCAGTCAGTTTGCTGGCTAGGCCATTATTAACTGATCTAGTTCGGTTATGGTAATTTCTGTAGTTTGGCGCGTTCTTCAGTTTTCTGTTCTTGTTCTTACGCCTCTTTTGGTTGTGAATTTGCTGTGCAACAAGTGGACTCTAGAGCTTGCCATCAGGGTGAGCAGCCTTCAACCACCATACAGCAGATTCATGAATGAGATACAATTTCTCTTAGTCTGCGCATGATATGCTACAGTATGGTCATGGTGTGGGCCTTTTGGAGAATCTACGTTTAGATCTACAGCAAATGAAAATCCACCATGCTTGTCTGATGGCTCCTGATGAACTTCGGAGAGTGGAAAGAGGCTTTATGCAATGAAATTGAAAATTATGCCCAGAAGAGATTTGCAATCGAAACTATTGATCATGTCAATTGAGCATCTATGTTTCTCTTGCCGTTTAGTTGATGAATACTTGCCAGCTGACGATCAACAAAAGAAACGCGGTAATTATTACAAAGTATTATTGCTGGTGGTCTTATAAATTTGAACTTCTGCAAGATCAGTTGGTGGCAAACATCCTTGCTAAACATTGTAAGCGAAAATATATGCGTAGAATCCATTTTAAGATCTATATTTCATTTACTTCATTCATTTATAGTTCATAATTTTGAATTTTTACAAGATCAGTTGGTGGCAAACATTCTTTGTTGGCTAGTGTGTTTTGGCCAATGCCAAAGAACTTGAACGCTTTTGCCGAATTTGAAATCCTCTGTCAAAATAATTAAAGTAAAACACATGGTCTTTGCCAGCCTTGAGCCAAGTTTTGCCGCTCCAAGCTCCAATCTTGGTATTGACAGGAGTTTCAAAGGTGCAACTTTGGTTTTAGACATCGCCAATGCGACTTGAGTCCTTTTGCCAACATAAATACTGAAAGTATCCCACGGCGGCGTAGGTCCTTTCAGAAGCATCGAAGAACATCAAGAGCTCTATCTTGCACTGATTCCGATCTGATATACCGTACCACCTTGGAATCTTGACCTTCTTGATTGCGTCAAAAGACTGCAGGAACTGCACCCAATCATCGGCGACATTCTGTGGAATTTGTTCATCCCACCTAACATTTTCACGCAAACATATTGCAGACTCCACTTTCCACGAATGTACCAATGGGTCGAAAATTTTCATTTCCTGTATAAAATCACTCAGCAAATCGTCGGAGTTTAGCTTGAAAACATTCTAGAACATTTCCAAGAGTTTCATCTGCTGCTGCTGCTGCTGCTGCTACATAAAGCGTTGAAGAGCATTTGAGGCTTCAAGATGCGACAGGCGTAGATTTTCGGAATGGTGATTCTTTACATATTGCGCTTGCGATCTGTGGGAACATTTCTGCGACGTCTGCATTTACCATCACACTATTCTCTCGACCTCGACTCAACGCGGCTGGCAAAACAATCAAATTGTCTGGACCTCTTAACAGACAGCTGTTAAGAGACACATTTGCTACTTCAGTTCAGTGACGGGCATGTCCTTAAATTGTTAACATCTTTCCTTAGGGTGGGGCAACTTTTCGCAAACGGAGCACTTCTTGGACTCAGGTTTGCATGTCGAATGCACAATGACGGACTTACATTTTGACTTTGAACTTTGATCTGGCTGGTTCTAGTTGATATCGTTTATGAGGCTCTTCAGGATAACATCCTCTCGGCCGTAACGTTTCTTTAAACAGTTGATGATTTCACGTGGGCTCAAGCCAAATGTAAGCTGATCCAAAACCATAGCTCGTGCTTCGCATACAAGAGCTTTTGTTAAATGACCAACATTGGAGATGTCATCGATCGAAGCCAACTTCGTCGTCCGTTCAAATGCCAAAGGCCATTCCTTGGAGTTGCTGGAGAACGTTGGTAGATCTTCAACATGAGATTGCTTGATTAACTTTGTTAGTTGAATTCCAATTTATCCCTTCGCTCGAGTGTACGAAAGGAGTCATATTTATTCAACGGTTTCGTGTAATGCTTTGATTTTGGAGGTTTTCGGGTGCATCGATCAAGTGATGACAAGTTCGAACGACTGTCCGAACTGTACTCATCAACTTTTTCATCGACGCCGTTATTCTTTTTCAAAAAATTGGAGAATCGGTCGCTTAGAACGGTTTTTTGTCATCATTATCGTCGATATTTTGATTACGACGATCAGGAACTAGAGCCTTTTGACTTGACTCGAAGATGCGCTGAATCGCTTCATACTCGTTCGACAACTTTTCATAAGCTTGCCTCAGCCTCTCATTCTCTGTCGCCTGTTCCACGAAGTTGAACTTCATTTTGTCTCGTTGGTTTCGCAAACATTCCTCACGTTCCTGCGCCTGTTCAAACTCGCCCATGATCTGCTCTCATTTACTTACTTCTTTAATAGTTAATAAGGTTAAATTCTGAGAAAGATCAGTTATTGGCAGACAATCTTATTAACATTTGCAAACGGAAATACTCGTACATACTAAGGGTCAGTTTTAAGATTTAAATTTCATTATTACTTAATTCATTTATTCTTAATAATGCCGACAAGATCACAAGACAAGGCAAGATCACTTTAAAGTATTTCAGACGACTTTTTGTTCAACCAAATTTTTACCCAAATTACTCGCTTTCGGATAATGAAATGAATGAAATCTTAAAACGAAAACAAGATCAGTTTAACAAAATCACGTTATATGCATTGCTACCGTTCAGGTTTTTGTTCCCGCACTTGTCGGATTTAACTCTTTCCTGGCAAGATCATTCCACTCGATAACTGGTTTCAACTTTCCCAACAGATTTACAACCGCTGCTTACAAGATCACACATCACGCCGATCACCTAGTTGATTATTTTGCATAGTGCGCGACACTCCCAAAGGTGGTACCCCGTCTACGCAGTCAGCATCATTTATGAGTTTACCTTCACCCCAACTATGCGCGCAACACAGCATCTCACATCCATCCATAAATTTCACAAAACCCAAAATTTCTGTCAATGCGACTGGCGCACAGCGTGCAGCGCCAATCGAGCATGGAAACCATAATAATTTCAACAAATTACTTACGAGCAATATAAACCTCAATGACGCGTGTAAACGTTCGCCAAAAAAAATTCAGTCAAAATGCTGCAATACACGGCTGGGTCTTTTGGCTTTCATTGGACTTGTCCGACATAGATCGCAAAAAGGCACAAGCACACACACACACAAGAAATAAAATAAATGTTAAACGAGCCGTTACTGCCCGCGACTTATGCTGCGTCTCGTACCTCGCATCAGACCATCCGCCCGCAAACCTTGACTTGCACTTTGTTGACCGCTCGCTCTAGAACATCGAGTAAAGTGAGATCATTACACTGAAAAGTACACAGGTACGAACGAGCAGCACCGCACTGCGCCAATGTTCCTCATATATGTGTATGACGCTCTACGGTCGCGGAGTATCTCACGATTTATTGCGTTCATGTTTTAAGTGTCGCACAGCAACGCTGCTGCTGCGACTTGGCAACGAGTGTTTCATTGCGAAGTCTCGATTGATTTTTAAGTTTCAGAGTTATGGGATAATGTGTGACGTCGCCGGACTGTATTGCACGCGGTTCGATAAGTGGATAAGTGCAGTGCATCGAGAATATTTTAATCTCTTCAGTGTTTTGCTTAAATGGAAAATAACTAAGCATATCGAAGGGAAAATAAATGAGTCCACGAATTCCGTGAGAAAAAAAATTTGAAGTACTTCATTGTCATTTCTAGTCCAAGGGATAAGAGTGATTCTGATTGAATGGTTGAATGTCTGGAGCCCATTTTCCTACCCAACTACTAACATACACATGTTTTTAAAAAAAAATTGTTTAGGGGCCCCACCACCCCGGGGCCCGATCATTTCCAAATTTTTACATAAAGTGCTTGTTACTTGACGTCCATCGGAGATACACATGCGGTAATTTGGTAAATTATTTGTATGGGAGCCCCTTGGACCTCGAGGTCGAAAGTTTTGTCGTCGAAAATACATATGCGTGCATTGTTTCAATAAAATCGGGCTTTAAAAAGTGAGTTAAAAATTAATCAAAATATTGGTCCGCCAGCCATGCGTACGCGAAAATAACACACAGGAGTGTA
Organism: Nephrocerus scutellatus; assembly: GCA_947095585.1. Classification (NCBI taxonomy): domain Eukaryota; kingdom Metazoa; phylum Arthropoda; class Insecta; order Diptera; family Pipunculidae; genus Nephrocerus; species Nephrocerus scutellatus. The sequence goes on along the minus strand of OX352762.1, from coordinate 108,595,925 downwards.
CCCTAATTCGTTAACGATAATTTGGGAAATGATACTCGGGTATGTGCTTAGAAAAAAAATTGTTTTACAGTAGGGTCTATCTCCAACGTTGTCATCATTTACCGGGGATTTAATATAAAATTACTTTGGTGTACGCTGATCCATGTTAAAGGAAATTGCTCTGTTTATACTACTCATAGAAACTTCGTTTGGGATTTGGTTTTAAGAAGAAATACTAGCCTTTGTAACTGCGCTTAAATAAAGTTGATATTTTATTTGAGTCTTCAGATATTCAATTTCTATATCTGCTTCATTTTCTCGTCCATGTTAATTTTTGAGTTTCAGGTAAATTTTCTTCAGAAAATGGTTAATAAATAAATGGTCCATTTCTTCCTATTCAACGATTACCATACTCTTCATCTAGCTAATTCTTAACCTCTCGACCATAGTGGGCTGGAGCACCATCCTATTGGAAATATGATGAAGTTAGTTGAATCAGTGGAATGTCCTCCAATAGCTATGGTAAATCATTTCGCAAAAACTCCAGATAGTTTATTGAATTCAGCCTGGGTGTTAGTTTGAAGGGATTTACTTATTTCCAATCACATCTGCTCACATTTGTGTTGAAATGATGACTGTCTCCTTATGTGTGGACTCTTCGTGGCCCATGTATGAAGATATGAATATTGTGAAATTTTGTGATCCCATCTCTTGTAAATTGAGATTTGACCCTCCAAGTAATTCTGATAATAAACTCGTTGTCATCCAAGCCCCGCTCCAGCAACCAGTTAGAAAACTCAAGTCTCTTTTCCAAAGTTTTTTTTATGGGGAAGAACGAAAGAACAAAACCAATAAGGAGGATACTTGGAGCACTTGATATAACTGTATTAGTAAAAGCACACAAAATCCTTTTTTTTTAAATACATTTTACCTGCTGCAGGTTTTAACAAGTGTCATAAAATCTAAGGGGCAAACTCCGCAAACTTGTAACTGATTTTTATTTTTATTATTGTTACATTCATAAGAAAAAAATAGTAAAACGTTATGTTCATTACACATCCTTAGTGACCGGCAGAATGGTTCTCGTGGTACCGTTCGACTGGTGATTTGATGGTATATCTTACCGAATAGTGAAACCGGTCTATTCATCAATTTGGAGAAAGCAATCTTGTTGCACTCAATATTTGCATTTGACAGAGTTTGGCATCAAGCTCTTTTATCCAAAATACATGCTTATAGAGTCGATGATAAACTGCTTCACTGGATTAGATGCTATCTTAAGGACCGCTCAATTCAAGTTGTATTTCATGTTTTCAAGTCTAAAATTCATTACTTAAATGCTGGCGTTTCCAGGGCTCTGTTTTGTACCCGACACTCTTTCTCATTTTTATTGATCTTAAGATCTTTTATCTGTTACTTCTAATCCAATTCACTCTTTCGCTGACGACAGCACTCTCAGCTTCTCATATAAGTTTGAGGAACGTCCCTCCAATTTTTATGTTGAACTCAAACAACTACGTATGTTAAGCACGTCAAATTCTCACATATACAGCATAATAAATTGGGGAGTAAACAATCGAGTTGAATTTAACGCTTCCAAAACCTAATGCTGTCTCCTGTCTTCTAAGCGAATCTTAAATACAATCCCATTATCCATGAATGGCACTTGCATCGAGGAAACTGAAAATCTTGCAATTCTCTGTACGTGCGTTAACGACAAGCTTCGTTGGAATGACCACATATTTAACGTCGCCAAAAATGCTGCGAAATGTTTAGGTTTTCTAGCCCGGTGTAAGAAATATTTCACTCCCTCTGATTTGGCTACTATCTACAAGGCTTTTATTTGCCCTAAACTTAAGTACAATTGCCATATCTGGTCTGGTGTGCCTAAAACTACTTTGCATCAGCTAGATAGAATACAAAACCGCGTGATAAAACTTATCGATGGCGAAAATATAGCGAAATCAATAGATTCGCTAGAACACCGCAGGTACGTTTCCTGTTTGTCACTGTTTTATCGCATCTTCTACCAGCGGTGCTCAAGAGTAATAGTCAGCTGCATTAGGTTATCCCTATATTTTGGGTATCTTTCTTTTAGGATTGACTTATGGAGCAATACTTTACACTCCAGGCTTAGCTGCGACGATTTACCTAGTAGTCAATGCATTTAAACAGCTTTTCTTTTTGTTTGTTTTTTTTGCTTCTATGTGGCTTTTCCATATCTACTATCAAGTTAGAAGTCTGGATAGTTGACTCCTGTTCGTTGACGATACGAGTGATAATAACAAGTCTCCGTGTTGATAACCATTTTTTGACTATTTTGAGATGTTGGCTTAAGTTATTTGAGGCAGTTGCCGGATTCTTTTTTGAACAAAAAGCTGTGACATCTACAAATGTTGAAGTAAGAACAATGTTGCACGTGGGTAAATTCGAAGGGTAGAGTTGGTACAGGAAGAGGATGGACCATCTTGTGGAATGTTAGTATTAATGGGATTTGTTCCGGAAGTAAAACTATTATATTTAATGATAAGCTTACGATTTAACAAGTAGCTTTTTAGAATGGTATGTAAGTGGTAAGTGTAAGAAGGGTATGTAAATATTAAGGTAATGGTAAATGGTAGGGGTAAGAACATACGAATTTTGTGTGCAAGGCCTTCATGGTCAAATGCCTGGGCAACGTCTAGGAATACGGCAGAGCAATAATTTTTTTCTTCGAACCCTTTCCCTATGTGAGAGACTGTGAACTTGTTCAATGGTGCCATGTTTTTTTCTAAATCCAAATTGATGTTCGGGTATAATATTGGTGCTCCCTATAATTGTTTTTGATATTAACAACTTTTCGAATAGCTTCGATAGAATTGATAATAAACTAATAGACCTAAATAAGGATGGTCCTTACCAGGTTTGGGTACCATTATAATTTTGGGAAATATCCAGTATGTTCGTTAGATTCCATTATACGTATATAATAGATGTCTGACTGCAATTTGGGGCAACTCCTGAACTATTTTACCTGAAATCCTGTCATTTCGTGAGGATTTGTTTAGGTTTTAATTACTTTATACGGTAGAGCACAAGTCTGTCATCCTAAAACGAATCGGTTCCAAAGCGAGGGCATTAGGATTCTGACTAAGTGGATGATCCACCAAGGACTGGTTTGGCATAAATACATTTTATAGACGCATTGCGAATGCATGCCCTTTCTCAGCGTCACTTCTAGCCGTTTTTCAAGCGAATGTGTGCTTCTGTGTGTTAGTCCTTAGCAGCTTTCCACAGCAAGTAGTCTGAGCTCATAGAAGGTTAGTCTTTAGTTAAATATAGTCTTGGAAGGACTTCTCATTATTGAGACTGAGAAGTTTTAACAACTTCTATGTGCATTCTGAAAGTTTTTCTTTAAGATTGGGTGATCTCTACTTTTCGACGTTCTTCCTTTCGACGTCAAGAGAGCTTCAATTTCACTATGCGTTCTCGTGTTTGACTATCCTTATCAACATTATTTGGTATTGGAGTTGAGGATTTAGCAGCCGAAATCAATAGTTGCGCAAAAGTGGGAGGATCAATACTTCTGCTATTTCTTAACGGAATATTAATACTAATATGTACTTTCTAAAGGATAGCCAGCTGTTATGTCTGTTAGTAGTGCTTTTATAGGATTCGGTAAGATTTTAATCGGTCAGAATAGTAATTATAATGTGGAAGTAATCCGAAGACGAAGATCCAAAGCTGAGTACAGATTTCCGGTAATATGTATGTTTTGCATTAAAGTCTCCCGCTTCAATAATAATTTAAAAAGAACAACGAGGACCCTAATACCTAATAATCATCGAACTGCTGTTTTCTTTCGGCCCCAACATTGCAAATGATTCCTGGATATGCAACGTCTTCAAGCAGTACTTTTCCATTACCGATATCCAATGTCAGAAATTAGTTTACGGCAAATCGACAACCAATATTTTTAAGATCTTCCCGGGCGCAAAATCATCACCAAATTTGACATAAATTAGACTTATAAAATCAATATGTTTCCTAATTTCCCCCAATCTCAAAACCAACTTCAAAATAACTTCCTCCGTAAACTTAAACCAGCTCTAAAACCCATTCACTCTGCTACCCTTTACCTAAACAGCATCGCCATCATGTACCTGCACTCAAACGTGTCTTGTTCAAATTAACCCCAACATTCAACAGTGCCCCTTAACCCCCACGACATATGCCCACACCAGAAATTCTTTCCATAATTTTAACCACAAAACTGGAGTTAAGTACTCTAATTTCATTACATCGCATACTCTTAACCCTACAAGGTTAGGGTGCTATGTGCCATACGACGGTGGCAACCATCGAATTATTGAAATCATAATTTGGCAAGATTTTTAAAGTTTATTTTGAGAAATGGAGCTGTCAATTGGTCTCCAGGGTCGTGCGATTTCATAGCACTCGATTATTTCCTGTAGAGCCACGTAAAGTCACTGGTTTATGCTGATAAACCTTAGAGGGCAACATTATTCGTGTGTTTTGTAGCATTCGGCCAGAATTGTTCGTAAATTTGACCCAAAATTGGACGTCTAGAATACGCTTCGTTTAGAATAGCCTCGGTGGTCATATGCTCCATGTCATTTTTAATGTTAATGTCTTGCAGTTTTATGATGTTCTTATATATAATTAAAAATTATTTAAATGAAGAGTTGAATTCAAGTTGTTTGCAAATTTAGTCTCTGATAACATGATTACACTATAAGGCCACAAGTTGTTCGTTATGAAATCGTAAAATATTTGTTGGCTAAAAGTTTTTCCCATACTAGAGAAGGGTACGTTTTTTGTGTGTGTGAAGTGTAAAGGCGACGTTAGCGGCAGTGCTTCAACTGACAAACGAGTGTAAACTTTTATTCGCATAGCGCGTATTATTATTTTTGTCAAAAGGTAATAAAAAACGAGAACGCAATATACCGAAATTTTATTACTCTGCTGGTAGCATGAATAGCCGCCCCAACAACACAACAACAATGACACATGTCTGCCTTTAATAAATTAGCATGCAAACATTAAAACGGCGTTAAGATAGTTTTTGCTCGCCTCGCTAAAATGTGATAATTTTCCTGTGTCAACATTGAAGTGTAACGAACAGTGAACAAGATTGCGGGTCTGTCAGCCGCCCGCTTAAAATGTGGAATCTGTCAAGGTATATACTACGACGTAGTAAGGGATAACAACGCGAAACTGGCCAAAAGTTGGAAGGAAAGGTGATAAATTAATTTTTTGCTGTAGCTGCAGCTGACACGATGTTTTAGCCATTCACGTTTATATCATGCTCAGCGAAATGTTCCAGGAATTAGCTAGCCGCGATTGTGAGTGCAGTTTTATTAGCCGTGCCATGTCGTAGGCGAAACTTATTACAAAAATTTACTAAGAACTTAAGTGACAAACCGTAAAATCTGCCTGATTTAATTATGCTCGGTTATTTTAGAGATGTAAAGATGGAGACTGAAAACAAAATTATGACAAAAGTATATTGATTTTTTAAATTTTCTTGGCGTCCGCGTGTGTTTGTTCGTTTTTGTGTTTATCGCCAAATCTTGAGATTAATTATAACCCACTTCCTAAATCCCGATTTTATGTCCCCAATGACAATACTTACTGAAGTGATCGCGGCGAGGTACTCCCATATAAATTTTTTTGAAATAGTTGGTTGGTTATTTGGTTTTTAATTTTAGCATCATAGCATGGGCTTAAGGGAATTAAGGAACTTGTAGTATAGAATGTTTTGTGAATATAATAATAATAATATTCGGCGCGACACACCGTTGCGGTCCAAGGCCTAGCTTCTTCCGACCATTTGTGCTGTGCATGTATATTTTTGCACACAAACGGAAGGGACATACAATTTAATGCCGTATTCGAACGGCGAATTGAGAAGCTTGACAAGTTATTACTCTCGGACTTTTGTCAGACACCGTGAAAAATACTTTTTTGTTGTTACTGGGATTCGAACCATGACCAATACATCTTTTAACCCCATACGATTTGCCTAGCATTATAAGCGTGCAAACTAAATACTAGTTCTGTTTTTAAGTACTCGCTGATTAACTTTCACTTAACCCATTTTGGACACAAGCTTTACCACTCGGTTACCGAAGTCTTGTCATTTTTAATGACGTTCCCACAGTCATGGAGTCTCACATGAATAATTTACGTGACAAGAATGTACTGATTTATGTCAAATAAAACTATAGGAGTAAGAAATAAGTATAAGTATAAGTAAGTAAGTAAGTAAGTATGAGAATAGCCAGTTCGGTAATCGGGTTGTTAATTTTAACCTTAATTTTCAGAGAAATTTGGACTATTTCTAGGGTTCCAAATAGATTCTGCAACTAACAAGATAACACAAGTACGTTTATATACAGATAACAACTTTAATGAACAAATTTCAAGAGTTAGTAAAGTTAAACTGGTATTTATTTATTTGCTGTATTCCATTATGCACAGACAACTGCTCATGATAACTTCTGTCATCTCGCAATTATTTAAGACCTTCCTTTTAATATTTACTTACTTACTTCTTATATCCTATATCACGTTGTGGGTCCTATGGCCTTTACTACGCCTAAACGCCATCGCGTGCGGTTCCTGGCAATGAGCTTCAGCTCCCTCCAACTCTTCCATAATTGCCGTGACTCCTCCTCAGCTGTTCTGTTTTATGTATTTCAATGATAACCCGTTCTTCTTCCATCCTGAGATAACAGATTCCATTGCATTGCGCTGTTTGCTATGGAACTATCGCCTTTTCGGAGAGTATGACCAATCCACTGCCAATTCCTTCGTAGGATGGTTGTGCCTATTGGTTCCTGGACATCATTCCAAATACTGATTTTTGCTTTACCGATTCCGACAATGTTCTATTCGGTTAACTTTCGGTCGAGACAATAATCCCAAGATGTTGGAAACGATAGAATGCAACCTTGTCGTACCCCACTTAGGATCTCGAATTCTTCTGACAGCTTTCCTCTATGCAGCACATGACATTTCGAGCCATCATAGGTTGCTTTAATAATAGCTATTAGTTTATCGGGTATACCTCTTCTGCGCAAGGCGAGCCATATAAACTGTTGACAGTGTCAAACGCCTTCTCAAAATCGATGAACAGCATGTGTAGTGGTGAGCGGAATTCAATGCACTGTCAAATAATGATCCGCAGGGTGTTGATGTGGTAGACCCAGGAGGATCCTGTACGGAATTTGATTGTTCGGCATCGAGTGTATCATACAGATGTTTCTTAATTCTAAGAAGTACTACTTTGGCTATTACCTTTGCAACTGCAGGAAGAACTGAAATGCCTCTCCAATTGTCACACTCCATAATAAGAAAACTCGTTTCCAATTTATGTCAAATTTATTGCCTACTTTTGGAAAATTATAAAAAGCATTCCTTTTATTATTTTCTCACTCTACTTATCATGACTTCGATAGTCATTATGGTGTACAGCAATTATCAACTAATTGCATTACTATTCAAAAGGCGGTAGCTCTGTCTACTTGTCAAGTAGTTTCGCGGAAATACAACTGTTTCAAGAAAGTTCTCTTCTAAAAAAAATTACGGTGCAAACAAAAAGTATTGTTACGAAATTGAGGCTATCTAGAGCTCGAAGTAGATTTTGCAAATAAAAGTAACACAAGTTTGTTAATTCACGAACTACAATTTTAATTAACAAATAGCAGAAGGTCACAAATTTACAAGGGCCTACTTTTTATTCACTTACTAGTGAGTACACGTCAAACATGACGAAATTAACTTTTTTTCACTTGATTCCCAATATATAATTACTACTCTAAAAAACGTATATTAAAGTAAGTTTTTATTTTGGATAAAATTAAGTTAAAAAAATAGGCATATTTGTTTATTTAGTTTAGGATTTCTTTAATTAAACTGTTTTTTGTAAACATTCTCGAGTTCTTAAGTAAATCTCCTTGACAATCTGTATTTTTAAATTCTCTATATTAACTTCGCGTGCCCGTGGCCGGCTGACTGGCTGATCAGATATTCTGAACAATTTTAAACCCACTTCCTAAAGCCCGATGTTATTCAAACTTTGTACGTATGTTGTACGTATGTGCATTTACCATGACAATACTTTTTATTAAAATTTGAGAGTGATCGGGCCGCTGGGTCGGGTGGCTCCCATACAAATTTTATAGCGGCATCAGATCGTGTCATACTAAAATGACTGCGTTCTGTGTGCGCTGTTGCTCTATGAGCATTGCTGCTTGCTTTACGATTGGGGTTGTTTTGTGTTGCGTTGCAGTGCTTCGCATGTATTTGTATTTTTCAGCATTTATAGCGGAATTTCTTATTGGAAAGCTTACATGAAAAATTTTAATTTGTATGGGTTGTTCTTTTTATTTTTAGACCTGCTTTAATAGCTCTGTTACCTACAAATAATGGTGGATTTTGATAAACTTCTTAAGAGTTAAATTTATGAAAGTATGTCGAACCAAGTGAGTCAATACCACACAAAGCAACCTACATCAATATCTTTTAACCAAATCTTATATCAACTTCTCACGTAATAAACTTTCACACGGACACTGTGATGGTTTGCTAAGCTAATTAGCAAATTCCAATCAAGAAATAAACTTCCAAAATTGCACGTATAACGGATGGGCGCCTGTCCAAACATTTCAGACCATTTCCATATCAACTTAATACTCAATTCATTAGCAAGAAGCTATAAAATTTGCATTAATTAGTGCTTTATCTGGACGAGAATATCGTTGTTCGTGTGTGAGTTATAGCGTCAGCACAACGCATTTCTAAGTAAACGGAAATTAATTCAAGTGGCGTGAATGTGACCACAATGAATGATTTATGTTAATAATCTTGACATAAAAATGTATCGGGCAGTAGGCAGACAGAGTTGGCTGCCCGTGCAATAGCGAAAACTAACAGCAAAGTTCCATAATCTATTGCAGAATTGAACAAATGTTAAGATGTTGTCGTTTTTTTTATATTCCTAATGTACCCAACGATCACCCAACCATTGGTATAAAAACGATCGGCTTTCAGCATTTAGCCTCTTAATTTACAGTGGCGATTGACGTTTGCTTCATAGACTTATGTAAGAAGTTGTTTTGCTGTTGCATGTGTTAATCTCGCCCGATGTTGTGGTACACGGTTGCAGTTGCAATAAATGTAAAGTTGTTTTTCTAATTTCATATCAAAAAAGGTAATCTCTCGAAGAATGCTGTAGCGACTAATTTGTGATAAAATTGAGACGTGTTGGTGAATGCAGTGATCGAGTTTCGCGCTTAAGTCTTTGGTTATTATTGAATTTTATTTTTGTAAATTCGTCTGTCACTACGTATACTATAAATACTGATCGCTTTATTATATTTTCAATTGTTATAAGAAAATGCAGTTTTTTTTCTTTTTCCTTTTCTTTTTGCAAGAAATCTTTCTGTTTTTTTAAATTGGTTATAGACGACTACATTGTTTTTCGTTTATATGCGAGTAAGAAACATTAGCTTATAAAAGACGACTTGTTGTTGACCGCAGTAAAACCTTATATTATATTTAATTGACTTGTAATCTTTCTGTCGTTGAGACTGAACTCCACCATAGCCGGACACAAGTCCGTGTTGTGAAAGGAGGATTGGAGGAGCAGAGCCTCGTTAATCAAGCATTGGTCATCTGTTCCGGATGATGTACAGGACATGATGAGACCCCAGTCAGGGTTACGACACCGTGTTGGGGTCCAGTTGCATCCTAACTCTATATATGGGTAGGGTGCGGGGATTTAACACGGAAGACAATAAAAGGGCCGCGGGTAGTTAGAGTATGCTCATAATTGGGCAATGTCTTGGTACTTTAGCGACCCGAATTGGCTACTGGTAATTAGAGATAAATCTTTTGGGTAGTTCTTCGTATTTAGTTTCTCATTTTTACACTGTTTTACCGCTGGAGTGCCTGGAATAGTAATATTATAGGCGGCCTATGACTGCTTGCTTTAGAGTCCTAGTGGTAAGTGATATATTTTGAGGTTTCGGATGAATGGGCTGCCAGACTCTGCTTTGCAACCACCCAGGCACTTATATCTAAACGACCCGAGATCATTGAAACTTAATCTAAGTTTCCCTTTGGTACCACGGGAGTTGTATTGCCCGACGGACCTGTTTGACTGTAAGGTTGGCCGGGTCGGTTGATAACTATGGATGCGGACCCAGTTTGTTCTAGGGATGTAACGTTGGGGCTATGGTTTACTACCCATATGCGGGTAGAGCAGGTACCAATACTGTTAACATCGGAGACGTACCTGGTGTTACCAATCATGGTAAATTAGTGGACCCTCCAGATGTTACCGATACGACAAGTTGCTCGGCGAGGAGTTGCGCGTCATTCAACCGATTGCCGTCATCCCTTAAATCGGCATGGGTGTAACATAGGCTCAGTTCTTACTAATGAATACTGGTACATCATATATATGATGGTCGCTAATTGTCGTTAATAATTCATGTCCGAAGAGGACTGTAGGTTTTTGTGTTTCTTGCACTCACGTTCAATAGATAGTTTCTGTCATTGAGACTGATCCTAGCTATATTGTTCGGTCATGGAAGTAAAGACGTCTTTTGCCTAAAAAACTTGTCAACTCATATTCCGCTTTCAAACGTAGACAACTTTAATTTTCAGGTATTAACAAACTTTGTATTGGCTCCGTTTTAATAATAGCACTTTCAGAAGTCAAGCCAAGAATTACTTTTTTAACTAATGGTTCTACTAAGTATGTCTCTAACAGTATGGCCAATAATCTAATTGGTTAGGAAACCTTGACTATGAAATAAAGCTCGTTTTGATCGACCTTGCCTTGGTCCAAGACTGTCAGTCTTTTTTATTTCTTTGGTTTAAGGGCGAAGTTGCTGGAAAATTATGTTAATTTGAAACAAATGAAATATTTAGTAACCGGCAGATCAGATTTCGTGGACAACGTTCTACTGGTGATTTCATGGTAAATATATCTCACCGAACAGTGGAAATGTTCTTTGAATTAATTTGGTGAAAGCAAAGCTGTTGCACACGGTATTTCCAAGTCACCTCAGCTTCTCATATAAGTTTGAGAGTTTGAGGAACACCCCTCCAATGTGGAACTCAATCAACTGAGTATGTTAAGGACGTTAAATTCTAACGCTTCCAAAAACCCAATGCTGTCTATTGCCATCAAAGCGTATCCTAAATACAATGCCATTAATGGCACTTCCATTGAGGACACTGAAAAACTCGCAATTCTCGGTATGTGCGCTAACGACAAGCTTCATTGGAATGACCACATATTTATTGTCGCCAAAACTGCTGCGAATGTTTAGGTTTTCTAACCCGTCGCAAGAATTTTTTTTATTCTGATCTGGTTACTATTTATAAGGCGTTCGCCACAAACTTGAGCGCAGTTGTAATATCTGGTCTGGTGCGACTAAAAATACTTATCGGTGACGAATACATTGCGAAATCAATGGATTCGCTTGAATATCGCAGCGAAGCTCAAGAGAAATATCCAGTTATACGAGACACATCTCCTTAAATTCAACCGCAATACTCGTGGCGCTCTAAACACTCATAAGTTTACCCTTTCCTTAACGCCCTAGCTGTGTCAAGCACTAAGGCTGCGAATCCCTTCTTCTTTTTCTTCTTCTTCTGTTTAATTTTTCAATTTTAATTTTATTATTATTTAAAAATTAAATAATAAATCAGTTAAAATAAAATAAAAAATAAAAATAATGATAAAAGTTATGATATTAGAGCTCTTGGCCCATACATTCATTTCGGTCGCGTTGTTTCTAGAGAAAATACCTCGTATTCCCGTTGCAGGAATTCTTCATTGAACTGAGGTTAATAATGCTTGCGATGCAGATGTATCTTTAACGGAATTCTGACAGCTAAATTCCGTAAGAGTATCTAATAATCGAACAATTTGTTGCTCCAAAAACCAAACAATTAAGATTGCCATCGCACTGTGCTGTGACAAAATACAAAAATCACTCGATTTATTTCAATTGAAAAATTATTATTTTCATATTATCGCGGCGATCGGACACATAGCTGTGTGTTGCTGTATGCTAGGCGGGTGCGCTCAGTCGGGAATCTCAGGATTACCTGGATGCAGTGAGTGTAACTGTGCAACAAGCAGAGAGCGCCGCTCTCTCGTGTAAACAAACCAAACAAACCATGACCGTAATCTAACGAGGACCGAAGTATAATCACCTTGTAGCGGCGGCGGCGGCGGCGTCACACTCTTCCAATGGATCATGGGTTAGTGATTACACGAAAGTTCATTGCAGCCAAACGCTACAGCAAGAACACGTTTACCGGCTGATCATCCGCACAGAAATGACTCCATTTGCATTTGAAAGTAGCTGATGCGGTGGCGCACGCGCAATTATTTCCTACAACCATGATGATGACGATTGCACTCCAGAGGCTGATGCTGCTCCGCTCCGCTCCGCACTTGTTCCGTCGGCAAAATTATTAATGGCACAATCAGGAAATTATGATTCGTCTATCGATCAAAAATGGTGCGGTGGTGGTAGTGGTGGTGGTAATGTTTCTTGCAAGCCGGACGATCAGATCGTCTAAGCACGGTATTGACAACGCACTGGCGGGGTAATGATGCCGCGGCCAAATAGTTGCCAGCAATAAAGAGTTCGGCTAATTACGAAAAATGAAATGTTGTGTGCGCAAGGATTTGAGTTATTAGTTGCTCAGTCATTAGACAGATGGATGGATATGGATGAGATGGATTAGCAGCCATTGCGGCACTGCTAGATATTTGGGAGAGATCAGTTATTGCTAGCGCTCAGCTGATGATAATGACAGTTTGACTGAGTGAGTGTGCGCTTCTGTTGCTATGCGTAGATATATCATGTTGGAGAAAGTCACCCATTGGGGCCCTGCTACGGGCGGTGCATGCACACATGGGATTATGGGATTAAAATAATTATTAAAACCAGATTTCTGACCTGCGTATGAATACGTTATGCCATTTTTGAGCTTATCCATGTGAGAAGATTAACAACGCAAGCCCGGCAGCTGCTGTTAGAAAGGAGGGACATTTAAGCGAATAACTAATATTCTATTACGAAACTACAATCACATATTAAGTGTTGACCATACGCAACTTTCTGTTCATTAAGAAAAAGTATTGGCCTTAAGTGAGTACCCTGAGGTACACTCCTAATTGTTCACCATTATTATTTCATAATGTATGCAGAATTTTAACCATCTAAGTGAATTTAAGTGGAAACACTAAATGAACTGCAGCTACAGCAGTAGATATTAGAGTGGATTTTTTTATTCGTATTCGGGTTGTGCGCAATAAATGCTCTGGTATATCTATTGATAATAAACGCATAGGTTACACAACTTTTGCACATTTAAATGAGAATCTAGATACTGCCTCAAGTCGATGGTCGACAAATATCTGCTGCCAAGGTTATCAGCTAGTATATAAATATCGTGGGTTCACAAGCACTAATTCAAAAAACAGCGTTTTGTGTAAATTGCATGCTTATAAGAATTTGATAAACATAGTTTTTAGTTATTTAAAAAAAATACACAATTGGCCTTGTGGCCAATAGTAAACCAATATAAAATAATTCGACCAGAACTTAAAAATAAGCTGAACTAGTGGTCTCTTCCTCTTCTTCATCCATGCAGCTTCTGCAAAAGTCATTGGAAAATACACCAAGTCTTGCTGCATGCTTACCTATAAGACAGTGCCTAGTAAAGACTACCTGATGTAGAACTTATATGCAATCTGCTTAGAGATACCAAACAATTGGACCGTTTCGGATACAGCTTTGTCCAGATCTGTTTTGTCGCTATAAAAGCTATACCATTTGACCAGTAAAGGTTGGTTTTATCCATCCTGCTGGTTTTAGCATCCTGCTTTAACATGAGTTTGCATCTAGCACTCGGTATGCCTAAGGAATCATCTTTAGGTACAACGGGCAGCGTAGTACCACTTTTGGCGAGTGGCCGGCACACAGTAAAGGTAAATGATAAACTGCTCGCCATCTCTCTTAGAGATGATCGGCAGGCAGTCTACGGCTACAATAGAGTTTGTAGAGACTACTTCAAGGGATCTCAAAGCTGCTGGACTCTTCGAGAAGATGTGGACATTCCTAGGGGATAAAACGTTTCTCTTCAACCAAGACAGGACATCTTTAATCGCCATGATTTCTTCTTGAAACACTGCAGTAATTGGGATGGCGGAAACTGAAGAGACTGATTTGCATTGAAGCAAACAGCCGCACTAGCAGCACTTTGTCTGCTGAAGATGTCGAGTGGTGTTGATTGAACTGTATGTATACTGCAGCGGAGGGGTTGGTACGGAGTGCTCCGCTAATACATACAATGGGGTTGAAGACCCTAATTACCGATGGCTTTTTTACAGCAGAGGAGCGCCACTGTGCCGTTATGAACTCTTTCCTGTACATTTAGTTTCCAGCTTCCTGTCCAGAATGAAACCCAGATATTTAGCTTTATCACAGAAGGATAAGCTTGTTCTCTGTATAAAAGGTTGGTAAACATGTGGAATTTTATATTTTCTAGTGAAGAGGACATGTTGTATTATGTGGGGGATTACTCACAGACCACAACGATCTGACCATCTAATAAGCTTGCTTAGAGAATTATGCAAGAGTTCTTTCAGGGTATTAAGGTATTTTGCTGAAACGGCGATAGCAACATCAGCCGGATAAGAGATTACTCTGCAGCCCTCCCTTTTTAGGGATATAAGCAGCTGGTTCACCACTAAATTCGATAAAGGGGGGAAAGAGCTCCAACTTGCGGCATTTTTCTGCAGACAGATCTTTTGGCAGACGCTACACCCAGTTTGAATTAATGATCAGACTTGTAAGCAGAAGATTGTTCAGTTCGCCAAATGAGTCGTGTCCCTTCACGGTCGACAATGCAGCTACCATCGTCGATGTGTTGACGTTGATAAAAGCGCCTTTAATGTCCAGTAATGTTACCATTGTATACTCCTTATGTTGATGTGAATATTCAATAGAACTCACTAACGTATGTAGAGCTGTTCCTACAAAGTTGCATTTGCAATAAGCATGTTGATCATTAGAGAAAAGTCTCTTACCAATACCATAAAATACAATGGATATCAATCAGGCTTTCTAAGGTTTTCAAAATAATGACAGACTGCTAGGCCTGAGATCTTTGGACTGACTTGAGAGCGCGCTTTGAGCATGAAAACCACTTTCAGTTCTTTCAAGAAATCCGGAATGTAGACCAAATCTAGACAACTACTTAGAATTACCTCTAACACAGGTAGGGTAATATCTGAGGTCTTTTGGAGATCGGCTGGTATTATGTCGTCTGGCCCACCTGCAGGTTTCTATGGTGTGCAGATGTGCAGTGTCCAAAGCAATTTGTCTCTATTAATATGATCATGAGATATATGTGATTAAGAGTTTGACGTATTAAAGTTAACGTTTCTAATGATATGAGAGCTACCCGGAAAGTGAGTGTAGTAGCATATTAAGTAATTCTTCGCTAGAGGTAGTCGACGAGCCATCTGCTTTTTTAACAGCTAGGCATTATGGGATTGGTTGAAGTACTTTCTTAAGCCTGAAGCATCGGAGGGTTCTTCTATTATCCCACAGAAGAGTATCCAGGATAAACGATTGGTTTTTCTCTGTTCTTTTTATATACTTTCAGGGATGCTTTGTAGGCTCTTTTCTTGAGCTCTTGTCTGATTTGAACAGTTTTCTGTAGCTGTTTCTAAGCTGTCCCAATTCACATAGACACCAAACGCTTTTTGGCTGCAAGCTTCCTTGATTAACCTCTCCAGGTAAAGGTCCAACGTGGTCGTGTGCCAGATATGCCGATACTAGGCAGTAAGTATCTTTGGCAGTTTCCACTTTCGCCGCGTTATTGCCTTGGTCGCTAAAGTAAGGGAGTAAGAATACACTTTTTTTTTACTAATATGCTGGATCTAGGTTTACCTTTATCGGTTTATAATAATCCATGGTTCCTGTATCAAGACTATATCCTTTCTGTCGTACAAATACGGAGTAGAAGGGAAGCTGAGGGCTTCTTGGGGAGGTTAAGGTTAGTTAAGCAACTCTTAGTTTTTAAGTTTTTTTAGTCTGTTTATTTCGTAGGCTAAATAAATAAATAAAAATCGTTATAAAGTCGAATAATGAATAATAATGAATATCTATCACGTTAATATATTATTATAACGAGCAATCGGAACGCACAATTTGTGTGTCGTATTGCGCAAATGACAAAATCAGTACTGAGCCGGTTGTGATATTCTACATACAATAACCTGAATACTCATTATCTTGGAAACTAAGAGAGATATTGGAAAATCGATAACGGCATCTCAAAGTTTATGGATGATTATTAAAAGTCATTTTGTAAATACGACAATAATTTATCCAAGCGGCAAATGTGCAAGTCAGATAGATAAACGTCAAAGTGATCACGCATAGGTACATCACCAGTTTAGAGTCATCAAGTAAATATTCAAAAAAAACTCAAATTATTTCACACATCTGCATATAGATTATTTTGAGCTGTATTCTAGGAAGAGAGCAAATAAAGATCAGGTAGCCGATCGCCGGTATTCCTCTAAATGCGGTGAGCTATGAAATGTGCTCACCCTTTCTATTTGATTATCTTGTACACATTATGTGAATGATATGTACTCGTATACATATATATAAATGCTGTCTGACTGGTAATTTTTGTTAACGAACCATTTTCAAGTCACAATCAAAACATTTGTTTTGGAACTATCACCACGATACGCCTCGATAGTGTTGGTCATTGTTGTTGTTTAATGGTGTGCGATAATAATGCGGAGGTCAACTTGATCAACACGGGTCTATTTGTCATTTAAGAAAACTTAAAAAAGGTGCGAGATAGTGTTTGCCAGGAAATCTCATTAAAAAGCAACTCTCAAATTGATTGAGAAAATTTAATTTTGTTAGCGCGGAGCAGTTCGTTCTCCTCAAGTACTTCAGCGTGGATGTATACTCTTACAGATTAAGCAAATATATATCTTGAGACGATAAAGTTGAAAATGTCCATTGAGAAAATTGTCGATTGTGAAAAAGATACCGACTCTGAAGAAATGTTTTCTAAAAAAATATTGACTTAGAAAATGCTGACTGAGGAAATGTCAACTGAGATAGGAGTTTTATTTTTAAATCGTCGAGTCCCATGTATTTAATCATGAAAAATAAAAACACAATTTCTTATAACTAATTTATTATTGCAAATTTTTATTTGTATTGTTGTTTTTTTTTTTGGAAAAAGGTGACCCCACAGGTCACACTGTGCATTATTCTATAATAATTACCCTTACAACAGAAACGCAAGTTTTTAAAAAACCTGATTTTTGTTTCTAAAAAATTGTATTATTAGCAAAAATCAAATAAAATGAATTGCTTAAAGCAAATAAAAGTCGGAAAATTTACTTGTTGTGGAATTTGTATCAACATTTAATTTGCAGTTCTATATTTTATTTGGAGCACATATTTTTTGTCCTTTCGAGGCAGTACCCGCAACGACACTGAGAGAAGTTTTTTTCTTGATTAATAACCTAACCTAATTTCTTCGGAAACCCTAGAGCTAATGGGAACTAAACAGTTGGTATCCTTGTTTGGGAGTTAAACGTGCTTTTGTAGGAAGGAAATCACAATTGCCCTTTGGAAATCAAATTAAGCTCAGTTGTGATCTTTCATTATTTTGATAAGTCAAGAAATTTAGCAAGCAGCATCTAGCTCAAAAGCAAAAAGAGGTTACCATAATTTTTTTACACGTAACCCAGCCCCCACAGAATAAACGTCAACGTCGTCGAAATGGTCGACTTCACCATTGTACTTGTTGTACATTTTAATAATAGCTGGACAGTACACTAGTAAATGATGTTTCAATAGGTACGTAACAATTTTGTATTTTAATACAAAAGCACTCTTAATTTTCTTTTATAATTTGTTAATGTCAGAATATTAATTAAGGTATACGTTTTATAAAAATAAAGTTGACGAACGAACACCGTTTGTAAATTATTAAAAATTACTAACGAATTTCTGAGTTTGTGGCCGCAACTTTAAGAGAGCTTTGCGGTCGTAATAATCGTCACACCAGACAGGGTGCGTGCTATAGTGGATAAATTCGAGTCAACATATTCCCTATTGAATATTCTTGTGCCATTGAAATAACACACATATTGCAGCCGTAAGTGCTTTAGTTCAAAATAAGCCAAATCAGTCGATTCCACGCAGTTCACATGAATTTGGAGCCCACATTGTGGCGAATTTTCCAAAAAATCTTAGGTCACACCCTTACAAGATCAAAATAACTCAAGAAATGAAACCTTTTGATAATTTAAGGTACCGAAACTTATGTTTTGTTATGTTACGTTATGTTGTATTATGTTAAGTCCTTATTGAATTTATTTTGAATTGCTTTTTGTCGATCACACCAACTAAATCGATTTTCGTTAATAGGTGTTATGCGTGGCGATTTGAGACAAGAAGTGTCATTTTATTTACGTGGATACCTCCATTGAATGGTTTACCCCACGGTCCTCTTCGGACTTGGATTCGTTATACGACAATCAACGTCCATCATAGACTGATGTGCCAGTATTAACTCAACGGTTAGAGCAGGACCTATCTTAAATCCCTGCCGATCTTTGGTTTTTCGACAACCGGTTGATCTATGCAACTCCACAGAGAGCACATCATCGCACCGGTAACATCAGGAAGGATACTGATGAACCAAAGATATTTGGTAACATCAGGCCATACACTGATGTTACCATGCTAGCGCTCTACCCGCATTTGGGTAGTAAACCACCAGCCACTACGTAGGCCAAAGCCAGAATAAACTGGACCTCAACCAAAGGTTGGCCCAGACTCAGTCAAACCTCCAAGGAGATTAAACCTTATCTGTGGGCAGCCAACCCCCGTAGTACCAACGCGACCTTGGTGAGATCTGCCATCAAGGGAATCAGCTCTTTCAGAATGAGTGCCTGGGCGATTGCAAAAGCAGACCCTGGCAGCACGTTCGTCCGGAACCTCGTATCCTATCATTTGACACTAGGATATCAGCTCAATATTCTAGGCCGCCTGGGATAGAAACTATCCCAGGCACAACGCAACGCTATTGTATGGTAGGAGCGCTTCATGCTTAAAAACAGCGCCCATTCTGACATTTTTTAAAGAAGCCCCCTGCCACTATAATCTACCGAGTATGACCAAGTATCAGACTTATAATAACCAGACAGCTAAGTAAGATACAGCGGACCCCTCGGAGGGGCGATTGGTGACTATTCCAACAACATCAAACTAGAGGTTGAGGAGCCCAAGTTCTTGAGGTAATTTAAGTGCAAGTCTTATATCACTGCAGCTACTAAGCCATAATCTGACTTCAGCGTTATTGCCAGGCACGACCGCAAGGCAATCATGGCAAGTGGCTGCAAACCCGTACTTCATCATCATCATATTTGGTTCTACAAACGGGGTCTGGTCCTTCCCTCCCGAAAAAAATCTCTCCACCAACCCCGATTTTGAGACAATATCTGAACAGGATCCTCTTCGCTCATGCGAGCTTGGTGTCCTGCCCACCGGAGCCTACCGAGCTAAATTCTCTTCATGATGTCGACATCGCGACAACGTTCATAGATCTCATCATTATAGTCTCCGGAATCGTCCTTCCTCCCATACGTGGCCAACAATTCTCCGTAAGACATTTATCTTGTACGCGGCTAAGAGGTCAGAATGCTTTTTGCTAAGCACCCAAGTCTCGGATCCATACGAAAGTACTGGTATGACCGTTGTCTTATACACCAGCAGCTTGGATGTTATGGTTAAATTTCTGGATTTGAAGAGTATTGACAAACTAAAGTAGTCTTTATTGAGTTTAAGCAACCATGCGCGTATTTCTGTTTCCATTCTGTTATCAACTGCTACAGTTGACCCGAGATAGATAAAGGATTGCACTACTTAAAATCCGCGCTTCACTATTTTACTTAAGGGACCAATGTTGGATCTTCTGCTCGCACACGTGTCCACTATATAATTCTTTTGTTCTCATTTATGAGCAACACCAGATTTCGTTCCACCCACTCGATCTGGATGAAAACTTCTACTACACCTCTCGCGTTTTTACCAACGATGTCATCGTCGTCTGCTTAAGCCAGCACTTATGTAGGATTCTTCCTCAAGCCGTTACGTCAGAGTATCAGATTATTTTCTCCAACGCCAGGTTGAAGAGGACGCAGGCCAATACATCTACTTGTCGGAGCCCGCTATAGATGTTAAATGGTCTTGATAGTGATCCGGTTATTTTTTCATTTCACATAACATTGGTCATGGTGAACCTACAGAGTCGTGTCTATTTATTTTAGATGCCGAATTCTCTCATGACCTTATAAAGTTCTACTTTGGCTATGCTATCATGGTGGCCTTAAAACCTATAAAAAGATGGTGAGTTTTAAAACTATAGACATTTTGCCACCACCTCCCCAAGGGTGAAAATCTGATCAGATATTGATTTTCCTGGGATGAAGCCACAGTGGTATGGATCAGTCATAACTTTAGCATATAGCGCTATCCTGTCTCAAAGGATAGTGGAGAAAATCTTATACGCGGTACTCAACAACGTTATACCACGATAATTGATGCATGTTGTGATATCTCCTTTTTTATATATGGAGCACAGCATGCCTCTTCTCCAGTCTTATGGCATCGCTTTTGCCTTCCATACTTGCACTTTTAGTTCATCAATTGCTTGATGCATTGCGGGGCCTCCTCATTTAATCCGCTCCGCTGGGATACCATTTTATCCCGAGGAATTATTATTTTTAAGCCGATTTATCGCAATGCTAACTTCATCTATGCTTGGTGGTGCCAATATATTGTGGTCTTCGGTCGTTCATGAATCCTGCAATTCCTCAGTTAGCTGACCATGTAGCAACTCATTCATGTGGGTTATTCGCCATATTCTGCAGATGGCTGACCGCATTGTAATAGAGTAAAATTTTTAGTACGGCCTTTTCTGTTTTGTGTACGTTTTAATGCCAGATTTTATAAAAATTTCATGCATGATTTTATGGAATATGCATTTTTCTTTTTATTTTTTATATGAGAATAGCTAAAATACACAGCATAGCCCGGCTTCAACCATCACACTTCTTAATTTCAGCTCTGATTCAGAGCAAAATAGTTGGTTAAACAAAAACTATTTTACTCAGAATCAGGGCTGAAATTAAGCAAAACTTTCATACTAAATTAATATTTTCAAATTTTCTGAATTTTAGCAAAAATTTGAGCAAAATTAGAACTTATATTTCCATACTACTCACCTTCTGAATAAGTTATAATTTTGCTTAAAATAAGCACATCCTTCTTATTAGCAAACAAATTGTTACTTGGGATGCTTGTCACGTTTATCCTATTCGACGATCCATGTCTTTGAAGCTTTGCATTGAATGCTCGATCGTATTGGTTTTTCGGTTATTGCAAAAGTACTAAACAAAATTTTTTGCAAAGCCGAACTTGCTAAGTAATGGCATGATTTTAAAAAAAAAATTCGTATAAGAGCCTGCCGACTCCGGGGCTTGATCACTACCAAATAACAATACAATTTGTTGTCACCGAAAATTCACTTTTGTGCAAAGTTTCAATAAAATCTGTCTTTGGGGAGTGGGTTAAAGATTGATGGCAAAATTCCACGACAAACAGACAGATATACAGAGAGACAGACAAATCTACGGACACGACGCGAAGTTTAAATAGAGAATTTAAAAAATTGACTTATACTTTTGGCATTTAAAAAAAAAATTTAACGTAGCGGAATGCAATTGCGCACAAACAGTGCGCGAAACAAAAACTATTAGTAACATTTGAGAAGATAGCATTAACACATCTATCAGATCTAGGAGAACGATATATAGGAAGTTCAGTCCCATATTCCTTACCGAATAACATATAATGACCATAATAGAATACATACAGGCTGTGCTATCCCAAGCAGCAATTAGGGTACTTATACAATATCTGTACAGGAGTGGTACTCAATAGAATAGAAAATTTAATATCTGCCTGATAGCCCCTTAGTCTCTTCGATATATGAGACTTTTAGGCTACTCATAATCAATTTTATTGCCATTCTTGAACAACCAATCAAATATCCTCTCAATGAATCCCTGAAACAAATTCCACAGTCGTCGCCGCCTCGACTTCTACTTATCATGAAATGAACGACAAAAAAAGAAACGGAGCAAAACAACAAAGAATACCAGAAGTAAAGAAGAGGCATCGAAAAAAACTCAGCTTGTCTTCCAAATTGTGCGCATTAACTTTGAATAGTGACTCCGACTTCTAATCGATCAGAATCACGACATCAGAGCCATCAGAAGGCCAGGCAGTTTCATCCGGCCGGCCAGCCAGCCAACCAGCCAGCCAGCCAGCCAGGTGAGATGATCATGAGGCGCCTTGCGTTTTACCTTTTCCGCATCAGTTGAACTCTTAACGCGTTTACCCAAAAGTAAAAGAAACCAAATCGATAGTTGTCCTTAAGAGGATTGCAATTTCTACAGTAGATGGGTATATCAGCGTTTGTGTCCACTCTTCTTGGAGGAAGAAGAAGAAGAAGAGGAAAACAAAACGAAGAAGAAGAACCAACCATTTGCTTAAACTTTAATTACCAATTCAAAAAGTTGTCAGATTTGTATCGAATCAACCTGAGAGCGTCCGTTTGAATTGCATTTCAATAAGCAACGCGGCGGCATCAGAACAGGATGAAGGCGACATTGGACGTAGGTTGTACAAGGTAGGACGGATTGCCAGCCAGCGAGTCAGCTAGTCGCATGCAGAGTAGGCTGGTAATGTCACGAATCTCGATTGTCGCGGTGAAATTGTGTGCCTTTCTCTCCTTCACTGCTCTTTGCTCTTCTCACCCGGCACTCAAGGGGACAAGTACTTACGATTTATCAGCGATTCGTGTTTGGTGAGGCTGTTCTGTTTAGCTCCACCAATTGAATGTCAAGCAACATTTGTGATGCTGCAGATCGACAATCAGCATCGCGGTGTTCACTGCTGATGGCATGGTAATATTATTCGTCGTTGTCGTCGTCGTCGTCGTCATGGTTTGCTGCTTCACTGTTCGATCTAACCGCCTAGCGCTGCCCGTGAAAGGAGAATAAACCCAGCACACCATCAGTGCCCAGGAACGGTTTTGTAATTACAAATTGGTTTTAGTGTCGAACATGGAAATGCCAAATTAGATAAATGTCTATTTTGATTAGCAAATGACTTAATTGACTTTGAAGGCTACGCTTTGCGACGCGACAGGTTGGTACGACTGACAGACGAGTGCACATTCGAGTGCACAGCAGAGACGGATCCCATCAGACTGCAGAATTGTGCAGGTTGCATCCGCAGATATGCTCTGTTCAAATCTTGTTTGGCTGCAGTTTCGCCGCCGATTGCAGATTTAAAGATTGATTTGTTGCAGCGAGGATGATGGATGGATATGGAAGAAGGATCATTTGGATCATGGAATTTCCTGATTACTTAGGTACTTTCAAGTAAAGGTTGCTAGTTGCTGTCTGCTTTTTACCTACATCCTATTCAGCTGTTCCAACCCATAAGTGGGTCTGATTGGCTGTTAAAATTGGATATCACTAAGCACTTTCTCCGCAAGTGACTTTCTCCTGTAAACTTGCAATGGAATTAAAATATTAGAATCATTATATGATACTCTACAAACGTGGTCTGGTCACGGTATCTCGCCAAAATCTTTCTACCGATTACGAGTTCGAGTCGATGTCAAAAATTCTGAGTGCTGTGCAGTACGTCAAAATGCTTGGCCTCTCATGTCGTCATGTCCCATGAATGTTTCCGCAAGAGACTTTCCGATAAGGATCAGTATAGTCACAGACTCAAAAACAGCTAATTGGTCAGAGTGCTTTTTGCTAAGGCCACAAGTTTCGGATACTTATATTAATACTAGTATGACCAATGTCTTATACACAAGCAGTTTAGAATTAATATTTAAATTCGTAGAATTAAAAAGTCTTGAAAGACTTAAGTAAAAGCTTTTATAACGTTAAGCAACCGTGCATGTAAGTCGGGAGTACGATCGTCTCATCCGTGAACGTATCAGCTATTGTATGAACAACAATTACGTGATACCTCATACTCACGGAGTTACCAATGTATAGTAGTACAAACGTCAAGTAGAGGCTATTTACAAATGAAACATTTAAAGTTTTTTTGCTCAAAAATAATGGATTCCATTGCTTTATTTTATTTGAGTAGTAATTGTAGTGTGGATTCCCTAGATGATGAAAAGGAATAATTCTTTGAATCAGTCGAGCGGGAACTTCATGCCTGCCCTCATTATGATGTAAAAATAATTCTGGGGGATATGAATGCCAAAATAAGTAAGAAGCCAGTATTCAGGCAGTACATTGGCACCCATAGCTTACACGAGAACACTAATGACAATGGACCACGAGTCCGAGAGATGGCAGCAAGCAATAATTTTGTCCTTGCGAGTACAAGGTTTACGCGTATAAATATCCAAAAAGCCACCTTGGTATCTCCTGATGGAGCCACTCGTAAACAGGTAGACCACGCCGTGTTTATAGTTACCGCTGCCAGAACTCGAACCTGATGCGGTACGAACGTACCGAGGTGCCAACGTCGACTCGAAAGACTATCTTGTTGGTGTGGGGCTCCGAGCGCGGATTGCATAATCACAAAAGACTGCACCGGCGAATCAAATTCGAGTCAACACGGGTGCACTTCGCAACGAAGACCCCAGAAACAATTACGGTCAAGCGATATGACTCACCCTAAATGCAGGGAGAGTAAGTCCTGGCTTTGAGATGTCGAGCCTAGAAGAGAAATGGACTCTCCTTAGTACTGCTGCATCGTAGAGATCGGACCGACTGGTTCGATGACGAATGTAAGCTAGCGACTGAACGGAAGAATGTT
Organism: Nephrocerus scutellatus; assembly: GCA_947095585.1. Taxonomy (NCBI): domain Eukaryota; kingdom Metazoa; phylum Arthropoda; class Insecta; order Diptera; family Pipunculidae; genus Nephrocerus; species Nephrocerus scutellatus. Next base: position 108,570,927 of record OX352762.1, on the reverse strand, counting down.
GCGTACCGAGCAATGTTTCAAGTAAAGGTTGCTAGTTGCTGTCTGCTTTTTACCTACATCCTATTCAGCTGTTCCAACCCATAAGTGGGTCTGATTGGCTGTTAAAATTGGATATCACTAAGCACTTTCTCCGCAAGTGACTTTCTCCTGTAAACTTGCAATGGAATTAAAATATTAGAATCATTATATGATACTCTACAAACGTGGTCTGGTCACGGTATCTCGCCAAAATCTTTCTACCGATTACGAGTTCGAGTCGATGTCAAAAATTCTGAGTGCTGTGCAGTACGTCAAAATGCTTGGCCTCTCATGTCGTCATGTCCCATGAATATTTCCGCAAGAGACTTTCCGATAAGGATCAGTATAGTCACAGACTCAAAAACAGCTAATTGGTCAGAGTGCTTTTTGCTAAGGCCACAAGTTTCGGATACTTATATTAATACTAGTATGACCAATGTCTTATACACAAGCAGTTTAGAATTAATATTTAAATTCGTAGAATTAAAAAGTCTTGAAAGACTTAAGTAAAAGCTTTTATAACGTTAAGCAACCGTGCATGTAAGTCGGGAGTACGATCGTCTCATCCGTGAACGTATCAGCTATTGTATGAACAACAATTACGTGATACCTCATACTCACGGAGTTACCAATGTATAGTAGTACAAACGTCAAGTAGAGGCCCTTTCATAGTCTTGATTATATTTGTTGCTCTTCTCTATACAATCCATTCCTTTCCTTGCAATATCTTTTTATATCTACCGTTATTAAGAAAGTCATCTTCATATAAATATGAAACTTTGTCTGTAAGTCTGTTCGCGATTAACTCAAAGACCGTTTATCCGATTTAAGTGAGGATTTGGGACTTGATTGAAACTAATGCGGTGGATGTTTGTAGGGGTATAGTATGGTGATGGTATGAAGGGGTTAACGTGGTGGGTGGCTAGGTTTTGTTTGTATAAGATTGACTTGAAGATCGTGTATTTGATAGATAAGGGTGATCTATTATTAACATTGCAATTCACTGGTATGTATATTGGAGTAAATGATCCATCTATTGCCTTGTGTAATTTTTAATGTTATCTTTTTAAGTTAAAGAATTTGGTAAGAGATTTGTTCAGCGACATCGACCGTGCCAAGAAACTACATACTGAAAGTTTGGCTAAGACATAAGTACAGCGGACTGACTATTGATGACACCCAAAATTGCAGACTGACCTGAAAAAGATAGGTGTGTGCAATTGAAGTTATTTATCAAAAAGACTCTGATAATTGGAGAGAGATATGTTAGTTAAGGTCTAAGTTCGCGGAAAATTGTGCGCCGCTTAAGTTCGTATGCTTGCATAGTCGTGCGATTGTTAAGTATTTTCCACATATGTTTCTACAGACCGCAGATTAACAGAATTCGGTCACTTGTAAACTTTATTTAGGCCAGACAGTAATTTTACTTTCTATTTTTATTTTCCATTTTAATTCTCATCAGCAACTTATTAAGCCATCATAATACAACTGCTGCAGTCGTTGCAGAATAAAAGAAAATCACTGCGGGACAAAGAAATGCGCAAATAACCAATTTAATTAATTCATTTGGCAAAATAAATAATTTGACGCTGGTGTGCAAAATGCCTGCGTCCATGTCAAACATAATTGGCAGCAATTTACTCGACATATAAACCAACAGAAGCATCCGGCCTTGCCTTATGATGCCCACATGATTCGCTTCAACAGGGAGAAAGTGCAAAAATTCAATTTCGTATGTAATTAATTTCACCACGCAGTTGGATTATTGCGTTGTTGTTGTGATTGTTCCTCAAGACACATTGAATTAATTGAACAATCCGCAGGGAATTGTTCGTTTTGATGTGGATTTCACTTCATTCAGATTTTGATTGAAATCGGCTGTAGGACTTTCTGATGTATCATCTCACCAGAAATCAAATTGTACCATAACCTTTATTCGTCCAAAGCTGTAGCTTGTCCAACTTAGCCAAGGTAAAGCCTAGCTGTTTGAGAAAAGCAAATATCTTGTGGACTACCACTAGTTACCGTACATCAATTTACCAATTAGCTCCCATGTTATAAGTAATGTTAACCTTATCTGGTCAAACTCTCAACTAACTATCCCTCAACATCTTATTACTAAGAACAAATTGCTATTGGCACTGCATAGCTTCAAACCATACAATTCTAAAGGAGCAGACGGCATAGGACTTTATTCTTCCATTGCTTGACATAATTCTAAAGTTCTGTGTAGATTTGGTCCACACTCCAGCTAACGAGATGGACAGATCTTGATGGTTTAAAGGTAAAACCCCGCTGAGGATATCCTTGGAATCCCTTGAATCAATCTCTTCGAAACCTATTGTAGTCCTAAACTGCCGTTCATCTCGCAAGGAGATGGTGAGGTATTTCAACATATTCAACAGTATTGAAAGTCGGAGTATAAGGACATTTTGGGAAATTATAAGGCTGGTGAGCTCACCAAACATGGACTATACTTTCGCTTTTATCTGAAAAGGCCTTCTTGGATATACTAATCACTACATGCTAAAGCTGAATGCTGCCGAGAGAACTAAACTTAGGTGGTCAAACAGAACAACGTGTTGAGCGAAAAAACAGATCCGGCCCAAGCTGGATCCGAAACGCTCCAAGTGTTTGATTTTTATAAGTAGATTACACATCGGTGCTACAACAGGTGTCATAACAATAACTGGACAGTATCTCATACACAAGAATGCATGGTATAATTTCGAATGACTTCTGCAGAAGCTATCGTCCTATCCTATCGTCGAGGTGGTGGAGGAGGCGACCATTCTTCACCTACTTTGAGCATGCTCAGCCCCTTCTCAAAAAAATTAACTCCATCTGTGAGCCTTCTTTTGCGAAGTACTCAATGAATTTTAAATACTGATATAAAAAGTCTCCCACGCTTCATAGGAAGCTCCAATTGGTTCAACGAGTGGGAGGAAATATATTCTCGATTCATGTAGTATTACAGGGTAACGTTACTAGTCTAAAAGTGTCAGTTTCCTGCCGACAGCCACCTCAACCTAACCTAACCTACGTCTTAACATTCTATCGCACTATCGTTCTGTCATCCTACCGTCGTACCTTCCTTCTATCCTATTGTCCTTTCGTTGCTACATCCTATCGTCGTATTGTTCTATCGTTCTATCGCCTATCATCTTAGTATCCATTCGTCCTACCTTTTTCTATTTGCTCCTTTTTTTCAATCGTCCTAAAGTCTTATCATCTTAAAGTCCTATCATCTTAAAGTCCTATCGTCCTAAAGTCCTATCATCTTAAAGTCCTATCGTCCTAAAGTCCTATCGTCCTAAAGCCCTATCATCTTAAAGTCCTATCGTCCAATCACCCTACATTCATATCATGCTATCATCGTTCTATCGTTCTATCATCCTATCAAATGTGATCAAATTTTACTCGAAATATGATCGGCCATACCGTCATGGTCACCGTCATTGTTACGCCACCGAACGTGCCATGCAAAATTCAATTCATAATGCATCCCACTACAACAACTGATAATGCATTCAGAAGCAGCTGCAGGATGTGTCAAAATCATTTTCATTTTCCATTTCGTTGTCCATTCAGATCATTCAGACGAAATTTCTTATACAGTTTGTTCTGTTTGACCGGCGCGACCAATTCGCACGTAAAACAACAACGACAACAACAAAACACCAATGACAATAACAATAACAACAAAATGTTAAAAAGATGCATAAGAAAAAGAAGAGGAAAGAAACAACGAAAAAACGACGTTCCATCTATTGATCCATCCATGCATCCATCTATCCATCCGCATCCATTCATCCGTTCGTTCGTTCGTCCGTCCGATCGAAGGTGTGAAGAAATAACCGGATATGGGTGAAACACATCGCATTCTCGGTCGGCGGTGTCGTCATCGTCGTCGATGTTGACTCAAACAAACACGTTAACGATGAAGCGATATACATTTTCAGCTTTGCGGTTGTCCATCCTTCGTCCTTCATGCTGCAGGTATATCACACAGTGAGAGCTCAAACAAAATACACACACACACACATACACACTTCTCATCACTCCTGGGCATTTCTTATTGTTGTGCCAAATGAATTGTTCATAATTGTCGTTTTGTGCCTGTCTCCTTCTCCTCCTCCAGACAAGGCACCGCAGCGTGCACATTGCACACTGCGTTTGAACAACCGCCGTTGCACCCGCCGCCGAACTTTTTCATTTGTTTTCCAGAAAACGAAACGAAAGACAAAAAAGGATCCTCCCCGATCGAGAATCCATTCATCTGTTAACAATCGGATTACATTCGCTTCCTTGGACATAACACCACAATGATTAGATGCGCGACGGAACCCCTTCTATATGGCTGTGCATCTTTGTCTGTCCGTTTGATCGGCTTTACTGTTTCTACTGTGGGACAAGATGATAATAAATGAAAGTGCAGTGATTTAGTGATTTTTTGGTATAAGGAACTTTTTACAAAAACTGATCTACCACTGATGGAATGATAAGGAAGTCTCCAATATTTTCCTATCCTTAGATAGTTAGCTATCCTTACTTAGAACAATCCAAATCTTTAAAGTTTTAAGCTGTCCCTAAAGTTTGCACTTCATATGATTGCTCTTCATTGGCTTTCATTCTTCCATTTATTGGATAAAACTTCACAGCAGGACACTTTACCTCTCGTCACATTTCTCTAAAATGAGCGCTTCAATTGATTGCTCTACTGTTTATTGGATAACGCTTCACAGTGGGACACTTTGCCTCTCCCACTACCCGGCACTATCGATCGTGGGCAATCCGATGCGAAACATGACAGGTACAATCGCTGTTAGCCGCTGTTAACCGCTGTCATGTAATTCTCAGCACTTTCGTCAATATTGCGACATAATGTCTCGTGACTTTCTTGATACGGCGTGCGCGATGTGACGAGGACAAAATTGTCGATTGTCGTTGAGTGTCCTGTTTGACATTCCATTCCTCACTTGATGATGATGATGTTGATGAATTCGCGATGACAATGTAAATGTGACATCGTGTAAACCTAAGCGCTTCCTGATCCAGAGCAAAAACTGAAATTCTCATGAATTCACGAAGAACTGAATTCATTGTATAGAAGAACATGAAACCACAGGAGCGCAGATAGAACATGAGGAGATGAAAAAAATGGACAAAACAAAACGACGACGGGACAGAACAATGGTTGAGTTGTCAGCACTGATGATGTCCTGCTGTGAATTCAGTGCAAGTTGCTCGTCATTCGCCTTCACCACTTCTGACTGTCTATCTGTCTGTTGTCGTAGTGCACTCTGCTCAATTTCATGTTTCGCTAAGGCGTTTTTTTCCTCCTCCGCCGTCAATTTTTTCCCATTTGTTGGCAGTTTTTTTGGACCGCTAAGATAATGATGTTCTTTTCCAAATTTGGTCAGTCTTTTCTTAAATTCGTCGGCCATACTACTACTGCTACTCCTGCTGTTGTATGTGGTCCAATTTGTCCGCACTGTAACATCCAGATAGGGTTCGCTCGTATTATTCTTGTCCCTTGTTTTGTCCTGCGCCATGTGTGTTGACTACAGAAGTGTGAAGATTTTTCAAATCTCTTGTTGGCTGTTAGTTCGTTGTTGTTGTTCTTGTTGTACATGCTGTATGCTGTCTTTTTGTTTGTCTCGATTTTAATGCTCGTTGTAGGTGTTCACCTCCAAGGACACGAAGGTGTGAAGAGCAAAGATTTTGTCCTTCACATCGTCATCGTGTGAATTTCTCGATAAGCAGTTTGCATGAATTTAAACAGCCAACAACGACGTACAAGAGTTTTCGACAGAAATGACCATAATATCAACGCAACGGAAATCGGGATCTCAAAACAATGCATAAATTCTTTCGTTATTTATGTAATCCTAAATCAATTTAGTATTTAGGACAAATGAGACATGCGATGGTACATTGTTGAATTCTGGGAAGGATTGTGTCAAACGAACGCGAGCAAGAGTATCATGAACAGCGAGCACATCCGTTAACTGGACGGGAAACATTAAGCATCCTGGCGATATCCAGATGTCTCGCAGGCCTCTAGTGAGTTCTTCAAAAGAATCGGCTAGAACGTGCATTTTTTGTGAATATCACTTGAATAGGAGTTACATTCAATAATCAAAACAAGCCAAGAAATCCTTTATGTTCACCTCGAGAATAGTACATGCCATATATAACAAAGACAGTGTCATTTGCTGTCCACGACATAGACGCTTTAAAAATTATAAATTCCAGTGTTGTTGCGCTATTTTCAATAATACTTATCATCAGTGTCGAGTCCGGAGTCCGGTCCTGGCCTCCTGTAAAAAATCTGTCAACAGGTCAGAATGCTTTTTGTTAAGCACCCAAGTCTCGGATCCATATGTGAATACCGGTATGACCACTGTCCTGGATTTGAGGAGTCTTGACAGACTATAGTAGGCTTTGTTGGCTTTGAGCAACCGTGTGCGTATTTCTGGTTTCAGCTGCTGTTATTGGCTGCTACAGTTAACCCGATATAGTTTGTAATGGTTGAAATATGAATAGGGTGAAATAAGTAGTTGGCCACACTATAATGCAATAGGAAAAGCAAAGCGAAATTGCATCTTGCCTTTAAATCGCCAAACACGCACAGGCACCATCTCCAAAACTGGTGATTGGCAGGCGAAAATCATACCACCCAGCGACAAATAACTTTTGGCCACGTCGACGGCGTACCCTCTATATGTGCCTGTGTATGATATCGTATGATATGGCGAGATGCAGACAGACTGCGGTAGCGAAAGCGAAAGAAAAAAAAATAAGAAAGATTCGATTGCGTCTCTCCCATCTACAATAGTACTACGTCTCAGACACGAGACGGTAAATGTAATACTGTATGGTGACGTGGTGCACCCATACTTACGCGAGGTGGTTGGGCGAATTGTCGTAAGGAAGTGAAATGAATGCTTTCGGTCATTTAGTTTTTTTCTGAGCGTGCAGAAGGTCAAGTCCGGAATTGTTTCTTGCTAAAATTGAAAAAAATTTGAAGTTGTAAATTTAATTAGTGGGATAGAGATTTCCTTGTAAAGGAAAGTCGGAAGCCTTTAGAACTCAGTGTTGCTAAGTTTTTTTTTAACAAAAGAAAAAGTGGAGAAACGAAAACCCACATAATTTTTAAAGTGATTTCCTTTGTTTAACGAAAAGTGAAGAAACGGCAGTGTACCCGTGGCCAACACCAAAGTTTCTGCGACTCCGAAGAGTCGCCATTTTTGTCATTTGGGTTCCTCGCCCAAAATTAAACCTGTTAAATTAAATAAAGGAAAAGAAAATTTAAATCTTTGGCCCGGACACCCAATTTGTAACAAAAATAAAGTGTGGCTACCACGCGGCTCGGTGAAAACGAGAGAAAATTTTCCTTGTCCAAATTTTTCTTGGGTTTGGTTTTGCTCGCAGCAGCGATCGAGGCAGAACGTTGCTATTGGTGGCATTAAACTACACCATTTTGGCAAACCTTGTTGCAGTGGCCCCGAACTGGCACAAGCAACCAGCACCAGAAACGGAATTAAGCGGTTACCCAAACTAACTTCCATCTCCGTTGCCCGGAACTCGTTCCAAGCTGTCGAACGCCTGGTACTAGCTCGGCGAGACGAAGATTCAGGATCCATCAACCACGTGAAAGAACCAGCCCAGCGCAGAGAGTATATTTCCGAAAAGGCCTTCTGCCACTGTTGTAAATTTAAAATGGAGGTCGTTTTCGAAAAAACCTAGTAAAGTTGCTCGGTTTATTCCTATTCCTTATGGGAAAATAAAAATTTACATAATAAATGAAATTAGATAACGAAAGAATGAATAAATATATATATAATAATTTTGTGTGAAGGCCAAAACTAGAAGGGTTATTTGATTAATTACTCTCGGATTAATCCTTATACGCGGGTGTTGGTAGGCTACTCGAAAGGTAGGCGAACTAACGTATCATTAAATTTTCTCCAAGTAGCTTAAACATCATGGCCTCCTTCGACAGCGCTGGCGACGGCGGACCTTGGATTATTTGGGTAAGTGATACACAACCTTAATGACTATTAAAGAAAGTTAAATTTTGAAATAAATCCCAACTTAAGTAAAGTTGTAGTTTCGTTATGTTGCGCGACTAATTTACGGTCAATGTTACGAGTAGGCTGCACGCCATGCAAGGTGTTTATGTATGTACAGATTTACCAATAGGCATTTGCTTATTTTGCTTGGGATTTAAATATATATATATTTTCTATTATCTATATGCTTGTGTTTAATTTTAAAAATTTTAAATTGATATTGGGATATATGTACATACATAGAAGTACCTTTTTCCGAGTTGTGGGTTGTGAACCCGATTACATATGCGTATAATTGCATAATTGAGTTTGTCCGCCTCCTAGTTCTGGCTTATCGATTATTATGATAGGTAAATATCGGTCTTATAGGAGTGAGTGCCAATATCTGTAAGGGTAATGCCTTCAGTTTTTTTTTGGTATAAAGTTCAAGATTATTGAACAATTATCTGATAATACGAATATGATTATATATTATGTCTCTAATGTTAACCTTGAATAAGGGGGTATATTGTTAGGCACATTTAACAATATAATTATTTTTTTTTGGTTGCCCCATTGAAAGGCTTGATTATGGATTCCATAGTGTATATCAATTTACACCAATTGATTTTTATGGGTAACGAGTTTTTCCTCAATTTAATGAATTCATAAACTTATTATTAATAAATGCCGAATCCTTTTCGTTTATATTGTACTTCATCCCATACCATATATAAAAATATGTATTAGCCTACGCATACACAATTTACTAATCGTATTGTAAATAATTATATCTATATAGCATCACTTACGCTATAATCGGTATGCCACGACCCTATTCAATTGCTTAGATTAGTTAAGGTATGAACGCCGTTCGCATTACATTTTGTATATATTAATTATCAACCGTAAACCTAGGCTATCGATGAAATTTTTTTTGTGGTTTTGTATCTTATATATATATATATTCGAAGAACGGCCCTCCAATGAAAATATATAAGAATATATTTTATAAACAAATAAACATGTCGAATTTGATAAGATGAATAGTAGTTGAATAATCTTATTTGCTTCCTCCCCTTTTCCACAGTAGGTACATGACGGCCCGGTAACTCCAAAGGGGTTGAAACCCAAAAAGGGGGTTCCAACCACATCAGGAACCCATGGTAGGGTGGGTACAGAATGGTGGGGGTTAGTAGGTGATCCCCCGCTACGACCCACATCAAGGCAATTTCCCCTCTATCGGCTGACGAATACCGTCTCGCTTGTTTCCTCTTGTATTTTTTTTTCTTCAAGCACGTGAATTTTATTTAGGTAATGGAAGAAGTCATGGTTTGGCCAAGACCCCACCCCGGTAGCCGACGAGCATGGCCGTATTGAACACGTGCGCCCAGGTCAAACCTGCCTTCCCACGGATACTGCCCGAGAAGGGTAGCGACCTCGTTAACATCTTGTCCATAAACAAGATCCACAGGTTCCAGTCGTTTACATTCGTCTTCAATACATTACATAAATTGGCGCCCAACGTGGGGCCCGAAGAGAGGTCAGTTCCGCTGATTTTCTTTTTTGAGTCCCGAACATTACTTTCATTTTAATTTCCTGTTAGCCTAATATATTGTCTATATGACATTTTTTTTGCCGCTGGGTATGGACAGTTAGACAGTTTTTTTTTGGAATCGCGGGTATTTTGGCAATATTGGTCGAACTCCCGACCAAAAATAATGTCTGACCAAAATCTTCAATACCTTTCTTTAGTGTTGAGAATGTCCCATACCAGATTCAATTACTTCTCTCTATCTGGATTCTATTCCATGGATCAAGGGTGACCTTAATTTTCTTTTGGTATTGCAGGCGTTTTGCTCCTAGTAGGCGTCCTGACCAAGGAATCGTAGGATCACCTTGTGAATGGGTTGTCCTTAATTTCGCCTATCAAAAATCTTTTCTTTTTCTAGAATAACTCCTTTGAATGATAAGTGGTCGTCCCAAGGGCGATACCCTCATCGGTTCTGGATGTGATCCTAAACCAGGTCTTCCGGAATTGCTGGTATCTGAACCTCACTTTAGATGCTTGACCGTGAATCCAGCCTTGAAGGACATATCACTCCAGACCCATTTTCCGACTATGTCTTGCAGTTTAATTTATTTCCTTTCCAAGCGATGTATTTTAGGAATGTCAGGAATTGCTTGTGTGAACCTTGGTCCAGAAATGCATCGGCTGGGAAATTCAGTCATTATCCATTGCATGCATCATACTTTGGAACTCCTAGTTATTTGTAATTTTTCGAATACTAGACCAGAGCCCTGGTGTCATCATGTACGCTTACTTTGGTATCAGATTGTGTTTTCTGGGTACTTTCCTAGAGGATACCTTTTGCCCCAAAATTTTTTTTTATCTTCTTGATTCTACATGGTATCATTCTTGAATTGTCAGGGGGTTGTGCTATGCAGCCCTTGGACTTACCTTCGTTTTTTTTTTTAACTTGAAGCAGATTAATTCGTGTTACTAAATTTTCCAACTACACTAATGCTTGATGTGGGCTAATGTTACCGACCGTAAATCCTACTGGAAGGGGGAGAAGCAGTCTAGTTAAATATTTGTTATTCGGTTTGACCACTCGATTGGTTTAGAATTAAGCACTAGAAACCGTGAGTCTTGGTTTAACTTTAGATTTATTATTGATATTCATTTGTTTATTTTTTTTTGTGGATATTGCATTTATAGGAAAAGAAAGGACCGTATCGTAAGGTTCTGACTTGGATCTGCAGGATTCTATAGATTGATTTTAAGTTTCGTATCCAAAAAAAAAAAAAAACGATTGACTAAGTAATACTATTGTCGTCTATAGTTTTATAGTATAGTTTCCATTGATAATTACTGGGTTTGGAAGGAATTTTTTTTTTCGAGTGTCGTTTTAAAGGATTTGACTATCGAATCCGGGGTTCTGCACTGGATTGGTTTTGTTGCGTGGTTTTGCTGGTACTTTCTGGGCTAAGGGTAAAGTTTTGGAGGCTATTGCTTGGAGGGGCTGCTCAGGTTCTTGGTTTTGGTTTTCTGATATTGAGTGCGTTTCGGGTGTTGAGTTCGGTTGAATCTTCGTAACCATGTTCACTATCCGTAGCAATGAAGACTTGAGGCAACTCAATCCTAGCGTAGTTTGCCAAGTATGCAAGTCAGAACTCGCTCCCGAAGTCGAAAGCTCGATTACCCTGTGCCAACATGTTTTTCACCAAACGTGTATCACAGAGTATTTGAAGACTTCGGATAAATGTCCAACTTGCAAAGAGCCGTGCTTGCTTGAAGATTTGAAGTATATAGAAGTTACGATCGCGTCCGTTACCAATGGTACGTCGGGAAGAAATCAATTTAGCAAACGTACTCCAGCAGCATCAAAGGGAGCCGTCCCAAAGACGATGCAAACACGCAGTACAAACGCGGGAAGGAAAAGCAAAGCCAGAGGACGAAATCCGTTGGACTGGACAATGAATGGCAGTTCAGTAAATTGCGATAATAAACGAAATTCTGATAGTATAAACCGGGGTGAGCATGATCCTTTGGAGAACAATCAACGAATCTCTGGTATCAGACCGATTTCGGGTACTGAGAAAAGCCTCACAACTGAGGAGGTTAGGGCCTTGATTGACACGGCTTGGAAGCAACAGAAGGCTGAGATGGTCGAATGTTTGACCAGTAAAATGTCTGACGTTGTGGCCTCTAACATGCGGAGTTGTTTGGAAAATCTTAATATTCAATCCAATGGTGATCGTCGTGTTCAAACGGGGGTTCCACTTAATGATTCGGAGGAGTTCTCGCGTAATCCGCCTTTAACGCTTCCTAATGCGAATTTGGAACAGGGTTTTCCCTCTAATTCCCGCAGTGTTTCGTTTGCACCAGATTTTTCGCCGAACAATGGGCATTCTCTCGATTTTAGTACGTCCGATCGTATCACCAGTCTGATACAGAAATGGCAGGTACGTTTCGATGGTTCGGTGGACGGTCTCACTGTTGACGAGTTTTTGTATCGCATACAGGTTCTTACGAACCAGACTTTGCACGGAGATTTTTCGTTGATTTGTAACAACTTTCATATGTTGCTTCACGGTAAAGCGCGAGAATGGTTTTGGCGTTATCATCGGAGCGTGCTCCGATGTACCTGGTTCGAACTTTGCGAAGCTTTGCGAACTCAATATAAGGATTGTCGCACAGACTATGATCTTCTGGAGAGTATTCGGTCAAGGAAGCAGAGAGATAGAGAAACTTTCGATGAGTATTTCGATTCAATTTCTGTTCTAACGAACCGATTAAACTCGCAAATACACGAAAACGAACTCGTCGAGATCATATCGCGAAACCTTAGACCGGATATTCGACACGAGATCCTATATCTGACCGTGGGCACAGTAGCGCAACTCCGTGATATTTGCCGTAAGCGGGAACGATTCTTTGCGGAAGTTAATCGTGGTTTCAGCGGATTTCGCAGTTCGGCCCCTCGTCGTAACATTTCCGAAGTTGAGATCGATTCCGTATCACCACAAGAACTTTGTCTGACCTCAAATACCGAAAGCGAAAATTGTGCTTTAGCGGAAGGTAATACTCTGATTTGTTGGAATTGTGAAGAATCTGGTCACAGATATTTAGATTGCTTAAAGGAACGGCGGATCTTCTGCTATGGTTGCGGCGCAGTCGATGTCTTCAAACCCAATTGCACTAAATGTAGGACGTCGGGAAACTTCCGACCGGGTGTGGCCCAGCTTCGTCAGCGAAACCCACACCCCAAGTAAAATCAGCTTTGAATAATAGTCTACCTAGCGTCACGAGTGTTCGTGCCGCAAATGGTGAACCTAGTGTTCCCAGAGCAATACTTTTAAACAATGAAGACAAATCGAAAGCCGGAATCAGTAGTAGATGGCCGACCCTATTTCCTATTAAACCATATCATGATCGTTTCGATATGTATCAGAGAGCCCGTGCGCGGATTTTTTCTGAAGATACTCCGCCTGTGAAGCGAAAAATCAAGCGTTCAACTCTCAGAATGCGATTATTCTGGAAGTCTGTGAGGCAAAGCCGTCGAAGAATTGTAGATGCAATTGTCAACAGGGGAAACGACGTTCGATCGTATGCTGAGGTGAAATTGTTAGATCGTACTATGCTAGGACTGCTCGATAGTGGTGCTACCATAAGTTGTATAGGCTCGAAAGTTGCAGATAGTATTTTGGATGATGGTCGCGACGTGATTAAATTTGTTAGCAGCATCAAAACGGCTGATGGAAATCGTCAACCAGTGAAGGGAAAAGTCTTGGCTAAGGTTGAATTTCGAGGACAGACTCGAGAAATCGAACTCTATCTCATTCCCAACCTTTCACAGGATTTGTATCTGGGTATCGATTTCTGGAGAGCGTTTGACTTAGCTCCCGGAGTCATTAGCGAGGTGCATCATAGTTCGGATGTCGTTACAGACAAAGGTGATAACACCAAATCACTCGAGTTGACGACTTGTCAAAGGAACAGATTGGAGGTGGTGAAGTCACTTTTTCCTTCTTTCGATAAAGATGGATTGGGAAAGACTAAGTTGGTGGAACACGTTATCGATGTTCAGCAGGCGAAGCCAATAAAGCAGCGGCATTATCCTGTATCTCCGGCTATCGAGAGATTAATTTTTGCGGAACTGGACGAAATGCTAGCTCAGGGGATAATCGAGGAATCCAAAAGTTCCTGGAGCTCGCCTGTCGTATTGGTACGTCAACCAGGAAAGGTTCGACTCTGCCTGGACTCGCGAAAAGTCAACGCCGTGACGGTCAAGGACGCTTATCCTTTACCCCATATAAATGGAATTTTAGGTCGATTACCGCCGGCGGAGGTTATTTCGAGTCTGGACTTGAAAAAAGCTTTCCACCAAATTCCGTTGGAATTAGGCTCTCGTGACAAAACCGCTTTTACTGTTCCCAACAGGCCTTTGTACCAATATCGAGTGATGCCATTTGGACTATGTAACGCTCCGCAGACACTCTGCAGACTTATGGATCAAGTCATTCCATCTCACCTTAGAGATTTTGTATTTGTTTATCTTGATGACCTGCTGGTCATCACAGAGACTTTCGACAAACATATGTTGGTTCTAGAGGAAGTCGCCTTACATTTGCGGAAGGCTGGTCTCACGATTAATGTTGGGAAAAGCAGATTCTGTTTGAGAGAAGCGAAGTATTTGGGATACGTAGTCGGAAATGGAGTGCTAAAGGTAGATCCAGACAAACTCGGTGCGATAACGGAGTTTCCTACGCCCGTGTCGGCTCGACAACTGAGACGCTTTCTCGGTATGGCAGGGTGGTACCGGCGCTTCATAAACAACTTTTCAGTAGTATCGCATCCTCTCACAGACTTACTTAAGAAATCTAAAAACTTTAATTGGTCGGACGAAGCAGAAAAGGCTTTTAACGAACTGAAAAGAAGACTGACTTCCGCACCTGTTCTGGCGAATCCGGATTTCAGTAAACCATTTATCTTGCAATGCGACGCAAGTCAAGACGGAATTGGCAGCGTCCTGGCTCAAGTGAGCAGTAATGGTGATGAAGTTCCTGTGGCTTTCATGTCTCAAAAATTAAATAAGGCGCAAAGGAACTATAGTGTTACTGAGCAGGAATGTTTGGCCGTCGTCTTGAGTATCAAGAAATTCCGCGCATACATTGAGGGACAAGATTTTACCGTTATCACCGACCACGCAAGTTTGCAATGGTTGATGAGACAAACTGATCTCAGCGGCAGGTTAGCGCGCTGGGCCTTGAAGTTGCAGGGTTTCGTATTTTCGATTAAACATCGCAAGGGGTCTGAGAACGTTGTTCCAGATGCCCTATCCAGAGTGTATTCTGATGAGCTGTGCGAATTTAGAGAAGTAGGACCCGAAGTCGATCTAGACTCAGCAGAGTTCGACAGTACTGAATACTCTTCCTTAAAAACCAGGGTTCTGGCGAATCAGAGTAAGCTACCAGACCTTAAGGTTGTAGGAAAGTATTTGTACAAGCGAACAGAATACGCCTCTGGTAGTGATGAGCAGGAAAGCGATTCCTGGAAGCTTTGGGTGCCCAGTTCGCTGACCAACGAGGTGATTCAGCAAGCTCACTGTCGTCTAACCGGAGCTCACGGAGGTGTCGGAAAAACCACCGAGCGGATCAAACGGTACTTCTTCTGGCCACATATGTCTAAAGAAATCCAGGAATACATTTCAACTTGTGTCACATGTAAAAGTACCAAACCATCCAATGTTGTCTTGCGTCCACCAATGGGTCAGCTGGTACAATCAGCCCGACCATTTCAGCGGTTATATATGGACTTATTAGGTCCGTATCCTAGATCGAAAACCGGAGCTAGCGGCATTTTAATTATAGTCGACCATCTATCTAAATTCAACTTTCTGCAAACTTTAAAAAAATTCTGTGCTTCAGCTATCTGTAAGTACTTAGAAGAATACATCTTCCACACTTTCGGAGTTCCGGAAGTAATAGTAACCGATAACGGCGTACAGTTTAGGTCTGCTATCTTCAACTCGCTTCTTGATAGATATGGAATTACTCACGTGTATACAGCTCTGTACTCACCGCAATCGAATGCTTCAGAAAGAGTAAATCGCTCAATAATAGCAGCCATTCGCGCATATGTAAAGGAGGACCAGACAGACTGGGACAAATGCCTTAGTGGAATCAGTTGTGCTTTGCGTAGTTCCTTTCATACTTCCATCGGGTTCTCACCCTATTATGCTCTTTTCGGATTGCACATGATCCATCACGCCTCTGATTACAAGCTACTGCGCAATCTAAATCTCCTGTATGATCACGACACTCCTATCTCGCCGCCAGAACAACACCTTTCTATTAGGAACAAGGTCAAGGAAAACCTGAACAAGGCTTACCAAACCAACTTAAGAACTTATAATACCCGAAGTCGCAACGTAGAATTTAGAGTAGGGCAAGAGGTTTTTAGGCGAAACTTTGCCCAAAGCAACTTCGCCAAAGGTTTTAGTGCCAAATTGGCTCCACTGTTCATACCGGCCAGGATACGGGAGAAAAAAGGAAACTCGTATTACGTACTTGAGAACCTGTCTGGGAAACCAATGGGTGTATACCATGCCAAAGACATCAGACAGTGAGCAGTCCGAGTACACCAACCTGTTTCAAACGATGGAGCAAACGCCCGTCCGAGACTGGATATTGCTCCATCCTTTGTTTTGTAATGGTTGAAATATGAATAGGGTGAAATAAGTAGTTGGCCACACTATAATGCAATAGGAAAAGCAAAGCGAAATTGCATCTTGCCTTTAAATCGCCAAACACGCACAGGCACCATCTCCAAAACTGGTGATTGGCAGGCGAAAATCATACCACCCCAGCGACAAATAACTTTTGGCCACGTCGACGGCGTACCCTCTATATGTGCCTGTGTATGATATCGTATGATATGGCGAGATGCAGACAGACTGCGGTAGCGAAAGCGAAAGAAAAAAAAATAAGAAAGATTCGATTGCGTCTCTCCCATCTACAATAGTACTACGTCTCAGACACGAGACGGTAAATGTAATACTGTATGGTGACGTGGTGCACCCATACTTACGCGAGGTGGTTGGGCGAATTGTCGTAAGGAAGTGAAATGAATGCTTTCGGTCATTTAGTTTTTTTCTGAGCGTGCAGAAGGTCAAGTCCGGAATTGTTTCTTGCTAAAATTGAAAAAAATTTGAAGTTGTAAATTTAATTAGTGGGATAGAGATTTCCTTGTAAAGGAAAGTCGGAAGCCTTTAGAACTCAGTGTTGCTAAGTTTTTTTTTAACAAAAGAAAAAGTGGAGAAACGAAAACCCACATAATTTTTAAAGTGATTTCCTTTGTTTAACGAAAAGTGAAGAAACGGCAGTGTACCCGTGGCCAACACCAAAGTTTCTGCGACTCCGAAGAGTCGCCATTTTTGTCATTTGGGTTCCTCGCCCAAAATTAAACCTGTTAAATTAAATAAAGGAAAAGAAAATTTAAATCTTTGGCCCGGACACCCAATTTGTAACAAAAATAAAGTGTGGCTACCACGCGGCTCGGTGAAAACGAGAGAAAATTTTCCTTGTCCAAATTTTTCTTGGGTTTGGTTTTGCTCGCAGCAGCGATCGAGGCAGAACGTTGCTATTGGTGGCATTAAACTACACCATTTTGGCAAACCTTGTTGCAGTGGCCCCGAACTGGCACAAGCAACCAGCACCAGAAACGGAATTAAGCGGTTACCCAAACTAACTTCCATCTCCGTTGCCCGGAACTCGTTCCAAGCTGTCGAACGCCTGGTACTAGCTCGGCGAGACGAAGATTCAGGATCCATCAACCACGTGAAAGAACCAGCCCAGCGCAGAGAGTATATTTCCGAAAAGGCCTTCTGCCACTGTTGTAAATTTAAAATGGAGGTCGTTTTCGAAAAAACCTAGTAAAGTTGCTCGGTTTATTCCTATTCCTTATGGGAAAATAAAAATTTACATAATAAATGAAATTAGATAACGAAAGAATGAATAAATATATATATAATAATTTTGTGTGAAGGCCAAAACTAGAAGGGTTATTTGATTAATTACTCTCGGATTAATCCTTATACGCGGGTGTTGGTAGGCTACTCGAAAGGTAGGCGAACTAACGTATCATTAAATTTTCTCCAAGTAGCTTAAACATCATGGCCTCCTTCGACAGCGCTGGCGACGGCGGACCTTGGATTATTTGGGTAAGTGATACACAACCTTAATGACTATTAAAGAAAGTTAAATTTTGAAATAAATCCCAACTTAAGTAAAGTTGTAGTTTCGTTATGTTGCGCGACTAATTTACGGTCAATGTTACGAGTAGGCTGCACGCCATGCAAGGTGTTTATGTATGTACAGATTTACCAATAGGCATTTGCTTATTTTGCTTGGGATTTAAATATATATATATTTTCTATTATCTATATGCTTGTGTTTAATTTTAAAAATTTTAAATTGATATTGGGATATATGTACATACATAGAAGTACCTTTTTCCGAGTTGTGGGTTGTGAACCCGATTACATATGCGTATAATTGCATAATTGAGTTTGTCCGCCTCCTAGTTCTGGCTTATCGATTATTATGATAGGTAAATATCGGTCTTATAGGAGTGAGTGCCAATATCTGTAAGGGTAATGCCTTCAGTTTTTTTTTGGTATAAAGTTCAAGATTATTGAACAATTATCTGATAATACGAATATGATTATATATTATGTCTCTAATGTTAACCTTGAATAAGGGGGTATATTGTTAGGCACATTTAACAATATAATTATTTTTTTTTGGTTGCCCCATTGAAAGGCTTGATTATGGATTCCATAGTGTATATCAATTTACACCAATTGATTTTTATGGGTAACGAGTTTTTCCTCAATTTAATGAATTCATAAACTTATTATTAATAAATGCCGAATCCTTTTCGTTTATATTGTACTTCATCCCATACCATATATAAAAATATGTATTAGCCTACGCATACACAATTTACTAATCGTATTGTAAATAATTATATCTATATAGCATCACTTACGCTATAATCGGTATGCCACGACCCTATTCAATTGCTTAGATTAGTTAAGGTATGAACGCCGTTCGCATTACATTTTGTATATATTAATTATCAACCGTAAACCTAGGCTATCGATGAAATTTTTTTTGTGGTTTTGTATCTTATATATATATATATTCGAAGAACGGCCCTCCAATGAAAATATATAAGAATATATTTTATAAACAAATAAACATGTCGAATTTGATAAGATGAATAGTAGTTGAATAATCTTATTTGCTTCCTCCCCTTTTCCACAGTAGGTACATGACGGCCCGGTAACTCCAAAGGGGTTGAAACCCAAAAAGGGGGTTCCAACCACATCAGGAACCCATGGTAGGGTGGGTACAGAATGGTGGGGGTTAGTAGGTGATCCCCCGCTACGACCCACATCAAGGCAATTTCCCCTCTATCGGCTGACGAATACCGTCTCGCTTGTTTCCTCTTGTATTTTTTTTTCTTCAAGCACGTGAATTTTATTTAGGTAATGGAAGAAGTCATGGTTTGGCCAAGACCCCACCCCGGTAGCCGACGAGCATGGCCGTATTGAACACGTGCGCCCAGGTCAAACCTGCCTTCCCACGGATACTGCCCGAGAAGGGTAGCGACCTCGTTAACATCTTGTCCATAAACAAGATCCACAGGTTCCAGTCGTTTACATTCGTCTTCAATACATTACAAGTTAAAGGGTTTGCCCTCCTTTTAATTGAGGAAACAATGTTGGATCTTCTACTCGCAGACGGGGCCATGTACTTTGTTTTGCTCTCATTTATTAGCCGCTCCAGATTTCGTAACGCACTTGCGATTCTACCAACCATGTCAACGTCGTCTGTGTAAACCAGTATCTTAATGGACTTATGGAGGATTATTCCTCTCGCCGTTACGTCAGGGACTCGGATCACTTTCTCCAACGCCAGGTTGACGATAACGCAGGCCTGTGCAACCACTTGTCGGAGGCCGTTATAGATATTGAATGGGCTTGATAGTGATCTGGATAATTTTACTTGACTTATAACATTCGTCAACCTACATAATCGTGTCAGTTTATTTGGGATGCCGAATTCTCTCATGGCTTTATAAAGTTCTACTCTGAGTGTGCTACCATAGACGGCTTTGAAATCTATAAAACGATGGTGCAGTGAGTTTTGAAACTCTAGACATTTTGTACGTGTAGATTTTATAAGTTGTTGATTTGCCTGGGATGAAACCACACTGGTATGGACCACTGATAAATTTGGCGTATAGGTTATCTTGTCTTAAAGTATAGAGGAGAAAATCTTATACGCGGTACTCAACGATAATTGCTGTGTGTTGTGATATCTTATGTATTGGCCACAGGATGTCTCTTCGCCAATCTTCTGGCACCGCTTCTTGCTTCCGTACTTGCGCTATTAGATCATGAATTGCTTAGTGAATTGCGGGACCTCCTGATTTAATCAGCTCCGCTGGGATACCTTTTGATTCCGAAGCCTTATTGTTTTCAGGACGATTTATCGCTCTGCAAAATTCGTCTATGCTTGGTGGAGGTAGCATAGTTTAGTCGTTGGTCATTGGTCCTCCAATTCCTCAGTTAGCTGGCTATTTAGCAACTCGTGAAAGTGCCTTTGAGTCCGACGATCAGATTGTCTATGCAGTAAGTGCAATGTGGTGTATATTGCGTCATACCGCGGGCTCTTTGGTAAAGCTTCCACGCCCGGTTCGGTCCTCGCTCTCTGTATTGTTCTAGTTTATGGACGATGTTCTTCTCCGAGGTTGCTTTGTTTCGACGGTGATTTTTTTCATATCTGTTTATATTCATCTTTGCATGTCGGCGTTCTATGAGATTGCTGCATTGCTCGGTACTCAACATTCTTACGTTCAGTCGCTAGCTTACTTTCGTCATCGTACCAGTCGTTCCGATCTATTCTTAAGGCTTTTCTACACCCGACAACTCGGTCCCAGGATAAACTCTTCCGAACTTTAGTGCGAGTCCTATCTCTTGACCATAGTTGTTTCTTGTCTCTTGGTTGCGAAGGGTAGCCGTGTTGAAGCGAATCGGATTCGCGGATGCAGTCTTTCGTGATAATGCAGTCCACGCTAGTAGCACCAAACCAGCAAGGTAGTAGTCCGACTCGACGGCATGTCGGTATTTTCGTACCGATTTCAGATTCGGGTTGTGGCGGCAGACACATGGTCTATCTGATTGCGAGTGGCTTCATCAGGAGATACCCAGGTGGCTTCGTGGATATTTTAACGCGCAAACGAAACTCGCAATGGCCAAATTATTGCTTGCTGCCATCGTTATGACTCGTTGTCCACTGTCATTAGTGTTCTCGTGTAAGCCATGGGTGCCGCCAATGTACAGCCTGAATACTGGCTCCTTAACTATTTTTGCATTCATTTTTACATCATGCTGAGCGCAGTCATAGAGTTACTGTTCGACTGATTCAAAGAGTTCTTCTTTTTTATCATCTGGGGAATCCTCTATAGGTACGTGAATTTTTATGAGGCTTGGGTTTTTAAATCTTCCCACACGCGAAGGATGCATAGTCGTTTGTTTACTGCTTTAAAGCGGATAACAATGGGTTTCATTCTTTCATACTGACTGTAAACCCAACCCCGAGCACATGGTGTCTTGCATGACATACATGTCATATTCTGTTTTTGAAAGTCACCATTCCCTGTCCACCGCATCTCCTGAATTGCTACAATCTTGAGACCTACAATTAATTGCCGTATCTGAATGGCGAAATAGAGCTTTCCATGACAAGTTGTTACTCTCGGACGTTTTTCAGACATTCAGGCGAGATGGTGGGACCGCGAAAATTAATTTTGGATTTACTAGGACTCGAACCACAAACCTTCTGCTCAGCATTCTATGCAGTTATCCAGTAAGCCATTGCAGTTTTGTCAGCATTTCATTTGGACAGGGTATCTGGTCGCTTCTGTGCAGCTCCACCTCTATACAGTGAGTTTTTACATCAATCGTCAGCTCCTGTATATAAATCAGATAGGCCAGTGATTATGGAAACTCTTTTCTAACTCGTGAAGTATTAATATAATGATTAATTTTAAACTAGATACTCGTATGATAGAGATACATTAAGATTTGGACTAGGCGTTTTGCTACCCGTACACATGAACCCACGCCTTCTATTACTATTAAGTGGTGGGGAGTGTACTTTAGCTTATAACCATAGAGAAATAAGCACTAAGCAAATAGTCTTAGTCTTTCCTATGGGCAGCCATAATACGTACAAAACAGAGCACAGAAAGCAGCGCAGCACACAGTTGTTTTGATGCTGCTATATGGCGTGATGTTCGTACACAACAAATGAAAATGAAAGAAAGCAGTGCAGCGAACAGTGCAGAACACAATACACAGTGAACGCTTTCTTTCGACCGTTTTTTCGTCGACTTTAGTTATTTAGTTACAAAAATGGTCGCCACGAAAGGCTCTTATATTTAATCGTTATAATATACAGCCAATGTACACTCTGAAAGTCCATTCTATATACTGGTGAAAGACATTTTGAAATTGGTTTAGTAGTTTCGAAGATTACCTCCTACATACAGACCATAATTACCTCTTTATAATATTAATTTAGAAGTATAGATAAGAGTGGGATAAAATTTCTCTTCCAATGCTAGAAAGCTTACTTCAAAATTTGGAAGATATGGGATTTGTTGTGTTATCTTTACCCATTTTAAGCTCTGTTGGACCTAAAAAATCACGCATTACAAAAAGAAATTGGTGCATCCGTTTCACATGACAAAATCTCTGCGTTACTTCACTTCGATCGCAAACCCCACCCGCGATTGCAACAATTAAAGCTGGCAATAACAACAATTACTGTCTCTGGCTCTCCGTGATCTGCGTTAATTTATGCCCGTTTAGATTTAACAATCCGGTAGACCGGCATTTTGTTTGAGGCATGCGAATGCGCAACGCGTTTTTGTTCACAGGAAAATATCACCTCAGACATGGATCGTTGTTTACGTTTTTATGGTCATTTCTAGACGTAATATTCTGTCAAACCATACTGGGGGAGCAGTCTACACCTCGACCTGTTTATCTCTGTAATCGACACTAAATGAATTAATCGAGTTAAACACAATTGGATGACCAGTAGAGCAGCCGAGCAGCCGCTTCGATGGACAAGCTACCAACAAGTCCATCCAAGTCCGTGATGGATGGATGTATGGCATTCTCAATGAATTGTTGGTATTTCCCATTCACACCGTGCTTTGTGAAATGAATCTAAGGCATAAGCTTCGATTCATGATTCCGATCGATCATGCGCGTCGATGATTTCGAGCAAAAAGTAAACTTGTCTAATTCGGCAACAAAGTAGCAGCGCTCGCAGAATGGCGGAATGTCGGCATTACTCAATTCAAACATCTTACGCTCCTTGATTTGAGCGAAATTAAATTAAGACAGTAAGGTGGCAAAATTACTGCTTCACGTGCCGGGAAGAATGTTGGCGTGCAAAAGACTCTGTCCGAAGAGAAGAGAAGAAAAACAGGAATAGCCTCTTGTTAATCCTTTCGTTTTCACTCAGACAACCGGTTTACATCACTGCCTCACTGCACACGCTACTCCTCACCTACGTTCCGCCAGTCACTTATGTAGGCGATGGAATAAAGACGGTCACTGTACAAGGGAATCAACATAAATAATCCTTTTACAAACAAAACACAACCTATTCAGAAAGTGTCAGAAAGGACACACCGCCGCGCAGCCACACCATGCCGCATGCTACGTTGTTATACGGCGACACAACACACCAAGGCATCAGAGCAAAACAACAGTGGAATTCACATAAAATGTGGATAACAAAACAAACAACAACAACAAAAAACGGGAGGCCAACAAGGAGGTTTCGGCGTAAACGACTGTTGAGGCACTGGTACAAAAATATTTAAATCCTGCAAACTTTATGCCATGCATAAGTATGGCGAGAACGAGACTGGTACGCTTCTGTCCCGTACAACGATATTACATGGCGTGTCATGTCATTTGTATGACGACAACAACAACAACAAAAAAACATCGTAAACCATCACGGGTGACCACAATGCTCTGGAAAAATAGCACAGAGATGCAGTGGGAGAAACTGAATATCCAAGGCAAAGCATAATGAAATAGAAGCAAACAAGGATTAGGACAGTGGCGGCGCATTTCCCACTTTTATTATATTTTAAAGTTATTTTTGAAAAAAGGTAAAAACTTCGCTATCACTTTTGAAAATTTGAAAAAACCACATAATGCGAACTTCTGACAAACATCCTAGAGTATTAATTGTCCTCCTCAATTTGGCCTTCAGCTATAGCTTTTAAAACTTTAGGACACTTCCACACGTTGTGTGAAAAAATATAACATACATAACATGAATGGTCGAGAGTGTTTAAGGGTTGCCCAAAAGGCGGATTCCTTTCTCCAATTCTGTGGTCACCAGTCTTCTGATATTTGACTTTCCATCAATCCTTGCAAAACCGTTTTCCAGGTGGAACTGCATGCCATTGCGGTCGGAGCTAGGATTACCTTAGTTAAGTAAAGTAAAGTATTTTTGGCGCTACGGTTTGTTTTGGTTTGGTTTGGTTTTCAGATAGTCAGGCAACTCTGAAAGCATCGTTATCGTCCAACCTAATGGACTCTATATAATTTAAATCTAGCCAGCCTCTGATAATGAGTCTCTCTCTCAATAATTTTGAGAAAAAATTATGTGACTTATAGGTCCGTATGATTTAGGACGCTCACTAGTAATATTGCCTGGTTTAGGGATAGAGATTACGTTTAACTTTCGCCAGGTAATTAGAGCGTAACCAAACTTGTAGCTGGCCCAAAATGAAGCACTCATACCCGGCACGTTGAGATTAATTGCACTCTGTAAGAGCGCTGGAAAAATTCCGCTACTGGCATATCAGCTGCTACTGGCATATCAGCAATGTTTTCTCAGCATTTATGTAGCACATTCGGATCGCTTCAATTCTAAGTTATATTCCGTAATGGCGGACCTATATTCGTCTCAACTCTTCATGCGTTTAGCAGCGTTGAAGAGCTTTATAACTTTCTTCCTAAGTTTGGCTAGCCGGTAGTTCCACCAAGGACCATTATTTCTGTTCAGGCTGGTTTACGGGACATAGCTGCCAAAGTAGGAGGTAAGCAACACATCACTTAACTGATATGCTGCCTCCTCCAGGTTCCCTATGGACTCGATTGGTGCAGGAAGCATATCTATTTTGGAGAGAACAAGTGCCTGATAAGGATTCCAGTCCATAGACTTAGCATCGTACCTGGAAGAAGCATGTGCCAACCTGTGGGGAAGGTCAAACCTGATGTGATGATGGTTAGACAAAGAGGCTTCATGGGACACATGCCAGTTTTCGAAGAAACTGTACATAAATGGACTGGCAAGTTTGAGGTCATATAGCTCCTCTCGAATCAGCATTATAAATTTGGGCTTAGAGCGTTTATTCACAATTCCTACACTACTACTAATGAAGACACTCACCCCTTCTGTTGATGTCACTACTTCTATAGATAACGTAATGTGCATTTGCATCGCCACTTATGATGTATTGTCGATTGTTGTCCTGGCAGTGTCGTATAAGTCTCTGGACCTCGATGGGCGGAATGTTGTCGTCATCGCCGGAGAAGTATGCCGAGGCACACAAGATGTGACTCTGTCCTCTTGGTCGAAATCTCTACTAAAGTGCACCCAGGCCTTTCGTCATGAATTCTAAAATTGGAAGAAGTTCAATGATCGTGCTGATAAGCTGGCCGCCATTCGCGCTGACTACCCGCATTTCAAGATTAACTTACTTCCCTTATTTCGTAGACCTTTGATTTGTCCGCTTATAACCGAAGGTGATTGTATGAGGACAAAGGTTGTATTGTCATGAGCGAATCTTTGGGTATGTTAGCGGACGCACCCTTAGCGTGATGTTAATTCGCTTGTAGCACCCTAATGGTGTTCATTAATTCTGATATACCTGAAAAGGGAAAGCTGCAGAGTAATCGCCTATGCGGATAACATTGATATCGCCTTTTTAGTAAAACATCCTTAATAACCTGAAAGACTCTTACAGAATGCTCTTAACAAGCTAACGAGATGGGCAGATTATTGTGGTTTGCGAGTAAACACCCACAAAACAGAACTTGTCCTCTTCACTAGAAAATATAAAATTCCACATGTTGGCCCACCCTCTATAAAGGGCACAAGCTTACAAGCTAAATATCTGGGTCTCATTCTGGACAGAAAACTAAGCTGGAAACCTAATATTCAGGAAAGAATTCGTAAGGCCACAGTGGCACTCTTCTCTGTAAAACAACAATGGGTAACAAATTGGGCTTCAACTCCAGATCTTCCACTGGCTTTATAATTCGGTAATAAAACTTACACTTCTATACGGTGTGGTGGTCTGGTGGACTGCCTTAAATAAAGCTATAAATCACGATAAACTAAGCAAACGATCGGCTTGTCCGCTGCACTAGACATAGTGTTCAACTTGGTGCTGTATTGGCTGAAGAGAAACGTTATATCCACTTAGAATAGCCAAGTAGCTTTGACATCATCATCATCATCAGCTTTGACATCCCTAGAATCAGTCTCTACGGACTCTATTGTATCCCTAGACTGCCGATTTTCTCAGGTGTTTTGGTGGATCAGTTTATTATTCACCTAAGGTGCCGAGGCATAAGGACATTATGGGGATCTGCAGGGCTGATGAACTCACCCTTCTACCTGAAAATGGCTCTTTAGGCACACCGATTCCTACATGCAAACAATTGTTAAAGCAGAATGCTATTGATACAACCAATCTTAGATGGTTAAATGGTATAACTTGTGTAACGACAAAACAGATCTGACCAAAGCTGGATCCGAAACGCTTCAAGTGCTTGATCGCTTTAAACAGATTCTACATGCTTCCTGCCGAAAGCTGCCACAACCATACTTAACCTAACCCAGGCCGGGATTTACGACATTATGATGATATGACTTATGACCTTGTGTTTCTTGTCCAGCGGAAGCTTGCATTTTACGACGAGTCGTTACAGATTAGTAGCTTATTTCGGCTTTAAGAAATTGTGTGATGTTCGATTGTGAAGAAGCTTTTTGATGTTTTTCTAGAGTTTGAACTCAAAAACTCCCGCTCAGTAGTCTAACGCTCTAACCACTTGAGCCACGGCGCCTAAGATCAAGGTATAAATATACTAAAAATATTCGACCGTAAAGTTATATGAAGACTGGAAAATTTTAATTTTAAAAAATATTCAGGATTCAATGTATAACATCAAGAAGAGCAAACCCAAAATATATCGACAGAGAGGAACTTAGTAAAGATGGCGGTAACGTAACATTTTCAAAAAAGTCAAACGTAGCCACTGACACACATTTCCAAAGGCATTCCAAAAAATCAACCCCATAAGTCACAGTGTAACCTCTACGCCACTGCCAAAGCAAAAGGACACAATGAAAACGATAATAAAAAAAACCCTTCTGGTGAGGTTCTCGTACCTCATTTTATTGTGAATTTTTTCGCGCGAGAATTTCGGTCATCTTCTCTGTTCCCTAGATGTCTACCTGCCAGCCAGCGTATCGCATTACCAACTTCTGATTACTCCTTCCAACGTACACACACATTGTGTGTATATCTACGCCAGTGTTTGCTGCCAGTGCGTGGTTTATATGTAAAAATGGCCAGACAAGGATAAGCAGAGTGTTAAACAAATAGAAAAATGTTCCACTTATGGACAAATCTCTTAAGAGGATTAAAGAACATTGCACCTATGGCTGTGTGGTTTAAGAAAACATAAAATGAAGAATATAAACAGCATACATATAAAATTCGAATTATGGAAATAATGTATGAGATCGCAAAGGCCACACAGACCACAGACACAAAAAGTTCCGAGAAGTGCAACGATTGTATGAGATCCAGTACTCTTGACTTTAAATTATTAGAGCTGCGCTCTGAAGGAATGACAATCAGTTCTCAAAATTATCACATTTTGAACCGATTGCGAAAAAGATCCATTTTTTCTGCTAAAAACGGAGACACCCACGAAACAAACAATCAAATACTTGCCATCTCAAAGGCATCTTAGAGCGATGGAAAGAGCACTTTCATGAGTTGCTAAATGACTAGCTAACTGAGGAATTGGAAGCTCTACCAATAATCGTAGACCATACTATGCTGCCGCCACCAAGCATATATGAATTTAGCAGAGCGATAAATCGGCTCAAAAGTAATAAGGACCCAGAAGCAGATGGTATCATAGCAAAGCTGATTAAAACAGGAGGTCACGCAATACTCTAGGCAATTCATGAAATATTAGTGAAAGTATGGGAGGAAAAAGCGATGCCAGACGACAGGTAAAGAGGCACCCTGTGTTCACACATAAGAGAGGAGAAATCACAAATGCAGCAATTATCGTGGTATAACGTTTTTGAGAACCACGTATAAGATTTTCTCCTCTATCCTTCAAGACAGGATAGCCGCATACGCTAAAGTCATCCTGGGTTCATACCTGTGTGGCTTCATCTCAGGCAAATCAACAACTGATCTGATTTTCACACTCAGGCAGGTGATAGAAAAATGTATAGAGTTTCAAAACTCACTACTCCATTTTGTTATAGACATTAAAGCCGGCTATGATAGCATAACCAGAGTAGAACTTCATAAAGCCATGAGAGAATTAGGCACCCCAAATAAACTGACACGAATTTGTAGATTTAGATTTGTAGAATTCCGGATCACTATCATTATTCAACATATTTAACGGGCTCTGACAAGGGAATATAGATATATAGGGGATATATAAGTCCATATAGATCTTGCTTACGCAAACGATATGGACATCATTTGTTAAAACCCAAGAGCTGTACATGAAGCTTGCATCCAGATCGACCGGCGGCACAAAATATGGGTCTGCACATAAGTTAGAGCGAAACAAAGTACATGATGGACACGTCTTAGAGCAGAAGGTCGAACATTGGTCCTTCAATTAAAATGGTGGAGCGCAAATTTGAAGTAGTGCAATTATTTAACTCCCTGTACTGTTCTAGTTCACGGACGAGATTCTTCTCCCATGCTGCTTCCTTTCGCCGTTTAACTGTTTTTTCATATCTTCTGAGCTCTTTATTTTCTTCTTCACGTGCCCGCGTTCTATCTGATTGTTGCATTGCTAAGTACGGAATTCTTACGTTCAGTCGGTAACTAAACCCAGTCGTTCAAGTCTCTACGACTGCCGGCTAAGATGGAGTCAGTAATACTAATGACAGTATTCTTAAGTCGTGCCCATTTCTCTTCTACGCCCGATATCTCAGCCGCAGGACATACTCTCCCTGCATTTAAGGTGAGTTCCATCGCTTGACCGTACTTGTTTCTGGTCTCTTCGTTGCGATGGGAAGCCGTCAAAAGTGGATTGATCAGATCAGTAATTTTTTTTATCTACTGAAGAAACTATCTTTCTCTCTCTCTCTACTACTCCACTTCAACTGCTTTGTCAACTGTTATGCTTCAGTTTATGGACGGTATTCTCGTAATTCACCTGCTCCTCGGATGCCCTTTCCAATATAATTTTCATTGTTAGTTGCTTCAAATTATTGATGTCTAGGCAAAAGAATTTGAACGAATTTTAATGTTCACCTCCTCCTTAGCACCTAGGCGGCACCTCCTTAGCCTTAAAGTGATCTCGTTTAACGAAGATGAGTACAAATAAATATCACTCCAGCCATGTGCTATTTCACACCTATTTAAGTCCCATGGTATAGGAAGAGGGAGGAGTTATTTTGTTGTCGGGTGTTGGGTCGCCTCCGGCTGTAAGATGATACCTCTGGTGTCATATCGTCATATCGTACGTGGAATGCTAAGAGAGAGATGCGACGCGTTGGACATGGGACATACAATGCAACAACACCTTCCTCCTCATATTTGTTCCTCTCGTCAGGATTTGTTTGTCCCCATGCGGTGACGAGCACTGCAGGTTACCAAATTGAAGTGAGTGAAGTGGAAGTTCGCCACACCATTTATACACTCGCTTCATCCTGTTCGGACTGAGCCCCAGCAGGCAAATCCACTCGTCTGCTTGGCTGCCTGCTACTTTTGCTTGGCTTTTTTTATGTTTTTCATTTTGGCATTTCCACGAAAAGAAGGTGTTAGGGAGAATCATGTACCAAGTAAAATATCAATTACATGTGGAGGTGTCTCTTAAGCTGGTCACAACTTTATTACCCTTTTGCTGACCGTTCGATTGGCGCTGTTGCCATGCGATGTAGTGCCCCCAATTTAACAATAGAATTAATTTTTTGTTAATACTCATGCAACGTGTACACAGACAAGGCCAAGCATAGTGAATGTGACTGTTACATCATTGCTAATTCGACGACAGATCGACAGACTAGTTACTTATTTGTTACCTGCTACAACAAACACAACAACAACAACCTTCAACTAATTCCCTAAATGCCATTCAACTCGCATAGAAATTCCACATTGATTGACTCGAGTCGACTCGACTCGGCGATAAATTATCGCAAATTCGTCAAAAGAGTCAAATCGACTTTTATTATCACAATAAATAAAGATCCCAGGGGAGCTACCGACGAGCTGAGTCTTTTCATTAGCAAATGTATGCGCAAAGAGACAAGACCGCTAATAACCAAAACTGACCGACCGCTAGAGTCTTTCCTAAAATTGGTAGCCGCCGTTCGAAGCGAAACTTTTTAACAAGACAACTGAGTGTTGTAGCCGATTTGCGATTACCGACTTATTAAATAATAAAACTTGTATGGTCAGCGACAGGTTTCCTTTATGAAGAATAGTTTTGGTTTTATGATGTGGTTGGCAATGCGGTGAAGGGATGAGGCGGTAACAGATTGGCACGGGGAAAGCCTTACCAGCTACGAGTAACTAACTAACGCACGTAGCTAGAGTTATAGATCAAAACGTCCGATTGAATGATCGCTTAGTCGGCAACGATTGACGTCTGGCAGAAGTCAAAAATCTCCTTTGTCGTTTAAGCGGGAAAAGTAAATAAAAAAATGACAAAAAGTAAACAAACAAACACGTAGACACACTTGTCGCAATGCGACACAATATTGTTGCTACTCCAGATCAATTTGTATGATACATCGAATCTAATGTTTATGGTTAATTGTATAATTGTTACATTATTTGCGAAAATACACTGAAAAAAAAAACAAAAACCATTTAACTTTAAATTTAAGCAAATTGGAAACATGAATTTTTTAAGTGAAACTTCTTCAGGCGCATGCATAGTAAAACTTCATGACCAAGTTATGTTATAGAAAGATTAAATGTTGATCATTGGTGCGATCAGTAGCAGAGGTATCGAGGACTCGACCAACCAATGGAGAATAGCTATGCTTGAAAGTCGAGTTATCACTTCCTTCACAGGAGGAGTGTCTGTGTCGGTGACCGCAATTAAGGGTTGTCCGCAAGGAGGAGTCCTCTCTCCCCTTCTGTGGTCACGAGTCATCGACAATTTTCTAGCTGATCTACATAGATCTGGCTAGATTGCCATTGGTTATGCTGATGACTGGGTAATTTTAATAAATGGTAAGTACAGCACGACCATTTCAAATGTCAAGCAAGGTGCTTTAGGTGCACGTTTTAGAATGGTGCAGCTGTGAAGGATTTTCCATCAATCCTTGCAAAAATTGTTCTAGTGCCTTTCACAAAAAGAAGACTGGTCAATCTAGGACATATCATCATCGAAGGCACTACTTTAAGCTATTCCAGCGAAGTTAAAAATCTCGGCGTCATCCTTGATAAACAGGCAAACTTCAACTCTTATATCAAATCCGCCATCGAACGTTTTACTTGGGCAGTGCAGCCTTTACGGATGAACTTGGGGTCTTAAGCCAAAAATAATATATACATGTATGGATGTATACAATGATGGTGAGATCCATTATCACGTATGCGACCATCGTTTGGTGGCCAAAAGTAGTTGAACGAACAACGACAACTAAGCTTCAGAAGCTACAAAGAATTGCATGTCTCGGTATTACGAGTGCCATGCGTACCTTGCCAAGCTGCAGCATTAGAAGCTGTCGTTGGACTTTCGCCCTTGAAAATCTTCATAAGGAGGATGGCCGCTAGATGTGCTATTTAGCTGCAGATAGAATAAAAAATAAAGCCGCATCATTAAAAGCTGTCTTCCTTGCAAATCTTTTTAAGGAAGAAGTCCCCTAAAATGTGCTATTAAGCTGAAAATAGAATACAAATACAAACCGCAGCATAAGAAGCTGTCGTTGGACTTTCTCCCCTGCAAATCTACATAAGGAAGACAGCTGCTAGATGTGTTATTAAGCTGCAAGTAGAATACGGGTACAAAGTACAAACCAGGTGACCATGTTAGACACCTGAAAATTCTTGACTCAATTCCCGAAAGAGAAAGAGATGGTCAGGCAGTACTGATTTGGGAGGATATTTGAAGAAGACATATTGAACCGTACAATGCGGTCTAATGATGTTCCAGCACTGGACGCTATAGATCTATTCTGGTACGCAGATGGATTGAAAATGGAATCTGGAGAGGGAGCTGCTGTTTTTTTTTGACCCAACACCAAAGTGTCGATACCAATGGGAATGAGTCATACGGTTTTCCAGGCGGAACTCCATACCATTGAGGTTTGTGCTAGAATTACCTTAGTAAAGGTATTATCGGCGCTAAGATTTATATCTTTTCAGATAGTCAGGCCGCACTGAAAGCTTAAACGTCGAACGTAATGGACTCTAAGTCATTTAAATGCTGCTACGATGCACTGCAATCCTAGAGCAAGAAATAACAGGGTGAAGCTTGGTCACCAAGAAATAGCAGACAAAGAATATGCAGATGAACTAGCCAGGGCTGGATCGAAATCAGGAATCTTGGGACCCTACTATGGTCTCAACTGGGCTGCCACGAAAGCAATGATTAATAAGCGGGAAACAAAACTTCATCTAGCCCATTGGGAAAATACCCAAACAATTAATCAGGCCATTTTCCTACAATGAAATCCTTGATCTAGAAAAGGTTAGCAATAGAAAGCTGATGACCTTTTTCTCACAGGCCACTGTGGCTTGCGGTATCACCTTTACAAAATTAATCTAGCCTCAGACACGGAATGTAGACTCTGCTCGGAGGATGATGAATCGTCCGTGCACATTATGATTAATGAATAATAATTATCAGACGAGTGTGGCTACAGCTCGTTATACTAACAAACGGGCACCTAGTTTGTATTATTTAATTATCGATTTTATTTAAAAGTGCTACCATTATGGTTTGTGTCTTCGTTAAAAGCTCCCATTATGGTTTGTGTCTCTTTTAAAGGTCTATATTATGGTTTGTGTCTCTGCTAACAGTTTTAAAACCACTCTGTTCATCAGGGAAATAGCCAATTAGTGTATAGGTTATGAAAAATTAATGGTAACCATAATTCATATATGTTATCATTTTATAACCATATGGATGGATTTAATTTTCATAACTTATAAGAGAACTTTTTCCATTATATATTCTTAGATATTGAGAAGCATAAGCAATTAAGCTCTTATACTATAAATGATTTTCTCTAAGTGTAGCAACAACTGAACGATAAATCGAATGTCACCGTTGCGATTGCTCAAACACTTAACAACGACAGCTGTAGGCATTCGTATGCTTCATTATAGCGCTGGACATTTTAGTTTGTATCTGAATCAGGTGCTGCGATCGTTCGAGGAGTGTGTTCGAAATGAATTCGAATAACAACGCGCCGGCCGGCGACGTAATGCGGCAGCACTTGACGCCTTAAAGTAAATATTTGCGAATCACTTATTGCCGCAATTAGCCGTAAAGAGTAGTGTTGACAGATTTGTTAGGCCAACACTCTGGTTGACGTTTATTTTTTTTAGGCTCGACGGGACAAGCCGTTTTGATATAACTTGGTCACATATGCGCGGGTTATTGACTGCATAGATGATTGAGTTAACATTGGGTTGGGGACGACGACTTTTACTCTACAATTGCAGAACCGCATATTGAAGGTAACATTACGATTTTACTTACATTGGAGTAAACGAGAAAAAATGCGCCATCTGGGAGGTCTACTAATCGCACAGCATGGACACTTGTACAAATGCGTATACGCCTTAATGGCTAGAAGTGTCTTTCGTTTATGTTTAATAAAAATCAGAAATAAACTCTTGAATGCACCTTTTCTAGATAGACATAGTTGCTCAATAAAAATATAGTTCACGAACGTGCGAACGTTAGAGTTGAAAGTACTTAACATAAACTGATTGAAATACTACTAAAAACCCAGGACTTGCGCCAGCGAACATAATATATATATATTAATTGCCATTTAAAGGAGACACAAACCATAAGAGCGACAACTCTGTCAATGACTCTCAAACTTTACTTTCAGTGATTGTCAAACTTTTCTTTTTAGTAATTATCCAACTTTTCGTTCAGTGATTCTCAAACTTTTAAATTAAAATTAAGAAAAATTTCCTTACTAAGACAGTTGACGTTAATTAAAAATAATAATAATAATACAAACTAGGTGCGGCCACACTCGTACTTATATACTCGTATTCAGCTGAGAATGCTCTCGCCCTCGTAGATGTATTAAAGGAAAAGTAACGATGAGAAAACAGATCCTTGCGGGATGCCAACATCAATGCGGTGTTTAGTTTAGTTATTTGGGTTGTATGTTACATAGTTTATTCAGGTATCAATGAATTGAGAATTAAATGTTGTGCAGAGTCCGTTGATCGCGGCTCAGTACTTTCTACACATAAGCGAGTGAACGAACTTAGCTAAGTTCTGCGTAGTCGCATTGTACATGAACTGATATGGCGTAAATTACTGAGTAATTGAAGTCTTTCATATTAACTTGCTGTTGTCTGTCTGCCTTCCACACGACCTAGAGAGCTGATATTTTTTAGGTGTCTAAGTCCAAAAAAAGAGGGCTGAAATTTTGTGAGCGGCTCAATGTTAGGTCAGCCCAACCTCAAAAACAGATTTTTTGGTCATTACTAACAAATTACTGTGACGGTGTGGCGTGTTTCTTTTTTACATTTACTGGTTTAATTCTGATGCTGTTAGTTGACAGTCCCCAAAGAGATTTTGTGGTAGGGCTTGTCGATGGCGGCGCTTGAGGAAGGTCTTGAGGGGTTCTTAAGTAAATTTTGAGGGGGCTTGAGTTGCGTTTAATAGGGTCTTGCGTGGATTTTTGCAGTGGTTTCAAAGGCGGCCTCGATATGGTTTAGAGAGGATCTTTAGTGGCGTCTTGACGTATTTTAAGAGGTGTCTTGAGCGAGTTTTGACGGCGGTGCTTCTCCAAATGCAATAATATCGGAAGCTATATAGACACCCAAGGCGCTACTTCCGAGAGTGTGCACACACAAACAGAACAGTTACCGTGGACTATGTCCCTGTGCAAACCTCCAGCGTTCCAAATTGCACGGCCAATGTGTACACATCCTACTAAGTCAGACATAAAGGACGTACTCACAATGTGCGGTGCGGCAAGGAAACGATTAAATGTCCACAAATCCAGTGCCAGACAAAAATTAACGACAGGACAGTAACAACCACAATAAAACGAGTATGTTAAAAGGACTAAAAACACGCCAAAAATGGATAGGCAAGCCTAACTCACCCTCAAAGTAGCCGAAAACGCTGAAAAAATTGGTTCAGGGGAAGAAGAGGCAGCGGGCGGATCCCAAAGAGCGTCACGCTACAGTGACATCACGATGTCTATCAGGTTGGTAATAACTGCAGGCGTCGTAAATGGTAACGATCCAAGACAATGTCATGGACGCGGTGGTGGAGCTCCCTCTGATGGTATTAGTCCTAATTTTCTATGCTGCAGGACCAGAAATGGGTGGTTATCTGTTAACTGTGCCGATGTGCAGCATGGTTAGCCAAAATGGTTCCCAACCCAAAACCATGGGCAAATGCCAATTTAAAAATCATCGGGGATGACGAAAATACTCGCCATAAAATCTTCTACGTATATCTTCCTCACTGTAGACGTTTCATAGTCCAGAACAAAAAGTTTGGAAAACCCTATCACACAATGGCAATGAAAACGACCATATGAACTTAACCGTCTCGGCCTCACTAAAGATATCGGAGAACCTCAATTGCTCTTCTGGTCTGTCTACTTCAGGCTCAAAAAATAAAAAGACAGAAATAGCGAAAGCTGGACACAAAAATGAGCCTAAACCAGGGCTATTGACCCCAATTGAAAACCCAGTACGCCACCCAAGCATTTCCGATATAATAAACCAGATCACTCTTGACGCAGTGTCGACAAAAGAACGTCCAAAAGCTTAGCTTAGCGGAAGAAAGTTCATCAAAACCTCCCGCAATTAGTTCAAAGAGCATCGTGGTGTCCAAAAATAAACCTGCTTAGGTCAAAGGCAGCGACGACCAATCTCTGCCACCTCTTCGTAGCAAAAAAACTGGGACATTGATTGATCATTGAGCCTTGGACTAACAACAACGAAATTTTTGGAATACCAAACAAATTAGGTAAGTTGATTTATAACAAGGATAACAGTCTGTGGAAGCACCGACAGCAACAGCCAGAGGTGAGCAACTTTTTAATTACTCTTCATCCAAAAATATTGTGATAAACAACGTGGAAAATGATGTACACTTTATAACTGCAATACGAAGAGAAGTACTGGATATTACCTTTTCAGACTTAAGGTCGGCCAACATGATCCATAAATGGCACGTAATGAAGGGATCATAATTTTCTGACCACATATATATCAGATTAAACATCGAAACACCTTACTGGGCTAAATCTTTTATAAGAACCCTAAACAAACAAATTTCTTAGACCAACTTAAAAATAAATTAACAGGCATACGTAGGTACAGAAGAACCGAGATCTATGTGATCTCAGACAGTTAGGCAGCGCTACTAGCGCTAAAAAGTCCAGTCATTTGTCCTAAAACAACGTGGCGATGCTTCTATTAGTTAAAAAACTGGCCAAAACCAACAAAATCACTCTACTGTGGTCTCCCAGACACTCAGGCATATCAGCAGAAATAATTGCAAGAGAAGGGGGGCAGAAGGAGCCTTCACTGGCCCCAAGCCTAGCATTGCCAAATTCCCAAAGCTACATCAAAACAAGGTTAAAGAATGGGAAAACGCTGCCATCGAAATGGAATGGGTCTCATCGACTGGGATGAGACAGGCCAAAAAGCGTCTCAAATATAACATAAGTCATATGGACATGTCCTCAAACTGGACCGCCATACAATAAGAACACTAGTCTGGTACTTGACGGGACACGGCCCATTCCATGGCCATCTCTTGAAAATGGGTAAATCACAATCGGATCGTTGCCGATTTTATAGCGAGGCAAAGGAAACATATGAGCACATACTTTTCATATGTGTAGCCCTCACTCGGAAAAGAGTAAAACATTTGAAGGCTCATACAGTTCCTGGCCAAATGTCAAACCAATCGAATTGGCAGATGTGGTGACGTTTACAACTGAGCAATTACATAACGTGGTAAAACATCTGGGATGCACAAGGTTGCAGTGCACAAGGCTTTACAGCCCCACCTACAATAATAATAATAATAATAATAATAAGGTTTTGGTTTTATATAAAGTCAGCGGTGACACCACTGACAGCAACTGATAAAAAGCTCAATTGCGATACATACCAATTATTCCATGTTTCTAAAAGACGTCCATCAGATAACCGCACTTAGGTTCTATTCTTGGTTTTCAGACTCACCCTGTAACTTAAAAGCTTTATCTTTATTTTTTAAGCAACAAATCAACACGGCCAACTAAATCAATCAGCTGTGTTCTCTGCCCTGCCTGATATTTAATTGTGGAAAGTTGAATTAGTGTCATTGATGTACAACTGGATCAATTGGGTCAACAGCGATCCCACTCAAAACCAGTACACATAATCCCAATGGTTGACTTTCTTGATTGACCGAAATCAAAATGAATCACGCTACGCGATGATAAGATTCTATCAACGCTCTGTACGCAAACGGCAGGCAATGGAATTGTTGAGGATGGACCAGCAACAACAAAAATTGAGCGTCACACCGTCCCACATTATACGAAATTGAGATGAGGCGAAAATTCGTTAACGATTGTGCACTCTTACCGCCGCACCTCGTTGCGCGACTATGATGCACTCACACTCTTCCAATTATGAAATGTAAATAGTGATAGATGGAATTAATCCCGTAATGAAATTGTGTTCATAACAGTAACGCTTGTGTGTTTATACAAATATATACACGAGTACATACATACATAGTACATACATACATATAGATTATCATCACTAGAAATCCCGTGGCCAAAGTAACCTACACTTAATCTACTTAAGGTCTTTTGTTATGCTCCTGAGTCTAATCCATCTGAAGCATGGAAATGATTGCCTTCTGCGGCAACAAATCTAAAATTTCCACAGAAACCCTCAAGTAGAGGCGACGACGAGTGTTGTGACGGACGCTGTGAAGGAAGATGTGAGTAGGTGGACAGGCAGACACACTATGTTCCTCCTCTCCTTTTGTTCCGCTTTGTTTGATCTGGCAAAGGTGTGACACTAGGTGCTCACAGTGATCGGAGCAATCTGATCGGGATTGTTCTCCATATGAATATTATTATTAACCCTCTTCGCTTTGGTGGATATTCCTAGCAATAAATCGTCTCATGAAACGACGAAAATTTGAATGATAGGAAGTGCGGCGCGTCACCTACAGACGGTGTTGACGGCGGGAGCAGTCGCCTTACCTTATACGCTATATCGCTCAACTGAGGGAGTTGGAGTAAATATTTTTTAAAGATTAACGAAACTGAATTGAGTCTTTTTCAAAGCTGAAGTTTTGAAATTTCGTGACATTTTGTCGTCTGGATGACGGCGCTGGCAGACAATAGAGCCGAATGCTGGGAGAAATTTTTATTTATGAATTTTTCTTTCACAATTCAACCCCAAACCGACACAAACCCAGCATCGATTTGCCTTACCTGTGTGCCTGTGGTGGTTAAGATAAAATGGAATTTTTTTTATTATCTACGATGGCATTTGCGATTCGCTAAGGAGCGCAATTTTGAAAGGAACCACCGCCATTGCCTAATCGACGGCGACAACGACGATGACTACGACCGACGATGACAGAGAGCAAAAAATGTTTGCTTGTGTGGAAATTCGTAGTTGACTAATGCGCAATATGAAGGTGTGGCGTCCGTTGTGACTAGCTGATGATGATGATGATGATGATGACGATGTGCCATTTTCTGCTGCAGGCCCTCCTTCCTAGCACTAACTCTTTCGGAAGCAGAGAAGCTATTAAATGACAGGCACCGATTATTACTTCAAATAAAGATATTTAAATTTATGATTACTGCTGTTGCAAACACACACACACCAACAAAGCTGCATCGCCCGCAGCAGTACCGCCTTGTATCGTCAGTCAGGCATCTTGCAGTGAGTTATGAGATTTCTAATGAATTGATTAGGAAATATTTTGGCTGTTTAGCTATGATGCGAATGGATGGACGTAGATTGCCTAAACATTTTCCTTCTTTAGGAATTTAATGATTGTGAGAAGGTGTATTGCGCCACTTTAATGCTAATGAAGAAGAATCTACTTACTTATCTACTATGGATTTAATAGAATACAAAAGTTTCCAAAATATTTAAGCTGAGCTTTTTTTGAAAAAAAAAAACAGACAATATGCACATTAATCATAAAGGGTCCTGCGTTTCGAGTACAAGGTTTTCACCTAGAAATATCGAAAAAGCCATCGGATAGAGTCCGAACAACCCGAAAGTTCACAACATTATTGTTATGATGGTCCGAGCGTGGATTTAGTATTCAAAGAATGTCCTGTTCCCATATGAAATGGCTAGGAGTGGTATAGGAAATATAGATATTACGACCGATGACAAACTGTTTGACTTCGGCTCGAATTCGCCCAGGACCGGAGACAACTATGGTGATGATATAATGGTAGTGATTGTTTTTATTTTTTACTAGGAAATACCAGGCGTTTCCCGGCTGCCCCTTCCAACTGAATTCTCACTTACTGATCTGGATGAAAGCTTCCTGTAAAGCTCTTTAGTTTCAACCAACGAAGTCAATATTATTTGCGTAAGCCAGTATCTGAATGGATTTATATCTTTGATAGTAATATCCGGATATTTTTACTATAAACTTATAAAATTGGTCGTGGTCAACCTACATAGTCGTGTCAGTTTATTTTGGATGCCGAATTCTCTCATGACTTTATAAAGTTCTACTCTGGCTATGCTATGAAAGTCGGCTTTAAAGTCTATAAAAAGATGGTGTAGTGCGTTTTAAAACTCTAGTCATTTTTCCATCACCTGCCTAATGGTGTAAATCTGATCAGTTGTTGATTCGCCTGGGACGAAGCCACACTGGTATGGACCAATGATGATTTTAGCAAATGCGGCTATCTTGTCTTGAAGGATAGAGGAGAAAATATTATAAACGGTACTCAAAAACGTTATACCACGGTAATTGATGCAGGTTGTGATAACTCCCATCTTATGTATGGAGGACAGGATGTCTCTTCGCCAGTCTTCTGGCATCGCTTCTTCCTCCCATACTTGCACTATTAGTTCATGAATTGCTTGGTTTATTTTAATCAGTTCTGCTGGAATCCCATCTGATTCCGGGGCTTTATTATTTTTGAGCCAATTTATCGCTCTGCTAACTTGGTCTATGCTTGGTGGCGGCAGCATAGTATGGTCTTCCGTCATTAGTGGATCCTCAATTAGCTGACCGTGGAGTCTTTGGTAGAAATTTCGCTTCTGGTGCGGTCCTCACTCTCTGTACTATTCTAGTTCACGGACGAGATTCTTCTTTCAGGTTGCTTTCTTTCGCCAATGAACCGTTTTTTCATATCGTCTGAGCTCTTTATATTCATCTTCCCGTGCCTGCCTGCATTGCTCGGTACGCAGCATTCTTATATTCAGTCGCCAGCTTATATTCGTCATCGAACCAGTCGTTCCGTTCTCTACGACTACTGCCTAAGGTGGAGTCAGCAGTAATAATGACAGTTTTCTTATGTCGTTTCTTCTATGCCCGCCATTTTAGCCGCAGAACGTACTCTCCCTGCATTTAGGGTGAATCCTATCGCTTGACCGTAGTTGTTTCTGGTTTCTTCGTTGCGAAGGGCAGCCGTGTTGACTCGAATCTGATTCGCGGATGCTGTCTTTTTGATAATGCAATGCAACAAGATAGTGGTCCGAGTCGACGTTGACACCTCAATACGTTCGTACTGTCATCAGGTTCGGGTTGTGGCGGTGGTCTATCAACACGTGGTCTATCTGGTTGCGAGTAGCTACATTAGAAGATACCCACGTGGCTATGTGGATATTTTTACGCGCAAACCTTGTACTCGCAACGACCAATTGCTTGCTGCCAACTCTATGACTGGTTGTCCATTGTCATTAGTGTTCTCGTGTAAGCTATGGGTGCCAATGTACTGCCTGAATACTGGCTCTTTAACTATTTTGGCATTCATATCCCCCAGAATGATTTTAACATCATACTGAGGACAGGCATGGAGTTCCCGTTCGACTGATTCAAAGAATTCTTCATTTTAAACATTTGGGGAATACTCTGTAGGTGCGTAAACGTTTATGAGGCTTATGTTTTTAAATCTGCCCCACACGTGAAGGATGCATAGCGTTCATTTACTGCTTTAAAGCCGATAGCGTGATGTCTTGCATGACAGTTGTCATATATGTCATATTCTGATTTTTATAAGATACAATTCCCCGTCCACCGCATCTTCTAGGTTGCTTTTATGCATCGTATTTTGACAGGGTGTCGGCTAGCTGCTGTGCAGCTAGAGCTCTATACAGTAAGCGTACGTTCCATGAAAAATACTTAAATCGTTTAGCCGTTTTCATTTCCGTGGTCGTCGTCGATCATCAGTGTATCCGAGGCTGATTTTGGGTTCCGTAATAATAAAGTTTTACAAGCGAGGTTATTGGCCTCGAGCCAAACTTGCTTTGAAGGAACTAGCCCGATCATTGGAGAAAAATTATCGGTGAACACCAGGTGGAGGTTTGATCCCACTTCCGCCAGTCAGAGTTAGTTACGGCAACTTCCAATTCTGATGCATTTTGTGTTATTCGCCCTATTCTGCTGATGGCTGACCATGATAAATTGCTCAAGCTTTGAATCAAGCGGCTTTTTGATCGTATTGATGTAGGCCTTTTTATCTTCTCTTGAGGACTTTATTTGAAGCTTACCCAGTCTTTGCGTTTACTACTAAGAGCTAAATTATTTACATTCTGAGTAATGGGTCTATATTAGACTTAGACGTTTAGGTGAATTGATACTTTGATGAAAAAGTCAATGAGATCTGCGATTTTTTGGGAATCAGTCGGTCAGTAAGTCAGTTAAAAGTGAATTCAAATTTCTTCTGTTATCCCTGAGAATTTGCTTCTTCGGAGAATTTCGATCCCCTGAACTGGTGTAACTGTTTCAATGGCATGCTACCGATCTCTCTCTCTCTCAAACAACATAAATTCTTTGCTCAAACTATTCCGTGAACTTTTGCACAGTTCTCGGATAGCTGCATCCTTGACAATTAATATCGCTTTACAATAATTGCAGGATATGCACACACTGTGAACACAGATCTTCCCACCAACTATGGCTCCTCGGCGGCTTGTTCATGTTAATCCGTCGCTGTCATAATTTGTTAATAAATGTTCACTCTTTGTATTGCATTGCAATAATTTGTTCATGTCACACAGTCAGTCATA
Organism: Nephrocerus scutellatus; assembly: GCA_947095585.1. NCBI lineage: Eukaryota > Metazoa > Arthropoda > Insecta > Diptera > Pipunculidae > Nephrocerus > Nephrocerus scutellatus. The sequence goes on along the minus strand of OX352762.1, from coordinate 108,528,486 downwards.
TACATAGGCGTCGCATTGCCGCAAATACCAAATCCGAATCCGATTCCTTTTGTGTTCAACAACTGATGGTCGCGCATTGATCTCTGATATGTGGACGCCTTGCGTGTAGGCGTCACATTACTTATAAATGTTGCAGATCAAAAATTTACGTGAAAAAAAAACAGCAAAACATTTCTGTGAATTCTGTCTCCGTTCCAATGAGGTACGTAGTGTAACGTATTATGTAAGGTGCACTGATGATCAGGACAACAAAGTGAAGCAAAACCGAAATCCAAATCTCTAGGTGGTTGCTGTTGGTTGAGAAACCGAACAACACAACTTAATCCGAGCCGAGAACTCTTCTTCGCCTTTTCGATTTAAAAGCAAAACGAAAATTCCTTCCATTATAAGAAAAAAGACACCACACACACTCACTTGCGTACAATCAGAAAAAATCAGAAACAGTTCTTATTCGGCACTAATTTAACTGCCGTTGTCGTTGTTGTTGTTGTTATGACGGAGCCTTCTACTCTGCTGGTGATGTGACGCGCTATCTTCCATGCGACAGGCACTGCGATTTGCTTGGCGCTTGCACTCACTTCATTCATTTGCTGGTTAAGTCAGCCGCCTTGTTGATGCGCTAGTCGATTCTTTTTTTTTTTTTTTTGGGATTTGGCCAAAAAACGCTGCTGTGCGTTGCGATGCGCAAAGAACATGCAAAGCAGTCAAAGTGGCACGCAAAACCGCATTTATAAGTAAATTGATCAGATAAATGTTTACAAATATAAATCAACGATTAAATTTTAAAGCCCCAGTAAAAGGATATGGTCGATGGTTCGATTTAGGACAGTGGGAAAGCGACCGTCAGAGCATACGATTTCGGCTTGGCATGACAGACGGAATTATTGCGAACTTATATCATCTTCATCCGTTTGAAAAGCCCACATGAGAAAAAACAAAATGAAGAGTTCTTCTCATCGGAGTTAGAGAATTTTTTGGTTTTATATTATAGTAGGCTTTCGATTTCCACTTTCGGTGCGAAATATATTTAAACTTTATCATTGGCATTCTTATAACTTTGTGTGGAGAGAAGAGTCTTTCGGAATGTCAAACATTTTGAAGTCTTGCATCTTAAAGCAATGGGAAGAGCACTTTCAAGAGTTGCTATATGGTCACCTAATTGAGGAATTGGAAGATCCACCAATGACCGAAGACCATACTATGCTGCCGGCACTAAGCATAGACGAAGTTAGCAGAGCGATAAATCGGCTGAAAAATAATAAACTCTCGGGATCAGATGGGATTGCAGCGGAACTAATTAAAATAGGATGCCCCACAATACACAAATGAATTCATGAAATAATAGTGCAATTATGGGAGGAAGAAGCGATACCAGAAGACTGGCGAAGATGCATCCTGTGCCCCATACATAAGAAAGGAGATATCACAACCTGCAGCAATTATCGTGGTATGACGTTGTTGAATACCGCGTATACGATTTCCTCCTCTATCCTTCATCACAGGATAGCCCAATACGCTAAATTCATCTTTGGTCCATTCCAGTGTGGCTTCATCCCAGGCAAATTAACAACTGATCAGATTTATGCCCTAAGGCAGTGGATGGAAAAATGTCTAGAGTTTCAAAACTCACTACGCAATCTTTTTATAGACTTTAAAGCCGCCTATGATAGCATAGCCAGAGTAGAACTTTTTAAAGTTATGAGACATCCCAAATATACTGACATGACTAAGTAGGTTGACCATGACCAATGTTATAAGCCAAGTAAATATATCCGGATCACTATCAAACCCATTCAACATCTATAACGGGCTCCGAAAAGGGGATGGACTGGCCTGCGTCTTCTTCAAACTGGCGTTGGAGAAAGTGAACTGAGACTCTGACGTCACGGCGAGAGGAAGGAAATCCTCTATTGAATTGAATTGATATTGAATTCGTTGTGAGAAACCTAAGAGCTGTACAGGAAGCTTTCATCCAGATCGAGCAGGCGTTACGAAATCTAGGGCTGCACATAAATGAGAGCAAAGTATATGGTGGCCCCGTTTGCGACTAGAAGATCCAGCAGTAGTCCCGCAATTAAAATAGTGGAGCGCGAATTTGAAGTAGTGCAGTCCTTTAACTATCTCGGGTCAACTGTATCAGTCGATTACAGCACGAAACCAGAAATAGGGGCACGGTTGCTTAAAGCCACTAAAGTCTGTCAAGAATCTTCAAATCCAAGAACTTAACCATAACATTTAAGCTGCTGGTATATAAGACAGTGGTCATACCATTACTTACATACAGATCCGAGACTTGGGTACTTAGCAAAAAGCATTCTAAGCTCTTAGCAGTGTTCAAGAAAAAAGTCATACGGTGAATTTTTGGCCCCGTATGTGAGGAAGATCGATTCCGGAGACTCTATATTGATTAGATCTACGAGCGTTATTGTGATATCGACATATGTCGACATCCGGTGGGCAGTACACCTAGGACACGACAGCGCGGCCAGCCAAGCCTACGCTGGAAGGATGGCGTAGACAAGGACGCCTAGAGTTTAGGGATGCCAAACTGGATGACATCGGCTCGAAATCGGGACCGGTGGAGATTTTTTTTTTGGAAGCCAGAATCGGACTCCGGTTCTAGAGCCAAATATGATAATTATTTAAACGTCAAAACAAAATTTAGAAAATTACTTGAAGGGTCACAAAGGGAGCAAGGAGCAACTACAACAACAAGTTGAAGAAATGAATGCGTGTAAAACGAATTTATAGAAACAATAGTTTTTGAAATTTTGACTTGAATCTGGGAAACATTTTTCAATACCTTGAAATAATTTGACCTATTCCTGCACACCTTTCACACTTGGACGAACTCAATGTCATTTAAGCGTTTGCTATATAACTATATATAAATCCCAAGGCAAACAGGGTATGGATTTTTTTTTATGAAGATTATAATTTAAGCTTTGTTCAGCCTTATTGATTATCCATGTAATAACATCAAACGGTTTACACTTCGCATCGCAATCCTAAGCTCTATTTGGGCCTGTCACGTATGATTGGAACATTTATGAGACATTCCCGTATTCATAATCAATCATGTCTTGTCTGTTGCTTCAGTTCTCAAGGCTGTCATACGAGGCGCTCCAAATATCAGGTCCTATGATTTTTTCCTGAGCCGAACCGTCCAAAATGCGATCTTCCATGTAATCATATAATGTTTAAAGGAAATTAGCTCTCTAAGGCAACAGGCATATGATAACTTGTTGCACAATTGAAATTCTTGACAACAACAATATATCGCTAATTTTAAATGTGGTCTTTAGCTGATATGATCACTGCAATGACTTTCTAGATTGCGTTAAGCTCCGATAACCCCGCATTGAAACCGTACTGCTTGCCTGAGAGGTCGCAAATTAATTTCGCAGATTTGTCCAGCATGAAAAACTGTATTCCAGATTGACCAGGAACTTTATGTGTTTTCATTGACCGGATGGCTTTCTCAAGATCTCCTAAAAGAAACATCTTTCATGCGCTTCAGTTGGCCAGCATAATAATTCAATTTTATCGTGAACTTTTGGTCTTCGAGTTTTTGTTTACAACCTAATACCATTGGGTGTCTGTCAAAATCTTCACGCAGGTTTTTCCTGCAGGAACCGTTGCCTTGAACCGTCAAAATAACCTCTTAGTCTCTTAGTTCTAAATACCCGCTTGCCGGAGTTTTTTCACGTTTGTTGGAACGAAATTCTATAGATACACTAGTGCTTGTCCACATCTTCATCATAATTGGCTCCAGCCTGCTTCTATCCTTTCACAAACAATTTAGCAACCTGTCCTGATTTCGAGGTGATGACATCCATCTGAGTGTCCTTAGTTTTGGGCATCATTTTGGATAAGGTTTGGTCAGCGTCGCTGTAGTGCTTTTTAGATCTAATCACAAGCGACTTTCCGAGCAATTTACTCTTCGCACATGTGATCTGGTGGCTTTCCATATCGGCTCATCAATCGAGCTAAATTTTCTTTCCTCACGTTGTTAACATCGCTGTAACGCTCGTTGAACTCTCGTTATGACAAAGTCTCTGGAATCATACTTCCTTACATCATGTGGTCAATAAAATCAGCGTTCAATTTTTTCTCTAAGTCTTGGATCTACGTGTAAGTACTGATATAAGCATTGTCTTATATAGACCAGAATCTTCGATGTTCTGGTTAAATTCACGGATTTCAGGAGTCATGACGGATTATGTAGGCCTTTAGTAAATATGCGCATACCCAGGCCGCGGATAACGCCTGGATTATCAGCTAGTTATTATAAGGTTGGGCAATCTAATGGTTTGTTTTAAAATCATAGGCTATGACATCTTTTTTTTGGAACGATTTGTTTGAAATGTTGACATCTCATCAGTCTGATATTCCGCGGCACGAAACAATCATGTTTTTGCTTGAGGAGCGTTTTGAAATATTGAAAACTTATTTTCAATGTCAGTGTTGTATAGACGAAACCGTACGAAATTTAAAAGAAACATGGGTCGTGAAAGAGCGCCAAGCGGAACCGCTATGGTGAAATTGGTGGAGAAAGTTAATGAGAAAGGCTTGCTATTAGATAACAGAAGTAGCCCTTAAGCTCGGACAAGACGCGGGCCCAGGTACATTACGGCTGTGGCCCATAGTGTGGGACAGAATCCATCGACCTCAACTCGATGCCAATCGCAGCAACTGGCCATTAGTAGCACCAGCCTAAGCAGAATACTGCACAAAGACCTCGGATTAATTGCTTGGAAGGTCCAGCTGACTCAGGAGTTAAAAGCAAATGAACATCCGCTTCGATATTAGTTCGGGTCGTAGGCCATAGTCCAGTTTGATAATGACGTTGATTTTGGTTCAAAAATGCAAGTGCATTTCCATCTCAGGGGCTATGTAAATAAGCAGAACTGCCAGATTTGGGGTTCCGAACAGCCACACGTAATCGTAGGAAAGCCAATGCATCCACCAAGAGCGACAGTTTTATTAGAATTTTGAAGTGGTGGCCCTATTTTCTTTGAAAACGCTACTGGAAAAGCTGTTACCGTCAATGGTGACCATTACAGAGCCAGCTGGTGTTGTGACCACACACAACTCCTTAGACATGTGCTACGCACATTTCATAATATCCTTCCTTTCCCAAACATGTGCTATGCACATTTCCTATTTTTTCTAATGTTACATTATCCATAATGTAACATTACCCATTTTTCCAATAACCCAAATCCATTATCCTAAATCCGACGACCCACCGCGGCGTCTACAATTCCTATTATTCTAAATCCGACGACCCACCGCGGCGTCTTCAATCTATCCTTTTTTTCCCAAATCCTAAATCGGATACCGACGACCCACCGCGGCGTCTACATTTTCTATTGTCAATTGCATTCTCGCATTCGCTTGTTCGTACAACGACTGCGAGAATGGTGATGCGTAAACATGCAGGTCAACAGAACGGTTCAGTTTGACCTGCACTAAAAAATCAAGTCAAAGGCATGGAGGAAGAAATGGAACGATGGATGAGGCAGTCAATTTCAAACATCCGATTAGGCAAGTTGCCTAGCGGTCAGATCATTAAACACTTTATATAAACTAATCCATCTGTGTTTTATTTTTCGATATATTACCACGACCCAACATTTGGTGGCAGCGGTGGGATTACTAGGTAAAGCATCTGCCTAGTATCCCGATTTTTTTTTTATTATTTAAAAAAAAACTTAGTGTAAATAGTGTTCAAAGTTCTGCTACAATTATAAAATGCAATATTTTTAGACGAACAAATGTAAAAAAAAAAACAACAACAAAAACAAAAACAAACTGTATTTTTATAGTGTTAAAAAGAAAGGGAAACAGTAATAGCAGGTTTTGTGCCCAAACAACTCTAGAGAGCCAAGAGTTAGTGAATTTACTTGTGATCAACAGAGCAGCACTAGCAAAACACCTCACCGACATCATCAATCATCATCACAAGCATCTACATCTACAGCAAAATCATCATTTCGTCATCAACGTCATCACCAGAATCCAGGCACCTCACAGGCATAATCAACATCATCAATCAATATCATCAATTGTCATTAACTTCATTACCAGCATCCAGCACATCACAGAGGGCAACATCCAACAACAACAAAAACATGAATTTGTAAGAATTTTATTTTCTGTTTTCTTAAACTTTATGAGTTTTTATTTAAAAACTATTTCAATATTTATCTAATTTAAATTATATTACAAGACAAATAAAATCTTATAAAAGATGAATTCAAGGAAGTCAAAGATTATGAAAAAAATTAAGAGTTTATTTCTATAGTAGTTAACCATTTCCATATCTTATGTACATATAATATACACATAGAAAATTTGGTAAAAAATAAGTATTCACGAATGAGGCAAAGAAAATAAAAGACCCGCGATTCAATAACCCATACGACATAAGTCCTTTACTCCAGTTTAATTTCCCCCCCCCCGTTTTATTTCCTCCTATTTCCATATTTGAGATTTGACCCTTATGTCAACCCTCAATCTTAACATATCGTTAAGAAACCGGGAAGTTCCGAGGGTCTTAGAGTTAGTCAACGAATCTTTAAGTATTGAAGCTCCCCAAGTAGAAATTAAAGACTCAGAGTTAGTTGAAGTTCCCCAAGTATTATTAAAAGACTCAGAGTTAGTTGAAGTTCCCCAAGTATTATTAAAAGACTCAGAGTTAGTTGACAATCCGATAGTTATTAAAGCTCCCCAAGTATCTTTAGATAAGAAATTAAAAATGACTACAAGTCGTTTTAACCCCTCACACGCCATCAAGCTAATTCCTGAGTTTGATGGATTAGCCAAAAACTTAGATCGATTCATTCAACTAGTTGACCTGCAGTCAAAAAAAGCGATTGACGATGCAGACAAATTAGAATTAGTTGACATAGTGAAGTCAAAGTTAACTGGCAGAGCCTACAATGTTGTAATAAAATACAACGATTATAACGGATGGCCAGAACTTAAAGACGCACTAGTAAAAAATTTTAGAAAATGTCGATCGGTTCAGGTGATTCAGACAGAAATGTTTCAATTTAAGCAAGGCTACAGGGAAACAGTTGCTTCATACGCGGAAAGAGCCAATGCGTTGTGCGATGAATTAAACAACGCAAACGCAAACACTGAGGATGATTCATCCAATAAAGCAATCCGTTCGCTAAACAGCGCAATGATGCTGAATAGTTTTTGCAATGGTTTAAATCCACAAATAAAACTTCTTGTTAAAAGTGCACGATGTAAAGAGTTCGACGAAGCAGTCGAAATAGCGATGGAAGAAGAAAAACTTCTTGCATCCACAAGTAATCGGTACCAAAACCAAAATAACATGTACTGTAAACACTGCAAAACGAAAACTCACAATACCAGTGAATGCCGCACAATCAGAAATTATAATTTCAGCCCCGGTGACGTTAGGTTTTTAAATAACACAAACCACAGACCAAATATACAAACCACGCAACCTTTTGTAAATAGGCCTACTCTAAACTACACTCAACCATTAACAAATAGATCTGGTGTAGATACAATCCGCAGTGACATAATTTGTAAGTACTGTAGAAACCAAGGTCACTCTATAGAACAATGCCGAAAAAGAGTTTTTAATAACAATAGGAACTCCGGTAACGAAAATAATTATTCGAATCAGGGAAACTCTCAGCGACCTGGCCCGACAAGCACTCGGAGTCAGGTAAAAGACATCAAACCTTGTGCGTAAATCAAAATCAAAATCAAAATCAAAATCAAAATCAAAATCAAAATCAAAATCAAAATCAAAATCAAAATCAAAATCAAAATCAAAATCAAAATCAAAATCAAAATCAAAATCAAAATCAAAATCAAAATCAAAATCAAAATCAAAATCAAAATCAAAATCAAAATCAAAATCAAAATCAAAATCAAAATCAAAATCAAAATCAAAATCAAAATCAAAATCAAAATCAAAATCAAAATCAAAATCAAAATCAAAATCAAAATCAAAATCAAAATCAAAATCAAAATCAAAATCAAAATCAAAATCAAAATCAAAATCAAAATCGAAAAACGAATTCTCAAAATCAAATTCAAATCGAGCTGTCTCAAAAATATAAATCCGATAGTTTAAATCGAACTATTCCACATGCAAAGTCTGAGAAAGTTCCTGGCCATAGAATGCCTAACAGAGACTCAAATCCGGAAAAAGTCCGAAAGCAAACAATAAAACAAAATATTCTGCTAAATGAACACCACCATCAAAATCGAAGCCAAAGCCAAATCCGAAGGCTACATCAATTTCTAACCAGAAGTCTAGATACTGAATCAAGTTCAGCTAAACAAATAGCCAATATCTCATCTATAAACAGAGCATCTACTTTTAAAAGCGAGATAAAAATAAAGTCTCAGGAATCAAAGGCTAAATCTAATATTATGCTGCTCGATACGGGGGCAAGCCTTAGTTTAATAAAACTCGGAACATTAAAACTAAATGCCGAGGTAAACTTAAAAAATGTTATTGAACTGACAGGTATAGGCAAAACGTCTACGTCAACGCTAGGTACAATACTACTAAACATCGAAATTACACCAGGTCAACATCTCAAACATCCTTTTCACATAGTACCACAAAACTTCCCTATTACGCAAGATGGAATCATAGGTGAAGATTTTTTTAGAAAATTTAATGCGATAGTGGATTACAATGACAATATATTTGTATACCACTACAAAAACAGACAATTTACAGTAGACTTCAGCAACGAATGGAAGACCTTAACAATTCCAGCTAGAACTGAAAAGTGGGTAAAATATGGACCAGTAAAAGAGAAAATGGAACAAATATATTTTTCTCAGGAAATAGCTCCACGCGTGTATTCGGCATCAACGATAACAGCACCCAAAGACGGTTACGTATTCATATCCATTTTAAATACCAACAACGAAGATGTTAGTATAAAAAACTTAAGCCTTAAATCTGAAAACATGGACCATTACACAGTGTATAACCTAAACTCGATATCAACCGACCAAGTAGTCGAAGAAAGATTAGAAAAACTTAAAACAGAATTAAATCTTATTCACTTAAATCTAGAAGAAAAGCAATCCATAGAGGAAATCTGCAGAAATTTTAATCACTTATTCTTTATTGAAGGCGACAAATTAAGTACCACATCAGGAATAAAGCATTCCATTAAGACAGAAAACACTGTTCCTGCAAACATACGCCCATATCGCCTAGCAGAAATCCACAAACAGGAGATAAGAAAACAAGTTAATAAAATGCTTCAAGATGACGTAATTAGACCCAGTACTAGTCCGTGGAATGCGCCACTTCTGGTAGTCCCCAAAAAAGGAGATCAAAAATGGAGAGTCGTAATAGACTACCGAAAATTAAATGAGGCTACAATTCCAGACGCATACCCAATCCCCAATATCGAAGACATTCTTGGGCAACTTGGAGACTCCAAGTACTTTACTACGCTAGATCTGGTGGATGGTTTCCACCAAATCGAAATTACTGAAGAGGATAAAGAAAAAACAGCGTTTAGTACTACCAACGGTCATTTCGAGTTCAACAGAATGCCGTTTGGTTTACGAAATGCTCCGCCAACATTCCAGAGACTTATGAACGTTGTTCTCTCTGGATTGCAAGGTTTTATGTGTTTAGTATATCTTGACGACATTGTGATTTACGGGAAAAATTTGCAAGATCACAACAAGAAGCTTATTGAAGTTTTTAAAGCTCTAGACAAATTCAATCTAAAAATCAAATTATCTAAATGCAAATTCCTTCAAACAGAAGTTATGTATTTAGGACACGTCATTACAGCAGACGGTGTTAAACCAGATCCCGATAAGATTGCAGCGATTAATAATATCGAAATTCCTAAAACCCAAAAACAAATAAAATCATTTCTAGGTCTGTCCGGGTATTACCGAAAATTTATTAAAAATTATTCACAAATTGCAAATCCGCTGAATAAACTTCTTCGTAAAGACGTACCTTTTAAGTGGGACGCTTTTTGTGACGAATCCTTTAGAAAACTAAAGAAGTCTATAGTTCAACCACCTATACTCATTTACCCAAATTTTGCAAAAACTTTTTATATCACTTCCGACGCTAGCAACGAAGCTATAGGCGCGGTATTATCCCAGCGAGATTCAAACGATAATGATCTACCAATAGCGTTTGCCAGTAGAATACTAAACAAGGCCGAAAAAAACTATTCTACTATCGAGAAGGAAGCTCTTGCAGTAGTCTGGGCAGTCACACACTTTAGACCATACGTTTTCGGACGCCACTTTGAAGTCATTACCGACCATAAGCCACTGGTATGGATGTTCAACCTGAAGGATCCTTCTTCGAGAATAATGCGCTGGCGCATAAAACTAGAGGAGTATGACTTCACGGTCTCGCATAAAGCGGGACATCTAAATACGAATGCGGATGCTTTGTCGCGTTTAAATGTACCAGAAATTAATGTGGTAACCCGTAGTTGTAGCAAGATGACGCCAGGCGAACCTGAGCAGGACAATCATGTTACAGAAATCACAGACCCAGTGAAAATAAAGCAAATACTGTTTGAATTTCACGACACACCCTTAGGAGGTCATCAAGGAGTTAAACGCACACTAAAGCGTATCAGAAAGGCGTACAAATGGAAAAATATGTATGTAGACATAAAGAAATACATCATGTCTTGTGAACTATGCCAGAAGAATAAAGTATATACACGCAACAAAATCCCTATGGTCATCACTACAACAGCGAAAGTTCCATTCGAAAGAATAGCTCTTGATATAGTGGGACCACTGCCAATTACTGAAAACAATAACAAATATATACTTACATTTCAGGATGATTTAACGAAATTCGTCCAAGCAATAGCTATACCCAACCAAGAAGCCAGAACGGTGGCTGAAGCACTGATAAAGAAAATAGTTTGCACCTTTGGAATACCACAAACAATACTTACGGATCAAGGAACGAATTTCACAAGTGAATTATTCAAAAATATTTGCAAAACACTAAAGATTCATAAAATACAAACAAGCCCATACCATCCTCAGTCAAATGGCTCACTCGAAAGATCGCATAGAACTTTAGGCGACTATCTAAGAAATTATGCAAGTAAAGATCAAGCAAATTGGGATCAGTATATGGATTATGCGATATTTTGCTATAATACCACCTCACATTCAAGCACAAATTACAGCCCATTTGAAGCCCTATACGGATTCGAAGCTCCAATTCCCTCAACTCTTAACAGAAGCGTACAGCCTACATACAACTACGATGATTATGTCGCTGAGATAAAAGAAAAAATGCAAACCGGCTATGAAATAATTCGTAATAACCAAATAAAAGCGAAAGAAAAGTCAAAAACCTATTACGATCAAAACTGCAAAGAAACTAACTTTAACGTAGGAGACAAAGTTCTACTAGAAATAAAAAATAGGGTTAACAAAAAACTTACCCCCATCTTCGAAGGACCCTACGAAATCGTAGAAATTCTATCCCCAGAGAATTCTAGAATTAAAATTGGTAGGAAGGAAAAAGTCATACACAATAATTTAATTAAACCATACACACAAGCGCACACAAATACATAAACACTTAACATGACACACACAAAATACCAAAATATTAAAACACGAATTTTCTGTGTTTTCAATTTCAGTTACTTAATCCTTGTTTGCGCACTAAGTGCGGCTGCAGCGCAGCTACATCAACAACTACCACTAAACACTACAGGTGTTTATTTGGAACCCATAGGCGTACTCGAAAAATCCTTCACAAAATGGACATTCCTATTCTATTTTAATAATTCAATAACAAATACCAATGCCAAAACCTTAAAGAAAAACATTAACACGCTCTCGGATCTATGCGAGAATACGACAAAAGAGTATCCTATAGGCCGCTGTAAAATGACCCTACAAATGCTGAAACACTCTCTTAACGAGGTACAGCAAAATAATAGGATGCTGGATGGTATCCTATTGGGGACAAGACTTACTAAAAGAAGTACGACAATTACAAACGGAGGTTTATTTAACGGTATAGGTTATATCCAGAAATTCCTTTTCGGAACAATGGACTCTCAAGACGCTGTAAAGATAGAAAACGCATTACAAACCCTCTCGGAAAACCAAAATAGCCTCTACCACATGACAAAAGAACAATTGACTATAATATCAAACGTTTTTGATGCACTTAATGACACGACACGTAACGTAAATAATAACTTTAATTTAATAACCAAAGAAATTAAAGAAAATTCAGCTAAGCTGGTAAATCTCACGAACTTTGAAAAAATACTTCACAGTTTTGACGAAATGTCATACCTTATATCCATATGCGCTTCCCAAATTTTGGCAAAACAAGCAGAATTACTTGACATTTTGCAAGAGGCAAAATTAGGAAGATTAGACAGCAGATTTTTAAATTCAGACATTTTTATTGCTACGTTAAACCAGATACAGGCCGAACTCCCGCACAACGTAAGGTTTCCACAGAAAATTTCCAGGTTAAATCTACCTATAATCAATTCACTAGCAACAACGACACCCATTTATGTAAATGGAAATTTTATGATTCAGGTCAGCATACCGATGGTTAACGAAGAATTTAATCTATTTAGAATTACCCCTCTCCCCACAAAATATCTAGAGCACACATATCGATACGTCTCAACTGGTAGCGAACTCGTTGCCGTTAACGAGAACTACAGGAGATACATATTTTTGAGCATTAATGATTTGGAAAAATGTATCACAAGCGAACCAGAACATTTCGTGTGCCAACAAAATTTCGTTATACATAATTATGACATGAATAATTGCATAATACAGCTAATATCAGGAAACCCAAATCCACAGATTTGTGAATATCGAGTATTCCAACTCAAACACGAGTTATGGTTCACGTTGAAGAACAAAAACTCATGGCTATATGTTATGCCAGAACCAAAAAACGTACGAATCATATGTGGCGATACTCCACACACAATAAAATTATCAGACAGCGGAATCCTTAAAATAAAGCCATACTGCAAGGCAGTAACGAACGAAATTTACTTGCAGGCGTCAAATGACATTTACAACAAGGTCCCTATTCTCTACCATTTCCAGGCCATACCCGTAATTGAAAAAATCGATATCCCCAGTAACCTATCCCAAATCTCATCCCACATAATACATGTTGAAAAGTTAAATTTGGATAAATTCAGTATTAACGTAAAAGATTTAGTAAGAAAAGATACATCATTTATAACAATAAAACATGAAACTTTATATATTTCGACCTCTACCCTCATTGCCATATGTCTAATTTGCATATTAATACATGTAATAAAGAAATACTTTAAAATAAAAGTCTCGGTGAACAAAGAAGCAGGAGAAAATGTAGCAGAAAATCCATAAAAAAAAAAAAAATTCAAAATAACATCTCAAAAAAAAAAAATTTCCAATTTGTAATCATTTATATATATATTAAAAGAAAATACATATATATACAATCATTTCTTATCAAAAAAAAAAAGAAATACAATATTATTATTATCATTTCAAACAAATTATAAATATAAAATTATAAACTAAACAAAAAAAAAAAAAAAAAAAAAAAAAAAAAAAAAAATAATAAAATATTGTACACGTGTATAAGCGTGCTAGGCAAACAAAAATTGTTTAATAAATATCTATTTCATATCGTATAGCAGAATCACTAAACTACATTCATCGTTCATTGACTCCTACATGCCATATGCCGAAAGTCTTCTCTCCTAACGTCGCGCGTCTTTCGTATTCTAAGGGGGGAGGAGTGTTGTGACCACACACAACTCCTTAGACATGTGCTACGCACATTTCATAATATCCTTCCTTTCCCAAACATGTGCTATGCACATTTCCTATTTTTTCTAATGTTACATTATCCATAATGTAACATTACCCATTTTTCCAATAACCCAAATCCATTATCCTAAATCCGACGACCCACCGCGGCGTCTACAATTCCTATTATTCTAAATCCGACGACCCACCGCGGCGTCTTCAATCTATCCTTTTTTTCCCAAATCCTAAATCGGATACCGACGACCCACCGCGGCGTCTACATTTTCTATTGTCAATTGCATTCTCGCATTCGCTTGTTCGTACAACGACTGCGAGAATGGTGATGCGTAAACATGCAGGTCAACAGAACGGTTCAGTTTGACCTGCACTAAAAAATCAAGTCAAAGGCATGGAGGAAGAAATGGAACGATGGATGAGGCAGTCAATTTCAAACATCCGATTAGGCAAGTTGCCTAGCGGTCAGATCATTAAACACTTTATATAAACTAATCCATCTGTGTTTTATTTTTCGATATATTACCACGACCCAACACTGGCCTTAAATCGATGTGGACGACCTTTCGTTTCAACAAGATGGCACCACATGCCATATAAGCCGACTGACAATCGATCCCTTGCGCGCCAAATTTGGCAACCGAATAATCAGCCGTTTTGGAGATGTCAATTGACCTGCGCGGAGTTGCGATTTGACGCAAATGGACTATTTTCTATGAGGTGTTGTTAAGGATAGATGTTATGCAGATAGCTCAGAGACAATCTCTGCTTTAAAACATAACATTGCGACGGTTATTCGCGAGATAGGCGCCGAACTGTTTGAAAAAATTCTTCATAACTGGACTCACAGGATAACTTACTGTAAGGCCAGCAGTGGGAGACTCACGAACGAAATTGTTTTTTATTCTTAAATCGGAGACTCTGATCTTAACAGCTGTTGTTTGGCATCTTTATAAGAACTCAGCTAATATTTGTTGGGTAGAAATATTGTTTTTCATCTGAGCTGTTGCTTGATTTCTTTACTTTGAACCAATGATGCCAAATAAAGCGACTACCCATAGAAGACTAATGTTCATAAGCTTTAAGATATCATTAAGATGAACCCGGTATGATTTTTGAAAAAAAAAAACTACTCAGTGCTAGTATAATACAGCCTAGAGCTGTATTTCTTGAAGATATTAGAAAGAGGTTCTTGAATTACTTATTTTTCAGGGAATGTTTTTTTGTGACAATTTTATTTTTTGTCACCCATACACCTCAAGAGGGTTTTATGCTCTCTACTCAATTGGAAGGTAAGACTACGGATGATCACTTCTCCATCCCATCTTAAAAAGTAAAACAATTTTATCAAATGAACCCGAAGAAGTAAACAAAAACTTCTTAATTGGATAGAAGTTTTGTCTCGCAATTAAATTAGGTAATCATTTTCCCAAAATCATCACTACACTCCTTTCTTATTAAGCTACAAATTTTAAAAGCGGCTTCGTCATGGCGTAGGAATTTTTATCCACCAGCCAACCAAAAAAATAAAACGAAAACTTTTTGGGACTTGGCGCATTAGAAGCAATCGGAATCGAATCGAATCGCAATCGCATATTGAAAACTAGAAGCGTACAAGGTAAACCACTGCTGATAACCTGATCCCAAACTGGTTGCGAGTATAGAGCGAGATGACAGAGGTGAAGCATCACAAGATCCTCGATCGGATCATTAATCAACGAATTACTTATGCGCCGGCCGCGCGGATTGTGCAGTGACTAAGAAAACCTCCACTTCCATCAGTGCAGTTCCGAGAATGGGACACTTTTGTTGGTGCTTTTATAATCTAAGCAAGCTGTGCTGCACATATACACACCTACACAGACGACATTGAAATAACAATAAAATGAACAAGCGGGCGTATATGAATGAAGGATTAAAATCTCTATTTAGCGCGACTGACGACTGCGCGAATTTATTTCGAATGTAAATTAATGGATTAGGTCATCAAGCGAGCAGCAGCACAAACAACAACAACAACCACAACTTGACTATGAGCTGCCATGATGATGCGCTCCAATGTCTTTGGGTGATACACAGAACTATGCAAAGAAATCTCCCATTTGGCGCTGATCCTGCGGATTGTCAGCTGCTAATGGTTTTTTGTCTCTCTCTTGCCACCCGCTGCTCACCGTCGCGATCAAGCTTCAAGCTCTTTATTGCTGATGAGGTCGACTATGACTCAATTAAGTGCTTGGCAGTTGTGGTCGTTGTGTCTGTGATCAGGGTGCGACTTGCATGACCCTCATACTGCGATGAGCGATGTTCGCGATCACCGTCAGCGCGGCGGTCACGGTCAACCTGTGAGATGTGGAAATAGCTTTTTGTGACTCCAAATGCCATCCGATTCCGTTGGAGATTTATTACTCTTGACGTTGTTAATGGATTTTTTCTCAATCAATTGATCGCTCTTCGGAGCAGGGAATAGGTAACAGTGTGGCATTTCAACCAGAACCGCGAGTGTGCACTCAGGAAATCGCTCATAAAAGTAATTGCACCAATTAAGCGGCCACTTAAAGGCACAAAACCACATCTCCACTGCATAGCTCTCAAACAGGTAGAAGCAGACACTCGCTTCAGTCTTTTGGGGGGTTTCCTTCAGTGTTACCTGGTTAGCGACACTGCTAATCCCCACTCTAACCTAGAGCGAACCTACGAAAGATTGTCGTCACTTTATCTCTTCTCTGGTTGTTGATTTTATTGCGCCACTAACTTCTTTGAACTCCATATTGCTTGAGTAAATATTATGCCAGCGAAGGGACGGCCGGGAATTCCTGGTTATTTGATTTGTTTGTGCCATGTGACTGTAGGAAAAGGGGCCCAACAAGACAAAATGTGTGATGTATGCAATATTTGCCCAGAGACAATGAATATTATTGTTGTTGTTTGTGTTCGGGCTATGCTCGCCTCTAATAGATGCGTCTGATACTTGGCTGTGTTTCCTTTTTTGTTTGTCCAGAGATTTACTCGGGAATTTCAACCTCGTAGCAATATAATTTCCACTATTCCATATTGGTTTCGAGTCAACAGAAATATTTTAATGGATATTTCCATGTAAAACAGACAAATTGTTCCCGATAACCGGAGTGGAATAATTGTTGACTTTTCAATTTGGATATTTTTTCTTGTTCCGAAAATGTTTTTGTCGGCGAGGCGAGATATTTCGTTGGTTTTTCGCTGGTAAACTCCATAAATTTGTCGAAATTCTTCAAATGTTTATTTAAGAATAACAACCAGTTAATAGAGCACCACGAAACCTCACGTTTTTCTTAACCAGTTAACGTTGTGGCAAAACGTCAAAAATTAACATTTTATTCAAATCTCACTGATTATTTATTTTGGCAGCAATTTACAAAAAAAAACAACTTAGACGGCAACTCATATATATTCCAAAATTCCTTCAAGCTTCCCACAGGAAATCTCAGTATTTCCCCAAACGAAGTTTTTCCTTTCCGGCCGTTAATTTTACTCTTTCTCACTGGACTTGTCTGTGTGGTGTTCCCTGAGGATTTCCAAAGAAAATTCCGCTGAGTCCATCGTAGTCTGGCTGGCTGGCTGATCGACTGACTGGTCGGAAACACAAAATATTTCAAAGTAAGAGCAAAAGGATGGATTGGTAGGTAGCACCACATCAGCAAAATTCAATATCGGCCTCTGCGATGTCAGGATTACAAATAAAAGTTTAATTTTTTTATTATTATGAGTTATTCAGTTTAAGTTTTAATCGGTTTTAAGAAAAATTTGCCTTATATCGATCGATATATCATGTCATTCCATTTATTGAACATCTTAAGTACAGAACACTAAGTATAGGGTGTTTCAACAGGTGCGCTTCAACTTTTCTCCGATAGGGACGGCGAACGACGCCATATTTTTTATTGTTTTTTTGTTATTTGGAAACTTAATTAATATACATTTCATCATGGAATGCTACATATGTGAACAACGATTTCAAATCGTGCAAATTTTTTATCAAAATAATCGTTCTGTTGCCGCTACTTTAAGAGCATTACGGCCATTTTACGGTCCATTTAACAAGCCAGCCCGTTCGACAATCGATTTTACGTAAAGATCTTGGCCTACATCCGTATAAGATCAAGCTGACACAACAACTAAAGCCGTTTGACCATTTGAAGCGACGCCGATTCGTGAATTGGGTTCAAGAGCAAATCGAAAATGATGCAGATTTTCACCGAAAAATCATCTTCAGCGATGAGGCTCACTTCGTAAAACGTGCACGCGGTGGTCATGCAAAAGAAATCGAGTTTTATACTTAAATGTATCATATGTATATGTTCATATTCGTTAATAAAAAAAAAGTTAGTTCAAAAGTAGAACAGTTTGTGTTTTATTCAAAAAAAAAGTTGAAGTGCTCTTATTGAAAAACACTATATTATAGCAAAGATAATAAATACCCTGAGTTCTCCCCTTACGGATAGATGCTAAGTTCAGAAATTTATTTTATTTACTGCAAGGATACCAACCGACAATACATTATTGGTTGTGTCGCAAATGCGCATCACGTTCTCTGGGGCAGTAGTGAAATCAACAGACAGGAGTGTGTCTTTTAAAATATCTCATCAGTAGTAATGTAGAAATTGTAAAAAAAAACTTCGAAACCCACATCCATAAATGTGATTCGCAAAGAGGTACTTGACCTCACGCTTGACAGTCCATTTATGTCTAGTAATGTCGAAAATTGGCATATATCCGATGAAGCCTCTTTGTCTGAACATCACCACAATAGGTTTGACCTTCCAGGCAGTTTGGAATATGTTTCTTCTAGATACGATCCTTAGTCTACGGACTGGACTCTTTATCGGGACTTGTCCTCACCAAGATAGATATGCTACTACTCCTAAAGAGTCCATAGGAGACCTAGATGAGGCAGCTTATCAGTTTAATGATGTGTTTCTTACCTCCTACTACGGCAGCTGTGTCCCCAAAACTAGTCTGAGCAAACTCAAGGTTCCCTGGTGGAATAACCGGCTGGCCAAACTTAAGAAGAAAGTTAGAAAGCTTTTCAACACTGCTAAACGCAAGAAGAGCTGAGACGAATATGGGTTCACCCTTACCGAGTATAACTCTGAATTGATACGATCAAAATGAGCCACATAGAGGAAATGCAGCGAAAATATTGCCTATATGCCAGTAGCGGCACGAATCTACAAGGCACTCGTCGAGGATCAGACAAATCATGTGAAGATAGATGGTAGCTACACGTCGGATCGGACAAAATTAGAACGTTACTTCAAGTTCACTTTCTTGGTTCGTCTACTTATGTTTCTCATACATACCCTAATGCTCCTAACCATAGGGCACGCATTGACAGCAGGGTAAATAGTTTATCCAGATAAGGGGAAATGGGCTCCTTCAAACCATTCAAAGCACCCGGCGGTGATGACATTTTTCCAGCGCTCTTACAGAGGCCAATTGAATTCCTCATAACAGGTCTGATTGCTTTATTTAAAGCCAGCTATACCTGGAGAAAGGTAAACGTAAGCTTTATCCGTGAACCCGGCAAAAGGCCTAGTGAGTTGCCTAATTATGAAAGACTTATTGATGTTCATAGCAGAGCCTGGCTAGATACGTATAGCCCTCAACACTCAGTTTGCCCAGTTTGCATACAGGAAAAGTAAAAACACAGAAGGCGATTTCCTCGACATTGAGGGTACTTTCGATAATTCTGGGTTCCACTCAATTACAAGAGCAATTAATAGCAGAAGTATCCAGGTATCGACCGACCAATGGACAAAGGCCATGATTGAAAGTAGAGTCATCACTTCCTCCTCAAGGGAACCTCCGCAAGGAGGTGTCCTCTCTTTCCTTCTATGGTCACTCGTCATAGACAACCTTCTAGCCGATTTCGCCATCGCCATTTGTTATGCTGATGATTTGGCGATCATAATTAGCGGTAAGCACAGCACGACCATTATAAATGTAATGCTGCTGATATATAAGACAATCATCATAACAGAGCATACATATGGATCCGCAGCTTGGGTGCTTAGCAAAAAGTCCGACATCGTAGCCGCGTTCGAGATAAATGTCGTACGGAGAATTGTTGGCCCAGTATGGGAGGAAGGACGATTCTGGAGACTCAATAATGATGAGATCTACGAGCGTTACCGCGATGTCGACATCGTGAAGAGAATTAAGTTCAGTAGGCTCCGGTGGGCAGGACACCTAGCTCACATAAGCGAAGAGGATCCTGCTCGGAAAGTCGTTTGCGGTAGGTTTTAAGAAACACGACGGCGAGGCCGGCCAAGCCTACGCTGGAAGGATGGCGTAGAACAGGTCGCCAAGAGTTTAGAGATGAAAAACTGGATCACATCAGCTCAAAATCGGGACCGGTGGAGACACTTTTTGCTGGAGGCCAGGACCGGATCCCGGTTGCAGAGCCAAATATGATGATGATGCTGATGAAGGACAACAGAAAGTTGTTCGATCGGTGTTTTACTTTTGCTTAACTCCGGTACTATAAATTGAAAGGCATGCATCTGATGTGAAATAGTCAATAATTCTGGCTCATTGCAAATAACGCTCCAAGTATGGCTCGATGACAATTCTTGTGTTGCTGGAGTTTGTAATGATAGAAATTGATGCGGTTGGATTATTGGCTTTTAATATGCTGAAGTAATGTGGGCGCCGTAGCTCAGTGGAAGTGATCATGGTCTACTGAGCAGGGGGTTCGTGGTTTGAATCTCAGTAACACCAAAAAGTTTTTTTCACCCTCTCGCGAATGGGTGACAAACGTTCCGAGAGTAATAACTTGTCACGGAAAGCATCTCAATTCGCCGTTCGGATCCGGCCTTAAATTGTAGGTCCCTTCCATTTGTGTGCAAAAATATACATGGTCAACACGAATGGTTGCGAGAAGTAAGGCCTTGGACCGCAATGGTCTGTCGCGCCGAATATTATTATTAATATGCTGAAGTAAAAGGACGATTGTGGTAATAGAGAGTAGGAACCTGTTGCTTATTAAAGTTGTTGTTAGACTTAACTGTTCGATTCCTTTGATGTAAATATATGAAAGTAAATTCATTCGGATCTGTTGATATTCTAATCGCTTTGGACAAGCGTTGTAGTTGGCTGTATGCTGACCGTTACAATTCGCACATCGATCTTTTTCTGTTGAAATTTTAGCAACAGAAAATTTTCGATGTTTAGAGACTCTTTCTTTAATCGTACAACACGAATTTGGAATGCCCTACCAAGCTCTCTATTCCTGCATCACTTTGATCCACAGAGATTAAAAATTATCGACATCCCCTCTTTTCTTCCTTGATACCTTAGTGCCCACGCTGTGTCTAGCATCATACGGGTTTAAACCTCTTGAGCGTGTGCCAACGAAAAAAAAAAGTAAAATATGATCTTGGCACGTTTCGTACACTTTGGAGCTGTTTATGATGATTTCTATTCAACGCCCCATGAAAACAATTTTTTGGTATTTAGTATATGGCTTATTAGGCCCAATTAATGTGAACCTGTTGCCTCTCGTCGTATAATTCCAGGAATTTCCGTAAAACTTCAGTCACCTTATAGATTTTATTTTTATTCAAATGAAATCGAAAACTAAATATGACCCAAATGGGCGGCATCATCGCGGTTCCATATATATACCATATACTTTGTCTGCATTCTCCAAGGATAAAGTTCTCAAATATCGAGGATATTTCTTGAAAGCCATCAAACTGTCATGATTACCTCAGAGTAATCAATTTTACGATTGCATCGACCGACAAATCGTCCGCACTAAATTGACAAAAGGCCAAAGGCACAATTCGCTTTCGATGAATGCGAATGGAGGGAATTGAGCGAAAGAAGCGAAAGGACAATAAACCGAATTCGGAATCAATAATCATAAATTATTCTCGCCAATGCTTGGCTACGACGCACGCGTGACATTTCGTGGTGTCTTATTCAGTCGTTCAGCGCGTCCGCCCGGATCAAATTTGAACCACAATCGAAACATTCTAAATTCCCTTTCCGTGTCTGTTTGAACAGCGTTCACCGTCCACCCAAGTCAAATAATATTATGTGTGTCTCTCTGGTCATCAGGCTGATCGGCGGCGGTCTTCACCTAATTCACTCTTCCATACGGCCGCGGTCGTGCATCGCTAGATTCCTATCGCTGGCTTTGTAGTTCAGATTGTTCACCGCGAATCCCATACAAAATGGTATTAACGTGGTAGTGCTTCGAGCTGAGACCCTGGTCGCGTCTCTTAATTATGGTTTACCCAAATAATCGTACGCGGATATTTATTACAATAAAAGGGTCATTCATTTTGGCGCTTTTTTGCTGCGTCCATGTGGCGAGACAGACGAACAAAATGTGAGCACGAAAAATGGAAAGTGATTTCGGTGATTTTTTTAAGTCACCTTTGGATAGAAGGAATGCAACAGATGGTCGAGCGGGGCTGGAAGAGGTAGATGGTATGGTAAAATAGTGCAAAGTTGCAATTCGAATTACAGGGAAGTGATTTGGAATATTTTTGTCAGGTGGTGCCAGTTGGGTCAATATTTATGTGTGCTTCCCGATTGGTGATTCACAATTCGTTGCTGCCTACAACGTTTTGCGATGTTTTGTTTTGTCGTGTCGAGTTGAGTTCCATGTTTATATTTCAGTGATTGATTGCTGGAGCTTTGTGGGCAACAAGGACTTTTCCAGATCATTAATTTTGTATTTTCGGTTTTGTTGTTTGAAAAGATTGTATTTACGTAAAAGAAGGTTACATATTATTGTAAATAGTGTTATTTGTTTGGTGAAGTAGAAAACTTGCAAATAACGATAAAGCATCGACCGTCTGCACAAACAACAGGAACAAAATTCTTGTGGCCGAGTAATATACTTTTTTCTCAAATTCGGGTGGACCCTGTACCAACGAAGTGAAGCCAACAAATATGTACGAAAGTCAACTGACAGCCAAAAGAACATCACGCCACCGAACTGGCCAATCACACGCAGCACGTGACTTAAAAATTTTGCAAAGCAAAATAGTATAAAAGGGCGAGCACCCAGGCGGTCGCTCTCCCATATCGCTGCCGACGTCACTCTGCCTATATCTGCCAAACGTCACTATGCTTATCTTTGCCGACGTCACCCTGCTTGTCTCTGCCAACGTCACTCTCAGCTTATCGCTGCCGACGTCGCTGCATTCACCATTGTACAGCGTGTCAACGTATCCTCACTGTGTGACTACCTCGCAGGTCGTTACGTTGGCCCATTTTGACTTATGCCTGCTGACATCTTTCGCTGCATTCGCTATTGTCCTCACCATCGTTCAACGTAACGTCACTCTGTGACTGCCCCTCAAGTCGTTACGTTGGCACATCTCAGCTTACCACTGCTCACGTTTAATCTGCTTATCTCTGCCGAAGTTTTTCGCTGCACTCACTACTGTCCTCGCCGTCGCACGATCTTTTCAGGTTCACGCTTGTCTCAAGCTCACTCTCACGCATCGCTCAGATTTCGCGCTGGACTCAAAAGCTCACGTCAAGGGCAAATGAAGTCTCACGCACTCAGGCTCGTCGAACTGATGTCAAAGGGCGCACAAAGGCTCAATCACTCAGGCTCACGTCAAAGGGCGCACGAAGGCTCAAGCACAAAGGCTCACGCACTCAGGCTCGTCGGACTGACGTCAAAGGGCACACAAAGGCTCAAGCACTTAGGCTCTCGTCGAGGCTCGTCAGGTTACGCAAACATCATACTCAAAGGCTAACGTCAAAGGCGCACAAAGTCGCACGGACTCAGGCTCCCGTTAAGGCTCGTCAGGCTCAAGTTAAAGGCGCACAGAGGCTCAAGTACTCAGGCTCACGTCAAAGGCGTACGAAGTCTCACGCATAAAGGCTCAAGCTCGTCGAACTCACGTCAAAATGCACACAAAGGCTCTCCAGACTCACGTCAAAGGCTTAGGTACAAAATCTAATACACTCAGGCTCGTCGGACTCACGTCAAAAGGCACACAAAAGGTCAGTTACTCAGGCTCTCGTCAAACGCGTACCAAGACTCACGCTCTGTTGCCGCATGATATCCAGACAATCACAGATAACCTGCTCCGTAGTATACTCCTTCAGACAGATCCTGCATACTGTCACCGGAGTAAGTTTATAAAGTTTATATCTCAGATACTAATGACACTTAAGAAAGCCCACTAGTATTTCTAGACTTCCTCATATGAATTTGCCGTTACTAGTCTCTTAGCCTTGACGTATTCACCCAATGTGATATAAAATTCTGTCTATAAGGAAGCTAATTGTTACTATGTTCCGGTCCCTGAAAAGCGGTGTTTGAGCAAGCCGTACCTAGTTCATCTGGGCACCCAGCCTAGCCCTAGTTTACTACTATTCACTTAGCTGGTACCTCTACCTTCTTGTGAGTACTTTTTTAATTTGACTGGTTGAATTCTAAGCAATGAATGAATCTCTGCGGCAAAAGGCCATCTATTATTACCCATTGAAAAGTCCACTTCAGTTTAAATCTATAATTAAGTGGACCAATCGAACATTCGAATAAACGGTTAAGAAATGCAAGCTATCAAACTTCTAAAACACCAAAAACTATTTTCGAATATTTCACAGTAAATAAAGTACAAAAAATATAAAGGTAGTTTTTCTTTAATTTATTCTTTTTCTACAAAATTAAAAAATTTCCTACTACGCTGCCCTTTTCCTTTAACAGGAAATCCCTTATACAGGCGGCCTACCTGTAAAGATACCTGGAGAAAAGAGCGTGTATTTGATGTTGAATTGGACTCGAAATAGATTGCTGGAAAAAAATTGGCTTACAACATGGTTAAGTGAAATCTCTAAACAAAATGTTAAGCCGCGTTTGAGAATGAGGAGAACTATTTAACTAAGTCAATGTCGTGTTCGTAGGCCAGTATCTAAATGGTCTTATAGAGGATTGTTCATCTCGCCATTGCATCAGAATCTCATTTCATTATGTGCCATAACCACAAAACCAAAACCCGCCCGATCGATTTGGATGAAAGCTGTACAGCTGTTGGGTTCCAAACTATAATATTAATATCGTCGGCGTAAGCCATTATCTGGATGGATATAAGGAGGATTGTTCTTCTCGCCTTTACATCTGTGTCTCGGATCACAGCCACGTTAAAGAGGATAAACTCAAGTTATGGACAAAGTTATAAGCCTTATACATGGTATACTCAACAATGTTTGAATTTAAAACAGTTTATCGCTCGTCTTCATTCGTCTGTCATTGGTAGAGTCTTCAATTCCTTATTTAGCTGGCCATTTTTTAGAAAGTCATGAAATTGTTCCTCCCTTAGTTTTTATGCTGTTATGTCAGCTTTATATTTGGACTAGCTTCTATACAGCTGAATAGAGTTATATTAAGTTCCATCAAAAAATTCTTATATTTTTCGTTGATTTTGTGATTAAGATTAAGATTAAGATATTTTTATTAAACATTAAAGTAATATACAATTTTGATTTAAAACTAAACTTATAAATAATATTAATATGTGTCGGCTCAACAAAAGGGGCCCGACGTATTTACATTGTCTTTTTTTTTTTTGGTATTGTTTATTTTTAAACAATATTTTTTACTACTTAATCTACTACATGTTAATTTTTAATGTAATTAAATTTTAAACAATAATTTTAAAATAAAATAAGAATGAAAAATATTAAGCGGCGTATAAACAGGGCGAACTTCAGCCTCTGTAATATTGGTTGCCCGCCTTCTCGTAGAAGGAGACGTCTTGATTGTTAAAGATGTCATCGAATCTAGCATCAGTGAATCCTCTTATGTGTATGTACCGGTGACTTGGCTCAATTTCCTCGATTCGCAGTCCTTGCATCTCAGGACTTGGATGTGTTTCCAATGCGTCGACGAATTTCCTCGCCATTCGGAACAAGTGGTCAGTTATTGGCAGCAGACCTGCTGCTTCGTATAGTTTTGTAGTCGACACAAACTTATAGCTGTTTGTCACCCTCCAGAGTCCTGTACAGATCCTTAGTACCTTCCTTTCAAATAGGGAGATCTTCTTCATCGTTGTTGGTGAGACGGTGAACCATATGGGGTAGCCATAGGTTATCACTGGCCTGATGAGTTGCTTGTAGATAAGCAGCCTGGTGTTGTTGGACAGACCGTTTTGTCTTTTAAGTAGCGGGTGCACCAAATGAAGAGCCTAGTTAGCTTTTTTCATTGTTTTGTCGATGTGAGAGTTAAACTTGAGCCTCTCAGTAAAGTTGATTCCCAGGTACTTAGTCTCTGACTTGGTGTTTATAATTGTGTTATCCGGAAGGGTGATTTTTAAGGCTCTGCACCGGCTTGCGATTTTTCTTATCCTTGTTTCGGTTTCTGGTACTCGGATGCAGATGAGTTCCGTTTTATTGGCGTTGATCTTTAGTCCCCACTTCAGGTAGTAGTCCCAAAGATTTCTGAGGTGTTCCTCCACTCTTCGGGCAGCTATCTCGGGAGAGCGGGAAACTGCATACGTTATGGAGTCATCCGCGAAGAGCATAGTCCTTGTTCCGGCTGTATTTGTGGGTTGATCCGCCGTGAAGATGCTATACAGGATTGGTCCAAGTCTGGAACCTTGAGGAACTCCGGCTTTAATCCTTTTCCTTGTCGATGAGCGGTCGTAAACCTGTACAAAGAAGACCCTGTTAAAAAGAAAATTTTTAATTATTTTTACAATATAATTGGGGAAACAAAAACTAATAAGCTTGTACAGTAGCCCGTTTATCCAGACACTATCGAAAGCTTTTTCGATGTCTAGCAAACAGGCCACTGTACTACTTTTGACGTTCAGTCCTTTAGTGACATCACTGTGAAGCTTCAGCAGAGGGTGCAGCGTAGAGTGCTTTTCTCGGAAACCGTACTGAAAGGAAGGAATAAGATTTCTTTCCGTACAAAACGTATTGATCTTTTTACGGATCAATGATTCCAATACTTTACTGATACAACACAGTAAAGCTATTGGACGGTAACCAGTTACGCTGGAGCGGTCGGTTTTCTTGGGTACTGGTACTACCTTGGCCACCTTCCAGTTGTCCGGAAAGTAGCCATTGTTTAGGCAATTGTTGAAAATGATGGTTAACATCAAAATTGCCATACCCGGTAACTTTTTAAGCAAAAAGTTAGAAATCCCATCTGTGCCTGATGATTTTTTTGAGTTTCCACTCATAATCAAATCATTGACAACAGCTGTTCCGGTAAACATATCGACGTCTACGGGTGCGTTGGCGCGATTTTCTTCACTGAACTGCACTATAGTATTTTCTGGAGAAGTGGTGTCTTCCACAAGACTTTCAACCTCTTCCAAGAAATCTGGAAGATGCGTTGGTGGTCGTTCCGTAAAGCTCCTTTCAAAATGGCAGGCAAAGGCTTCCGCCTTCTCAGCAGCGCTGGATACTGTTCGATCTTCAATGGTGATAATCTCTGGAATGGAAATACGCTTTCCAACTAGAGAGTTCAGCTTCCTAAAAGCATCAGGGCCTGGTTTGATGTCCTGGAGCCGTTTGGTCAGTTCATCTTCCTGAAACCTCCGCACAGCTTGACGACACATGTTAACTGTACAACGCAGTTGCGAAAGTACAGACAGGTATTCGTCGTTAACTGTGTTAAGTGTCCTATTGAAGATTCTCTGAAGGCGTTTCCTAAGCCGTTGCTTGTGAGCATATATGGCCTGTATATGCTCAGGCAAGTGTTGGAAGCGATCCCTGCTAGTGCGAATTGTTTTCTGCCGATTAATGGCTGAATTCACTGTAATCTCAAAATTTCTGATAGCATCATCAATTTCTGTATTCTCCAGATTTCTGCAAGCCGCTGGAATAGGAAGTTCAGCTTCAACTTCTGATCTAAACCGGTTCCAGTTTATTTTCTTAAAGTTGATGTGAAGTTCAGGTGTTGGGGTGACTTGCACAATTCGCTGGTTCAGCCTCACTCGAAGCTCTATGGCCATATGATCCGAGTCGCTATCATGCGCCAAGCAGGAATAATTTTTTAATTCTGGGAGAATATTTAAGAAATTTGTGGTTGCCAGAAAGAAATCCAAAGTTGACGGTGTCCGAGGGTACGTCTTCCGGGGCTGTGAAACTATAGCCATCGTGTGCTGATGCGGATTTGAGTCCATCCAGTCTGTAATGGCCCTTCCTTTGTGATTGCACACTTCGTCCTGCCATCGAGTATGTCTAGCATTAAAATCACCTCCAACAACACAGTATGTGTGTCTAGAGGAGGTGTTGCAGACAGTTTGCAAATCCCGTTGGATGTCTTCCCTCGTTGCGTTACAGTGATTGTACACCGATATCACCAGCAAGGTCTCCACTTCGTTGACTTTAATGCTGACAGCTGTTGCTTCCATGCTACGTAGACCACTGATTTGCACCTTTTCGCCTGCCATAGTGTTCCTGATAAGGACCGCCGTCCCAGAGCGTCCACTGCCTTTGTCGACCCTGTGGATATTGTATCCGTCTGGACTGAACGGATTTCTCCCAGTGAGATTTGTTTCCTGTAAAAGAAGAATGTCAGGTTTATTAGTTTTAATAAATAATGTTAGTGTGATACGCCTAGCTAACGAATAAATGGAATTCACATTATATGAGAATATACTTATCCTGCTTATTGTGAACATAATTCACAAATAAGTCGACCCAAAACGGTTGTTTTGGACCTGTCATCAAGACTGCTTTAATTAGCAGGCACGACTTTTCTTGCCTTCTGTAGAATTGTAAAGAGGTCAGCTCCAAATAGCCTTTCCGTATCGTCGAAGATGTTGGCTTTTCCGGTAGATGGTACAGGTTTAACGGCTGGCTTTTTTATTGGTTTGCTGTTTGATGCTGCATGGCTGCTTGTTAGAGGCTTGCTGATCGTTGCTGGCTTGCTGGAAGTCCCCATAGCAGCTATACTAGCAAAACTTACTCCCTTTACTATGGCTTTTGAAGCAGACATCTGGGCGAATTTATGTTGTTCCTTCTTCTTTTGTGCGGTTTTAAGCTTTTCAGCCATCTTTTCCTTATATTTTGGACATCCTTTATAGTTTGCCGGATGTCCATTTTTCTGGCAGTTTGTGCAGAAAACGTTGTCGTCTTTTATATTGTCTGCATTTCTTGGGCATTGGCCAGGCAAGTGCTCATCTTTGCACTTGACGCATCTGTATTTCATGCCGCAATTACTTGCGACATGTCCAAATTTTTGGCAGTTTCTGCATTGAGTAATGCCCGCCGATTTTAGTTTTTCCCAATGCACCAACTGGTTCAAAAGGAGGGTTTTTGAGCAAACTGCCGCTTTATCGCAGTTCTTCTCCAGCTCGACAATGAAATGATTAAATTTCTTGTCAGTCCTTTGAGATTTGAAGGGTTTCACCACTAGTACAGGGACACCCTCTGTCGTCAACGCTTCCTTGACATCTTCAGCATCAAAGGAGTGGTGAATACCTTTTAGGACCAACATTTCTTTCCTGTCCTCCTTTGCAGTATAAGTGTTAAACTCAGTCTTTCCCGATTGTAGGAAAGACCGAATTAGCTGATGGCCATCTCTGTTCATGGCCGTAACGACTGATTTGTTGCTGTTGATGTTGCGAATTCTGCAACTAATGTTGGCGCTCTTCGTGAACTTTGATAGTTCAGCGACGTTTAGTCTGAAGCAGACTATTGGCGGCATGGAAAAAGGTTTTGCTGTTGGTCCCGTAGTTTGGGATTTTTGGCTTGATGGAGCGACTGGTGGTGGTGCCTTCTTATTTGAGACCTTTTGGGACTCTTTTGGTAAAGCTGTTTTATCAACAGCAATTTTTTTATCAACAGCAGCCACTCCAGGAGAAGATGATGTTGGTGGTGATGATGGTCTGGAATTTCCAGACAACCTCCTTTTTTTTGCCTTTGCGGGCATGGTTTCAGGAGAAGACCAAGCTTTGCGACTGTCTTCGTCGCTGGAGTTATCCTCTCCACCACTGCTGGATTCGGGCACTTCAGTATCCGATTCCTCGACAACGCTCATGGTTTCCTCCTCTGAAGTCGCTGAATCGCACAGCTGGTTCACTTCATCCAGCCTTCGGTACAACGACAAGAGGAAATCCCCACCATGGTTGGTTACTTGTTCCTTAATTAAGGACAAGACCTCGTTTACTTTTTCCTTCCTTTTTGCTTTTTTCCCCATTTTATAGGGCTGATCGAAAGGAAATATTCTGAAAATATATATGAAATGAAAGAAAAATATTTCTGAAATTAAAAAATAATTAGTGAAATAACAAAAAATAAAAAGTAGCAGGTAGCGAAATGCTCGCTTTTGGTTTTGGGTTTTTTTTTCAATCGGTAGCAGGTAGCTTGACGATATGATGCGTGATCTGCGTGTGCTCGTGTTGAGCGCTCGATGATGACTCTTTCGTTGATTTTGTGGCTTATTTGTGGTTTCGTAGCAATAGTTTTGTTATAAATGTTATAAGCCTTTCGGCATTCTTAATTTGAACAGACTGCCCCAATCACTCGTTATTTGGTGAACGTGGAAGTTTGATTATGGTGACTAATTAAAACACCAACAATCATCGGCAATGAATTAAACAACTCAAACGGTTAATGGAGAGGTAATACAATTCCAAAATGATGCTATTCTATTTAAGCTCACTCAGACTGGCAGCCTTAAAATACCTTCTTATCTGGGGGAAAACATTAAAATATCTCGCAATTACCATCAGTAATCAATCTCCCACGACTCGGGTGCGCACATTTACAACAACATCACAACGGTGTTTGCTTTTGAAATGCTGGTACAGCGCCTCGTATCCATCATTATTGAGGATATGAAATCCAACAACAACAATATAACAGAAGTAGAAATAAAATGCAAAAACAAAAAACCGTCATAAATTCCGGAACCCATTCCATTAGTGTTCATTAGGCAGAATGCAGCAGCAGTAGCTCCCGCGCATAAGCGAGTGTCCTGGTGGTGGTGCAACCTGATGGTTAATCGATGGAATTGGCAAGTGCACAGTGTCAGAGCTGCTGCTGCTTCCAGAGAACATAGTGCAATACATCGTGTACAACCGTCGAGCTGAGTCGAGTCGCAACCAAACCCGCATCATCAAATAGAACATTTTGCTGAATAAAGTTAATCAGCCGGCTGCCGGACTTCACTGCCCGTCCCGTCACATCACCACCACCGCCGTGAACATAATTATATGATGTGTGACAAATATAATAATGCGGACGTGCGCTGCTCGATTGTGTACAGTTAATGTGGGAATGCCAAGCGAGCAAGGGGCACTTCGGAGGACGGACTCAGCATTGAAACTTCTCTCCGTGTCGACGATCAGAATCACAGCAACTAGCAACAACAACGCAACAAATCTCAGAGGAAAATGATAGATCAGCGAAGCATGTGTTGTGAGTGGCGGCCAACTTAAGGCCACTCTTCGGATGCAGGCAGGCAGGCTTGTAGGCACGCAGGCAGGCCATCTTATCGCCAATGAAGCGGCAGTCTTGTAGCCAGTGGTCAATTATGACTTATTTCAACTTACTGTTTTCCGTTAGGCAATCAGTTTGAAACGTCAAAATAGCCTTTTGCCGTGCCTATCAGCTGAAGTAGCAGCGAGTAGCGAACGACGAGGTCGACGATCATTCCATCCACATGCGGAACTTACATCGATGGACATTTGATTTCCTCGCATCATGACGCATCATCATGAGGTTCTTCCTATATTCGTTCAGTCGACAAACTTATTCCCAAGTGAGGTTGAGCTATGGATAGAAATTCAATTGAACATCACTACTACATCATTATTTGGAGACGATCTAATGGATTTGGAGTCATCATCATCAGCAGTACACCAAATGGATTTTAATCAGTGCTGCTTCTTAACCGAGTGCATGGTGAATCCCGTGTGAAACTACGAGTGGAATTATTTGTATGCATTGGTTGTGTATTGGACACAATTCTTCATGTGATTTAATTGTTGCTTTGAATTCTGTTGTTGAAAATGGCAATCCTTTTCCAATTTTTTTATTCCTTCCAAATAATAGGTTTTCTCAAGGTCCTCAAAATAGGCATTTGTTTTAGTGATGACCTCTTCGTTATACCCAAATCTCTTACCGCCCAGCCATTTCTTCAGGTTTGGAAACCAAAAATAATTGCACGGGGTTAAATATGGAGAATATGCTGGATGGGGTAGCAGTTCATGGCCCAATTTATGGATTTTTGCCATGGTGACTACACACGTGTATTTCCTGGATGGATCAGCACTTTTTTCTTCGCCAAATGCGGTCGTTTTTAGTTCAAATCAATTTCGAATCGGTCCAAAAGCTCTGAATAGTATTCGGGGGTGATTGTTTTACCCTTTTTAAGGTAATCGATGTGAATGACACCGAGTGCATCCAAAACAAAACTGTGGCCATTACCTTGTTGGCCGACACACCCACCTTTGCCTACTTTGGTGCAAGTTCACCCGCAAGTTCGAGCCTTGGTCCCTTGGTGTATTTTGGTAGATCCATGCTTCATCCACAGTTAGAAACGGCGCAAAAACTCGTTCGGATTGCGGCTGAACATCGCCAAACACTCCTTTGAAGTCAGAACTCGAAATTCACATTTTTCCATTTTCGTTAAAATGCACGAGGTTGTCTGTTTTCAATGGCTGTCAAGCGTAAACTAAATAACGCAGCTTGCTCAAGATTTTACAGTAGTCGACTAATAGATGGCAGTTGACTGCAGCAGTATTGTATTTAAAGATACTTCTCGGGAAATTCCAAAAGTCACTGACTTATCAATCTGCCCTCATATGAAAAGAAATTCTCTGTTCGAAAATCTTGCTCTTGCAGCTCGTTCTCTTGCATTTTGACGGCGCGTTTCTCTTTCGTCTTCCTTATGTAGCACCAACTGAACATATCTTGCAAATTTCCTTTTAATATAAACATATCGGAGCACTAATCGAACATAGCTTGTGAATGTGACTAAGAAAGAACCAGTGGGTTAGGCGTGATTAGGTTACATATATACACACAATCATATTTTTAAAAATATCTCGATTCCAGCGCTACCAACCTGTTTCAAAAAGGGGATAAGCCTTAAGGAACACTAGCCGAATATATGGTGAGACTATGGTCTATTGGATTAGTCCTGATGAGGTAACAAATATTTTGAGCATAATACCATCTCAACTCCAGCGCCACCTACCTGGCACAAAAAAAAAGATGAACTTATCGGAGCACCAAACGACCTATGTTGTAAATATGGCTTCGATAGTCCAGTGGTTTAGGTGTTGCGCGATTATTTGAATATTTCTTGTTCGCCAACTATCGGATTGTATTCGCGCTATGTGGTTTACTGAGATTTTCTTGGGAAGCAGATTCTGTGAAAGTTTCAGCTCAATCTGCCGTCTAGTTTTTGAATTTTAGTGTCGTTCAATGCAATTTTTGTAGTTTGGTAATAACCGACGGTAGGCAATGAATGTCATTATTTCTATCTTCAATTTTTGTCAGTATGCGTTGTCTTTTCTCTTCCGGTGAAGAAAAATTATTAATCTATCGCCAGAGAGAAGGTCTAAATTTGCTTACTAGTGTTTCAAGAACAAAATTTATGTTTGCTTTTATGTGGATGAATAAAAATTATGCAAATTTTGGAATTCGGAAAACTGAAACGCAAGCAGAGGCTCTAATCTCACTAAAGATTTTCCCAGAATTTGTGCGGGAATATGACATACACTTTAGTTCTTGGTAAATGCACTTCTCACCTCTCCTAATGCGTTGTCCAAATAGCCGATTACTTGTGCGTTTGTTTACATTAATTTCACAGAAATATGAGGATGAATAAATAAAAGAGTCCAAGCACACACAGATCCACGCGGTCTGAAGTGTATGCTGGGCTTAGAACAACACATTTTAAGGGAAGAAGGAACCAAAAAGATAATAAATAAATATTTTGATTAAATTATAGAAATGTGATGTTGATGATGATGATGGTGATGCTGACGTTTTTGTGAAACGACGATCCTCTCATAACGATGCTATATGGCTACGGAGAAACCAAAATAATCAGACCGCTCCGAATGCAAACAATGACATTTCACTCTGGGGCGTTCTTGTTTGTTTTGGACGAATTCCTGCTTTAAAATCAAGAGAGATCCCGTACAAGCCACACATGGCTTTTCATCAGAGACCCCACTTGCCGTTGCAGTCGTGACCACTTCTTGTGCTTCATCAGAGATCAAGTGGAGAGTCGAAAGATTTTCTTCTTCTTCTCATTATGTATCTTTTTCACCTACAAAGTTTCAGTGATTGTTTATGGAGTTGGAAAAATGAATCCACACATTGACTGAGCCATATATGACCTGTGCAATTGAAGCATAGCTGGTCTGCCTGCATCTCGCTAAGCCTTTCGAGAATTCATAAGAATCACGATGAGTCGAAGATTTTATTGCGTTTGCCGATGCGTTCATACGTCAACGTACGAGTAGATTCGCGCTGCACTCGAATTCTCAAGTGTTCATGGATGAACGTACAGCTTTGAAGATTTAAGCTGCATCTCCAAACATCACTTGGTGAGGAGTTCAGGGGACTGTCAAGTGCTAAAGGTAAATAGCAAACAAAGCAATCGAGATCTAGGCTGAACTTACTGGCGCTGTTTTGATTGCGGAAATTTATTTTGCATAAATTTTCTGTTTTTTTATTCTATAAAATGATCCAGCCAATACGCCGTTAGTTCTTGAGAACTTGATAATGAGGTGAAAGCACTAAACTGATTTGTTAAGCAAACAAACCAGGTTGAGTGGCGTCGAACATCAGTGCGCTGCAATTGCAAATACTGTATTCTCAAGGCTTCGGTGTTCGACACTTTGAACTCCACCTTTGTCAGGAATAAGAACCTGATAAATCTGGTTCATGTAAGATTAGATGAGATTTTATTTCCATAAGAAAAATATGAACAAATTCTACTTAACCTTTTCTGATAATCGAAAGGAAAAGCCTTTTATTTTCCTTTCCCTTTTTTTCTCATGAACCAATCAATACAATGAGAAGGGATATCTTGTGAAGTTCTACTGAAAATCTGCCGTCTTCAGAGGCCTTAAGCCGATTATGAAAAAATTAAATGGAACTACTCTCGGTTCCAGCCCACCAGCATTCACGTTGAACATGTACGAGTATGTAGGTATCTCAGAGAGATTTTCTTTATCATAATATAGAAATTTGAGGAAATCATTGTGTCCATTGTGCTTGCTAAGGGACTGGGACTACACAGACAGTTGGTTGATGATGACATTTTATTTTTATTTTAAATCAACAAATTCCAATTTTTTCGGAAGTCACCGATTGTTTGCATTCTTCGTTATGATCTTTTGTCCGGCAGCGTATCATAGATAACAGAATAGAACGAGTACGAACAGTAAATGTATTTATTCGAAACTACAGGAATCCGGTTCCAGACTACGGGTCATATAGTTCTCGGTATTGTTATTTTTGCTGCCTAGGAACTTTTTTTCTTTTGTCTTTTTGATGCTTTTCTGCTTCTTCTTCTTCTTCTTCTTCTTCTTCTTCATCTTTGCCTTCATCTTCACTTTCATCTTCTTCTTCTGGTTCTTCTTCGACTTCCTTTTCTGATTCTTCTTCAGTTTCTTTCGTTTTACATTGGCGATTCAGTTCTAAACTTAGCCTAGAGCTGTCTTACTTGATGATCTGATTTCATGCCGTAAGAGAACTGTAAGCGTCCTCGTCTATGATATCCTTGCATCGATCTGCCTAATTTATTATCGCGTCTAGCACTCATTTGTTCGGTTACCTGCTTACCGTAAAACGCTCAGTACATTTATCCGTGTAAATAAATGGAAAAATATATATAAATAATTATTTGAATAAAAATATTTTAATAGCTATGAAAACATACTTGTAAGATTGAAATGGAAAAACGTGAGGCGCGTCCAACTCTAGCATCAATTATATATTGCATGTACCCCAAAGGAAATGGCCCAAAAAAGCCCAACTACTCTGGAAAGCTAGATCCACAATGGAGGAAAAATGAGCACCATTATGGTGCTACAAGCGAATTTGCATCACACTAAGGGCGCGTCTGCTACCATTAGCAATAAATTCGCTGATGACAAAATATCTCTTGGCCTTATTTAAGAACATTGGGTTATTAGCGGACAAATCAAAGATCTACGGAATAAGGCAAGTAATTTAATTTTTAAATGCAGGGAGCCAGCGCCAAGGGCGGCTTAATCAAAGTCGAGTTTTCACATTCTCCACAATGGGGGTGTCTGTGTCAGTGACTACAGCTAAGAGCTGTCCGCAAGTAGATGTTTTTTCTCCCCTTCGGTGGTCACTCATCATATCCAATCTTCATAGATCAGGCTAAATGGAAGAGAAATGGGACCTATCATCTTAAAGGGCACTACATTAGAGTACTCCAGTGTTATTAAATATCTCAGAGCCAGAGGTGCCATACGCACCTGCCCTACGACTGCATTAGAACCGTATGTAGAACTTTCATTTCTGCCAATCTTCATTAGGAAGATGGCCGCTAGATGAGCTATCAAGTTGCAACTAGAATATGGGTACAAGTCAGGTGACTACGTGGGACACCTGAATATTCTGGACTCAATTCCTGAAAGGGACATGTTTTGTACAATCCCTGACACCATGCCCAGGGAGTACTGTTTCGGTAGGTTATTTGAGGTAAAAATATTGGACTGAGCAATCTGGTCTAATGGTGCAGGTGTCCAGCACTGGACAATAAAGGTCTGGTCTGGTACACAGACGGATCTTAGAGGGATTCTGGAGTAGTCGCTGGACCCAACACCAAAGTCTCAATACCAATGGGTAAGAGAGTACCACTGTTTTCCAAGCGGAACTCCATGCCATTGAGGTCTGCACAAGGATAGACCTGAGTAAGGGTGTTATAGGCACTACGATTTATATCTTTTCAGATAGTCTGGCAGCACTGAAAGCGCTATCGTTCAGCATAGTGCACTCTAAATCAATTAAATGCTGATACGATGCACTGCAATCTCTGGCAGGGATCAACAGGGTAAAAGTCGGTTGGATCCCTGGTGTTGCAGGCAACGAACATGCAGATGAACTAGCCAGGGCTGGTTCAGAATCTGCGTTCTTAGGACCGCAACCTTACTGTGGTATCAGCTGGGCTACCACTACAGCGATGATTAATAAATGGGGAAGGAAACCTCGTCTGGCTCACTGGGATAATATTCATAGGGCTTAGACAGTCCAAACGGTTAAACAGACCCTTTTCCTATAAGCAATCCTTGATCTACACAAAAGGATAGCATTAGAAAGCTAGAATGCAGTAGAATGAGTTTTCTTATAGGCCACCGGGGGTTGCGATATCATCTTAACAAAATTAATCTTATTATAAAATTATTTATAAAAGTGTGGGCTATTTATTGTTATATCTTTTAAAATTGTTAACTGGCATTCATTAATTTGTTGATGTTGATGTTGACATGATCGCAACGCATAATGCATAATGCTTAACGCATAATGCAATAGAATGAGAAACGAACAAGTTGAGATTTGAATGATGGAATCTGAATTCTTTATTAAAAGAAGCCGTTTTTTATACATATTGTCTAACAAAAATTGCATATTATCTAACTGAGAAAAGAACATATTTGATGAAAAAGTTATGTAAAAATCTACTTGACCCTTTTTACAATTTGAATGTAGCAGAATGCAAGTGCCTACATTCATATTCTGAGTCATAAATTAATAAAAATAATAACATGCATGACATTTGTGAGTGAGTTCTTATAGTGGTGCGCTAACAATTCAATGTGTGTGGATATTCTGGTTTGTATTTTGTATGCATATATGGTGTCTGCATTGATACACTACATTGCATTATCTTGTGTGTTTAATTTATAGATATATGGTGATTGAGTATTTATTTGACAATTCTTTGACAAAAAATTGAGCGCAAAAAAGGGGCGTGGCAATTCGAATAATTTCATAGATGCAGAACAATTCAGTCACAGTCACAATATGTCAATTTATCTCTTCTTTGCATTTAAAAATGTAAAGTTAAAACTTAATAAGAGGGTGCGGCTTGAAGCACTGCTAATGGATAGGTGAACTCATAACTGGGAATTAAAATAAAACACTATAATTCCAAAATAAAAATAAAAATCAAACTAACTCAAAGGCATACACGAAGCAGACCAATATTTCATCAATATCACCTAAAATTTACCTAATAAGTCTTTTATTATGATATTAGAGACGTTTTCTTTTAATTCTTTTAAGGCGTTGATAATATTGTACCACGGTTGTAATTCTAATTAACACGGACAAATTCTTTCCATCGAAAATCATACGGAACCCAAGAAACGAGATACTTTTACTATAACCCTCAAGTTTCAGGTTAAAAACTCATTTCGCACCGGAAATACGACATTGTCTGGTATTTCTACTTTTACAAAACAAAATCACTTAGGATCAGCTTAACTAATTTTTCTAAATTTCTAACAATTGAACAAAACACACTAATCCAGTTGAGATAACCAATCGAGGCTATACTTATTGTCAGCCGTCTAAGTGCCAAAAAGTAAATTCCAGTGAATGAAAGCATTTTTGTTGTTGTTCCTCAGTGAGTGTCGGTTGACGAATTGTCTTCTAATGATATTCAATAACATCGATAACACATTGAAGATATATGACACTCAGAGGCAGGTAGGTAAGAAGGAAGAAAACCCTACAAATATATAGGAACCTTTTTCAACAACGGCTAACGAAACGAAAGATGAGACAACCACATATAATATATTATCTCTATATAACCAATGGATGACATGTAATTCACAGGAATACCATGGCAAACACCAGAGACGAGTGAGTTAGAACAAAAAGGATAAACCAATTCAAGCAAATCAAAGGAATTTATGCGTCCAATGGATGAATGCTGCAGTAGAGATGGTAAATTGGGAAAAAGAAGAACAAAAATAAATTTCTCGCAGTCAAAAAGGAATTCCAATCCCTAAACAAAAGGTGAGTTTCGTTTGATTCCTTTTCATGGTCGAGGACGAGAATTTTGAGTTGTTCGGCACTTTCGCTCTCTGGCGATATATAGATGCAGGAGAAACGTACTCATGAAAGGTAAAACTGATTTTGATAAAAAAAAAAAAAAAAAAAAAAAAACAACAACAGCCAGCATGACATGACATGAGACTGTGGGCCAGAAGATATAGCGACGACGGGACGCAGACTCTGTTTTTAATCCTTCACAACAGGTAGACAACTTGAAATTTTGGATTTGGCTGTTCGATTAGTCAGCAGAGCGTAACAGCAGTGATGTTTTCATGCTTGAACTTGAATGCTTCCTTCATTCATAACAAAAATAGCAACTGAGTTGATTATTGGAATACAAAGTTTTACTTGAAAATTAAAACCAAAATTTTGAGCCTAAAGCATATTTTATGGGTTTCAACGGATTCCCATCTGTTCAACAATTGTCACAACATTTGTCGAGGTCACAACAAACAACAAGGCCATGGACAAAATACGTATACCAAGTGACGTGCCAGCCGGCTCTATTTGTCCTTCTAAACTAACTCTCCGTCTGATGCTCCTCTGAACACAGTTCTCGTGGACAAAAAAAAAATTTTCACCAATGGCATAAATGGTGGAGTGGAGTTTTGCTAAACGAATACCTTGTGCTTCTGCTCTGTTTTGTCCGCTGTTGCAGGCGCAGCAAATATGGTAGCCGCGTACATCAGCCATGCACAGAGTGAATGCCTGCTCTGTCGAACGGTCGGTTGAACTGTCGAGCGTACGCATTCATCCCATTCGCATCTCTCATCTTAGTATCCCATCGGATCCGCCGCATCGACCGAAACTATGACGATGATGACAAACAAGGATTCCAGAGTCAGAAAACCTGCATTCTTTTGGATAATTAAAACCACTTAAGATGGAATTCTGAATCAAAATCAACATCGGATGTCCGCGCAGTGTGTGTCTCGACTGTCGAGCGGCCAGCCGTCTACCTTGTTGCCGCTTGTTGTACGATGGGTACAAGCGCAGGCGCATCAGATCGCAACGTAGAAGTGCGCTTAAGCCTTCCCAGCAGCGATCTCGTTCATCATTTTTGGGAGAATGCGTTTAGGCTTTGCGAGTAGTGCCTGCATGTGTGTTTGCATGTTTGTGTTTTTCTTTTTTGTTCGCTCCTTTAACGCTGTCTTCTTTTCACTCTTTTGCGCTTCAACAGTGCACCGCGAAATTTGCCGATGCCGTCGCGCTATTACAAGTATATTGACGAATTTTTCAGGAAGCCCACAAATAGACAGCTGTATCATCGCAACAGGCGCAAAGTCGCACAGAATTAACAATCCATATACATATGTTGGTCAATTAAAAAATCCAAGAGACATTTTTTGCGAACCCAATTCCTGTTCGAACTGTCTCTGGCAGGCTGGTTGGCTGACTGACTGGCTGGCTTTTGGGAAGGGATAATGACAGAAAAATGCCCACGATGATTAAAAGGGAGCAAGTACCTTGTGTGCATACCAACAGTACGTTTTTCGATGGTTTTCCCCTCTGCGGGGTGATCATGCGGTCATCATCTTGTATAATTACTCTACAGCTTCGATGACGAAAGATGATGGAATCTTTGCTGCTGTGGGCCACTTTATCGGCAACGAGTACGACGCTGTGACTTCTTTGAGAAAATGCACGAAATTGTTCCGATGTTGCACACAAAAATGTTTGGAATCTTTTGGACAGCAAAAGAGATATGTTACTGAAGCACGCATTTAAAACCTAAAACCAAAGAAATTCATCAACGAAAGAATACACTATTGTAGCTATGCCGCTGTGTCGCTGTAGCGCAGTAACAATTAAAATTAACAACAAAAACAACAGCAAAAACTTGAAATAAGAAAAAAACACAAATTTGCGACTCAACTGGAAGCTGAAATTAAATAAATTAATGCAAAGATTTTCATTTTTTTGTTTGTTTGTCTGTTTGGTTGCGAATGTTTCGCTTTGGGATGGGAGAAGAAGTAGAAGTAACCGAAACTCATCAGGGGAACAAAAGACTTAAGCGACAAACTCGAAATTACAGTCCAAAAAAACGAGAGGCCTCTGGAGTTGTGCTGTGCAGATCTGCTCTCCTTCAACATAATATTCCTCCAATATGACAACGAATGGAGCCACTTTGGAATTTTTGATCGATGATGATGGACCATTTTGACCATTGGGTGGGACGCGGCAACGATGCATTTTTAATTTTCGTTCGTTCGTCCGCCCCATATTCAGCGAGTGTTAATGCATGCGCTCCCTGCCCACTGTCTGTCGGTTGATGAACCGCGATGGATGGCAGAGTGAAATTTGAAGTTTGCCCACCATCCAGAATCTACTCTAATAGGGAGAGGACAAAGAGAATGTCGAATAATTTGAATTTTTCCATGGAAAAAAGCTTTGCGACTTATATATGTGTGTGTGTCTTTGAGTGCAGCTAATGGGGGAAAGAAAATGTTGTCAACTGTCTTCTTCGTTTTTTTCTTACGTTGGTTGCGGTGAAATTTCGAAAGCATCGCTTTACATCGTTAAGGAATTTTCGATCGTTAACTAACGGATACGGATTCATGGAAATCCTCTGTCTGGACTAAATGCTCATTAGACATGGAGTTGGAAATTCTATTTTAATTGTGTAGTAATTTTTTCAAAAGAAATATGAAACACACACAACAACTATTCGCCAATATCTAAAATATATCATTTTATGGTACATCGACTATTTTCCGTTCAGCGTAATTTGCTTTGTCACCACAAAAAAAAATTGCGAAACAATAGAAGCATTTTTCATATAAATTATATTAGCCATTGAATTTTTAATGTAATAAATCATCCCCTGCCTAAGGGCATCGCATGCAACGAAGGAAGAGATTGTGCTGCAGCCAAAGCGCGGCGTTCATAAATCCCTTTGGTGCACGCACTGTTCTGCGTGGCTGGACCACTGAAATTTCCTTCTGCACCTTCTGTTGCACAGAGTTCTGCTGCCTCGTTTCCTGATTTGCCTAATCGTCCGGGAGACCACACTAATGTGATTTTGTTGTTTTTGGCCAGTTCTTTTAAGTGGCAGAAGCAGCTCCACGTTGTTTTAGAATAAAAGACTGGACCATTTAGTGCTTGAAAGTATGCCTGACTGTCTGAGATCACATAGATCTCGGTTCTTATGTACTTTCTTTTAGTTTAGTACATTCCAGGAAGCAGGCTTCTATTGCTATAGTTTCTGCCTGGAATACTGTTGGAGATCTACCTAGGGGTATTCGTAATGTGATTCTGGGTCCGAATACCTCTGCTCCGGTTCCTGTGTTTGTTTTTGATCCGTCTGTATATCAGATGGATGAATGGTTTGGAAGGGTACTTATGATATTTTCTACTTGATTCCATCCGGGTATTATAATCGTAAAATTCCTTTTGAAATTAGTTGTTTTTATCACTGTTAGTGGTTGGACTGTTACATCTTCCAAATCTGTTTTGGTTATGATGCTAGAGTGTCCTGGTTTGTTTGCTTTAATTTACTTAAAAATTTTTAGTTGTGTGGCTCTTGACCCAGCCTCGCTTTTGATGTGTATATGCAGGGGTGGAAGTCCTAGAAGTTTTTCCAGAGCTGCCATTGGGCTGCTCTTTACTGCACCCGTTGTACTTAGACAGATTAGTCTTTGTATTTTGTTCAGTTTTGAGTGTGTCGTTGATTGCTCTGTTTTTGGCCATCAAAGCAGGGCCGCGTATGTGATCCCAGGCCTAATTAGCCATAAAGTAATTTGCGGGTTCATTCCCCACGTTTGGCTAAACATGCGTTGATACGTAAAGTAGGCTTTACTAGCTTAGTTTGTAATATATGATATGTGGGGGTTCCATGTTAGTTCTTTTTTCAAACCTCTAAATATTTGGCGTCTGGCATTTATTGAATGATTTT
The DNA here is from genome assembly GCA_947095585.1 of Nephrocerus scutellatus. Lineage (NCBI taxonomy): Eukaryota > Metazoa > Arthropoda > Insecta > Diptera > Pipunculidae > Nephrocerus > Nephrocerus scutellatus. The sequence goes on along the minus strand of OX352762.1, from coordinate 108,485,711 downwards.
GCCTTGGAATTATATTACTGGGAGCGTCACTCTGTGCCCTTTGGTGAATAGGGTGCAAACTATCTCGTCAGGATTGACGCTAAGGCCAATCTTTTTGCACCAGTCTTTGACTAGTTTGAGAGCAAATTGCATACGATCTGTTATCGTGCTCCCGAATTTGCCGCGAACTACTATAACTAGGTCATCTGCATAGCAAATATTTGTTAGGCCGTTGTTTGCTAGCCTAACGAGCAGCTGGTCCATCACTAATAGCCACAGAAGGGGCGATAGGACACCGCCTTGTGAATAGCCTCTGGTTGCCGTTATTGTGATGCTTTCGTCGCCGAGTGAGGCCTGAATCTTCCTGGTTCTTAGCATGCCAGGATAGAGGAGTCGATGTCCCTTGATCCAGCTTGTGTTATAATTACTTCGAAGCTTGTGTTGTCAAAAGCGTCTTGTATGTCAATGAAGGCGCATAATAACATTTCTTTGCTTCGAAGTGTATCTTCGATTTCGATTGTCAGCTCATGTAGTGCTGTTTCCGTCGATTTGCTAGTATGATATGTGTGTTGATTGGTATTTAAGGGAATTCGTTGGAGCGCGTTCGACCTTATGTAATGGCCTATTATTTCCTCCATGGACTTTAGAATGAAACATGTGAGGCTGATAGATCTATACGACCTAGTATCCTCGGGGAAGAAAATACCTCTCAAGCACCTTGGAATGTATTATAGGCTGTAGCTGGCTCTGTCAAATTTAACGAGTAATGATTCAATTAATTCTATACCTTGCTGCAGGAGGATTGGTTACAGCCCATCCCCACCTGAGACTTGTATGGGCCGAATGACTTCATCACCCAGCGTATGATTTCTGGTGAGAAGATGCTGGCTGAGCGTCTGTAGGCCTCGGTCGAAAAAAGGTATGGGTGCATATTTATATCCTCGTATGCGTCTTGATTGTCTAGTATGAGGCAGTTAGAAAAATTACTTTTAACCAGACATTAAAGGGTTTCTTGTTTAGAGGATATAAGTTCACTGTTTGGTTTCTTTACAGAACCAAGTGGATTCTTGTGATTATGGGAGAGATCTTTGCGACAAAGTTTGTAGTGCTCTTGTTTCCTTGTAGCGCGAGCGTCTCTAAGGATATCGCGGCTTATTGTATTAAACAAGCCATAGTTATTGGCACCAGATTTTGCTGCCTTAAATTCTTATTATTATGTAAAGATTGCAATACATCTAAGTAGCTGTCTCGTCTTTCCTGCACACGAAACACTAATTCGGATTTTAATTTCTTGCTTAAGTTTGTATTTTACTCGGATAACTCATCCAATATAAATTTTATTGTAGCATCGGCACTCAATAATGTGCAGTCTCTTGTGCACATTATTTCTACAGCTAATTTTATGGGCAACAATAACGCGATTATGTCCTCAATTATTTTAAATTCATATTCTGAAAATCAAATGTTAATATTTATGTCAATCATACTCTTCTGAATGCAATTTCGCAGAAAAAGAAAGCATTCTAGCATAGTCAACTAACTGTTCCATCCAGTTTTAGTATCGATGATTTATGATAATTCCTTGTTAAACTTATATTTGTATACGTATTTTTGGATAAAATCATTATTTTAAGGTGATCGTCGAAACAATTTAACCACTTTTCGAACTTTATGGATAATTGGATATATATGTTTATTATTTGTTACATCAATTTCATCAGTTGAATCGTTGACAATTAAAAAACCTTCTATAAATGCATCGTCAGTTTCAGATTCAACTTCTTCCGCTACATCCGAACCATATTTTTCTACGACAATCGATTCATCCTCGCTGTCGGTTTATTCGCGTTCAGATAAGTGTTGATTATATACTATTTTTACGACAGCTAGTTGCAATCCATAGGCAAAGCACAATTGGTGAACTGAATTTACATTTTTACCAAGTTTCTTCATTACTGATGCCCGTCTGTTATAACAGCGACAGTATTTGAGATATCTTAACCGAATTCTTTCAATTTATTTTCTATTAACTGCAAGCATGTCTCAACTGACAAAGCTCCTTCCATTCGAGCTAGGCCCAAATTCTAAAACTTTTGTGAAGCATTTTTAGGCGCGCCGGTTATCAAAATCAGCGGTGTCGTCCGAGTGGGAGACAAGGTTAGTAACCACTGCACCAACGACTCTCTTAAGTAACTTCACTTTTGTAGAATGAGAGACAGTGCGTAATATATTTTTACGAACCTAATCAGCAATTGACGATTCTTTAGAACTGTTGAACAATTTGACTGGCATAAATTCAGTCATTTCCATTTTAGTCTATTTCAACTGTCTGTTATTAAGTCTATGCGTTACAATGTAAGGCGGCTTTATGTATTTTGGGACAATCAACATAGGTCTAAACTTCTCCATCCATTGAATAATTCATTAACTCCTTCTGACTAACTCTTTGTATGAATTTGAGCTAAGTCAACTCTGTACTATTGAAGTTGTCAAAAGCAGCGACATCACTGCAATGTTAGGTTAGGTAAAGTTAAGGGGGCTGTCAGTGAAACCGACACACTTAGACCAGTAATGGTCCATTGTGATATCCATCATCATCACTGCAATATACTCCACCAAAAAATCATCTGCTTTAGAATTTCATCAGTTGTAAAATAGTTAGTGTTTTAAAGAACTTTTCCAAAAGCTTCCAACATATTGCACTACTAAGCAAAGTTAAAGGAGTTTTTTAAATTTAATGTTATATTCATAAATATTGATTTACATTACGACTTTTGATCTTTAACTTCTGCAACAAAGTCAACACTAGTAGTTCACCGATATAATCGACCAATAAGAGATTAGTTTTTATGCTCAAATCACAAATATAATTGAAAAATAAAATAATTTTGTAGTAGCACCTAATTGTAACTGAAACAAATTTACCAACTAATGCCTTGGGCATCGACTCATTTAAGGTTGGGTTTGAATAAAGATAGACTCCTTGATATCAACGATATTTTTTTAAGATAAAATTTGAAGCTAATGTAACCTGCATATTTATGACAAAGTTGCAACTTCGGCTGAAATACTAGAACAGATCTCAACAGAGCGGAATAGCGCAACTAAAAATGGTAAACTCGCAAATGCCAGCGGCATTTCAAATAAAACTCAGTCACGAACCAAACAAACAAATAAACTATCAGCGGTACTGAGCGGCACCTTGGCTTTTATACAGTTTTTTTTTTAAAAGTAAATAAAAATCATAACCAATTTATAGATGTACTTTTTATTCCTTGCTCGTTATATGCTGCATAGAGTGCCGCTTTATTAAACTCAACTCAACTCTTAGGCTTTCTTATTTTTAGTTTATACCTCTGCCTAAGTAATACATATATTTGAAACTGTCATAAAAATTGGTAATAAAATTTCATCCTTTCCTGCTCGTAACATCCCGTGGTATTTACGTTCGTACAGATAAGCGACATTATCATGAGCGCAGTAACAGTAAGAGCAGCAGCAGCGCAGCGCGTTATAATCGACAACATCAATTTGTGTCGCAAAACAAACACCATCGCACACCATCGTAATCACACTCGTAAAACACACAAAACACACATAAATGGGCAATAATTAAAAATATTTGCTTTTCTCTATTTGCCAGAGACTGAGAATGCGATTGGGACTGTGACGACGTAGCACAAGACTTAAACTTCTTCCTCGACAGAACGAACGCGATAAGGAGAGTCTCTGGATAACCTATCCGCTCCCTGTTGGAGCTTTGCAGTCGAAATTTATCTGCAAACAAAAAGTGGATAGGAGTAATATCAAAAAAGAGAGAGATAGTTTGTCTGGTTCGCTGAGAGAAACACTGCGATAGCCCGACAGCACATAACAAACTGTGAAAAAGATAAAATTCTGAATTGAGATACTCTCTATAGAAGATCGACACATAGAAAAAAATTAAACAAAAATATACTAACAACAAAAACAAAACACAGAGATGACGATACCCATTGGATTGAAAAAACACTTAACAAGGATATTTTTCTAACGTTATCGCTGTTAACCTGAGTAACAAAATTCCATCATCTTATTCGTTTTATTGATTTTTGTTGTTACCTCTCGTTTTCTCGCTTCAACACTTTCCCAATATTTCAATTCACATTCTATCGTATTTCATGATTTGAAAATTAATAGATTTTTCTATCTTTACCTTAATTTACCTGCAAAATAGGAATTTACTTCTTATCGAGTTCGCTACTTAAGTCTTTTGTTGTCTTTTATAAAGAGCGACATTTTTTTGCATTTTTTTTTATTTTTGTTTCCAATTGCTGCTCTCACATTAAAATTCATATAAATTCCCAAAATCATTGTTCATAAAAATTCGTCGTTTCCCTCCATCCTCGCCTCGCATCCATCGCTTTGTTGCAACCTCGTATGTTAGTCTGGCAAAAACCATTCAGAACAAAGTCGATCCACTGTGACTAAGTGGTTGAACACCGAATAGCATTAGATGGAGACCCTCCCTATCTCTTCGGTCAAGACAAGTCGCACGCGGTCCATAAACGAGCATAAACCACATTTTTATTGCATCGTCTGCGCGTTTGCTTCTGAGAATCATATGGACAGGCAATAAGTACACATACACAATTGAAGACTTGGAATGAGAATGCGAAAGAGAAATAGTGAAAATACAACCAAGTGGTCAAAGAGACTCTTAAGCGGCGGCATTGGTGTTTATTTTTTCTTAGTGCGTTCGATAAATGTCGCAGATATGTTATGGTGAGAAAAATATCCAAAAAGGAAACCATGAAATATGAACGAAAGCGCATGTATGAGAAACGCAGAGCAGAAAAAATCACGAGACGGCAAAATAAAAACAAACAGCAAGAACTGGACGTGTTGCTGTTACTCGCATATGAGCACGAGCAACAAGAACAAATGCAAAACATCAACTTAACGAAGAAGACTCGAGACGAGGACGAGAAATTCTTGAAATTCAATGGAAAAAAAAGATGACAATGTTGACACAAGAAATTTCAGTTAAACAATCCATAGCCGGAGACGGATAGCGACAGCACATATAGAGAGAGTAATAGGCTGAGAGGTTACTCGGTGTAATCGCGTGTGTGCGTGTTAGCCCTAGGCAAACAGAGTGCGCGCATCAACCTTAAGAACTAGCTGCCATCGCCGATCAGAAAGTTGAATTCTTGCTGTTCTGAGTTGCGTTGAGAATTACTAAGCCAGCTGAATGCCTACTGTCGTCTGTAGATGGAAGGATAGTAATTATTATTGTAGCGCAGCCATCCATCGCACATTGCTGCGTGTATAATGCAATAAAAGTGAGAGGAAATATGGTTTTTTTCTTATCTTCCTTACAATTGTGAGAAATTCTCGCTGCAAACTGTAAGTGAAATACTATTGGCGAATTAGAATAAGAGAACGACAATACACTACACGTACACTGTAAAAAAAAAAGTAAGTTTAGCTCATGTGAAGCCAAAGAGCTAATGCAGCGAAACAATCCTCAAATCGGCTGTTTTGTGAGATATAGAAAAAATAAACAGACGCATTTTATGAAACGCGCTAACTGGTGGTAGTGAAAGGAGCGAGAAACGTTAGTTGTAGTAGTGAGAAACAGAAAAGTTTTATATTGAATTTTCTCTTTTGTTAGTTACCAATACATCTGTTTTGAGTACTTTTTTAAACAATGATCTGTACTTCAGTAAAACAGTTGGGCGTTCTGTAGAGTTTGATTTTGGCTCCAATGGTGGTGATACCACATAATTATATCATGTTGTACGTTTCAGTAATTAACAAGTGTAGGTGACATTCTTGAAAGGTTATTTGTCCGTGTCGCCACATACACATATGAAGAGTTCTGATATAGCTGTTTGGTTGGTCAGGAGTTGCCATTTGTGTGCTGGCGTAACAATTGACAATTAATTTTTTGTATCGGTGAAGTAAAGCTGTTACAATTTGAAAAACTTAACTATGCTATATAGGTCAAAATCAAAGAGGTGCTTATATTATGTCTAAGAAGAAAACATATTATTAATTCTATGAGTATTGGTTTTTGTTTTTGGCCTAGATGAAGAATTTGTTGGGTATTATTATTATTAATGGTAGTGGTCTGAGCAGCCTTGTGCACTGCGATCTCTAGATCTCTTGTGCATCCCAGAAGTTTTACCACATTAAGTGTTGGCTTAGTTTCTTTATAATTGTTACTATATCTACCAATTGATTGTTCTGGCATCCCTCCAGAAAACTATGTGAGCCTTGAAATTGTTTATTATTTTGCGGGTGAGGTTTGCACATATGAAAAGTATGTATTCTAGCGTACTTTTGCCTTGTTACAGAAACGAAAACTGTCCGTTTTCTCCATTTTTAATAGGATTAGAATTTGTTGGGTATTATTATTATTATTATTATTATAATTATTAATGGTAGTGGTCTGAGAAGCCTTGTGCACTGCGACCTCAAGATCTATGATTAGGTAATGGCATAGTTTCTTTATGATTGACACTATATCTACCAATTCGATTGGTCTGGCATCCCGCCCAGAAAACTGTGTGAGCCTTGAAAGCTTGTTGGTTTGTCCAATTCCAGTCGATGAGTCCCATTCCACTTTGATGGCATTGTTTTTCCACTCTTTGATCGTGTTATTTTGATGGCTTTTGGAATATGCAATGCTGGTTTCGGGGCTGTCTTGCTACCTTTGATATTTGAATATGTTGCATATAATATTGCAATTTTTTTCTGTAGCCTGTACTGGAGCTGGTGGGACTCAGTTCTACTGGTAAGGTATGCCAACAATTAGTAGATATGAACCGGTTATAAATGGGAAGGCGGTTAACGCCGATATATCCTAAGGGCTGACCAATGTTATAAGCCAAGTAAAAATATCCGCATCACTATCAAGCCCATTCAACATCTATAACGGGCTCCGACAAGGCCTGTGTCCTCTTCAACCTGGCATTGGAAAAATAGATCCGAGACTCTGACGTAACGGCGAGAGGAACGCAATCCTCTATAAGTCCATTCAGATACTGGCTTACGCAGACGATATTGACATTGTTGGGAGAAAACTAAGAGCTTACAGGACGCTTTTATCCAGATTGAGCGGGCCGCACGAAATCTGGGGCTGCACATAAATGAGAGCAAAACAAAGTACATGGTGGTCACGTCTGCGAGTAGAATATCCAACATTGGTTCCTCAATTCAAATAGTGGAACGCGAATTTGAAGAAGTGCAATCCTTTAACTATCGCGGGTCAACTGTAGCAGCCGATAACAGCATGGAACAATAAATACGCCCACCGTTCGTTGCTTAAAGCCAATAAAGCCTACATTAGTCTGTCAAGAATCTTCAAATCTAGGAATTTAACCATAAAATCGAAGCTACTGGAGTATAAGACAATGGTCATACCAGTACTTACATATAGATCCGAGACTTGGGTGCTTAGTAAAAAGCACTCTGACCTCTTAGCCACTTTCGAGAGAAAAGTCTTACAAAGAATTGTTGGCCCCGTATGTGAGGAAGGACGATTCCGGAGACTCTTTAATTATGAGATCTACGAGCGTTACCGCGATGTCGACATCGTGAATAGAACTGAACTCGGTAGACTCCGGTGGGCCGGACACCTAGCTCGCATTAACGAAGAGGATCCTGCTCGGAAATTCCTATGCGGTAGGATTTATTGAACACGGCAGCGAGGCCAGCAAAGCCTACGCTGGAAGGATGGCTTAGACCAGGACACCAAGAGTTCAGGGATGCCAAACTGGATGACATCGGCTCAAAATCGGGACCGGTGGAGAGACTTTTTGCGGTAGGCCAAGTCCGGACACCTGTTGTTGAGCCTAATATGATGATCTACATATTTCCAAAATATAGCACTCAATACCGTAGGTTTTTCTTGATTTTTTTTTAACTTTAATTTTAAAATTTAAATCATCCTGAAGGTTCGTTTGAACTTTCAACTTTTTTAATTTATAGTCCTCTATTATTAACAATGTTTAATAATTAATTAATAATTAAGCGCTACTACTTAAGGGTTAAATAAATTTAAGCTGGAATGAAATTAACGGTATCATTTTTATTTGTCAATTTTGTATGTAGCATTGAGATACGTGAAGAAATAAACCAACAAAGTTCCAAATAAACTTTCTATAAAGTTTTTGACCTCCTGCTTAAGTCTTTCTATTTGTAGTCAAAAAGTTACACTAAAAATTTTCATAACAAACAATAAATATTTATGATTTCATTTTTGTGGTTCAATTAAATCACAGCTTGTAAAGTTTCTAGCATCTAAATTGAATTGCTTATCTACGGAAAAGATTATTTTTTCTCACTTCAAATCTCCAAGACATTTACTCCTCTGTTTAAAACAAACAATGCCATATGAACAAAGGTACAGTGGTGCCACAGTACTTATCACATCAGGGGTCTCACATATCACTATAAAATGTAAGAGAAATATTTCTAAAGAGAATATAACCCTCTTTTATGTCTGCAAAGTAGTTCCATTTAGCCAGCAATTTACACTTCTCTCGAGCTCACTTAATAGCAGTAATTTTATGTTTCGTTGCAGTCTAGTCAATAAATTGGAAAATAAGGTGTTCCATAATTTCCACAAACTGTTTTACTTGCTCTCTGTCTTACTCAAAAAATGCTCACATCATTAATAGCACTCCTAATAAAAAGGAACAAGTCACACAATAACTTAGCATGACAACAAAATGAAAAGAAATCAAAAACAATAAAGTAACCACCAAATAATTCCCAAGATCTCGCGAGAACTCTTTAGGTTAATTCAACAACTTGAACGCAAAACGATCGCGATCGATCCTCCATAGCTTCTAATAGTTCCATAGCTCCTCCAATGTGTAAGTGCTGCTACACACTAAGCGTGTCAGTCTTTTAATTTTTTACACCTGATGAGTAGCAGAGCGGCAGAGCACACAACAATAACAACAACAATTCATTCACACCAACCAAAGTCAAATTGCGGATAAAATAATAAACTGTGCTGTGCTGCAGCGATCATAAAAATCATGAAAGACTGGTTCTCACACAAACACGCTCACAAATGTCTCTCCGAACACAATGAGATTCGTTTTAGCTCGAACACAGTTCACAGATCACGTTTCAGAGTTTCAGACTTCCACTTTACGCTTACCTGACCACTGCAAGGAATCAACTCACTGAATTTAGTCTTTAGTTGAACCTCGGCGAGATCGGTACGGCCTTTTGTTTTCGCTCTCGGGAGATACAAATTTTTGCAAAAATAAAGCAGCCTTTTTTTGCAAATCAATCAAAGATTTCCAATTCGAATAAGATCGGTAGTTCGTTCGTTTGAAATATTTACCATTTGCCACTTGGATATATACCAAAACAACGAACTGATCTTGTGTTTTGACAAAAATACAATTGAGTTTCCTTTAAGAAATCATCCATTTCAGCATTAGTTTTAATCAAAACGCACATGTGAACATTCTCGTAACTGCATGAAAATTTGGCAAGATCATCGGACTGTTTGTGTCATAAAATACCAAAAGTATTAGTTGCAGTGTAGTGTTAAAATTTCCATTAATTTTGCCATTGACAGCACTCAGGATAACATCAATAACCTCAACACATGATCGCGCACGTGATCACTTAAAGCTACACAAAAAAATCGATCTTGCAAAAGTATTTCAGTGTAAAAATTGTAAATGAAATTTCAAAAATAGAAGAAAAAAGATAGAATTTACCAAGTGATCGTCGTACAGTGATCGTTTAGTGTTCGGATAGCAACAAGTATTGCACCTAGTGAAGCGTAGGAGTTAAGAAGTGCGTGAATCAACCCAGAAAAACCGTCGACGATCGCGGATTGCCGATCGCGCCAAAGTGTTAAATTCAGTTCGTGCACTTCTGCGACGGTACTCTGCACAGAGTTGAATCCTTGGCTAAGAATTGTAAAATAGTGTTGTATCGAACGCTCAGCGCCTTCGTCGTTATTGTCGAGACGTTCATCCTTATTTTGCCATTATCACCGACATCATCATCATTGGAATTTCAGTTTCGTTCGTTTACGGTCGTTCGTTTAGCAACTGTGATCCGTTCAATTTGGTACGAAGGGATCATCAAACAATAACACGAAGTATCAGATGAAAAAATAAAAACAAAAACCAAACCGAGTAAGAAACGATCATTTTCCTTCGCTTGCCGTTATCACTGCCAAGCGATCAATTTATTGAAAAAAAAACGCGCGCGCTCGCGCTCAAGTCATATCCTAGACGACCTAGACCATTCCGATGGACAAAATTTTCGTTAAAGCGCACATCATAAAAGTGAGTGAGGAATAAAGTATTATACAACAACAACAAAAGTACAAGTGATCGTGCAGAAAATAGATCGATAAAGTGCACCGCGCACAGTTTAGGCCAAGAAATGTATCCTTGGAAACTACCGCCGCGATCGAGCAATAGCATGAACAAGAAGTAACCTCCGTCGCGTCGCGATCGAAATTAATTTCAAAGATCACGAATTTTTAGTCCGATATTGAGTTCGAAAAAAAAAAAAAAACAAAACAAAAGTAAAAAATAATAATAATAATCCCAATATAACAACGTTGAACCGAATACCGCTTGCACATCAAGCATCCAACAATTCGCCGCAATCCCCCGGACGAGACCACATTCAGCGAATCATGTACGACATTAAATCAATAGAATTTGGCCAGCAGAAGCAACACAGCAACATAAACAGCAACAGCAGCAATAGTATTTGTAACAGTGGAACAGCTAACTCGAACTTCTTGACCAGTTTTGCATTATTCGATCAATATCCGTTTGAGGCCGCAGCGAAGGGTGAAGGGACTTGCAGTGGTGGTCCACCCTCGTCGCTGTTGACGAAAGGAACTACTTGTAGCATCATCTCCCCCAGTACCGACGGTTATCTGACTTCTCTCGAGTCGTCAGCCAGCTGTAGCAGCACTAGCACCAGCACCAGCACCAGCACCAGCACCAGCGTCTGCAGTTTGTCCTCGTCATCCTCTCCATTCAGCGGTGATTCAGCATCACATTCAGCACAAATGACACTGATGTCACTGCGGCGCCGGCGGATATTCCAGCGTCAAGCGTGCCTCCTTAGCATAGTGGCAGCATTCATTTTTGGTCTTGCTCTGGGAGTCTTCATGCCAATGGTCGGACTGACAAATATATTGTCGGGCACGTCCGGCATTATGATGCCCACGGCGGCTGCGACGACGAGCACTTTATCAGCGACGACATCAATGACAAATCGAAGTCATTTAGCTCTGGTTCAGCAATATACTCGTCAAAGTAGTAGATTGCCACATCCGCCATCGGATTTTCCCACGATCTATGAGTTGAGAGACGGCGGCGGCGAAGAAAAGGTAGCGGGTCCTAAAGGTGGCCAACCTTTGGCTGGCGCTGCGGTATCTCCATCCGAGAAAAATCTTTTTTCGGTATCGTTCATCAAGGAGAAAGAACTTCCCGCCGAGGAGGTCTTCCGCAATGCGTTCCACTTGGAACAGGATAAAACCGCCGAGGATTCAATGATCGTGAAAAAGCTTGATGCGAGTGATGGTAGCATCAAGGAGTTCCGCGTGCAGCGTACTTCCGATGGCCTATTCCGGAAAGGACCCGAGAGACGTCTCTCGAAACCGTCAGTAGCTGAGCAAGTTCTACACGATTCTAGTGTCACCGGAGATGGTGGTAACTTTGCTGTCGATTTCATTCCAATTGCCCAGCAGATCGTTCAGAATGCACGCAATCAACAAAATCACGGCATTATCCAGGGTGACATTTACTGGGGTGATCTGGTGGAGCAAGCTTTGCCGAAAGGTTTCACTTCTCGCGATGCTGACGCCTGGAACGCCTATGTCAAGGCGGGAGTTGTCACACACCTAGAAACGGGATGCGGCCGTATGCAGAACCGCCTTGTTGTATTTGCCGATGGGACGCGTGCCTGTGCTCGCTATCGTCAGAACACCGACCAAATCCAGGGTGAGCTCTTCTCGTTCTACCTGGGACAAGTGCTGAATCTGACAAACCTAGCACCCAGCGCTGCCTCAGTAGTAGACCTGGACTCAGCAACGTGGTCGACAGCAGTGCAGGATATTACGAACGCACAGTGGAAGTCCGCTCGACCAGTGGTACTCACCCGATGGCTACCCGACCTGGAACCAGCCGGCATACCGACACCATTCCAGCCGCTCGAACGCCATTTAAATAAATACGATGTTTGGAATATCACGCTGGGCACTGCTGCTGGCAGCAATGCGTCGTCGTTTGCATCGCATTTGCCATCAGCGATCAGATCAATTGGAGTTGCAGACGAAAGCCAAAAGGGATTACTCAAACGGTTGGGTGCTGCCACCAGTACAGATCGCGTTTATCAATCATCGCCGCCATCACCACAGTTCGCAGCATCCGTTTCACATTCTGCTCCACCAGCACCATCTCCATCACCACCTCCGCTTAACTCGACGGTGCTGCAGCGGTTAATTGAATTGGCACAATGGTCGGACTTAATCGTTTTCGATTATTTGATCGCGAACCTCGATCGTGTCGTTAATAATTTATACAATTATCAATGGAACGCCGACATTATGGCCGCGCCGGCGCACAATCTCGCCCGCCAGACCAACTCACAGCTGCTGGTGTTTTTGGACAACGAATCGGGCCTGTTGCATGGCTATCGCCTGCTCAAGAAGTACGAGGCTTATCACGGCCTGCTGCTGGATAATCTATGCGTTTTTCGCCGGCCAACCATCGAGGCGCTGCGCCAGCTGCGGGAGTACGGTGCCGGCCGTAGGCTACGCGAACTCTTCGACCAGACAACTAGTCATCAGATACGCGATGTGTTGCCATCTTTGCCAGATAAATCGATAAAAATCCTCATCGATCGGATCGATCGTGTCCTGGGGCAAGTACAAAAGTGTCGCGATTTATTTTCAGATAGATAATAAAAGAGGGTGGGGTGGTAGGTGGTGTGGCACCCAGCTATTCGAGCTGAGGCCGCGAATATTGCCAAATTGCGTAATCGATCGAGATCGATATTTATAATAATTATTATATTTCTATAAAATTTAATTACAATTTAGGCTAATTTATTATTATATTATTTCGATTGTGTATTGTTGTCCATTTGTATATGTTGTAAGTGTTTGCTTAATATTTAATTATTAATTTATTATAAATTCTTAATTCTCCCTTTCGAATGTTTCTTATCGATTGCTTTTGCATGTGACTGAGGTATAAACATAGGCGCCATTCTGTGGAGACAAATTTCTTTTTTAACGATCAAATAGTTCTATGGAACACAGTTTTCCTATAAAGGGGTTTAAGGGTTCATTAAGTCATTGCAAATAGCTGTTACTTAGTTACTATGACATAGTAGAACTTTAAGTCTCCAAATTAAGTTTCAGTTCATTCGCTCAACTCACCCCTTCATAGAAGAAGGAATACTAACAAAACATCCATGCTTCTGTGTCTAAAACTAATTTGTTCCTTTACACTTTTTAAATTTTGTTGAGAGTAAAAACAGAGGGCGAACTCTAAAACACATAAATGTTTTATTCATATTTTGAAATGTGACAAATATTACATAGCATATAAAATCGCAGTGGTTCATTATGGTACGTTTTGAGTACGGAAATAATGGATCCTCGAGATCGTGTCACAAAATTGGTGCCATATTTTACCGAATAAATGAACCGAATGTGAAACCGCTATAGCAATATATATATATATGAGTAGTTACAATTAAAACTACGTGGATGATTATTGGAAATAGGGTGTATTCAAGTAACACTGCGACCCATGCGGATCTTTTGCGCTTTGAGGACAATGCATGCCCATCCCTACAATATCCCTTCTATACTTATATTTCTTAGGAACTTAATTATATGGAGTGTGTTCAGGAAATATCGTGCAGACTCCGAGATGGCGTGGGTTTCTCTATGATCTCTCCTCGGTCGAATCGATGCTCGCGATTCGTTTAGAAGATTACACGAGGTCTATTCCTTTCTCCACAAAGCCTGCTGAATAAAAACTACTTTCGTCAGCTTAAAGTATTTTTCACATATATAGATGCACACACTCTATACAGGAGGCCAGAACTGGGCCAATATTGTGGAGCCAAATATGATGATAATACTTATGTTCGGGAATACATTTTCCAAACAGTATAGATAGGGCGGCAAAGCAAAATTTAGAACTCTGTTGTAAGACCTATGAACAGGTTCTCATCTTTCTTAAGCAAACCAGCTAAGAACCTTTACATCTCTCCTCGGTCGAATCGATGCTCGGGATTCGTTTAGAAGATTACACGGGGTCTCCACAAAGCCTGCTGAATAAAAACTACTTTGGTCAGCTTTAAAGTATTCTTCTTTTTACGATCTCAAAAAATTGCACCGATATGTATTATATCATATTATACAAAGTTTAGCATTTCTATTATTTCTGTTGCTGTATTTCTAAGCAAAGAAAAATCCGCTGATTTCTAAAATAGCCTTAGCCACAGTTTTAGTGAATGATATCAAGGCATAAAATCTAAGATACTTTATTAGCTCATATTTAAAAATAAAAATTAGGAACGAATAAGATGATTGAGACCCATCATCGTTGAAAAATATGAACAAATTAGCGATGACAAATTTATTCATCATCTCTAGTTATCAATCGATTGAAGTAATCGTTATTTGTATGTATATGTGTCGCACGGACTTGATTGATGCGGATGATTGCGGAAATATGAAAATGATTTTCATTTTGCATGGAATGAACTGAGATCTCACTGACTATGTACGATTGAAACATTTCATTAAAGACTAAAGCTAAGATTAGACTGGGTGACAAATTCGCAAATGTTTTCGATCAAAATTGCAATTTTCTGTCACAAGACTATTTGGCAAATTGTATCCGAATGCTGTACTATACTATATGCTAAAATTTCAAAGTTTTCTTTATAAATATCTGAAATACCCAGCGTTGCCTGGCTGCCCCTACTACACTGTCCCCAGCATACTCACCCTCACCAAACTGAACACCAAGACCCTCTAAGACTCATCTAAAGATACCACCAAACCCCCTCCATCCAACAATCTATCAATCAAATGCACGATCTTCGAGTCAATCTCATACAAACAATTCCTAAGCACCCACCACATCAACCTGCTCAACACTATTACCACACTAATCCCTACAAACATTCACCCAAACCGTCCCCACCATATTCCAAAGTTTACGCTATATCGAATTAACGGTATTCGAGTTAGCCACGAACAGACAAACAGATATACTGACGAAGTTTAATTTTTATATATTAAGATATACGATTTCTAATAATTTTGTGTATAATGGTTTGACAAATAAAAGGGGCCCATGGCAAACGATTCAAGTGTTATATAGGAATATTCGAAATTTAGTTCTTTAAATAATGAATAGAAAACAGCGATATGTAATATGATTTAGGCGATTCTCAGCTGGTTCATCGCATAGCAATTCATCGCAAGCAATTCATCGCAAAGTGGTAATTCATCGCGCAAGAGAAGTATTTTTGATCGCGAATCATATGGCAGTCTGTCCATATTTTTCAAAAATGCTTTTTAAAAGTATAAATTCCTATCTAAATATAAATTAATTGAGTGAACTCTATTTACAGTGTGTCCATACGGGGTCTGGGTAGTCGTAAATTCAATTTGTTATAAACGGTATTTATTTAGAAAAATATTGCGATGAATTGCTGCCGCGATGAATTGTTGCTACGATGAATTGCTATTCGATGAATTGCTTGCTATGAAGTGCTTGCAATGAATTGCCAGCGATTAATTGCTATACGATGAACCAGCCGGGTACGGATTTTAGCAGCATATATACTGGAGAAGGTATACGAAATCGTTGGTGATTTCCTTGCCGTCCAGCGGGACGGGACACATATTACTGCATTCATGCTTGAATTGCGGTATGAAGAGCCAGATAATATTCTACCGAATTCGCTAATCACTAATGCATTACCAAATTAAAGTTCGATGAAGAGGTCGGCGACTGCAGGTTTTAATTTTTCCGGTAAACATAATCATTTCGAAAAAACTACAGTTGATTTTACTTACTACCTTTTTTTCTAACTTTGATAAATTACATTTAAATGCAACGCTTAAATTCTACCACTTTTCTCTACAGTCTACCAAATGGTCGCATCTTAGCTATGCTGCCACCTTTTGATAATTCAAAATTAATGAAACAGCAAACGATCATCAAACACGGTAAAATGTTGTCAAGCAGTTGTGTTCAGTGACTTTTTACTAGAATGACAATTTCTATTGCATATAGCAACACAGTTGTCTGTATCAATTAACGCTCGTCTTTACAGCAAACAAGTAACGGAAAATTGAATTTTAAAGTACATCGATTTAAGTAGCAGTCAATTCACACATAACATATGATTGCTTCAATCGATTGACTGTGTTAGAACTATAACCTAGCTCTTTCTCTTGGTTTAACTATTGCTCAGCTCATTAGGTTCCTAATTTACTTTGAAGTAAGAAGTCACTTTAGATTATACAGATGTTAGAGAACAGAATAAATTCATACTGTATAAGACTCGACATAGTAGACTAAGAAAAAATACAGTGAAGGGATATCTTAACCTTTTGTTTTGGAGGGGAATATTAGGTCATTTACAATCAAATCAAAACCGTGAAGCGTTCTCTGAATCTCAGATTGTTGTCTCTTTTATTTAAATATATATTTACTATTGTTTTGTCTGCGCTTTTATAATAATCAATGCTGTACCTAAGAAGGAATAATGAATCTATTAATTTCACCTCTTCACTGCTCCAATAAGTCAAAAATTATTGACAGCAATAAATACCCAACTATTGATATATTACAAAAGCAGTGATATCTAATACCAGAAATTTCTTTCATCAAATATTTTTTTTTATTAATATTTAACTTTCAAGTTGTTTTAAAAAATTTAATCAAAGATTGTCACTACGATATGTGGCTCTACACCCATTGTTCTCTCCTGCCTTCTCGAATCCAAAATCTGTGACCTTAAAAAAGAGTTGTGATTGTAATTGCGGCCATATTTAAAAAAAATACGTACAAAGTTATAGCATGGTGGTACGCCTTCAAAAGCACTATTTTCTGTATCTAAATGAAAATATATTAACAAAGTCTTATCCTTCAACTAATACATAATTCTGCCCTTTAATTGTTTAGGCTTTGATAATATACCACCACTATTTTTCAGAATGAAGTGATTCCGAATGAAAAGCGGTGCAGGCAGTAAGATAACTCGGTTTTACTGTATGGTTTCAATCTTCTATCTGTGCGGACTAGATTAACATCTAAGCAAGCCACAAATTCGCAACTTAAAGAAAGAGACTAGCTTCTTGTTTCTGCTTACTCTTACATCACATATCCGTTCGAGGCTTAAATTGTTGCAATTGTGTCCAAAGAAAGTATTTCAATTATAGCTTCTTTGGCTGCCGCTCAAATTTTTTTATAAACTTATTTATAAAAAAAGTTGTCCGGACTTTAAATTTAAATAAAATTCCCAACTGAGCTGCGACTATTAATGAATTCTTTTAATGTCGCTTCTCATTTTGCTGGGTATAGTTAAGATTTCTCTTACGAGATTTAAGTTTGACATTTCATTTGCAAACTGTACCTGGGATACGATGTAATTTGTTATTCCATATCCCAATTTTTGTAATTGACACTGTAACATTGCTTCCCGTAGGATATCGAAAGGGATATCGATGGAGAAACCAAAACAAATTTCTGAGAGATTATTTTTCGATTTTGATCAGCCTATGTTAGTTGGTTGAAACAACATTTTATATATACTTAAATACACAACAGAAATATCACCCATAACGACGATCGCAAACAAGGGGAAGTTCTGGGTTATGTGGATTTTCGTTTCACTTGCAAAACATCCACCACGAATACCATGAAAACATTGGCTCTTTGACAGCTTAACCATTGGTATTCTATGTATGAAGACACATACCAAAATACCTATTTATCGTCTAAAATTTGAAAATCATTTCGGGAAAATGTGCACTACTACTGATTCTCAGAAAGTGGATTTTATTAGTCTAATTTCGACCATTTGCACCGATATCTCTTCAACAAAGCGAGCAATGATTGCTTTCCAAGCGTCAATTTTTATTTTTTTTTTCTGCACATAGCTATGACTTTAAGTATCCTCAAAAGAAAGCAAGAGGAGTTAAATCACAAGATCTAGGTGTCCAATTTACCTCATTGTCCGAAAGATGGGTCCCAAACTTTTATTTCTTGCACCAGTTCAACCTTAAAAACATTTTCACCAAAGTTTACCTCATTGTCCAAAAGATGGGTCCCGTACTTTTATTTCTGGCACCAGTTAAACCTTAAAAACATTTACACCAAAGTTTACCTCATTGTCCGAAAGATGGGTCCCAAACTTTTATTTCTTGCACCAGTTCAACCTGGAAGCATTTACACCGAAATTGTTTGCAAAAATGTCCATGTGGAGGACGGACTGGGACCAAGTTATTGAAAACGCTGACGTATAGACAATTACGGGTCTTCGACGAGACTGGCTTAACCGGCTAAGTTGTAATCAACGGCACGCAAAATTATTTGTCTCGTTAATGAAATGTTAAGCGTATAAGTGGTCTAAAATTTCTAAATCAGACGACGAATAGAAAGCTTTGATAACCGTTTATTTGGATAGTATGAACATAACACCCTTTACCTACATTTCAGTGAAATTTCGGGAAAAAATAAATGATCGGAATGATCCTAAAGCTAATAACAATGTTCAAAAATTTAAATTAATTTCTTACAACTCCTGCATTAAAATTATAATATAAAAAAATCCAATAATTTTACCCTGGTCATAGAACGGTCCCGAAATACATCCATTTCTGACCATCCCTAGCGAGTCGATTGTTGTGCATTCCCCTCAAAAGTCATCTTTAGAAAGTTGTCGCATTTCTTGCGCAAAGTACGGTCCATGCAATCATTCCAAACTACGAGATTTAGTTCATATTATCATTGCTGTTATGTGAGTGTCAAGAGATTGTCGTTAGTTGTCCAAGTCTTGAAAAAATTTGCATGATTCACCTTAGAAATTTGCTGACAATCTTTTTTGTTTCATCAAATAACCGATTTAAACTCAAGCAGAAAATATGGAGATTGTGGGAGATCACTTTTCTTAAAAATATATAAATTGTTTGGCGAAACTTGATCTTTAGCCCAATCTTCATCTTCTACAATACAATTCCGGTGAAAATGTGTGGCATTGCATATAAGCTGTTGAATGCTTCGATGTTAGTTTTAAGGATAGACCTATCTGATAATATACACGTAAGGAAATATGTTGATAAGAACCAACCCTTTGCATAACTCCTCTATGCATGGTAAATTCAGCGTTTTCTTCTTTCTGTAGAGTATACTTCCTTCGAAGCGTACTCTACAAGTAGCATATTTTCAAAGGTTATTGGTACAGTAACCGAAGTTATTCGGAATACCAAGAGCTCATGTGAACCCCTCCAAAGTGCAATCCCTTGCAATCATATCAAAGGATTCTTAGATGTCGACCTAAAATATATACTGTCACTGCAAATCTGCAAGAAGAAATACCTTATTTTTGGAGAGAAAATAACAGCATTATTGTGGTTTAATTGTGGTTCATTATTGGATTAAAAAAAATTCCATTTAAAATTGCTTCAACCTTTAATCTTTAAACTTTGTTAACCCTCTCTTCAAGAAGCATTTAATGCAGCAAAAGCTATGGTAAGAAAATATACACTTTTTAAATTGTTTTTAAGCAACAACAACAAAAATGCCTGTAATAAATAAAAAGAAATAACTGTTTATTACTGTTTGACTGAAAATAAGTAAAAAAAAAATATTTGTATGTAATTGTAATAAATAAAATAAAAATTATTGTAAATAATAATAAATATATAAAAAAATTATTTTATGTATTGAAAAAAAAAACAAAATAAAAAAATTGTAAATACTAATAAATAAATAAAAAAGTTCTTGTATTTAATTGTAATAAATTAAATTAAATAAATTAAATAAAAGTTAATTGTAAATAATAATCAATAAATAAAAATATATTTGTAATGATAATTATGTGTAAATAATATAAAAAATTCAATTAAAAAAATTAATTCTCTTTAAAAAAAAACAAATCTTTTTAATTTTAATTAAAAAAATATTTAATAATTACCTACATATTTTGTTAATTTCAATTTAGTGTTTGATGAAATAAAATAAAAACCTCCATTAGATAATAATACTTAATTGTAAATAAAATCAAAACACCGAACAAGTCAGTATATATATAATATTGTATTCTCATTATTTAATAATAAAAAAACATTAGCCATTAATGTAAAAGCGCAAACATTTCTGCAAATATGAACAATTGTATTATTATATAATAAATAGTTATATTTAATTGTAATTACCCATATATTGAACATATAATAATAATTGTAAATAATTGTGTAAATCATGTGATATATACTTTAAAAAGCAACAAAAAAGTTTAGCAATTAATAATATATTGTTTTAGTTAGTAGCTATATATGAAACAAGAGATGGAGTTTTTTAAAAAAGAAAAAAAAAACAATAATCACAAAAACACATACATAAAAAATGACAAAAAATTACAAAATACAAAAGGAATATTTCAAAAGTATAAATTTTTTGATTTATTATTTATTGAACTATTCATTGCTTCTCACTGATCGTGTGACAAGTACCGTTATTGCTAGTAATCGCTAGAACAACTTCTTCGTCAGATACGGATAGTAAGCAGACAAAGTGCATATCTCTGTCTAACTCAAGCTAGATTCTCCATAAAAAGCTGTGAAAGAATACCTTCAATGAAGATCTGTGATCATGAACGGCCGACGTTTATCCTCGATTCTCATCGCATTTCATACCATTGTCGTTCTTCCTGCTATCCTGTTCTACGAGTATCTTTATCGCCACGTCACTTTGCCGCCATCGAAATAATCGAAAGAAACACTACTGTACTGTCCTGTCCGGTCCGGTCCGGTCTTGTCCTGTCCTGTCCTGTCTTCCCGCTGCAGTTAAGAATAATATCAAATTTCATACTGACGACGTGTTAACATTTTTAGTTTTTAACACACAGAACAGAATTATGATGAAGGTAGGTAGCTAGGAAGAGATAGATATGATCAGGTACAGGGTGATTTACCACAAGGACAATTCGGTTAAAGCTTACATTTTAATCATTACCTAAAATAACTGTTAGATAATGTTACAGTAAGTTCCATTATTGCAATTAAATGATCATCAAACTTAGATAGATGAAACGATCATTAAACGAGCTAGAACGCATTGAGATGCTGGAAATGATTCACTAGAGGCATTGAAGAAAGTGACCGAAAATTTTGATGTTAAATTACGAGGAATGGTGTTTATCAAGTGGCTGTATCTCATTATTCATTGCAAAATTCATATAAACTTTGCAATGCAATATCTGGTGAGTATTTTTAAAGTTTTTAGAGATTATATTTAAATTTTAATCAGAACTTTATTTTTTTATATGAATCCCAATTACAACTGTTGTTGAAATTACCATAAGTATATATAAATTGAAAGGCACTATAATTAGTTCAGCGCTTGAGGGAACCGTTTTTTAACAACAGTCCTCAGGAGATCAATGGAAAAAAAAGTAACTGAGTTAATTATATCCAACCTGTAGCATTCAGATACGAGATCAAATCGGTCATGCAGACCTCCGAAACTGCCCTGAGGGCCGAAAAGAAAGGATTACACATTTTACGGGTTCGGGAGCCTGTAAAGTCCAGACACTTGCAAAGATAAGGAATGAGAGTTTCTTTCTCATTCACATCCTCACCCACGTTCTCTGATGGATTTTTAAGGACAGCAGACTTTCTCAGTGCAGTCCATTCGCCAGTAATTTTGCCCTCTCATTACCGTCAATGTCACTTTGCACTGGCACCCAAAGTATGGTCAGATCTATGCTTGTCCTATCAAACTCAGTTTGGCTACGCATAGACCAACGCTGTCAGTTATCGTATTAGTATGAGATAGAGAACTGCATGCCTCCATTTTTGCTAAGAAACCTGCCTGGTAAATGTTAGCAAAGTTGGCTAATTGGTAGTACCGTGAAAGATTAATTTTTTCTGAGAAAATTCTAGCGTTGACTCAATTTCTCATCTTGGATCTATCGGTAAATATAGCTACATCAATAAGCCTTAAAACTGTCCCGTCTTTCCAACTTTCTCGATTCGGAAACTTCACGACAATGCTGAGGCTGAAGTTATCTTAACGAGTGCATTAGTCGGTTGAAGATGGTATCATCTCCTTTGGTAATGACTGCAGTATATTGCAGAGATCTCTGAGATGGACCGCACTACACGTCGCAATATATTTAATAAATAAGTCGGGAGGTAATAGTAAGTATAGACTTGTATTTAGAGCATCAGTGTAGCAGGACCGTAGTGATTCCGTTACGGCAACAGCAGCCGATCTTTTTATTCTACTAAGCTTGCTTATAAGAATACATTTTCTGATTGCTGTTCAACAGATCAGCGATTTATAGGTGATTCTCGGCTGCAGTTCCATGCTTTCTTAGCTCTACATTATATATTCGACCTCAAGCTGAGTTTTCTGTCTAAGATAGTGCCGAGATACCGATACCAATACCAATACCGATACCGATACCGATAGGTAAACACGAATGTCTGATCGTTAAGATTGGTCAGTACAAAAATCGATATTTTATAGCAGCGAAAAGTACCATTTCAGTTTCACCAGAGTTAACCTCCAGGCCACAACTGGTCGCCCAGGAGCTAAGCTTTCATAGAGCACTCTCCATTACTGCACGAATGATGGAAAGCTACTAACTTGATACAAGTATCACTTCGTCATCTGCATACGCGACAGCTTCCGTCATGTCCAACTCAAGTATCCTAAGGACCTTGTTTTTGACTGGGTGCCACATTCCCTGCTACCTAGCATGGAAATGATCCATTTTATCAGGTGTTGCTCGACCAGAAGCCGAGTAAGAACCTCCTGGATGGCATCAATGTGGACATATTATACTATACTATCTATATTATAATATAAAAGCCCAGCCGAATGAAGCTACCATCGGTCGAGCTACTTCTTTAAAAAAAGAGATTTGCTTGACTTTAAGCAATTTATTAACCCACAACTCCATGACTATCCATCTTCCATACCCTTCTATCTGCTATCCGAAAAACGTCACATAGCAATATTTGTCATTTAAAATTTAATTCACCTATCGATTATGACCCTTCCATTTGTGTGCTAGAATATAACTCGCACAACTCGGTCTGACTAGGACCACAATCGTCTGTTGCTCTCAATTATAGTTAGTAATATTTTTGAAAAGTACATCACACAAAATCTAGATAAGATGATGACTTAGTCCACGTTCATTTGTGGTCTCTAAAAAGTTAAAGTTTCCAAACAACAACAAAAAAACTGAACTGAAAAAATAGCTTATAATTGCCAGCTTATTTGATATATAACTAAAATGAATTCCAACAAGTGGAATGGAGATATTACTCATTTTCTTGACTTGCTCTTTACTTCAGCTGATTGGATTACAAAGTTAAAATAAAGATATTTGGAACACAAAATGTGGGAAGACTGATAATTCACCTTGAGTTTGGGCTACAGATTTCATGAAGCTACAGAAACAGCAAAAGATGAAGCAAGAAAACGAGGAATAGCAGTTGAGTGAAAAAATGTTGGAGTTCTAAAATAAAAAACATCGTAGGGAAGCCCGGTGTCTCCAAAATTTTCCGTTGTGTATAAAATTTGAAGAAAATGGAGCCTGAGGGGCCTCAAATTTTAATAGAAAGTGTTGTCTCTGGAAATACATATGTGTGCAAAATTTCAATAAAATCGGGCTTTAGTTAAAGTGGGTGGATCGCAAGATTCCACGACAGACGACCGACCGACGACCGACTGCCGTGCCACGGGCAAGTGAAGTTAATATAGAGAATTTAAAAATAGTCCAAATCGGATGCGGTTACAAACGAACAGCATTTCATTTTTATTTTTTCAAAAATAAATCTGCTATTAAATTGATATAAAATTACAAAAAAAATAGGTAAAATGTTTATTTACAATTATCACTCTATATACAGGGACGATTGGACTCCGATCAGTTAAGTTCAGTTAAAGAAGAATTGGATTTTCTGTACATAAAATTTTAATTGTCAACAGGAGTATATTAAGGCAAACAGTTTTTTTTTAAACAACCATCTATTTTCTTTACAATTGTCTGTAGTCATAATCGGATGAATTGGTGCATATGTAACTTTACGATGTGTTACAATTTTTATTTTTCAATTGAAAAAAAAGTGAGGTGAGTACCTGTAGAATAGACTTTCAGCCAGTTATATATAAGAACACTCAGCATAATTAGAGGTAATACAAATTAAATTGACGAACCCGTACCAGAGCTAACATCAGTTTTTTTAAAAAAAAGAATTCCGGTTTTTATAGAAGTTTTGATCAACCGGGTCATGCAGACATATACATTACTGGGGGATATGACAACGATTATTCACCTATGCTATTAAGCCAATCTATGCCTTTTTTCCTCATAAGAAAAAGTACTGGCCTAAAGTGACTTCCTTAGGGAACATCAATAATTACTGTAGTAAAATCAGAATTGTTGCTCATTTTATGGAATTTTTTTTAGTATCGAGTAGATGAAAGTTATTTCGTAGTTTTTTTTAATAAAAAATTATTTAAAATCTCTGGAAATCCTTTTGATCTACTCGGCGGATAGATCCTACTTAAAGAAATGCGGTGCATCCAATAGATTGGGAGTTCATCGTCTTAAGCTATTAAGCTATCATGCATTCGTTTTCAGTTTTTGCGATAAGCTGAGAGATTGGAAAACACAATTCCAATAACTCCAATAACTTAAGAAAACCATAAAGGAGACAATTAAGTCGTGTTTCGTACTAAAGACTAAATTCACAATTTGGAGATTGAGGAAGACCAGCTGAGTTCATACTGAATAAAATCAGTGAGAAGAAAGTGATGTCGATTCGCACAGTTCACTTTCAACGAGATGGAGAAGTTGGAGTTAAAGGTGGTATGAGGATTTGGAAGATTACTTTAATGGTTACACTGCATTGTACATTAACCACAAGCGCACACATAGAATATAATACGGCCATCGATCGGACAACGACGTCATAAAGAACCCACAACCACCAGATCAGATTAGTCAGAAGGAACGAATCGATGGACGGACGACCAAACCGCCTATCCTATGATATATCGCTCAGACAGCAGCAAAGGTATCTTCAGACAGATAGACGAACCATAAAACAATATAATGAAATGAGAATCTTCATCCAGTCGTCGACCGACCTATTATCAACGAAAGTCAAAGTCGAAGTATAAAAAGTTGTGTCCACAAAAACCGTTCCGTACTCTACAGAAAAACTTCAAGAAAATCTGAACTGCATCCATCATAGACTAAGAGAGAGAGGCAGCACCAGAGGCTAGATGATGAATGCCAGAACGATGGAGAGACTGAGAGAGAAGGAGATAGAGATGGAGAAGAAAACAAAATTCAAAATTCCAGAAAGATGTCGGATTACCAAATTGGCTGTCATAAATAATTCCAATGTGGTTGCGCTATGCGCGAGCACAACGCATGCGTAAATGCATACAAAAGTCACTCACTCCGAACGATCGAGAGTGCATCACTCGTACAAATACAATAAATTAAAGAAGAAGAAGAAGAAGAGGAGGAAGAAAATCTGTCCCAAGCAAATGAAACTAGATGAATGACTGTATAATGTGTACGCACGCGCAAACGCAAGCGCACTGTTGTTCCCAATGCAATAAATGCGGTGCGGTGCTATGCGCTTCACCTTTGTGGCGAGGCAATACCAATTATGTACGCTTAGCTGCATGCATATAGACGCGAGAAACCAGATCCACCTTGTGCGCTGAGAAAAGATCACAATTTTTTTTTGTTAACCAATCTATCTACATCTACATAATACAATACACGAGTGTGTGTGTAAGTGTGTATCTACAAGATGCGCTACACACGGTTAAATTGTTTCTAGATGATGATTTGATGGTAAATCGCTGCCGTGTCGTGTCGTCGAGCACTCCTCATCGATGATGATGATGTACGAGTATTTGAGTGTGTAAGTTGTGTGCTGTATGTTGAGTGGCCACATCACTCATAGAGCATCCCTCCCATCAACTCAAGATGGATTTGGACTAAAGTGATTTTTCTTTTGGTCTCGTATGCTTTGTGTTATTTTCCTCTTTTGGGTTTTCAATTTACATAATATACTGGCAGTCTTTCGAATTTTATGCACAGAAAAGCCATGATCATGAATAGAAAGACAAAAACAACAAAACAAAACAAAAAACTGAGATATTACTCTTTCCGTAGTTGGGAAATTGCGACCATCACTCAGTAATAACAAATTGTTTCCGCACCTACACCTGATTCTAAGCTTGATGCCGTGCAATACAATACAGTTTGCTATTCACCACTGCTATTGTTGTTTGCTTCTTCTCTGAAGTTTTGAATTTTTAGAATCCAACTTGCTTCTACGGTACAGGAGTAAAGGAGGAGGTCAAATAAATGAGCTAACATAATAAATGACAACAAAACACTCATGTTGCTTGTAAATTGATAAACGTCAAATAGTCTAAAAACTTACGAGAATCACCTGTTTAAACCTTTGGATCCCATTGTCAATTACAATGAACATCAACTTTGACACACAATATTTAATAAAAAGGCGAGTTCCTCAAACAGCGCTTGAGTGTGACGTTTTGCTATCACAGTCCTCAGGAGATCTCAGCTGTGGTGAGATAGCTGTGTATAGATATTATAGATATATCAATAATATAAAATCGGAAAAGAAGGGATTACAAACAAAAGATCCGCAAAGACCGGAAACTTGCAAAGAGATGAAAAACTGAGAGTTGCTTTCTCAGTCACATCCAAGCAACTCCTTCAAAAGGTATTGTGAGGGATTCCCAGTTTAACTGCGTGGCTGCCAACCGGCAAGTGGCCCATGAATATGCCAACCACTCTGAAAATATATTTCCGAGATCTAGAGATCAGCTCGGTGGATTCGTTTTTACATCCCCACATCGCTCTCGACGTGGTGCAAGTGGTCAAGTTATTCCACCTTAACGGTGCTTAGGTGGTAACGAAGTAAAGGAGAAAGAGCTCAAAGGACAGTAGATTATCTCACCTTCTTCGCCAGTACGTCTGCTTTTTCGTTTCCGGCAATGTCGCTGTGGACCGGCACCGAAACTAGGGTCAAGGATTATCGAAGCCAGTTCGACTTGGCACTGCATGACGAGTTTAGAACTGTTGCTTGTCGAAATAATAGCTTTGATAGCATATGCCGACCCTGCCCGCTATTGCGGTATTGTGAGATAGGCACTGCATGCCTCTCTTATCGCTAAAATAAAATAAGATACTAGTAGAGTCAGGTAGCTTGTAGGACCTTAAAAATTTAAGGTTTTCAGGTTAAACTCTAGCACCGACTTCATTTGTTATCTTGGATCTATCGGTGTATACAGTTACATAAAAAAGTCCCACAGCTCTTCCGTACTTCTAACTTTCTGGAGTTAGAAACTGCACGGCGAAGCTAGGACTAAAGTATAGTTTAGTAGTGCAGTAGTCGGTTGAAGATGGTATCATCTCCTTTGGTAACAAGATCAGTATACTGCAGTGGCCGTATGGTTTCTTGACAAACCACAGATTATTTAAGACAGAATGCGCTGCACGTCAATACGTATTTAATAAAAGGTCGGGAGGTAACAACTATAAGACTACGTTAAGAGTTATTCCAGCAACTGCTGCCGTCCAGAAGACCAGCGCTTAATAGTTGAGAATGTGCTGTGTACAGCCACAGAGCCATCCTCGGTAGCATTCCCTATTTCTTGCAAATGGTTTTGCTGCTAACATATAGAGCAATACATGCTTTCTATGCCCTAAATTCTATATTAGACTTCCAACTGAGTTTCTATGATTACGCCGAGATATTTTGCTTCTGATGATGTAAGCGTAAGTCTCTGACTATTGAGTTTTGGTTGTGAAAAAACCGGTATTTTGGTGGTGAAAAGTACCATTTCAATTTTACCAGAGTTAACCCCCAGGCCACAGCCGGTCGCCCAGTAGCTATCTATTAGAAGGAACTGTCGGAGTGGTTTATTAACTAGATATAGCCCGTATGACTGGAAGTCATATATTCAAGTTAGGATTTTTATTGGATCCAGTATATATGACCTGCCTGGAGGAAGAGCAATCAACTCTATATTTCCTTTTGTAACTGTCCTGCTTTTTCCAGACTAAGGACGAACGTTTTGGGGAAGGGATATAACGGAAAACTTTGATCCATGAAACTAGATCAAGTCCTTTGCTATCTAAAGGCTAGAGATTTGAATAGTTAGCTCACTGGGAACGAGTACAATGAACCGAAGGTCTGAGTGCTCTGGTATGGTTTTCTTTGGATTATAAGACCTACCCACCACAACTGCTATAATAATCCATCTTATGATTCTAAATTGTACTCAATTTTGACTTAAGCCATATACGCGCTTAAAATTATTGCGAAACCTATTGAGATACCCAAAAAAACCGACGTGTTTGACGCACTAGCTCACACAGTTGGCCAAAACATTGATATATTTTCAAATGCAAACGAAATTAATTCAACCAACCCACGGCATTGCAGGCCAAATAGCTGAAAACGTACACAACGCATTTTTTGATGAATTTCAATTTTATTCAAATCTTGGTTGGTTGGGGAATTTTTTCCTTTTTATGGGCAATATCTATACTGGACATGGACTGAATGATAGACTGATGGCGGACTAAACTGTCTGTGGCACTCTTCTGCGAGCTGTGATTTATTATGTGCAAGAAATTAAAGCAACGCTCAGGTTGAAAGCATAATACACAATACGCCCCATACTCAGCCCCCATCATTACGATGGACGAAGCGCGGCTAATGGTAGATGATGGAAGATGGAACGTCTCATTTGATTAGGCAAGCGGGCAAGCGGACAAATATCTCCTCAAATTATATGTATCTATGCCTAACTGAAATCTGTAAAGATGGAATTTTTAATTCTATTTGACTAGTTTTTGTTTGGAAAGATGTTGGCTCCCGAGGCGCTGCTCACATCGATCGTCGTTTTTTTGGATTTTAGGTTCCCGTGCGTCGTTTAGGGAACGACCAACATTATGTATGCTTAAGAGTTATAATTTATTTATATTTTGGATTGGAATTTTCCTCATCTTCGTTGTTGTTGTTGTTGTCTTTTTTTTTGTTGTTCGTATGCACATCAGTACATCAGTTTCATTCATTCAAATTCTCCATGTGACCGACTGTCCTCATTCGTTGGTTTGTTCGTTCTCGTTCATTCGAATTCTCTTTCTGGCTGTCTATCCTCATTCATTCACCTTCATTCACATAAGTGTACAATTATTTATAATTTAAAAAAATTTATTTAAAAAATTGGGTTTGGTTTGAGGAGAACTGGAGGGAAACTATCGTAATATTACAAGTGCGTGCATTGTCTGTCTGTCTGCGTTGATTTGCTTAAGCGAGAGTGATTATTTAACTGTCATAACATTTCGCAAATGAAAATTTAAAATTAGAAACACCCCATTTGCTCGTTTAACTCTTCTGTTGGAAATCAGTTGAGTTGATTTTTTAGGAAATGTAGAAGAAGAAGATCCAATTAATCTTCTCCTTCGCTATTGTTATTGACTCTGACACACACAATTTCAAATTTTTCTAAATTAATTGAACGTAGCCCACGTAGCGAGCGGGCGAGCTTTGTCATTGTTAATTGAACCAATCAATCAGAGCCTGTGTCGGTTCGTGCGTGCATTTGAATTTCACCTCAAACACGTTAGCCATCAATTATTTAACTTTGGCAGCTGAAGATCGCTACGCGTTGCAGCACAGGTGACAAAGTGTTTCATATTATGACGTATTAATCTTAATAAATGAATACAAATAAATCGTTGGCAGGAATAGAAAAGAGAAACGCGTACAGGTGTGCGTCAAGGGTAACGCACGCAATATGAAACTGACGGATAGTCACTTTTTGACAGTCTTTTGTGTATCTGATTTCACTTTGACAAGTGGAACATGAATCACTGTGGGAACTAATTTTTTTGGTTAAAATTAGAATGTGAAAATGTCAGATAACAATTTTCGGAGATTGAATTGAAGGGGTTACTCTTGCTTGCCTAACTCTTAAGCTGGCATTGGAGGCTATTGACTTTTAAAAACGATAATCCTCAAAAGAGACTATATTGAGGTCATCGTGGTAGAACTCTACAACTCAGATGATTGCATAAATTTTGAATCTTCATATCATTGGTAGAAAAAAACGAATTTTTCCAAAATTGAGTTAAATGCAATTGCATTTTTACACTTCTGTTTTCAGAAGTTTCTTACACCTTCCCATGGACGAAAAAGGTCTGGCTGGACCTATATTTATAAGAAAACTATCTGGAAAAGTTAAAAAAAACTTTTGTTTTTATTTTTTAACGAAAATTTTTTATTATACCTTATCAAATAAAAATGTCAAGTGATTTAGACTTCACTTAGATATTTGTAGATCTTTTGAAATTGCTGGCTACGCTGTAAACTTGCATGATCTAAGCAGCTAGCACGTCATATGAAGCGTGTTATATTTTCCAATTCGACAAATCTTGCAGGACTTTAGTCAGCCAGAGTTACGGCTGGTGCTTGGCGTGAAATCCTTTAGTATAAAGGAGTGCCGAAGAAAGCCTTAATTCTATTTTAAACGTTGCTGAATTTCCATACCATCAGTATCATCACATTTGGCTCTTAAACCCGTATATCTCTCCTCCGGTCACGATTTCAATACCTAAACCCTAGTCCTGATCCACGCCATTCTTTCAGCGTAGGCTTGGTCGGCCTCGCTGTCTTATTCCATAAATCCTACCGCAAAGGACTTTCCGAGCACGATCCTCTTCGCTCATGCGAGCTAGGTGGTCCTGCCCACCGGAGCTTACCGAGCTTAATTTTCTTGCGGTAACGCTCGAGATCATTACAGAGTCCCTCGCCTCGTATACAGGGCCAACAATTCTCCGCAAGACTTTTCTCTCGAACGCGGCTAAGAGGTCAGAATGCTTTTTGCTAAGCACCCAAGTCTCGGATCCATATGTTAGTACTGGTATAAACATTGCCTTATACACCAGCAGCTTGGATGTTATGTTAAAATTCCTGGATTTGCAAAGTATTGACAGACTAAGGTAGGCTTTGTTGGCTTTAAGAAACCGTGCGCGTTTTCTGGTTCCATGCTGTTCTCGGCTGCTACAGTTGATCCGAGATAGTTAAAGGATTGTACTTTTTCAAATTTTGTGGGGTCGCTTGAAGAGTCTTCTGAAGGTCTTTTGAGGGGTCCTTAGGAGGTTTTTGGAATGTCTTTTTGGAGTGTTGTTGGGTTCTTTTGGAAGGTCTAACTAGGATCTTTTGGGAAATCATTTTTTAAGTCTTTTGAGAGGTCATTTTGAAAGTCTTTAAGGAGGTTATTTATGAGGTCTTTAGGAGGTCTTTTAGAAAGTCTTATAGAAGGTTTTCTAAGAGGTCTTTTAGATGTACTTTGTGAGTGTTTTTGGGGAATATCAGTGGGTCTATTGAGGAGTCTTTTTTGAGGTCTTAAGGAAGCGTTTTCTGACATCTTTTGGGAAATCATTTTGGAAGTTTCTTGAGAGGTAATTTTTGTGGTTTTTCTGAGATCTTTTAGGCGGTCTTTTGATAGATCTTTTAAGAGGGAGTTTTAGAGGTAATTTGTTTAGAATTTTTGGTGTCTTTTTTGGCCTTTTTAATCTTTTAAGGGTCATTTTGGACTGTTTCGGGGATCCTTTAAGGTCGTTTGGAGGGTTTTTTTCAGTGGTTTTTTGGCGACTTTTTATGATCTTTTGGGAGCTAGTTTGGAACTTCTTACGCGAAAGCACTAGTCTACTGACCCAATTGTTTTTATTTAAAATACTTCGGTTAAAAAAATCGAGTTATCGAAATTAATCAGAGTAACCAAAAAATTAAGGCACCTTAGGAAAATGTTTTTCTGATGTTTTAGAAAATTAGAAGAATTCGAAGAACCTACAAGGGCTTGTACGTGAACGGGTTGTTGTAACTGCCAAACAAACCTACCAAACAAATTTGGAACCTCTAATATTATCTTTTCTATATCCTGCACTTGTTACTACCTAGACTTTTTCGAGGTGTGCACGGAAATGTTGTCTACTACCTCCCATACAAATTGACCAATATTTCCTTTTTTAATTTTTTGTTTTCAATATTTCAAATTTTAGTATCGATTAAATGGAGTTGAACTGTAAAAATCGTTCGCATAAAAAACGTTGAATTCTGGCGAAGGTAAAAATATAAGGGAAGATATACTGTAAATTAAATTGTGAGGGAACGCACCAGTGACCACATAAATAACCTACATCGACCCTTGTGCCACTCAAAGTAAAAACATACGCAAATCAGTACTACGTATTAATTAATAGCACACTTGGTGCATGAAAACAAAAGTAAACAAAAATAACCCATACGTATTCTTTAATGGCACACTCGGTGCATGGGAAAAAAAAATATAAAACATCTCCAATAGCACAATTTATGACCAGCGGTCGTTCGCCTATGAAAATAAATATGCAATCTAAGCATCATGGGTAAACGAGCGCCGGCCGCTTAGAACGTTAATTACCCTTTCCATGCATTGCGCTGAGTAAGCGGCGCATGTGGAAATAAATATGTCAACGAAGCAGCATAGGCGAACGAACCCAAAAACACTTGACGCGGTCGGTCATATATTACATACGTACATACATACACTATGCTGATAAAGCGATATTATGTAAAATATGAATATCAATGAGTAGGCATTCCAGAGTCGATGCATGGCCGAAAATCCATCAATTATTTTTGAAATAAAAGAAGGAAAAACTCACTGAATAAAATCATCTTCACACCTAACGTTGAACAATAATCATCGAGTTTTCATTTATTAAAGCACCCAATTCAGTATTCTGACTCCGTAGAGAGCTCCGGCTTTTGGGTTTACGTTGACACGGCAACACGCCTGATGACTCAGATATCGAGCTTGGTATCTAAATCTTTCAAAAAATTAACAGCAAAGTTGTTCCAACAAATTAGGACAACTTCACAAAATACTGTAATTACAAATGTAACCCGAATTACCCCTGG
Organism: Nephrocerus scutellatus; assembly: GCA_947095585.1. Lineage (NCBI taxonomy): Eukaryota > Metazoa > Arthropoda > Insecta > Diptera > Pipunculidae > Nephrocerus > Nephrocerus scutellatus. The sequence continues at coordinate 108,452,425 of OX352762.1, read as the reverse complement.
GCTTTTCTCAATTATTTCATTATGATTTACATCTGAAATAATAACCCCGATTGCATATCGAAATCCACAAATCATTCGAATACTCGACAGGTTTAATTACTTTGTAACCTAAAACCAAAAAAGTGTAACGCAAATTGTTATTGCAAATTAAAAACAATTGCTATCAATTGCATTGAATTGTGGAAGCTATAAATGGACTTAAGAATAAAATATAGAGTGACAGAAAAAATTCCAATTAATTATTCTTATTCCCAATTAATCGACTGTGTACACAGTTAGAAAATATTTAATGGTTGAATTATTTTTTTATGTGTTAATACCACCAACATATAAACGCAACCTATTCATTTGGTCAACTCAATTTATGACATTAAATTTGACAGCTGCCTTCACCTTGAACGGCGTCTTGAATTCGCGTTCGTTCCACGTTGACGATTGAAGCGATTTGCTGTGGTGTTCTTGCCTTGCATTCCAATACCATAATGCAGTTCCATTGCAATATCTCACGCCTACACCCGTGCTGCTATTATTTTGTTTTGCTTTGGACTCTTAATTGAAAATATTTTGCTGCACGCTCGTAATTCTTTCGCGTAATTATGCAAACTTGAATTATGAATGAATAAAGCTACGCCATTCTAAATTGAAATTGTTGTCCTAGCTGTATCTGTAAATGCTCGAGAATTATTATTATTATTCTTACCATTGCATATTACCAATAACTTAAAGTTGCATGTTCTTGTGCCATTTAATTATTGTGCAATTGTGGCGCGTTGTAAATCGATTGTGTGTTGGAGGGTGTTTGGACACTGACTCGATATGTCGCCGTGTTGTCGACTGGCGCCACTCCATGTGAGAGCGATTTGAAAATCAGTTACTATTGTAGGTGTTATGGAATTGGATGGCGGCACTCGCATGGAATATTTAAAGCAAATATCAAATTGCTGAAGAACAAAAAAATAAACACAGCCAAGATGGGTGGGTTAGAATATTAATTATTCCAAATGCTATCTTATATGCGCTTGTTATAATTTACTAATAAGTAACCCACCAGAAGACATTCTGCCCTTTCGTATTTGCTTGTAATCAGGTATTCTGGAAGCCAAAAAAAAACTGAACATAGCTTGGCCAATAATTCAGAAATTTATTGCTCCACAAATGAGGAGAGTAAATAAAAAATATAAAATTTCTCTCGCTTTCCTAAAGGCAACGATTAAATTCGTTTCCCTTGCTATAGCGAACACACAATCATAAACATTAGGATCAATTTATTTAGGTTATCCCATTTGGAATTCCATTTAAAATGTCCCCATGACGACAATCACAAAAAACAACACTTTGACTCGTTGATAACTGTATACATGCGTCCATTTCAAACCACCTAATTAAGTTACAACGTTTAACAGCATAAACATCAGCATCAAATGGATGAGATCAACGAACGGGAATGCTCTGAACATGCGACAATCACATCCTATCCGATCAGATCACATCAGATCACATCAACTCACACATTGTCAAAACGGCATCATCAGCGATCAGCTTGAAAAATAATCCCACTGAAGAACAGAAAACAGACAGACAGAAGAAAAAGCGTAAGATTTCAGGAATGTTTTGCTTGCCCCATTCTCTGCACTGGACGCAGCTTTGTATCCCATACACATAGCAGAACCGAGCGCTTTCCCTTATGGATGAACGTTAACAATTGCTTGTGCGTGTTTATCGTTGGGCAGACACAACAACAACACGATATTTAAATGAATAAATTACCCGATGATACTCTCGAAAAAGTCAACCTAATTATAAATTATGACAGCCGAGAGGGACGTGTGGTGCTGGTACATAATGTGCATGTGCATGTCCCGCATTTTGTTTGTCCATTTCGTTCATTTTTTTCTCAGCGCATTTCCCTGAACGATTCGGTTTGGACATTTTATGCATTGTCATAATATAAACGAAAACTAATGAATTATTGTTATTTTTGAAAGTTAAGCCAAAACAAAAGACTTAAGCGACAAACTTGGTTTTCAAAGTTTTATGCAAACTCGATTTCGATTCGTTCGATTGTAAGTTTTTCATTACTTTGTTATAGTAATAATTGCCGGTGCTATGTGGTGAGTAAGTAAGCTGCAGAGCTGGAACCACTAACACACCCAGCGACCTAAAAATTATGTCACAAAAATTAAATAAGCAAGAGTGGAAGGTGTGGGAGTGATAAATAATGTTTTAATTAAACGCCAGAACAATATGCAGTCAATTTTATGACATTTTCAGCTGATGTTAAGAAAATAAAAAATTAAACATTTAACTTCGGAGAAGAAGAATGGAATAATTGAATGGAAAGCATAAGAACTTAACTGCGTGTGACTTAAAAGCCAGCCATTTTGTGAACTAACTCTAATCTGATAGACTAACGATAATTACCTGATCTTTTTGTGGTCTCTCATTTCAGCTTCACACTGAAACCCACTCAATATTCGATTTTTAAGTTGATACGGCCCCTGGCTCTGATGATAATGACGACTACGACGACGACGACAACGATGATGATAACCACAACAACGACGGTGATGAAGCATATGTGGCCAAAAGTCATATTACATGTATGAGAAAGTCAAACTAACTGACAGAGAAAAGAAACAGGTAGTTGTGGTTTTGTGGTGCGGTAATCGTGATGTAAGGAAAATGGTGGTTGCAAAGTGGTTGCGCAAAATAACAGACAAGCCAATGTGGCCAATTATGAAAGAATAACTTTTGCTGCCGTCCGCAGCTTTAGTGTATCTCATTTTATGCTTATCTACTCGGGCAGAACGTTTTCTGATTGGTCTCTTTGGTTTTCGTATCCGCTAGTTCTAGTTTGGCTAATGAGTTGGCTATGATTTAATGGGAAATTCCATATAAAATGGGGAAGTGACTAGTAGCATAATGAGAATCTGAGCGAAGTTTATTTTGATTGGTTCAGGTTTTAATGTTTATGTAATATACAATCCGCGAAGAAAAAAATGTCCAGTCATAAAATAAAAGCAATATAGATAAATTAAAGTGATCACCCTATTTTACCAACCAACTCAATGAGAACACGAGGAACATACATTAAGTCCAACGGAGCAAATAATTGGTATTTTCACTGAAGAGGAATCAGAACTTTTGACCGGAGGAAACCGCAGAAAGAACTTCTCGGCCTTGGCTTTGTTGCTAAAAGCATTCAAAAGTTACATGGTGTGAAGTGATGCATGTTCAACAGGGCCACATGGGGTGGAAATATATTCCATATGATTTTTTTTCGTAATTAACCAAGGAATCACCTCTTTAAGTATTTGCTACCTAAACTGAGAAATCCTCTATACAATTGCCTCTAGTCAGCGACGAGTCTTTCACAAATGACGGAAAGTCCAGCGGTCATTGTAATACGTCCTATACAACCCAGATCATTTCTTGTTTATTGAGTGTACTAATGCTCTAAATGCCAAAAATGTTATATTATGGACATATAATAATTATTATTTTTGAAAAACCAATTTTAAATATACCAAATTTTAGAACAGATCTTGAAGGACGAGTGGTACTTGAGGCTAACTACGAAGCCCATCTCTACTGTATGATTTGTACATTGATTCTTTATTTTTGTTTAAGTGAAGCCCTGACCAATGGCCGATACTGCAGCCTTTGAAGATATGTTGTGTCTAGAGCATTTCTGTTTCATCCTGTTAATAGAACACATTCATTATGAAAGAGGGTACAGCCTTGAAGTTATATTTTTAATCTCCTTGTGTAGGACTATTTGTCTCATACCAACCAAATCCATATACTCTCAGAAAAAACGCTTCATTGTCACATCTACCAACACAACATTGCCAACACTGTGCCAAGCATATAGCCAAGTATTAAGCTATATGCTTGGCACAGTGTTGGCGTGAGGGAAAAAGAGGAAAAAAGAGGAGATGTCTATGAGATTGTGTCTTGAATGCCTGTGGATCATAGTGATGTGGAAAGACAGAGCTTGGCAAAGCATTCCACATACGTGTTGTATGGCTGAAGAACGAATCCCTGAACTTTACAGTACGTTTGAAGATGGGCTTAAGGGTAAACTGATGATCATTTAGTGCGCCACGAGTATTACGTTTGAATTCAAGGAGAGGTGGCATGCAACTGGATATTTCTCTTGAGCACCGCTGGTGGAAGATGCGAAGTTTTTACGCATGTAGAAAAACCTGGTTTTGAAAAGAGATCCAATTTATTGAGAGGTTTTTCATGCACCAATGGCACACAGGCATACTTAAGAGTTTATTATTTAAAGAAAAAATTCTCTGATAAGACTAGGGCTTGACTAGTTTGGTTTATTTTCTAAGCTCTCGCGTTTGATTAATAAAGCTGTCTTTTCCAGAGCCTCATATTTTAACTAATGACCACACAAAAAAGCCCCGAGGCCATACGGGCGGTGATATAACAAGCTCTAGCTTGTCCATCCGCTGTTGGGTTGCTAGCATTTTCTCTGCCCAGTATAAACTTGTTGTGCTAGGCTAGATATTGCAGTACGTAAACGGACAGCAACAGCAACTGGACAACCTTAAGTCTACCAGGTCAGACCTAGTAGCATTCAGAACCGCGTTACTCTCTGAGTAAATGTTTGTTCTAGCATCATTCGTGAAGAGAATTAAGCTCGATACGCTCAGGTGGGCAGGACACCTAGCTGGCATGAGCGAAGATGATATTGCTCGGAATATCCTTCTTTGCGGTAGAAATAATGGAACACGACAGCGAGGCCGGCCAAGCCTAAGCTAGAAGGATGGCGTAGACCAGCACGCCCAGACTTAAGGATTCTAAACTGGATGACATCGGCTCGAAACCGTGACCGGTGGAGATTTTTTTGCAGGAGGCCAGGACCATATACCGGTTGTAGAGCCAAATATGATGATGATTATTTGAATTAGTAATAACCCAGGAGTATCCAGGATGGAGGTCACCCATGACAGAGCCAAGTATGACACGGGAAGTCCAGTTGAATCCGAAGCTCGCCAGTTATTCAGAGTCCGCGTACTATCGATTAAGCACCAAATTACCCATGCATCCGTCGACGTATGACTCTCCACCTTGGATTAGAAATACCTTCTACTGAGGATAAGACAAATCCTTCGCCTCAAACCCTCCTCCTTTACCCGAGCTTGGGACTGGCATGCTGCCCTTGTAGCAAGGTAGAGCTATGGAAAATTGTCATATGTGTCTAAATAAGAATCACAAATCAGTTCAACTTGATTCAATTTCATTTAACGGACGGTTTTATAATGATATTGATGATAATATGGTTAGCCATTTTAATTACTATTTTATTAAGGTTGGTAGTCTAATTGGTGAATCTGTTAACTTAAGCTTATCGCTTGTTTTGTTTTGTTTTGTTAACGGGAATATTAAAATCTCTAAGTGGAATATTATATGATTTACAGCTGATTTACACTCACTTGGTCTGTAACAAGAGCCTAAGAAAGTATTGTCACCGAAGCCTCTCATTTGTGCAAAGTTTGAAAAAAAATCTAGCTTTAGGAAATGGCTTAAAAATTGATCAAAATATACCCCCAGCCGCCGACAGACAGACAAACTAGCACGCGAAGTTAATATAGAGAATTTAATAAAAAGCAGATAATGTACGTGGGACTTGTAATGTCGTACAAAGGGAAACAAATTTTATTTTTATTATTCGCTCGATGTAATTTATATGTCAATCGACCTAAGCTCCTTTGTGTATGCGATGTGAGTTGGTCTACCCCGTGACACCATTTCCCCGTTGTTTCGTTTAATGGCTCAAAATCAAATATTTGAATATTTCGACGTCGGTCGTCGTAAAACCATCATTCACACAAATGACAGAGCTTACCGATGTGACGCACACACACACACACACACACACACTCACCCCAGCTGTAAACGCATTTGCAGTTTATTTGCGTTTCCATTTGTCCTCCTGCTGTGCCTCGCAATGGTCCGTTTTATGGATTCAATTTCAATATCGATTCCTCTAGTTAACATCAATGAAGGAACACAGAGTGAGCGAACATACTCGTAGTGATATCTGGCCGGCTCCATCTGGAACAACTGATCGCTTTGGCACAAACAAACATATGTAAAGCTCCTCTGGTTTATAGTAAGCCGACGACGACGACGACGATGATGATGATGATGATGACGATGACGAGGAGGAGTAGGACGACGATGTGAGGCTCTCCATTATGATGATGATTATGGTGGGTGAGCCCGGTCCACAGTAAGCAGTGCGTGGCATATGTGTGGAGTAGGAGCGCTGCGCTGCACATGTTAAATGTGGAAAATCAAAGGATTTTGACACCATTCATGGTCATCGTAAATCATCCATTTTAAATGTGTGAAAGCCATAACGAATGAAAATAAACTCAGCCCTGGCTCTTGGCGATCTTTTATTGCTATGCTCTGTAGTAAGTAGGTACACTGAGAGGCCTCTCTGCATATGCTGGAATGCTGGATGCCCTGACGGCGACGACGACGACGACGACGACAACAACGAATTGAAAGATCCAACTGCTGCTGCTGCTGCTGTCCGCCTAGCAATGTCTGATCATGCAATTCGTCGACGGCAACAGATCAAAACGAGGCTCGTCCTGCGCCGCACTGACCGAGCGCAAGCGTCCTCATCCTCCTCCTGTTTTGTGTGAATTTTTTTTTTTTAAAGTACGTTGCCCATCCAGATTGGAACGATTGAAATTCGTTTGAGAAACATAAATGGATAGTCGAACGAACACTCGCACACACTCTAGTTGTGATTATTGCAGATTTGATTTAGGATCTTTTTCAGAATCGGGATGTGTGTGTGTGATTTTTTTTTGCTTTGCAGTGCTCCAGACGACAACGCATGAGTCGTTCACGAACGATAATAGACTGCGCGAAGGAGGAATAAATGGGACAAAAGTTGAAAATCTGCATGCAATCCTTTATCAACTCTGCGTGCAGTCTCCGTGCGCTGATGTGCAATGTGAAATTCTATTTTATGACTTTTACCCACGTTCGTGCGGTGCGGTCCGTCCAAATGGTTGTTTGCCGCGCACTCTTTCGTGAATAATAGAAAATATTGATTTTCCGTCTCTCTCTCTCCTTCACACACTATTTTCCTCTCGCTCTCCAACACTCTATCAGAACGTCAAGAATGATTGATTTGTTGCAATTCTACATTTCTAAGACAATTGAACGGACATCACCGCAAAATGTGCATCCTGGTGGTTGGATGCGAGTGCTGGCTGCAATAGGGGCCAGCATCGTAAATGCAAAATACACCAAATGTTGACCAATTGAGTGGGCGTGATTCTGGTGAAACGAACGAATATATCGCATTTCCTGGTTTTGGCTGGAAATCGAGCAAATTTCCCGAGAAAAATTATTCTTCCGCGTTGATAAATTTTATTGCACCGCCGTTTCGCTAATAAATGTTCGATGGAAATACAGAGAAAGGCGTACGCACCACCAACAGCATAAAGAATTCTTCAACAAAAACATAATAAAAAAAATTCCAAAAAATATTAAAAACTTGAAAGTCAAGATCATCGCGATCAGTCAATTCGTTTGGTGTTTTTTCGTTGTTGTTCAAGATCCTCGCCGATGTCGACTTGTCTGATCCTAGAGCCCTTAGAATAGCAAGACCACTTAGCACGCGCGTTAACGTGTTCACGATTTTCTGTTCGCTGCTGTGCCGAAAGCGAACGATCCCACCAAGTTGTAGCACGACGATCGCACACACGCACACACACATACAGCACACCTCGCTTATGGTCAATATGCCACATAATGCATCGATAATTGGCTTTTGAAGGCGTGCATTGCGGTAGCAGAGGTCAAGATCTCTTGTTTAAGATTTTCTTCTTCTTGCGTCTTCTAAGCTCTGGCTCAAGCGGCCCTTATTCTCATTGTTGTTATTGTTGCACGATCGATATTTTCCCTTTTCTCCTCGTCATTTATTTTTGTTGCTCTTATAATGTTATTATGGCAAACTGCTTAGCTAAGGTGGTGGTGGCACTGAGCCGGCGGTCGCACAAAAACGTTTGACTTTTTGGATTTTTTTTTTGCAAATCTCCGCACAATGATCCACCACAGGGCGCGCGGGCAATAATTATCCTTAAGGTTTTATGGGAAAAACGATCTATTAGATTTTACACTCTTGCTTGGATGGCGCGAAACTGTGCGATGATGATGATGGTGATGGTATTGGTGGAGCGCTAATCTTCCCCGTCGCACAGCAGATCAGCTTAAGGCATCGGCAAATATGGATCTTGGAGAGATGTGTACGGTATGTATGGCAACAGCAATTGCAGCGCGTTTGATCAGACTCCAAGTACAAGAAAATTTATGAAATTCCACTGTCACAAGCACAGCTACTGGTTTGGCTAGTGGTCGGCGTGGAAGGTCACTTTGAACGGAGTAGTAGCAACTGATTTGTTGGAATGCGGTCGACACTGCTGTAGAGGGATTAAAGTGCGTGCGCAAGTTTTGCTTATTCATTTCAAATTCAATTTAGCTGGGATTGCAATGCTCGATTCAAATATTTTTGCTTTCAATTCATTAATAAAGTTCTCTTTGGTAGGATAACAATTTCCAGCATAGGGAGCAGCTGCTTATCCAACAAATTAATCATCATCGTATTTGACTTTAAAACCGGTGTCCGGTCTTGGCCTCCTGCAAAAAATCTCTCCACCAGTCCCGATTTCAAGCCGATATCATCCAGTTTGGCATACCTAAGGTCTGGGCGCCCTGGTCTACGCCATCTTTCCAACGTAGGCTTGGCTGGTCTTTCTGTCGTGTTCCACAAACCCTACCGCAAAGAACTTTCAGAGCAGGATTATCTTAGCTCATGCGAGCTAGGTGTCCTGCCCACCGGAGCCAACCGAACTTAATTCTGTTCGATGTCAACATCGCGGTAACGCTCATAGATCTCATCATTATAGAGTCTCCGGAATCGTCCTTCCTCACATACGGGGCCAACGATTCTCCGTAAGACTTTTCTCTCGAACTTGGCTAAGAGGTCCCAAGCACCCAAGTCTCGGATCCATATGTAAGTACTGGTATGACCATTGTCTTATATATCAGCAGCTTGGATGTTATGGTTAAGTTCCTGGATTTGAAGAGTCTTGACAGACTATAGTAGGCTTTGTTGGCTTTAGCAACTGTGCGCGTATTTCTGGTTCCATGCTGTTATCGGCTGCTACAGTTGACCCGAGATAGTTAAAGGCTTGCACTATTTCAAATTCGCACTCTACTTTTTAAATTGCGGAACCAATGTTGTATTTTCTACTCGCACACGTGGCCACCATGTACTTTGTTTTGCATTAGGTGCAACGCGGTGTATATTGCATCATACCGCGGAAGCTTTGGTAGAACTTCCGCGCCTGGTGCGGTCTTCCGGTCCGGTCTCCCAGGCTGCTTTCTTTTGCCAGTGAACTGTTTTTTCATATAACCTGAGCGCTTTGTATTTATCTTCGCGTGCCCGCGTTCTATGAGATTTTTGCTTTGCATTGGCAGCTGATCCATTTCCACGGTCTTTCTTTTGCGATCTCTCAATGCAATGATTCCAACCGGCATGCTATTTGGCATTAAGCAATTGTAGTTTCTGGTGTGGTTTGCATTCGCAATTACAATAAATAAATCAAAAGGGCATCCATTGCGTGTTTGCGTCATTAACCTTAAAAATGCATGCTTCTCGCATGGTCAATTTTGTCGGAAAACCATCAGCTTTGTTTTTTTACGCGCCTGACTACAAAACAGAACAATGCGTGTTACTTTTATGCGTCTTTGATGTTTTGGGCAAAAAGGCCTCCAAAAGACTATCAATAGACCCCTACAGCACCAACAACGAGACCTCTGAAAGACCTCTAATAACAAAAGACCCAAAAAAATCATTACAGACCTCCCAAAAGATCATCAAAAGACCTCCAAAAGACTTCCCAAGAGATGCCCAAAAGGCCCCAAAAAGACCCTTAAAAGACCACAAAAGACCCCAAAAGACATTCAAATGACCACCAAAAGACCCCCAAAAGACCACAAAAGGACATTCAAATAACCCCCACAAGACCCCAAAAAGACACAAAAAAGACCTACAAAAGACCTTCAAAAAACTCCTCAAAAGACTCCCAAAAGACTCTTAAAAACCGTGAAAAAAAAACTCTAAAAAGGACTCCGAAAAAATTATTAATGACCCCAAAAGATCCTCAAAAGACCCTTAAAGGACTCAAAAAAAACTTCAAAAGATCCTCAAAAGGTTTTCCAAAAAACCCCCACAAGACCCCCAAAAGACCCAAAAAAGACCTACAAAAGACCTTCAAAAAACTCTTCAATAGACCCCCAAAAGACGCTTAAAAACCGTGAAAAAACTCCAAAAAGGACTCTGAAAAAACTATTAATGACCCCAAAAGACTTCTCAAGAGATGCCTAAAAGGCCCCAAAAAGACCCTTAAAAGACCACAAAAGACCCCAAAAGACATTCAAATGACCACCAAAAGACCCCCAAAAGACCACAAAAGGACATTCAAATAACCCCCACAAGACCCCAAAAAGACACAAAAAAGACCTACAAAAGACCTTCAAAAAACTCCTCAAAAGACTCCCAAAAGACTCTTAAAAACCGTGAAAAAAAAACTCTAAAAAGGACTCCGAAAAAATTATTAATGACCCCAAAAGATCCTCAAAAGACCCTTAAAGGACTCAAAAAAAAACTTCAAAAGATCCTCAAAAGGTTTTCCAAAAAACCCCACAAGACCCCCAAAAGACCCAAAAAAGACCTACAAAAGACCTTCAAAAAACTCTTCAATAGACCCCCAAAAGACGCTTAAAAACCGTGAAAAAACTCCAAAAAGGACTCCGAAAAAACTATTAATGACCCCAAAAGACTTCCCAAGAGATGCCCAAAAGGCCCCAAAAAGACCCTTAAAAGACCACAAAAGACCCCAAAAGACATTCAAATGACCACCAAAAGACCCCCAAAAGACCACAAAAGGACATTCAAATAACCACCAGAAGACCCCCACAAGACCCCAAAAAGACACAAAAAAGACCTACAAAAGACCTTCAAAAAACTCCCCAAAAGACTCCCAAAAGACGCTTAAAAACCGTGAAAAAAAAACTCTAAAAAGGACTCCGAAAAAATTATTAATGACCCCAAAAGATCCTCAAAAGACCCTTAAAGGACTCAAAAAAAAACTTCAAAAGATCCTCAAAAGGTTTTCCAAAAAAACCCCACAAGACCCCCAAAAGACCCAAAAAAGACCTACAAAAGACCTTCAAAAAACTCTTCAATAGACCCCCAAAAGACGCTTAAAAACCGTGAAAAAACTCCAAAAAGGACTCTGAAAAAACTATTAATGACCCCAAAAGACTTCTCAAGAGATGCCTAAAAGGCCCCAAAAAGACCCTTAAAAGACCACAAAAGACCCCAAAAGACATTCAAATGACCACCAAAAGACCCCCAAAAGACCACAAAAGGACATTCAAATAACCACCAGAAGACCCCCACAAGACCCCAAAAAGACACAAAAAAGACCTACAAAAGACCTTCAAAAAACTCCTCAAAAGACTCCCAAAAGACGCTTAAAAACCGTGAAAAAAAACTCTAAAAAGGACTCCGAAAAAATTATTAATGACCCCAAAAGATCCTCAAAAGACCCCTAAAGGACTCAAAAAAAACTTCAAAAGATCCTCAAAAGGTTTTCCAAAAAACCCCCACAAGACCCCCAAAAGACCCAAAAAAGACCTACAAAAGACCTTCAAAAAACTCTTCAATAGACCCCCAAAAGACGCTTAAAAACCGTGAAAAAACTCCAAAAAGGACTCTGAAAAAACTATTAATGACCCCAAAAGACTTCTCAAGAGATGCCTAAAAGGCCCCAAAAAGACCCTTAAAAGACCACAAAAGACCCCAAAAGACATTCAAATGACCACCAAAAGACCCCCAAAAGACCACAAAAGGACATTCAAATAACCACCAGAAGACCCCCACAAGACCCCAAAAAGACACAAAAAAGACCTACAAAAGACCTTCAAAAAACTCCTCAAAAGACTCCCAAAAGACGCTTAAAAACCGTGAAAAAAAACTCTAAAAAGGACTCCGAAAAAATTATTAATGACCCCAAAAGATCCTCAAAAGACCCCTAAAGGACTCAAAAAAAACTTCAAAAGATCCTCAAAAGGTTTTCCAAAAAACCCCCACAAGACCCCCAAAAGACCCAAAAAAGACCTACAAAAGACCTTCAAAAAACTCTTCAATAGACCCCCAAAAGACGCTTAAAAACCGTGAAAAAACTCCAAAAAGGACTCCGAAAAAACTATTAATGACCCCAAAAGACTTCCCAAGAGATGCCCAAAAGGCCCCAAAAAGACCCTTAAAAGACCACAAAAGACCCCAAAAGACTTTCAAATGACCACCAAAAGACCCCCAAAAGACCACAAAAGGACATTCAAATAACCACCAGAAGACCCCCACAAGACCCCAAAAGATCCTCAAAAAACCCTCAAAGGACTCAAAAAAAAATTTCAAAAGATCCTCAAAAGGTTTTCCAAAAAACCCCCAAAAACCCTTAAAAAGGAATTGAGATGATGAATTCCAATGATGAAGTGGCACAAGATAATATAGATGGAGATTAGTCAGACGTTGATGACGAAAACACCGAAGATGTGCCGAAAAATCATTAAAGGCCCCCAAAATATTCTCAAAAAACCTTCAAAATATCCTCAAAAAGCTTTTCAAAAGACACGAAAAAGACCCTATAAAGACCCATAAGACCCTCAAAAGACCCCAAAAACACATAAAAAGAATTGAGATATATCTTAGAATTATCTGATGATAAAGTCGCACAAGATAATATAGATTGAGATTAGTCAGACGTTGATGACGAAAACACCGAAGAAGTGCCTTACCCCTGAAAAGGCCCTGATAAAACCCCAGAAAAAACCAAAAATACCCATAAAAGACCCTCAAACCCCCCCCCCCCCCAAAGAACACCCAAAAGACTCCCCAAAAACCCCCAAAGGAACCTTAAAAGACCATCAAACACAAAAGACCCTCAGAGGACCTCCAAAAGACCCCCAAAAGACCCTCAGAGGACCTCCAAATGATCCGCAAAAGACCCTCAAAAGACTTTCAAAAGACCCTAATGCGACTCATACCAATCGATTGAGAAATGACTTAGTTACCAAAAATTAAAAATGGAACACAATAACGTGACCAATAATGTGACTGAAAATCGCAACACAAAATTAATTTTGATGCCGTACCCATCCTCATCAAAAGACCCCCAAAAGACCCTCAGAGGACCTCCAAAAGACCCCCAAAAGACCCTCAGAGGACCTCCAAAAGATCCACAAAAGACCCTCAAAAGACTTTCAAAAGACCCTAATGCGACTCATACCAATCGATTGAGAAATGACTTAGTTACCAAAAATTAAAAATGGAACACAATAACGTGACCAATAATGTGACTGAAAATCGCAACACAAAATTAATTTTGATGCCGTACCCATCCTCATCAAAAGACCCCCAAAAGACCCTCAGAGGACCTCCAAAAGACCCCCAAAAGACCCTCAGAGGACCTCCAAAAGATACACAAAAGACCCTCAAAAGACTTCCAAAAGACCCTCAAAAGACCCTAATGCGAAATCCAACACAATAACGTGACCAATAATGTTACTGAAAGTGGCAACACAAAATTAATTTTGATGCCGTACCCATCCTCATTGCCGATCAAGTAGTTTCACACACACACAAGTAAATGTAAAAAACTTCGTTTTTCGGGTACAATTTTTTATGTTAACATAGAAACCCGCCAAACAGTCCTTTATTATTTGGTTATTAATCGCCAAATTATCTGTTTTTGAGGACGGGGCTGTTTCAAAGCATTTTCTTTTTTCCACGCTTCACACGCGCCACACGCGACTCACGACACACATCGAAAGCGGGTTATCAAAATTGGCCCCTAACATTGAGCCGCTCACAAAATTTCAGCCCTCTAGGTCGAGCGAAAGGTGGTTAAAAAGACCTCAAAAACGAGAAAATGGCGTGATTTCAACGCATCACAGGAGCAACACGCGGCACGCGTTATACGTGGAATATAAAAAATTATATTTTGGACTTACACACTCATAGCTCAGCTCTTCAGCTCCCTTGGTCGTGCGGTAGGTGGTTAAAAATTACCTCAAAGTAGTCGAAAATACAAAAGGGGGTCAAGTTTAATAAAAGTTTTTAACAATGTGGTGTATCATAAAGCACTGCAATGCACGAAATAGTGATGTTCAAGCAAACAATCAAAACAAACAAATGCTTTGTTTCAATTGGTTCGCTATGACATTGCAATCGAAATCGAAATGCAAAAAAAACACACTGAGATTCATTGTGATTTCGAATTTAATGAAAGAAAATAAATCATTTGGTTGTCGTTTTTTCTCAATTTCAATTTGATTTAACATTTCAAATAGCGAGCACACACAAATTTGTTGAAAGTTGGACAGAGCAACGTCTGTCGGGTCAGCTAGTATATGTAATATACAAATAAAAGTACTGTGTGACATATGGCGTGTGGCGTGTGTCTATCTATAATAAGTTTCTACCCGAAAAACGAAGTTTTTTTAAACTTACTGGTTTCATTTTACTAACGTGACATTCTTTAACTCATAGTAACTATCGAAGGCTGTCCCATAAAATCCACGTCACTGCAAAACCACGAAATATAAAACGCCTAAGTGCGAAGAAAGAAAAATTATGTATGAGGTTTTAACGGAAGGACACACCCATATTTTGACTCGTCGCTTGACACACACATTCGAAGAATCATCATCGCTGCCTCAGCATCATTCTGTCCTTGCGAGTTCATTAAAACATTTTTCAATTTAAATTTCAAATTAATTTCCAGAATGTTTACAGCATAACAACAACTGCTAAATAAGTCATAAAAAAATGCAGACATTGTCGTGCATGCTTATGCCTAACTCTAAATGGCGACGAAACGAAACGCAACGCACCCATCCTTTTCATCATCATCAGCAGATAGCATGACCGTCTGCTGGGGATCCCGGAGGATTTTGTTTGTGTGTGATGCAAAATAATAATTTTCATAAGTTACCGCGCTTACCGGTAACCGCTTAAAATGCGTGCCAAAGCTGTTTGTTGTTGTTTCGTTTATATTACCTCTCTTTACATCTAGAAGCTGTGCGACATCTCAATTCAGCGTCAGTCCAAATATGAAATAAACAAACAAAAACCATCAGCAAGGAACAAATATAAGCAGCCGCTAATACGATGCGTTATTGTTTCTATACTCCTCTGTTGGTAATCATGATCGTCATCGTCATCATCATCTGCAAATCCGTCGCACACACCGCAGCAAGCGCTATTTGCAATCCAATTTGCATATGTTGGAAAAAGAAAACACAACACCGACAACAAATCGTAGGTTAATTTGATGCCAACTGGAAGTTCGCTCCATCTCTTGCAGACATCGATGCAGTTCAGGTCGTCGTGTTCGTCGTCGACGTCATTGAATTCGAGCAAATCAATTGACTCCAATTGAACATCAAAGCAACAGCGCACCGATCGACGATAAAAAGTCTTCTCACCACACTTCGACCATTCGGTGACATGGCTCCAGCTTCATTGCATCCTCGTGCTTCTCTCCTCGGCGCATGGCAGGGTCAGACCACCAGACTCACAAATGCCAACCGTCGACCCAGACCGTTTAATTGCTTAATTAATTGCTCGCCAACGACCACAACGCGATAACGATATTGTTCGAACAACGACAATGGATCCTCCGAACACACCGACCGATCGACCGACCTATGAATAATTTGCTATACTGCGGCAGCTTGTGGCTGCTACACTACAGCGCAAATCGATCGGCTAATTGCGAATTGCGTCCAGCAGCATAAATATCGACAAATTGTGATCTCTGTTTGGCTTAAAAGTAAGACTGCTGGCAAAATTGGCGATTGGTGACAAATTTTTTCGTTGGAAAATTTGCCAAATTTGGAAAAACCACCGATCTGTCGAGTGTGACCACAGACCGCATTAGTCAATCTCTGACATAACTGCGATCCACGATGCGCAACGTTTGGAGCAAAATCAAGCAGATCACTGGGTATGTGCAGTTTTTACCGAGCTTTACTAAGCTGCTTGGCAATTCGTGTTTTCTCCTGTTTCTCTAATGTCGATCTGGCCACATTGCAATACCTTACCACTGGTCCGCCTAAATTTGGTGTTTTTGCATTTTGATCAATTTTGCCGTATACATGAAGTATGTAGCGCAGAGCTGTTGATATTTTCTGTGAATGTATATATCGTATATACATATGTGTGAGGTAGAGGTCTTCAAGGAAATGTGCGATCAGAAAAATGCGGTACAGAATTTATATGAATAACCATGTAACGAAGTTAATCTTTTCATATTAGATTAACACCGCCACATGCCATTTGGCTGTATTAATATACGTGAATTATAATTCTATCCTCATACATTACAGTACCGATGGTTTGGTAAAAACGCCTGTACGGGGACCGAACGGCATCACAAACCGCCAGTTCAAATCCCAACCGCACCAAAAATGGGAAAACCAAAAAAACATAAAGGGTTTTTTAATTGGGACATAACAATTTTGTATTTTAATACAGACGCTTACTTAAACTCTATTTATAATCTGTTTAAATCAAAATATTAGATACATTTTTATGTTGGTGAAGATCACAAACGAACAGTGTTTGAAGAAATTACTACCGAAATTCTGATTCGGTGGTCGCAACTTTAAGGGCGCTTACTTCAATTTTTGGTCGTAATAATCGTCCTGCCCGACAGGTTCTGCGTGCTATAGCAGATACATTCGAGTAAACAAATTTACTATTGAATGTTTCTGTCTCAGAGAGAGAGAGAGAGAGAGAGAGAGAGAACGCACCGGTCGCAGTACTGCAAATATCGCTGACGTAAGTGCTTCAGTTCAAAATGAGCCAAATTAGTCAATTGCACGCCATTCACAGGAATTGAGAATCTTTCAGTCCACATTGTGGTAAATTTTGGGTAAAGATCTAAGCCTAAACACTTACAAAATCAAATTAGCTCAAGAACTGAAACTTCCAGATTATTTGAAGCGCCGAAACTTATGTTATGTTATGTGGACTTCATAGTATTATTATTAATTTTTATTCGGAACTCCATACCATTGAGATATGCGCCGGGGTTAACCTTAATAAAGGAATACCATTGACTTGTTCCTTACCTCTCGTCCTGATAAATACTCCGTCAATGTATTATCGCTTCTAGGCTCGTCAGACCATTGTGTAGTATCAGCTAATTTTTCGTTAATAAACCACGTAGTTAGCGAAAAACTCCACAAAAAACCGTATGGCCATACGAGAAAGGCAATTTGGACGGCCTTTACAACTAATTTGGGAGTATTAACTGGTCGTTATGGTCTCGCGATAGCAACGTGGATGCCGCCGCTGATGCAATCACAAACATCATCTTTATTGGTATGAGAGGCTTTATCCTTTCAGGAATAAGTCTCTGTTAAACCAAAGAAGGATGGATGGTATGACTCGAGCTATAAAGAGGCTTCTAGGATTAGAGACGTATGCTTTCGGTTTTACAAAGCAAACCCTACTGAGGAAAAATGAACAAATTTTAAAGGAGCAAGATATGATTGCAATGCTTATCTTCGGCAAATCAACTTCGCCTACGACCCAAAAATTGAGGCAAAAATTACTACAATATCCCAAAGGTAGTAAGTCGAGAAAATAATCAAAAATACAGCCTCGTCGTCGTTTCCAACGCTCATTTGTAATGACATTTCAGTTGTCAGCTTTATTGACAAAGCCAATCTGTTTGCTGCGCATTTCGCAGCTTGCACCACGCTTCCAGATTGTACATTGCTGCCTCCTGCACCTCAGAGTATTGAACACTCTGTGGGACATATATTCATTCGTACTTGTGCAGTTTTTAGAGTTTTAAACGATCTCAATACTCACAAATCCGCTGTTCCAGATGGTAATTCCCCAATAGTTCTGAAGAGCTGTTCTTTCAAGCTGGCATTACCATTGCGTAAGCGTTTCCATCTATTCTGTTATTCTGGACTCTTCCCGAGAAGTTGGAAAACAGCCTTTGTCCAGCCCATACCCAAAAAAGGCGAGCCGTCGTCTCCTTCTTCTTACCGACCCATACCACTTACAACCATTCTTTCCATGGTCATGGCAACGCTGATCAATTTTCAGCTCCAAAAATATCTTAAAACGAACGAAATCCTTAGTGACCGGCAGTATGGATTTCGTAGTCAACGTTCTCCTGGTGTTTTGATGGTATATCTCACCAAACAGCGGAACCGGTCATTGCATCAATTTGAAGAAATCAAAGCTGTTATTAATTTCACTCTTTCGCTGACGACAGCACTCTCAGCTTCTCATATAAGTTTGAGGAATGTCCCTCTACTTCTCATGTGGAAATCAAACAACTACGTATGTTAAGCACATTAAATTCTGACATAGACAGCATAATACATTGGGGAGAAAAAGTGGAGTAGAATTTAATGCATCCACACCCCAATGCTGTCTCCTGTCGTCTAAGCGACAACGACGACGGACCTTAATCCCATGCCATTATCCATGAATGGCACTTGCATTGAGGAAACTGAAAATCTCGGAATACTCGGTATGTGCATTGACGACAAGCTTCGTTGGAATGACCACATATACACCGTCGCTAAAAATGCTACGAAATGTTTAGGTTTTCTAGTCCGGTGCAGGAAATATTTCTCTCCCTCTGATCTGGCTACTATCTATAAGGCTTTTATTCGCCCTAAACTTGTTCTGGTGCGCCTAAAATTACCTTGCATCAGCTAGATAGAATACAAAACTTATCGGTGGCGCAAATATAGTGAAATCAATAGATTCGCCTGTGCACCGCAGGAACGCTCCCTGCTTGTCACTGTTTTATCGCTTCTTCTGCCAACGGTACTCAAGAGAAATAGCCAGCTGCATGCCACTTCTCCTTGAATTCAACTGCAAAAATCGTGGCGCTGTAAATGCTCATCAGTTTACCCTCAATCCCATCTTCGGTCGTACAGTTAAATTCAGGGATACGTTCTTCAGCCGTACAACACGTACAACGTGTCTTTCCGCATCACTATGATCCACAGACATTCATAACACAAGCTCATATACAGCCCTCTTTTCTCCTCCTATTCCTTAACGCCCACGCTGTGCCAAGCATGTAGCCGAGCATTATAAGGGTGCGAACCCCTTTAAGCGTCCGCGAGTTATAAAAAAAATAAAGTCAAGAGTATTAGCATCGCTTAGGTATTATCGTGGCCTCAATCACAAGCTGAGTGAGATTGTTTAACTCAGCAACTAGCTCAACTTCCCCTCCTTGTGTTTTTGGCATTCTGCAGATTTCTTTTTATTTCTTTGAAAATAATAATTTTCTGAGCTTCTGCAATTTCATTTACATAAAAAAATACAATTCAGCTATAAAAGGTGTGCAAACCTTTGACATTTTTGCTTGGCCGATTTTATGAGTCGCGGCTGTGACCTCGGAAAATATTAATAACAGAATCAGCGCGCTAACCGCTCGTACAAACTGTTGTCAAATTATTGAAGTCGTGATTCTGATCACCGTGCGATCTGATGAGGCACACAAAACAGTTATGGAAATATTAAAAATTGCAATTCTATCGCAGATCAAATGAAATAAGACATCAACAGCAGTACGCCGTGTAAAGCTGGAAATAGACGACGACGAAGACAATGACAACGATGTTGATGATGATGATGATGATGAAGACGATAACGACAACACGAGACGTGACAACATTAAAAACACAAATAGCAACAGCAACAGAAACAGAAACCACATTGCTAGTATCTATATACACAGCGCAGTAACAATAAAAACAACTTCAAGTTTCATTGTCGATACAGTTGCTATTAGCGCAGAGCAGAATCACAAAATCCACCTCAACTCCGTCTTTGCTTTAAATTTCATAATCTTCTCGAGTTGCTCACTCGCGAATTGTCTCTGTTACCTCAATTTGTATGTGAACGGCTGCGCAGCAGTTTTTGCGAGGAGCCAGCCAACTTCATAAGAACGAGAATGGAAAAAATTCAATTCAATAAAAAAATTATAACATCCACAGCATCTACAAGTGGAGTAGAGCTGAGGCGAGCTTATTGTGTTGCTACAAATTACGGTGAAAACCTTCAGCTTCACAGTTCTTTGGCGATAGCGATCTTATTTGCAGATCACAGAAGCGAACGAAGCAGAGGACAGCAAAAAACATCAACTTTGACCTCTGTCATTTGTTGAAAGAATTTACTTCAGTCTTCGCAGTGTTCTCATTTGAAGTTTTTGTCGTTGCTGCCTTATTCGGGTGTGTGTGTGAAACATAAATACCAAATCTAGCTGAGCGCATTTATTGTTCTTGAAAGTAAAAAATAAAAGAACAACACAAAAAAAGAACGAATTATAATGAACATTGATCAGCTGGTAGCTGATTTTTGTCAATTTTTGTTGCATTCACATACAAACAAACAGGTTAAAGTATTTTTTTCCAAAATAAAAACAGAGTGTCTCCAAGTGAACAAGGTGAATAACTAAGACACTTTTGTTGGTATCATCTGATGTGCTGGGCATACCTAACTCGCATTAGGAAAAATGTTTGAACAGTAACTTTTGAATAAGTATTCAATTTCAATCCAATTCAATTAGTTTAGAATATGAAGGGATAATTTACAATTAATTTTGATCTAATTTTAGGTGAGTTCTTGCCAAAATCCAACTGGATAACAAAATCCTCTTAGAACCGAGACCTTTGAATCAATTTTCTAATAGAGGATACAACCAGATCAACGTTTTAGCGCCAAAGAAGAAGAAATAGGAAATGTGTGTATAATAGTGCATTGTGGATGTGAGATTTTCTATTAAAAAGGCTCAGGGGAATGATATGATCATAGGTAGGTAGGAAGATAAGTAGATATTGTGGACGTTCGCGTTACAATTGCAAGAGTGGCAATAAGCGCTAGATTGCATTTTTGGATTGGTGGATAAAGCTCATGGTTCTCACCTATTGCCATAATTGCCGTCTTATCAAAAAGGCTGCGACTGTTTTATTTTCTATTGTTGCTAGATAGCTAGTGTATAGAAGGTATAGTGCTGGTCCTAGAACGATACCTTGTAGAACACCTGTCTTCAAGCATCTTTTTGTTTTATTCTAAAGTATTTTTTTGGGGCGCGATGGCTCAGTGGATAAGAGCATGGCTTCTGAGCAGGAGGTTTGTGGTCCGAATCACAGTAACACCAAAATATTTTTCATGGTGTCTCACCTCTCGAGAAAGTCTGACAAACGTCCGAAAGTAACAACTTTTCACGTAAAGCTTATCAATTCGCCCTTCGTCGTGGTGTCGCGCCGAATATTATTATTTTTTTTGTAATAAGCAGAATAGGGGCAGCCGCACAAACTGCATCAGAATTGCAAGTGGCCGCTACTCTCTCTGACTAGTGGAAGTGCGATCAAACCTCGACGTAGTGGCCGCCGGTAATTTTCCTCCAATGCAACAAAAGCTGAATGATCCAGCCACCAAGCATGGACGAAGCTAGCAGAGAGATAAATCAGCTCAAATATAATAAGTCTCCAGGATCAGTCTGTCAAGAGTCTTCTTATCCAGGAATTTAACATCCAAGCTGCTTGTGTATAATACAATGGTCATACCAGTACTCACATATGGATCCGGGACTTGGGTGCTCAGAAAAGAGCATTCTGAGATCTTAGCCGCGTTCGAAAGAAAAGTCTTACGGAGAATTGTTGACACGGCATTTGAGGAAGGGCGATTCCGGAGACTCTATAACGATGAGATCTACATGAGATCTACGAGCGTTACCGCGATGTCGACATTATGAAGAGAATTAAGTTCGGTAAGCTCCGGTCGGCAGAACACCTAGCTCGCATGAGCGAAGAGGATCCTGCTCGGAGTTTCCTTTGCGGTAGGATTAATGGAACATGACAGTGAGGCCGGAAAACCCTACGCTGGAAGGATGGCTAATACCACGATGCCCAGACTTTAGGGATACCAAACTGGATGACATATGCTTAAAACCGGGACCGATACAGACAATTTTTGCGTGAGGCCAGAACCGGACACAGGTTGTAGATCCAAATATAATGATAATGAGTGTGATGCCATTCTTTTCCAATAGTTCTGTTCTCCCGTCTCCCGAGTGCTGTGGCACTCCTACTATGGTAATATCCTGAGTTTGGCTAATCGAAGCCAATTCTTCTTGGCAGTGTTTAACAAAATTTCTAATTAAAGATGGTCGCATGAATTGCCATTATTTCAGATTGGCTATCCACACAGATACCAACCATTTTATGCGTTACTCGGACTTAATTCCCTGCAGGTCTTCTTTATTGCTAGTATCTATGCCTGAATGAATCTGGCTGAGTCAGGGAACCTGTTTTACCTTTACAGACTGAGATGTTGGTGGGCGCCTCGGCTCAAGTGCTTAGGGCGTTGTACTACTTAGCGTGAGTCTGGAAGTTCGAATCCTAGAAACACACCAAAGAGCATTTTCACGATCCCACCTCTGACAAATATTTGACAAACCTCCGATATGGCTAAAAGAAATATAGGAACCTCATTTCATTCATTTCAGTTGCCTTGAGAACACCTTTTACATTATCATCAGTCATCTAGACGAAGTAATTAGTAAAGTAGCTACTATCTAGTGCTGCTGGTGGGAACAACTTTAACATTACATGATTCTCGTTGCAGAAGAAAATATTCTTCTTTCAAAAAAAGGAAGTAACAAAATCATCCCCTTGAGCTGGTTCGTTTCCACCTTTTTACTGGGGCTTCCTACGACCCACCTTTACCAGCCTAACGATCTTGCTTTCATTGTACATTTCTCAATTTCCCACCTCAAGCCGATTCGGGACATCATATTCCATCGCTGTCACACAGAAACACACAACAAATACATCTAACACATATCCGAACCATATTTTGGAATAAATAATATATTATTTTATTGCTTAATAAGTAAATTGCTATTTATTTATTATTCATTGTTGTTGCGCGCTGCTGTTGTGGTTGTTCCGCTGTTCGCTGCAGTTCGTTTTGCTTTGGTACTTTGCTTTGTGATTTTGCGGTGGCGCGGCGGTAAAATTCGTGACTTGGTACTTGGCTGCTTGTGTCTGGTGATTCCGCTTGATGGGAGATGTACACGAATACGAGCAAGCATTGATGTTCACACAACCGCGGCAACACACAGAGTACAGTGGCAACATACAGTTAATTTTTCAATTGCCATTGCCGTTCTCGTTGTTGTTGTTTGTCGAACCTTTGTTATCCAATTAATTTTTATGCACTTCTTCTTGATGAAATAACAATTCGTCGATCATACAATGCGACGACGTACAATATGCAACTCTGACAACAACAACATGAGCTTGGTCGCGATCGTGCATTATAACTTTAATGATTTTTTAATTTTTCTCCTTAAATATTTAATTTTATTAATTGTTCATCGCACGCAGCACGATTTCTCATAAATCTTTCTTGTTGTGAAGGGGATGGGTGGCATCTCTTGTTAAGAATGCCGACGGAATTTGGTGCTAATTCAGATTGGTCAGAGATCACATCTTAAATCTGCATAAAGACAAAGAAACCTCCCGCTCAGAATTCCAATTCACTAACTACTCTAGCAACGGCACCCACAATATGTAACAGTAGATAAATAAAGGCATGGTTTAATAATGCAAACATTGACCACAACCGTCTTCAAATGAAATGAACCATCAACCAACCTGCAGGTGTATAATATAAATTCTGTGTCGCCCAATAAAAAGACCAGCAAGAGACAAACCAGCAACAGTTATTAGTCCCGATGCGAGTCAAATTTCTTACCAGTAATGCGTTTTTCAGCATAAAAATGATGATTGCAATGCTGGGCAGCTCAACGTTAGTGCCGCTGACTAAAACAAGAGCAACATTTGTTCGCATTCTACTTTAGAGTTTATTGCGAACCGCTCATAAAACCAACTAGAGACGTTGCGTCGCGTACAAAACAATTTGCAATAAATAGTGATCACAAAAAATACCGCCTAGATTTCTCCGCGTTTCCTTATAGCAGCTTCACTCATGTGGACAATCGACCGACTGAACAAATGATTGACCGACTGAACAACTGAAAGCACGCCAAACGCGTTATAATAGAAAACTGTCGCAAAAGATTAAAATAACTTGCAGTCTAATACTTTGTCGTAGGCCATAACGCGGTGCAGAAAATAACTTGAGCTCAGCCGAGCTGACTCAAATAATTCGCAACGAACAATAAAACTTCTAACTCAACATCAACTGCTGTTAACAATTTGGTACTGCAAACTGTCAGATTGAAGTACAACGACGGCACGGTGCAGCGCCGCCAACAAGGCAGCCAAACATAAAACAGAGACTTCCCCTTTGCGAATAAGCTAATGTGTGGGATTCAGACGAAGCGCGTGCCATAGTGAGTGACTAGGAGACCGTGCCAGCCGCCAGCCACCTTCCCCGGGAACTTGCAATCACACACAATCGACGACGAGAAGGAACCCTAAACAGAGTGCAGAGCGCGCCGAGTGAAAGTGCTCAATCAGCCACAGACAAGATTTTGATCATCGTCGGTCGTGTAACGACAGTAGTGCGACTGCGCCTGTGTCTTTCATCGATGCAGAGAGCCAGACAAACAAACCAACCCAATTGAAAGAGAATTCAATTCAAAGTCGCGTCAAACAATACAAGAAAGTGAATTGCCAGATCACGAGGGAAACAAAAGAAATTTCTTGTCTCAGACCCATCTGCAGATGGAAAAGCAAAAGGATCCGCCATCGTGCCAACGAACGACGAACGTGAATAGCAATGAGTGTTCGCGATTTGACTTTATATTGCAATACTACCTGATGTATGTATGGTTTTAAAGTTGCTGGTTTATTGCCAGTTATCGCATATGAATGAGGCGCTATCACATCACTTGTGATGCTTAAGGCTATAAGTAGGTCATCTTTATATTTCAAGGCGTTCGATGGGGTAACCTCATGAAAAACATGGCCCAGTAGTTGAGATTTGTTGCTGTAACTGTTTATTGTAACTCTATTGTCATATTTTATGATTTTTAAAGAAAATGTGGAAGGAATGAATGAAAGTAAGTACCTAACTATCAAGTTATTAATTCTTTTGGTAACATCTGTTAACGGTGGAACTATTTTGTTCCAACGACGGAAAAGTCAAGGTGCATGTACCTTGACTAATGATGTGGATATAAACGGTTCTTGTACTGATATATCCTATTAAAATCTTATTAGTTAGCTACCTTACCACTGGTGGGGGGATAGCTAACCAAAATAAAATACACAACAACCTTTTTAGATGATTAAAACTTGAGTAATTTATTATTCCCTAATACGGGAGTATTTATAAGAATAATATTGCCTACGTAACAAAAATATGAACATAAAGAATAAAAGAAAAACGGATTATTGCCTAATTAGCATTAATGCCAAGTACAAAAAATACAAAATGATTCTACAGGTAAATTATTGCCTAATTCGCATAAATACCAAAAGAGAGAAAAAATGAAAGATACTGCAACAATATGCAGTCAGTCTGCACACGCAGTGACTGACACACAAAAATATATGCTTAGTTGCAATTGACATTGGTGCTCAATGAATGATATCGTTCGAATTGATGATAAGCGAAACATATTCCCATTGCTGCACTTGTTTGTTTTTACTTTAAGTTCAAGGTGAACTGTAATAACTCTGGGATCATGTTTCGCTTAGCCGGAATTCGGAACTTTGGCTTCGTGCATGTTGGGTTCATTCGCATGCCTAGTGAATTTGCATTATGAATTTTATTATGAAAATGAATCCAACATGCACAAATACATTTCTGTTCTTGAACAACATCCAAATAAAACGAAAATTCGAAACGAGTTTGTGTTCTAAGTCTTTTGAAATTGAAATTCGTTAAATATTGAATAAATTTTTGTAAGTATTCTATTGAGATAATATTCAAATGAAGATAACCAAATAAAACCAATATTAAGTATCAACCCAACATTTCATACGATCATTAATGTACGATCATGCAACAATAATGTTCCTATGAAAGTTTGTATAACATTATGGGTCTGAACGCAAACTTTATTCATAACATGTTTAACAATAAAAACGCTTTCTTCTAAATTAAAAAGTTGTACATATTTCACTAAGAAATAACTTAAGATTACCGGGTAAAAGAAAGTGCTGTGTCAGAATCAACCCAATATTTCATGCGATTGTAATGGAGTTTTCACAGCCGGGGTAAGCTCATGGTGCGCAGGGTTTAAAATGATATAGGTCAATACAATAAATTTCTATATATGCCTTGATCTTTTGACTAAGAAATTTGTTATTCTCGATGGCGTCTTTTTATTCCACGGAAGACTAAGGGCGAAAAGCTAAACTGTACCGACGTAGCAACCCGCAGGTCGATCTAACAGCGAAACTAATTTGTACGACAATGTTAACAGAGAATGCAAAGGATTCGTATCAAAATTACTTACCGCGACGTGATCCAGACAGCAAAAGAAAAAGCAACTAAAAGAGCATCTGACCCACAAAAGGGCCCCTAAAATACCCACCTTAAAACTCTCTCAACACCCACTTAAAACCTTATTCTCACAGTCGCTGGTACGAACAAGCGACAAGCGCTTCACCTTAATTAAAAAATCTAAGGAATGGAATGGGAAAGACCCACATAGAACTCTCCCAAAACTTTTTCAATACCACCTCAAGATCCACCAAAGGACCATTAAAAGACACCCTTTAAAACCCCAACAAGCTCCTCAAGACCACCTTAAGACCCCCTCAAGACCACCACAAGACCACTCCAAGATACCCGCAAGACTCCCCTCAAGACAACCATCAAGACACACTACCGAAAATCCTACCACAATAAAAAACGTACAAAACTCTCGACTAACTGCATTAAAAAGGAAAAAAGCGTGACATAATGGCATAAAAACCGACAGACACAAGTTGATATAAAATCATATAATAACTTAAGCAATCGTTCTGATAGATATGTTGCGGTTCTTGAGCAGATGAAAATTCTTCACTGCGGCCCATTTCTTTTGGTATACCTCAGGATTCAGTATGTGACCCATTTATTTTTAATGTTCAGGATGTTAGAAGAACGGGTCGTCCGAGAAATACATAAAACAAAACAGTTGAGGAGGAGTCACGGCAAATGGGGAAGAGTTGGAGAGAGCTGAATCTCATTGCTAGGAACAGCACGCGATGGCGCTTAGATGTAGTAGAGGCCCTAGGACCCACAAGGGGATATAGGACATAAGTAATGTTTGTGAACGATGCCGCTATAATGCCAACCGAAATCACCGAATACGATAAGAATTTTTACAGAAAAAAATATTCATGCATGGAAAACTAAGCGTATTGGATCTAAACTTTTAATGTTTGTACTATAACACAACATAGTTTAAGTTCTAAGCCGATGATATTGAATGCACTAAAAGTTATAAATATCTTGGTATATAAAGCAGAGCTAACACTTGTATAACAAGTCTGGCATCATTGTGCCGCCACGTACATTAAGAAAAAATAGTCTTAAAATGTACCCCGCACTAGTCCATCCATAAGATACATAAGTAAGGTCCCAGTATCTTACCCGTACCGACATAGAATTTGTTGATAACAATTTTAATGAAAAATTCGAATGAAGTCCTCAGCACGCTAAAACTGATTACAAGCCCAGTCTAATTGTAAAGTAGTTAAAAAGTTTAATTGAAGGGGTTTTTTGGTATTGCATGGGTTTCTGGATCCTGAAGGGGTCGTTGACCCATTCTTATCCTTCAATGATGCTAACAACGCAGTCACCAGCTACCGGACCGTCGTTTCTGAATATTTTTGCGATAAATTGGAAGAGAATAAATTGGAGCATATGCGAGAAATTTAAGACAATACACCGGTCAGTTTTGGGCTCTATGAGATTACTGTAGATTTTACTGCTGGTTTTCTCTTAAAATAATTTCATCAACGAAATGAAAAATTATTATATAACAACATAGTGTGTAGCTTTATTTTATTATAGTTTAAGTAATGAAATAGCTATATAATAAATCCAATCTATGTTTCAAAAGTAGTAATTCTACTGAAGCATATTAACTCAATAACAATCCCTACCACACTGTGATATATACTCACCGCCTAAGCAAAAGATCGCCCCTATTCTATATACCCATGGATCGGGCCCCTTTTCTTTGCTGGCAAAGTTATTTCAAATTTCGATTTCAGTTTGTGTGTTCGTTCAACGCCACAAGGAAAGCGGTTTGCCGTTGGCGAAATCAATTGTTTAACAAAGACAGCGAAGCAACAGGTAAGTGGCGCAGATATCCACGGAAAGGGAAATGTTTTAATAAATTTTCAACATTATATTGTGGAATTTTTATTTGATTACATTCGGTCTATTGATCGAGCGACTACCAGCTGTGCTCCAATGTCGTAGATACGGCGACAACGAGTGTTATGTCATATTCCACGTGCGTTGCATATCGGCCACATTAATGAATGACAAATCTGCGCAGCTCTTGAGTACGCATGAGCTTAACAAGCACTTGATAAGGCAACCGGGACGAAGACAACAACAACAACAACAACAATAATAACAACAAGACAATAACAAATTTGTAACACAACCGACCAACATATCAGCGCGAATGCTATGACCGAACAAAAGAAGGACTCAACAACTATGGAGCTGGAGATTTTTATCCGCCCGATGACTGACATAGATATTCGTAGAGCATGCGGATGAATAAGCGTGCAGGAGTAATCATTGGCGAACCTAAAACCAAATGAGTGTCATTTGACAGATGGCTGCGCAGTTGTGGGTGGTAAGACAGCGCTACTAAATATCGCTGCCGAAATAGCACGGGAAAATCTGCGATGACGATGACAACGATGACGACGAAAGTTGTTACCACTGCGTGGTAAGTTTTTTCTTTGTTCATTATGCAACCATATCTTGTTGTTTGAATGATTCAGGAAAATTCGAAGCAACACAAATATGAGTTTCAGTTCTCCATGGTACGCTCCACTATGGTACGTTATTGGGCAATAACCACCATTCCCCAGCTTCATGTTCGTGGTATGTAACGCATTTCTGGTGTTGCTGTTGTTTCTGATATTTTTTTGCAGAGAGCGATTTTTTGATTGGAAATTATTAGTTTATGCAGATGACGTTGTGACAGTTGTTGTAAAAAAGTTTTAAATTTCCAACGCTTAGCAGCCTGGGCGCGTATAAAACAACAAAAATTTGTGCGTAAGGCATGAGTCAGGAAATGCGTCGATTTTATCTGACAAAAGTAAACAATCAGCTTAATCAGAGTTGAATAATAAAGGAATTTGAGCCAAATTATGACTCTGTCAGTTTCAGCTGCATAGTGCTGTACATTACGAAACTAAGTTAATATTAGTTATATTGAAACGGACTCTCCTCGTTACCTTTATACTCGCGTAAAGAAGGATTTTTCTAAATTTTAAAACTAATCCAAAAGAAGAATTTAAAAAGCCGGTCAACTGTACAACCAACAATTCTGAGACGATACTCCAAAATGCACTGTAGTCTAAAAGGAGCGGCGAAATGTCTATAATCTATATGTCTATATCATCGTAATATGAAGAAAATACAATTAAGGATGGGTTCATCAACTTCCAGATTAAAGAAATCCTGAAAAGGCAGGAAGGCGTGCTGCATTCCGTAAAG
Source organism: Nephrocerus scutellatus (assembly GCA_947095585.1). Lineage (NCBI taxonomy): Eukaryota > Metazoa > Arthropoda > Insecta > Diptera > Pipunculidae > Nephrocerus > Nephrocerus scutellatus. The sequence continues at coordinate 108,422,598 of OX352762.1, read as the reverse complement.
GAGTATTTAGACCTTGACGAAAGGGCTCATCCCTTTGTACCAACAAGTATGCCTGGAAATGGATGGTTTCGCGCATTTTTGTAAAAACATCATAAAATGTCTCTTAGGACACAAGATCCAGTTACTGCTGTGAGTACCACAGTAGGCATGAAGACATAACTAGTTGGTTTACATCGCTTGAGCAGTTTTTAATTAAAAACAATTTATTTCAGCTTTTGAATGACCCAACAAGAATCTACAACAGCGACGCAAATAACTACATGCTAAGGTATCCCTAAATAAAAATGGTTTTGGGGGCTAAAAGTGCAAAAATTACTTGAAAAGTTGACCGTGGAATGGCTAAAGCAAATCTTGTGGTAATATTTTCATTCATGCCTCCTCTAACCGTATAAAAGGATACAGGATAATATTAGAAAATCGTTACCAAACGGTTAGGGTTTGGGCATAAACGACAATAGGTCCACGACTAAAGGTGTGCTACGAATACATTTCGAAAGTCTTTTATACACAGATTGTCAGCATTGTCAACAAATTCCAAGTTTTACTTTTGTAGAAGGGGGTGCCACTCACCAATTGTTGATTTAATTTGAATTGTTTTAATTGCTTTATACCACAATGCAACGCGAGCTTTGCAGCGGACCGATGTAAGTGCCTCCTAAATATGGGTGGCATCGAAAATTTGTTGAGTGGTTTAGAGAAAACACTGGAGGGTAACTAACCAAACATCCGTATATATAGAGGAATCCAGCATCATCCAATCAGTAGTTGTAGTAGTAATTTCGCGAGCACTATTGCTATAAACCTACTACAAATGATGGATAACCATCATGCACAATGTGTTCGCTGAGATTGTAGTAAATAACAAAAGACGTATATATCATAACATAACTAGTGTTGTTATGTTGGGCTACTTTCGAGGCTAGTTTATATCGTACGAAACAGTCACTTTCGTCTATGGGCATGTGAAAAAAAATTTTCCAAGCTGAAAGTGGAAGATTTTTTATTTTTATAATTCGCGCACACTTAATGAGGTTCGCACCCTTATAATGCTCGACTATATGCTTCGCACAGCGTGGGATATAAGGAAAAGGAGAAGAAAAGAGCAGATGTCTAACTTGTGTTTTGAATGTCCGTGGATCATACTGATGTGGAAATACAGAGCTTGGTAGAGCATTCCACATAGGTGGACAGCCGTTCACACAGTGTAGAGTTGGAGCGTGAGCCCCGCGCTTGACTAGCTTTCGCCATTAAGCATACTCATGAACTATGTACCATTAAGCAATCCTCTCTACGAGAGTAAACCGCAGCCCCCGCGTTGCATCCCTAGAACGAGCTGGGTCCTCAATCACAATTGTTCTCAGACTGGTCGAACCTTGCGTCCGGCCTTGTTGTCTGTGAGCACGGACAATTCCCGCGGTACAAACGCGAGCTTGGTGAGGTCTGGCATCAAGCAACTCAGCTCTTTCAGAATGAGTGCCTGGGCGATTGCAAAAGCAAACCCTGGCAGCACATTCGTCCGGAACCGCGAACCCCATCATTTGCCACTAGGATGCACCAAATCCTAGGCCTTTGGAATACGAAATTCCCGTCTGTCCCCTATCACAGACCTGTAGTATTGTATGAAATGAATCACTAAATACAAAGACTTGCTCATAAAGAGATTCTAAGTACCAGTGCTTCACTTCGGGTCGCAAGTACGAAGACATAACTCATCCGGAGTATACTCTAAGCACCCCGACCCTGGCTGGGGAAAGCCAGCATCTAAGTGATGTACCCTGGACTTGAAACCATCCAATATAACTTGAATTGAGTGGTCCGAAGGATAGCTTCAAATCCAATGAAGCAGTTTTTCATCAACTCTATTGGAACGCATTTTAGACAAAAGAGCTTGATGCCAAACTCTGTCAAATGCTTTGGAAATATCGAGTGCAACAGCATTGCTTTCACCAAATTGATGCAAAGACCGGTTACACTGTTCGGTGAGATATACCATCAAATCACCAGTAGAACGTTGCCCACGAAACCCTTAGTGCCGGTCACTAAGGATTTTGTTGGTTTCAAGATATTTCGTGAGCTGAAAACTGATCAGCGTTTCCATGACCTTACATCCGTAAGTGGTATTGGTTGGTACAAAGTAGGAGACGACAGCTCGCTTTTTTTTTAGTATGGGCTGGACAAAGGCTGTTTTCCAACTTCTCGGGAAGAGATCAGAAGAATAGGATAGATGAAAGAGCTTACGCAATGGTATAATGCTACCTCGGAAGAACATCACTTCAGAACTAATGGGGAAATACCATCTGGCACAGCGGATAAGTGAGTATTGAGATCGGTTAAACTCTATCAACTGCACGAGTACGAATGAATATCTGTCCCATAGAGTGTTCAATACTCTGAGGTGCAGGAGGCAGCAATGTACAATCTGGAAGCGTGGTGCAAGCTGCGAAATGCGTAGCAAACAGATTGGCTTTATCAATAGAGCTGACAACTGGAATGTCATTACAAATGACCGTTGGAATCGACGACGAGGCTGTATTTTTGATTATTTTCTCGACTGACTACCTTTGGGACATTGTAGTATTTTTTGCCTCAATTTTTGGTCATAGCCGAATTTGATTCGCCAAAGATAAGCATTGCAATCATTTCTGGCTCGTTTAAAATTTGTTCGGCTTTCCTCAGTAGGATTTGCTTTGTAAAACTGAAAGCATACCACTCTAATCCTAGACGCCTCTTTACAGCTCGAGTCATACCATCCATCTTCTTTTGTCTTAACAGACTTATTCCTAGAAGGGATAATGTCTCACATACTAATAAGGATAATAGTTGTGATTGTAACAGCGGCGGCATCCACGTTGCTATCGAAAAACAATAACGACCATTTAATATTCCCAAAGAAGTTACTAAGGCCATTCCCACTAGCTTTCTCGTATTGCAAATACTGTTTTTTAGGAGTTTTTTCTCTAACTGCGTGGTTTATTAACGAGAAATTAGCTGATACTACACAACAGTCTGAGGAGCCTATAGGCGTTAAAACATTGACGGAGTATTTATAAGGAAGAGAGTTAAGGAACAAGTCAAGGATGTTTTCGGATTGATTTGAAATGTCAGGTATTCGTGTAGGCTCATTTACAAGCTGAGTTAGGTGATAAAACTCAGCGAATATGTCAACAAATCTTCCTTCGGGTGTTGTCTGGCTAGAATGGCGAAGCCACCCAGAATTGTGTACATTGAAGTCGCCCGCAACAACAATTTCTGTCTTACGATGTTTTGTGACAGTTATTAAAATTGAATCAGATAGTGCATCAAATTCGCACTGAGTTGAAATATTGTCTAAGTTGGGGCTTCTGTAAAGGAAACATTAGTGTATGTTTTTCCGGACTGAATTGAGGCAAAAGGTGGAACGCAACATCACTATGGAAATTGGCTTATACGCGGATTTTACTTTTATTCATCGATCACAGCTAAATGGCCAGAATCTTTTTGACTATAAATCTCAAAATTATTTGCGATGCAAGTGGAATTGCAATGGCATCAGGAAAATATATTTTGTCCTCAAAACAAAACTACCGTAATATTATTCCTAATGAAGTAAATGAAACAACTGGAAGACAATAAATACCAAAAGAAGCAAAAGAAAAATATGGGGAAAAATTAACACAAAACAACGCGGATAGAGAGATGATCCTTCCAACAAAGTGCCCTGTTAGTGCCCTCTGGCTCGCTATCATCATCAAAAGCGACGAAATCAAACCAAATTGCCCAAAAAGCAATAAAAAAAACGTTCAGGACATCGAAAATCAATTAGCATGCTTCAATGTGGCCCGATGGTGTCGGTGCAGGAAGATGCCTTCTCACATTTTGTTTGTTCACTTTTACGGTAGATAACTGGCCGTTTGCTCTCATATCCCTCCCTCTCTCTCTCTCTCTCACTCACTCTCCGTTTGGATGCCCAATTTCAAGCTTCGAATTGATTTGTGCACTTTTTCCACGTTTGGACCACTCTGAGTCAGAGGTTTAACCCCATTATGCCATGGCATGTGGAAGTTTCACATCGCCCATCGGCTCATCGTTCATTTCATGATTCTGTGCTGATTGTCGGTTGTGAGAATCGAATCGAACGTTCGTCGTGACGACAACGCGGTCAGCCGAGTCGACCGCACTCGCATCTCTTCACAGTGCAAGCGCGATTACAAACTACTTAGGAGCCAATTTTGGCAGTTGGCCAACAGATTTGGCTGTGAATCGGAAATATGCTCCAAAAACAAAAAAAAGCCAAAGTGACAGAAAAAAACCCTCGGAAAAATTTCAGAAACAAATGTTCGACTCTAGTGCTCTTCCTGATAAATTACTGATAAAGTTGTGCGTTGGACCGCGTTACCCTCTCAGAGGGAGAATTATTATGTGCCGAACGATGGGCCATCATCGAATGAGGAAGAAGCGCACACATAAGTCTTTGTTAATTGTGACAGAAAAACCGCCGAGCCGAGCCGACCATAACCAAGGAAGCAGGAAGAAAGAAGAACGAGAACGCGCCCATCATGCCTCTCTCTCAGGGGTGATAAACATATTGATAGTTGGCCATTAAGTTTTACTGATAATTACATTATTTGAGGACAAGACACGCGGCGGCGGCGGAGGCCATGGCGGCGGCTTCGGCAGCGCCTTAGTCGAAGGCGAAATGGTAACAGGAGACGACACACAACTAACAGTCGTAAGACATTTGTAAAGTGCGCTGACTTTGTTTACTGATTTTGGGAATGTGTATGGGAAACAAATGATTGAGATGAGTTGATTCAGTGTAAGTGGTTGACAGTGGGATAGAATAGCGACGAATCAATCAATTAAAAACCGATAAGCTTTTTATTCGACAGTGTCAAGATTTCAAATTTTGTTTATTTTTTAATTATTTATTTAGTCCACAAAATTAGCAAAATACAACTGTGACTAGTAAGAAAATAAAGAAACTTATGCTCTATATTTGGGCTAGCATCTTTCAGGCAGAGATTCTAGCTATTAAGGAGGCCTGTAGAGCTCAGAAACGCACAAATCAGAAGGGTTGGTATTTGTGTTGATAGCCAATCTGCCAAAAGGGCGATTTATGCGACTACAATAAACTCGAAATTAGTACAACAGTGCCAAGAAGAATTGGTCTCGATCAGTCAAATGCTGGACACCACCATAGTGTGGGTGCCGGGACACAGTAATATAGAGTAATATAGTGCTCGGTGGACGAATTGGCTAAGATGGGCGTCGCTATGGATACTGGCTATATGGAGAAAGTTGTCTATCCAATGAGATCAGTTAAGGAACAAATTATCTCCTATTTTAATACTTAGTCACAGCTCAGGTGGAGCAGTCTATCGAACTGCGCCATATCGAGATGAAAGCAAAAAGAAAACCACCGAGTTGTTATCCAGCACCCGGAAGGATATTGCCAGAGTTGTGGCTATCAGCACTGGCTACTGGTTAGTGGGCAGTCATGCTGCTTAGTTGGGTATACCGCACAACAACTTCTGCAGAAGTAAAGAAGTTGCAAGGATGAAAATGAGAAAGAAACTCTCATACACTTCCTCTGCAGTTGTCCGGACCTAGCAGGTTTTGGATAAACCATTTTTTTACGACCTGAAATAGCCCTCGGATTACAGGATCATCGACTTGATCTCATACCTGAACGCTACAGGTTGAATTTAAACCTTGTCCTTATCCATGCTAGAACCCTCGAGTTTTGTGGCATCAAAATGGCGCACAATAGCGCTAATTGAGGACCTCGCAAGGACATCGTTAGGGTTGAATGCCGGCCACACCCCGTGTAATGTCTCGTTCAGGTCGTTACTGCAGATTCTCCAGTTAGCATCCCGGTTACCTTAACTCAGTTGCCTGGTGAATATAGGCTACATCCCGTTTAAATAAAAGAGCTTTTCGTAGCGACCAATTTTGTAAAGTCGACGAAAAAACGGTCGAGCAAATGCATTGACTGTGCGCTGTGTGCATTGCACTGTTCGCTGCGCTGCTTTCTGTCCTTTGTTTTATACGAACATCACGCCTTATAGCGGCATTATAATGACTGTATGATACGTCCTGCGTGCGCTGCTTCTTGTGCTCTGTTTTGTACGTACTATGGGTGCCCATATGGGGAAGAATCTCGTCCGTGAACTAGACAAGGAAAGAGAACAAGGACAGCACCAGTCACGCAAGTTCTATCAAAGAGTCCGCGGTGTGACGCAATATACAACGCGATGCACATACTGCAAGGACAAAGAGGGTAATCTGATCGCTGATCTTAAAGGCATCTTAGAGCGATGGGAAGAGCATTTTCATGAGACTCTATATGGCCAGTTAACTGAGGAATTGGAGGCTCCACCAATGATCAATGTTTACACTATCCTGCCTCCACCAAGCAAATACGAAGTTAGCAGAGCGATAAATCGGCTCAAAAATAATAAGTCCCTGTGATCTGATGGGATCCCAGCGGAGCTAATAAAAATAAGAGGCCCCACATTACACCAAGCAATTCATGAAATAATAGTGCAAGTATAGGAGGAAGAAGCTATACATGAGAAGGAGATATCACAAAATGCAGAAATTATCGTGGTATAACGTTGTTGAGTACCGCGTATAAGATTTCCTTCTCTATCCTTCAAGACAGGATAGCCCCATACCTTAAAGTCATCATTGGTCCATTCCAGTGTGGCTCCATTCCAGGCAGATCAACAACTGATCAGATTTACAACCTTAGGCAGGTGATGGAAAATTGACTAGAGTTTTAAAACTACACCATCTTTTATAGACTTTTAAGCCACCTATGATAGCATAGCCAGAGTAGAACTTTATAAAGCCATGAGAGAATTCGGCATCCCAAATCAACTGACACGAATATGTAGGTTGACCATGACCAATGCAAAAATTTCCGGATCACTAACAAGCACATTCAACATCTACAACGGGCTCCGACAAGAGGATGGACTACGGTGCATCCTCTTCAACCTGGCGTTGTAGGAAGTGATTCGAAACACTAACATAACGGCGAGGGGAACAATCCCCTATAAGTCCATTCAGATACTGGCATACGCAGACGATATTGACAACGTTGGTAGAAACCCAAGAGCTGTACAGGAAGATTTCATCCAGATCGATCGGGCGGCACGAAATCTGGGGCTGCATATAAATGAGAGCAAAACAAAGAACATGGTGACCACGTCTGCGGGTAGAAGATCAAATATTGGTGTCCCGCAATTAAAATAATGGAGCGCAGATCTGAAGTAGTGCAATTCTTTAACTATTTCGGGTTAATTGTAGCAGCCGATAACAGCATGGAACCAGAAACACGCGCACGGTTGCTTTAAGCCAGCAAAGCCTACTATAGTCTGTCAAGGGTCTTCAAATCCAGCAACTTAATCATAACATCCAAGCTGCTGGTGACAATGGTCATACCAGTACTTACATATAGATCCGAAACTTGGGTGCTTAGCAAAAATCATTCTGACCTCTTAGCCGCGTTCGAGAGAAAAGTCTTACGGAGAATTTTTGGCCCCGTATGTGAGGAAGGATGATTTCGAAGACTCTGTAATGATGAGATCTACGAGCGTTACCGCGATGTCGACATTGTGAAGAGAATTAAGCTCAGTAGACTCCGGTGGGCAGGACACCTAGCTCGCATGTGCGAAGTTATATTTTACGGGTTTATTTCCTTCAGCAAATTCCAATATATAACAAACAATCTATAGAGGGTGTATCTGTTAATATAGCAAATACTTACGCATATGCTGGGCGTGCAAACTGGCCCCGCAACAGCTGTTCCCTAGTACCGAAAAGACATTTTAAGACCATTACAGATACACATGTGAGCAAAGTTTCAATAAAATCGGGCTTTAGGAAGTGTGTTAAAAATTAATCACAAGAAAAAACACAAATAAAAGCACGCAGTCTCGAAGTTAATGTAGAAAATATAAAAATATTCTCCGCTCTATTTTCTTATTCGCCCCACTGTTTACTTAAAACACACTTAATGTCGCTTAATGGATTTAAAATTAGCATCGTGAGATATTTGTCAAAATCTGCAGTTTTTTTTTTCGTGGAAGCTCGGAAATTAACTTCTATCTGGTGGATAGTGGTCATTTTTTAATGCAAAGGCTAACGAAGTTTTTGGAATTTTAAGACATTGGCTTTGCCTTTATGCGCTGCTTTGTATTACAAGGAAAAGTAATGTTCCACGCGCAGCTAAAAACAATCGCATTAGCATGAGCATGAGCTGTTGTGTTGCTTTGGCGCTGGATGATGTGGCTCATCACAAAGTGCGCACACGCCACAGAGCTAAGGAGCCATGTCACGCAGTCGCATTACGACGGCCGTGCAAAATTAATGATCATTGCTTCTGTTTGCTGTTGTTCACCAGAACAGTTCAGTTGAGTTGAGTTGAGTAAGTGTGTGTGTGTGAGTGAGTAAGTGAGCTCCATCACTTATAAGTTCCCGTCTTCCATCTGTTGTGCTGCGGAAAGTGCGGGACTCAATTAATTTGTCAGGCTGTGGTTAACAGAATGCTTTTGGCGCCACATTCTTAACCAGAAGATGATGAAGAACTGTTGAACAGAGGACGGAACATACATTTTGTTCAAATGTCCAAAGATCAATAATGATCGTTAAGTATCGCTGCTGCTGCTGCTGCTGCTGTTAAAGCTTCAGGCATTTTGGACTTCTGAACTCAAATTAATTAATTGCTTGACTTTCGAACTTTGTGGGAAATTAATTAGGCTAACTGTAAAACACACAAATTACCATGTAATTGATATCATCGACAAGAATATTAAATTCTAGTTGTTAGCAGCTAATAGATGTCAAAATGTGGCTTTCACTAAACAAATAGAAACAATGATGGGTTCAAATATTTCGGCATCTCCTTTAGACATAGCAATAGCTGGGAATATATAGTATACTTGTTAAAACAGATACTCATTTAACCTATCCCTTTTAGGTACGCTACGGCTGTCTCTCCAGATATCATTTCCATTCCCATTTAGAAATGAGGCATGACGGATTCTAGTGTCAGTGGCCCTTTTAGAAACATGGTATATCACCGGTACGTTACATGAATCTGATAAGAAGCCTAATGCGTCCAAATACAGAAATTCATCAGGCGGTATATGCCGGCATTCAAAACACAAGCTCATAGACATCTCCTTTTTTCTCCTCCTCTTCCTTAACGTCCACGCTGTGTCAAGCATATAGCCGAGCATTATACGCGTGCGCGAATTATAAAAAAAATCTGAACTTAAGCCTCCATGTTTCGCAATACGTTGAACATTCATCGAATTTTCTTTGCAGCTTTCTTTGGATTTCTTTAAATTTTGAGACGTTTGCATAGAATATGATGTCATTAGCAAGGGTTGCATCCTTATCCATAAGTACTTCCGCAATATATATGTTGAACAGAATTGGTGCCATTACTGCACCCTGTGGCAGACCTTTAGCGATATTGAATATTTCACTGCTCGAATTTTGATTAAATGTTATGGAAACACATATCTAATAATTTTACAAATCCACTAGACAAGCGGCAGTATTCCTCTTATAATTCCAGTTGGCATCTGAGATTAATTGGTTTATAGTGCGTACCTTTGAGTGGTTTCTTTTAAACCTAATCTAATTAAGACAAAGAGGCTTTGCGTTTCAACTTTTTAGTAGCCTTCTCATATGACCCACTTACAAAGAGATTAAAGTGCGTTAATAACTATGCTTTACCATACATTGGTAGCGGCGAAAACAGCGCTTTACTGCCAGCTTGTCGAGCAGTGAACTTTGAATTGTGTGCTCAACGCATATTCCAGAAAATCTCGACAAATTGAATAAAAAGGAGCCAATTCGCGACACATGTCATGATCTCTTTAGCGTTATTGAGAAATCAACATGCGTCTTCGCCGCTGGTACGTCGGCATGTGGTCTGATGCAGGTAATGGCAAAATTTCAACAACAACTGCAACTACTTAACCGCAGCAATTCGCGTACTGAAGAAAATCGAATAATCAAACGGGGCGCATAGAACAGCGGGAACTCCAATTTGGCGCACTCAACACGCTTACACAGCCAAAGCTTTAATTGAAGGCAAAAAAATGTTGTTAACAAATGTTTTCCGCTCGTTGTCACCGTTGTGGGTCGTGTTGTGCTGTGCAGAGCTGTGTTGTGCCATGCGGCCTGGCTGGCGTGTGCGCGTGCAACCTTAAATCGCTTTGAGGAATCACATGCGTACAACAAATCAGCAACTACATGATGTTGCCCTACTTTCGGCTCGTACGACAAATGCAGTCAGTCAGGCGGACTAGCGCACACAACGGCAGTTCTCAATTTATCATCACAATGCCATAAACAAGATCAGCATGAAAAAATATAGCATTACAAACAGAAAAATGCGAATACCGAATGAGTGATGTTCGTGTACCACCCATTTGAGGCATTTGGAGGGAACACAAAACTGCGAAGCGCCTATAGTTGCAGAACTGCTCTCGAACATTGTATTGAAACACTATTGCTACATGGCGCACTAAAACTCTGCGTATATTTAGTTACCCCAAAGGTGTAGATTTCCATTTCCACAAGCATTTGTATTACCCATCCAAATGAGAGATGAATAAGAAGCAGCCCTCACAGAGTACATTGTGACCGAGATGCAATATTTGCACGTTTGACCTTATATGAGTATCGGAGATGGTAAATCCACGATCTTTCCTTTATCAATATGACAATTCTAGAATGAGTGCCTGAGGAAATTTACTCTCCGAACATTTCTGCGTTTGTACGCAAATTTAAAAGTTAAAAGAATGGAATAGAAAGGAAAAACCAGGATCGAGTAGGCATGGATACCTTCACCCACAAGTGGTGCAGTGCTTTAACATAAAAATAATGGATTATATTGCAGAAGACACCAACCGACTTACCTGTGATCAACTGAATCTTTCGGTGTCTGCTTTCACTAAAGGAAACCAACAAGTCGCAGAGGTAGAAGGACTAACTAGAAGGACTGTAAATCTTTGCCGTGAGGGTCGGCTAAAATTTTACAAATTACTTTGCAATTGAATGACAAACTGGTGATGGTGTGATTGCAATTTGAAGTTAATTGCAATTGTGGTTATGTTCAGATGAACGACTTGGACATATAGACACTCAAGGTATAGTACGATTTTCAAACAATCCGGAGTTCGAAATTATAACTTTTGGACTCATGCGGATTGCACTGATTGAATCAAGAGGTCGCAATAAGTCACCAAATCGCTGCTTTCTCCCTTGATAGCGACACAGCGAAGATAATGCTTCTTAATTTCTTAATTCCTCGAGTTTTTCAATATGTCTCCCCAAATTATGGCAGACTACCTTGCCGGTTTCGGGAACTATGTACAAACTAAAAGAATCTTACAACTCCAACAGAGCCAAATTGACCACAATTAGTTATTACATCCCTAACCTTCGAACTGGAATGATGTCCATGATATGGCGAAGAAATGCGATCAGCCTAAACACAAAGCTGCGACTGTTCCATTCAAATGTTGTATCTGTGCTGTTGTATGGGTGCAGCACTTGGAAGGTGACCGCTACTATCACAAAAAGATTACAAGCATTCGTAAATAGGAGCCTACGGAACATCTTATGTGTTTTCTGGCCTAACCGAATCTCTAGCGAACATCTTTACGAGAGAAGGGGTCAGGAACTAATAGGCAAACCATCCAACGACGGAAGTAGCAGTGGATTGTCATACACTCCGAAAAGGCGACATAGCAAGCTACGCAATGCAATGGAATCCGTTATCTCAGGATTGTAGAAGAACGGGTCGTCCGAGAAATACATGGCGCAGAACAGTTAAGGAGGAGGCACGGCAATTGAGGAAGAGTTGGAGAGAGCTAAAGCTCACTGCCAGCAACCGCACGCGATGGCGCGTAGGCGTAGTAGAGGCCTTAAGACCTACAAGCGAATGTAGGACATAATTAAGTAACTAACCTGCCACAATAGCCAGCACCTTAAACACCCCATTCACAACCTGGCAGGTTTCCTCTTGCCTTCTACTACCAGAACGTAAGAGGCCTAAGCTCGAAAACTCGTACTATTTTGCGCTAATCTCATGCTCTCCCATTCGAATTAAAAAAAAACTCACTCCCTACGTAAAGAAGCAGGAGTTATTCCCCTCTACGAATTTTAATGTTTGATTGACTCTCCTCGTCGAGGAGTCCTGTTTTCCATCTACAATGGCATTGACTCGTCAATTATTGCTAATTCTTCATCTTATAAACCCGACTGTGTTTCATTAAAAAATAGCAATACCCCGTTGGTCGATATGTGTTGTTTCATTCAACCGACGGAACCTATCGAATCCTATCAACTTGCTATCGATGTCACAGACAAAACTATTGGCTATTCTGAATCCTTTGGCGATATCCTTATTTTCGGCGACTCTAATCTGCCTCAACTGCAGGGGACTCCATCTGATGATGGCCACGACCAATCGTATAAGCGAAGTAGAAATATCCGGATCACTGTGATAGATTGACCACCACGGGCTCCGAAAATGGGATTTCCTGGGCTGCCTCCTCTTCAACCTGGTGTTGGAGAAAGTGTTCTTAGTCTCTGACGTAACGGCGAGAAGAATAATTCTTTCTAAGTCCATTCAGATGCTGGCATACGCAGACGATATTGGCATCGTTGGTAAAAAAAACCAAGAGCTGTACAGGAAGCTTTCATACAGAACGAGCTAAACGGAAAAAATCTATGCTGTACAATAATGAGAGCAAAACAAAGTACACGGTGGCCACGTCTGCGAGTAGAAGATCCAACATTGGCTCCTGAATTAAAATAGTGGAGCGCGAGGTGCAATCCTTTAACTATCTTAGATTAACTGTAGCAACCGCTAACAGCATCTATCAGTTAAAACTCTTCAAATTCAGGAATTTAACCATAACATCCAAACTGTTGGTGTATACGACAATGGTCATACTAGTACTTACTTATGGATCCCAGACTTGGGTGCTTAGGAAAAAGCATTCTGGACTCTAAGCCGCGTGGCCGCCGTGGGTCAATGGAAATGCGCGTGGCTACTGAGCAGGAGGTTCGTTGTTCGAATCCCAGTAACACCAAAAGCACTTTTCACGGTGTCCCACATCTCGCGATTGGGTGACAAACGTTCCGAGAGTAATAACTTACGGAAAGCTTCTCAATTCGCCGTTCGGATCCGACCTTAAATTGTAGGTCCCTTCCATTTGTGTCCAAAAATATAAATGCGCAACACAAATGGCCGAGAGAAGCTAGGCCTTGGACCGCAATGGTCTGTCGAGCCGAATATTAATATTATTATTATGTATGGAAGAACGAATTCCGGAGACTCTATAATGATAATATCTTTGCGGTGGGATTTATGGAACACGACAGTGAACCCAAACCAACCCTGGAAGAATGGCGTAGACCAGGACGCCCAATATTTACGGTATCCCTGGATGACATCGGCTTGAAATTGGGACTGATTGAGATATTCCTTGCGGGAGGCCAGGACCGGAACCCGGTTGTAGAGACAAATATGTTGATGTTAACATAAATTACTGGGTCAACCTATATACATAGTTGTCTCAGTTTCTAGGGATGGCAAATTCTCTCATGGTTTTTCTGGCTATGCTATCATAACTGGCTTTGAAATCCATAAACAGATGTTATAGTGAGTGTCGGAACTCTAGATATTTTTCTATCGCCTGCCTAATAGTGAACAACAATCAACAAGTGATCAGTTGGATGAAGCCTCATTGGTATTAGCTAATAAAGACTTTCTCTCTCTTTCTATACAAAATATTTCTTCTCTTCTATTCTCATCGATGCTTTCGACAAGTACAATGGTATGATGCGACGACCGGCTTGTAGAAGGAAACGTTGGTGCTCCTAACAAGCGGAAATATTCTTCATATCCGTGATGATGTCCTCTTTGAGTGATACTTAATTGGAAAGTTTATTGGTAGTTTTTCTGCCAAAAGTTGGGAGTCCGTGGAGTCTGAAGTATTGTGTTTTGTCAAACGGCATTGTTTATCAGCGCTTCGGAAGCTGTCATATCAGAACACCACGTGTTCTACCGTAGTTGATGCGCAGACACAAGCATCATCATTCACAATGCAATGTTTTTCGCTGACTCCATAGCATTGAGCTATCCTTCTATCTGTTTTTCTCGCCATCTCTCATATGTTTCTCTGTCGCATAAAGGTGGAACTTGGTAGCCAAAGCCCCCATGCACACAAAGTACCCCTATGCTGGATCTCTCAACGTGATAATACGCACTCAGTTATGTATCGATGCCGTCTAGCAGTCGATTTTGCTGCTGGTGGATGTGATAGTGAAGGCGACACTGATTTACCGCTAAAGACGTTTGCTTCGTATGGTTCGGTTAAATGTACGATCTTGGCACAAAATTCTGATCTATGAACTTCTCACCACCATAAACCATTAACGGCGTAAGCTCGCGCACTGCACTGTGCAGTCTGCAGAAGCAGACCACAAATGGATGTATGAAGAGGAGTGCGCTAACTGGAAGTATGACTTCCTTGCCATGGCATCGTCTGTGAAGTCATCCGCACAAGTAGCATAAGCAGAAACTCACTTAAGGAGCAGCGACAAAAGTGTGCTAAGCAAGTCAAGTGAAACAAAGCTCTTCCCCGGTTTGTTCGATGCACGTCTGCACAGCCCCACTTATCCGAAAATTATGTAATTTATTTCATTGAACTTGTACTATTTTGTAGATCGATTTTTTTTGTTAAGTTTATTGGTAGGTACAACACTTGTTCGAGTGTTTGTTTGTAGGTCGCTGGTTCCCTGTGGACTATCAGCCGTCTGTACAGAATGCCATCAATAATATCTGAGACTTTTTCTTCTTCTCACATAACCCGAACGGAGCGTGAAACAAAAAACAAGAAATCTTCAAGTCCGGTTGGTGCTTTGTTGAGTTTTCCTCCGTCGGGAGAATTTTAATTTCTCGCTGTCTTCTATGACGATGACCATGATGATGATGTGATCAGACGACGGCTATTAGAGTATCATTCGCTTTAGTAATTCATTGCACGGAAATTATTTTCGACACTAATATAGGATATTGACTGTGAGAATTGGATGCGTGTGGAAGATAGTGTCAATGGTAAAAATGACAGGTGACTCCTATTGCAGTTGGTTAACTGTTTTAGACGTTGGAACGTGGAATGGTAAACTAATCAGCAGTTCTCACAGAAATCCTCATAAGAGCCATAATTATTTTGGAGTCATTTCTAGGATTTCTGGATATTCTCTTGCTTGACCGTTATTTTCTTCAAATTCGTAATACTCTCTTCAATTTTCACACTAAGTTCAATTGCCTTTTTGGGGAGCATTATAAGTATTTCTTTTTTCTATACTTTAGGAAATGTTTAAAGGTTCCAAACCGTCTCCACTAATAAATGCTGTAGATCATCTATGTATCAGAATTTAACCAGGAAGTACGGCCTTTACGTGCTCTTCTGACAAAACTTTATATTTTTCATGGTATTCCAGTGATCCGTTATATCCAAAAGAATTACGCTGCTGATTGCTTAAGTCATGCGATTAATATGGTCGCTAAATTATTGGCGGATTGCAGTATCCCTTTGTCTGTGGGTGTCGCGACTAATTGCTCAAAGTTCGCTTTTAATACATAAACGGATGGCTGCACGAATATCCACCATAAGAAGGTCATCTCTTTCCTGTTCGAGGTCGGCCTCTCTTCTCCCTTGAATACACCTGCCTACAACCTCTAAAATACCGGCTAATTGCGTGGCGATCAAATTTCATTAAAAGTTCTTAGCCGATCATTAGACACTCTACTGAGTTTTAGGCAGGTCTTATGTTGGAATAGGGTGATCGCTATGACATTGCAGAAATGTACGAGACTTTCATTTTTGTCGTAGCGGAAACTAAAGCCATGACTTCGGATGATATGTCGAAGGTTTTTGTTGCCTACCTTTGGAAGATCTCAATCTTCCACCCAAATGATTATTTCCTCACTTCATATTTTGTTTTTCTTGTGGGAAGTTTGAAATATATCTTCATCATTCTTAGGAGCTTAAAATTAGTTATCATCACGTTGCTAACCATTGTCTTGAATCTGACCATAGTATTTTTTCATATTTTCGAATTAGCGCACGCTTTATGAAATTTGCCCCTCACAATGCTGTGGATTTTGAAATATTCAGATAGAGGAAGGCAAAAAAAGGGATAGTGGAATAGAGTTCATACCAAAGTGGAATATTGTGCCCTCTTAAAACTTGTCCAGTTTATGATGCCTTGACGTGCATTTAAATTTATAAGTAACCAACCCTTATCAGAGTTCGCAGTCAATCCTTCTCGATTAGTGACATGCTAACTGGAGGAATCAACAATTTTGAGAAGCAGAGTCTAGAAGAGTATTCATATTCCAGAAACCATTATTTGTTTGTTAACAATTTAACAGCATTTATTCGAGGCGGAGTATTTATTCCATAGGAATCTTTATTTTAAACAACACTGGATTTTATCACCTCCTGTCTAGTCTAGAATTATTTAACTAGACTACTCGCACTTTTAATTTTAGCCAACACGACTAAGTATTAGTATACGCAGTTACCGGGGACGATCGTGAGGAAATAAAGCAAGCGCTGGATCATGAATCTAATTGTTGTACTACTGTGGCTCAAACAAAATACTGAGCATACAATAGTTTTCCGATCGATTCGCAATGCATATCTCCACTATGCCTAAGTATATTCAAACAACGGAAAGGTTCAATGGTTGGGAAGAGTTAATCGATATTATCCTATTTACCAACAATAAACTTTTTAGGATTGATAACTGGCAAGTGCCCGACGTAAGCTCCTATTCTGATCATAAGTCGATCGAAACCTATAGAAATCCTCATCTGGTAAAAATACCAAATATTGAAATAGCTACGACCGAGAAATTGGACAAGAATATTGAAACGTTCGAGAAATCCATGGACGTGACTCTGAAGACATTTTGTTCAATCAGTTGTGGGAAAAAAATCACCCTCCGTGGTTGAGAGAAAACCTAAGCAAACTCAGGAGGATGACTGGGTGGATTTTTAATATCTGCTATTATAAAAAATACTGGCAGCCTTACAAAGATTGCCTGGAAATCAACAAGAAGGCCATCGAAAAAGCCAAGAGACGCTCTTGAATGGACTTTTGCCAATTAATCGAAACCACAAAAGATTCTACTAGGATCTACAAGATCTGCAAGCGGAGCACCTGCCTGATTTTCATTAAGAAAGCAAGCAATGGCTTGCCTTCATCTGCAACAGAAATCCCGGCTCTTCTTACCAATACACACGTTCCTACCAGCAGAGAACAGAAGCTGTCTTCTACTAAGCTATGTCCGTTTTTTTCTTTTTAACATCCCTGCAAATTCTGCAAAATATATTATGCTGGATTCCCAGTTTGTCTGCGTGGCTGTCTACCGGCCAATGGCCAGTGATTATAGCAACGACTCTGGAAATATCTTTCGGTGATCTAGAGATCAGCACCAGCTAAAAAAGGGTTCGGATTGTTTTCGTACCCAAAGCAAGAAGAAGAGGCCATATATCAGCGAGAGATTTCAAATGGAGATCTCAACACTTATAACAAAGGAGCAGGGCCACGGAAACGGCCCTCCATGGAGTAGTGCGTACTATTGAGCACACGATTTCCTCCATACAGTTTACGCTAGCCACCTTTATATATGTAGATGGAGCCTTCAACACTGTTCGCACTGAGCCCATACAGGAAGCTCTTACTCGATCAGGACTGGATCCCTTCCCAATGCAATTGATCATTTCCATGCTTGGTAGCAGGATTATTGATGCCAACCTCGGCACCTACAATATTACCAGAGTAGTTTACAGAGGCACTCATCACGGTGGGGTAATTTCACCTTTATTGTGGCTAATTGTAATTAAAAAAAATTCTAGTAAAACTTGAGGAAGATATGATGAAGGTACGCAGTAACGAGGCAATTTTACGTAACAATCTGCACTGATGGATCCAAGATAAAGGATGAAGTCGATGCAGGTGACTTCTAGGATGATAAAAATCTGTCAAAGTGATACAAGCTACTCGATTCATCTCGCATCTTTCAGACGGAGATCCTAGCAATATTGGAGGCTTGCATGGCATTAAGACTCCGTAGAGCCCCATAAACTCGAAATTTGTTAAACAGTTCTAAGAGGAATTGGCCTCGATTAGCGACATTATCATAGTATGGGCGCCGGAACATAGTAACATAGAGGAAAACGAGAGGGCGGACGAATTGGCAAAGATAAGCGTCACCATAGACCCCGACTCAATGAAAAGAGTTAACTGTCCAATGAGCCCAATGAGTTCAGGCTGGGATCAAATTCTAACAACTCACAACTAAGGTGGAGTAGACTGACTCACTGCGTTACATCAAGAATATTGAGGCCCTCCTACAATAGAAGGAAAATCACCGAGTAGATATCAAGAACTCGGAATAATATTGCTACAGATGTAGCTATCAGCACGGGCCACTGACCAGTTAGTAGCCATACTGCTACGCTGGGTATAGCGCATAAATTAGAAATGATTTACGAAACACACACATTCTCTGTAGAGGTCCGGCCCTAGCTGGGTCAAGACTCTGTAGGTTTAGGTAAATCATTATTGCTGATCTGAAAAGGCTCACAAAGTACAGGATCATCGAATTGATTTCGTATATGAACGCTACAGACTGGATTTAAAAGGACTCGAATATCCATATCTGGAGCTATGTGATATCAAAATGGTGCACTCTAGCGCTAATTGAAGACCTCGGACATGCAGCGGGGTACACCACTCTACCTATCTACCTACTTTCCTTTCCTACCTACCTGCCTATATTCCAACAAATTGATAGTCATGCGCAGCTATCAAACAAGCAAAACTTTGTCAAACGTGACACGCGGCGCAATTTGTTGTTCATTAGAAAGGCGTGTCGCTACAAATATCCAATCGAAAGAAAACATAAATACTCGCGTTCGTTTTGATGGCATGTAACGGAATAGTGATTAGGCAGCTGCAGTTTTATATGCGCACCATTATCACCATCTCATAGAGTGTCACTCAAACTCCAATTCTCGACCCAACCAGCAAACGAAACGAACCAAATCCTCTTTTATGACCCACTACAAACGTAGATTCATTTTGCATTTACACTTTTGAGTTTAACTGCACCGCCCAACCGATTTTACGATCGACCACTTGTTGTCCACTAAAACCACACCACCCCACCACACCCTTCACCAAAACCATACGTTTGGGCAATAAAAATTCTACTGAGATTCGTCTGCACTCATGGACGATCATTGCAATGCTGAGCGTATATGAGAGCTGTGTGCGCTATCCTAACGTACAGTCAAGTTGTAATTCTATTATAACATTATCGTATGGTGTAAAAATCGAAGTTGATGGTGCAAAAATGTATTCACATGCACACACAGACGAGCAAGTTGGGTCAACACATTTATCGATTTGCTGATGCTGTTCGAGCGGAAATAACTGCGAATTGCGCCCGTTTGAATTCCTAATGATGCTGTCATGAATGAGAAGACATTTTCAAGTCACAAACAGTTAACAACATCGGTTGTTAAAATTACACAACTCACTACACCGCAACTTGAACGAAAGACATAAGCGCGAAACTTGAAATTATATTACATGTCGTTTGATATATTTTCTATTTTTCTTTCTTTTTTTTTTTCATTTACCAGGATACTCAATACTCCAGTCAATAAAAAATAAAAAATTCAAATAACTGTTTAACTTTTTATTTTTTTTTGACCCGTAGGAATTTGTGGCTGTTGTTTTATTTTGTTCTTCTGAGTTCATCGACTTAATTTTTATTGGAATCGGTTAGTTCCGCATTTGGTTCTTCAGCGACTGTCATTCCACTTAATGCAAGATTGTTGCAGTAAGTGACGCTGTGCATCCTTGTCAGAGAAGTAAAAAAAAATACAAAAATTCAAGCTACATCCCATTATTCTGAAGCACAATTTGTTGCCGCTTCACTTGATAGACTGGTCGTCGTCATCATCGTCATCATCGTCATCATCGTCATCATCTTCATCTTTATCGATCACATCCCGTAGTAGTTTACGTGGCCTTTGTTTACGGTTCACCAACATTTGTCACGCATTCGCCGCAGGATTCTCACTTGGACTGCATCTCGTTAAACTGGCATTGCGCACACATCCGTTTAGCAGGCGGGATGCACTTTGCTTACACTCATCTATACATAATGGTAATTTGTTGGACGCTGTATATATCCATGAGCTGCAATCGCTGCATAAAATTGCAGACACTGATGCCCACCATTCTAACGTTGCCTTAGGAAAGTGAAGGAAGCAAAGCATACTGGCAAATATTTGTAATTGTTTTCTTTTCTTTGAATATTTTTCTAATTTAATTTTAATTTTCGGTCGTTCCGTTTTTTTTAATTAATGGTGTGATGATGAATGCCTTCAAAGCTAACACGATTTTTTATTGGCTTATCAATCCTATTAACATTTTTGACAATTTTTTTTCCCTTCCTTCTACTAATAAAGAAGGAATTTTGTTGATTTTTGACTTTTTTGTTAAATTGAGTATTAAGTAAAAAACAAACACAAAAAAAAACAAAAGCTTCTTCTCAGATTCTGGTCAACAAAGAAGTGGTAGATTTTAAAGCCGCCTATGATAGCACAGGCAGAGATAGACATTATAAAACCTTGAGAGAACTCGGCGACCCAAGGAAACTGAGAGACAACTACATATGTAGGTTGGCTAAAGGTATTCGGATCACTGTCAACCAAATTCATTATATATAAACGGATCCGTCAATGGGATAGACTGTACTGTATCCTCTTTAACATGACTTAGAAAAAGTGATCCAAGACTCTCTTGCAATGGCAAGATAAGCACTATCCTCTACAAGTCCATCCATATACTGACTTACAAAGACGATACTGACATTATTGGTACAAAGCCGAGAACTGTACAAGAAGCGGTCGGTACATAGATCAGAGAAAGAAAAACGATCCAACATTGGTTTCCCAATTAAGATATTAAAGCCAACAAGGCCTTCTGTAGTCTTTCAGGTCTTCTCGAATCCAGGAATTCAACCATAAAATTTATGCTGCTTGAGTATAAGACAAAATGGTCAAAGCAGTACTTATGTTATAGATCTAAAACTTGGATATGTTATGATGCTCTGCCACGTCGTGACACCCTCGCGGTTGCTCGGCTAAGCTCATCGGACGGAGTTCCATGTCAGTGACACCTCCTTGTTAGCAAACAAAATTCGTGTCGACTTATAAAAAAACTGAAAGGAAGGATGGAGTGAAAAAACTGTATACAGGAGAGGAAAAGGATAATATCCCTCAGTCCAAATGCAGTCAGGTCATTCCCTTTATCTTCCTATTTTTAAACTTACATCTACCAAAACTAAACCAAAGTTTTAACCTACTATCTAACCGAATTGTAAGAGGAATGACCCGGTAGCATCTGTAACGAGGTCTCACAAAAACATCGAGGAAAACATTAGAAACGTAACCGACTATGGCCTGTCCACCGATCTTAAAGTAGTTCTAAATGTCACGTCAGTCTAAGTCATTCTGGTACAGCGTTAGATACTCATATTTTGATCATTGATCCCAGCTTACAAATATCTCTCTTGCATCGAAATGCTTCTCTTCTCGAGGGCAAGTCGATTGTAAATCGGAGATGGAAAAGAGAGAAGAGCTGAAAATCAAAGTCGCTATCTTGTCGCGACGGTTCTGTCGGAGAATGGTGATGAGCTCTCTTTCGGGTAATTTCTTTGGCATCTGAAAATCGAGGGAATTCATATTTGCGAAGAAATCGTCACACGTCCCGCCGGGCATTTCTTTTCTGTCCATGATCTCCCGCATAATCTCATGGTCAGGGTCCGATGAGCGAAATTGTCTTAGCAGTTCTCTTTTGAAGTCGAGGTAATTAAGGAATTGCTCTTCGGCATGCTCCTCTAAGAACTGCCAGTACCATTTTTCAGCAAATCCGGTCAACAGATAGTCGAACTGGCAGAACAGTAGCTTAGCAAAAGGCACTCTGAGTAGATAGAAAAGTCTTGCGGAAAATTGCTGACTGGTTTCGATACCTGTTCGTATGGTGCTCCGAGCGCGGATTGCATCATCACGAAAAACTGCATCCGCGAATCACATTTGAATCAACATGGTTGCCCTTTGCAACGAAGAGATCAGAAACAACTACGGTAAAGCGATAGGACTCGCACTATATGCAGGGAAAGAAAGTCCTAGGACTGAGATGACGGACGTAGAAGAGAAATGGACACGCCTTAATAATTCTGTCATTAGTAGTGCTGACTCCATCTTAGGCAGTAATCGTAGAGGTCTGAACGACTGGTTCGATGACGAATGTTAGCGAATGAACAACAAAAACAAAACAAAAACAAAAAAACAGTTCAACCGCGAAAGCAAGCAGCCTGGAAGAAGAATCTCGTCCGTGAACTAGAACATTACAGAGAGCGAGGACCCCACGAGATGCGGAAATTCTACCAAAGAGTACGCGGTGTGACGCAATATACATCGCGTTCCATAAACTGCGAAGACAAAGAGGCTTATCTGATCGCCGATGTCAAAGGTATTTAAGAGCGATGGGAAGAGCACATTTACGAGTTGCTAAATGGCCAACTAACTGAGGAACTGGAGGCTTTATAAATTACAGAAGACCACATCATTGTTGCCACCACTAAGTATAGACGAAGTTGGCAGAGCGATAAATCGGCTCCTAAATAATAAAGCGTCGGGATCAGATGGTTTCCCAGCGGAATTGATTAAGCCAGAAAGTTCCGCAATACACCAAGCAATTCATTAACTAATAGCACATGGCTATGGGGGGAAGAAGCGATACCATAAAACTGGCGAAGAGGCATCCTGTACCCCATACATAAGAAGGGAGATATGACAAAATGCTTCAATTATCGTAGTATAACGGCAAAGTCATCATTGGCTTCGTTCCAGTATAACATCGACCGGCTAAAGATCCCACCAGTACGCCAACAATTAAGGGATCATTTATCGTAAGGAGTGGAAGCAATCAGCAGCTCACTGCCGATAACCATCCAAGAACACTGGAAGGCTGTGAAAAATGTTTTTACATCTAGAGCGGAAAGTATTGTTGGCAGAAGCCAGGCAAGGCACAGCACGTCGCTTACCGAGGATACCTGGGGGCGGATCGAAGAACGTAAGCTACTTAAAGCTCGTATTGTAGATAACCCAGCAGCAGCGATGTTCGAGCTAGAGTCCCTGTATCGAAGCAAAATGAGAGAAGTGCAGCGTAGTGTAAGACGTGACAAACGTAATTATATTAACAACCTGGCCACAGAAGCAGAGGAAGCAACGAGCAGGTGCGATAGCAGAACCGTTTACAGAATAACCAAAGAGCTGACATGTGTTCACCGCTCAAGCCAACATCCGGTAAAAGGTCTAGATGGTGCCGTACTCGTTTCAGATGAGGATCAGCTCAAGCGATGGAAGGAGAATAAATCTACGGTCCATAACAGTGTATGCACCAACGATATGCACCCAAATCAAACGGAACTGCCGAAAGTAACAATTTCCCGAATTCGCAGCTCAACTCCCAGTACAGATGAGATCGCTACCGCGATCAACGCACTAACAATAAGTCGGTCGGACTAGATGGTATACCCGCAGAGCTTGTACCTTCCGCTCCAACGACATCAGCAGAGCTTTTATATCCTCTTCTAGAGAGAGCTTGTGAGTCAGAAAATTTCCCCGACGAGTGGAGAAGGGAATGATTGTCAAGCTCCCTAAAAAATGAAATGGAGAGGCATTTCAGTTCTTTTTTTCAGTTGCAAAGGTAATAGCCAAAGTAGTACTTGAGCGAATTAAGGAACACCTGGAAGATACACTCGCTGCCGAACAAACAGATTTCCGCACTGGATTCTCCTGTGTAGACCACATCAACACCCTGCGGATGAACAGTGCGTTGAATTCCGGTCACCACTGCACCTGCTGTTTATCGATTTTGAGATGGATGCACCACTTGAAAGGTGACCGCTACTATCACAAAAAGATTACAACCTTTCGTAAATAGGTGCCTATGGAATATCTTAAGGGTCTTAAGTCTGGCCTAACCGTATGCATTATTGCGGATACCTTGAACTGATGCAGTACGTAAATGGACAATAGCTACCATAAGGTGATGATCCCGTACCATATCCTTGTCGGCTCCTCATCTGTTTCTGACGTTAAATGACAGCTCCTAAAACAATCTAGTTTGCCTAAATTTACATTTATTACTTCAAAGAAGCTTATAAGAAGGGTTTCAACCGCCTTCTTCTTCTTCTTCTTCTTCTTCTTAATACCTACTCATTTGCTAAATAACAGAACTCAGAATTTTTCAAATTTCGCCTAATAGCAATCTACTTTTCGCAAATTCAGAGAATAATAATTTGCTGTAAATTGTTAGTTGGGTTCGGACATCGCTTTTAAAAAGCTTCAGTAAAACACGCCTCTATTGTATTGATCGTACAAATCGTGACCTACAACGGCACTTTGCACTTTGATGATGATAACCACTTTACATCCCTGAGTAGCGCACTACCGCCGATTACCGTGTATTCAAATCAATTTTTATTGCTGCTCACCTAACCTCGGTTCCATTACGCAGTGAATTTTAGCAACCAGAACTTCCATCTTCCAATGGAGTCTGCCTTTAAAAAGTGATACTACATGCCACTAATGTGTGTTCGACGCGTTATTAGTCGTCCGGCCGTGCGTCCGTTCCTTCATCCGTCCTCCTGGCATATTGCCAATATTATTTATTTGAAGAGGAGTGGCAGCACGCGAATTAGGCAATAAAATCATCAAAAGGAGCTAGAGAGGGACTGCAAGGTGACACTGCGAGTATGTGCGCTGCCCATATTGTCCAACTGTCCAATTACATAAATTTCAAGTTTATGGAAGTTCCTGCGTTCATACGGTGCACAGAGACATCAAGCGATGCTGCAGGGGGATATTAGATTAAAAATATTACTATCGCCGTTGTCGGTCACAGGACTGAGGACTGCTGTGCGAAATTATGAACTCAATTTCCATGTGGCCCGAAGATGAGTCGCCTCATCCTGCCAGACACTCTGCACCATACCACCGCTAACCGATCGATTGATATAAGAAACGCTATGTTTACGTTACAGGATAAGACCGGCTTAAATGTCATAGACTCCAAAGAGTGTGATTTTTATACCATGCTGTGTGCTATGCGTGTGTGTGTGTGTGTAAGTGTGTGCGGAAAATCAACTGCATTCCAGGAAATAATCGACATGACACTTATAGAGGTCGATTTTATTACGCCATAAAAGTAATATGCTAATGAGGATGTGGTCTTAGGTGTCGCGTTCGACATCAACTGCTGTCGGATGGTCGTCCTCCTCGCCGTCGCAGTGGAACAATAAAGTCGAACATTTATTCGTGCGCAATTTCTTCCACAATAATTCTGAAAAGGTAAAGCAGCAGGAGTTGGCGAAATGACGCGGCGGTGCAATGAAGCGGCGCGGCGGTGGAATGGTGCAATTTCAGATGGTTTAATCCTGAAAAACATTTTATTCAATTTTACAACTCGCGTTTGAGTTTTGTTTGCTTCTCTCGCTTCTTCTGCTGCTTCATTTGATGCCAGCAGAAACCAACAATGATTTCCACCGTATCGAGAGACACATGTCGTAATCTAGTGTTGGAAATTCCTGTAATAAAATGCGTTTTTTATATTTATATTTTATATCAAATTTATGCTTATCCTGTTGGTTGCAGCGCGAGTCAACCAGAAAAGGAGAGCTTTGTCCATTAAACGCACCTACCTACCGCCACGATACCCGAGGCAGGCAACTAGGGGTAATAAAATTCGTTTCTCTAGCAACTAATCACGGAATGCCGGCGAAACCATTTAACGTTCGTAGCATGAAATAATTCCGTCATCTGTAAAGGAAGACTTTAGTGAAGAAATTATTGGGGAATCGATTACACCGAAGGGACCATTGACCTACGAGTTGGGAATTGATTTTTAATTTAAAAGATGAATGAGGCCTTAAAAGGCGCAAGTAATCAAAAAGTAATACTGTTTTAAATATACTGGGTACTTATGTGTATTAACTTACTTACTTAAGTCCTTTCACTCCTCAAGGGGCATAGGGTGTCAACAACACCTACGCGTCATCTTGTTCGGAGTTTTGCAAAGGCGTTTGAGCTGCCCCCAACTCATTTCCGAAGATTTTGATTTCTCGTCGTCTGTAGAGCATCACGTTGGCATAGGGCGTCTCGCTGTCCTGCGTATCTAGATGAGCGGATTCCACTACATGGAATATTTCGGAATGGGATTGTGGCCAGCCACTGCACTGCAACTCTCCTACTTCGCCCAAAAATGTCTATAAGTTCTTGGCTCTTGTCAGATAAAGCTCTTCGTTGGAGATACTGTTGGGCCAAAAGACTCTCAAGACGATTCTCAGAGATTTGTTTACGAAAGTTTGCAGCTTGCATATGATAGTGGTATCATCCTTCTAAGTACTCCACATATACAACAGTATCAATTATACGATGTAGTAGAAAAGTCATACCCTGGTTCTTAGACTTTCGATAGCATTCCGAATGCAGCTATTGTCTTCCTGATTTTGCTGTATACATCCAGTTCTACGCCACCGCGTTCAACCGAGACCGATTAGATAGTTGTCTACTTTCTCGACTAACTGTCAAGTAATGTTAAGTTATTGTGAGAGGGCCTTTGTTTTGCCTGTATTTTCTTAAGCCCCATTTTGTTGCCCTCAGCTTCTAGAATATGTACCATCAGATGGAGGACCATTATTCGATGTGAAGGTAGGCAAACATCGTAAGGTAAGTTGTAATAGTCCATCCAATATCATTTCTGCACGGAGTACATCGCTGATCATCTTCATCACATTTGGCTCTACAACTGTGGTCTGATTTCGACCCGATGTCGTTCAGTTTTTCATCGCTGACGGCCACCAAGAAAGAATAACAGCGGTGACAGTAAGCAACCATGACGTACTCCCCCGACTCCTCGACTCATCCGGCAACTTACATTGTGATACATCCTTCCCTCGTATGTAGCTTTGAGAATAGATATGCGTTTTTCTAGGATACCACTCCTGCGCAAGGCCAACCAGACAGCATCTCGTTTCAGACGAAGTCGATAAAAAGTAAATGTAGCACTACTGCTCTATTATGATCCGCAAGGTATTTATGTGTTTGCATGAAAACCTGCCTACTCGTCGTTGAAAGTTGAATCCGAATCCCAAACTGAATATAATGGTACCGTGGCACAATGGATAAGTGCCTGGACTTCTTATCTGAGCAGGAGGCTCGTGGTTCGAATCCCAGTAACACCAAAATTATTTTTCACGAATGTCTGACAAACTTCCGAGAGTAATAACTTGTCACGGACAGCTTCTTAATTCCCCCTTCGTATACGACTTGAATAAAAACGTATGTTAAGCTCGCTAAATCCTGACCGTGACAGCATAACAAGTTGGGGTCTACATAATAGATTTGAATTTACCGCTTCTAAGACCAAATACTGTTCCACCACATATTCAACATCCTAAGAATGCTGCAAAATGTTTAGGTTTCCTAAAACAGTGCAATATGAACTTTACTCCCCTCAAGTCTTAAATGCAAGAGTATTGTTTTGGCAAGTACCCCTAAGACTACATTAAATTTACTCGACATAATTCAGAACAGAATAAAACTTATTGGTGACATAACATCGCTAAAACAATCGAATCGCTTGAACATCGTAGGAATTGGCCTGATGGTACTGCCGGTATAGTTTTGAAGAGGTGTTCCCCAACGTTGGCATTGCCACTGCGCAGGCTTTTCCATTTCTTCATTGGAATACAGCCTTTATCCAGTCTGTCACAAAAAAGGCGAACCGTCATCTCTTTCCTCGTACCGACCAATTCGGCTAACATCCATACTTTCTAAGGTTTCATGGAAACGCTGATCAATCGTAGGCTAATGCAATACATTGAATCACGTAAAATCCTTAGCGAAAAGCAGTACGTTCTACAGGTGACCTGATGGCTCATCTCACTGAAAAGTGGAACCAGTCTATTCACAAATTTGGTGAAAGCAAAGTTGATGCACTCGATATTTCTAAGGCATTTGACAGAGTCTGGCATCAAGCTCTTTTGTCGAAAATGAATGCATATTGAATTGATTAGGCCCTGCTTGATTGCACTAGTAACTACCTCTCTGGCCGTTCAATCGTATGGGACGGATTTAAATCTAGTGTTCACCGCATAACCGCCGGTGTTCCCCAAGGTTCTGTTTTGTCTCCGACACTCTTTCTCATTTTCTTTAATGATCTCCTAGAATTTTAGAATTTGAAAAATCCAAGAAAACGTCGTTAAAAGAGAAATGTGACGTTAATTGTTTAGTCAGAAAATACTCCCTATTTTTATGTTGTGGAAAACGTACACTAATTGATAAGGGGAAACTCTTTTTAAGATACAAAGATTGAAAATAAATTGAAAGCTGCGTAAAGAAATGTTGTTCGAAATTCTTCTAGAGATCTTATCTGCCCTGTACAGTGACAAAGAAACAAAACAGCTTGGGTACGTTTTTCTAGAATCTAGACCAGTACGCGTTTGATGCTGCGGCGTCTCAAGAGATACGCTGATGACGTGTGACTGAATTAATTAATTACCTCAACAAGTAAACGCATGCATGACGCGAAGGAATTTACTATTTAGTCGTCAGCACAACACAACCAACAAACGATCAATAAATTCGCGGTAAATTTTGATTTCGAGTGCAAAGAGCGCGAAGGAAATAGAACAACTATGACGACGACAACATCGACTGACTCCTGGATGTGAGGCTGTAATCAAAGTTAATAATTAGTTCGTTACCAACCGACACCAGTAGCAGCAGCAGCCGCCTCTGTCTCTCAGGATTCGTTATCGCAAATATTCGCATCCGTGTTATAATGGGAAACCATTTTACCATTTTGGCATAATCGGTCGCAATAGCGACGCAAGCAGGCAGCCTATAAAATTTCAGTTTTTACTGATCCGATAGGCAACTCGACTGTGCGACTGTGGGATGGACTGCGGAGTCTGAGTGCGAACTACGATTTAATTTTCACACGAAACGGAGTGAGTTTACGTAATTTTTGCTCGCAATTCTGCGATATCGGTCGGGTGATGTCGGGGCGGACCAAATTGCCACCACATAACAGGGTTAGGGGGGGGGGGGGGGGTAGAAAATTGTTGCTGCCCGAAAGCAGATAAGAAAACTGGAAATTTATCACTTAATAATTTTTAAGTAGGTATTTTGCGCCACCAGATAGGTATCGGGTGTCTGTCTCAATGGACTCTGCGGTTAGCTTATGGCAGTTTCGTGATTTGCTCCCAGCCACGCGGGTAGCTGTTGCTAATTTGGTTCCTCAATTCCTATTCGGTGTATTTGTGCACAGCGTTCGGTTTATTTATTTATGTGTCATGTGTCGCATTCATCAGGATGCCTGCAGATGAATTAATTAAATATATAATTAGCGGTAAGTTATTGTATTAAATAGAAGCCAAAAAGCGATAAGATAGCCCCACGATGGCTGCTGCTAGCTAGCGGCTAGCGAAAAGCGCGCGCGAATTAATTCGTTTGCGAGAGGTTGCTACTATGGCTGACTGGCTGGCTGGCTGTTTGAGTGGACGTTGAAATAAGGCACGATCCGACTGACGCATAAAAGTCGCGAAATGTTATCAGTTGTGCGTATCAAGCGATATATTTCATTTGAAATTATTATTCAGTGTTGTGACGTAACGCTTCGTAACAGCAAACCATATTATCAAAGACCTGTGCGTATCAGACGATATCATGTAATAATAATAATTGCCGGATACCGATATGCACAGAGCACAGATATTTTATACGATGAATATTTTCACTAAAAGTTAATTTCCTTCTATTATATACTAAGTAGGACTTTCAAAAGGATTGCCATGTTATAAATTAAGTATGAACGTAAGGTTCGTCTTGTAAAAATGCTGCCTAATAATGAAAATCACCTAACTTAACAAAGTGTAGAGGGTGTTTTTTGGACCTCTGAAAAAGAGATTTGAATGAGAAACAATAGAGTTGATGAAATATCGTTCCTTTTCTGGGTTTAATGTCTTGCAATATGCGAACAATATGTAAAAACAATCTGTGTCTTACTATGTTATGCGAAAACATCGTTTTAAGAGAAGACAAGCATTTCTTTGTGTCAATCATAGCCTAAATGGCTGACAATGCGGCATAAAATGTTCTTTTGTGTCAACAGGCTATGATTAATTAAGGACACGTATCACCTTTCCAATGAAGGATAGTACAACCTAAGCATATTTCATATATTTCTTTATGGAATCTGATGCTGGGCATTCACAGAGAATATACTCGGATGATTCACCATATTTCGTGCAGAACCTACATTCTGAGGTGGAATCGCCAGCTACAGTGACCTCTGAAAAAGTTCACCAGCTTTCTGATGCTGTCCTTGTCCAGATTAAGGATTTCCTTTTAGTAATAATGCCTGATCAATCGTTAAGTTTGAGACACATTTCGAGAGGGCCAGAAGAAGTTTGTGTTCCCAATCATTAATCAACGCTGTGGCGGCACAGTGTACACCACGGCTGGGCTCAGGTACTACGAGCGCAGAATCTGAGCCAACCTTAGTAAGATTATCTTTAGATTCCTTGCCTGCATTTCCTTGGTGACCCATGGACCCATCCTAGTTTCACCCTGTTCTGTCTGGGAAGGGATTAAAGTGTATCGTAGCACAATTTAAATGATATACAGTCTATTAAGTTGGACGACAGCGCTTTAAGTTCTGCCTGGCAATCTGAAAGGATATATATCCTAGCACGCTTAATACCTTCAATAAGTTTTAACTTAGCGCAGATCTCAATGGCATGGAGTTCAGCCTGGAAAACCATGGGACACATTCCCATAGTTATAGTGAATTTGGTGTTAGGTCCAAAGACGCCAGCTCTAATTCCGATCCATCTGTGAGGCCCGTTTTTCTTGGTCTACTATTTCCACCCCAAATAACCTCCCGAAAGAGTACTCCCTGAACATGATGTCGGGGCTAGTGCAAAACATATCCCTTTCGGAAGTCAGGAAGTTAAAGAAGTCCCACATGGCCACATGGTCTTACTTGTATTCTAGTTGCAGCTTAATAGCGCATCACGCGGCTGTCTTCCTAAAGAAGCTACTATGGGAGAAAGCCCAACGACAGCTTCTAATCCTGTCGCCCTCCGGCATGACACCCGTGATACCGACATAGACAATTCTCTTAATCTTAGTTGCCGTTGTCCGTTCAAGAACTTTCTAGGGCCGTGATCGTGATAATATGCCTCAACATCCAATGCATCTTTTTTTGGAAAAGTGATCCGAGACTTTGCCGTAACAGCAATCACAGACGATAGTGACATCGTTGGTAGAAACAAAACAGCTGTACAGGAATCTTTCATCCAGATCGAGCGGGCGGCACATAAATGAGAGCAATACAATTTACATAATGGCCACGTCTGCGAGCAGAAGATCCAACATTCGTCCCTCAGTTAAAATAGTGGAGCACCAATTTGAAAAAGTGCAATCCTTTAACTATCTCGGGTCAACTGTAGCAGTCGATAACAGCATGGAATCATAAATACGCGCACGGTTGCTTAAGCAACAAGGCCTACTTTATTCTGTCAAAACTCTTCAAATCCAAGAATTTCGCTATAAAATTCAAGCTGCTGGTTTAAAAGACAATGGTCATACCAGTACTTACCTTTGGATCCGAGACTTGGATGCATAGCCAAAAGTATTCTGACCTCTTAGCTGCGTTAGAGAGAAAAGTCTTATGGAGAATTTTTGGCCCCGTATGCGAGGAAGAAAGAATCCTGAGACTCTGTAATGATGAGATCTACGAGCGTTACCGCGAAGATATTTATGCTCGGTAGACTTCGATAGGCATAGGCATAGCTCGGATAAGTGAAGTAGATCCTGATCGGAAATTCCTTTGCGGTAGGATTTATGGAACACGACAGTGAGGCTGGCCAAGCCTACGCTGGAAGGATGTCCTAGATCAGGACGCCCAAAAAGTGTTTGCCAAATATGATGATGATGAATGTTAAAACGTCAGTCAAGATTTAAACTTTTATTATGGTGAAGTTCACGAAGGAGCAACGTTTGATAATTATTAAAAATTAATTAATTTTACATAAAATATTGGACTACAATCTTACAAGATCAAATTAGCTGAAGAGCTAAGCCTCTTGATTATCTAAAGCGCCGAATCTACTGCGATTGGGCTCTGCAAAAGTTTGAAGAAAATTTTGAATTTAATCGAAAAATCATCTTTAGCGATGAAGTTTAAGTAAAATATGCCTTTTTGGACAGATAATGTCCCGAACAATTCTTTTCACACAATTGTAGAGTTGGGGTAATATAAACGAAGGAAATCGGAATGAACAAATCAATTAATCTGAATGGGAATTGGCATACATCGTCTTAGCAGAAAAACAAGCAATTATATTACTCGAAAGATCACAGATGAGAAATAATTATTAGCAAATATTAGTAACCTTAGCTGCGTTTAACTAATCACGCAGCCACTTCGATAAAATCCAAACGAAAACAAAAGACTTAAGTGACAAACTTGATTGAAAATTTAAGGAATTCTTTCGCTTACAGATAAAAAGTTTTGAATTTACGTGGTGTGCTTCAGTCCAAAAATGATCCCCACCCATTCCATACCCACATATATTTATTCGATGAATGACCTAATTTTGTCACACTGTGTCGGACAAATTCTGTTCTTGGTCACGGCTGTGCGATTACTATTGCCCTATTCACATCCTCAGCGCCATAGTCTTTTGCCAAAAAAAAGTAATCCTGCCTGATAGTGAGACTGGTGGCTGGCGACCGAGGACCGGTTATAGCGACAACGACTGTTCATCGAACGCCTAATAAGCTACGCAGCGCTTTTCGTGTTAATCATCTTCTCGATTTCGAAAAATGTCTACAGTCTGCGGGCAATTTTCATCTATAAATCGCTGTGTCCATCGCAAGATGTTATTACAGATAATGTCGCATAGGCAAAGTGTACAACAATCAAATGAACACAGCGCAGCGCAACACATAATACGATGGATTTTCAATGCTTCTCTATCTCTATCTTCTCCACTCTCTCTATGATTTTCTCCTCGATTTTATCTCCAAGGAGGAATCTGAGGCGTTGGAAACACAATACCATGTTACCTTCGTGTCACCGCACTTTTGTTATGTGGCCTTTTATGCGAACTCAGTTCCAAAAGAAACGCGAATCAAAGTCCCAAACGGTTCTATCAGTTTTCGATATTTCCGCTATCCTCGTACGCAAATGATCATCAATTCACTCCTAACAACTTCTTCAACACGAGTTTATTGTCTGGTTATAGTCGTTGTTGTTGGACGACAAAACGCAAGGGTTGCTGTATACCTATACTAACTTTGGACATTTGCGACCATAACATATGCTAAAGCCTTACTTCGACGACATATTACACAGGAATTCTTTTCAGATGAGTGCGCTGAAGAATAACGATGACGACGACGGTGCTGATTATATGATGAGGAGGTTAGTGAGGAGTGGATATGGATATATAGGAGGAGAAGGAGACAAGAAGTGCGATCGGTTGCTTGTTACTTTCAGTTGTTGTTGCTTTTTCTGTTACTATCTTCTCTAAGTTGTTGCAAACATATCCGCGACATACTTCTAACTCATGCTGGTTTGTTCTGGTTTATGTTGTTCCACACGTTGTGGCGTGTCATACAGCCGACCGGTGGCGAAACAAAAACTTTCCGGTTGGTGCTTATAATAATAAGCAAAATTAAAGTCTTAGCTATTTGCTGCCATAATAATGGGAAAAATTGTGGAGAATAATTTCTGTCAAATATATGCAAAAGGTTATGAATTAAACGAGTAAAAATGTAAAAACGAGTAAACCTTAAAAAGCTGCCGAGTATCCAACAAAAATGTATACAAAATAAAAAGTATAACCTGAATTATTGTACTGCAAATCGAATGGTCTAAAAGATTGTTGCTGGTCGCAGATACACTATCCAAGTTATAAGCTGCCTTTGAGAAGTTAAAGTGATGCGGTTGAATATAAATATGACATAGTGTTTTTTTAAGTACGATAGAGATTAGAATAATAAAATATAACACAAAAACAATTAATTTCATGATCTTTCATTTGAAAGATCTATAGACGGCATTAACACATGGACATGGCTTTTGACATTTTGCTACTGCGGCATTTTTTGGCAATGCGCATTCTTGACGTCCAGTTTAGGCAATTTTTTCAAGCACTGCTGGCTTTATATCACAAATAACACAAAAAATGTTGGCCACCAAATCAATTGTTGCTGGATTTTTAGCATAAACTAGTCATTTCACGTGGCCCCAGAGGAAATAATCGAGTGGTGTCAAATCGCACGAACTTGGGAACCAGTTGTTAATTTTTCGAAATCAACTTATCGCCAAATGTTGTCTTTAATAATTCGAAGACTGCCTTCGATGTATCGCTCATAGCGCCATCTTCTTGCAACCACAGCTTGCCCAGATCAATGCCATGAATATTTTCAAACAAAAAACTAAATCAAATCAAAAAAAAAATCTCCATCGAATATAACACGAACTTCGGCCTCATTTTTGAAGAAATAAGGTCCAATGATGTCATCAGCATTTAAAGCCGGACGCACTTGTAATGAATTGTAAGAGTACATAGATAATAAATATCAAATATGAGCACAGTATGACGGCTCTCTGATAGTAAGACCTTCCGTTTTTTTTAAAGACAACCCTAGTATATGTGGCTGACACTTCGACCTAAAAAGATCTATTGTATCATAGAGTGTAACTTATATTAATGATGTACCAATTCCATAATGAATGATAGTAGAGTTTCTCACATTTGCTGACGAACATATTTCCTTATGGAAAATACGTCTCTTTAGCCAAAGTAATGCTGTGCATTCGCAGGGAAAGTGCACGGATATTTTATCAACTTCCGACCAGAACCTACATTCTGAGACTAGATTAAGTTCGTTAATATGATATCGCAAGCCACAGTGACCTGTGAGTAATCTCACCATCATTCGAATGCTATCCTTGTCTAGATAAATACTTCCTTGTAGGAAAAGGGTCTGATTAATTATTTGAAACGTGAGAGTCCTGGGACATTTTCCCAATGGTCTAGTTTTTATTTCCCACTTATTAATCTTCGATGTGGTGGCAGCCCATTTGACATAACAGAAGGGTTGCGGTCCTAATAAGGCAGATTTAAAACCAGCCCTAGCTTGTTCATCTGCAGATTCGTTGCCTTGGTGACCAGGGACCCATCCGATTTTCACCCTGTTATGTCTGGCTAGGGATTGCAGTGCATCGTAGCAGCATTTAACTTATTTAAAGTCCATTATGTTGTACGACAACGCTTTCAGTGCTGCCTGACTTTATGAAAAGCTACGATTAGCGCCGATAATACCTTTACCAACGTTAATCCTAGAGCACAATGGCATGGAGTTCCCCCCTGGAAAACCATGGGACCCATTCCCATTGGTATCAAGACTTTGTCTTAGGGTCCGAAAACACCAGCTCTGACTACAGATTCCATCTTCAATCCATCTGTGAAAAAAACCAGACCTTTAGCGTCCAGTGTTGGAACACCATTAGATCAGATTGTATGGTGAAATATTTCTTCCTCAAATAGCCTTCCAAAACAGTGCTCCCTGACTATAATATAATGTCGAGAATCTTCATCTTCTTCCTCCTCTTCTGAGCATAACCTACATTCTGTCTCTGAGCCCACACCAATTTTAAAGGTGACATGTTATAAAACTGTCTAGCTTCCTATTGATATCCCTATTTAGATTAAGGATTTCTTTTCGGAAATGGGCCTGATTAATTGTTTGGATTTCTTAAGTCCCGGGACGATTTCCTATTGAGCCAGATGAAGTTTGTGTTAGTGCTGTTTTAGCAGCCCAGTTGACACAACAGTAGGATTCAGGTCTTGTGAACGCAGATTCCAAGCCAGCCATAGCTAGTTCATCTGCAGATTCATTGCCTGCGATTCCCTGATGATTAGTGACTCAACCGAGTTTAAGTTTGTTGTGTCTGACAAGAGATTGTCATGCACAATAACAGTGAGATCAAGTACCTCTTCGTGAATCGCATTTATGAAGGTTGGTTTGGATTCTTTATTTAGTATATCTACATTATTAATAATAAAATATTCTAAAATATACTCACCCCTTCTATTGATGTCGCTTCTACCCCAGATCTCATGAAGTGCATTTACATCGCATCCTATGAGGTACTGGAGGTTTCTGTTCCGGAAGTGCTCTATCAGCTCCTAGACCTCTAAGTACGGAATGTTGTCGTCGTCGCCGGAGAAAAATGCTGAAGTACACACAATGTTCTGCGTTGCCCTCTCGGTTTGAACCTAAACCAGTAAAGCCACCAGGTTTTCGCTATGAATTATGGAATAGGAATATAGTTGATGTTCGTGCCGATCAAACAAGCCGCCCTTGGCACTGGCTCTCCGCATATACAGATCAACTTACTTCTCTCGTTCCGTAGAACTTTTATCTGTCCGCTAATAA
Source organism: Nephrocerus scutellatus (assembly GCA_947095585.1). Taxonomy (NCBI): domain Eukaryota; kingdom Metazoa; phylum Arthropoda; class Insecta; order Diptera; family Pipunculidae; genus Nephrocerus; species Nephrocerus scutellatus. Next base: position 108,385,895 of record OX352762.1, on the reverse strand, counting down.
CCCAAGGCTCTTGGATGAGACCAAGTATTATATTTTACTCGGCGAACCGCTTGCTGAGCGAAGCACCCTGTGGTGATCATTAGTCCTCCATGAAAGGGCAAATGCGAGAGCAGTCTCTCTATGCTTGGTTATGCGTAAAGCATGTTAAGTCACCATCTCTTTAGCGAGTTCAACTTAATGAATCCACCTCGGTGTAGCTGGATCAGGAGCCCGTCTAATACCTTCCCAATAGAAGAGCATCGGGATTTCTCTGAGATGACGCTACATGTATCAACGATTGTGGATGCGTCAGAATAAGAATTCTACATCCACGGTTCTGATACCCTTACGAGTTAGAGATGTGGCCCGTATGGCTACGTCGTCTGAACTCTGGGTAGTGTTCGGCTGCTCAATAGCAGATCGAGCAGATAAGGTCAACATGGTGTAGGCCATTAAGAGCTCAACTGCTTCTCTGCAGCGGCTTACTCATCAGCACGACCCAAGGTTGATGCACTTTGAGAGTATTCACCCATGACAGAGCTCAGTATGCCATGGGAAGGTCTGATGAAACCGAGGGTCGCAAGGTATTCATAGTCCGCTTACTATCGACTAAGCACCCCTTTAGCCATACATCTATTGGCGTATGCTGCTCCACCATAGATAAGAATTAGCTTTCACTGAGGACAGGACAAATCCGTTGTCTTAAACCCTCGCCCTTTAACCGGTCTTGGACCGGCATGTTACGAGGTAACAAGGCGGAGTTCAGGTGTCCCACATGGTCAACTGGTTTGTATTTGTATTCTAGCTGCATGTTAATAGCGCATCTAGCGACCGTCTTCCTTATGGGGATTTGCAAAGAGAAAGCCTTCTAATGCTGTTGTTTGACAAATGCTGCAGTTGGACAGATACGAATTGCACCCGAAATACCGAGACAGGCTACTGAAGCTTAGTTGCCGTTGTTTGTTCAAGTACTTTTGGCTACCAAACGAAGGACGTGTACATGGTAATGGGTCTCACCATCATTGTATAGATCCAGTATATAATTTTTGGCAAAACTTAATTGGTGTAAGACAAAATAGAGGGAGAAACGTTAGTCAGTTAAGTACTTCGATCGAGGATGATCAGTACATGTACTCGAAAAAATTAAAATATCTTTCAAAACGATTAGTCTACCTGACCTCCATTATTATCATCATCTTTTCGAGTTACTACTAAATATCACAAGTGACATTTATGAAACACAATTATGAATAATCGGTGGTGGATGGCAATTTTGTAATTTATTATGAGTACTGATGGCGGATTGAATGCAGGACACAGACTAGTCACAGTTCTTGCCGAATGTCTAATTACCTGTACAGTACATGAACGACTTTTGCTCAGTTACTCGATTTGTTGATCATACGCGAATAGAGGCCAGGATAGATTTGCGCAGCGCATGAGATAGGACAGGAGACAGCTGTTTTGTCACAATCCATTTGTTTGCTTTTCTGTGTTGAGTTTAATCGATTCACTCTTTTTTTGGCCAAAGATCAAGAGTATTCAGAAAAGGCGTTGCCGCATGCATCTACGCGCGGTGATGGTAAATATATTACATTTACACATTCAAGCGATGTGGAAACCAAACACTCCAATCCAAGGTGCAAATGCTGGTTTTTCCCAGTTAATTAGCATATTGTTATTTATTGTTATTATTGCTAGTATTACCTTTTTCGTTTTATTATTTTCTTCAAGGAAGATACGTCTTTTGTATTTATAATTCCGTGCAACGTTGCAGAATCAGAGATAGACGAACCCATTGGTGATGGATGATAATGTTTTATAATTACCGTTAGTATTTTCACAAGCAACATACTGCAAAATAAATCTCTATTTGTACATTACATGTAATGTATTCACAAACATTGCGGCTACAAATGAAGTCAGTTTGTCGCTTAAGTCTTTTGTAGTGCGAATGCGAATGGAAAATTGCCGACTTGACGATGTATGCCATCTGATTGATGTCGCGCAAAGACATAGATAGATTATCTGTAAACAACTGAAGGAAGTTGTTAAATAAAGGATGAGTTTAAGTTTAATTACTGTTATTTTTTGAGTTGCAAGCCAACGAGAAAAATGTGTTCCGTCAGATGGGAGCCTTTATATTCAGTTGGCAGTTGGATGTATCAGACCAAGGTAGGGCACCCCCTGCATTTACACAATAACTTTTTTTAGCAGGAGGGATGTACAATTTTTGAAACGAATTTTATCTTATTCTAAATAGAGAAGAAGTTGTTAGGTACTGCATCTTGAATAACAGAGTTCTGTTTATTGTGTTCGAACTGAAAGTCAAGTAAACGTTATAGTAAATAGGCAGCTAGGTAGAGTCGTACTCCTCGTGGCACTTGCGAAAGTATCAATTAGCGCATAAGTATGCCATTTTTCTACCACTTTTTTTGGGAAACCCATAAACTTTTCATTTAGGTTTCTTAATCCAACCTCTAGCATACGAGATTATTTTGATGGCTGACTTTTCAATAAAGCCCGTGTCCAGAGTGACGCCCTACTTGACTAATTTGTCGGCTTTGTCATTACCCTCAATGTTGATGCGCCCTGAGGCAACCAGACGATGAACATGTCCAGGATTTAGCTAATCGAAGCCAGTTCTTCTTTTCAACAAGTTTCGAGTTTTTTACGATTGCATGAATAACTTTGAGAGTGGATTGGCTGTCTCTACATTTTCCAATTGCGTGCGTTACTCTGTCTTCAGAAATCAATTATGAACACAAGGAAGAGCATGTAGCTAGCCTGCATGGGTGCCGCTAGCCAGTCACCCATGGTTCGTGCTGCAGTGGTTCAAAAATTAGTAATTTGTAGCAGGATTATTGCACTGGAGTATAAATTCCCTACTACTAATCGTGTGAGAGCTATATAGCTACCCAAAACAATAAGTACCCCCTCTTTGTTATATGACAACGTTATATACAGCGAGAGGTAGTGAGCTGGAGGTTTGATGAGCTGACCTAAATTAGTTTGATCACCAAAGGGTTCAGTCACTGTTTGTCTTGCTGGTATGCATAACTTTAATAACAATTTATCGTTTTACTTCTTCGGTTGACTAATTATTTCTATTTGTTATTTCTTATTCTTTCTTTTCTTCTTTTCTATTATTAAATACATGGTCCTTTTTGTTGCAAAAACATCTTACACCTTTCCCGTTTTTTAAAGGACATATCCAGAGCTCTTAATCAATCGAAGTATTTCAAGGCACTTTGCCGTTTACGAGATCTGAGAGGTTATTCATCAAAAATTACCTAAGTGTTTGTGCCTTCTGTACGCTAATGCCGGGCAGGAGGAAAGTAGATATTCTATTGCCTTCTCTTCCTCCTTGTCCATGAAACTTCTGCAGAAGTCATTGTATTCCACATACATCCTTCTCGTGTGTTTTCTTAGAAGTTATTGTCCTGTCAGTATCCACACAATCGTTTTTAGTTCCCGTCCTTGTAGGCAGATAACCGCCGTTGTGCACTTCAGGTCCAGCTTTGTCTTGATGTGTTACAAGTGTCAGCGTTTCTCCAACTCTCCTTTGTTATGGCTTCTGCCTCTTATCGAAGCTCAAAATTTAGTGTCGCAATAGGCCTACCCAAATCTCTCCTTTCCGGCAGCAGTTGGCGAGTCGTAGCTTTCTCGTCCACCCTTCAGTTCCATTCCACGTCCCAGTGGCCCGGGAGACTACAAATGTGACAGAAGTAAAATTTGTACTCGGTATAAGTACAAAGGGAGACTAGTCCCAAGTAGAGTCACTACTAAAAAAATAAATTTTTTAGTCGGTATCGCTCCACACGTAAGGCTATTTTTCGTTCCACTGCCATGCAATATTTGCAATAACCAAACTTGTTTGGCTTTAATTAAATGCTTATATGTCATTCTGTAACGCTTTTCTCACTCTAATGCTGTTAGTTGACTTTCAGGACTTTTCAGGGATGGGTCTTGACGAGTGTATTGACGGGTCCTTGACGGGATCTTGAGTGAGATCTTGAGAGGGTCTTAAGGCAGTCTTGAGGGCGTTTTCAGAGGGTCTTATAGGATTTTTAAGATGGTCTCTAGTGAGTCTTTTTAGCGGGTCTTTAGAATAGTCTTGAGATGTGTTTGAGGACGTCTTGAAGTATTTATTTAGGGAGTCTTAAGGGGTTCTTAAAGGGGTCTCGAGAGGGGAAATGGTTCGTGAAAAGGGTTTTGACAGGGGTCTCGATGGGTGTTTTGAGGGTGATCTTAAGGAGTTTTGAGAGGGTCTTGAGTGGGGTATCAATGGTATGCTAAGATAGTCTTGATGGTCATTTTGGGACTCTTTAGAAGCTCTTCTCTTGAGAAGGTTTTACGAAGGCCTTGAATGGGACCTTAAAGGTATATTAATGGAGTCTTGAGTTAGTCTTGGCGGAGTGTACAAGGGATCCTGTGGGTGGTTTGAATGGCGTCTTGAGCGGGTGAAAGAGGTCTTCAATGGGGTCTTGATGGTGGTCTTGGGAGGGGTTTCAGTGGGGTTTTTGTGGGGATGTATATTAAATGAGGTTCTGAGAATGATCTTGAGGCGGGTTCTTGAGAAGGTCTTCGGTTGAGCTTGAGGTGGTCTTAAGGTTGCCTTGAGGGTTCATTAATAGGTCGCGAGGGGCGTTTTAATGAGGTCTGTTGGAGCGGTCCTTTTTGAGCCATTTTTGAGTACTTTATGGAGCTTTTGGAAGTCTTTTGTGATAATTTTGAGGTATTTTTGGGTTCTTTTGAAGGTGTCCATATACCAATCCCATTTCCATATAATTGAAATTATATAAAATTATATATATTTCATTAAAAACAAGCTGAATTTTGATAAGCCTCGATAGTTGTGCGTGCCTTTTTGTTTGTTAAGCCTGGTATCTCGTAGAAATGAATCTGGTACGATTCATAAGAATAATACAAATCTGGAATATTTGAGGCTTAAAAAGCCCCTGATGCGTTACGTAACAAAGCGTTTGGTTAATTCTTCTGAAAAAGTAAACTACGAGTATTTTCTACCGAATCAACGCTAAAGAAAAAACAATTTCTCAATCTCAGAATGAAAATATTCTGATATTCAAAGAATTTTTCTGCCAGAATATCCAGCAGCTATTTAACCCAAGAACAGCGTAGCATATAATGTGCACGTGGAATCTCTATAATTATGTACTCAATGCTCAAGAAGAAAAAACTCCAATGATCCCAATTTCTATCCCGTTTGGCATTCCTAAACTTTTACCTTTACGTTATCGTTAAAAAATTAAATAAACGGAAACATTAAAAAAATGGGAACACTTCTCTTCCTGAAGGGAGTATGTGGCTAAACGTTTCCTGACGCCCTTCCACACAAAACTCATCAGACTCGTTTTACCAAAATTATATTGCATTTGTTGTCGTGAATTTCGGTTGATACAAAAAATCGTGCTGAAGCTTAATCTGTAGGTCACGTGCATACATTTTTTTTTGACAAATATTTCTTTCGGACACCAAAAGTTGAGTGCGCTTTTTGGATGCTGGGAATTTGGTGGGGGGGGAGGGGGAGGGGGTCATTTCAAACAAAAAGACAAAAGCACGAAAATTGCTTGCCTTAGGACTAAATGCAAATTATATGCCGCTTAAAGGACATTATTAATGATAAGCGGTCATTACTTAAGCGCAGTGCACATCGCACAGCATTCCGATTGGTATCGCATTCAGTCGCCAGCCACAGCAATAACGTTGCGTTGCGTATTATTTTTGTTGGTGCTGTTGTTGTTGCTCTGCTTCTTTTTCTGCTTCTACTGCTTGTTGGTAATGGATGCCCAACCTCTTTTAGGTACTACCTGGATGATGTTTATTTTCATTGTGTGATGGTGGTGGTGGTTCCCTCAGCAGCTTACCACCAGCTTCTGATGCTGCTGATGCTGATGTTGACGGTGCGCTGCTGTCTCTGGTTTACCATCAATTGAAGGGACGGCATGGATGGACGAAGAATGGATGGCAAGAATGGACATAATCATAATTTATCGGATTGGATGGATGCATAATAATAATCTACTACGAAGCCTACGTACGTAATTTTTTTTTATCAATAGGGCTAAAGTGTGTACGAGACAGAACAGGATAGTAAGACAGAGAAAGAGACACACATACAAAACGATTGAGAGGTTGACTGGTTTGCTTACGTGCAGAAGCAGAACTGCCACAGATTACAAAAAAGTGCTCCTTAAGGCGTTATGCGCGAAAACGACATAAAAAATGCACCTCGCATAGTACCTCGATCATTGCTCGAGCTGAAAAAGAGGACAGTGCAATCCAGTGCAGTGCACTACACTTCCAGCAATGAGCTTTTGTTGTCCTAATCACAAGAACCGATAAAAATCGGGCCACAAATTACACCATCAGCTGCATACCGCCTGATGCACTGCTATACGCCGCAGATTAGTCCATTCTCGCGGACGAAACTCTCCAACGGATGAATATCAATAATCGCTAATAACAATAATCAGGTTGGTGCGCCGGCCGGCCACTGCGGCAGCTGAAGATGTGGCAGCAGCGCGACAATGGCGAATGGCCAATGACGATTATGCTGATGAGAGTCGCGTCGAGTTGATGCAAACTGATGATGCACCACCACCACCACCGGGCTATATCTGTCTGACGAACTGTCTGTCTGACAGTCAATCGCCCAGTCGAGACAACGACTGATAACTCATCAGCCGGAAAAGCGCCCGCGGTAAAAATTACCACGAAGACAATTTAACATCGTTGCAATTTTGCGAAGCAGATTGATGTCCATTCGATTGGAACGGCAAGGTTCAGACCGGATGCCATTGTAAGCGATGTGCGATGCAAACATGAAGTTTTGTCAAACTACTGAAGGAGCACCAGCACCAGCGCCATTAAGCACCACCTGACTTTGCCAGGCAGGCAGGCAGGCAGGCAGGCAAATTATGGGAGGCGACAAGCGAAGCAAAATGGCCGCTTCCGATTGTATCGCATCGCGCCACTTGTTCTAGGATTTTTCTTGCAACCGCAATAATGACCTAAGAGCAGCTTTAGCGCATACATAATTAAGCCTTGCAACCATGTTCTGCGATCAGATAAATTGCGATTGGCTGACTGGCGGCGGTGTTGTAGTTGTTGTTGCTTCAGTGCTAACTGCCAACTTTACGTCAGGGTCGCAATTTTCACAAAAATGCCAACGAAATTGCTCGATTGTGGCGGAAGCGGTCGATCCGTCCGTCTGTCCGTAACTACCTGCATATTACCATCCGCTGTCAGAACAGTGAATCAAATCACAATAAATTGGTCTATTGGGAATGGTTGCTTTCTCTCTATATACTTGACTCGCTTACTCTCTATCTCTTTTTCACTTCAACTCCCCCCAATTCTTCTGCAGTGGATTTGTCTTTACTGACAAATTATCGCGATCAGAGGAAGAGACATTTTTTGTGCCATTTTATGGAACCCCAGATATTCTGCAGCTGTTTTGGCTTACCGTCACATTAACAAACAGCTTGTAACTAAGGTGAACATACCGAGAATGCGGGGAATCCTACAAACAAAGTACCATTCTTGGATAATGACTACGGTATGGGTATTTGATCTAATTGGTCTCCCCATTTTCATGTAAATAATTCTTATGATTAGCATACGCAATATGAACCAGTCTGGAGTGTGCAATACATGATAACATTTAAAATTAGAAATAACAAACAAACGAATCAAATGAAAAAGTAACGGACAAAAAAGAGAACCGTGTGGGATGCCAGAATTAATGCTCTTCCGAACACGAACAGTTGTTGCATTGTTGCAATAAATATGGCTGACCGAAGAGCCAAAACTAAGAATTTGACAAAACTCCTTTAGCAGAAGATTAGAGTGGTAATGAGGAAACCCTCTCCATGTTTTTATCGACTTCACAAGTCGCCAATTACATCATTTATAGAGACTAGCTATACAACGCCATGTCTAGTTTTGGGATCAATGTCATACTCTTACGACTGTTCTGATTGACAATGGCGATTTCCCGGTGGTCTGGCCAGGTCGGAAACAACCTGATCGATTCCTTTGATGTCATAAAAATATTTTGACAGTGATGATTGTGACGAGGTAATAAACGATTCCTTTAACATCATATTGGAGAGAACTGTGTAAGAAACCCATGATTGAGACACAATTTGATGGCATACGCTGACGACAGAAGCTGCGAACAATGAGGCCGAGACTTTTCTGTCCACAACCACAACCCCGTTATATTAGTCAAAATGTCACGACAGCTATAATTTCGATGTAGTTAAGTTCTTTGTCTGCCTATGCTCTGCAATAACATCAAATGAAGGATCACTTACTTATCAATCGCAGTTTCTTTGGGATAAAAAGGCAATTGAGTTTCAAAGTCCTCTTTAGGACTACTAAGAAGACCTTGTATAAGACTATAATCATAATGTACCTGTTCCATGGCGCTGAAGCACGTACTCTAACGTAGGAGGATGTTAATCATCATTATGCTTGAATGCAGTAGGACTGGGTGAAGGGGTCCATTGGCCACCAACCAGGAACTTTGAAGCAATCGGGTAGTACCCGAGGCAGAATTACATTTTTTTAAATTTGCGCACGCGTAAAATGGTTCGCACCTTCATACTGTTTGGCCATATGCTTGGCACAGCGTGGAAGTTAATCAAAAGTAGGAGATGTCTATGAACATGTGTCTTGAATGCTTGTGGATCGTAGCTATGCGGAAAAACAGAGCTTGTCAAAGAATTCCACATCCGTGTTCTACGACTAAATAACGAATCCTTGAACCTAACTGAACGTTCGAAGAGGGGCGTTAGGGTAAACTGAGCTGAGAGTACAGTCGTCAGCGAAAGAGTGAATTGGATTAGAAGTATCCATGCCATTGAAAAATGTGCTCACTTTAATCTGGAATAAAATTACACGAGCTGGAAAATAGATACTATGACAGACGGCCAAGCTGCTCTGAGGGCTCTGCTAGTGAGGACCGAACCACACTGCGGTATAGGTTACCACACAATACGAGAAGAGATACGCAAAAGAGGCAAGGCAACCATTTCCGTAAGATGGGATAATCTCAAAGGCGTACGACAAGCAAAAGAAATGTTGGGGAACTATAACCCTAAGAGGTCTCCCTCGATACTGGGACTATGAAAAAGTAATGTATCAATCATTGCAGGGTTCCTCGCGGGTCATTGTAGACTAAAAGGGCACCTAAAGAAACTAAAAATAGAAGTGAATGGCAGCTGTAAGCTTTATTAATATAATTATAATTTATTTTAAAACGAATGCGGAGCAACGATTCGACAGAGAAGTGACCACGCAATGTCGCATTCTGCGCGACATTCACTGAATCCATTTTAATTCATTAGATTTATTAGGACCATTATTATGGGGGCGGTGCTGTTAGGGGTACGGTGTACCCCAGGATTCTGTGCTAGGGCCAGTGCTGTTTATCATTTGAATCATTTTTTTTTCTGCCTTGGTAGTTAAATAGAAGGTGACGGCGGTGGAGCAATATTGCAGATATGTTGCGGACATAATACATACGGCTCGACAAGCTTTTGGAACTTTGGAAGATTATGGAAAATGACAAAAACTGTCAAAAGATCTTCAATACAAGTTGCCTCTTGGAATTCTCATATCAAGTTCACCATCGAACGCGTCACTAGGACCTTGTGAGCCAGTAGAAGCCTCTATGGCAGAAATTTGTGTCTAAATCCTAAAATAATACATTGGATGTATACAATGATAGTGAGACCTATTATTATGTACGGGGCCAAAAGTTCTTGAACGGACAACAACAAAGCTTCAGAAGCTACAAAGAAATGCCTGTCTAGGTATAACGGGTGCAATGCGCACCTGCCCTACGAGTGTATTAGAAACTGTTGTCAAGCTCCCAGCCTTGCAATCTTCATCTGGAAGACGAAGTTGCGCCATTAAGCTGCAACTAGAATACTGGTATAAGCCAAGTGACTATCTGGGATTCTTGACTCAATTCCTGAAAGAGAATGTTGTTCACAATCCCCGACATTATGGTCGGGGAGTACTATTTCGGAAGGATATTTGAGGTAAAAATATTTGACTGGACGCAAGAGGTCTGATCTTGTTCACAGATTGGACCTGGTATCTTTGGACCCAACAACAAAGTCTCGATAGCATTTGTAAATGGTAAATGTCCCACGATTTTCCAGGCGGAACTTCATGTGATTGAGATCTACGCCAGGATGAACCTTAATAAAGGAATTAAGGGCGCTGGAATATATATCTTTTCAGATAGCCAGTCAGCACTTAAAGCGCTATCGTCCAACTTAATGGACTCATTATCAGTCAGAAACTGCTACGATGCACTGCAATCTCTTGTCAGACACAACAGAGTAAAAGTCGGTTGGGTCCCTGGTCATCAGGGAAATGCAGCCTACGAATCTGCAGATGAACTAGCTGGCGCTGTGGTTCGGAATCTACGTTCATAGGACCTGAAACCTACTTTGGTGTCAACTGGGCTGCCGCTATAACATTGATAAATTTTTGGGAACACAAACTTCATCTGGCCCTCTGACATAGCGTCCCGGGGCTGAGGACTATCCTTCACTAGGGAGATGGTACGTCTCTTAGAGTAAAGACACATTAAGATACAATATATATTTTATGTCACAGCTACTGGCATATGAGCTAGGGTTTTATTTTTAACAAAAAGACTGTCTGCTTGCTTTAGTTCTCTACATAATGTGAATACTTTGGACTTCTCCCCCTCTAGTCTAACTTTCCCTATCGATAATCACTTTTAATATTGTGTTTATCAATCCCACTGGGACTTTTCTAGTCTTTAGTGCCTCACATACACGCTACCAAAAGCTTTTTTATAGTCTCCGAATGCTAGAATAATGTCTTTACCATTAGCAATACATTTTTCTATAATGGCACTTAATGTATAGACCTCTAGGTCTACTTCCGCTACTCGCCAAAGCCGCTTTACCAATATTTTGGTAATCGTATATAACTCATACACTGTAGATGATAAGGTTATCAGTCTATAGTTGTTACAATCGTATAGCTGCCCTTTTTGTGAACTGGTATTATAAGATGTTCTTTCCGATTTACTTTCCATGCCTTTTGAAACAGTTTAGTTACGGTTTGTTTTTTGGCTTTGGTCCACCATATTTGATGATTATTTGGTACGACGGCTTTTCCAATTTTCATTGTCTGTATGGCATACTCTGCCTCTTTATCTCTAACATGACCTTTTGTTAGTTCGTCTTCTACTTGTAGGAATGGCCAATATACAATTCCGTTTTCATCAGGTATGGTTTTCTATTTCTTAAATTATTTCCGCCACCGTATGCTAGCTCTTTCCTCTCTTCTATAACCAGCTTATCTCTATCTTTGATTGTTCCTGTTTGTTTTTCGTACTTCTATCTCAGATTTTTAACTATTTTCCGAAAGCCTTTGTTATTCGTTTCTCAAGTTCTTTCTTCTTCCCAGGTGATCCTCTTTGCTTTCTCTACTGCTTCTTTTACATGCATAGCTCTTTTCCACATAGCATGTTCTTGTCATTCGTTTATCGGGTTCGTATATATTTCTTCCATGCCTTTTTTTTTCTTTAACTTTCTGCCTTAAGTCGTTTGTCCACCTGGCTGTCCTTTTTTTCTAGTATAGATTTTTTTCTTTCTGCATACCTCCTTAGCTGTTTTTAGTATAGTTTTCATTCTTCTCAATTTATCCTCTAGATCTTCATATGCAGAGTTCTCTTGAGTCTTTGTGACAATCTGTGTCGATGTACAACCGCTTGGTATCCTCTTTTTGTAGTTTTAGCTTGATTGTTTTGAAGATTTTATATTTTAGTCTTGGTGGCTTCCTGAATCGGATATCTGCTATTAGCAAATGGTGGTTCATCCTCAATTCCGCATTCGCAATTACGTTAAGAGCTCTTATGCTTTATCTTATGCTATTTGTAGATAGAACAGTCAATTATGCTACTGGCACCCCTTCCATCAGCATGGAATCTAATCTTGTGCATAATTTTGTATGGGAAAAGGCAGTTGCTTTTTAACAGCTGATTATGCCGCTTGCGATTGTGATTCAGTGTTATCTCCTCTCTGTGCTTGCCCATAGTTCCATTTATAAAAATTATAAGAATGAATTTCACACATCTCCAAGCAATCTTATCCTTAGGATAATTCATTATTGCGAGCCCGAAGGGCGAAGCTAATAATCAGAGGACAAGAAAATTTTTTCTAGCGTACGTGTGTGGGTTTGTCGGTTTGTCAGTTTGTCAGTGTAAATTTTTTTTATTTTTTATTTTTTTTTAAATACCAGTTTTATAACTTGGCTTGCTATGACGTGACGCGTGTCGCGTGTAGCGCGTGTATTTTTTTTTTTAAATACTTGTTTTAAATCTTGGCTGGCGATGACGTGTCCCGTGTCGCGTGTAGCGCGTGTATTTTTTTTTTAAATACTTGTTTTAAATCTTGGCTGGCGATGACGTGTCCCGTGTCACGCGTGGCGTGTGTAATTTTTTTTTTTTTAAAATAATTGTTTTAAAACTTGACTTGCGATAACTTGACGCGTGTCACGTGTCGCGTGTGGTGCGTGTAAATTTTTATTTTTTTTATTTTTTAAATACCAGTTTTAAAACTTGACTCGCGTGTGTCGCGTGTAATTTTTTTTATAAATACTTGTTTTAAAACAATTGTTAAGCGCTCAGCTTGTGATGGTGTAATTTTGAGTTTTTTTGTTATTCATAGGGGTTAGGAGAAAAAAAATGTCTTTTTTTTTTAAAGTAAAATCCTTTTAAGATAATTCAGTCTTTAGGCTTATCTATATGGCGAGCTGAGAAGCTCGCTTTACTATCTTTTAAGTTTTATTTTTATTAATAATAAAGCTTTGTGTAACTTACAAATTAAATAAAATCTTCGAAATTAATATCAACTATATTATATATGGCGTATCCAGATACAACAAAGTACAATTTGAGATATTTAGATCCAATTCTGTCTGATGTCTGATGATGCTCTCTGTCGTCTGTCGATAAAAATGCACGCTCCACGAGAGTTGAGTAAACCTTTTGTTTTCTTATCGAGAGATCACAGGAATGAAACAAAAATAAGGGGGAAAAAACTATAGAAGCACAAGAAGAGCATCCTTCATCCCTGCGGCACAATATGAATTTTTGCGAAAATTGTTGTTGGAAGATGATGCAGCCACTGAAACTGCTGGGCGATGCGTGCAGATGATTCCGTTTTTTTAGTCGTAGAGTTTATAAAATATAAACGACGATCACCAAGATCGCCTTCTTCACAGATATGCATAATTAATTTAATGACTTCGAGGATGAGTTCGTCCCTTCACATCCCCATCGCTTCACATCCCCAAAGAGCGGGCAGCCCATCTTTCTCCTGCTGCTGCATCAGAAGATCCCGCAATGAAAGTGAAGCAGAAGAAAATCGCTCATTCCCGTAGCAGGATCAAAAGTGATTGATGGAAATTGCCCGATCTGTCATGTTTATGGGGATCCTGAGGATATTTCATACAAAAAAGAGAGCAATTACAACAACAAAAACTGCAAATACTTTTTCGTCTTCCTGAACGGATGGACACGTTTGCTCGTCGTGTGTAACATGCGATTGATTTGCGATGCTATCAGGAGCATTCACTTTGAGTATTGAGAATATGTTGTGCAGTCAAAATAGCAACAACAACAACAAGATATGCCGATCATATCTCATGATACTGGGAAGTTTGCTGCGGCAAAAACCAAATTGCAGTAATAGGTGCACTTGAAGCTTCCGCCACACAACCAATCGATCTGTCAGTTTTGAAAAAGTGTTAAACGCACCACACACGCTGTTTATTGCAAAAACCATACACATATACAACGAAAAAACAACAACAATAACGCACAATCAGTCTGTGCAGTGTGCAATGTGAAATTAATTTTTTGACAATTGATTTGCCAGCAGGCGGCATCCATTAGACGAGGTGCCAAGTGACCATTATGGCACGCTCGTTTTGGATTCTTCCTCGGCATAAAAGTACACTACAGCTTTAAGTTTTTTTCCAGTTAGAAGGTGTGTCAGTCAGTCTGTTAGTGTGCGTGTCTATAAGGAACATTTTTTGCCTCGCAGAATGGAGATTTTTGTAGTTAACACCATATAAGCTTAAGAATAGCAGGCAATTAGTACAAAAGCGAACCAATTTGGCCACTATGGAAAATGAAGGAATACACATTTTGTTAGCCATATAAGGCGCGTCATATGGAACTGAATCGCGTGTTTTCCTTCTAAAAGATAAACATTTCAAAGGTTGGTTTTTCAAAAAACGATTAAAAATGAGGAACAAATTAAATTCTCATCAATCCCTTAATAAACAATTAACTTCAGGCCATACCGGTCTTCATAAACCGAATATCCCTTTTATTTGAAAAGTTGTGAAAAAATAAAACCTTTTTGTGTGCTCTACCAATTGGTGTCCACGCCCGTTAAGATGTATATATATTTGGTATCATACAGGGTGATTGTTTTACGATTTGTCTAATCAATACAAAGGAAGGGCGCTAGTCGTACATTAACTTCCTTTTGCCGATCCGATTTCGATTTACCGCCGTATATCAACCCTCACCGCATGGTGTTACGGTCGAGTTGTTAATTTTTATTTTTTGATGCTCCAAAAATAACAGCATCGTTTATTTAGCAGAAGAATGATAATTGCCAGGCCACTGGTTATAGGACTCTTTCTACATCCATTTGGTTTTTATTTTTAAAAATAAAATTTTGTGTTGTCTTTGTATTGCCTAAGCAACGATCTTTGTTTTCATAAGAATTCTTCTGTGGGCAATTTTTATTTAAACTTTTAGACCAATAATAAGAATGCTTAAAGTAGGAAAATCCAGGCCTCTTCCGGTGGCATAACCATCACAATAGCGGGAACCAGATGCTGCCTACAAGGCGTTGCCCTGTCGCCTCTTCTGTGACAATTAGTGATGGACTAGCTACTTGACAGGCCATGCAGATGATCTAGTTCTAATGGTTCGGGGAAAACTCGTGAGCACAATAACAGAATGAATGCAATTTGCTCTCAAACTACTGAAAGACTGGTGCAAAGAGGTTGGTCTAAGCGTCAATTCAGAAAAGATAGTGCATTCTTTCACGAAAAGACAAAAAATAACGCTTCCAGTACTACAATTGGGGGAATAAACACCCAAATTACTTTATGGCTATGATAAAAATAATAATATTCGGCGCGACAGACCATTGCGGTTCAAGGCTTGGCTTCTCGCGACCATTTGTGCTGCGCATTTATATTTTTTGACACAAATGGAAAAGACCTACAATTTAAGGTTGGCTCTGAACGGCGAATTGAGAAGTGACAAGTTATTACTCTCGGAAGCCGTTTGTCACCCATTCGCGAGAGGTGGAACACCGTGAAAAATACTTTGGGTGTTACTGGGATTCGAACCACGAATCTCCTGCTTAGTAGCCACGCGCATTTCCTTTGAGCCACGAAGCCTACCTTATGGCTATACCAAAGTATTAATAGACCCATATCACATGCGCGGCCTTAATTTGGTGGCCAAAAATACAGCAAACAACGACACGCTCAGAACTGAACAAAATCCAAAGACTAATTTGTCTAAGAGCAATGGGTGCCCATAGTTAGCTCTGGAAAAACTTCTGGGGCTTCCACTACTGCACATACATATCAGAAGCGGGGTTGGACCAAGAGCCATCAAAGTGAAAATTCTCAAGCAAATAAAAGCAAAGCACAAAGCATCATAACCAATACAAAATGGAAAAATGAAACTGACCAACCATCAGAATTAATGATAAGAACAACTAATTTCACAGGAATTTTTCGACAATATATACCAAAACAAAAAAAAGTTGAAAATATTATAAATACCCTTTCACACCATGCCATCCATCTGGTATACAGGCGGATAAAAAAAACACAGGAATCGGAGCAGGGGTTTTCGGACCTAGAACCAAAATGCGAATACCCCCAGGTAGATCTCCAAAAGTAATCCAAGCAGAAACTATAGCAATAGAAACCAGCGCACTAGAATGTATCACAAGAAGGTATAGATGAACCGAGATCTATGTGAACTCAGAGAGTCAAGCAGCACTACTAGCGCTTGAAATTCTAGTATATTATTCTAAAACTACGTGAAGCTGTGCTTCTGCCACTTAAAATAACAGGCAAACTCCAACAAAACCACTCTAATGTGATCTTCCGAACAATCAGGCATATCGGGAAACGGGGCTGCAGATCTCTGTGCAGAAGGAGCAGAAGAAGCCTCACTAAACCCGTGCCCAGCATTGCCTATTCCAAAAGCCACAACAAAACTAATGCCAAAAAATTGAAAAACCCTACCATTAAAGCGGAATAGATATCATCGACTAGGATAAGAGTTGCCAAAAAGCTTCTTAAATACAAAATTATAAAAAATATGGCTATTGCACTCGATATTTTCAAGGCATTTGACAGAGTCTGGCATCATGCTCTTTTTTCGAAAATGAATGCCTATGAAATCGGTAAGGTCCTGCTCTATTCGACTACTAACTCTCTTTGAATTGATTGAATGGTTCAATCCATGTTTTATTGGACGGTGTTCCCCAAGGCTCTGTTTTGTCTCCGACACACTTTCTGATTGTCACTTATGATATCATATCCAGTGCAAGATGTACTTCACTTCTTCAGATCTGGCTACTATTTATAAACCATATATTCGCCATAAACTTGAATACAATTGTATTGTCTGGACAGGTAGCCCCAAGACCACATTGTATCTACTAGACAGCATTCAGAACAGCGCGATAAAACATATTGATGACGTAAATATCGCGAAAACAATTAAATCGCTTAAACATCGTATGAATATTTCCTGCTTGTCACTGTTTTATCGCTTTTACCACAAGCTGTGTTCAAAAGAAATGCATCCCGCCCATTCTCGAACACATCTGTGCCTCAACTCGAGCCCACGGGTCTACCATTATGCCTATCTTCGGACGTACAAACCAATTAAGATATTCCTTTTCTAGCCGCACTATAGTTAATCGTAAATAGTTAATCGTATATGGAATGAATTGCCCGAATCTCTGTTTCCGCATTTGTATGAACTGCAGTCAATTAAGACAAACGTGCATAGACATCTCATTTTTTTATTTTTCTTGTCCACTTCTCCTAATTTCCTTACGCCCACGCTGTGCTAAGCATTATAAGGGTGCAAATCCATTTAGCGGGTGTATATTTTATACAAAAAGAGATCGAGCGGGCGGCACGAAGTCTGGGACTGTACATAAAAGTACCTGGTGGCCAAGTCTGCGACCAGAAGATCTAACATTGGGCCCCCAATTAAAATAGTGGAGCGCGAATTTGAAGAAGGTGCAATCCTTTAAATTTCTCGGGTCAACTGTAGCAGCCGATAACAGCATGTAACCAGAAATACGCGTACGGTTGCTTAAAGCCTACTATAGTCTGTCGAGACTCGTCACAGGAATTTAACCATAACATCGAAGCTAAATTTATCGAATATAAATTTTGTGGTCTAAAATTTTGCAAGCCTATTTTTTACATACTTTTCGTTCTTAAACAATAGAGTTGAAGTTTCGCTTACATGTGCAATACTAATTACATTACAACACTTTTGTTCCATTGAGCTGGTCTTATTATGGACTCTGAAGATACACGCAGTTTTTTGGGTTCACCTGTTTCTTAGCTAAAAATCTTGCAACTTGATTTTCATCAACTTCCCACTATCCAATTGAGTTAAAATTTTGCACAAACGTGTAGTCCCGAGGATAATGCAATGCTATTGTACAAATAAAATGTTCCAACCATGGACTTAAAATGTAGAAGCCTTTTAATTTTTGCGGTCTTTAATTTTGCAAGCCCATTTTGATGCACTTACCGTTGAAATTGGAAATGAAAATGATCGTGAAAATGGACACATGAAAATGGTGTCCACTCACACAATTAGGTACTTCTGGGCAAGTCCGTTAAAAGTAGCTGATGTATTGGAGTGAAGTGGTGAGAGTGCATCCATTCGACGTGTAATTTTTCTGCACAGTTGCTGCAGAAACACTAAGACGGCATGCAACTCTTCTTATACCTCGTTGTAGTAACTCAAACTGTACTATCTCGTTCTTGTTGACCGAATGCACAAATATAGTGTCATGTACTGTACTGCTCGTAGGTCTCTCGGAATTCAAAAATCGCCCTTATAGTTCGTAGTTCAGTTTAAAGCGCCTAAGGATACCTTCTTTAGCTGCGTACAACATGAATGTGGAATGTCTTGCCGGATTCCATATTTTTGTAATAGTTACAAGCATCCATTCTTTTCCCTAATTAGTCAATGCTATTGTGGCCATAAGTAGCATGAGGTCAAAATTCCTTTGGATTATTCAACAATGCTCCATTAAATTTTTGTTTGGTCGAAAATATCGGATCCCATACAAACGACAATTTGCGCCAAGTAAGCTTTCAATTGCTGACTTATTTACTGTAATCACGTGACTTGGCTTACCAATATAAACTTTTCCAGATTCTAATAATAAAACAATTAAGCGAGTAAGGAGATTATTTTGAAATATAAATCAATAATAACCGGAAGAAATATTTTAACTACACAACTCTCCAAAGTAAATTAACTCTGACCCAATAAATTATGAGACTTACACATACAAAAAGAGACTATCATTCTTCCATCAAGTTCGTGGTGACATGCCAGTCTTTGAGAGCGATGACTTTCTCGAAGAACTCGAGAAGAGCCAAATGCCATGTCAAAATTTAATGCTTCCAGTTATTTAATGGACAAAAAAGTGCTATAATCAAACAATAAAGTCACCTACAAACATTCCGCCAGTGACAGGCAATAACCTTGTTCTTATATAATAGAGCCACGGATTATAGTCCTTGACGACCAGTTTAACACGTGAATTCTAGTCACACGAGTACGCTGACATTTCCTTCAACCCGGCAAATAAATTATTCCCAACCAGTGTCCCATCGTTGATTCATTATTCTCTTGGGAGAGAGAGAGCTTGCACTTCCGATGACACAAAAAAATCGACAAGGCAGAGGCAACAACTGCTGATGCTGATGATGTCGACGCTTAGATTCGCAGCCGCAGTCAAATTGCTGCTGCGACAGGAAGCGCTCTTAACATGCAAAGTTTGTGTTGGGTACCACCGCGCTCGAATGGCAATGCGTTTAAAACTGCAAAATGGCTCCAGGCCATCCAGTAATGTACTGGTACTCGTACTTATGCACCGTTGATGACGATATGACGACGGCTCAAAATAAAGGAGAGAGAGCAAAAAAAAAAACACCGCGAATTCCGCTGAACCACTGAATCAGCCTACCTACCTATTCCTACATACCAGTCAGGCCCGTCCCGAACCATCATGAATTTTTTTTCTGAATTTCGATCGTCATCAGCGTCTTTGGCATCATCATCATCATCATGCGGCATCAGCTCGCTCGTCATTGCGCCATGACAAGCTGATTTGTGAATCAAGAAATGCAGTTTGGTTGGTTGGTTGGCCAACGCCGTGACACGACTCGACTGTATTCTGAACGCTGCGGTAAATATAATCAAATCCATCGATGAATGCGCGACGCACCAGACGATCATCATCAGCATCAGAATCTTCGTCAATCGATGGTGCAGCGGCCCTGTACCACCGTCTTTCTCTGGGCGTGCAGTGCGCATGCGCGTAGTTTGCATATTCCTATGACAGCAGCGATTGCCGATTGTACAGCCAACCAACCAGGCAGGTTGCCTGTTGTTATCATCCAGCGATAGTATAGGGGCATCTCGGAGATGAATCTGATGCCGATGATGGTGATGGTGATGGTGATCGTGGTCATAAGATGTGCATTTTGCGTTTGGTTCTGGAAATCGCAACTGGTTGCGCGATTATCGACAACTGCCGGTGCTTCTGCGTTTAGTAATGAAGCTATGGCTTTGGCTGCATGGAGTTGTCGCTCGTAGTTTGGGGGCATTTCTACCATTTCTCTTTTTTGCACTTTTTTCCGGACGGAGCACTGCACGCTGGGTGATGCACTTGTTGTCGATTGGAATCACACGAGAGGAGCTGCTTGTTCATGATGCTAATGTTGCTGTTCCTGTTTCTGTTGCTGCCGATGATGATGATGACGACTACGACCTCGACGCGAAGAGGCTGAAGATATGAAATCGCACGCTTAAACTGTTCCCGTTCATCCGATGCTGGTGATGCTTCCCTTTCGCTATGCTCCGCCCAGTTTTTGGTATACTAAATCAGGAATCTGGTAGGAAGGCAGATTTTTTTTTCTTTGCGCACACAGCGTTCTGTGTGCACTTCTTGTAACGTTTATCGTCGGCGCGCAATGCAAATTACCGAACCGAACGATCACTGATAGAGAGAGAGGGAGAAAGAAAGAAAGCCGTATTCACATTCAAAATGGTGGATGCCATCGCATCGTGCATAGCAGGTCGTATGAAGTGTCGTGTTGTCGTGTTGTTTCACATGACACCAAACAACATTATGTCCGCATCACACATCACCGCCAAACAAAATACATTCTGAACTCAAGCGGAAGGCGGCGCAGCATGAGATCCAACAAAATTAATCAAATTTTCCGACGGACATTGGCATTGCGGGTCTGGAGGAGGAGGAGGAGGAGGAGGAGGAGAAAATACGCTTCAATGGCGCGATACTTCATCCCTGCATGGTGTCCGTTCAAGGTGTGCAATTGTGTACACAACTGAAAAAATCTCACACGCAGGATATTTGAGAAGAAGCACAGAGTGGAAGCCATAATACTCGCATTCACACCCTCGTCAAGGCATAAAACAGCAACAACAACAATGGACGGACGGTCGGATGGCCGAAGACATTGATGCTTGCTGACGAAACAACAAAAAGGCAAAACAACTAAACCAACAACAAAAGAGCTGCCACCAAATATGGCTGCTCGATAGCTGAAATATAAATAATTAAAAATGGTGGCAAAACATGAGCACAAAGCAAGGGTCTCATTTTTGTCCAATGTCTATCCATGTCCGTACAACAACGGGGAATGGCGACTGAGACGAATGTTCATTCCTCTGATCTGCATACGTCTTTTTTCCCAAAACACCTCAAAAGATCCTTTGAGAACAAGATCCTTCCTTTTAAGTTTTATTTTACTTTTGCTGGCGGGGGTTCGTCGTTGCGGTCAGCAGACAAAAAAAAAAACACTCCACTAAGGAAAGAGCAAAAAGAAAAAGGTGCCAAGAATCAAATATCATTAAAGAACATTTCAAAGTAAATGCAAAGGAAAGTAAACCATAAGTGCAGTTGGAAATTTAAAACTTCTCGGCTCAATTTTAGTTTCCAAAATTTGATCTTTTTCACTTAGAACTGTTAGTCTCGCTTTATCACCGCTGCTGAAAGAGATAGAATAGTCAATAGTACTACCAATATAAAAAGAAGACATTGTGCCATGCTCGACTACACGACATCGCATGCTACAGAAAGAGTGAGCTAAGATCCTGGTTCATTCTTATACTATACTGCACTAGGATACAGAAAGAGTGAGCAAAGATTAGGGTTCATTCTTATACTATACTGCACTAGGATACAGAAAGAGTGAGCAATGATCCTGGTTAATTATTTCTGGAGTTGAAAAGAGTTAGGCAATTATGGGCTAATAAATTATAAAAATTTTAATTTGAGCAGAAGAGAGGTACAGTAGTTCAATTGAAAAATCAAAGACTGCATTTAAAAACAGCAAGAAGGTGACAAGAGAATATGTATTCTATGTGGAGTACCACACGGTTCCGTGTTTGGACATATTTTGTTAATCATTCGAACAGGCCTATGCGAAGTCTCTATTGTAAGGCACCGAATTAAATCAGATGTGAAGATTCATTTTTACGAAGAAGACATCTAATAAGAGCTGATCCGTTTACAGAAGTGATATTGGGCAGGCAAAAAAGGCTTTTAAGTACGGCAACAAGAGCAACGGACTAGCACCCTGTAAAAATTGAAAAGGGAGTTATCTTCAGTTAAGGGATATTGGTATGCTAGTTGTTCAGCAGTTCGGGCCTAATATGAAAGTGAATGAAAGGCTTAAATTTCATAAAGAACTCAAAATAAAATCGACTTACAGCTGATATTGCTAGGACCAAGAAGAATTATGTAAGAACAAGACAATATCTTAATACAGGGGTCGGCGATCGATGTGTTACTTAATCAAAAGTCTGCAATTTCGTCATTTATAAATATTTTTATTCAAATTTTTTAGAGATTGTTAAAAACATTTCAACATTTTATGAAAAACATATTACTGCTCGAAATAGCCACCTTTGGAGCGGATGATAGTGTCGAGTCTATTAACTAAGTCATTGCGTGCAAAGTTTAATCCCAATAGGTACATGTGATACTACCAATCTTATCGTATCTATGTTGTAGTTAAGAGAATTGATTTCCTTCGCATTGTAAAGATAACTCATTGAGAATTTAGGTCATTATGCATTAATTTTCTTGAAATTGCCTGAAAATATTTGTTTTTATTGTATTTTTTAAGTAAAAACTTCAAATTGTCAATGATATATGTTGGCATTAATAATAATCTTCGGCCCGACAGACCGATGCCGTCCAAGGCCTAGCTTCTCGCAACCATTTGTTTTGTGCATTTGCAAACAGAATGGAAGGGACATACAAATTAATGTCGTATCCCAACTGCGAATTGAAAAGCTTTCCGTGACAAGTTATTACTCTCAGAAATTTGTCGGACATTCGCGAAAGGTGAGACCGTGAATAATTCTTTTGGTATTACTTGGATTCGAACCACGAACCTCCTGCTCAGAAGTCCATGCACTTATCCTTAATTGCTAAATGATTAGTATATACAATTTCCAAATGAAAAGCTAGATACATAATTATTAAAAAGAACTGGGCCACATACTGAACCCAGACGTACACCAAAACAAATGGGGTAAGGAAAAAAATTCCGTCGTCTATACGGACGGCGATATGAACTCAGACGTACACTGAAAGAAATGGTGTAAGGAAAATATTTTCGTCGCATATATGGTCGGCGAAAAATCATTCAAAACTATATCTTTGTTAAATTTTTATTAACTGGTCTGGAAGTTTATATTTTGTAGTTAAGTTCGTCATGTCACGCCATGTGTCATAGGATTTAGCAATGTCTATAAAAAATGCATTCTATAGACAGCTAAACCTAATTTTAAATGTGGTTTGCTCGCCAACACTTGATTATTCATTGAATACTGAACAATTCTTAATCATAAAGCTGCTGGCCGATTTATTTTTAAAACCGTAATGACTTGTGCATACAGCAGCAAGAAAATGGACCGATAAAAGGATGTCTGATAAATGGAAGCTCAGCCTTATTTTTTCGTTCCGATCAACAAGAAAAGAGAACCAATAAAGAGCGCCAACTATTGAGGAATCGGTGTCCTTAAAATGGTCTATCCTTTAAGATCATAACTTCTGTTCTGCATGAAGGCCTGAAGTTACTCATCAGCAATATTATTGGCCCCTTGCAGCGTATTGTCAGAATCTATCAAATATTGACATTGCGACAAATGCCGGAGGAGACTCAAGAAGTGCAAATCCAAAGTCATCAGCTTTTTAGAGAGAACTGTGGAAATCTTTCAGCTCCATGATAGAGGCATAATTTTGTTCAAGTCTTTTAAACAGCTGACATGCGCTGTATGTGACATTGATATCATTGGTATAACCAAGCGATTTGCCAGCATTGAGGCAAAAGTGACGGAAATTTGTTTGGCGGTATTTGTTGTCACCATCATATTATTCGTCAGAACGTCACGACAGTTATAACTTGAGATAGTTAGGGAATTTGCCTATCTAGGCTTCACTATAACACCCAATAATGACACCACTATAGAAATCAAAAGATCGCATCTGAGTAGTAAAGCATTATCTGGAACCACAAACAAGACCACGTGCAAGGCCCTAACTATCCTATTTCTGTTCTATGGCGCTGAAGCATTGTCTTGGACTATAGAATATTCCTAGCCCGTTTCGAGCAAACAATTCTTCGGACGATTTTCGCTTCCGCTTGCGCTGATGAGCTTTACCGGAGAAGATTCAATGACGAATTATTAGAGCCGTGCAGTGTCAACAAGGGTGTCAAGAAACTACGCACTGGTCAATTGAGATGCAGAGCGAGGTGACATTTACAATCGCAGAGTCTTGCGTATCTAATCCAGAGGGCCAGTGCCGTAGTAGTAGTAGTAGATGGAGCGCAGAAGGGAAGATTACCTGCAACGGATAGTTGTGCACAATTGCATGCAGTTAGCAAGAAATGTTATTCCAAAAATTCTGGAAATATTGTAAAAGGAGCTTTAAGAGAAAATTCCATTGTGTCAACTATGGCACATTGAGGGAGCAAAATGTGGCAACGCTGAAGTGGGCTTTTTGGTGATGTACTTTTTTCGGAGAATTACTGAAAAAGACTTGGGGTAGATTTTTATATAAATTCTCTATATTAACTTCGCGTGCCTGTGTGTGTGATCAATTTTTAACCCACTTACTTAAGCTCGATTTTATTCAAACTTTGCACTTATGTGTATTTCCGATGACAACACTTTCTGTTGGTGGTCGGAGGGCTCCTATTTAATTGTTTTAAAGAATTTACCTAGTTAAGGGGGTCATAGGTAGTCAAACGGTACAACCTGCATAGCGATAAAGCAGATCTGGCCCAAGCTAGATCCGAAACGTTCCAAGTGTTTGATATATCAAAAAAATCGCACATCGGTGCTCTTGTAGATCTCATTACGGAACACTGCCTTATAGACTAGCATGCAGCAAGACTCGAAGTCCTCTCAAACGACTTCTGCAGAAGCTGCATGGATGAGGAGGAGGAGAAGACTATTATCTATCTTCTCTGTACTTGTCCAGCCGTCTCTTAAAAAAGTAAACTCCATATGAGAGCTTTTTTCAACAACAACACTAATAATCTTATCAACACTGATATCAGCAGTCTCATTCGCTTCATACGAAGCTCTAAGTGGTTCAACGAGTAGGTGGAGGGAAATTTTCCTGATGCGTGTGGTAATACAATGGACCATTACTGGTCTAAGTGTGTCGGGATTACTGAAAGCCACCTTAACCTAACCTAACAAAAGGCGTTCATAATGGAGTTTTGAGGCGTTCTTTCCTGGCGTATTGAGGGGTATCTTGTGGGGGTCTAAAGGGTTTCTAGAGGGTGTCTAGATGGGTGTTTTGAGGGGGTTCTAGAGTGTCTTTAGATGTGCCCTGAGGGGTTCTTCAGTGGAGTCTTGAGGGGGTCTCAATGAGGAGTGGGTTCCTGAGGGCGTTTTGAGGAGGTTTTTAGTGTGGTCTTGATAGAGTCTTAAGGGCATCTTAAGTGGGGTCTTTATTGGGTCTTGAGAGGGTCTTAAGAGAGTCAACTGGTGGTCTTGGAGGGGTCGGAGGGGGTCATGAGGGGGTCTTGAGAGGGTTCTTAAAGGGGTCCGAAGGGCGTTTTGATGCGGTCTTGAGAAAGTTTTGAGATGATCTTATGTGGAGTTTTGAAGTGGTCTTGAGGGTGTCTTGAGGAGATTCTGCGAGGTCTTTCATATAAAATATCGTTATGAAACCGATATCATAATTTAGATATTACCTAAATGATATGAACTAACATGCAGCACTCACACGTTTTTTTTTTTGATTTCGTTCCAACTTTGCAGATACTTGTGTATCTCCGAATCTCTGGGGTAAATTCTAGATAATTATATCAGGCAACCATTTGAAGTCACACAAGCATCGAGATCATAACACGTATATCATAAGGGCAGGTCCACGGAGACTGCGCTCCATGAGGTAGTGCGAACGATTGAGCACACGATCAACTACAAGCAGTTTACTTTAGCCACCTTTTTAGATATAGAAGGGGCTTTCAACAATATTCACATTGAGGCCATCAAGGAAGCTCTGACCAAGTCAGGAGTGGAAACCTTCCTTACGCAATAGATCATATCCATGCTCGGCAGCAGGATTATACATGTCAATCTTGGCAGCTGTAACATTACCAAACGAGTCGACAGAGGCAACCCCCAAGGAGGTGTCATCTCTCACTTAAAGAGGATAGGACGAAGGTAGTTGCGTATGCAGATGTCGTGGTGATACTCGTATCAGGCCAATAACTTTCCGTGATCAGTAAAGTCATGGAAAGTGCCCTGGGTAGAGTCAGCTCCTGGGCAACAAGCTGTGGCCTTTGAGTCAACCCTGGGAAGACCGAAATGGTTTTGTTCACCACTAAATCCAAGATACCGGGCTTTATCCTTCCAAAACTCAATGGGAAAAGTCTCAGCCTCACCCCAGCGCCAAATATCTCGGAGTGATCTTGGATAGGAAGCTTAGCTGGAAGGCTAACATAGAGAACAGGGCTAAAAAAGCAAGCGTGGCCCTCTATGCTAGCAGCAAAACCATCGGAAAAAATGGGGTCTTCAACCAAAGAAGGCTCTTTGGCTGTACACAGCAATGTGACGCAACAATATTCACTGACGGATCCAAAATGAAGGACGGAGTCGGTGCAGGTATCTTCTCGGATGATCTAAATCTGTCAAGGTCATTAAAGCTACCCGATTCGGCTAGCATCTTTCAGACAGAGATTTTAGCAATTAGGGAGGCCAGAGCATTAACGCGCATAAACGAACAAATCGGAATGGTTGGTATTTGTGTTTATAGCTAATCTCGCACAATAAACTCGAAACTAGTTCAACAGTGCCAAGAGGAATTGGCCTCGATCAGTTAACTGCTGGACATCACCATAGTATGGGTGTCGTGGCACAGTCATATAGAGGGTAATAAGAGGGCAAGTAAGTAAGATACCAAGATATTAAGAAAAATGCTCATTTGTCCAGATTCAGCTCCTTTGGTGAACTCGTTGGAAAAAAGGCAACTTCTGTACTGGTTTCAGTCAAGCTTTTATTAGAGACTTTTTCAAAAAATAATTAATTGCGAATACCACCAAATAAGAAATACCAGCAAGATTTGAAAAAAATCCTCAAAATGTCAAAATTATACACGTTGAACCATCAAGTGAAACTGTCGTTGTTATATAATTTTATTTTCTCCTTCTACATATCTTCCTCCACATACGTCTCTTTCAAATTCTAGAACAATACTGAAATTTGATGACTTGTTTTAACCGAGCCAAGTGGCGCAGCATAACACACCATCGTCACCAGCAGCAACGCGACTAGCGCGACAAAATACCGAAATTCAATCCTGCGCGGTGCAATGTATGAATATAGTGTGAAGCGGCTTCTGCTTTGTCCTTTAAGCAGAGTATTTGCTACGGGGGTTCCACCGTCTGCGAAAGAGAAAAACGAGCAGAGCTCAGCCAAACCATCGAGGAGGATATACGGCGGCGCAATTGTCACATCCCATCATGCGCTGAAGTATGCAAAAATATAAAGCGTTTCTGGCAGATCAAGGGAAAAGTTAGGGGAAAGAGGAGAGTAAAATACCAAGGTACAAAGGTTGATAAACAACCACAGAAGCTCACAGCACACACAGAACGCGTGTAGTACACAATACAACTCCGAACTCACAATGCTGAAACAGACTCTAAAGAGAAAAAACCAAGAAACATACAGCGACCGGATTGTGTCCTTTCCGAGCGGGAAAACAGTAGTAGTTGCTGGCCAGTCCATACTAACTGTATTTCCTCTTTTTGTTGCTTTTCGCATGTACGAGTACCAACACCGTAATGCTCTTCTCACAGCCTCCTGCCAGAAGTTGAGCCACCTCTTTATCATGGCATCACCAGCACTGCTGCTTCACATGCATGTAGTTTTGTTTGGACAAAATGGTTGTCACAACACTGGTCGGACACCAAATTTTTAATGTCAACTTCTTACACGGATCTCAAATTGCTTCGCGCGCACACACACTGTGCCGCCAACAGAGAGTGCCAAGAAGGAAGGACAAATTTCTGTTGTTGTTCTTTTGTCGTCCGATATTCTGTTTTCTGTGACAATCTTCGCCACTGCGTTGTCGTCGCAGAGGATTTGCTTTGCCAAGTCTTTTCGTTCGGCGAAGAGAGCACAAGGATGTGCAGACCATAATTTGACAAACATTCACATGACATTGCACACAAATTCAGGAGCGGAATACCATAGCGGTTGTGGCAGGTGACATATCTGTGTGCGAGTGTTCGTTTATTTATGTGGCGGGTTTGTTAATTACAAAGAATTTTCTCTTTTATGACAGCAATTGAATCTGAATGTTGGGTAAATATTTTGATTTATGAATGACAATAATCGTCAGTAAGTTGTTTGATAGTTTGTTAGAATGCAACAGGGAATCAGTATGAGTTTTGCGTTAAGTAAGTGGAAATATTCCCATTCACAGAGAGAACTGTTTGTTCGCAAAAATCCAAAGGGTAATATGTAGTAACCTGTAGGATCGCATGGTATCCACATTCTTACAGAGAGTTTTCCATGAAAAATTGCATTGTAAAGGGTGTTTTCTTTGCTTAGAGGGATGAGGGATACTAAAGGATGAACTGTCAAAAAACCAGTTATATTGCATTCATTTTTTTAATATTTATTGTCAATGTACTCTGCCAAATCATTACAAATAGACATTTGCATTAAAATGTTCAAATTTATTATGAAATTCTGTCGTCGATTGAAGAGCAACTTATACACGTTGTTTTATCGCTTAATTGCGTTTAGAGATGTGGCTTATAATTTCTCACTTAGCGGGTTAGGTAATAAATTTCCGCATATGATGTGAAACCAATCAACAAGAGACAAACGACAGTATATCGACTCGCTTGCCTCAATCGCCGAAGAAGCAGCAAGAAGGGGT
This sequence comes from Nephrocerus scutellatus, assembly GCA_947095585.1. NCBI lineage: Eukaryota > Metazoa > Arthropoda > Insecta > Diptera > Pipunculidae > Nephrocerus > Nephrocerus scutellatus. Next base: position 108,357,069 of record OX352762.1, on the reverse strand, counting down.
GACAATAAGACTGTCTATAACATCACCAAGGAGCTCGATAGTGGTCGGAACTACAAACAACATCCAGTGAAGAGTTTAGATGGTAGCTTAAATTGAGATGCTATGTGGATGGCCCTGCGCAGGAGGGGTATCCCAGAAAAACTTATAGCTATTATCAAAGCTACATACGAAGGAAGTAAATGCCACGTTCTACACAACGGTAAGGTGTCCGAGGAATTTGAAGTCCAAAGTAGAGTACGTCTGGGGTGCATACTATCACCGCTGTTATTCCTGGTGTTCATCGGCGATGTACATGCATGATGTGCAGCACTGACGTTAGGGAACAATGGAATTCGATAGACTGTGACAATTTACCTTAAACACCTAGACTACGCTGCCGATGTTTGCCTGCTCTCACATTGGATAATGGACCTTCATTTGATGGCCCAAAATCATGATAAACGCTGCCAAAACCAAAGACCTGAACACTTCTAACACCCGCTCTCAACTGAACATTGCTGGACAGGTAGTCGAAAAAGTTGACAACTTTCTATACCTAGGAAGTGTGGTGTCGGCTTAACGCGGTGGCACGGAACTGGATGTATGTAGCAAAATCTTGAAGGCAACGCTACGTCTTAGGTCTGGAAAAGCAATGTTCTCAGCCTAAGAACAAAGCTGCGACTGTTCTGCTCCAACGTATAGTTAGTACGTTTACATAGGTACAGTACTTGGATGGTGGATACCACTATCACACGCAAGAAGAAATCTTTCGTAAACAAATGTTTAAGAATTATCTTGAGCATCTTTTGGTTCAATCGTATCTCCAATCTGAGAACGCGCCAAGAATCTATAGACATTATTGTGCTAAGGAGAAAGTAACAGCCGATTGGACACTCACTACGGCGTGACGACAAATCTATAGCGAAATATGCCATGCAGTGGAACCCGCCCACCCAGGCAGGTAGAACAGCGGGACGGCCTAGGAGAACGTGACGTAGGACAGTCGAGGAGGAAGTTGTGTCCTTGGGAATGAGTTGGAGGCAGCTCAAAGGTGTTGCAGAAAACAGAACAAGATGGCGCGTAGGCGTTGTTGACGACCTATTCCCCTCAAGGGGTGAAAGAATTTAAGTAGAAAGAAGAAGTGCTCCAGTGCCGAACAGCGTCGAGAGGAACAGCTCGGAGTAGTTAGCAAAGTGGGCGAAACTTTTTAAGGCTACTAAAAATAATAGGTAGTGAGTGAGTACTTGTCTCTTGATTATTTCCTGCCAGACCCCTTGAAGTCACTAGTTTTTGCTGATAAACCAGCCTTTAATAACAACGCTGTTCGTATTATTCGTGATACACGGCCAGCAATGCTCAAAAAAAAAGCAAAAATTTGGACGCCCAGCTTTCGCTTTGTGAAGTACACCCGCGATGGTGATATTTACAAAATTATTTTTAATTATTAATGTCATATATTGGCTTATGAAAAAATGAAACAATTTTATTAAATTTTGTATTTTTGCGCTACTTTTTGTAATTTCAAGTTCTATCGGGTTTAATAAAACACCTATTATTTTATCTTATCTAATACACGTACGATGAATATACTCTAAGGAATAGAGATTGGTTTTGGTTTTGTTACTCCGCAAGAATCGAGGAGAAACTTGATAGAAAATTTAGATGACATAATGTATGTTGATCATTCCCAATATTAAAAGTTGTCTGGAGCTTTGACGAATTGAAAGACTAGACGGCCTACTCTTTTATCTGGCTTCGGCAAATGTTATCTGAGACTCTGCAAAGGATCATCATCTGCACCTCCAAAAGTATACTGGGTAACACAAAATATATTGAAATCATAAGTAGATGATATATTTAATGGCTAAGATTGATTATTAATTACCTTAATTGTGCTCTTAAGCTACAATGTTGTTGTTTTAGCAGCTCCAGGTCTATTTAACCTATTGTTGAGTTGAACATTCTTGGTCCAGTGTGTGAAACAATGGAGTCCTTTCGGTGCATAGAACCGATCGTCGTAGAAAGGAGTCTGCAACGTAGTTAGAGACCCTGTAATGATTCTTACAAATTTCTTCTAAATCCCATTACTTTGCATTGCAATTCCCCAACAATACCTTCGTCTGCCGAGACCCAGGAAGATTTTTCCATCGGATGTAACTCGCAATTTCATGTTAATTTCTTCTGCTTTCTTTGATGAATCGGTATACACTTTTGTAACTTCGGAATCTATTTAGTATTCAGTTTTAGAGCTGATTCACAATTCAACTTCAAAGTTTTTATGAAGATCAGGTTTCGTACCATGTTGTCTTACGTGGTGTGATATTAATACTTATATACTAGGTGCTTTAATAAATATCGAGCAATGAATAGATATTTTGTAAGGATTTCGGATCAAATTCCAGTTGTACTACTAAAGAAGATGTAGAAGGTTCTCATGTACTAAAAAATTATCATAGAAACTAACAAAAAAAACAGGGTATGTATTACAACCGACCACTGTGGCATTCCGAGCTTAGGAAATTGATGCGCGTCAAGTGTGGCGCGTGTGTGTGTGTGTTTTTTTCAAATTACTTGTTTTAAAACTTGGCTTGTGATGACTTGACGTGTGTCACGTGTCGCGCGTCGAGTGTGGCGCGTGTAAATTTTTTTTTTTTTAAATAATTGTATTAAAACTTGGCTTGCGGTGACGTGTCGTGCGTCGCGTGTGTCGCGTGTAATTTTTTTTTAAATACTTGTTTTAAAACAATTGTTAAGCGCTCAGCTTGCGATGGTGTAATTTTGAGTTTTTTTTATTCATAGGGGTTAGGAGAAAAAAATGTTTATTTAAAAGTAAAATCCCTTTAAGATAATTCAGTCTTTAGGCTGAATTACAACTATCCATATGGCGAGCTGAGAAGCTCGCTTTACTATCTTAATAAGAAACCAATAATCATGGAGCTTTTGCATCGCTAAAACCAGCTGATGGAAGCCCATTTTCCAAAGCAACTTTCATTAGCAACTGTAAAAAACGAATCACGTAAGAAGATAATCGGAATAATCCTCCTTTCGATGCGTCTAATGTAATACTAGCAATGGTACTTAGTGGATTACCCTGAGGCATACCAAATATTAAAAAAATTACAGAAAGGAACTTTTAAAATTCCAAATCAATAAGATGAACTTGCACCTAAACACCAGAATTTCAAGCGGCTTAACCATAGAACTGGCCGCTTAATCAGAATTGTGCACCTTAGCGCCGATTGAAGTCCTCGCATAGAATAGCAATGTAAAGAAGAATATCTAGAAGGTGGAGTTATACAATTACCTTGCTAATGCATGGCCAGATCTGGCAAAAACATTTATTGTTCTAAAGGGTTATCCATTTCGCGGTTTCAAAAGTATAGAGCTGGAATTCGACATCTGTCAAACTAAGTTGTTAAAACAATTTTTTTTTTCAGTTAAAAGTCTGACATTTACGAAAATGGATCGCTTAACTATCGCACAACGCTTGAAAATTGTAAAAACCTACTACAAATATGGTGATTCTGCCACAGCCACATATCGTGCTTTACGAGGAGATTATGGTTTACATAATCGTCCAACTACGCAAGCAATTGGCAAAATTGTGAAGAAATTAGAAGAGACTGGATCGGTTACAGATATTGTAAGGCCTGTGCATCATCGTTTCGCTCGTACCACTGAAAATATCGCTGCTGTAAGTGAAAGTGTTGCCGAAGACCCGAATGTGTCGATTCCTCGTCGTTCTCAGGAATTAGGACTGTCTTACGGCACATTATGGCGTATTTTGCATTTGGATCTACACCTACATCCATATAAAATCCAGCTCACACAACAACTGAAGCCAGCTGACCATTGACAACGTCGTAGCTACGTCGAATGGGTGCTTGAACAACAGGTGGTGGACGGCCATTTTTCGAACAAAATATTCTTCAGCGACGAAGCACATTTCTCACTCGGTGGGTATGTTAACAAACAAAATTGTCGTATTTGGGGTTCTGAGAATCCTCAAGTAATTGAAGAGAGGCCATTACATCCACAAAAAGTCACTGCTTGGTGCGCTCTTTGGTCCGGAGGTGTGATTGGACCTTACTTCTTCGAAAACGACAATGGAACGACTGTCACCGTCAATTCGGAGGTTTATGGTCATATGCTAACCAATTTTTTTTGCTTGCTATTGAAGAATACGACTTAGAAAATATGTGGTTTCAACAAGACGGTGCCACATGCCACACAACTCGAGCGAATATGGCTTTATTGCAAGAGACATTTCCTGGCCGCGTAATTTCTCGTCGTGGGGATATCAACTGGCCACCAAGATCATGCGATTTGACACCGCTTGACTTTTTTTTGTGGGGCTACGCGAAAGACCGTGTTTATGCAGATAAACCTTTAACTCTTGAGCACTTAAAAACCAATATTCGTCAAGTTATGGCTGAGATACCGCCCAATATGTGTCAAAAAGTGGTCAAAAATTACCTCAAAAGAATTGATGCTTGCAACAATTCGCGTGGTGGTCATTTAAATGATGTAGTATTTCACACATAATGTCAACGTTCAAACTTTATAATAAAAAAGAAATATCATGATAAAAAATATTTTATATGTGTTTTATTTACGTTTACTTTTGAAACCGCAAAATGGATAACCCTTTATATCTTATGAGAGATTTTGGCACCTTAACAAAGATGATCTATTTAGTCAGAAAAGATAAACAGTAAAAGATCAATTTCAGGTAGATGGTCCCAAATATGTTTGTTCCGATTCCGGAAAATATTTTGGCTGTCGGATCGTTAGCATGTAGAACTTATCTTTATAACATTATATAACATTAAGATTTTATATATCCCGAGAATTTTAATTTACCATCTTTATTTCTGAACCCGTGCTTCTCTTTCGGATCTTAAAAGTGCCGTCTTCTTTTTCGTTTTTTCAAGCTAAAGAAATCTTTTATATCTTTTTCGTGCACCTAATGTTAAAGTCTCGAACGCTTCGTGATAGTTGGTCTTATCAATTTACGACGTGAAGCTTTAATTTTTTAGAGTAGCCAGGTATGATGTTTTATTCAACGTCCAATAGGAGATAACTTAGTAAGATTACTATTCTGATAAAAAGCCTTGGCTCTCACCGTTAAGAACACCTTGTATAAGACCTTAGTCACTCCAGTCCAGCTCTGTTACACAGAAGCATGGAAACTATCGAAAATGAATTGGTCGTTTCGAGACAAAAATTTTTGGCTTCATTTGCTTTGACTTGATTTTGAAATGAAGATACAATGACGATCTATAATTTAATTTAATTATGTGTGTATTAAGTTGATGTCGTATAGATCGTCATTGAATCTTCATCTCAAAAGCGAGTCAAAGCTAATTTTTCTTGATGTTAAATTTTGACGAATCTATACATTCCCACAGCTAAAACACAAAAAAGGTGACAAAGTGCGAGAATTACCAACCTATGAAACAGCATCAGATACCCAGATACCCAGCGCGGCTCCCTCACTGTGATGTGAGAGTTTCCGTGAAAATGGCACACTCGCGCCCAGGTCGTTAGTAGTAGCAGCCACGATATCCGCGATGGTGGGGAAAACTCGGCAAAATGTGTAAAAAGGAAAATCTGTGATCCCCCCACCCAACACTCAAAAACACTGAATCTTTGAACAAAATGTTCCGATGATCTCTGGGAGTCGCCAAATAGAGGCAGAGAAGTTTCCAGTAGTTTTGTGATCATAATCGTTTGATTACGCTGTGTACACGTGTAAGGACAACCTGATAGTTTTGTTCGTGCGTCGTCCGTCGCGCTAGTGCTGATGTCGTTGCGCACTTCTAGTCGTCTGTCGTCTGCTCGTGGCTACCAACAGCTTAAGAACTTCAAACAATTATTGTGGTTGCGAGCGTGTGGAGCTATACGTTGTTGTAAAAAGGTACTACCACACACACAAACAAACACAGCTCACTGCCGATGTTGATATGGTGTAAAATTACGCTGTACGCATGCGTTGTACTTTCGAGCGATGGTACTAAAACTTTGTCACAACGTTTGTAACTTTCAAATGAAGAAAAAACACTAAGGTTAGGAAGATAATGTTTTTGAGAAATGCTGGGTTAAAGCGTTTGTGTTCCACTAAGATATAACACAAATCATCCAACTATCGAAACATGACTTCCTTTGTTGTTGACGCAGAATCATCAGCAAAGCAACAACTAGATTCAGAATTAAAATTTTTCGTGTAAATCAGGTTAATGTTGAGGTCCGATTACTTCCAACTTTTTAAAAAAAAGCCTTGGCATCGGAGAAACACATGTGTACAAAATTTGAAGAACATCGGGGTTTAGGAACTGGGTTAAAAATTGAAGACAAGATTCCACCGGACACCAACAGACAGATAACCGGGCATGCGAAGTTAATAAAGAAAATTTAGAAAAATCACATATATGGTAGTAAAAGGAGTTATTGATTATCTTCTACTACTCACCACGCCCTCTTTTTCCTAACCCCAAAAAATGATAATAAAAGGACTAATCTTGCTTCCGGCCTTTTTACGCTGCCAAAAAAAACGGCAAACCATTGTAGATTTGATACTTCCGTTTGCCACGCCCTAATATTACATAGGTAAAAATGTTAGTTTCACATACCGAGTCAATAAAAGTCCTATGTTAAATAATCAACAAGTATGAGTAAGGCGCTCTGCTACTTGTACAATCGTTGTCTTCCTCTTAGCTCCGTGGGGGCTGGTATTAACATCCCCATGAATTATGGTGTAAGCGATGTTCTAAAGTCTATTATCAGTGAAAACGACAAAATTTATTTCACAACACTTTGTGTAAAATAAAATCTATATATACAAAACTGAAACTTCTTGTGTAGGTATATATGTATGCTCCGCATCGACTGCCAAACCAAATACCGATCGCATTCAAACTTTGTGTGGGGGTTTTTTACCATAATGAACACTTCATCGTCATCATATTTTCCTCTACGATCCACGTCCGGTCCTGATTTCCTGGTCTCTGCACTGGTTCAGATTTTGAGCCGATGTCATCCTGTTTGGCATCCCTAAACTATGGGCGTAGTGGTTCAGTGGTTACAGCATAGGCTTGGGAGGCCTTGCTTACGTGTCCCATATATCCTATCGCAAAGGACTATCCAAACAGGATACTCTTCATTCATGCGAATGAGATGTCCTGCCCACCGGATCCTATCGAGCTTAGTTTTCTAGACGATGTCGACATGGCTATAACGCTCGTAGATCTCAGCGTTCATAGTCTTCGGAAGCGTCCTTCCACAAAAACGTGGCCCACGTTTCTCCATAAGGCTTTCCTCTCGAATGCGGCTAAAAGGTCAGAATGCTTTTTACTAAGCATCCAAGTCTCGAATCCATATGTGAGTACTGGTGTGACCATTGTCATAAACATCAGCAGCTTGGATGTTATCGTTAGATTCTTGGATTTTAAGAGTCTTGACAGACTAAAGTAGGCTTTGTTGGCTTTAAGGAACCGTGAGTGTGTGTCTTATTCCATACTCTTGCCGGTTGCTACAGTTGATCCAAGATAGTTAAAGGATTGCACTACTTCAAATTCGCGCCCCACTATTTCAATTGAGAGACCAATGTTTTATCTTCTGCACACAGAACTTGCCACCGTGTACTTTGTTTGGCTCTCATTTATGTGGAGCCACAGCTGTGAAAATCTGATCAGTTGTTGCTTTGCCTGGGATAAACCCACAATGCTATAGACGAACGATGACTTTAAAGTATGGGGCTATCCTGTCCTGAGGTATAGTGGACAAAATCTTATACGCGGTACTCAACAACACTATACTACGATAATTGCTGCACGTTGTGATATCTGCCTTCTTATGTATGTGCCTCTTCGCCAAGCTTCTAACATCGCTTCCTTCTCTCATACTTGCACTATTATTTCATGAATTTCTTGGTGTAATGTGAGGCCTCTAATTTTTATCAGTTCCGCTGGGATCCCATCTGATCCCGGGGCCTTATTATTTTTGAGCCGATTTATCGGTCTCCTAAATTCATCTATGCTTCGTTGCGGCAGCATAGTATGGTCTTCGGTCATTGGTGGAGCCTCCAACTCCTCAGTTAGCTGGCCATTAAGCAATTCATGAAAGTGCTCTTCCAATCGCTCTAAGATACCTTTAAAATCGGCGATCAGATTATCCTCTTTGTCTTTGTAGTATATGCAACTTGGTATATATTGCGCCTGGTGCGGTGCTTGCTCTCTGTACTCTTCTAGTTCACGGACGAGATTCTTCTCCTCGAATCTGATTCGCGTATGCTGTCTTTATTGGTGATGCAATACGCGCTCGGAGCACCAACAAGATAGTGGTACTAGTCGACGTTGGCACCTCGGTACGATCGTACCGTCATCAGGTTCGGGTTGTGGCGGCGTGGTCTCTCTGGTTGCGAGTGGCTCCATCAGGCGATACCCAGGTAGCTTTGTGGATATTTTTACGTGCAAACCTTGTACTCGCAACGTCCAAATTATTGCTTGCTGCCATCTCCATAACTCGTTGTCCATTGTCATTAGTGTTCTCGTGTTATCTATGGGTGCCAATATACTGTCTGAATGCTGGCTCCCTACCATTTCAGCATTCATATCCCCCATCATGATTTTAACATCATACTGAGGGCAGGAATGGAGTTCCTGTCCGACTAATTCGAAGAATTCTTCTTTTTCATCATCTGAGGAATACGCTCTAGGTGCGTGAGCGTTTATGAGGCTTATGTTTTTAAATCTGCCCCGCACGCGAAGGGTGCATAGCCGTTCGTTTATTACTTTAAAGCCGATAACTGTGGTTTTCATTCTGTTGCTGACTAGAAACCGCGTTTTTGTTGCCGTGGTCGTCGTCGTTCGTCAGTGTATCCGAGGCTTATTTTGGGTTCCGTAATAAAAAGTTTTTACGGGCACCAAGGGACTTTGAAGGGACTAGCCCATCATTCAACTTTTCCTGCATTGGAGGAACATTACCGGCGGCCACCACGTCGAAATTTGATCGGACTTCCATCAGTCACAGATAGTTACGGCCACCTGCAATTCTAGAGCATTCTGTGTTATTCCCCCTATTCTGCTGATGGCTGACCGCTATCTTGAGCACACTAAGGGAATTTTATACCTCACAGAAAATGTTGATCAAATTATTCAAGGCTAGATATGATCTTATAAATGTGAATGGTGATACATTTTTGCAAAAACCTTTACAAGGCTCTGTTCAATGTCCAATTTAGAGAAAATAGAAATAATACAAAGTTTTCCATGATGAAGCCTTATCCTAAGAGAATTCAGAGGTAGGTACTTCGGCCAAGATCGGTTAGCATGCAAACATATTATTGAAATACTAAATGGAATAAATTATTTTGAGAAAATATTATATACAGGAAAATATTGCTGACAGAACTTTATTAGAAATATGCAAATTAAATTTATTTACTAAACAATAAATAAAATCGATGTAATTACCGAACGACCGACAGACAACGATTGTCGAATATTTTTAAATTTCATTTCAAATCGTTAGATATAAGTTATATTTTAATTAATTAACTTATGTCAATGTAGGATTATTTGCATACCTACTTAGCACATAAGCGAAATGATAAGCTTTTTATGAAAATAAAGAGGGAATTATTATTATTAGTTTGAGGAAATTGTCAATTTTTTGTTTTTTGAATAAATTGAATTTTAAAAGAAACCATGCCTCGTTTTTGTCTTAGAACCACATTTTGTAAGGCAATATTATTTGCTTGCGTTATCCAACTGGAAGAAATTTAAGATATTACTAAAGAAGAATAAATGTTACGCCCATTGAAAAAAAAAATTGGGACCTTTTTGTAAGGATCAGCTAATGCCGACCTTAGCTCCAGTTTAGTTGACTTTATTCTGTCGACAAGCAGAAGTTGGAAGTGCGAGTGGTGCGCGATTCAGTGGCAATAGGAGGGAAACAGATAAAAACAACAACAACATCAATTGCCAACTACTGCGACGAATGACATGCCCCATGCACCCCAGCGTTATTAGGCTGCACTCACTGTACTCCGCACATCTTACTATGCAAGAGGAAAACTTAATCGAGAAATGAGAAAAGGGAATTATCACTACCAATGCCACCGCCCCTCTTGGTCAGTATATGTGGCCACCATATGGCCCAACTACACCATTATAGTGCACATTTTTTGCACCCAGTGAGGCGGAAGAGGAATGCTTTTTTGCTGGTTTGTTTTTGCAGTGGTTGATGTTGTTTTTTTTTTTTTATTGTTGTTCTTCTGGTGTTTCTAAGTGAAACGCCGCACCACGCCGCTTAATGATAGCAATTTAAGCAAATTGTGTTGTGTGGTGGCCGTTGCAATGGAATTGGTTCGACATGTTGGACATGTTATTGTTGTTGTATGCACAAATACTGTGTGCAGATGTCTTACGAGATATTTGTTGTTGTTGTGTGATTTTTTATTTGCTGTTTTTGTATTTGTCTTTTGTCTTTACAGCACAAGGCACATGCAAACCGTCACTTGATGACTACGACAATGACGACGAAAAAAAAAAAAAAAATGGGGTGATCCTGGGTTGGATGATAATGATGATGGTGAGGTGTCCATTTGAGATTGGTCAGGTTGCTACAGCAATTTGGAGAGGGGCAACTGTTCGTTTGATCATTTCATTCGCTTTTGTTTGCCGCAATTATCCTCACAGTTATTTACAAAGGCCTGCGTTGATGCATAAAAAATTTTCGGGGTTGGACCAACAATTTTTTCTTTTTATACTTCGCTTGAGATGTAGCTGCAGGTAGGTAGGTACCTAGGGGCACTTATTTCTAGAGGATTGGCCAAACGACATTAATAAAAAATTACAAAATGGAGTTTGCTGGCGACAGTCGATGCTTTTTGTTGGTCCTTTTTTAATAAAAAAAATTGCGCATAAAACAATTTCTTATATATTAGGCAATAATCCACCTTCCTACTAAGGAAGACATCTAGACATCTCCTCTTTTCTCCTCCTCTTCCTTAACGCCCACGCTGTGCCAAGCATATAGCTGAGCATTATAAGGGTGCGAACCCCTTGAAGCGATTTATAAAACTAAATAAAAATAAGGAAACTATGAAATTTTTAAAGTTTTTTATAATGGCATTATATACGAATTAGCTCTGAAATTCATGTATGACATATGGAGGGAAAGCACGTAGCCACAGAATAGCAATTTAACTTCTATTGCAAAAACATCTACAAGTGGAGAAATTCTAAAGAAGTAAAGATTCAGAATAAAAATATTGGTAAGTCAATCATCAATAAGGAAGAGGGAAAAACAAAATCATAAATATTATTCATGTAAATTCTCTAATCGGAGTTACAAAGATGTGTGCAAGCAGGAGCTCCTCGACCCTGTAATCCGATCACTACCAAATTTTAATAGAAAGTGTCGTCATCGGAGATAGACAAGTGTGCAAAATTTGAATAAAATCGGGTGGTGATAGGAAATTGATTAAAAATTGATCACAAGATTTGCCGACAAACAAAGAAATTAAAACACGTGGGAATGAGTCCCACGGTTTTCCATGCTGAACTCCATGCCATTGAGATCTGGGTTAGGATAAACCTTAATGGCCTTTAAGGGCGCGAGGATATATATCTTTTCAGATAGTCAGGCAGTACTTAAAGCACTGTCGTCCAACTTAGTTAACTCTATATCAGTTAAAAACTGCTACGATGCACTGCAATCTCTTGGCAGATATACCAGTGTGAAACTTGGATGGGTCCCTGGTGATCAAAGATTTGCGAGCTACGATTCTGAAGATGGGCTGTCTCAGAATATATACTCATAAGACCTTAACCCTACTGTGGTGTCAACTGAGCTGCCGCCACAGCGCTGATTAATAATTGGGAAAACAAACTTCATCTGGCCTACTGGGAAAATGTCCAGGGCTGAGACATTTCCTACAGGGAAATTCTTAATCTAGACAAGGAAAACATCAGAAACCTGGTGAGCTTCCGCACAGGTTACTGTGGCTTGCGATTCTAGCTTAACAACCAAATCTATATTTAGATACAGAATGTAGGTTCTGTTCGGAAGATAACGAATCATTCAAGCACTTTCTCTGTGAATACCAAGCATTGCATTAATTATGGAGACTTAATTTCCAGGAAAAAATATGTTCGACACAAAGAGTTAAGAAACGCTGCTACGAAGGACTTACTATCATTCATTATGGAGGTTGCACGCCTCTTATACGTTGCTATATCTCGCCCTTTGTATGAGCGCTGCCCCCGAAGAACTTCCTCCGCTCTGGTACGTAGCGAGATGTGACACCGCAGTGCCGGAAGTCATGGCGTCGATGTCAAAAAGTTTTCTCCGACTATGAGACGTGGGCTAAACCATGACCTCAACACTAACAGCTCTAACTCTACACTGAGATACCACTTGTGAGCCTACTGGACCGCTCGACTTGCCACGCCGCGCATATGCTCACCGAAACCGGATGTTTTAATTTTACTTAAACTTCTCCAACAAATTAGGGAAACCTCTTTAAGGTTTAATGGACTTGATAGTGCTGCGGATACTTGGCTTATGGGATTCTTCATGGTCAACCTAAACTATTGTTTTAGTTTATTATGAATAATAAATGCTGTCATGGCTTTATAAAAATATCCTTTCTGACATGAAATCATAGGCGGCTTTTAATTCTATAAACAGAATACACCATCTGTGAGCTTCGGACCACTAGAAATGTTTCCATCTCTTGCTTCTGCTTCTGATCAGTTATTGATTTGCTGAAACGAAGCGGCACTTTTATAGACATTAACGAGTTTGACATAGGGAGCTCTCTTGTCTTGAATGATAGATACGCGGCGCTCATTAGCGGTTAAGGGTGATAATTGCTACTCGTTTTGGTATATCCTTTCTTATGTATGGGGCAGAGCATACGTCTTTTTCAGTCTTACGTCACCATCTTTTCTCTCCATACTTGCACTATAAGTCATTTAAATCCCTTGGTGTTGTGCAAGTCCTCCAGATTGAATGAACTGCGCTATGAAGCCAATTGATAATGAGACATTCTTTTTTATGGTGCGGTTTATCGATCTACTAACTACTTTTTCGGTTGGTGTCGGCAGCATAATCATCGGTCATGATCCTTAAATTCCTCAGTAAGTCGGCAAATATTACTTTGGTATCGATGATCAAATTGCCTTCATTTTCTTCGCAGTATATGCAAAACGATGTATGTTGGAGTCTTTTTCAAACTACCTTGTACTTCCAGGTTGCTTTCTTTCACCGGTAAACTACTTTTTCATATCTTCTGAGCTTTTTATGTTCTTCTTTGCATGCCTGCGTTCTATATGAGATCGTTCCGTGGCACGGTACGCAACAATCTTACGTTCAGTCGCTAGCTAACATTCATCAATCGACCTGGCCTCAAACATTTTCCAAATTGCTAATGAGAATTTTTTTTTTAAATATGACAAAAATTCAGTAGCAGTTTGAGTTGATTTGGTATCAAAGGTACAAATAACCTCGCTGCTATAAGTAATTTACCTGACAGAGTTAAAATTTCACCCTCCGGCTCCAGATATTCTAAAAATGTATTGAATTGTAACAAATTAAAAAAATCTGAATATATTGATTTGAAGCGTCGTTTTGTTTGGCCAGTGGCCAGTGGCCAGTGATAAAAGCCACGGCTTTGGAAATATCTTTGCGTGATCTTGAGATCAGTTCGATGGATTTGTTTTTATTGTAGTTAGGCCACATCGCCCTCGAACTAGAGCAGTTGGTCAAGTCATTCCACCTTACTTTTGTCTTGGTGGTAAAGAAAGGACGCGTTCTCTGACGGAGCTCAAAGGACAGCACATATTTGGTCGATGTCCAATGTTACGCCCTTCTTCGCCAGTACATCCGCTTTCTCGTTTCCGTCAATGTCGCTTTGCCCCGGCACCCACAATAGTGTTATGTCCATTCTTTGGCTTACTGAAGCCAATTCAGCTTACTGCCTGACAAGTTTAGAGTTGTTACTAGTCGTAGTAATGGCTCTGATTGCGGACAATGCGGAGATGACAACAAGAATATAATATTATTTCTCTCTTTCCCTCAGCAAGCTTTTTCGATCTAGAATACTGAACTACAATGGTGGAATAGCCAATTATTAGCAGAGCGAGGTTGAAAAGAAAACGATGTTGCCTTTACAAGTGATACAATCAAACAGAAAGAATATATTTCAATATAATAGTAATGACAGATGACAATATGGAGTGCGTTCATAGCTTAACAACACTCTCACTTGTTGAATAATTAAGTTATAAAAAATTAACATAACAAAAATTTATTTCAATTATAAAACAATTAAAAGTTAATTTTAATTATTTAAGATTCTTCAACATAATCCCATAGCTTTGACGCAAAAATTATGTTTGTCCTTAGTGACTGCTTTAGTTAAACTGTCGGCAACCATTTCATTCGTTGGAGTGTAGCGTATTGTTATGATTTTGTCGTTAACCTTTTCTCGAATATGGTGGTGTCGAATATCAATGTGCTTGCTTCTTGGTCGATAAGCATCCAACTCAGCTAAACATATTGCACTTTGATTGTCACAGAAAATATTAACCGGCTTGAGCAATTTGAGATCGAGTTCGTCAGCCAATTGCTTCAGCCAGATGGCTTCTTGGGTTGCTGAGGACATTGCCATATATTCGGCCTCAGTGCTAGATAAAGCGATGGTTGGTTGTCGTTTACTGGACCATGTAATAGCTGCATTTGCTAATTTAAACAGGTAACCTGTACAAGATCGACGTTTATCCACGTCCGATGCCCAATCAGCATCACTAAATCCAATGATTGAATAATCATCAGTCTTTTCATACCGAAGTTTATAATTAATTGTACCATGTAAATATCGCAGGATTCTTTTCACTGCCTTCCAATGCGCACTACCGAAATTTGAATTGAAACGACTTACATCATTTACTGCAAAGTTTATATCTGGTCTCGTACATTGCGTAAGGTATTGTAAGCATCCCACAGCTTGTTGATACGGTACGTCGTGTAAGTTTTCTTCTTTGCCATCTGACGACATACTTATTGAAAGTTTTTGATTCAAGTCGCTGGGTGTGCCAATCGGCTTACAATTTTTCATTCCAAAACGAGTTAATATTTCTTTGATGTATGAGGATTGGTCCAGCTCAATGCTGTTTTTATTTTGTTGTATGCGAATACCCACGCATTCCGTGGCAGTACCTAAATCTTTCATTTTGAACTGCGTGCATAAAAATTGCTTAAGCTTGATTAAATCTTCTTCATTTTTCCAGAATATCATCAAGTCATCTACATAACAAGCTACTATTAAATTAGATCCTCGATTAAAATAAATGCACGGATCCAATTCGGATTTTACTAAACCAAATTCCTTTAATGCAGTTTCTAGTTTAATATTCCACTGGCGTCCAGCTTGTTTGAGTCCATACATAGCTCGATTCAGTTTACAAGCTCTATTTGTTCCATCATTAAAACATTCCGGTTGCTCGATATACACATCTACATCAATGTCGCCTTGCAAGAAAGCGGTGACAGCGTCCATTTGATGTATTTTCAAACCATTTTCAACTGCTAAAGCCATCAAAAATCTTATCGAAGCATAGCGAACCACAGGCGAGAAAGTTTCATTGTATTCTACACCATATTTCTGTGAGCAACCTTTCACAACCAAGCGAGCCTTGTAACGCAATACGTTGCCATCATTGTCAAATTTGCGTTTTTGTCTTGATAGCGTTTCTTCCAGGCGGTAATTTGATGAGACTCCAAGTTTTGTTTTCTACTAACGATGCAATTTCTTCATGCATGGCACACTGCCACTTTGAAGAATCATCACATGCTGCAGCTTCTTTTACTGTTTGAGGATCAAAATCGTTAATATTATTTAATGAAAAATAACTTACATAATCATTAAATTCTCGAAGCTTTGGTTCACGCGTAGATCTTCTTAATACATTTTCAGGTGTCGCAACATCTTTTTCAGGTTGATAATCTCGATCATCAATATTATCAATTTCACCAGTATCAATCAAAGTAACATCAGTTTCAAACGATGAATCTTCATTGTTCTCATAATCTCTCACTTCAGCTGGACTCACATTGTTATCAGTTGATAACGTCACCATCGAATCACAATTTTTTTCATGAAAAACAACATCTCTACTTATTGTTAGTTGTTTCGTTTTTGGATCAATGCACCGAAAACCTTTTGTATTGCTGTCATACCCCACGAATATCATTTTTCGCGACTTCGAGTCGAACTTCTTCCTCTTTTGTTTAGGAACATGTACCATTACAGCGGATCCAAAAATTTTCATATGAGATACATTTACTTTGATGCCCGTCCATACTTCTTCAGGAGTTTTGTTCACCAAAATTGTTGAAGTTGTTCTATTGATAATGTAGGCTGTCATTGCAACCGCTTCGGCCCAAAAACTTTTGTCCAAATCAGCATCAAACATCATACACCTTGAACGTTCCACAATCGTTCGGTTCATTCTCTCCGCAAGACCATTTTGTTGAGGAGTGTACACATTTGTAAATTGATGCTGTATACCGCATTTTTTAAGAAAAATCTCAAACTCTTTGGAACAATATTCAGTGCCATTGTCAGTTCTGAATTTCTTTATTTTACGACCAGTCTGATTTTCTACATATGATTTGAAATCAACAAATGATTCAAAAACTTCAGATTTGGACGACAAAAAATAGACAAATAGTTTTCTTGAATAATCATCAATGAATGACAAGAAATATTTTGCGCCACCAATTGAATTTTTCTCCATCGGACCACAAACATCAGAGTGGATTAAATCCAGCAAATTATTTGAACGCTTACCACTAGGCTTGAAAGGGAGGCGCGATTGCTTGCCCATTGCACAAACTTCACATTTCAAGATTTCATCATTCTTGAACATCATTCCATCTACTACATTACGCATGTCACAAAGTGTTTTGTAGTTTACATGACCAAGACGTCTGTGCCATGTCAATGCACTACTTTCTCTTGATTTTGTCAACATACATTTATCAGTAGAGGTTGAAATCCTGTATACACCATCCTGTGACTGACATTGCGCAAACAAATCACCATTTTTGTCATAAATTTTACCACCATCACTATCAAAAACAATTTTATTACCTTTTTCAACAATTTTGCTGACAGATAAAAGATTAGCAGACAGATCAGGAACATGCAAAACTTCTGCTACTGGTATTGTATCATTTTTTATTGATAGAACAGTTTCACCAACACATTTCACTGGCATCTTCGTGTCGTTTGCTGCTACTATTTCAGCAGCTTCAGTGGATCTTCTATTTTTTAATAAATTTGCATCAGGCGTCATGTGACTCGACGCACCACTGTCTAAAAACCAATCTGATGTATTTGATTTCGAGAACAAAGATACAGCTAATGCTCTTTTAGCCGATTCACTTTTATAGCTTTTAACATTGTTTTGACTTTTATTCTTCTCAAAATTAGACAATGACTTCTGCTTCTCTTTGATTTTATTGCATTCAAAACTCTTGTGATTTTTACCACCACATTCATAACAAATTATACTTCCAGTATGACGATTTTTATGTTTTGATGCATTTTTTACATTGTATTTACTGAAAAACGCATTGCTTTCGTTTGTCTTTGATACATACTGTGTGTCAAGTAATTTCATTTTGATGTGATCTGCATTGATGGTTTCACTTGCCTCAAAACTCAGAATAAGAGGTTTAAATTCATTTGTCAAACCTGCCAACATAATTGCAGCCAACCAGTCATCATCTATTTTGAATCCAATGCTATTTAATTTGCACGAAATTGAGGTTATCTCGTCAATGTAATTTTGCATGTTTTCACAACTTTCTAAACGAATTGAAATGAGAGTTCGTAACAACGTAATTTTTCTTAATAATCCACGGTCTTCATATAAATTTTTAAATTTTTCCCATATCTCAAGGGCTGAATTGCAATTTAAAATGTGAACAAAAAGTTCAGGCTCCACACTCAGAGCCAACGTAGATTTTGATTCACGCAACATGTCTTCATTATTTTCTACCGGCTTTTTAGCATCGTCTGGAGACTTCTGGATACACTTATGCCATTTTTTCATATCGAAATAATTCTGCATAGCAAAACACCACATATGATAATTATCCGCACCGCGTAGTTTTTGGATGTGAAAATCCGATTTGCTGTTTGATCCTGCCATTTTCTTCTCATAAAACGTGTTTATGACGATACAAATTTTACAACAAATGTAAAATCAATCTGAATTGCGATTAAATTCAAAGTCCAGTGACTTGATTAAACAATTAACTATTTAATTTTATACAACAAATGTATTTATAATTTAATATATTCGCGATGATTTCAGATTTAATTAACTTGGGACTGGGCCCATAACCTATTAGCAGAGCGAGGTTGAAAAGAAAACGATGTTGCCTTTACAAGTGATACAATCAAACAGAAAGAATATATTTCAATATAATAGTAATGACAGATGACAATATGGAGTGCGTTCATAGCTTAACAACACCAATATAGTTGTTTTTCAATACGGACATAACACTTTTGTTTTTTAATACAAACGTACACTTAAACATTTTTTATATTCTGTTAATGACAGAATAAAAGCTAAATTATATAAGTGCTTCAGTTGAAAATGGGCCAAATCGGTCGATACCACGACGTTTACAGAAATGAGGAATCTTCGAGTCAACATTGGGCTGAATTTTGGGTAAAGATCTTGTCATACACCCTTACAAGATCAAATTAACTCATAAACTGAAGCCTACTGATCATTTGAAGAGCCGAAACTTCTCCGATTAGGTTCTCCAATAGTTTGAAGAAAATCCCAAATTTGATTGAAAATTCAGCTTGAGCTGAATCACCTTCATGTGATTCAAGAGACTCCATGGCACACCCAAAAAGTGACCGTGTGATGTGGGTTTCATGCCGTTTATGAGTTTTAATTGGACCGTATTTTTTCGTCAATGAAAATGATTGCCATATTACCGTCAATGCAGTTCGCTATCGTGCCATGTTGGAAGACTATTTTTTGGACAAAATTGAATGGACTTGAGATCAGTGATATGTGTTTCCAACAAGATGATGCCAAATACCATACAGCTGGTCACACAATTGATCTTTTAAACGGGAAATTTGCTAATCGTGTATTCTCGAGAAATAGTCCGGTCGAATGGCCAGCTCGCTCATACGATTTTATGCCGTTGGGTTGTTGGGTTACTTAAAGTCATTGCTTTATTCCAATAAGCGAACAATGTTACAGGAGCTCAGTAACATATGGAACGCGAAATTGCCAAAATGCCGGCCGATATGTGTGAATCGATCGCTGCAAACATACTCGCGGTGGTAATAATAACGAGATCGAATTTTGTTCTTAAATCGAATACATGTGCTATAACTTAAATAAACTTGAGTCCGATATCTTAATTATTCAGGCTATTTTTTAAATATAAAAATGCTATGTCATGCTATTGAAAAACCTTCTAATTAAACCGAAATTAGTCCCATTAACAGCGGGCAAAGCTTTTTGAAGCCTCGACGTGCATCTTGAGGTTCTCATTGCGTCATCTTGGTTATAAAACATTTAATATTTTAAGTACTGTGCCTACTAAACTAAAGATATGCCGATAATACGACATATAAGGGTAGTTTGTTCGGTGAATCTTAAATAAGATCGCTATGAAAAATCTCCGCTTTGATCCTTTAGAGGCGTAAAGAGACAGACAGATATTTTTTCAAAATCAACGCGCTCTAATCTCGCATGGAGATGAACACGTTCCGCCGCGCTGGAAATCTGCATTCGCGGAAGTGTGAAATGTGAATATATCCTGCGTTCGTCGTGCCCAAATTATCTGATGCACTAAATCGCATACATTTTTGACTTTCCAAGCAAAAAGCAATAACAACATCAGCAACAAAAATCGCACAGAAACCTCTGCCAATCATTTTAGTTCTCGTATCGCACTGTATCGCTAAGCTAGGCGGCAGTCCTGCGAGCTGTGTTTCTGTTCGTTCTGCTCGTAATTATAAATTTCCAAAAATGTTCGAGGAGAGAGTATATTCCATACTTAAGCTACCACAGAGAATCATAGTGTGCACTTGATCCACACTCATCCCAGCCGGCACTTGTCTGATATGTTCGCGCGCATCTCCCAAACTTGAAGGACATTATGGAAATTGTCCCCGGCGGGCACAAAACCATTACTCAGTTATATCAGAGCCACCGCCCAATCGATCGGCGGATGATGTGAAGTGCACACTCACACATACAACACATACGCACACACTCCATAGACGAACTCAGTTGTGCAATAAGCTTCGCAAGGATTTGTGCTGTCGAGTCTTGGGGCGCTTCGCAGTTCAGTTTCAGTGTGCGGCGCAGATCGATATCAGTGCTGTACGCGCTTTGTTCTCTCAGCCGCCGATATGATGTTCTGGTATGTAACTGTGGTATATATTCAAAATGGCATCAGATGCACGCATTAACGTCGTCGAAGAGTTTCGTGGCGCGGCGGCTCCAAAAATTTATGAATGGCAGAAATTATTGCTGGAAAAGGCGCAACGACCGACGCACAATTGAAATATATAAATATCACAAGTCATTACATGCGGTTACATGCGCCACGCCCATTTCTTACACCGTTCACCATAAATATTTATTTATTCATTCCCATTGCCAGCCAGCCAGCCATCCTGGCATTTATTTTAGCTTTCGACTTTGTGGGCAAAAAAAAGTTTGGGCGGCCAATTCAATGCAAATGCGCGGTGGGCCGTTTCGTAAGCGAAGCTACAAGATTGCAAATAGCTGCGTAGCGACGATCTATTTTCCGATTTCCCGCAGAGCTGTACAATTTGTTTGATTGAATGACGCGTGACGCGCGATACCGCAGTTTGGTGCAGAATACCCGCGATGGAGGAGGAACAGAGGGCTACCGCACAGAGTGGAAGCACACGCAAGTGGCTTTGGAGAATTATTTAGGTGGCAGATTATCATTGGCTAGACAGGAGGTGTGGTGCGTGTGCAGCCTGCATTATTGCTGATTGAAATAGTGGCCAATAGAAGGGAAATTATGGCTCTGATGAAGCTAGTTGCCAATTGCATTAATGTCAACCATTGCACAACGGGACTTGGTTTAGTTGGAGGAGCGCATCGAATTTTCCAGCAATGGTGCTCTACACTTAATGTCTCTAATAATAAAATGAAGTTTATTAAGGAAGTTTGAAAGGAAATTCAATTGAAGGCAAGTCTCATGTTTCGCCATCATAACGTGGTAAGGAAATTCAGTTTTCGCTTTTAATCGAAATCACCTCACCTTCTTCGCCTCTTTTACTCTACGATTACTGTTCTGCATTTGCCATACAATAAACCAGGTTTTTTGTAGCTTTACTAGTAAGACTTCGATCTTCCCTTTTCTACCCTTCTACCATATCTGAAGCTTAAACATTTCTTAATAATCCGGACGTTGGAGCTCCAAAACATCACTATTGCTTCATATTTCCTTTTAAACTAAGCTGTGGTTGGACGGTTGATATATCAGAAGTTATTTGTATTTCTTTAAAGGTCTTTCCAAATATTTCCTTTTGAGTTTAACTCGAAAGTTTGCAACGAAGATAATTTATCTTAACTAAATCAATAATATCTGGAACTCCTCGCAAATCTCCCGGAATCTAAAGCTAATGATCTTTAGATCTAACGTTCTCTCAGTCAGTTCTCACAGAGTCAATTGCGACGCGCCTCCAAGTTTCGTGCTTAAGGCGGATACTGAGAATAAGATGGCCGGACATTATCACCAATCAAGACTTGCGGAGAGTAACACAGCAGGAAGCAATCGCGATCACCATCAGCCGACGAAAATGGAGCTGGATCGGTCACACTTTGAGAAAGCCAGCGGACGACATTACGAAACTAGCGCTCGACTGGAATTTACAAGGAAGCCGCCGAGTTGGCCGTCCTAGCAAGACATGGAAAAGGACAATAGAAGAGGAAGCAAGATCCCAGGGGACCGAATGGCGTCTCTTGAAACCTCAGGCGTTAAATCGAGTTCATTGGCGGGCGTTTGTAGAAGCCCTATGCTCCCCCAAGGAGTAAAGGAAAGAAAGAAGAAATCAACTACGTCACAACCCGTATATATAGAATAACCTGCTCTAAAAGACACAGTCATAGTAATACAAAAACTAATATACACAATTTGCGATCAATAACAATAGCACTATGGGCTACGGCACTACGGATAAATCGTAAGGTGATGAGTTCAAATCTCATACACACATCATGTCTAACATGCCTTTTTTTTTAATTATAGGATCATTTTTCACTCCAATATCGGCTCAAAGAAACGAAGTATTAAAAACACACAAAGCTACAACACACAAAGCACAAACACACAAAGATACACAAAGAATATACTATTTGCATTACATTTACTTTATTTTCGCTATTAATAATATAATTTCCAGGTGGTTAAGGTAAATAAAGGACGACAAGAAATTTTAGGCAAGACAAAGCTAACCACCGTTCGTTTCGAATAAATACTTTTTGGTAAAATCATAGTCTAACTGGTGCTTCTGTTTTGACTACGTTGTACCAGTTAGCTACTGAACCATTCCCGTTTTCCTTTGGGAAAACCGTTTTCCTTCCAAACAATTCTTTCATTCTTTCATTCTTTTGTTCATTCCGAATACAAACTACTATTCTATAAACTACTTCTGTTCTGACCACATCGTATTTGCTAGTTCGAGCTGGATTTGCTCTACACGAATACCCCAGTTGCTCCGCCGTTCGTAGTCGAGAAACGCCTTTGTTTTGAACACGTCGCATTTACTGACTACACCGAAGTTCTTCCCATTCAAATCGAGGACTCATCAAGTACTCGATTCCGTGGCACACTTTCGTTTCGAGCCACTATAATGGGCTGTAGTGGGATTATTCCAATGACAAAACCGAACGAAAAGCTTAGCTAATTTCTCTCATTCTTTAATTTACCCATAACAAACTTTAGCAACTACTTGCATTTCACACAATTTCGCTCAGTTAGCAAATTTCCGCACCAAATATCTTACTTCACTGACACCTTGCTTAATTCCACGTAAGTTAACGAACATTTGGCGAAACCGACCAAATTGCATGTAATGAGTCGTTCACATCAGCTGAATTAATCCAACTCAACTCCATTATAGTTGGCACTTAAGATTTAACCACTGGTAGCTGACCTAGTACTTCTGTTTTAAAAACGTTGTTCTTCGACCATTCCTCTGAGTTCGCCTGGATGATACCCTGTAACACAAAAACGCAGTATTTGTAATGTTATACGTAAAATGCGAAACACACTGTAATAAGTATCATTATGTATTGAAACGAATTTATATACCCCATACAGATTCCTAACCCCTTACAGATAGTCCTGATAACTTTTACTTGTGAATTTTTAATAGCTATATGAAAATATAGTTATAAGATTTAATATGAAAAACGTGGTGCGCATGCATGGATAATTGATGCATGAGTAGTTCCATGAGCGAGACTTACATCGTAAATTTTTCGTCCATCAAAGTAATTCCTCGTCTTGTTCCTCGCAATGGAATTTCAACAAATGACAATCTTAAAACTGTTGACCTAACAACCTGTAAATAACAGGTTTCCAAGTGACCGCGATAGCCTTTCTGTCTACCTGCATCAATTACACACATTTGGTTGCTGTACGATGACAAGTCCACTCAAGATACTTAGATTGATTACAACTTTCCGCTATACACTGAAAGCATTAGTTACAATAATCCATCAAAACATAATCAACAACAACTATTATCAGCAGAATGTATATTCATGCGCTCCAGGCAGGTTAACAAGTTAATAAAAAAAAAATAAAAAAAAGCCGCTGCATCTCTTAGAAAGCCTTCGCTTAGTTAAAGGTCAACTTTTTTTATGAGGTTATAGAGCATTGGTTTCCAGTTTTGATACTCTTCTATATTAAGTTGAAGCACCATCCCACAGCTTTGCGCTAGCTCCAGTCATTCCGCGTACCAGCTTGACCGGTTGGAAATTGTCCTAAGTGCAATTTTCTTTGGCAGTCGATCATTTGGCTTTTTAAGAACCTTTAGGACATAGTCCACTTGCATCTTTAGCGTTTTTATGAATACTGGGGGCAGTCCTGTCTCAATCATGAGCATGTAGTTAGGTTTATTCGGTGGAAGTCGAAATGTTCTTTTTATGTAGAATCTCAAGAGCTTTTCTACGGTGTCATACCTTAAAAACTTTGTATTTGCTGCTATGCGAAATAAGTTTGTTGGCGAAACATCTTCTCTAGGTAGCATTTATTGCTATTTTTGCCTTTGCAATTTTTTCATCGAAAAGTTTTTTCATTTTCACCTTTTTTGTGAGGTAAACTCCTGTATTTGTAGTCGGTCACTATTTAAATTCTCTTTCCATTGTACAGCCATTTTTCGTTATCACAGCTCCTGCCAAACATAACTATGTCATCTGCAAACATCAGGGCCTTTATCAATGTACCTGCGAACTCTATACTTCCGGGTAGAAAACCGATTAGGTCTTCAATGAAGAGTGCAATTCCGGGCTTTAAGAACAACCTTGCCTTAATCCAGCCTCCGTATGAAACCACTCCGAAGATCCTTCCCCATCCCACACTGCTGATTTTGTTTCTTCGTACAGGTTTTGTAGGGCCTTGCCAAATTTGAGTGACATTCCCTTACCATATAGTTTATAAAACAATACATTTTGGTCTACTGTGTCGAAGGCTGCTTTGAAGTCTATAAAAAATACATATAGCTTTTACTGTCTCGCGAGAAAGGACTCCGCAATACTTCTCAAGACGAATATATGATCCACAGTCGAATATCCTGATCTAAATCCTGCTTGAAATTCTTTCAACAAACTATTTTCCCTAATCCATGTCGTGAGCCGTTTTTGGAGAATAGCTGTGTAGATTTTGTAAGAAGCATTAGGAAACGAGACACCCCTATAGTTGGCTGAGTCCAATTTATTCCCTTTCTTATGGATGGGGTAGATCAGAGCTTCTTTGAATTTCTGCGGAATAATGTCATTCTCCATTGTTTTACTAAACACAAGAGTAATCTTGTCTGTAAGCTCAATGGTCCCATATTTATAAAATTCAGATCCAGGACCTTTGCCATCCTTAAGCCCAGCCAGAGCTACATTAATTTCTCGCAGTGAAATTCGTTCATCCAGCAAATGATTTGTTAAACAGGGAAGAGCATAACAGCATAACTTCTGTTTATTAACAACATTAAATTATTTAAAATAAAAAAGCGGGAATTGTCAATAAAACGTTTTTTCGATTAAGCCAGCGAGTATAATTCACAAATGGTCTATGTAAAATTATTACTGATAATAGACGGAGAAAACTGAAGAGGAGAAGATTACTGCGGCCATAGAAATTATTTCTATCGAGAAACTTATTTTTGTGGGCAGTTACCGACCAGCTACACTGACAGGACCCTACCCCATATTTTTTGCTGGCCGTAAGTAAAAATTGAGGGAGCACCTTCTAATCAACAAATTTTCCTTTAATTACAAAATCATCAACAACAGCCTGGCGAACTCAACTATAAAGACCTCTTGTGCTGATGGATATCGGAAGATCTTAGACTGTCTCACCAAAGAAAATGTCGAAAATCATTCCTTTACACAAAGAGACCAGCGGAAGAAAGCTTTCTTGCTTAAAGGATTGCAGCACAAAACTCCAACCGAAAAAATTAAATCTGCCATGGAAATTAATAGACTTTCAGTGACAGCTGTAACTCCATTCAAGTCTAAAAAAGCGAAAGACAGGAAGTAGGACAGTTTTGTTGTATAAGTCGACTGAAACATCAACGCACAGAAAGTCTACCAGAAGAAAATCCTCCTCAACCAGGAAATTTTCACTGGGAACTACTCCAGACTGATGATATCACACAATGTAAGAACTGTCAGAAATATGCTCATATAGCATCGAACTGCGGATGAAATATTGATGCGTCAAATGCGTTGGTAACCATGAACATGGGAGCTGTCCAAGGAATGCAGTAGATGAAAAAGTTTACTGCAGCAACTGCCAAAAGACCGAACTTTCGTGGATGTCCTGTTTACAAATAAAAAAATCCAGGGCAAAGGCACATCTCGAGTGCTTCAGGTTGATCTGCAGTGCCTTAGACACCGTCGCCATTACAGGGTTAGGGGAACATCGGGGCCATCAATAGACGGACCTTCATCTATTCTTAGACCCTCCAGAAAACCGGAGGTCACGACCTCCTCAAAAATGATTGCAATGTAACAATTTGGCGAGCCAAATTATTCTATGACCAAATTAAGTCAACAAATACAAATCCCAAAAGTATTAAAAAATTTGGTCATTCGCGAGAAGAATTAAAAATACTGCAATTGCAACGATCATTCACAACGACATTCTAGCTGTCAGCTCTAAGAACAAAGCCAATCTAATTGCTGCACATTTTGCAGCTATCTCTAAGCTTTGCTTCCACCTGTACTTCCGCGTATCGAACACTATATGGGACAAATTTATATTTGTACTCGTGAAGCTGCAAACATTCTAAGTAACCTCAGCATACACAAATCCGCTGGGCCAGATGGTATTACCTTATTGTTTTGAAGAAGTCTTCTTCATCACTGGCATTACCATTGCGTAAGCTTTTCTAATTATCCTATACTTCTGGGCACTTACCGATTAGTTGGAAAACAGCATTTGTCTAGCTTATACAAAAACCCGTCTTCTGTCTCTTCGTAACAACCGATATCACTAACGTCCCTCCTTTCTAAATTCAGGGAAACATTGATTAACCGTCAGCCTATGAAATATCTTGAAAAACAAGAACTACTCAACGACCGTCAGTATGGTTTACGTGGACAACATTCTACTGGTAATCTGATGGAATATCTCACCGAAAAGTGGATACATTATTTTCACAAGTTTGGTGAAAGCAAAGCTGTAGGATTCAATACTTCAAAGTCATTCGTAATTGGTGCCAATTCTTCAGTCCAAAATGCGTGATTATGAAATCGATCTAACAATGCTTCAAGGGATGTGAAGGTATCTTTCAAACCATTCAATCCAAATTACCTTGGATGGTTTTATATCTGTTATTCTCCGCATAGGTGTTCCTCAGGGCTGTATTTTGTCTCCGAGAGTCTTCATTATCGTTCTTTTGCCTGCAACTTCTAATCCAATACATTTCTTCGTTGACGACTGTACTCTAATTTCCTGTTATATGCTCCCAGGTTCACGGTTGTGTAACTGGAACAACAGCGTATGTTGAGCTCGTTAATTTCTGAACGTGAAAGCAGAGCGATGTGGGCAGAACACAATAGAGTCGAGATTAACGCTTCCAAAACCCAATGTCGTTGTAGCGAAATAGTAACCTCCAACCTGGACGATCTCTTGGCCAATCTACACAGATTAGGCTACACTGCCATAGGCTACGCTGACGACCTGGCAATCATAATAAGAGGCAAACACTGCAAGACTATCTCTGCTGTCATGCAATGTGCGCTTTTAACAGTTTTAGACTGGTGCAGCAGGGAAGGGTTATCCATCAATCCTTGCAAGACGGTTCTAGTGCCTTTTACTAAAAGAATATTGATTGACTTAAATCCAATCATCATTAAAGGCACCACTCTTACGTATTCCAGCGAGGTCAAATACCTCGGAGTTATCCTTGACAAAAGACTTAACTGGAATGCTCATATTAAGTCTGCTACTAAACGCGCTACAAGGGCCCTATGGGCCTGCAGGAGACTTTACGGCAGTACTTGGGGCCTCAATCCTAAGATGATACATTGGATTTACACGTTGATGGTGAGACCCATAATCTCGTATGCGGCCATAATATGGTGGCCCAAGGCACTCGAGCGTAAAACGGCAAACGAGCTTCAGAAGCTCCAAAGGATTGCCTGTTTAGGTATTACAGGTGCTATGCGTACCTGCCCAACGACAGCATTAGAAGCTATCGTAGGTCTTTCGCCCCTTCAGGCATTCATTAGGAAGACGGCCGCTAGATGCGCTATTAAGCTGCAACTAGAATTTAAGTATAAACCAGGCGACCTTGTGGGACACCTGAGTATTCTCAACTCAATTCCCGAAAGAGACATGTTCTGCACAATACCGGACGTTATGGTCAGGGAGTACTGTTTCGGAAGGTTATTTGAAGTTGAGATCTCAGACCGCGCAAGCTGGTCAAACGGTGCTCCGACACTAGACACTAATGGACTGGTGTGGTTCACTGACGGATCTAAGATGGAATCGGGAGTCGGAGCCGGTGTCTATGGACCTAATACAAGGGTCTCGATACCAATGGGAGACAGTCCAACGGTCTTCCAAGCCGAACTCCATGCCATAGAGATCTGTGCCAGGTTAAACCTTAGCAAAGGCGTTAAAGGCGTTAGAATATATATTTATTCAGACAGTCAGGCAGCAATTAAAGCTCTATCGTCCAACTCGATGGACTCTTTAACAGTAAAAAGCTGCTACGAAGCGTTGCAATCTCTGGCCAGACACAACAGGGTTAAGCTCGGTTGGGTACCAGGTCATCGAGGCA
The DNA here is from genome assembly GCA_947095585.1 of Nephrocerus scutellatus. Lineage (NCBI taxonomy): Eukaryota > Metazoa > Arthropoda > Insecta > Diptera > Pipunculidae > Nephrocerus > Nephrocerus scutellatus. Next base: position 108,328,478 of record OX352762.1, on the reverse strand, counting down.
TCGCAGGCAACGAAGCCGCAGATGAACTAGCTAGAGCAGGTTCGGAGGCTGCATTCATAGGACCTGAACCTTTTTGTGGCGTCAACTGGTGTGCCGCCACGAAGGTAATAAATAGTTGGGAGGGCGAACTTCGTCTGGCTCATTGGGTTAACACCCCAGGGCTTAGGCAATCCAAACAACTGATCAGACCCTATACATATAAAGAAATCCTTAACTTAGACAAAGGTAGCATTAGGAAACTAGCCGGTTTTCTTACAGGCCACTGTGGCCTTAGATATCATCTTAACAAAATAGGTGTGGGCTCTCAAACAGAATGCAGATTCTGTGCAGAGGATGAGGAGTCATCCGAACATGTTCTCTGCGATTGCCCAGCACTTATTTGGTTAAGGAAACGCATCTTCCATAAGGAAATATGCTCAACAGTGGAGTTGAAGAACTCTGCTACTAAGGATATATTATCTTTCATCAGGAAGGTAGTATGTCTATTAGACAACTAATGCCCTATCGATACAATAGATCTTTCAGGTCGCGGTGTCAGTCACTTGGACTAGGGTCTACACAAAAAAAAAAAAAAAAAAACCTCCAGCCATTATCTATGACTGCATCGATAAAACTGAAAAACTTGCAATTCTTGGTATGTGCGTCAGCGACAAGTTTTGTGGGAATAACCACATATTCAACGTCACCAAAAACGCTGCAAGGTGCCTTGGCTACACGGTGCAAGAAATTTTGGGTTAGATTTTAAATCACGTATTACATATTGTCTATAGATACTTTTGCTAAAAAACTTATTTCTGGCTTAGCCTTAAGAATACAAAATGTTCCTCTTTTGTTCAAATTTATCATCATCCCACTTTGCACCGAGACTGACTCGCACACATATCTCCACACATAAAAGGACCAACACCACAGATAGCGAAACCCAAGAACTCATTGCATGTTGGTGCAACCCGCGCAACGAACTTTATTGGCGGTGTCGCCCCACTGAACTGTAATTAAGTTATTAATAATTTCCATATGGGTAGTGAAGGTAATTAATATATCGTCGTCGAGGTGCCAACTTCATAAAATGGCAGCAGCAGGCAAACAAGATCTGTATTCCAAATCAGGTCTGTGAGGCGCTCGTCACTCGGATTGTGTGCGATATTGCCACACCACAAATATGGAAAAGACTGCGTGTGTGTGTGTGCGAGTGATGACTTAGCTATGATGGCGAGCCGAGAGGAGCATTAGAAAGACAATAAACCAGAGAAACAGCAACGACGATCGACGACAACAACAACAACAACAAGGAGAACAACGGGAACAACCACATAAGTGTACCAGTTTGAAAGTTTTTAATTATTTGACGCGCGAAAAAGTCGTCGGCACCATATTTGCCAGCTTTATATTATGGCAATAGCCGGCGCGACGACCGGCGACAAATCCTCCATTGCATATGGAGTTGCGGAGTTGGGGTCGCTTGGAGAATATTGTTCGGTGACAAGGAATAATCTGATGTGACGACAATGACCAGAGCGCGGAGGCACATTGTGGACGGACGCGGCCGGCGCGAAGGTATGCGTCCGCTCAGTTCGCCTAAAAATCGAGTGGGCGAGAATTATTTGCGCGCCTTACTATTGCCAGTGTTGCGCTAAGCCCGGCTGTGACACACGTTGCACAATAGATTTTTCGGCCCTTGTCATAGGAGAAGCATGCGGACCGACGACGATGCCGCGAATGATTTTTTGTCGTTTTCTTAAGTTGAGTTCTTTCCTGATGTGTCGGCGTATGGTTGCGGACGCAATTTGAATATGCGCACTGATGGCAGGAGAGTGCAAAAGCGCCCGGTTGTCACACTAGCCAGTGATCTATGGGTGACACATCCAGATCCAGACGAAATATTTCACTAGGATTTGGACTCGGATTCGGTTTTTGGGGCAACGTAAACAAAACGCCTAAACAAACAGTCAAAAGTATCCGTCCCCGTCTGTGTGTCTCTCTGTCGTAAACCGGCAACGACTCCATCATCGTCATCATTGTTGACCGGTCGTAAGCAGGCATAGTTATTGTTGTTGTTGGTGTTGTGCCTGCCACACACCGAACTCAGTGAGTTATGGCCCAGCCCGAACGTTCGGAAACAAATTTTATTGCTTTTTTTCTAAATGGATAAAGCCTACACGATCATCGGTGGTGGATCAAAGTGGTGGCCAAGGGGGTAGGCTGAAAAAGGAGATACTTCCATCATCAGTTGGTGGCTGGCTGGACGCGCGAATTTCTCCGTCTGTCCGTTTCTCCCTCTCTCTCTCTCTCCCTCCTCCTATGTAAGTCATTTTTATGCGTTTTTTAGACATCTAAGAACTAAGACTCAGGGCATGGAAACTAGATATCTATGCATAGCACACGTCCAAATTCCGTCACTCACACTCGGTCACAGTCATCAGTCAGCCAGCTGCCAGTGTCCCGCTATATACTCGTACCTAAACTGAAGACTGAATGATTCATTGGCACTTTTCTGCGCTCCGTACATTATGCCGCCGGCCACGTGGTATGAGCACAATTGAACGCATTTCCATTGTTTTCCGGGGCGCGCGCGCGCATGCGTGTCTATTTGTCTTTGAATGACTGCCAGGCAGACAGACACTAGACACACAATAACGTAATTCCATTTCAATTTAAATGTTTGGCGGTCTTTTTTTGCAGCAATCGCAACCCAACTCCGTGAGCGATCGACAAATCAATAACTCAGCTCGTGAACTCCATCTCTCGGCCAATAACCCGCGCGATCCAAAAACCAGCGTTACACAAAAGATATTCCAAATATTTTGGGGATCAGCCCACGCGAATTTTGCTTTCGCTGCACTGTGTTCGTTTGGTTGATGTTATACCGCCCAGAATGCCCAGATTTACTGAGTGCTGCGGCGCACAGTTGGACATCGGAATTGAATGTGACTCGCCCCATGCATTGGAAATAGAAATACTTGTTGTACCTCTCGGTAACGGTGGGCATTTATCAATTAGGGGGATTCGGAGATACAGATCGCTAACGAAGATTGTTCATGGCTTCCAACTGTACATTAAGGTTAAGAGTTCGCTGAGAGTTTGTGGAATTATATTCAGATTTTTAATTAAAATATTTGAAAGCTGCAAAGGATTCCTTATTAAGTTTTATCAAATGTCCTTCCGCTACTTGGTTTTGGAGGAGTTTCCGTAAAGTTGCAAATGGTGTGGCTTGTCTCAGGCAGGTTTTGATTAAAAAATATTTTTTTGAGTAAGAGCAAGCGTACGTATGTACGTACACTGCTGACTTCCTAAAATGCGACAATTTTGCTTATTAACGAAGCAGTTGAAAAATAATCTTTGCCACTGAGGATGATCAGGTCACGTAAGGTTGTCGGAATCTAACGCGAAGTTTGATAAAAAAAGATTGTAAAGAACAGTATAGTGGCCAAGATTAGACTTAGCTTACACTGAGCTTATGAATGAGTCCAACTAGAATACACGAAATTGTAAGGCATCATCCTAACACCCTTAATTTTAAAAAACAAAAGCTGGAAAACATATAACAAAATAATACGAAAGACTGCTGAAGACTGCTGACGGTCGTGACACCAATTCTTATTCAAAACCTTCCAACTTATCTCCACCAGCAAACGTAAAACTGATGATCGACAATTTATTGTAACAGGAAATGGCCGAGTGCGACATCACGGCGACGATAAGGCGCATTCAGTAAGTGCACACAGTAAAATTAAGATAATCTCCGTCGCCGTGCTATGCCCCTGCCTCTGACTCTGCCTCTTTTGTATTTTATATTAAAGTGATCGCCACGCTACAGTGATCGTGTGGAGTTAATTGATCGCCCCGCGTCAAACAGTCGATGCTTAATAATAAACCGGTTACGCCGCGAAGGCTGCACTTTTGGACTCTTAATGCGCGTTTTGACACTTTAGATGCGCGTGCGACAAATAATTTGTTGTTGTTCGAAATTGACTTTAGAGTGCGCGATAACCTAAGAGGAGATTGAGAAATCTGTGACTTTTTGGTGGTGATGAAATGGCCACTCCAACAAACGATTTGAACCCAAATAGCTCTTTGTTTTGATGACTGCTATGCCCGATGTTGTCACAATGAATGGTCAAATTGGCCGTAAAGTGTGAACTCGAGGCATTGTTATTACTTTGATTTGATTTTCCAGCTGATATGTCACGATATTTTTCGATCAGTTATATTTTCTCAATTACCTTCTGTACTAGAATTCCAGACATTGTCATCCTTGATTGTTTTCTAATCACTCATCCTAATAACAACACTGTCAGTGTGTATCATTTAGGCATTTAGGCATAGTTTATCAAAGTTGTTGGGAAACAGACTTTGTCCAGCCTGTCATCTCCTTCATCATCTTCTTCATACCGAGTCATAGTGTTATTTTTATGTGCTTGAAAATAACTGAATATCATCACCAATCCATTACTGACAAACGAGTCTGTACATTTTTGGTGACCCCGGCGTAAGCATCACATTCGGTCACATTTTGGTGGCCCCGTCTTCCTAAAGAGTGTATCAGGGCTATAGACTGGTGCTAACTTAACTTCGCAATATTTTGAAAATACTTTGGCTTGCACCCGAGCCATATACTGCAATCAACATTTTTGATCCTGACATCGGCACAATCTACAGCGTCATCTGTAATACTTCACTGTCGGAATATTAAACGAGAACATTTGTCATGGTATCATTAGAAAAACTTTGACTTGTACCAGAGCCATATACTGCAACCAACTAACTACGCGATATTTCTGAACCCAACATCGGCCCAATCTACAGCGTCATCTGTAATCATTGTCTGATCATTACTGTCGAAGAAATAAACGAGAACAATTGTCATGGTATCATTTGAAGAACTCGTTGTAGGAAAATTGTCAATTGGCCAAAAATCCAGAGGTTAAGAGCCAATTTTAAAAAGGACTCCTCAGAATTCATTAAGAATTATTACTACAGTCAGGAGACAAAGGCTGTAATGGTAGAATGATCCAGGGATTATCTCTGAGTGAATATCAACCCTCGTAGTATCATGAAATAAAATTCAAAACAATTAACCAGCAGGTTGGTCTCTTAAAAATTCCATTTTAAAATTAGAGAAAACCCCAATGAAGTTTGGCTTTGGTTCGATGTGTGGTAAATTCTGATACTCCATATATACAGGCAAACACATTTGAAGTCGACTGCATATCCATAGGTCGCTGATTCATATCCGGCTCGAAGGACCAAAAATGTAATGATGTTGATGAATTAATGACCCCATATATTTGGTGGGGGAAGTCAATAGAATACGTACTATTTTGTTGGTTTCTAAAAACTCCATTGAACTCTTTAATTAGGTCTTAAATACTAAATACATTAGGTGAAAATCCATATAGCTGAGCTGATTTGCTGAGGGCAATAAAAAATGTGTCTGTGACAAAAACAGTAATAATTTGACAGGGTCTTGCTTCAAGTTATTTTGTTGAAATTAAATGCCTATGGGATTGATAAGAACCTGCTTGATTGGACTAGTAGATCCCTCAACCCAGGAAGTATGGAAAGGTTTCAAATCTAATGTTCGCCAAATAAACGCCGGTGTTCCCCAAGGTTCTGTTGTGTCTCCGACACTCTTTCTCTATTTCAGTATTAATCTCCTGTCTGAGAGTGGCTGAGGGTGCTGTCATTACCAAAAGAACAAATGGTATTAGAAGTAGCTCTAATACCATTTGTTCTTTTGGTAATGACAGCACTCTCAGCTTATAATAGGAATTTACGCTTTGGCACGTCCCTCTTTTTGCATGTGAGTCTTGAACGTCAAAGTATGTTATAAAAATATTTGGCGCGACAGACCGTTGTTTTACAAAGTCTAGCTTCTTAGGACCATTCATGATGTGGTCATTATCATTTTGCATGCAAATTGGAAAGACTTACACTTTCAAGACATGTCCAAAAGGCGAAGAAGTCTTCCGTGATAGATTTTACTCTCGAATTTTTGTCAGACATTCGCGAGAGGTGGGACCGTGAAAAAGATTTTTGGTGTTTTTCTGGGATTCGAACTCCACATCTTTTGCTCAGAAGTCCAACGCACAACAAGAAGCTTTGTTGGAACGACCATCGCCATCTTTAAAAATGCTGCCAAATGTTTAGGACGGTGCATGAAGTACTTCACTCGCTCAGGCGGAGCTACTCTTCGGCCAAAACTTGAATACAACTCTACTGTCTGATTATATGCTCCCAAGCCACTTAAATATAATGCAGAACTGCACAAAAAACTAACGTTTCCTGTGTGTCACTGTTTTATCGCTTTTTCCAAAAGCGATGTTCAAAAGAAATATTCTGCAGCATCTTTCCCCATTATCCAGTCCATCCGCAATAACCGTGCATAAAATCGAGTGCACGAGCCTGCCATTAAGCATTTTTGGAATTACCAACCAATTCCGAGCGTAAGGAGTTAGATTAGATTTGGATAATGCATGTGCGAGAGTACTGGGCATTTTTCATATTACATATTGCATATTACATGTTACTCGTACATAGTGCATGTTATACGAGGGTAGTTTGAAAAGTCAGTGACTTTTTGAATAAAAGATATTTTTTTCCTCCTTTGAGGTCGATACATTGGGTCAAGCGTTTTTCCAATTTTTTATTCCTTCCAAATTCGGTTTTCTCCAGGCCCTCAAAATAGGCGTTTGTTTCAATGATGACCTCTTCGTTAGACTCAAAGCTCTTATCGCCCAGCCATTTCTTCAGGTTTAGAAACAGGAAAAAGTCGCAGGTGGTAAAAAAGTTCGTAGCCCAATTTATGTATTTTTGCCCTGGGGGTTATGCAAGTGTGCACCCGTGCATTGTCCTGATAGAGCAGCACTTTTTTCTTCAGCGCTTATTGCTTCAACTCAATATCGAATCACTCCAAAAGATCTGAATAATATTCGCCGATGATCGTTTTACCCTTTTAAGGTATGTTAATGACTCAGCAAACGCAAAAAAAACTGTGACCATGACCTTGCATGTTCATGCAAGGTGCATAATGTGTCACCCCTTATCAAACCTAACTGTAAGAGCAGTAGGGGTGTCGTCTAGTTGTCACTATTCATTTCAGTGACCTTAGAACTATAGATTCGACACCAATATCGGTATTGTCATATGGTCCCCTCCTAACACCACTACCCAAGGGGTTCTTGGATTGTCTTACCATTACTATTTATATCAGCAACCTCAAAAACTATAGATTCCGCATCAATTCAGGTCATATCGTATGTCAGCCCCTTTTCACTAGGAGTGCTGAAGATAATTACCGTATAAGTATTTCCTTTCAGATTGCAAGTCATATGTGTACCAAGTTTTGTTGAAATTGTTCCAGACTTATAAAAGGTATAAACTTAACATTATCTGATAGAGCCAAGTATTTGGAGCTGGAAACCTAACATACGAGAAAGAGTTCGTAAAGCCACAGTGGCGCTCTACTCATGCAAAAAAGCCATTGGTAGCAGATGTGGTCTTCAACCCCATAAAACCCATTGGCTATATACAGCGGTAGTAAGACCTACTTTCCTATACGGTGTGACTGTATGGTGGACTGCCTTAAAAAAGAAAGTAAACCATGCCAAATTAAGCAAAGTCCAAAGATCACCTAGTCTATGAGCGGAGCACTTTGTACAACACCCTCCGCCCCATTGGAAATTCTGTTCGACCTTACACGACTCGATATTTACAGCAGGCAAATAGCTGTTCGCCTTAATGCTATCTCCCAGTGGACTAGAAATGAAATCAGTCACTCCTCTATCCTGAATTTAGTCAGGATCCCAGACAAACATAGACTACACCATTCTGCACCTACTTTTCAAGAAAAACTTCCAGGTCACCTTCTCCAGATTATTCTGGGACAAAGACGCTTACTTGGAAGACGAACACATTCATTTTTACACAGACGGGTCAAAAACTGATGACAGATTCGGCGGAGGGGTTTTCTTAAACAAGCGAAGTCTTAGCCTCTATTTCCTTCTTCCAAATCACTGTAGTGTTTTCCAGGCTGAAATTATGGCGATCAGTAAAACCTTGTCTTGGCTGAAGAGAAACGTCATACCCCCTACGGTTATCCGTATATTCTCGGATAGCCAAGCCACACTGAATTCCCTAGAATCAGTCTCCACAAATTCAATTCTAGCACTTAACTGCCGATCATCTCTCGTGAAGATGGCGGAGCAGTGTGCTGGGTGCCTGGGTACGAAGACATTCCGGGTAACTGTATGGCTGACGAACTCGCCAAGCAAGGTACTACACTACTCACCTGAATATGGTTCCATAGGCATACCAATCGCTACATGCAAAATCATGTTAAAAACTAACTGTAGGTGGTCAAAAGGTACAACACTCCAAGTGTTTGATCTCTTAAAAAATATCGCACATCGGTGCTATTGTAGGTGTCATTACTGGACACTGCCTCATAGGCTAGGAGTCTTCTCGAATGACTTCTGCAGAAGCTGCATGGATGAGGAGGAGAAGAAGACCATCGTCTCTGTACTGGTCCAGCCCTCTCCCAAAAACGTAAACTCAATATGGGAGTTTTCTTCTACAATGCCAATAAAGATCTCATTTACGTTGGTAGTCTCCTTCGCTTCATACAAAGCTCTAATTGGTTCATCGAGAAGGTGGAAGAAATTTCTCCTGATTCGTGTGGTATCACAATGGACCATTACTAGTCTAAGTCTGTTGGTTTCATTGACAGCCACCTTAACCTAACCTTCAGAGTTATGCTGGCACATCGATTTCTATATACATATATATCCTATCTATTCATATCTATTTATATATCATATGCATATATGTATATATCCACAGGTACTATATAAATACTATGTATAAAAGTATATAGCATATATGTAGTTATATATGATTATCTTTATATGTATATAAAACTGATTGTGCTTTTTTATGCAATCGCGCAACGTTGAAACTACTGAACGTTTCAAAGCCATATTCCTACTATATGTTTGTTTGTTGCTTTGATAAGTTGAAGTTTTTTTTTGAACCCTTAGGTGGCGTTGGAGTAGAGATATTTACGAAAATGTGTTTTGGTCTTTGGGGTATTGGTGCATATGGTTGGTATCGCATCACGCCTAAACCTCTAGACGTAATTAAGACATATTGACACCGTATATGCTTGGCAGTCAAAGTGTTAAGTTGTCTCGATTCCCCAGGATAATTGTTACTTTAACAATCTGGGTTGGTCCTGACATCGTTCCACGTGTTGAGTTTATCTGGATTGGCGGATAACCACTTTAACGGATGTCAACGAGTTTAGCAGCTTGTCAGTCGTCTGCTTGAGTCTCAGAAAAAAAAAATTCCCAAAGTAGTCGTTTATTAAATATTGAAATTTCTCTTATTGTCGTTTTCGTCAAGTAAATACAATATTTTCCAGAATCACCTTTTAAAAGAAGAAGGTTATAGTTCCACATACAAAGTTGCAGCTATTAGGTCTGAGTGGAGTCGTTCCTTATACCTTCACTAAAATGTTTGTTCTAATCGTCTTCAAAATCTCTGCAATGGTAACCAATTTGCGATTGAGTTGTAAGAAAATTTGCTGAAAAACATCAACAACTAATAATTTATCCTCAATGATTGGCATACGAAACAAGATTATTCCGCTATTAACAAACACACGGATAACGTGACGGTGGAAGGTTTTTTTTGTTTGTTTCTTTTATTAATAATTTATCCTCAATAATTTGTTTAAAAAATTGCCAAACTGCAACATTTTATTGCCGTTCGATATATGTTAAGCCACATCCGCGGCGATCGATAACTGGATGTCTTCACAGAATATGTGAGTCAAGAAGTCAGTCCCCACAGCGCCCCAAATGTCTTCATTATATCGGCAAAACACTTTCAGGATAGTAGCGTATTTTAAGCTGTTGTGTTGTTGTTGTTGTTGTCCTTGAAGTTGATCGCTGTATACATGCGCAGATGGCCGCGCACCCATTCCAAGAGTTAATTTATGTTAATCGCTTGTTTTACTTTTAATTTCGCACTTAAAAGCGTCACCCAAGCGAACCGGTGCAGTGTGGAGAGAAAAAAAATAAAAAAAAATAAAAAACCTGCTCCAGGATTCATCGGTCAGATCAATTCGCGCGATTTTCATCGCAGAATAGCAATAAACATTTTCTGTTGTATTGGATACTTATTATCGCTGTAAAGTGCAACAGAGTCGGGGAGGGCGGACTCAAAACTGTACTCCAAAGAGGTTACACTAACGGTATATTTTAGCTTACTGCTTCCTGCAGATTTCACACCCTCATAACGCTCGATTGGGAAACCACACGTAGGCATTTCCAAATCCGTTGGGAAATCTCCTACACCTACACCGACCACCTCTTCGGATTCTCATAAACATCTCATCTTTACACACTCTTCCGGGACGCAGCACCATCTCTGGGTGCTACAATCTGATTGAATCTTTGACAAAACTCAGTTGCAGAGCGACGGCGACGGAAATTTGTTGTCATACATCGCACGACGGGACGCCGCGATCCAGAATTTATATATCGCCGAGAACACATCAGAAAAACAAGGCAGAGGTACAACAAAATGCCCTAATGGCCACACACTCCACTTCACTCAGTTCGATTGAATATATATGTGTGTGTGTGCATGCATGTCTGACGCCCTACATTTCCATCGATTCCAGATAAAGAATTCAATTTATTTCCATCGGTTGGACCGCCGGCCGTGGTCGGTCGGACGGGCGGACTTTTATCACAATAAACACCGAAGCAGGGGCGATCATTGCAACCAGATCGAAATTATTGTCAATAACTTAGAATGCAGACCCAGTCCGACTCAGTGGTAGCAGCAGCTAGCTAGCTTGACTTCCATCATGTCCAGGTGATCGGAGTGTGTATGTGTGTATGCGTGAATGTGGACTCCTCTCAGCTTAACGAGAGATCAGAGGCCGTGGCCACGGCAAATTAAAGTAATTTTGGACAAACATGACATAAATTACCCAATTGCCCTTAGCAGTTTTGGGCGGTAAAGGGGGGCGAATTAGTATTGGGTAGGGTAATATGTGGAGATGTAGTTAGAGAGAGATAGGGTGAAAGGGAGCAGTTGCGGAATGCAATGCAGAAGCTGATAAAACAAAAGGAACCTAGCAGTCAACAAAGTCAATGAGACTGGGAATTCGAATTTTTTTGAAATGCTGCTGCAGCCCGGGTTGTATGGAATTTGTGTATTTTGTGCTCTAGTTGGTCTGACGTCTTTACCATAATTTGTTTGGTTACCAATACTGTTAATTTGATGTTTTTTGCTAACAAATGACGTCCAAGACGTCTAAATCTTACACATACTGACATTCAAGTCCCCTTTCAATTCTGACCTTTGGCATTTTAAAATTTAAGCGACTTAGACGACCTCTTACCATTGAAATTATGACATTGAATCATTTAAATTTACATTAGAATATAATCGTTACCATTTGAGGCCACAAACGTAGCTTTTAAAGCTTTTTTGGGAAACCCCTTTTAAGTTTTACCATATTGTTAAGAAATCTAAACTTTCAAGTTCGAGTAAAGGATTTAAAACACAACACAAGTTTATTAATTTACAAATTACAACTTTAATTAATAAAATGTAAAAGAATAACAAAGGTTTTCAAATAACACTGGTGATTACTTTCTATGCACACAAAATCACTTATTACAACAACACTGTAATTCAGTACTATTCTCTTAGGTGGAAGCTTAAACTGTTTGCAAGAACTTTTCAACTGCTCTGATTGAATTCCAAATAAATAATCCGATCTTGCGGCAAAACGCCGCATATTTATATTAAACCAAATAGGTTCTAGTCTTTTCTAATGTTTCCTATTCTAACAACCTTGAGGGCGCTAGATCACTGTGGCAAGGTCCTTATTTACAATTCACCAAACTCACAATTACCTAATAAATCATCTGGTGTAATAAAACTTCTAAGAATAAATCCTATGTGTAAGAATGTACGCACATCAAGCATACGACAGTCATACACAACTTATAATCAATATTACTTATTCTAGTATTCTGGTATTCTATTAATCGGAGAATGCCCTCATTCATTTTTTACCCCCATTGCGACATCTAGTACTACCTACTTTTCGTTACATTCATAATCATATTTGGCTCTACAACCAAGGTTGTCCTCCCGCAAAAAGTTTCTCCCCCGGTCCCAATTTTGAGCAAAAGGCATCCAGTTTTGCATCCCTAAGCCCTGGGCGTTCGGCCTACGCCATCCTTCCAGCGTAAGCTAGGCCGGCCTCGCTTTCGTGTTCCATTAATCCGGCCGCAGAGGACTTATCGTAGGATCCTCTTCGCTCATTCGAGCTAGTTTTCCTGCCCACCGGAGCTTACCGAGCTTAATTCTCTTCACTATATTGACATCGTGGTAACGCATGTAGATCTTATCATTATAGAGTCTCCGGAATCGTCCTTTCTCAAATACGGGGCAACAAATTTTCCGTAAGACTTTTCTCACGAATGTGGCTAAGAGGTCAGCTAGCTTTTTGCTAAGAACTCAAATCTCGAATCCATATGTAAGTTCTTGTATAACCATTGTCTTATATTTCACCAGCTTGGATGTTATGGTTAAGTTCCATGGATTTAAAGAGTCTTGACAGCCTAAGGTATGCTTTGTTGGCTTTGAGCAACCCTGTGCGTATTCCGGTTCCATGCTGTTATCGACTGCTACAGTTGACCCGATAAAGTTACAGGATCGCACTTCTTCAAATTCGCGATCATCTGTATTAATTGCGGGCAAAATATTAAATCTTCTGCTCCCAGACCATGTACTTTGATTGGCTATCATTTATATGCAGCTCCGATTTAGTTCCGTCTGCTCAATCTTGATGAAAGCTTCCTATACAGCTCTTGGGTTTCTACAAACCATGACAATATCGTCTGCGTAAGCCAGTATCTATTGTTCCTCTCACCGTTACGTTAGAGTCTCGGATCACTTTCTCCAACGCCAGGTTGAAGAAGATGCAGGCCAGTCTATCCCCTTCTCCGAGGCCGTTATAGGTGTTGAATGGGCTTGATAGTGATTCGGATATTTTTACTTGGCTTATAACATTGGTCATGGTCAACCTACATAGTCCCGTCAGTTTATTTGGGATGCCGAATTCTCTCAAGGCTTTATAAAGTTCTACTCTGGCCATGCTATCATAGGCGGCTTTAAAGTCTATAAAAATATGGTGTAGTGAGTTTTGAAACTGTAGAAATTTTTCCATCACCTGCCTAAGGATGTAAATCTGATCACTTGTTGATTTGCCTGGGATGAAACCACACTGGTGTGTACCAATGATGACTTTAGCGTATGGGGCTATCCTATCTTAAAGGATAGAGGATAAAATCTTATATGCGGTACTCAACAACGTTATACCATGATAATTGATGCATGTTTTGATATCTCCTTTCTTATGTATGGGACACAGGATGCCTCTTCGCCAGTGTTCTGGCATCGCTTCTTCCTTCCATACTTGCACTATTAGTTCATGAATTGCTTGGTGTATTGCGGGACCTCTCGTTACCATTTGATCCCAATGCCTTATTATTTTTGAGCCGATTTATCTCCCTGCTTACTTCGTCTATGCTTGGTGGCGGCAGCATATTGTGGTTTTTGGTGATTGGTAGAGCTTCCAATTCCTCAGTTAGCTGGCCATTTAGCAACTTATTAAAGTGGTCATCCCATCGCTGTAAGATGCCTTTCTGATCGGCGATCAGCTTACTCTATTTGTCTTTGGAGTATGTGCAACGCGGTGTATATTGCGTCATACCGCGGACTCTTTGGTAGAACTTCCACGCACGCCTGGTGCTATCCTTGCTCTCTGTACTGTTCCAGTTCACGAACGATATTCTTCTCCCAGGCTGCTTTCTTTCATCGGTGAAGTGGTTTTTATATCTTCTCAGCTCTTTACATTCATCTTTGGGTGCCCGTGTTCTATGGGATTGTTGCATTTTTCGGTACGTAACATTCTTACGTTCCCTCGCTAGCTTACATTCGTCATCAAACCAGTCGTTCCGATCTCTACGACTACTGCCTAAGATGGAGTCAGCAGTACTAATGACAGTATTCTTAAGGCGTCTCCATTTCTCTTCTACGCCCGACATTTCAGCCCCAGGACTTACTCTCCCTGCATTTAGGGCGCGTCGTATCGCTTAACCTTAGTTGTTTCTGGTCTCTTCGTTACGAAAGGCAGCCGTATTGACTCGAATCTGATTTGCGGATGCAATATTTCGCAATGCAATACACGCTCGTGTTTAAAAGTGGGGGGTCTAAATATTGATATTAAATTAAAGGTGAAAATTAGTTCTATACAGTCATGCCATTTTCAACGGCGTGGCAAAATGTTAACCTTTAAATTTATATAATAAGTATACGATGTTTTTAGTACAATTAAGTACTTGAGTGTAGATCATAAACGAAATGTATAAATAAAAGCCAAGCAAACATTCCTTACATTTCTAAAATTTTTATTTTAAGATTTTTCCACATCATCCTTAAAGGTAAATGCATTTTTTTACATGTATCCCCAGTAGTTATAATGCATGAGTTCTGAAATTTTTTAAACATTTTTTTAGCTGACCGTTTAAATAGCTTACAACATTTCTTTTCATATGATTTATTTGGCAGCACGCAGCACCGAATTATATGAATAGAACTTTTATTATTTGCCACTTAAGGGAGTGAAGCGTGCTCTAACAATCAACTCCAAATTTTTTAAGAGAGAAATTTAGTCTAAGAAAGCAAATGTAACTACTAAACTGTCGTGGTACTTTAAAAGGAAGTCGATAAAAACTCTGCTTTTTTTTTTTAGATTAAGATATTTTATTAAACATTTAGATATTATACAATTTTGACTTAAAAACTAAACTTATAACTATTTTTATTAAGTGTCGGCTCAACAATAGGGGCCCGACGTATTTACATTGTCTTTTTTTGTATTGTTTATTATTAAACAATATTTTTTACTACTTAATCTACTACATGTTTATTTTTGAAGCAATTTAATTTTAAACGATAAATTTTAAAATAAAATAAAAATGAAGAATAATATTAAAAGGGGGTATAAACAGGGCGATCTTCAGCCTCTGTAATTTTGATTGCTGGCCTTCTCATAGAAGGAGACGTCTTGATTATTAAAGATGTCGTCAAATCTAGCATCTGTGAATCCTCTGATGTTTATATAGCGGTGGCTTGGCTCGATTTCTTCGATTCTCAGTCCTTGCATCTCCGGACTTGGATGTGTTTCCAACCCATCAACGAATTTCTTTGCCATTCGGTACAAGTGGTCGGTTATGGGCAGCAGACCTGCCGCGTCGTAAAGCCTTGCACTCGAGACAAACTTATAGCTGTTTGGCACCCTCCAGAGTCCTGTACAGATCCTAAGTACCTTCCTTTCAAATAGGGAGATCTTCTTCATCGTTGTTGGTGAGACGGTGAACCATATGGGATAGCCATAGGTTATCACTGGCCTGATGATAAAAACTCTGCGCAAATATTTGCATACCTAAACAATAAATTAGAATAACCGTGTGAGAATTTTATGCCTTTCTCACATATTCCGAACCAAAATTTGTAATGGGGCAAATTAACCGTGTGCGGTTGTGTGCCCATTACATTACACGATTGTTCAATGTGCGTACACATGTGCGGTTATATGTGAAACCAACTGCACATGTGTGGTTGCGTGTTCGTTGTCGGCATACGGTTCTTTGGTTTTCCGCTTGTGCTCGTATGCAGGCAAACATCAACCCAATGCGCTGGGTAAATTCTAATTGTCCGTCCTCTGTATAATAGTCGCGAACGCTAATCTCTCGAAAATGTGGGTACCTTAGTCAATATCAGAACGAATAATGAAAATAAAAAAGAAGGAACCTTAGGGGAATGTTTAAGGAGCATTCAAAAAAAGTATTATAGAAAACATTCCTATTTTGACCCGATATTTTATGATTGCTTAGCAAAAGTTTTTAATAATTTCCAGGAGAATAAATTTTTTTTTGTATTATCATAGGCAGACTATAAAGTTGTTTAGACAGAAAGAAACTGTTTGATGAGAATCTGTTTAATTTTCAATCAAACTTGATGTGTCATTGTGTGCACGAAAATCTTTTGTGAAACTCCATCTCAAGTGGACCACACACTAAATCTCATCCAATTGCGCTAAACTGACGTTGAGAATGCCTGAAGTAATCATAAAGTGAAATTCCATTCCACAACAACACGTAGATAATTCCTTCAATACTCAAGAGGATTTGTCAAGTTGAAGACTTTCAATTGATGGCGTGTCAACTCAATTCAACTCAATACAACTTAATGTTCTAAGGAAGCGCATTCTGTCCGTCAATTTTTTGGTACAAATAATAGAAAGAGGATTCTCAGGTATTATTTGTTGCTGGTTCATCAGTGCCAAACCTGGATAAACTTTTGTATAGATAAGAATTGTTCCTCCTAAGACATTCAGGTTGCCGACAATTGGCTACAAACGTTCACAAAATTCGGAAAAAGGGCGATGTTAACAAGCCTGTTTCCCTAATCATATGGATAAGAAAAATATTGCTTAGATTCTATTTATTATGTATCTTCTAATCTGATCAAATTAAAGATCTCTAGCTGAGTGGGTGAATGCAGATTGCCATGTCCTTTCACTGCATCTTGAAAAACTTTTTCAGTTTCGGGGTATTGCAATTTGAAATTCATTATTGTGACTTGGACTCTCATAGTCCATGTTCCGCCTTAAATGTGGAACCTCATTAACACAACCATAGCTGCTGACTTGTTATTTCTAAGAAAGAATTGGAACCCTTTTAATACAAAACTGAACAATAATTCAATTTTCATATAAAAAATTTCGTTTTCTTCGCAATTATATAAGGAACTCCTTAAGTCGTAAAAGATAGGAAAAAAATAAACTTCAAATAGCGCGCATGATAAATTTAAAAACATTCCAAAGTACAACAGCCGGAGGCGTAATCTCGTTAACAGTGACCGGTTGTGACTTCTGCATCATCAGAGTGGTTCACATTGATTAATCTTATTAAGCCCTGAGATAGCTTCTTAGTTATGCCAAACGAAATCCCAAATTAACGCACAATAATTCCACCCACCTTTTATAATAAGGGGAAGGGAGGATCATTCTATAACCAAACGACAGTAAGCACTTGAAACAACAAATACGAAATACGCGGAAATTCTCATTATAAGTCTGTCGCGCAAGCGCACGAATCACACCAAAAACGTTAATCCAACATAGACAGGCCACGTAATTGAACCTTTTGCTCTTGATCGAATATCTATTGAAATGGGGCGTTACCTGCTCGCAGGCGCGTACTTTTGTGACACTTTTGTGGGATAGATCACGCGCTTCTTTTGTTTTGGAGCTGCGGAAGACAATTATGACAGTGGGACGAGGAGGACAAAATTTTTCACTGTTGACAAAAGCTATCCACTGCATCAAGAGAGACAGCATGCATCCTCTCCAAATTATTCGCGCATTGATAACTGTTGCTGGGAAAGTGTGTATTTGTGAAAAGATCTAGGGATTCAGCGCAGATGCCTTCCAGCCACCGCCAGCTAACATGATGAAAGTCGGTCAGGTGTGTTCTCTTTGGCCAGAATCTTGCAAATTCTTGGTAGTTTCAATTGATTGACAGAATTCCATCCAAGAGCGTCGCTTGGCTTCTTTGATGGCCTTCTTGTACCTTTGTTGGTATAGCAGATATTGAAGATCGACCTAGTCATACTCCGAAGTTTACAAAGGTCTTCCTTCGCTCCACTATGGATGGTGAACGTTTTTGATCAGACTGATTTGGCAAGAACCATTCAGAGCCACGTTCATTGAATTTTCATTTTAGCACACTTTTTGCATAAAAAATTGCCGAATTCCTTTAGAATACAAATAAGTTTTTAAAAGAAACTGTTTACATTGTTTCTACTCACTTAGGTATTGTTTTGGTATCAATTTTAACTTTTAGCTTCTTGCTCTTTTTTAACCAAATAATTTCCTTTTCATTTATTACGTTTTCATGATTCCATGGAGTATCGGGTTACCTTTGTCTGAATTTCACCCCTGCCATTGGGTCATACTGTATAATAGTGTAAAGTATGATCCAAAATCATAATCGGTACTCACTCCAGCTTATTTGAGTTCACTAGTCGTATACATTATCTATTTGTTTAATAACGAATTAAATTCTAAGCCAACTTACTTTTTAATATTGAAATAAAATTGAAATTATAGAAAAACTCAACCGTATTGATCCACTGTAACTAGCAACGGAAATTCGGACGGTAACTACTACTCTATGTGTGTATGTGCAGTATTATCTCAACCAAGTGATCGCGTTGCGTCAATCATAAGAGGTTTTTTATGTGGAGCAGCTATACAGCTTTTGTGTCCGATTGGCATTTGAAAATTATTACGAGATTGGTTTAAAGTTTGGTTGAGAAATGTTCGCTGGTTGTTGTGTTATCATCGGGTGACGATCGCTATGGGATTATTTGAAGCGGACAGCCCAATCGGATAATGCACAGCATTCGGCACTGAACAGTTGACAATTTTTTAACTTAAATTTTGGAGTTTCGTAATGGAAAATAAATCCGCTTTACATTTTGATTTTATATATTCCACTGGGATTGCATTTTGTGGACAGCTTAAGACATAATATGGTTATCTTTATGGGTGTGGCGGCAACAAACAGTGGGAGGCATGTGAATATTTATAATGTGAAACTGTTTACAACAATGTTAGCTCATCGAATTTTTTTTTTAGTTCTTTGCTTATTTAAAGATAGATTCAAACAAAATAATATTATTACTTTTTATATTATAAGGATTGTCAAACATTCTTAACTGACTATGGAAGCGAAGCTCTAAAAATGACCAACCAGTAAGCGTAGAAAAAATTTGCTGACCGATAAACTGCCTCAAAAAGTCAGTTAATTTTTATTTTTTTGACTGTCTTTTGTCATCTCTAAGTAGCTTTATATGACATAAATGGAGTAATTGCATATATTCACCATCTATTTGTTACATTTTGATGACAGCTTATAACTATTTTAATTAGTTAAAGTAAGAACACATTGTTTCAAGTTTGTTACCATCTTTACACAAAGTCTTAGTTACTAGTTTATTAATAATTTATCTATTGAATTTCTGTAATACTTTGACAGTTTTATATATATCGTACTTTCTAATTGTATGTAAATGATAAACAGACAATACATTGTTTTAAGTCCGTTATCATATTTACTTAACTTCTAGCATATTCATCATCTATTTATTATTATCTGGTATATTTTGATGATAGTTTTATATATATCTTTAAATTGTATGTTAAAGTTAAAGCAACAAGACATTGTTTCATGTTTGTTAGCTTTACACCAAGTGATGTTTCTTGTTAATTCATCGTATCTCCCTTATATTCTATTATATTTGATGGCCGTTTTTTGTTTTTTAATTTTTTAACTATAGAAATTATTATTTCCTTATTATATTAAGTATTATATTTATAACCTTCGCTTGCCGCGGGTCGGCGCTTGTCAAGGTAAATAAGTAGATAGCTGGTTTTGGACTGTCACTGATCTACGGCAAGTGGAGGTTATTAAGTAATATCTTCAGTTAAATCAAACTGAACATTGGTCCTTCGAGCCGGATCGCCGGAGAAATTTAAAGTTTTTAAAACAACAGTTTTAGTTTAGTAAAGGCAAAGTTGTAAGTCACAATACAACCAACAAACATGAGTGATAGTGAGGACAGATCCACATTTGAAGAAGTCCCGTTAAGTCAGACGATGATAAACGAAGAAGCCTATCGATTGTGGACAAATTTTAAAAAGGATAGATAATCCCGGTACACAGTGGAGTACAACCTAACGAGATTGGAGAACAAGAACAGCACTGGTTGAATTTCAAAATAAATCATCAAAAACTTAGATTTGAGTCAGAATTCAGTTATTCTTGAGTTCAAATGTCAACAATTGAAGGAGTTCTGGACAAAGCTGGTGTCGTTAAATGATAAAATCATGACCTCACTTGAAGAAGCTGATTACGAACAAGAGTACTTGTGCAACAACGAGTTCATCGACTTGGGGCAAATGTATCAAGATACATACATCCAAATTAAAGAGGCAGAACAGCGACAACAGATAGCAGAGGCTGCAAAACATAGGCAAATAAAACTTTCAGCTATAAGCATACCAACTTTTAGCGGATGGTACGAAGAGTGGATATCATTTTGGGAATTATTTTAACGATTAGCTCACCAGAACGAATCCTTAATCGATGTTAGACGTTGATGAAAGGCAATCTGAAGGGAGAAACAGCAAGAATTGTCAGCCACTTGGTAACAACTTCGCGCAATTATGCAACAACTATAGAGTTGCTAAAGAAACGGTTCCAAAATGAAGCACCATTGGTCAACAATTTCATACAAAAATTACTGATCTTGAAATCGATTCGGAATGAAAGTGCGTTCGATTTAAAAACTATAATGGATACGTCAAAGGAAATCTTATACGGTATAAAAAACTTGGGAGTTGACGTAAGCTCCTGGCATCCAGTGATTCAGTTGTTGTGTCCCAAACTAGACCCGGAATCAAGAAAATTATATCAGCAATAAAGAGGAACAACAGAAATT
The DNA here is from genome assembly GCA_947095585.1 of Nephrocerus scutellatus. Taxonomy (NCBI): domain Eukaryota; kingdom Metazoa; phylum Arthropoda; class Insecta; order Diptera; family Pipunculidae; genus Nephrocerus; species Nephrocerus scutellatus. Next base: position 108,307,814 of record OX352762.1, on the reverse strand, counting down.
CCAAGGTTAAGTAAATGTTTTGAATTCATCGACGATAGATTCCGAGGATTGGAAAACTGTCACGAAATTCACCGTGAACACCAGTCACAAATACTAAAAGCAACACCACCTAAAAACCATTTGTCTACATTTACACAGTGCATTGTTTGCGGCGAGTCTCATCAAATGTACAATTGCAAAAGGTTTTTAATTATGCAGCACAAAAACCGAATAGATGTGGTACAACAGACGAAGCTGTGTATTAACTGCAAGAAGGACATGCCGTCAAGAAGTGTCTGACGAAGAAGGGTTGCAAAATATGCTCACAACAGCGTAATTCCTTACTTAATTTCCCCAGAGGCGGAACGATTACCGTTTCAGTAGCAGGAAGAACACCAAGTTAAGAACGGCCAGCAACATCTCGAATCGCTACAGCATGTCACAACAACAAGATGGTACTACTAGCCACAGCGATGGTAAACATATGCGTGCTCTAATTGATCAAGGGTCCAAGTCGTGCTATGTGACAGAAAAATGACTGCATCAAATCAGGGTACCGTTGGTCATATATCAGTCAAAAATCAATGGAATCAACAGTCGCGCTATTCAAATCGTCGCAAAATGCCACTTTACCATTATTTAAATTCACGATGAAAGAGCTAACTTGAACATAGAAGCTCTAGTGACTCCAGTTGTAACATCGAGGTTGCCTGAACAAAACTTTACACCCAACCAGTGGCCACACATCCAAGGTTTGAAGTTGGCAGATCCCTGGTATTAACAACGCTTGAAAGAGTAAGGATTCCACGATGGACGTAACAATTGGAAGACTCTCAAATAGAATTACACGGATTCGCAAATGCATCAGAATCAGCGTATGCAGCAGAGTGGTGTATCAGAAAATCATAAATAGCGGCTCCACTACAATACGCCTCATCGCGTCAAAAACCAAAGTGATGCCGGTAAAACAAGTTTCATTCGCAAGGCTGGAGTTATGCGCAGCTGCTCTACTTACAAAGCTTATTAGTTACATCAGAGACGGTACAGACACAAAATACATCAGAGTTTTTTATGGACAGATTCTACCATCCTTCAGAAATAGCTAACACTTCGGGTATCTTAAGTGCAGCAACATTTTAAGAGTTATTGGAGGTTCGTACCTGGAAGGAAAAATCCGGCTCGAAGGACCATTGTTCAGTTTATTTAGCTGAATATAATACCTAATAACCTCCAGGCCCAGGCCCATGGCAAGCGGAGGTTATTAAGTGGTATCTGTTAAATCAAACTGAAGACCGATAAATCTTAAATTAACAACACATTGTTTCATTTTTGTTACCATCTTTACTCAAAGTGTAAATTTTTTGTTTAATTCATCATCTATTTCTTATATTCTGTTATATGTTGATGGCGGTTTTATATTTTGTGTACATTTTAAATGTAGATGAATTAAACAGAACAGAAGAAATTAAGCAGACAACACATTGTTTCAAATTTGTTACCATCTTTAGACCATTTCTATTTATGTAGGAAGGTAGGTAGAGTGGTGGTCCGCGCTGTCTTAGCGAGGGTCTCAAATAGCACATGAGTGCGCCGTTTTGTAACAACAATTGAATAAAAGATAATTGGATTAATTATACCCAACCTGTGACATATAGATACGATATCATATCGGTGATGCCGCACTCCGAAAGCGACCTCAAGTCGGAAAAGAAGGGATTACTCAATTTATGGAGTCGAAAGCCTGCCAGGGCCGGACATTTGCAAAGATAATGAATGATCTTATTCACATCCAACCAGCTCGTTCAAAAGCTATTATAAGGGATTCCCAGCCTTGGCTACCGGCCAATGACCCGTTATTACGGCAACCACTCTTGAAACATTCCTCCGTGATCTGGATATGATCTTGATAGATTTGCCTATGTTGAAAGAAGGCTATATCGCCCTCGACGTGAGACAATTGGTCAATTTAAACCTCATTAACAGTGCTCTGGTGGAGAAGAAAGTCAGAACACTATCTCTGACAGAGCTCAAAGGTCAACAGACTCTCTCTTAGTGTACTCCACGTCCTCCACTGTGACGACTTTCTTTGCCACTAAATCCGCCATATCATCTCCTGTCAATGTCGCTATGCCCTGGCACACACACTAGGGCCAGTTCTATGCTTATCAAAGCTAGTTAGTCTTGGCACTGTCTGACAAGTTTAAAATTGTTGCTTGTCGCAAGCATGGGTTTCTGGTTAATTCACGCTTTATCTGTAATATTCTTTTATATTCCGATGACAGTTTTATATCTTGTGTACTTTTTAACACAAATATATGTTAAACAAACAACACAAGTGTAAATTTCTGGTTAATTCATCATCTATATGTAATATTCTGTTATATGTTTATGACAGTTTTATATTTTATTTATACTTTTTTAATGCAGATGAATGTTAAACAGGCAACAGATTGTTTCATGTTTGTTACCATCTTTACACATATTTCTGAAATCCATTTTATTTACAGATGGAATACATATTAATTACAACAACACAACAGAAGCGGTGGAAAAGTTGCGTATAATATATATATGCTGACACAAAGTAGACACAAAGTAGACGCAATATGGTAACATACTGAGGGTTTATTGATCGCTTTGTATTTTGTTGTAATTACGGAGCCGAATTTATTTTACATAATAATTATAAGCCTGGTTTGCATGACAATTTCGTAATACCTTAATAAGCTCTTAAGGAGATACCAATTTCGCAGAAAGATGCGTCCTGTGTCCAAAACAAAAGCATCCAACCAGATTATTTTTGTCTTTCCGTCATCGTGATATCAGCTAAGCTGTGGTATTTGCGCTTCCAATAACATTCATAATACACGCCAAATGCACCCGCTAAACCTTCCGCCCAATTTCGTGATCGGATTAGAGGTGAAATGGATCGCGGACTGGCAATCGGTTGCTGGCTGGCTGCCTAGCGACTGTGATCAATCACATTTCACTGCGGCGGCAGGGTGCACTTATTAACTTGCTTGCACGCAGAAGAATCTATAGATCGATGTGCAACCAAAGAAATTAATGTCATTACAACAACAACAACAACAACAACAACAATTGGCTGCAAAAATCTGAATTTAAAAAACCAACAAAATCGAACAAAACGCCAGAAGGATTAAAAATCGCTTCGCTTGCTCGCGGTTCGGTCATCGACGCTTGGAATGCGTTTTTCGATGTGCAATGAAGATTTTGACATTGTGCGGTCGCGCGATGAATCTCCACTGATTAGAGTCACCGATAATGTTTGATGTATTCCTTTTTTGGCCATTTTGTACAAGAATCTTTTTTGCGGGTTCAGTGAGTGCTGATGTGTGCGTGAGATTTGTTCACAAAGGAGGAAAATAATCGGTTGAGGATGAATTTCTCTTCTGGACTTGTTATCTTCATCGTGGTCACACACACACACACATTTGGACATAATTTAGGGAGAGTACGCTAGAGATGATCGTACATTCGGCAGCAACAAGCGATCAGTTGTTATGATTGGAACGCGAACGAACATATGACATGGTAATTCTTGTAAACGATCGGGCATGATCAGTCCTAAGAGCGGCTCAAGTTTCCCTTTCTCTCTCTTCTTCATATCTCTATCTATCTCTTTTTCCCTATTGCTTGATGTTCCGCAATGCAGACATGACGCTAAGCTGGAAAATTGGCAGATGAATGTAAATTGGTTATTCAGTTTGGTGCTCTTGCCATGGATCATGTGAAAAAGGACAATATCAGATGTCGACAACGAATGATATGTGACCTGCGCATCAATAGGGCGAAGGTGTGCTCTTATTGTCTGGATTGGCTTTGGAAGTACGCTATTCGGCTGGTAGAAGGATTAGCCGGATATTAAAGAGATTTCGTACATATAGTGGATGGGAAGGACAACAAGGGAATTGCGAAGATTGAAGTTCGGCTTTTAACCTGAAAGGAAAAACAAATTAACTTTATGTTGATTTTAGGGATACCATTACTCCAACTATATTCAAATTGCCCAATGTGTCTAGGTGATGCTTTCTGCTCTCAACAACCTCTACATATTTTATAGACTATCTTCTGAAGTGTTCTTAGAACCTGTAACTCTCACAAAAAATACAAGAGAAATAGTTGGAAAGAGAACGAGAGAGAAAAATTAAACAAAACTGATATCATAACCCGTTGTTTCCACATCAAGTAACAGTAATGCCAGAATATAATAATTTGTTTCTTTGGGTACAATTATGGAGTATTCGCTACAGCAAAAATAAACGAATTTAGAACATATTCATTTTATTTATTATATTATATTAATATATATTTCTTTTATGTTCTCAATAATAGAACAAATACCAGATTATCAGATTAGATTTATTGTCATTTGAAGATAAAGTTGACCTATTACTGCTACTTATGCTTGTTGAACCTGGTGGTCAATTTAATTACAGTTATACTCTTAAAGGACAAGCTACGTTGTTTGTAAATAAGTAAGTCGTAAGCCTGCTATCCATTAAATAATTAAGAATTTAAGTTTTAAGATCAGCTTAAAAGTTTTACTTGTAATTCGGGTCACATCATAACAAAAGTATATTTCTGTTTTATTTTTTAAAAAGCCCTGCCAAATGTCTACACTACTGCCTATAAAAATTCTGTTATTTCCATAGTTTTGACTAACCTAGGTACGCAATCGAAATTTTAAACCCTACGATGCCTTGGTCGGCGGCGCTTCATGTCGACCTAGGTTGCGGTTGGCCAATCACCACTCAACTGAATTAATTGATTCTGGAAACTCATACAAGCCTCGGATACATATCGAATTTATCAACAATGACCATTGGACCACGGAAAAGGACACGTTTTGGAACTTGGAACATTCACACGCTCTTCAAACCAACAACGCTTGCACAATTAACAAAAGAATTTCGTAAATACCATCTAGACATTCTTGATCTCTTAGTGAGTTAAGATGACCTGGAGTAGGGGAAAAACGAACATCTACCGGAGGTTTCTAATTTTTTCGGGTAAAGCTGCAGAAGAACACCATGCGTATGAAGTAGGATTTCTACTCTCTAAAGTCGCGAGAAGATCGTTACAAGACTGGCAAGCAATATCCTATTGAATTAATATTGCAAGATTTCAATCTGCTGTTTGACAGGTCGTATTTGTTACGCACCAACGGAACAACGGAACGGACTATGCCGATGATATCTGTCTCCCATCACAATCGCTAGGTAAGATGGAGCGAACATTAAACTCACTAGAATTCCACGCGAACAAAGTGGGTTTAAAAATTAACGTTTCAAAAACAAAACTACTTCGCGTTAACGTTAGTGGATCATGTGCTCTCTCGATTGACGGACACCAGATAGAGGAAGTCGATAAGTTTTGTTACTTGGGCAGCTGGATGTCCAAAAATTGTGGTGCTGACTCGGATGTGTGCTCACATGCAAACAAAGCGCGACACTCCTATAGTATGCTAAATAATATCTTGAACTCCTCTCAAATCTCCCAGAATCTGAAGCTAACGATCTTCAGATCTAAGCTTCTCTAAGTACTCTTGTATGGCTGCAAAACGTGGAAAGTCACAGAGTCAATTGCGACGCGCCTCCAAGTCTTCTTAACAAGTGCTTAAGGCGGATACTGAGAATAAGATGGCCGGACATTATCCCCAATCAAGACTTATGGAGAGCGTTACTCTCCAGGAGCAGGAAGCAATCGCGATCAACATCAGACGACGAAACTGGAACTGGAACTGGCCAGACTTTGAGAAAGCCAGCGGACGATATTACGAAACTAGCGCTGGACTGGAAACCATAAGGAAGCCACCGAGTTTGCCGTCCTAGCAAGACATGGAAAAGGACAATAGAGGAGGAAGCAAGATCCCTCTTGAAACCTCAGGCGATAAATCGACTTCGTTTGTAGAAGCCCTATGCCCCCCCGCGGAGTAAAGGAAAGAAAGAAGAAGATGCAACTGACATATCGACGAAATACACGCTTTCTTATGGGAAGAGTCGCATAGGCAAAGCGTATGATAGAAGCGACGCAAAAAGTTGACCAATTTTCCACGTTTCTTTCCGGCAAATGTTTTGACAGTTCTCTCTCACAGCAGTCTGAAGTTTGTTTTTGTTTGCCTGTTTGTTTTGCCGACGACAACGTACTCATTGTGTCACCTCTTTGCGTTGCCTACGGCAACGTCAACGAATACGTCGACGCAACTGACACAACAGATTCTATGGGCTGGGCCCTTTACACCTCACCGTGTAATTTCATCATTGCCACCCTCTCAGTGGAATGTCGTCATTCGCTCAGAGCGGAACTATTAACATTTGACGCATCTTTTGCAACAACAACAAGGAAACAATGTACGGCGCAGTACTTCGTTCCTATGTTGTCGTCCTTTATTGATTTATTGATAAAATTACTCTCAGGCATTGTAATTTCGCTGGGAACAACAACCGGGATGACATGTGGCACACACACACACAATTTGGAAAGTTCTCCAATCTGAGGTAAACCAAACGAGACGATCAGACGATCGCGCCATAACAAAGATGATATATGCCCAAGCCTAACATTACCATAATGACAATGTACAACATTGCACAAGAGTGCGGCGGCGGAATGCCGTTCTCTCTTCACATAAATGTATGCACGCATGCGCACGCACCAAAATACAACACACCGACAGCCAGCGCAGCAGCACCACTGAGCGTCCGATTTATTGCCGCAATTATGAAATCTAAACGATGAATTTGTGTTCCGCTGTGCCTGATATTGGCTGAGATGTGGTGTTGGAAGATAAATTGTCCTTGCGGCCACAAAACGTGTCCCCATACCACTCGTTCGTCGTCGTCCTCGTTCATCGAAGAAAGCAGAACGGCGACATTTCTCGTCCGCTTCACGATGATTCACAGTTTGACGGAAACTCGTTCACTTCCGGATTTGTGCGCATACGATGAGACATTCAGCTTGGCGTTCTTCTCTCGTTGTGAGGAAGTGAGGAATTCTTTGTCGCCTATAAGTTATAGCCATTGATGGAGAGTTGTAGATTGGGGCCAAAAGACGGATGGCCTGCTGGGGCGATGCTCTGTGTACGTGACGTACATAATATGCGGCGATTTATTTTCGTGTAAACATTTCTGCAGAAATAATGTTGTAGAAAACGCCGCACGCGTACTATTTATTATCCTTGAAGGACTTGTGTGCTGGAGAGAACGAGTTTGAGAATGTGGATGGGCATGATTCCACTTTGCCATCGAAGATCACTATGCAGGATGAGTTGTTTTTTCCATCTGCCTCTTTTAGTTAGAACCTAAATTAGAACGTCATTATATTTTGCATTCAATTTGACACACTTCTCTTGACTTTAGCTAATATCGAACTCAATGACTTAAGTATTTCCTATAATTTCTAATCCTTCATTGTAATCCACGGGTACCTGGTATTAGGTTTGCACTTAGGACTCAAAAAATAACAGTGGTGATAGTATGCAGCCTTGACAAATCCCATTTTGAGTAGCGAAGTCTCCCACTCTTCGCCACACTTCACTTTCCATCTCTTCCAAAATGATATAATGGTAAATAAATTGACCTTCCTTACTTTTGTCTTCGGCACAGAGTAAAAATACATTTCTGTATTTATTGTTGCAGATGTCTAGGACTGTGTTTAAGTCATTAACTTTTGTGTTTTTTTGTCTCCGGATTTTTATCATTCTTTGAATAATCAGAATGAATAACGAGGAAATTTAAAAGAGAACACAATACACACCTAACTTGACTCCAGATATATGATATTGACAGGTATTTCTAGCATTGGTTTGGATTCCATTTGACATGCACGAGTAAGTCTAATGATATTTCGGAATTCCAGAAACCAATCCAAAACGAAGCAGCAATACCATTGACTTATAACTCTGAAGTGAATGACAACAACCCGACCAGGGTTGTCCGGGTATCTCTACACAGGGATGTTTTGCTGTTATTTATGGGAGGAGGGTATGTATCAAAACCCTATTAACCTTACTTGAGACTGCTGCAGAGACTGTATCATAGTGTATACTCTTTGAGAATGAACAGACAGCGATGGGATTCCAGGTGGCCGGTATGACTGGGTTTATGCAGTCTCTGTTCGTCATGAAGTCTTGACGTATGCAACGTGGAGGCATCTCTCTAACAGTGATGGAATTGGATGTGCAGGGTTGTAACAGGCTAGCAAGAACTGTTTGGACAAGAGCTCACTATGTTGCCTGGCGGACAGCATAGACGTTTCGTTATGAAGATGATCGGGGTTAGTTATGGAGTGGCACCCAGTTGCGATGCGAAGGGCTGTATTTTGCTTAGACTGGATATTGTTCCATTGTGTGTCACTTAAAAACATCCAGATGGGTTAGCGTAATTAATAATTGAATGGCCAATAGCTTTCTACGTCGTAACGAGGACTTCTTTTACCTTACTGTAAACTGACTGACTGGTTCCGGGTAGGGCTTTTAGAATCCTGTTACGACTGCTCACTTTACTGCAAATATTTTTTGCGTGTTTACATAAGGTGAGGAGGTTGTCGAATATGGCTCCTTATATTTTCGGGGTATAAACTGTAGGGACAGTTGCATTGTTGATGCGAATGTCAAGTGATAGCCTGACTTCAGGCAGCAGATGATTTTTAAGCGGCGACGTGGAGTTTTCTGTTTTTAATGAATTCAGAGAGCTCTGTCAGATCGAAGTTTATCCTTTTTGTAACCTCGCTTATATCTGCACCGGAGGCAGCAACAGAGCAATCATCGGCGTAAGTGATCAATTTAACGCCGGCGGGGGGGATTAGGGAGCATCGAGTTATAGAGAATAAATAAGATGGGAGAGAGAACCCGTCCTTGTGGGACTCCCATCTTAAGATTCCGATGCTTTAGCAGGAATCTGAATCTGAATTCCACATATGCGCGCCTGCCATTTATATATGCTGACAGAAACCTTTTAGTAAAGTCAGGGAGAGTGGAACTCAGTATATCCTGTAGTAGGATGGAGTGGTCAACCGTGTCGAAAACCTTGAACAACGGCATCAGAACGCCAGTCCGGACGAAGAAGGTTTAGACCGTCCGCAATATGAGTCGTCAGCTCCGTTGAGGCAGTTGTAGCGCTGCGATGTTTTCTAAAGCCATGTTGGTATGTATCGAGACACAAATGTTGATAAAGCCTGGTGTTGAGGAGGGTCTCTAAAGGGTCTAGAGGGTCCCATCCGGTCCTAATGTCTTAGAAGGTAAAGTCTTCTTTATTGTGTCTTGCACCTCTAGGGCGGTGAAGGTAGGATTGTTTGTGTCGCGATTTAACGCCTTTGACTTTTCGTGAGCTAGCCATGAGCCATAAGCCATGAGATTGAGTTTTCCCAGAAAGATGTTTGAACTTGGACGAGAGCTTTTAGGATCCCAGCGTTAAATTCTCGCGACGATCCAGCCACTAGGATGTCTTTAGTAAGCTGATCTCTAGCAGTTAGTTGGTCGCATCGCTCTACAAGCCCATGGGAATGTTTTTATTTGTTATTTTTGTTTTTTTGGAGGATGTTGGAAATTTTTTATAAGATTTCCCATGTCCACCTTTAGCATTAACATCGGATTCTGTCAGATGTTTACTGACTAAGACCAACCCCCATTCTGCTGGCCAGTTTACTCCCTGCGGTACCACCAATTAAGGTATTCCTTCACAGGGCAGGTTTACTTCCTCCTTAGAATAAAAAATCCCTCTCTTTCTTGAAGCCTGTTCATCTCGCTGAAGTTGCAGAATCTATTACCTGGATAATCACGTTCCAGGCTTCGTCGGTTCTCACCATTGCTTGAATGAGGCCAACCGGAGTGACTCACTGCCCAAGTAGCTGTTCCAGCAAGCGCCTACTGTCATTAAACCTCGCGCACTCTTGCAGTACGTGATCTACGTTCTCAACACTACTCTTGCAGTGAAGACAGAATGGCTCGTACGCGTGCTTGTATTTGTGGAGAGGTTACAGAGGTTACACTTGTACGTAGAGGACGATTGCAGACCGAAAAGTTCCAGGTTCTGGGATCTGAATTCGACTCGATGTCGGCTCTGATTAGTCGTACACAGAGTATGCTTGCCGGGAGGCCCACTCTAAAGGCAAAAAAAAGGCATAAGTGTAGATGAAATTGAAGAAGGTGAATCAAAATAATCCAATTTCAGACCTGTTGCTGAATTTACGATCTATGGCCCAATGTTTGGATAAGCTTTGTGTTGCAGGAGGCGCATTCCGCAAAAACTGATCGCTATTATCAAGGCCAGCTTTTGGATTCTGTATGGTTGATTTCGAAATCAAAAATAGTGTGCAGCAAGGCTGTATAATTTCACCTTTCCTATTTCTGTTGGTCATCGGAGATGTTCATAGTACTGGTCTAACGATAAACAACAGCGCTATACAATTATCGTTGACATCAAATCTTGAACACCGGGACTATACTACCGAAATCTGTTTGATTTCACATTAATAATAGAATTGCATGGAATGGTGAACAAACTAGAAGTGAAAGCAAACAAGGCAAGATTAGGGATAAATGCGGTCAAAATTTATCAGTTCAATTAAACATTCCATGACAGCAGGACGAAAACTTTGATAATTTTCTTTGTCTGTCTGTATCTGCCGATGATGGTACCTATGCAGGATCGAGAAAATAAAAATGGAATGTTTGGACAACCGAGCGCCTGCTTTGTTTGGGCTACTCTTTGACTGCAAGTGGTCGCTTTCAGCTCGTTTTTATCGACCAGATCAAGTCAAATGCTTTCAAAAATCAAAAATTTCAAAAAACCAAACAAATTCAAAATTGCATTCAGATTCACATCCAGTGTGCAATTGTTGCGATTGCGCGATCTTTCAGAACCTGTGCACCGCACAGCCCATCAGTTAACAATGAATATCCTTAACTTGAAAATATTAAAAAAGAAAATCCATGGCGATCGGGTAGTAGCGTTAACGAGAGCAGAAAAACAAACACGGTAACATCATTGAAACGGTATCATCATCATCTGCCAAAGGAACTCTGTATCGATCAGTTTCTTCTATTGAATGTGTCGGTGACGTGAAAATGCGAATGCAACGTCCGCCAACAAGAAGTTATACATTCGAACTTCATGCCAACTATTGGGTGATTCCTGTAGCTTTCAGCTTCCATTGTGGCTATATGCAGACTGGCCCCCAAGGAATTTCTCCCAGTACTGGGGGCATACCATCGAGCAAACTAAATCGATTCGAAATATTAATCGGACAGTTAAATATGTTGCGCAGCTCGAACGTTCGATTGGAAGCGATTAATTCAGAGCGGGAAGCTCCAGTGACCTCAGTGCGTAGCGCGTTATAAAGTCGTTTTGTCCATGGTGCGTTCGCGATTCCCAAACGCATGATCTTACCTTGCACAAAGTACATCCGATTATTGTCGGTTCTAGTAGGAATTTTGTTTTGTGTCTGTTTGGAGCTTCCAAGATCGGTTGTTTGCGCACCATCAGGCTATACAGATTTTTTTTTTGTTTGTTTTTTTGCCAACGAACTTTAACTTTCCTTTGGTGTGAGAACTGATTTGTGTGATTCGAAAATAAATGGCAGTTGGATTGGCAGTGGGATTAGCAGTGGAAAATGTGGTCAAAATTTGTACTAAGGCCAGAAAAGTCAACACGCGTCCACTAAATATCGGACTTATGGCGCGCTATTATTTGCGGAACTAAAATGACCAATCGTGATCGTAATTTCTGACTTATTCTACCATTTTTTGGAGTATTTTGCATTTATTTAGTGTCGTTTGCTGCACTTACGCGACGATTCCATACATTATGCTTCGCTGTGATTCATTGAGACTGGAGCTGGTGCAGCATTATAGTCCGACTGATCTTGAGGCTCTGTTAATTTGTTGTGTCATTTGATTCGCTTGATATTAATCGCCGTTGTAGAAAGTAACCACCAAAGTGAGAACCTTTCCACAGATATAAATGGAAATTTCAAATAACCGCAAACCAATAGATTTCGGCGCAGGGACATAAGTCCCAAAAGAATATAACAGGACTTATGTCCCACTTATTTGTACATATACATTCTATATATGTTCACTCCAAAACTGGACTCAAATCGGGACCAGTGGAGAGATTTTTTCGGGAGGCCAGTACCGGACCCCGCTTGTAGATCCAAATATGATGATAATAGAAATGCTAAACCTCGTCTTTTATTTGCTATGGTAAGTGTTTCATATGTTGTTCACCGTGGCAAGCTACTTCTAACTTTCGTCGTCCTTGATATTAGGCTTTCTATATTAGTCACGAACTCGCGAATTGGGCGATTTCCTTGGTGGGTAGGACTTAATTGATTTTCTTTGGGTCCACATTTTTCTGTTAAGCATTTTTTTTAAGATGTGCGAAATCTTCTGGTTGTTGACTTCTCAATTCGGTAAGTGCCCACCTTGGATTTTCCATTTCGACAAAAACTTGATAAGCTTTCTCTAATTTGTTCCAGACTTTTACCCTCCTCCTCAGATGTAAGGGTTGGCAATTTTCGGGCCAAACTAAAACTAAACGCTTCCGTCATTTTGTTTCTATTTCTTGTCGTTGAGTTTTCGTTTAAAATAAGTTTTGTGTCTTCCGTTGTGTTCCCTTCTCTTAAAAATAATAATAATATTCAGCGCGTCAGACGCGTCTCGTTACCATTTGTGGTTAGCATGTCTATTTTTCCACGCAAATGGAGAGGAACGACCTACAATCTAATGCTGGATCCGAACGGCGAATTGAGAAGCTTTTCGTGACAAGTTATTACTCTCGGACGTTTGCCAGACTTTCGCGAGAGGTGGGACACCGTGAAAAATACTTTTGGTGTTACTGCCATTCGAACCACAAACCTTCTGCTCAGAAGTGCATACTTTTATCCAATGAATCACGGCCGGCGCCCACCCTTGTCGTATACTTCTTTTATCTCTTTTATTATATCTTTTGCTTCCGTCTTGTATTTGTGTAACTTTTCGTATATTAATGTTAAAATTATTATTATTATTACTACTATTGTAGCTTACAGGGGGATGGACTGGCCTGCGTCCTCTTCAACCTGGCGTTGGAGAAAGTGATCCGAGACTCTGACGTAACGGCGAGAGGAAGAATCCTCTATAAGTCCATTGTGATACTGGTTTACGCAGACGACATTGACACCGTTGGTAGAAACCAAAGATCTGTACAGGAAGCTTTCATCCAGATAGAGCAGGCGGCACGAAATCTGGGGCTGCACATAAATGAGAGCAAAACAAAGTACATGGTGGCCACGTCTGCGAGTAGAAGATCCCACATTGGTCCCTCAATTCAAATAGTGGATCGCGAATTTGAAGGAGTGCAATCCTTTAACTATCTCGGGTCAACTATAGCAGCCGATAACAGCATGGAACCAGAAATACGCGCACGGTTGCTTAAAGCCAACAAAGCCTACTCTAGTCTGTCAAGACTCTTCAAATCCAGAAATTTAACCATAACATCCAAGCTTCTGGTATATAAGACAATACTTACATATGGATCCGAGTCTTGGGTGCTTAGCAAAAAGTATTCTGACCTCTTAGCCGCGTTCGAGAGAAAAGTCTTACGGAAAATTGTTGTCCTCGTATGTGAAGAAGGAGCCTCGGACATATAAAGGTAATGACACCATCAATCATGGAATAGATAAAAGTACAATAGTCATCATCATATTTGGCTCTACAACCGGGGTCCAATCCTGGCCTCCCGCAAAAAGTCTCTCCACCGGTCCCGATTTCGAGCCGATGTCATCCAATTCGGTATCCCTAAACTCTGGGCGTCCTGGTCTACGCTTTTTAGATTAGAAGCCCTTAAATGATTTGTTTAGTCTTTTTTTCATACAAGTATATTCTGATCGATTTTCGACCATACTTCGACTCTTGAACTCATTTTATATATATTCCGATTTTCCATGGTATGCTCGATCAGCATCGGGTATGGTTGCTTGCTTGCTTTTCATTCTTAGTCGACATATCTGTTGTCACCAGCAAACGATCGCTGATCGTATCCTGATTATGCTATTGTTTTTTTTTTTTTTTTGTACTTTTACTTTCATGCACCGAGTGTGCAAGGAATTCGAGGAATTCGACATCCTAAGTGGGGTACGACAAGGTTGCATTCTATCGCCGATTCTTTTTTTTGTTGGTGATTAGCGATGTACTTCGCGCAGCTTTATCTACTGGTAACGGAGAAATTGGTTGGACTCTTACAATTCAACTCAAACATCTGAACTACGCTGACGACGTTTGTTTACTCTCACATAGAATTATGGAGCTGCCCCAAATGACTACAAATGTGGAGAGGGAGGCAAATGTTGCGGGTTTGAAGATTAATACTATGCCAAAACCAAAATCATCAACCTCGGCATTAACTAAGTAACTAAAGTTAACATTGCTGGACAGCCGGTAGAGAGTAGAGAGTTTCCAATACCTTGGGGGTATTGTCTTGACCGAAGGTGGAACCGAACAGGACATTGTCAACCGAATCGGCAAAGCAAAATCAGTGTTTGGAATGATGTCCATGATATGGCGAAGCAATGCGATCAGCTTAAACACCAAGCTGCGACTGTTCCGCTCAAATGTTGAATATGTGTTGTCGTATAGGTGCAGCACTTGGAAGGTGACCGCTACTATCACAAAAACGTGGTACCTGCAAACAAACGTTCTAAGGGTTCTCTGGCCTACCCGTATCTCTAACGAACGTCTTAGTGCTATCAGAGTAATATGATTCCTTTTTTTTACACAGATTTCTTAATCGGGTTTTTGTGGAATGCAAGGCAATAGATGGGAACGGCAACAGTCAAAACGCGAAGAAGGTCGCAAATAAATATTTGCTTTTCGGCAATTAGTTAAGTAGTCGCTGGTGCGATCCGTTCAAACAGCCTCAAATTCGCCAACAAATTCATGCACTCCTGGTGCAGAATACAAAAATACTCCTTAGGTTGATGACAAAAGGTAAAACTTCAAGACCTCCAATTTATTAAAAGAGAGAATGAATTTTTAGCTAGAGGTGATGATGACAATAATGGTGAGAACTGGAGTGTGTTATAGTAGCACTGCTACTAATAGGGATCTATTGCACTTCCCCCTGACTTGTGCTTTGTGGACAGGGTAATCCGGTCCATACAGCTCTCTAAAGAACTTTATGATATGGAGTTGATTCAGAATATGTCACGCAGACTCCGATATTGCGTGGGTTTCTATATGGTCCTTTCTTTGTCTGATCGTAACTCCGCCATAGCCGGTCACAAGCCCGTGTTGAGAAAGGAGGAGCATCGATAATCAACCATGGGTCATCTGTGCCGGATGATTTACACACCATGATGGGACCCCAGTCAGGGTTACGACACCGTTATGAGCATCAATTTGCATCCTAACCCTATATATGGTAGTGTGCGGGGCTTTACCACGGAAAAATATAAAAGGCCGCGGGTACTTACTCGTATGCTCATAATTGGGCACTGTCTTCTTACTGTAGCGGCCTAGAATGGGCTACTGGTACTTAAAGAGAGAGATTTCATTGGGTGGACTCTCCGTATTAGTGGCTTGTTCTTACACCGTTTTACCGCTGGAGTGCCTGGAATATATATTCTAGGTTGCCTCGGCGAGGAGTTGCGCATCAGAAAACCGGTTGCCGTCTTTGCCTTTAAGTCGGCATGGGTGTAAGATAGCCTCAGCTCTTACCAGTGAGTTATTACCGGTGCATCTATTGATGACCGTCAATTTTCGTACAATTCGTGTCCAAAAAGGACCGTTGGGTTTTGCACTTTTGCATGTACCCACGTTAATCCAATATACAGTTTTCAGTCGGATCGTAACTTTGCATTCGTTGAGAAAATGCCACGAGATCTCCTCCGTCTCTCCACACAGCCTGCAGCTGCCATTCTTTTCTTATTTTCCTTAGGGTTCCTTTCAGTCTACAATATTCTGTAATTATTTTTGCTTTACTTCTACTTAGTCCCAATATCAAGCAAGACCTCTTTGGGTTATAACTTCCCAATATTTATTTTGCTTGCCGTAAGTCTGCTATTTCTATTCTGCGCATCTCTTTTCGCATTATGCGATAACCTATGGCCCAAAATGGCTCTGGACCTGCCGAGTATATGTCCCTTTGTTCGCGAGCCTATCCGCTGCTTCATTGCCTTCTATGTCGGTGTGTCCTGGACGGCTACACGTAATACTTGCGTTGAAAAATGTCTCTTTAAGGCCTCATTGCCTTTGGCAATGAAGCAACAAAGTATCTAAGAGACTTAATTATTCCTTGATTCGCAATTAACTTTCACCGTTAGCTTACAGCTAATTGGTATTTGGCTAAGCTTATGATCTCAGCCATAACTTTGATGTTAACGAACAAAGTTACCACTTCCTTTTGACCTTAAATACAGCGAAAATGTATCTGTTTGTTGTTGTTGGTGTTTACTTCAATTTATCTGCTGACGAATTAATAAAAAATGCCGAGTGAAAATATAGAAAGCGCAGTCATAAAAAATCGCATATCTAAGATCCCCGGACGAGATTAACCACACGAGCGACAACATAATTGGCTTAAACTATGCTCTCGGTGCGGACAGGGCGGACAGCAATGAATGTCATCGTAGTAGTAGTCTGGTGCGACAACTCGGCGTTGTCTGACTGTCCCGTCTGCCATATGAGCAGCAGTGCGGTGCATTTTTCCGACATTCAGTTAATTGTGGGAAAATAATTATTAAAATTATTATAATACAAAAAAAAGAGGAGGAAAACACGCTGGCAGGCAACGACGACTGAGCAAACTCACCAGCACACTCATTCCAACTTAATTGCGTTCTTTGTTGTGCTAATTATTTGCAGCCGCTGTTGTTGCATTCTAATTAACATTTCCAAGAAGCCAGAAGCCAACATCGGTTTTAGTTGGGGCTGCAAAGTGAAATATTTGAATGCAGACAGAGGCACTGGCGTCAACTGTGCGTCGTCTCTATGCAACAAAAACGCTTACACACGAATGCTCAGAATTCCATCAGTAGTAGTGGCAGTGGGGTCGTCTCTAGAGATGGTGGTGGCTAATAAAATGTTGAAAATCGTTATCTCATGTAATGGCGAGACGACGAGACGATGATGCCACCATCCGACCAGCTACGAGTATGATGTTTTTGTGTCGTCCTGGACACCAAAAAAAAAAAAAACTTTAAATCTTCTCTACCGCTTAGCAGTTAAACTGTCTAACACTGAAAGTCTATAAATTTTGCCAAATCTTCTACAAAGAAGCTTCGCTTGTGATTTATGGCCCCAACACTTAGCGCTAGAAAACCAAACTCTGTCGGCGTTGCGGGGCATAAATTTCAACTTTAATGTACGGTCTTGGGCAGTTTATGTTCTCTCCATTATCGCAGCAGCGCGGCTATTTGAATTTTATTGATTCACAATTTATGCAAAATGGAATCGAAACGACACCTTGAGGTGTTTTTTGACAAATTGGCTGTAAGTTGAGATAGACTGAGACGGCCCCGTGTTGGTATTTAACGATTTTTGTCAACACAATACGCTATTAACTGATAACAAAATACATCTTAAGCAATCGTTATGCTGATCTATTCGATCTTGAGAACGCTCTTTTACAAATCAGACAGATCCTGTAAGAGATAGATATCATTCTTGATCTTGTTGATCGGGTTAATGAGCCTCTTCTGGAAGCTCGCTTTGCAGTATTAGGCTTTACGTCGTTGCTCATTATTAATAAATTTTTTTATAATTTATACACTCTCAAGGGATTTGCACTCTTATAATAATAGGCACAGCGTGGGACTTGGGGAATGACGTCTATGCACATGCGTCCTAAATGCCGATCGCAGAAAAAATTACTATTACGGCTATATACTGTCCTCCGCGATACAATATAACAGAAGATCAGTTCAATTCTTCAAAACACTTGGAAAATGATATCTAACAGCAGGCGACTACATCGAAAAACATAATTATTGGGGATCAAGGCTAATAGCCCAAAGAGCAATAGGCTCTGTAACCTAGTATCCAACTCAGGATTCGATACCATTTTTTCTGATAATCCAACTTACTCGCCTGCAGATCGACAAAAAATTCCAGACCTGGTGAACTTTGACATTACAAGAAACCTAAATCGAAACAACTTCATTGGAGAATCAAGTCTAGAACTCTCATCTGATCATTCCCCAGTTACAATTACATGGTGAAAGACCCATGCACGCAACTAGATTCCTCAGCAAATTTACTAAACAAAAATACAAACCGGCTTAAAATACAGAAAATATATAAACGCTCGTATTCAACCAAACCTTTCCCGAACATCCAGCACAAAAATTGAGTCAGCAGTCCAAAACTTCAATCAAGCCGCACTTAACGCAACAGCTCCTAGCTTAAGAGTTATTAAAAAAGAGGCTCATAAAAGAAATTGGCAAAAAATTGAGCTCTCCAGTCCTATGAACTAACAAGATGTTCAAACGATCTCCATAACGCTCCAGTCCTATGAACTAACAAGATGTTCAAACGATCTCCATAACGCTTTAAAACTCAAAAAAGAAATGGCTCCGCAAAAAATGTCTATGGCGAGCCACGAAACAGCTTAAAGAACCCGTTCAAGTAGAATCCCCATTTCATATACCTGATTGCAGCTGGGCAAGGGATATCTCAACGAAAGAAAAAGCGTTTGCCCACCACTTAAGTATTTACTCCAAATCAATAATCAAATCCCAAAACTCTTACTAAATCCCTGATATCACGCAATATTTCCCGAATTGCTGGAAGCAATCCGATATCATCGTATTCGCTAAACCGAGAAAAGATCCTACTAAAGGAAACTCATATACCAATCAGTCTCCTACCCTACCTCCATAGAAGATATTCGAGAAGCGTATTCACGACCAACTTATACCATATACATTGACACTTCCAATTTGGCTTCAGGAGAAGGCACAATTCTACTGAACAGGTGCATCGCATAGTTACAAAATTTAAACGAGCCTTCGAAGATAACAATATTGTTCAGATTTGTTTATTGATATTACCCCAGCCATCGATAAGGTATGGCACAAGGTGCTGTTACACAAAATTAGGCTAATTCTTCCTCAAAACACACACGGTATTCTAGAAAGTTACCATTTAGAAGCCGACGTCCCACAACAGAGTATCTTTGGACCGTATTTGTACTTCTGATTTGCCAACTCACCACTTCACACAAACCTCAACTTTTGATCAATAAGTGAAGTCTTGTGGGGACCTTAAGGTGTGGCGTTGAGTGGGGTTTTGAGTCGGGTCTTGAAGAGGGTTTTGAGGCGGTCTAGAGGGCGTGTTGACAAGGTCTTAAAGGGGTCTTAACGGGGTCTTGAAGAAGCTGTAAGGGGGTCCAAAGGGAGTCGTGACGTGGGTCTTGAGGGCGTCCTAAGAGGGTCTTAAGAAGGTCTTGAAAGCGTCTTGATGGTGGTCTTGAGAAGGTTTTATAGCGGTCTTGAGGGAGTTTTGGAAGGTCTTAAGCGGTGTCCTGACGGAGTCTAGGAGGTTATCCTGTAAGTTCTTGAGCTGGTCTCTATGTGGACCTTAAAGGGGTTTTAAGTGGGGTCTTGAGGGGTTTTGAGCCGGTCTTAAGGTAGTCTTGTGGAGGCTCTTCAGGGAGTCCTTGAGGGTATTTTAAGCGGGTCTTTGTGGAATTCAGACCCAAGTATTAGGCTGATTTGCGGGTCTTTTCTTTTATTGTAGCATAACAAGCCCCTAAAAGGTAGAAAACAAAAAAGGTGGTAGATCTAGTTGCTCTTGAACTGTTATAAAATAAATAAAAATTGCTGGAATGCTGTCAATCGAAATATGGAATATATGAGGCTTAAATAAATAAATCACATAAAAGGCGATAAACTATTAGTGGATAGATTTAAATCTTCTTGTAAAAGTCTTCAAGTTAGGATAGCCCCATACGCTAAAGTCATCATTGGTCCATACCAGTGTAGCTTCATCCCAGGAAAATCAACAACTGATCACTTAGGCAGGTGATGAAATAATGTCTGGAGTTTTAAAACTCACTACGCCATCTTTTTATAGACTTTAAAGCCGCCTATGATAGCATATCCAGAGTAGAACTTTATAAAGCCATGAGAGAATTCGGCATTCCAAATAAACTGACAAGACTATGTAGGTTGGCCATGACCAACGTTATACTCGTAAGTCGAGTAAAAATATCCGTATCACTATCAAGACCGTTTAACATCTATGACGGGCTCCGGAGAGGGAATGTGGCCTGCGTCCTGTTCAACCCGGCGTTGGAGAAAGTGATCTGAGACTCTGACGTAACGGCGAAAGGAAAAATCCTCTATAAGTCCATTGTGATACTGGTTTACGCAGACGATATTGACATCGTTGGTAGATAGCCAAGAGCTTACAGGACGCTTTTATCCAGATCGAGCGGGCGGCACGAAATCTGGGAGTGCACATAAATGAGAGCAAAACAAAGTAAATGGTGGCCACGTCTGCGAGTAGAAGATCCAACGTTGGTCCCTCAATTCAAATAGTGGATCGCGAATTTGAAGGAGTGCAATCCTTTAACTATCTCGGGTCAACTATAGCAGCCGATAACAGCATGGAACCAGAAATACGCGCACGGTTGCTTAAAGCCAACAAAGCCTACTCTAGTCTGTCAAGACTCTTCAAATCCAGAAATTTAACCATAACATCCAAGCTTCTGGTATATAAGACAATACTTACATATGGATCCGAGTCTTGGGTGCTTAGCAAAAATCATTCTGACCTCTTAGCCGCGTTCGAGAGAAAAGTCTTACGGCAGAATTGTTGTCCCTGTATGTTAGGAAGGATAATTCCGGAGACTCTATAATGATAAGATCTACGAGCGTTACCGCGATGTCGACATCGGGAAAAGAGTTAACCTCGGTAGGGTTCGGTGGGCAGGACACCTAGCTCGCATGAGCGAAGATGATCTTTCTTGGAAAGTTTATGAACATGACAGCGAAGCTGGCCAAATCTACTCTTGGAATGATGGATCAAATCGGCTCGAAATTGGTACCGGTGGAGAGATTTTTTGCGGGAGGCCAGGACCGGACTCCGGTTTTAGAGCCAAATATGATGAGGATGATGTAGCTCGTTCTGCAGACGAGTCTACAAGTTTTAGTTTTATTCTACACTGTAGAATATCCCCACCTGGAGATTTTTTGGTATTGCAACACAAACATTGCCTTTCTCATGTTCGCAGTAATGCATTTGCCTGAAACACACAGTGTTGTTTGTTGCTGTATGTGATCTGGCATTCCACTGCATTGTATTATTAACACACATTGTGTTGTTTTTGTGTGCCATCTGTTCTTTTTTCAAATCATATTTCGAGCTGAAATGTTTTCCAACGGTCGTCAGCTAGTCGACGTCATCAGCTGTTCAATTGCATTTCTGAGTTTATTTCCAACGGTCTACTCTTAGTTCGAATCCCTTGTTAGATCTGTCACACGTGAGTATGACAGCTGTACTTTTAACGTATTCGATGATTTCGTCGTTGTGCCATGCAACAAATCCTCCTTCTATTGTTTTTCTGGTCTCCCAAATGTGGTACGAGATTAAATGTATGCATGCGTTGTCCATTGTGTTAGATTTGTTGTTGTAATTTTTGTGCTTCTCGTCCTGTATTTTGGTGGTTGTTTTTTCCAACTTAATGCGATTGGTTGCATTTGCCCGTAGTTGGCAGTCATCGGTCACAAGAGAGATAGAAAAAGAAAATGGCTGATGAGCAAATAATTGAGTGGCTTTTGCTGGCGTCATCAATAATCATCAATGACCACAGTGATGGCTAATATATTTGTCTTTTAGTTAAAAAATCTGTACTTTAAGGAACTTTAAGAAAATTGCATGCCGTTCGTTTTATGTGAACAAAAGTATTTTCTTCCTCATACCTGCTTGCGAAAGAAAAATCAATTGAAGCAAAATGAAGGAGAATATTCATCAAATCGTAAAAATAAGTAGTGGTTTCAAGTGTAACTAATATGGAAATTCCATTCTTTATTATATTAGAGACTTATCACCTACCCAGACCACATGATTTTCCAACGAATTATAATTAACTGTGACACAGTAACTTTTAATGACTTTTTTTTTATATTTTTCGGAAATAAATTTGAATCGATTGAAAGCGACCGCCAGCGGAACCGAAAACCATAAAATTCTATCACCAATTGGAAACACATTGACAAGTTATTCTATATATACCAAACAGATCAAAGTGATCGATCTGAATTTATGTATTCATTAATGATCGTAAAAAAATCAATATTATACCTTACAGGTTAGTGTCTTTATTGTTTAACTTTAATGGGGTTATAAATTTTGTTTAATGAGTTCCGAATAACAGCAGCGACTTCTGGTTAAGCCGCAGGAAAGGGAGAAAGTATGAGCACCGAAGTGTGCGTGTAGTGCGTGAAAATTTATTGCAAAAAATTATTGAAATTTCCAATTGATGTAGTCGCTGCAGTGATAAGTTTCCATTCTAGTCGGAGATTGGTTTTTGCTTCTCCAATGCAAACAAACAACTTCTCAATCAGACAATTTGAAGAACCGGATGGAATCAAGTGGAGGACTAGAAGACGCGAGTAGCGATCTATTTACCGCCGTTGGTTTTACTGACAACATTGTATCCAATCGTTCTCATCGCTTTAATTCGACGCCATTCTATTTGGCGGAAATTGATCACCAAAATAAGTCATAAACACTTGTCTTTTGCTATGCTAATGGGTCTTTTTTTTATTGTAAGTCTGGTTGTGTTACTTGTCGTTCTATGAATACCAAATATTTACATAAGCAAACGAGTAATATTTTCAAAGGTTCAGACTTCGGTGTCCGGTGTGTGTATGGTTTGTGACCTATGAGCCGGCAGGAGATGACTCCCTGTGGCGATGAACTCATTTGCAATGTAAATTTTTCTTCGCCACAGTGACCATTTCAAATGACTTCGAGTTGGTTCTTTGCTGGCGATGCTGCACGAAAGAAAAAAAAAGACAGAGAGTAGAAGACTGGGAAAATGTTTTACGAGCAAATTCACAATTTGTCGGTCATAATTCTCAGATATTTATTAATATTTTATTTATTTGTTGTTGTTAATTTTTTTTTTTTTTACTTAAACACAAATTGGTTTTCTGTCAACCTGACTAACTAGCTGACTTCCTGTGTTTTTTTTTTTTTGAAAATTTTCATAAATTCGTTTGCTTGCCTTTAAGGTTATTGTAATTCGATTAATATGCGAAGGTTAAACAAATGTTGTTAATTATGAATTGATTAATAAGGCAGTGAGACATAAAGGAGGGCGGCAGTTGTTGAAATTATAAGCATCTGAAGATATGTCATAAACAAAAAGCACAGCCTTACATAACAAGGAAAACTTGAAACTCTAGGCAAGCTGAAGCAGTGGATGGAAGCAATAAATGTTATCATAATTTTTGAGTCTACATACTGGGTGTTTTCTATAAGCCAAATAGAACTTTAAATTATAAAAAACTACATCACAATGAATTCAATTTTAATCAAATTGTTTTATTTATTAAAAAGAACGATGTTTGACAATTATATCTAAGAGTTATTTTTAGAATATTAACACCATCGGGCCAATTTTTCAAGCACTGCCGGCTGTTTATGTCAAAAATAACACCAGCACTGTTGGCCCCTGTTATATTCTTACTTTTAGTTCTTCCAAAATTCAATAATTAGAACACGACCTCTTGCATTTGCTTTATTGTCTCGCTATACTAAACTCATCACAAAAACATTACCATACTAATATAATTACGGTACGTATATAAATAACTTCGTCCCATTTGTGACATAAGACTTCTTATCAAAAATACATTCTGTTATCATGAAGAAGAAGAAATTTTCTTTTAACGCAGAACAAGCGTAACCCATAGTTGCTCATAAATCAATGTAAAATGTTTAAACATTGTTTCTGTACGGAATTTTTTTTTATGGCAGAAATTACGTAACCCACTTACGCCACTTCTGCATTATGAAAAATTTTATAAAATGAATCGGCTCCAAACACATACACATTCAGCACCAACATCTTACAGTTAGCTACATCAATTGTAAATAATGCAAAACAACTGTGTCAGTATTTTGCGAGTTTTGTTTCTTGTCTGGTGTAAGCCATAAAATACATAAAATATTTAATTTGTTTGCACTCCAGAGCTTCTACACAATCTCCATATTTGGACCAACGCGACAAGTCAAAGCCTGAATATGAGACCGGTGAACTAAAATTGCAAGAACTCATAAGCAAATTTCCTTCATATGAATCATATTTCACCCGCCATAAGTCCGAAAGAAAATTCTTATCTCCTGAGCTTCATTTCATTTCATTTCAAGCATTTCTAGAACGCACAAGTTGTTCAAGGATTTCCATGCCAGGCCCGTATCAGAGCATGTATTACGAAAGACTTTAAATAATGATTTCAATCTATCATTCCATGCTCTAGAGACACTTCGGTAATTGCATTTGATCTTGATTGGCCGACTCCAGCCATTACAACGAGTATTTCCTATTAAAAAAGACATATTTGGACATACTGTCTGGGTATCCATGACGTGCTAAGGAACAAAGCTTTCATTTACATTTTTGATGAGTCGGTTGGATCAAGAGGTCCCCAAGAAATTGGCAGCTGCTTTTATTAAAAATTTTGTGAGTACCTACTCCAAATTTTTAATTATGTACACCGACCAGTGAAAAATAGAAATAGTCCAAAGTAGAAATATTAAGATGTCCCCTTTATGGCAATATATTTTTTCACATAGTGAATACTTTGGTAACCAAATTGACCATAAATATCCAATGAGAGGCCGGTCTTACTTATCTTGTAACCAAGAATTTGTTCTTATAGAAAAACAAAATAAGTATTTTCAAGATATTTTCTGTCCCATGGATTGGTTTAGGGCTATAGTAGCAGCAACATTGCTGACCTCATCCTGAGAACACCAACGGTTTTCTTTCGTTTTCTCTTAAGGCCGACCCCGGTGACCTCAGACAAGGTATAGCTGAGCGTCATGTACTTTGTTTTACTCTCATTTATGTACAGCCTCATATTTAGATGGAAGCTTCCTGCACAGCTCTTTAGTTTCTACCAACGATTAGGATGTCGTCTGCGTAAGCCACTATCTGAATGGATGTGAATTAAATTCGCTTTTAAGATAATTCAGTGTTTAGACTAAATTACAACTATCCATTTGGCAAGCTGAGAAGCTTGATTTACTATCTTATTATTGATTTGCTGCATTTGTTGTCTAACCATTTTATATTTTGCAAAACTTCGTCATTGTGTCCTTTTCGTGAGTACCCATTTAGCAACTTGCAAAATCCCAAACACTTTACGCAGTATTGCGCATATTCACCCCATTCTACAGAAGTTGGCGAAAAAACATGAAGTGAATCCAACTCGCTGGGTTGATTCCATTCCATTTCAAAATTCAATATTCAATTTCAATATCAATAAACATCGTTATGGTAAAGACTCGGTCCACCATGCTTCTCTCAATCCTGTTAACAAGTTCTTGAGGGGCATATTCATAGGATATTCTTGATTTTTGTTTAATGGATATTTTCAGTGTACAGCTCGAATAAGCCTTCAAGACCTTTTTTAACTTTTCTTTTGCCCGGTCCTGAGGTAAATGCATTAACATATAGAAACATAACCGAGGGTCGAGTAGTAAACAAAGCTTTATAGATTTAATTGAAACTCAACATTGCATGTACCTTCTTAAGGGACACCATCGGTAAAGTGTAAGACTCCATTATTGAATTATTAAATTCGCCAGCTGTGTGCGTATGACCTACATTAACGAAGGCGACACAAAGTAAAATGCAGCAACTACCTCACTGTGCAATGATAGAGTCCTAAAATCATATTTCACATTCGTAACAGGTTTTAGATGGATCTGTCAGTCTGTCACAATCGTTACTGATGGAACGAACTCCTTCCTCATTGACCGACGACTGGCCATGTTCCACTCTAGCGACAATGTTGCACTGGCACAGAAAGACCCATCCAGATCACATAAGCTGTCCGTACAGTGCTGCCTGTCACCAGAATAAACCCTTCATTGCACTTCATCGATTCTTTAGCGCAAGAACCAAGATTACTATCATCGTCGAATGAACGCTGAACCACGGGATGACAACAACTCATAACATTGTTGGCTCGGTGTTATGCTTTGGTACGATTCGAGTCTGTTCGGTTAGCTGTGAGCGTCTGATATGAGCTGCGATATCAAGTTGATATCTCTGTTAGAGGCAACACCCTGATTGAGTTTTTTTCTTCTGTTTATCTGCTGTTGTTGTGTCTTTTTTTTTATTACCTCTCTTCCTTTCTTGCAAAAACAACTGTTGCAGATGGTGATAGCTGCTGATCATATTTGACAAGATGATGTCGCTCTGTAACGATTGTCAGAGAACGTGCACGGCAACTGTGTACTGTGCTGTGCTGTGCTGACTGTGAAGATGATCATCGCGTCGACGGACGATGACAATTCTTTGTGTCATTTAAACGACAATTATGTTCATCTGTTCTCGTTCGCTTAGTGCTGCGACGCAATGGCCAAAACCAACATTCCGTGTTCGTCCGTCCGCTGATTGCCGCGCAGCTATCCCATTACATAATGATTGAATGTTGTTGTTGTTGTTGCTGTCGTTCTTGTTATTGTGTTCATTTATGTTCAGCTCTTGTATAGAATTTCATTGGACAGGGCTTTTGCCATTTGCTCTAGGCCTCTTCGCTCTTTTATATTCGTTTGGAACGCATTCAACTCGTTTGAAGAATTCTGCAAGTTTTTGCGTACAATTGCACCGCGCGTATGTCCGTTGTGTCTCATCGCGTCACGTCTCGTCTTACCGCGCTACTACACACTAACGCGGTTGTTGACGTTATGTTGGCAGCAAACTTGTCATCCGGTTAGCAGTTATTCGAACTAAATTGCAGCGTTTTGTTTTAATGTGGCGACGCTATGTCGACGCGACCGAAATACCTAAGAATGGTGCATGACGAGACGACGGCGACAAACGACAAACAGCAATCAGTATAGAACACATATCAGTGATACATATGAGGCCGTTCTAATCCCAGCAAAGTCAGCGCAGTGTTTTACTTTACGAGTTTGTGTCTTAAGTCTTTTGTTTTGTTGATAGTTTCGGTGCAATTTGAAGCGATTGTTTTAATTCGCTTTTATCGCTGCACCCATAACTAATTTCTTCGCATCAACATTGCCGGCTCAATACCGTTTATGAAATATCTGACATATGCTCATTACGTGCACTTCGACGAATTTCCTCAACGCTAAAATGCGCTAAAAATCGAATGGAATTTTCTGAACGTTTTGATAAAGTTGTGTCATTTACAGTTAGCCCAGTGGGTGGGTTGGTGAAATATAATAATAATAATAATATTCGGCGCGACAGACCATTGCGATCCAAGGCCTAGCTTCTCGCAACCATTTGTGTTGAGGATGTGTATTTTTGCACACAAATGGAAATGCCGGATCCGAACGACGAATTGAGAAGCTTTCCGTGACAAGCTATTGCTCTCGGACGTTTGTCAGACCTTTGTGAGAGGTGGGACACCGTGTTACTGTGATCTGAACCACGAACCTCCTACTCAGATGCCATGCTCTTCTTTTCATGAAGGTCCGTTGTGATACCACAAGAATCTAGGAAAATTCCACGCCCACTCGTTGAACCTACGAAGCGCAAGAGACTATTAATGTCAATGTGGGTTAGATCGATGAGATCGTTGAAAATATGGAGACGCCTGGGCACGTACAAAGTAGTTGGAGAGTGGTTTCCTCCTCCTCCTCATCCATGCAGCTTCGGCTGAAATCTTTGGAAATGACTCCTAGACTTTCTGCATGCTTGCCTATGAGACAGTGTCCGGTTATGATACCTAAAAAGGCACTAATGTGCAGTCTGTTTTGAGAGATCAAACACTTGGAGCGTTTTGGATCTAGCTTGAATGTTGAAATGCTCCGCCATCTCCTCAAGAGACGATCAGCAATTCCGGGCTAGAATGGAAATTTGTGGAGACTGATTCCATGGATTTTAGCGCATCCTGGCTATCCGAGAAAATGTGGATATCCTTAACAGATATGACATTACTCTACCAAGACGAGGCTTTCTTAATAGCCATGATTTCAGCTTGGAAAACACTACAGTGATCAGGAAGACGGAAAGAGAGACTTAGATTGAGTCTTTTTGAAAAGACACCTCCACCAACCCCTTCATTAGTTTTCGACCCTGTCTGTGTAGAAACGACCTTATATAAATGTGACAAGTATGATTGGTGGTTAATACCACGTAAATTATGGGTACTTACAATCTTGAGGCCTGTAACGTAGTTTTCCCAGCCGGGGTAAAGTCAGGGTGACCAGGGTTCAAGTTAATATGGGTCATTACAATAAATTTGTTTAGTGGGACTTTTAATGTAATTCTGTCTTTATTAAATTCCGTAATGTATATATATATTTATAATACAAATAAGATGTCCGCTGCGTAGGCTACACGCTATAGTGTGTAATCCTCGTGAGTCCACGTGAACTTGCTCCCGTGTGCTTTGGCGATGTGTGCGTGAGCTGGGATTCGTGAGCCCGTATATGTGAGCCTGTATGCTTGAGTCGATATGCGTGAGCCTGAAGTGAACTTTGTTATGTGAGCTGGAGCGGATTAGCCTGGCGCGATGCTTGATGACGCCTGGAAGAGCAGGGCGTAAGCTTGGACGAAGTTAGCCATGATGAGTAGGACGTGAACTTGGGTCACGTGAGCCTTGACGTGAGCTTTGACGAGTAGAACGTAAACTTGGGCGACGTGAGCCTTGACAAGTAGGACGTGACTTAGGTGACGTGAGTCTGAGCGCATAAGCCTTGATTGGTGAGCTTGAACGAGATAATTAAACTGATCGATTTACGGCGTCTGGTTACCCATGAGGGGCTAGTAGCGACGCAACAATCTGTCGATCAAACAACCAGCGATGCTACGTCATACGACGACAACGTTGGCAGAGAAAAGTGCAAAGAAATAATAACAGCGAAATAATGATAATATCACACTTTCCAAGGAGTGATCTTGACAACACCCGTGAGACGACTAAGAGAGCGACTGCTTGCGTGCTCGCCTTTTTATACTTTTCTGCGTGACCGCATTCCGACTGACGTGCTGCGTTCTGATTAGCCAGTGCGGTGGTTTGATGCTATTTTCTTCTGACTGTTGGCTGCACTCTCCTGCTACAGGATGCACCCGAATTTAGGAAAAAAGTAGGTGACTTGTTTTGTGTGAACAAAATTCGGCCACAAGAATTTTGTTCCTCACAGGCCATATACCCCAATTTTTGGAAAATATTTTCAAGACTTTATAAAAAATAAAAAAGCTTAAGAGAAAGAATCTCAAGGTTCCTGAATAAATCAAAGCTACAATTTCTGCTTTTAACTGAATTTGGATTTTATTTGATCGTTCATTTATTTATTTATAGAAAAAAATTAAGCTGACTTATCAATAAATGTATTGGTGTACGAGTAAATATGTATGATATTCTAGAGAGCAACATTTTACTATTATAGTTAAATCCAAAACAAACTAAATCCAAGCAGTTATGTGTCAAAGCTACAACAGGAAGTGGTATTTGCTTTAGGTGTTGCACTTGCACAGCACACAAGACTTAAATTGATAAAATACAGTACAATGAAATTTCAATATTACTGTTAAAGAAAATAACATTTAGAAACTTTTCAAAACTAAAAATAAACGTTTAACATTCTTCATGTTTACCAACCAAAACTTAACTTCTTTTAGGAATTTCTAAATTCTCTTATTAATTTAATTTCATTTGGTAAATTATTATACAATATATTATATTAGATTAAGATAGAAATGTCTGCAATTTTGAATGTTTGATTTAGAAATAAAACACATTCCTTTATTTCTGACAGTATAATTAGGATTTTCCTTAACTCCACATCCACATTTCATGAAAATAGGTTTTAAGCCCACAGCACCCCTAGGGTGGATGGTGGAAAGGGGTACCATATGACAAGACCTATATTAGTGTAGTACCCATCTTATCATGTAATATATATTGTCATAAAATTATACAAAATGGAACATGCAACAAGCCTGTGTGTCAGTTTATCTGGGATGCCGAATTCTCTAATCGCTTTATAAAGTTATACTCTGGATATTTGGATTCATAGGCGGTTTTAAAGTCTATAAAAAGAAGTGAGCTTTGATACCGCACACATTATTCCATCACCTGCGTAAGGGTATAAATCTGAATAGTTGTTGTTTTGCCTGGGATGAAGCCACACTGATATGGACCAATTATGACTTCAGCTTATGGGGATATCCTCTCTTGAAGGATAGATGAGAAAATCTTATACGCGTTACTCAACACACTTATACCACGATAACTTCTGCACATTGTTACAACTTCCTTCTTATGTATGGCAGATAGGATGCCTCTTCGCCAGTCTTCTGGCATAGCTTCATCTTCCCATGCTTGTACTATTATTTCATGAATTGCTTGGTGTAATGCGGGATCTCCTGATTTAATTAGCTCCGCTGGGATGCCATCTGATCCCGAGGCCTTATTATTTTTGAGCCAATTTATCGCTCTGGTAAATTCTTCTATGCTTGTTAGCGGCAGCATATTGTGGTCTTCAGTCATGGGTACTGTTGTACTGTTCTAGTTCACGGACAAGATTCTTTTCCCAGGGTGCTTTCTTGTCGGAAAGCACAGCAGTATGAACCATCCTGTGTTCGATGTCAATGGCTTCTTTCTTTCCTTTACTCCGCGGGGGAGCATAGGGCTTCTACAAACGCCCGCCAACGAACTCGATTTAACGCCTGAGGTTTCAAGAGACGCCACTCGGTCCCCTGGGATCTTGCTTCCTCTTCTATTGTCCTTTTCCATGTCTTGCTAGGACGGCCAACTCGACGGCTTCCTTGTAGTTTCCAGCCGAGCGCTAGTTTCGTAATGTCGTCCGCTGGCTTTCTAAAAGGGTGGCCAATCCAGCTCCATTTTCGTCGTCTGATGGTGAGTGCGATTACTTCCTGCTGTGTTACTCTCCGCAAGTCTTGATTGGTGATAATATCCGGCCATCTTATTCTCAGTATCCTCCTTAAGCACTTGTTGACGAAAACTTGGAGGCGCGTTGCAATTGACTCTGTGACTTTCCACGTTTCGCAGCCATACAAGAGTACTGAGAGAACGTTAGCTTACCATTTTTTAAGAGTGTAGAGTAGAGCGTGTAGAACGCTTTAAATACCAAGTTTATTACGGGAAAAACATTGGTCTCTGATTAGTTTTAATGCTTTTTTTTAATGACTTTTTTATAAGGTTCTGTTCTGTTGATGTTGCTTTCAATTACCAAGCTTATTACGGTATTCCACAGGAGAAACACATTGGTCCCTGATTAGTTTTAATGCTTTTTTTAATGACTTTTTAATAAGGTTCTGTTGTACTAATATTTCAAACAAAAGCTTACACTAAACCAGTATCAATTTCATATTCCAACTACAAAGTCCAGACTGTCGGGTGGTATTTAACAGTTAACTTTGTTTAGAAATATTTTACCATTTTAGTATAAGAATTTTAACAACAATAAGAGGTTCAAGTATTGCCAACATCCAGTAAAATTACTCCACACCACACTACACCGCTGGTAGTGCCTATCAACCGTCCATCTAACACTCTTGGCTCATTAACACAACAGAACATCTTAATTAGAATCTTTGAAACGCTATACACCGCTCTCTCATTGACTTTGCAACAGATCGCTCCAAATCGATATAGTCAGACGGAACACAAAATGCAAATAGCCGACGACATCGCCAATCGAGATCCAAATCGATTGACCAATTAAACCATTACACACACACACACACATACACACACGTTATACATGGTCATCGCACAGCCAATTAATAGAGGAGGAGCGAGTGTCGTGTCTGGTCTGGGGTGTTGTGTTGTGTGCCCAAGCTTTGCCCAAGCTAATTGAAATCATTACACTCGTAAAAATGCTAATTCAATTAGCCATAAAGGAGCGCACGGTCGATAGAGATGGCAGCGATGGAGATGGAGATGCAGACGAAGACGATGGCTCTGAAGCAAGAGGAGATCGCGCAGGATCTCCTGATCTTTCCGGCGGACTCTGGAGCATGCATGTTCGACAAGACACAATTAAATGTTTATTCGAATGTTTCGATGTTGTTGCTGTGTTGACCCCGACACACTACACAGGATGGCCGGACACATTCTCTCACAGCTCGCTTTACTCGAGAACGATATTGATTGCAACTTGCAACAGAGTCGCGGCGCACGCAAAATGTGTAATCAATGTCCACGTGTGTGCGTAAGCATGTTCGAATGAATGTTTGAGTGTTAGTGTGTTGTTGATATCTGGCCATAGATTGCGCTGTCGGACAAATGTTTGGCCCCATGTAAGGTCGTTCGCCAGCAGCCTGATGGCGATGGCTGGACGCGCATACAATCGGCGACCAGCGATCCAGCAGCCTTTATGCAAATGTCCAGCCACCGATTTAACATGAATGTTTCACATTGTAGTTGGCCGCAGCCGCCCCGGCAGGCAACCAACACTCTCTGGGCAATAAGGTTCGATTTTCTTGCGCTTGAGTGGCCGCATGCTCTGACAATGTTCACACCGCAGCACGTACCATCAATGGGGTTTCGGTTGTTGGGGTCGCCGCACATAGACCGCTATACTGTCGTGACTTTCCGCAATCGATATCAGTTGCCGCACGGCTAGAATCTTCTATATACCTGATGGGTGCCTCACGCGCATAATTTCCGCTTATCAAGTGCGGCGATCTTAATCCGTAGGTTGTGGCTCAAGAGTATGAATTTGAATTTGCGAATAGGGCGAGCATAAAAATTGAGAACCTGATGTGTGTGTACCAGCTGATTTGTCTCTCCCCCGATTCCTGAAGCTTTTAACTGCGAAAAGAATCTTCGTACTTATTGCTTCCTATGATCAAAAAGCCGCGCCACACATGATCCGATCCGATGAATCTCTAAACATTTTTATGGTAATTACGCCAGTGTATCGATCCTCTGATCACTTTATTACAACACGATCAAGACACACAACCAACTTAGTCGTCATTCGGCACCGATGCACGATGCATGCAATGCAATGAGAATACGATATTTGTCACTTATTAGTCTGGGTTGGCTAACTCAAGTGCAATTGTCACGCAGGTATATGCGAAGCCACCAGAGTAAACGTACAGAGTAAGATCAAAATCTTTTCAAAAATTGCGAGTTAAGTGCCACAACGCATATCACCCCTTCGATGTTCGTAGCTTTTTAATAGGGAAAGAATCCCAATTTCGATCTTACAAAACTTCCTACCTTCAAACTCTTGAACACGTCAATATACAAGATTTATGTTATTCTCTTAAGAAAGAAAATTGAATACAAACCAAGAAACAATTGGAATTTTTCAAATTGTATAGTTCCTTATCGATTTGCAGAAGGTCAAATTGGAAAAACCATTTTTATGTTTGAAAATTTGAATTTCAAACGCGGTTCGAGTTCTTTTCAAACTCTAGGGTTCATTTCTCCTAGATAATGCAATGTGGCACCTTTTTCTATTTCCTAATAATTTTCTTATAATACCTACTTATACTTGTGATCAACAGAAGCAGTGCTGTGATGTGATGTGATGCAGTCTGTGATGTCTGCCAGCAACTAGACGCGTTTTTACTCGCTCCGCAGTTTTGCAGTTTTGTTGTTCTCTTCAGCTAATTTACTGATTAATCTCTTTTGATCTAATATTTGTGAGGTGGTGATTTGTAATTTGTAGTGATTCTACCTTGAATAAATCCTTGGAACTTTTAGTTCTATTTTAAATTTTTTGATCAGCATGAATAACCCAAAACGGCAAAAAGAAGAAAGACCCACTACAACTATAGCCAATAATACTTTCCCCTCATCTAGTGTATTTGATAATTGTGCCTCGCCTGCGCGTAAGTCTACGCGAGCAATTTCAGACGCTGTTATTGCCAACAGATCTCAAAGACCAGACGTCGCTACTTCTAGCAAAGATGGATGAAAGTGAGCAGCGCGTAAAAAACACAATAGCCAGTGAACTTGCTGCAATAAAGGCAAGTCTTGACTCTATTGGATCTAGGGTCAGCTCTTTAGAAGCAGATCGGAGTAATATTCACTCCAAACTTAATCAGGTGATGGAGAATAAGGCAACAATCGATGGATTACAAGGAGAAATCAAAATGTTGAGAGAGAAATTTGCGTTTCACGAAAAAAAAACTCTCGCTGATGTCTCAGCTGACGTAGTAATCTTCAATATTCCAGCAAATGCAGAAGAGAACCTCAAGCTCTATGTGAACCATCTTTGTCACACTTTTGCCCTTCGACCGCCACCTATGAAGAATGTTTTCCGGACGAGAATAAAACTTAATTCTATAACCCTGGTCGTTATAAAATTGTATACCGTGAGGTATGCTTTCGGTATTATAAAAAAAACCCACTGTGGAAAACCGAACTAAATTTAGACGAGTCAGAAATGATTACAATGCCTACCTAAGATGCGCCAAATTCGAATATGACCAGAAACTGAGGCAAAAAATACTTCAATGTCCCAAAGGAAGTAAAAATTTTTGGTCATTCGTGAAACGAATTAAAAAATAGTGCCTCGTCTTCAATTCCAACGCTTATTCACAATGACGTTCCAACTGTCAGCTCTATAGACAAGGCCAATCTGCTTGCTTCACATTTCGCAGCTAGCTCTACGCTGCCACATAGCGCGTTGTCGCCGCCTGTACTTGAAAGAGTTGAATCCTCTATGGGACAGATTTACTTTCGTACTCGTCGAGTGGCTAGAGTATTAAATGATCTCAACATTCATAAATCTGCTGGGCCTGATGGCATTCCCGCTTTAGTTTTGAAGAGGTGTTCTTCAACGTTGGCATTACCACTGCGCAGACTTTTCCATTTTTCTTATTCTTCTGGAGTCGTCCCAAGGAATTGGAAAACAGCCTTTATCCAGCCTGTTTCTAAAAAAGGTGAAACGTCCTCTCTTTCCTCATACCGACCCATTGCGCTAACATCCATACTCTCCAAGGGTATGGAAACCCTGATCAATCGTAAGCTTGTGCAATACCTTGAATCACGTGAAATCCTTAGTGACCAGCAGTACGGTTTTCGTAGGCAGCGCTCTACAGGTGACCTGATGGCTTATCTCACTGAAAAGTGGAACCAGTCTATTCACAAATTTGGTGAAAGTAAAGTCGTTGCACTCGATATTTCCAAGGCATTTGACAGAGTCTGGCATCAAGCTGTTTTGTCGAAAATTACTGCTTATGGAATTAACAACACCCTGCTCGATTGGACAAGGAACTACCTTTCTGACCGTTCAATCCAGGTCGTATTGGACGGATTCAAATCCAATGTCCACCGCATAAACGCCGGTGTTCCTCAAGGCTCTGTTTTATCTCCGACACTCTTTCTGATTTTCATTAATGATCTCCTATCCACCACCTCTAATCCAATCCATTACTTTGCTGACGACTGCACTCTTAGCTTTTCATATGACTTCTCGCTTTCTGCGCGCCCCTCTTCGGCACAAGTGGAACTTGAACAACAACGTATGTTAAGCATGTTAAATTCTGACCTTGACAGCAAAACAAGGTGGGGCCTACATAATAGAGTTGAATTTAACGCTTCTTAAACCCAATGCTGTCTTCTGTCGTCTAAGCGTAATTTAAACCCCCAAACTTTAACCATGAATGGATCTTGGATCAATGAAACTGAAAAACTCTCAATTCTCGGTATGTGTGTCAACAACAAGCTTCGTTGGAATGACCACATATTTGCCATCGCCAAAAATGCTGCTAGATGCTTAGGTTTCCTAAAACGGTGCAAGATGTAGATTCGCCTTAAACATTGCATCTACTAGACAGAGTTCAGAACCGCGCGTTAAAACTTATTGGCGATGTACATATCGCGAAAACAATCGAATCGCTTGAACATCGTAGGAATGTTTCCTGCCTGTCACTGTTTTATCGCTTTTTCCACAAGCGGTGTTCAAAAGAAATATCCAGATGCATCCCGCCCATTCTCCAACCCATCCGTAATACCCGTGCCTCAACTCGAGCTCATGGGTCCACCATTAAGCCTATCTTCGGACGTACTAACCAATCCAGAGATTCCTTCTTTAGCCGAACGATAGTTATGTGGAATGAATTGCCTGATTCTGTGTTTCCGCATTTACATTCCGTGTGCATAGACATCTCATCCTTTCCTCTCCCTAATTTCCTAACGCCCACGCTGTGCTAAGCATTATAAGGGTGCAAACCCCTTTAGCGTGTGTACATTATAAAAAAAAAATACACCGTATGACAAAACGCTCTTCCTTAAATCTGCTGCAGCTCATCGAAAGAATACTGGGCAACCGTTAAATCTTCGATGTACTGGACTGGACTCTGAACTACCCATCTATATCAACGAGAGTCTGTCTGTTCATGCCCGATCTGTGTTACGTGCTGCAATAAAACTAAAAAACAAGAGGAAGCTGCACTCTGCTTTCTATCGCCGCGGCTCAATATATGTCAGATTAAGAGAAACCGATAATCCTATTCGTATTGACAGTGAGGAGAACCTCTCTTTATTGCTGGAGCGAGAACCTGCAAATCAGCTGGGGGAGATCGTAGATGTCGTTGACCCCAGCATTCAATAGGAGCACGAAATTTATTATCACTCATCTTCTGTCTTTTTATCATAATAATATTTCATACATTATTCGTTTTTACAGTTCTGCATTAAAATGCAATAATAACTTGACACCATAAATCATAATATTCTCTGTAATAAACTCAGAAAACTCTTTGGATTTGGAGATAACTCTGTTAAGCTTTTAAGGGACTATCTCTCTAACAGGTATCAGAGAGTTCTTGTTGGCGATTCTTACTCTTCTTACTGTCGAGTTGATGCCGGCGTTCCACAAGGTTCCATTTTGGGTCCGGTTCTATTTTGCATTTATTTAAACGACTTAACATGTGTTCTTAAAAACTGTAACTTTCACCTTTATGCTGATGATCTTCAAATTTACATTTCGAGGCCAATAGGTCTTATTGAAGATCTCGCTTGTCGTTTAAATGAGGATTTGGCCGTCATTTCCTTATGGTCTTCCACCTTTGGTTTGAAACTAAATCCTATAAAGTCACAGATTATTGCAATTTCACATGAAAATTACGATGTTTCCCATTTTTCCCCTATTCACCTGGCCGACAACCGGCTAACTTTTTCCGAACTGTGTTACCAGTCTGGGGATACAAATAAATGGTGATCTTTCTTGCTCTAACCATATTAACTTTATTACGCAAGTTATGGCTAACTAGCGATTTTACACCATTGGAAACTAGACGCATGCTGGTGAAATCCTTAATTCTACCTATTGTTCTCTTTTTAGTTGTAATATATATCAAACTTGACTCCCACTCGGAACATAAGCTGTTGGTGGCTTGCAATGACGCGATTCGATACGTGCGTAAGCTTCGTAGATCCGATCAAACCTCAGCCCTGTTCAATAACGTTTTCGGTTGCCCTCTGAGGCGGCTTCTGGATGCCAGAAACTGTACATAATATCATTGTAGCACGTACCCCGGCGTACCTATTCAATGAACTGCGTTTTACCCGATCCTCCAGGAATAGCACTCCTATTATAACGAAATATAATTTTCTTAATTCCTCAATGCACTTACTCGTTCATGCCACCCGACTGTGGAACTCATTGCCGCCTTCTCCAACATTAATAGCTAACGCATCGCGCTTCCGGAGGGCTATCTACGATCATTATAATTTGCAATAATTCCCCCATGAACCCAGCTTTCTATTACTCCATACTTTCTTTCTTTCTTTTTACTTTTGTTCCTATACTTTCTTTATTTCAGTTTGTTTTTAACCTCTAAATTTTTCTACTTTATTGAGTATTATTATCTCAAGTTTGTTAGCTTATATCACAGTTTCATACTTGCATTTATTAACTAAAAAAACTGTGTACACTATAAGACTCAGTGAAATGAAAAGCAGGGCTGGAAGTTATTGCAGACCCAAACAGCCAACCCAAAAGTAAAAGTAAAGTTACATAAGCAAGGAAATTGCTACTAGCATACACGTACTCGTGGATGCCGCGGCTCTACAGATTAGTGGGTTGGACTACTGAGAAAGAAGCACGAGGTTCGAATCGCAGAAACACCAAAAAGTACTTTTTATGATCCCAACTGTCGCAAATGGCTGACAAAGTCAAATAGAAATTTCTTCTCTTAACTCGCCTTTCGGATATGGAATTAAATTGCAGGTCACTTGCATTTGTGTGCAAAAAAAATAACACGCACATCACATATTGTCGTGAGAAGCAAGTCCTTGGATCGCATCGGTTTGTCGCGCCAAATATTGTTATACTTGTACCTTAATCGTATAGGTACAACGAGTATAAGAGTTTACTTACACCAGCGACATGAAACAGATGTTTCGCCAGTACCTGATCCCGAAACCAGACCGTTGGAATCCTCTGGCGACCCAACAAAACAGAACCATTGGGTGAATTTTTCCTTAACACTGTGACATACGGCGTGGACTGCGAACCATGGCAAGCAATTCGTACTATTCATCAACAACTCACCGGATTTGGAGACCAAAGACATAATCACGAACTCTATTTACATGGATGATCTGTTTCACGGATCTTATAGCATTAAAAAATGTCAAGAGCAATTAGCTAAGATAACAACTACACTAGAGGTCGGTAAGCTATCCCTAACAAAATGGTCATCAAACCACCCAGACGTTCTTCGTTACATAGAAGAGAGCAAAAAACTCAGTGCCTACAAAGATACTGCCGATCCGATTATGAAAATCTTATGGGTTAACTACAATCCAAGAGATGACACATTTCCCATCCGGATTCCAACTCAAGATCAGATAAAATTCACTAAGAGAGGTCTGCTTTCTATAGCTGCATTGCTTTACGATCCCAAATGGTTGGATCTTGCTAATAATAATGCTTTTCCGGATACGGATCCAAGAGTTGTGGCTACTTAAGTACGACTGTGATGACCAGTTAGACGAGGTAACTGAAATGAGCACAATTGGTGCTCCCCATCAACTACAAACAATATATCCTTCGGAACTTCTAAGATATTGGAAGCGCATTTGACAATTTAAATGTTCTCACCAGACCCAAATAGGCTTGGAGCTTTTTCTAAAACAATGCTGGAAAGTTCAAATTTATTCCTGCTAATTTAGGAACCCAGTATCTAAATGGACTTATAGAGAGAACGCAGGCCACTGCATCACCTTGTTGGAGCTCGTTGTAGGTGAGCTTGATAGTGATCCAGATATTTTTACTTGGCGAATAACATTGGTCATGGTCAACCTACATAATCGTGTCAGTTTATTTGGGATTCTGAATTCTCTCATAGCTTTATAAATTTCTGAATTTTGAAACAGTAGACATTTTTCCATCACCTCGAATGAAGCCATACTGGTATGGCCCAAAGATAACTTTACCGTATATGGCTATCCTGGCGTGAAGGAGAAAAATCTTATATGCGGTACTCCACAAAGTTATACCACGATAAATTCTACACGTTGTTATATGGGACACAGGATGCCTCTTCGCCAGTCTTCTGGCATCGCTTCTTTCTCCCATACTTGCACTATTATTTTATGAATTGCTTGGTGTAGTTTGGAATCTCCTGATTTAATCAGCTCCGCTGGTATGCTATCTGATACCGGGGCCTTATTATTTTTGAGCCGATTTATCGCGCTGCTAACTTCGTCAATGCTTGGTGGCAGCTGCATAGTGTGATCGTCGGTCATTGGTGGAGCATCCTTTTATTCATTTAGCTGTTTATTTATTTATTCATGAAAGTACCCTTCACATCACTCTAAGATGCCGTTGAGATTGGCAATAAGATTACTCTCCCTGGACTTCCGCGCCTGGTGTGGACCTCGCTCCCTGTACTGTTCTAGTTCACGGACGAGATTCTTTTCCAAGGCTACTTGCTTTTCGGAAAGTGTAGCAGTACGAACCATCCTGTGCTCGATGTAAATGGGTACCTGTAACTATAGAAGATCAGCTGCGAAGTTGGAAGAATCAATTTTGTGCAATATTAAACGATGACCAGGATGCATATTAAGGAATCCTCAGCTTAAAAACGCACGCAGGTCTTCCAAGTATTAACACCAGCCCCCCAACGATCTCAGAAATAAAAACCACGATCCATCTTCTAGAGGCAAACAAAGCAGCTGAACTTGACGACAGCTGGATGAAGCAGATTCATATATTTTGGAACCACTAGTGAGAGAATGAAACCTATCCCACTAATTGAATGTTAAGTTACCAAAGAAAGGTGACCTAAAAAACTACAATAACTTACGTGGTATCACTGTTTTGTTCGTATTCCCGAAGTTAATGGCAACTATTATACTCGAAAGGATAAATCCAGGATTGAGTCTACGCTCAAGAAGCCAAAAGTGGTCTTTTTTTTTTCTACTTGAACAATCGTCCGAGTTCCAATCACCGTTAAGCCTCTTGTTCGTAGATTTTGAATAGGCCTTCGACCGGGTTAATTGGGAATGTATCTGGAACTCGCTTATTGTATTGTGTATCGCTATATGTATACCTACGAACATAGTTAATGTGGTTAACGAGTCCTACAATAACGCAAGGTGTTTAATTTTGCACAGTGGACAGCTTTCCGATTCTTTCGAGGTAGGACACGCTGTAAGACAGGGAGAGGTTCTGCCACATATTCTGTTTTTACTGGCAAATGATGTGTGATGACTGCCACGGTGGGATCAAACTAGAAGCGTGGTATTGGGATCCAATGGAGAACTTTTGATAAGCTGAGCCATATATATTATGCCGATGGTATTTGTCTCTTGTCAAATAGCACTGCTGGTTTAAATCACTACTAGTTAGCAGAGAGGTGGGTGGCTTGAGATTTAACGTTAATAAGACGAAGATAATGCATACAGACCAAAACATTTAACAGCAGATTATTCTAAGGCAGTGGACCATAGAAGAAGTCACGCAGTTCAAGTTGAGACTCTTCGAATCCAACGTAAAATCCGAGCTGTTATAAGCCTGTGGCACATGGATGTACTGTGCCAACATCTCTAGCAGTTAATCGGTGTCTGCGATAAACTCTAAAGATCTGTTGGCCATAAACCATAATCTTTTTATTTTAAATAGTGACCCATGTTACATCTATGGTATTTCCCTAACACTGGATGCAGTGGTTAAAGAATGCCAAACTAGATAGGACAGGTGTGGTGATTTCCTTTTCATCCTTAAACAATTGTTAAGATCCCTTACAGACAAAATATTAGTCAAGGTTTATTTTTTATTATATTGAAGCAACATTTGTAAATTATTAAAAATTACTACAGAATTTCAGAGCCGGTGGTCGTAACTTTAAGAGCGCTTACTTCAATTTTCGGTCGTAATTATCATACCACGACACAGGCTGTGCGCACTATAGTGATAAATTCAAGTCAACATAATCAACACTGAATGTTCCTGTATCAGTGAGATAACGTACCAGTCGAAGTACCGCAAGTATCGCAGTAAGTGTTTCAGTTCAAATTGAGACAAATCAGTCGATCTGACGCCATTCACAGGAATTCGACATCTCTCGGTAAACATTATGACGAATTTTGTATAAAGATCTTAGCTTACAGCCTGAAAAGATCAAATTCACTCAAGATCTGAAGCCTGTTGAACATTTGAAGTGCAAAAGCTTCTCCAATTGGGCTCTGCAAAAGTTCGAAGAACATCCAGAATTTTATTGATAAATGATCTTCAGCGATGATCTAAATAATGGCTTGATGGCTTTGTCAATAAGCGAAATATACGACAATGGACGTCGACAAACCTTTATGTGCTTAATAAGACACCATTGCATCTACAAAAAGTGATCGTGTTGGGTGAATTGCATGCCGGATTTGTGATTGGACCGTGTTTTTCCGTTTATGAAATTGATCGGCATGTTACAGTCAATACAGTTCACTATCGTGCAATGTTGGAAGACAATTATTCATCAGAATTGGATGGACTAGATATCAGTGATGTGAAGTTGCAATTTCCAACAAGATGCCACACAGCTGGTCAAACAATTGATCTATTGAATGGGAAATTCGTTAATCGTGTAATGGTCCGGTCGAATGGCCAGCTCGCTCGGTTTCGATTTCGGATTTCTTTTTATGGGGTCATGTTAAGATGCTGGTTTATCTGCAATAAGCCAATAACCTTAGAGGTGGTCAGTGACAATATCGAACGTGAAATTACCAACGTTCCGGCCGTTATATATGAAAAAGGGTTGGAAAAATGGCTTTAGAGAATAGATCGTTGCAAACGACATGCTTTTGGTAGTTATATGAAAAATATCGAATTAAATATTTAAAGTTGACATATGTATACTATAGCTAGATGAATTTAAGTCTAATTATCTTAATTATTTCATATTCTATTTAAACACAAAATGGTTATGTCCCAATTGAAAAAGCCCTTTTATTGAGGATTTTTAGGTAGCCTTAGAATATTAAAATAAATGGTTGTGGTGAGTTTTATAACATTGTGAGTTTTTAAAGGACTTGTATGTTTGCATAAAATAGCAGGTTAAGAGAAAAGAAGAGGAAATAACAAGTAAAAGAAATTAAAAAGAAAAGTTCACTGACCACGGTCGAGAGTGCAATTAAAATGTTTCTCTGAGCCTCGCGGCAAGACACACATTTGATGATAAACGTTGATGACGATGTTGATGGATGGCTAATGCGTTGATTTTTTCTAAAAAAAAAATTAAATATCACTTTAAACCCAATTAACTCGAAATGGCCAGCAATTAAGCAAAGGTGCAGATTTACAACATGCGGCTACATCACAGCCTACTAATATCCCAGAGTCCCATCACTATTTTGGTTCAAAGTGCATTCTTAAACGGTTGATCGACGACAACGAGGGGATTAAATTCTAATGGGCGCACCATCTTTGCCGCCAGTCGATCATTCAGATCGGTCGCTGACTAAATTACGCTGGCAAATAATATAACCCAACCGGGACAGTATAATTGATTGAAAGCCATCAGGTTGGACGGCCGGCCCGGCACTGCATGCCGCGTTCGATCATAAAAGCATTAGAGTTGCGCCAATGCGCCAACCGCATTTACAATGACAAATTGATTATTGACATTAATTTGTTGTTTCGTCCACCCGCCACTCCGCGAAATGGAATGGAGTGGACTGGAGTTTGCTAGACATACCACGATCGTACACTTACGATTTCATTATGAGGCGACTGCTGCCGGCGTACGGAGCATAAACAGAAATGGGAACGAGCGACCACAAATTATGGTGTTGGTAAGTGCAGCAGCAGAGTGAGGCAGAGGCTTTTGTTATCTTTTGCATTCCTTCCTCGCTGACTGGACTGTGCTGGCCAATGAAGAGTATATAACACCGAGGACAACAACAACACCGACGAAATAAAAAATTAAAGCACACGCAGTAGTGCAAGCGAAGATAACAGGAAAGACAGCGACGTCGCTACACATCGCCGAGGAAGATCGAGTGGAGTGAAGATGGAATTGCGGCGTTGTTGGCATCATTGCTCACTCACAGGGGCTGCGCAGCAGTCAGTCAGAATCGCTGGCTGGCTCTCATCTCAGATACATTAACTCCAAGTGTGGGTTACTGATAAGCGAAGTACGTTTTAAGTGGAGTTCAATGGATGATCGACGCAGTCAACAACAAGAACCTGGTTGCCGATCTCGTTTGTTGTTTTCCTCTTCTTCTTTTTCGCTTTGGGTTTATTTGTCATTTGGCATAAGGTGGTAGATGTGTGTATGTCTGGGCGTATAGGGGTCCTGCTAAATTAAAAAAAATTTGAAAAAAGTGTGCGGGAGAGAGTTTGGTGGGAATACGGATAGTTAGTGAGTGAATTTTAGAAGAGAATTTTTTCGCTGTCAGAGGTTTACTTCTTGGATTTACAAATTTAATTTTGAGTTAGTGTCGCACAATAAGTTAAGCAAAAAATTAAAATGTTCCGTATAAATTCTTTAATTGATATACAATGTGCAAAATTTAAATGAAATCTGAAGCTGAAATAAGCATATTTGCCGAAGGCATCTCCAAAGTTGGATTCCTTCAGGAGCCCTGGATTATAAAAGGCAAAATAATGGGCCTTAGAAACAAAAACTGTAAGTTGATATATCACAAAGAACCAGATCAACTTGCCATTATTGTAGAAAACACACAGCCACTTTCCTAGCAGAGGTCATCATCCAGAAGGAAAGTAGAGAGGTCATCATTGCCTCAGCATACTTTTAAGGGGAAGACCAAGAAGCCCCACCTAGGATGATTCAAAAATTAGAGAACTATTGCAGAGACAACAAATAAGATCCTCATCCTCGGTCGCGATGCCCACAATACAGTATTGGGAAGCAGTTATACAAACAAAATAGGTGAA
Source organism: Nephrocerus scutellatus (assembly GCA_947095585.1). Lineage (NCBI taxonomy): Eukaryota > Metazoa > Arthropoda > Insecta > Diptera > Pipunculidae > Nephrocerus > Nephrocerus scutellatus. The sequence continues at coordinate 108,263,284 of OX352762.1, read as the reverse complement.
CCTTTACTTGAACTCTTAGCCAACTAACAAAAGCAAATAGAGGGGAAAATCAACTTTCGTAAACGCCATTAGAAAAGTGGTTCTATACCTGACATTAACAAGAAGCGCGTCATTAAATTTTATTTGGATTTAATTGGATAGTCTTAGAGGAAGACTCCTATTAAGATCACAGACATATTCAAGAAGAGATAGCCACCAGTAAAAGATACAATAAGTCTATTATAGGTCGCCTAAGTTAACAAACTGGTAACAGTTCAAATAATGCCTAAATACAGAATTAAATAACAAGCCACTTTGGATGACAAACACATTATAGCTTGACTGGACTGTACATGAAATAACATCAGCAGTCCTGTCAGCGTATCGTTAAAGCTGTCCAACCAAAAACAAAGCTAACAAACAAAAAAGTATCCTTGTGGAACAGCCAATTAGAAAAGCTACGAAAAGCGGCTAGATCTGAATTCAACAAAGCCAAGAGAACAAACGCTTGGAAGAGCTACAAAGAAGCACTAACAAGCTATAATAAACAACTACGGAGATCCTATATATCTGCTAGAGATCGCAAGGGTCTAAAAGGCTCTATCTAAAGGAAACACAGACAACATAGGAATCCTTAAAAACCCCAATGGAAAAATGGCCTCTACTTTCCAGGAAACTTTAGAGCTCTTATTAAAGACTCATTTTCCTGAATGCGAAATAGAAAGCATAGCAAAAGAGGTAAATGAATCAGCCATAAACAGGAATAGAGTAGAAAATAATATAGAAAAGGAAATAATAACCTATGAAAGGGTAGAATGGGCAATAAAAACACTCAAACGATACAAGGCGCAAGGACCAGATGGCATCATTTCAGCACTTCTAAATAAAGGCACGGCTAAACTTAAGGCACTACTGGTACATCATTGTTATCATTAAAGGCAAACATGAAAAAACCATTGGGGAAATGATGCAAAATGCCCTAAAAGTAACATGGCTATGGTGTGAAAAAAGGGGTTATCCTTCAACCCTAACAAAACCACAATAATACAATACACCAAAAGGTGATAAATAAATATTACAACTATAAAAATTAAAGAAACAGAAGGGTATCTCAACGAGAAAACAAAATTCTTAGAAATCATCTTATATCACCATCATCACCAGAAAACCTACAAAAGCATTATGGACCCTGCTACCTATATCCCTTCACAAACAATACAACTTTAAACAAGGAGGCGTTGTATAGTTTAAGGTAAAATCGGTAAAGGAACTCGACCGAGCCAGCCACAAGAGATGAGTGGAATTCAAGCCACAAAAATAGATTATGGATGATTCTCAAAAATGGTTCACTGATGGGTCAAAAACAAGTGAAGGAGTAGGAGCAGGAGCAGGAATAGTGGGACCAATATGCCACAAATTCATTCCACTATGCAACTCAATTGCTGCTCCGCGAAGGTCGGGAACAATCTGACCGAGACCTTCGATACGAAGAAATGATTTAGGCAATGCGACGCGATGTCATACGATTTATTTAAAGTCATATCGGAGAGAATTATGAGAAACTGCTAGGTCTTTGATAAATCCACAATTTCCTTCAAATCTGTTCAATTGCTGGTACATGCTAACGACATTGGAATTACTGGCAGCACCCATCGTGCAGTCGCAGGGGCATTAGCAAGCATTGTGACAGAAGCAGGGAAAATTGAGGCAAGGCAATGTCTTCGCAACAAGAGGTGATACCCAACATCGACGTATTAGTAAGAACTCATATAACTTTGAGGTAGTAAGGGACTTTTTCTAACTAGGATCTTATATAACATCTGACAAAGACAACAGCAGAGAAATCAAATGAAGCTTAACTCTTGTCAATCGCTCATTTTTTTGGGTCAATCTCGGTCCACTGAGGAGACCATGTATAAGACCTTTATCATTCCAGTTCTCCTCCGTGGAGTGAATGGCAATCATTACTCAAAATGCATACGAGTAGAAGCCGCCAAAACCCTTTTGTTTTACCATCCTGACATAACACCTTTTCGAAACATAACACTTGATCTGATTTGTGCATTTCGAATAACATTTTAATTGAAATTCACAATCACAAGACAAATAGTTTTTGCGGAGTTCTGGCTTGGATGCCTAGCAATCCCTATCGACAAACATAAAACGAAGAAACAGCCTTTTCACCAAGTTATTGCAGGCAGCAATAATGCGAAATATCTAGATGGGGCAGGTCTAGTCACCGCTTATTTTGTACCGGAGCGTTTTTGTAAAGTCAATGGGAACACTGCCTTAGTTAGTAGTTCTTCGAGAGAAACAGATTCGTCAGATCAGATGTAGTACTGTAAGACTAAGAAAAATAAACAAACTCATCCAACCATTAATAAACTTATTTCTTTGTGCAAGAACATAGTTCCGATTGGCTCCACCTTTTTTTCAATTGCATGATACCACCCTTAATTTGACACCACATACGCTCAACACACAATTATTTGAAATGCAAATTGTATCGTCTCAGCTAAAACGGACATATATTACAGATCCAGTCAGTCAAACTAAAGTCACTTCCGTACTTCTTTATAATATTTGCGTGCATTTTGTGTGTGCATGCGTGTGTATATGTGTGAACAGAAACACAAAATTCGAAGATGACGTATAGCTTTTGAGTCTTTGAGAACCTTTTATTTGTACCAGTCGAGCCCTGGCACACTGCAATCTCTCATTAATAAGAGAGGGATAAAAAGTTGACTATCGCAGCGGTTCATGGTTCGTTTTTGTGCCCCTTAACTACGAGCTGTGCACTAAAGGCCAAAAATCAGTAATCACGGTACGCATTATAGACTCTTCGCTCCCTACCCCCAATTCTTAAAGACACCTCCGGGAAAAATGTTTACCTGAGTTTTATTCTACCAGCCAATATACGGACATCTTTTGCTTAGCTCACACAGAATATTTCAGGTTGTTCGTTCGTGCTCTGCCCAGAAGATTGAGCAAAAAGGAACCCATAACTGATAAGAAAGACGTCATCACGGTGATGTTACTAGTTGTTGTTGTTGTTGTTGTTGGTGTCGTTTTGTTTTCGCTTGTTGTGCTGTGTTGTACCGCCACGGATGATACCCACAGCAAATGCAAATTTCAATTTCACTGCAAAGCTGTCGCCATTAAGCCTGGCACGACACAACTGCCTTAATGCCTTCCTTCGATTCTTCCTTCTTTACTCCCTTCGATCATTTCTTTTTTTTTGCCTCAGCTTCTAGCATCACATGATACCAAGAACGCATTAAATCACCGGCAAAGTAAATCTGAATCTTTTAAACCAGCCTCCGCACATATTAACCACTCACTGCACGCATAAAATCCCTATGACAAGCACACATACACACAACCGCACGAACGGGAAGCTCATGATATGTACTCTGTCTCTGGCGGCGGAAACAAATCAGCATAAAAAATTAATTGTCAGATGTTATCGTTGGATTATTAATAATTTGGGCTGTGAGTAGTCATAAGCCCCAATGAAATATTTTCCGATAATTAAGGTAATTAATAAAAAAAATGTAGGCAGGCAACTTTTGGTTATTCATTAAGCATCGGGATTAGTTTATTATGATGTGTCGCCGACTTGCTGAGGATATGCAGCAGCCGGAGGAACACACCATCTTCTTCTTCCAGCAGACCTAATGAATACATCATCGTGATGGTGATGCCGAAGATGATGATTTGCATAGGACAAGTTCGTACGTTGAGCTGATTAATTGAGTTGTTAGAAGTTTTGACTCGGATTTTGATACTGAAGATTCATTGGAAAGCAGAGTAAACGAATGGAGAAATGTGTTTTTATTTTATTTTAATTAGCTTGTGTTATTCTATTTCGTCTCTAATAGTTATGCAGTTTGCGGCTTAAGTCATTTATTCAATTTTCTTAAGAAATCAAATATAATATTGCTCATATAATTACCCAATTCTTCTCCCATGTCACAAAAAACTATGCAGTGTATCTTAAATATATTATTTTTAATTTAATAGACTTCTATTTTTTTTAATAATCTTATTACAACATAAAATTTAAAATTTCGAGTCAAAATATTGTGCAGTCTTTTGTCTTTTGTTTTCTTAAATTTTCTTAAAACATAGTGGGCACGGTGCACACGAACACACTGTTATAGTGTTGTGTTTGCACATCAAAAAATATAAAACAAAGTGCAATCACAAGTGCGAAGTTCATTGTGTGGTGGTGTGATAATCCAGACATCCAAGTCACGAAAAGTATGGATTTCGGAATGGTCGAAGTACTGAAGATGCTCTGCTAAGTTTTTTTCAATGAGCTTATAAATCGATTAATGAAACTGCAGTTTTATTTATTGACATTAAAAAGGCATTTGATACCGTTATCGTGCTCTGTTGCTAATTAAACTGGAGTGTATTGGTATTGGAGGTAATGCTAAGAAATAGTTTCAATCGTATTTGTACAACAACATGTGAAAGTGGACAATAAATTAAATACTAAGCTAACTACATAACTAGGTGTTCCTCAGGGCTCGGTACTTGGTCCAACACTCTTTCAAATTTATATAAACTCCAGTTTGACTTTTGAAATGTCTGGTAAGTTAGTGGCATTCGCCGATGATATGGCTCTAGTATACTCGGTATAAAGTCGTTTCGAAATCATTAATAAATTGTAGCATGATCTGAAAATTATAAGAAAGTGGTTTGACATACATTTTATGACTTTGAGAAAAAAAACGTAAAACTTGTGCATGATCCAGATCCATTCGAATATCCCGTATATCACAAAGCTGAATGCACTTCTTTTTGTGTCGATGCCTCATGTTTTGAGTTTGAGAACGTCAAAGAATTTCGCTATCTTGATCTTGTAGTTGACAATTGTCAATTAAATTGGAAAAAACATGTTAAGAAAATCTCCAACAATATATCAGTAGCAATCAGCAAAATGTACTAAGGCCCTCCAACTATAAGGAAGGTATTCTTCCAGGCCTTTATTCAGTCGTATATACAATATGGTCTAATATGTTTGGATGGTAGTTATTTATCTAAGGTCAAGCCGGTTAATTTGTTAATGCTGCTAGAATAATGTGTTCAAAATGTAGAATGAACCACTCTAGTCTTCTGTTGGAAAAGGAAAACATTATAACATTACGTAATGTATTAAAAATATTCTTTGCGAGTAATGGTTATATATATAAATGTTCGTAGTAAAGACAAATATAATATGAGAATTAAAAATCAATCGTATTTATCTTCGCGTGCCCGCTTATTGCATTGCTCGGTATGCAACATTCTTACGTTCAGTCGCTAGCTAACATTCGTCAATCAACCAGTTGTTCCGATCTCTACGAATACTGCCAAAGATGGAGTCAGCATTACTAATGGCAGTACTCTTAAGGCGTCTCCATTTCTCTTCTACGCCCGAAGTCTCAGCCCCAGGACTTACTCTCCCTGCATTTAAGGCGAGTCTTATCGCTTGACCGTAGTAGTTTCTGGTCTCTTTGTTGCGAACGGCAGCCGTGATTCAGTCTTTGTGATGATGCAATCCGCGCTCAGAGCACCATACCAACAAGATAGTGTTCCGCGTTGAAGTTGGTTCCTAGGTATGCTCTAACCGTCATCAGATTCGGGTTGTGGCGGCGGTCTATTAACACGTGGTCTATCTGGTTGCATCAGGAGATACCCAGGAGGCTTTGCCGTTCGAAGACCGAAGACCAAACTATGCCGGCTCAAAAATAATATGGCCCGGGGTATAACGGTATCGCAGCGGAGCTAATAAAAACAAGAGGCCCCGCAATACACCAAGCAATTCATGAACTAATAGAGTGCAGGTATGAGAGGAAGAAGCGATGCCAGAAGATTGGCGAAGAGTCACCTGTTGACCGATACATAAGAAAAGAGATATCACAACCTGCAGCAATTATCGTGGAATAACGTTGTGGGGACCGTGTATAAGATTTTCTCATCTATCCTTCAAGACAGGATAGCCCCATATGCTAAAGTCATCATTGGTCCATACCAGTGTGGCTTCATCTCAGGCAAATCAACAACTGATCAGATTTACTCCCTTAGGCAGGTGATGGAAAAATGTCTAGAGTTTCAAAACTCACTACACCATACTTTTGTAGACTTTAAAACCGCCTCTGATAGCACAGCCAGAGAAGAACTTTATAAAGCCGTGAGAGAATTCGGCATCCCAAATAAACTGACACGACACGACTATGTAGGTTGACAATGACCATTGTTATAAATCAAGTAAAAATATCCGGATAACAATCAAGCCCATTCAACATCTATAACGGGTTCCGATAAGGAGATGGACTGGCTTGCGTCCTCTTCAACCTGGCGTTGGAGAAAGTGATCAGAAACTCTGACGTAACGGCGAGAGGAACAATACTCTATAAGTCCATTCAGATACTGGCTTACGCAGACGATATTGACATCGTTGGTAGAAACCGAAGAGCTGTACAGAAAGCTTTCATCCAGATCAGGCGGCACGAAATCTGAGGCTGCACATAAATGAGAGCAAAACAAAGTACATGGTGGCCACGTCTGCGAGTAGAAAATCCAATATTGGTCCCGCAATTAAAATAGTAGAGCGCGAATTTGAAGTAGTGCAATCCTTTCACTATTTCGGGTCAACTGTAGCAGCCCATAACAGCATGCCAACAAAGCTTATTATAGTCTGTCGAGACTCTTCGAATCCATGAACTCAACCATAACATCCAAGCTGCTGGTATATAAGACAATGGTCATACCAGTACTTACATATGGATTGCGTGCTTAGCAAAAAGCATTCTGACCATCTTAGCCGCGTTCGATAGAAAAGTCTTACGGAGAATTGTTGGTCCCGTATGTGAGGAGAGACGATTCCGGAAACTTTATAATGATGAGGTCTACAAGCGTTACCGCGATGTCGACATCGTGAAGAAAATTAAGCTCGGTAGGCTGCGGTGGGCAGGACGCCTAGCTCAGCTCGGAAAGTCCTTTGCGGTAGGATTTATGGAACACGACAGCGATGCCGGCCAAGCCTACGCTGGAAGGATGGCGTAGACCAGGACGCCCAGAGTTTAGGGATGCCAAACTGGATGACATCGGCTCGAAATCGGGACCGGTGGAGAGATTTTTTGCGTGAGGCCAGGACCGGACACCGGTTGTAGAGCCAAATTTGATGAATATGATGAATAATAATAAAAACTAAATACTACTCAAAAAAATTGTGCCGTTTTTGTTTCAAGTCTGTTTTTCTAAATTTTTTTAAAACATAGTCATCTTTTTTTTTGTAAATTTAAGTATTAATACATACAATACAATATTAATCTACTTTTCTGTTTCGTTTCGAAAAATTGTGCGGTTTGTGTCTTAAGTCTTTTGTTTTCCTCAGTTTGCTTAATACGTAAAACTTAATATTACTCTTTTCTTCTCTCTCGTGTAGAAAAGTTAAGTATTTTTTTGTTGTTTCTTTATTACTACATAAAACACAATTACTCTACTTCTATATATACAACATCTCATTAACCCATTCGATCATCAACGCGAACGTAACAAAAATAAATTGCAAAATATCAACCGGAGAAAAAATGCTTATCGGAATCGTTCGCTTTTGCGCATTAATGTCGCCATCATTGTCGCCGTCGAATAATAATCATCATAATATAATATTTCTGAACATAAATACCAAAATGCCATTCGTTCGACAACGAACCAACGGCAAGCAACAATATCAAGCGTTCGTCCTTCAGCATACCGCATTCAGCGATCGACAGTCGTCCGATGCCAACAGAGAGACACTAAACGATTTTACTCCTGGGAGTTCAAGGTCTCAACACTATCGTTGCCATTGCACGATTATGAAAACAGAGAGATATAGAGAGAGAGAGGAGGAAAAAAGTACGCCCGGTACGTATGTTGATTGTATTGCTGCAGCGCAAATTACCTCACTAACCAACCAAAACTACCAAACATTAATCACAGAACGAAGCAGTTACCCATCGCGTTACCATCTGCAGCAGAAATGAACTGATTTTGTCAAAGACAAATTCCGCGAAGTTGTTAACATGGGTTTCCATCCCGGTCGCTATTAACTCCTTGACAATTTCAGCATTGCATTGAGATAGCAATTTTCTGATGAACAATGGGGATCAATGGTAATTAACTGACCAATCACCATAAATGCAGTGTCACTTACCACACACCAAGTAGAAAACCAAATACCAAGCTAACTGATTCGGCCTTTTGGTTCGACCCAAAAGAACGGCGCGACAATTTAAAACACGACTGACGCTCGGACAAATACGCATACACTGCGATGTCGCAAATTTCCCGCATTGAATCACGTTTGTCGCCACTACTGTAATTGAGATTTTGAGAATTTTAAATGCACCGCCTTGCAACATTGTAATGGAGTGGTGCGCACATTGCACAAAGGAAGTTAATTAACGCGTTATTTTGTCGCGGCTTTTGATGTAGAATTTGAAGAAACTGTCAAATTGTGAAATTCTTTACTGATCGTTCGTTGAGGGGAAAAACAATCCAGAGTCAATCGCACAATTAAAAGTTCTTTCCATTATGGAACTTACATGGAATTATGGACTTCCCTGTTAGTAGAGGAAATATCGTTAACATCTATCAATTCAACAGACAACAAGAACAACAAAATTCGTATATTACTGTCTTAAATTTTTATAGGAAATGAGAAAGAAGATAATAGAAATGTACATTTATTTAGATAAATACGAACAGATTTCAATAGACTTTGTATAGGACATTATCTAGTCGATAGTGCTAAAGATGCTATGTGCATATCTGTAGGAGTAGTAGTAGGAGGCTGTATATGTAATATAAAGTTATAAAGTAAAGTATACTGCTGTATTTACATGTACGGTTAAGTTGATGTATGAAGTAATCTAGGTGCTCGGGTATGAACTCAACTCCACCCACCAAAACACTTTGTTTTTTCTTTCCAAATATTTCAAAGCCCACGCTGCGCATAGGCATTATAAGGGTGCAAATCCCTTGAAGCCTACGCCAATTATTAAAAAAACCGTCGATCAATGGCCTTTTCCTGGTCAATCTACGCCGAAGTAACAAAAAGTCATTCAATTAGCTCGAAAGGTATTGGCTACGCTTTCCTGGGATTAAGAAAAAACATCTTCAAACGGAAATAACTCTTTGGTGGAAAGCTCAATTGTTCTATGTCACATTTTCAAATTCAATTCAAAACAAACAATGGAGATAATTTTTAAACATCAAGCGATAGTTTAACTCTAAACTTAATGCGGCTTCTGTTTTATAGAAAAAATTATCCTAAATGCATAAATATTGCACTGAACGTGACAAGATTACAATCGTTTTGTTCGTTTGATTTTGAAAATTGAAAATTTTCTACCCCAGTATAAGCCTTCCTACACAAATAAACGAAAAAATGTCATTGTGCTTCAATTTTGACTTTGATGGACTGGCCTGTGTCCTCGTCAACTTGGCGTTAGAGAAAGTGATCCGAGACTCTGACGTACCGGCGAGTGGAACAATCCTCTATATGTCCATTCATATACTGGCTTACGCAGACGATATTGACATCGTTCGTAGAAACCCAAGAGCTGATCAGGAAGCTTGCATTCAGATAGAGCAGGCGGCGCGAAATCTTGGGCTTCACATAAATGTGAGCAAAACAAAGTAAATGGTGGCAATGTCTAAGAGCAGAAGATCCAACATTGGTCCCTCAATTAATATAGTAGAGCGCAAATTTGAAATCCTTTAACTAAGTTGGGTCAACTGTAGCAGCGTTAACAGCATGGAACCAGGAATACACGGAAATTGCTTAAAGCCAACAAAGCCAACAAAGCCTACTATAGTCTGTCAATGCTCTTCAAATCCAAGAACTTAACCATAACATCCAACCTGCTGGTATATAAGACAATGGTCATTCCAGTACTTACATATGGATCCGAGACTTGGGTGCTTAGCAAAAAGCTTTCTGACCTCTTAGCCGCATTCGAGAGGAAAGTCTTACGGAGTATTGTTGGTCTCGTATGTGAGGAGGGACGATTCCGGAGACTCTGTATAATGATGAGATCTACGAGCGTTACCACTGTGTCGACATCGTGAAGAGAATCGGTGGGATCCGGTGAGCAGGACACATGAGCGAAGAGGATCCTGCTCGGAAAGTTCTTTGCGCAGTAGGAATTATGGAACACGACAGCGAGGCCAGCCAAGCAAACGATGGAAGTATGGCTTAGACCAGAACGGCCAGAGATTAGGGTTGCCAATCTGGGTGACATCGGTCAAAATCGGGACCGTTGGAGAACTTTTTGCGTTAAGGAAAATGAGGAGAAAAGACGAGATGTATATGAGCTTGTGGTTTGAATGACAGTGGATTATAGTGATGTGGAAATACAGATATTGACAGAACATTCCACAACCATGTTGTACGGCTGAATAACGAATTCCTGAACCTAACTGTACATCCGAAGAAGTGCTTGAGGGTAAGCTGATGAGCATTAAGAGCGCCACGATTATTGCGGTTGAATTCAAGTAGAGGTGGCAGGCACATGGCTTTTTCTCTTGAGCACCGCTGGTAGAAGGAGCAATAAAACAGTGACAAGCTGGAAACGTTCCTGCGGAAGGAGATGTCGGCTCACCTTTTTTAGGTATGGGCTGGACTAAGAGCCTAACCTAAGAGCAATCGACCCTCCTTAGATTCTTGACTCTCGCTGTCCATTGCCTTAGATACTTTACTGCGTAAGAAATTATGAATACAAAATATAAATCATATTTCTGTACAAATAACATAATATATGATCAGCGGTCGTTTGCCTATGAAAATAAATATGCATCATAGGCAGGCGGACGCTGATCACCGAAGTGTTCGGTCATTTACCCTCACCCCGCATTGTGCTGAGTGAGCGCAGCATGGAAATGCTAATAAAATAATGAGGTCGTTCGCTTGTGGCAATAAATATTTCAACTCAGCAGCATAAGCGAGCAAACCCAAAACAACACTTGAAGCGTTTGATCATATACTATGCTGATCGAGCATATTCATCGATGTTCCATGGGAAAATAGGAATATCGATAAAATGAATTCAAGAGTTAAAGTAAAAGGAGGATAATTATTATGAATAAAGTTACTTCTAATCTGAAAGCCAAACCTTGAGTCTTTTAAATGCGTTTAGTCTTTCTCCGCCACTGACGCCCTAAAGAGCAACGTGAAGAGAAGGCAACACGCCGGACGAATAAGGTAGATAGGCTACAGCAAATTTGGAAATTGTATTCAAACTTTACACGCCACAGAAAAGTTTCACTTCAAGTGGAACCTGTCAGCCGTTCTATTCCAGACTGCCAGCGATCTTAGTTAGTGCACATGTGCTTCTCTGACCCAATGACTCAATTTCGTATACGCATAAATGCCAATTTACAGCTCTTAACGAGCTAACATCAAATTGATCAAATTTGGCGTTCAATTGAAAATCACAAATCCCAAATCGAATGCCCAACAATTATTCATTTTGTTATAAAGCCGCTGGCCAAAACGATGCCGGCACACACAAATAAAAGTGAAATACTCCTCAGGCACTTAGATTACTGGTCATAAACTTAAAAAGCAATTTACCGGCATCATCGTGCCCGGCTGCTAAAAAGTCCTAATCGCTTCAAGGAGTCAGTCCGTTCAGTCGGCTGGCAATTGAAAAGTGCCAAAGTGAACGAACAAAGTTCATATTCGGCTGTAATTTACACGGCGTGTGACAACTAAATCGAGATTAGCATTTCTTGTGGTTGCCCTACACATTCGCTACTGATACACAGTAATGCCAGGGTGTGTATGTGTGTCTTGGGCCGTCAAAAAAAACTCAAATTAAGTTTGAAAATGCACGCCAACTGGCAATTTAGCGACACCACGATGAAATCAATGAATAAATTGTTTACAGTGAACAAAATGCGGCGCGGATCTGTTGGCCATCGGGCGATCGGGGCACTACTAGGAGTACTAGGAGTTGGTCAATTTGTGGTTTTCCCATATTGGACCGGCGCGATTGAGTTGAAGGCAAAACTTGTTTCCCCACAGTTGGTTGCAATTATTCTCATATTTTATGATTTAAGTGACACTCGAACGAAAATTGTTTTCTTATCTCACGGACAATTTACAAGGACGATTACACGCTTGCGCAGCTGGATAAGATTCAAATTACTTCACATGGTAGTGTGCGAGGAATTTCTTGCCAATCCAATTCAAAGAAAGATTAAGAGGAAAAAAGTTGGCCGGAGAGTCGAACTATAAAAGTTCGGTGAGGTATGGATCACCGTTTATTTTGATAGCTCTACATAACTGGGGTGCTGTGATGGCTTATTGTACAAAATCTCTTCACACCGGTTTTAAGCAGATATTTAAAACCGGATATTTTGTACAAGAAGCGATGAGAGAACAAATGCAAAGCAAAAATGGTGCAGTTTATACACAGGTGACATCATCCGACCCTATTTCTCCAAAAATTAGGCCGGAGTTTGCATTTTTACTACCCGGGTGATTGTTGTGGGGTGCCAAGTAAGGTCAAAGATTCTTAGCTGTTGTCTCTAAATGAGTTCTGAAACCAAAGGACGCTTTTTCCACTAGGATCCTTCTACCTTACCCCTCCTTCCTTCTTTCAATAAGACTACCATCCTCATCCCCTGGGCTCGATTTAAGATCTCATACGACCCATGCTAATGAGCAGACTGCCTTGAGGCACAGTTTTTAAAATAGCCCAGTCTTAAACGAAGTATCCGGATACCTGGCGTTCCCCGATTAGGTAGCCTTATCTGTATACTGCGGATCTTTGTACATCTCTCTCTCAATTCTCCACCATTCTCCACCAATTCTCCACCATTCTCTTTTAATTCTCCACCATTCGTGGCACTAAAAAGGGGCCTTAATAATAAACTTTCTTCTTCTTATTCTTCTTTTTCTTCTTCTTCTTCTTCTTCTTCGTCTTCGTCGTCGTCTTCTTCTTCTTCTTCTTCTTCTTCTTCTTCTTCTTCTTCTTCTTCTTCTTCTTCTTCTTCTTCTTCTTCTTCTTCTTCTTCTTCTTCTTCTTCTTCTTCTTCTTCTTCTTCTTCTTCTTCTTCTTCTTCTTCCTCTTCTTGGGTCAAAAATAAAGCCAAGACAAAGACCGGTACTCCTTCTATACTGGACGGTAGCTTGATGAACTTGCTGTCTACCGGTAGTGCTCACGCAACGATGGGTAGTTGGCTATGTGCTGCCAATAACCGCAGTATGGCCATTAAATGCAAAACGTTAACTACTAGTACGACTGAGGTACCACAGTGCCCTTCCGCTGCTACCGTTAACTAAGGGAATAAAGATCCTTCAACCACTAACAATCCTAAAGGTACTCCTTGCAGTGGATGTTCGCGACAACGCACTTTCTCAAGATCGCAATAAAAGGTTCGGCGAATTGCCATTCGGAAACTGTAGGCCCTCGAAAACATTCCGAAGACCGGAGACTGAAGAAAACCAGGGCAAATCGCCAGGCACAAATAGGCTCAAGCCTTTGCTGATACAGACAACACGCAGAAAAAAAACTCTATGTCGAAGCGACAGCGATCGGTTCCGTTCTCCAAGTATCCTAAGGCGCAGAGCAACGCGGTGCCTCTCTTGATAGCTCCATCGTCGCATCGAATTGGACTTTCAGTGACGTACTTAGAATTAAAATCGTAATTGCTGTGATTGATCGCAGAGATAGAGATGACACGATATCTCCTGAGTCAAGCTAAAGCTCTCTGGTAGCTAAATGACCTTCATGAGGAAGTAACAAGAACCTACTCCGATCAGCTGCGATGGTGGAGATGGTGGCTGCCACCAGGATCGCATCAAACTAATAGCTTGTGAGTATTCTAGACCCTATTATCTGAAAGCCATTCTCTACTGCACCGTTCTAAGATGTGAAGTATGTGCATGACATTTGTTATGGTCGTGCTGTGCTTACCACTAATCATGATCGCCAAATCATCTACATAATCAATGGCGATGAAGCTTGATCTATGCAGATCGGCAAGAAGGTTGTCTATGATGAGTGACACTCCTTGCGGGCAGCCCTTAGCTACAGTTACCGAGACAGGCACTCCCCTGAGGAGAAAGTAATAACTCGACTTTCAGGTAACGCCCTTATCCATTGGTTGGTCGAGCGCTCGATACCTCTGTTACTGATTACTCTTGTTATTGAATCGTAGCCAGTGTTATCGAAAGCGAGGGTCAAGGAAAGCACACAGAGCTATTTCCTTGGAGCGAAAAGTCTAGAAGGACTTTTAACTAGATAGTGAAGGGCACCCTCTGTGCTTTTTCCTTTCCTGTATACAAACTGACTTGAATGTAGAGGGCTAAACGTATCTAGCCAGGCTTTGATATGAATAATAAAAAACACTCTTAGGTGTTAGGTGAATTTATTATGAACTAATTTTCAGATTTATTCAAGGAAAGCAAAAAAAGAAAGAAAGTTGAGTAGCAGAAATTCTAAACAAAAACTGAAAGGTAAAACGATGCTGATCGGTTTAAATTGAGACTTCACCTATGTTCTAAAGAGGTGCCCCATACCTTTGGTATGCCAGAAGAAACCTCACAAGTTGTTGCTTTGTTCTAAATTCTGTTTTCAGAGAGGTACCATATATATTTGGGTACGCCAGGTGAAGCCTTAGAAATTGTTGCTTTGTTGCAAGCAAACCTCGGCCAACGAGTTGATATGACTTACGAGTACATCTGTACGCATGCTGGGGTCAAATATACATACAATATAAATAGAAGACTGCTCAGGGGAGAGAGGAAAAAAAGCGGTTTGCATCGTTTTAGAAAGCCTTAATAAAGGGTCCGCCATCTAAAGTTTTTTCAACTAGTGCTTATTTCGTGAATGGTAACACATAGCTCATGTCTGATTTGACAGATAATTAGTTGTATCCTTCCGCTGAACGAATATGGTTGTGTATACGATTGAACAACGCTGGGAAATATTGCGACATTACTTTAAAAATCATGGTAATGTTGCAGAATGTGTGCGAAAATTGCGTACGGATTTTGGAAGAAGAGAAGCACCGTCAGCTCCGTATGTTCGTTATCTTGTGAAAAAAGTGAAAGAAACTGGCATAAACCAAAGCGTGAAAAGCCAAAAACAGTGCGTACACCCGAGAATATTGATGCTGTGGCAGAAAGTGTGCGTGAAGCGCCATCAACATCAATTCACCGTCGTTCTCAACAATTGAACATTTCGGAGACATAATTGAGACGAATTTTGCATAAAGACCTTGGTATGACGCCATACAAAGTCCAATTGGTTCAGGAGTTGAAGCCAACTTATCGGGCCATGTTGAACGAATTTTTGTTCACAAAAATTTAAGAGGAGGATATTGACAACATTTGGTTTTAACAGGACGGCGCTACGTGCCACACAGCCGAAGCTACACTCGATGTTTTGCGCCCTGTTTTTGAAGATCGCATTATCAGCCGCAGAGCTGATGTCGTTTGGCCACCTCGGAGCTGCGATTTGACACCGTTGGACTATTATTTGTGGGGTGCCCTAAAAGATAAGTGTTACGCCGACAAGCCAGAGGCAATTGACGCTTTAAAGGACAATATTCGTGAAGCCATTGGTGAAATACAGCTGCACACAATCGATAATGTGCTTAAAAATTGGACCGATCGTGTAGGCTACTGCATGGCCAGCCGAGGCAGCCATTTGAATGAAATTATTTTCCATGTTAACCGGAAGGATTGTACTTTCAAATAAAAAAAGAAATTTGAGAAAATATTCAGTAGTTTTTTTTTATAGCATTTTCAAAAAAAAAAGTTATTTGGTGGACCCTTTATATTTTGGCAATGTCGAATATGAACGGAAACAACTTTGAATGGAGCGGTCTGTCTGAAAGAAAGTTTGTAATTTGTAACTAACCAGGTTTCAAAATTACAAAAGTGGTGACCCAATTTAACTTTGCTGTGTTGACTGAGACATCAAAACACATAACCGGCTTTGTTTGTGTTATCAGTGCTGCTCGACCATCTGGCAAGGGTGCATCTATGGAAACTCTGACACCCATTTGGAGTTTAATTCTAACGCGAATCTAGATACCACGTGAGGTCATCGGCACATGATTCCTTGGTGATATGGAAAAGATTTGCTTTTTTTCATTTTGTTTCCGAATGAGGCCGACTCGGTTCATGCATAACCTGAAGACGGTTGCAATCTGATCTCACTCAATCAGCTCTCACGCCTAATATGATCCAATGCGCATTAAGCTTTAAAAGTACAAAAGACCATTTGTACAGGAAGCTTCGGATTGGGATCAATTTCCCATTTCACTGTGGAGAGAGGAAGCTCAAACAAAGCAGCTATGAGGATTGGTAAAAGATATGGTATCACCTTCGAATGATGTTTCCAGTTGTTAACATGGCAAGAGCGATGTAAGACAAAACGTTAAGCGACAATCGGACTCATCGGTGCGAATGATTCAATCGCCGGCAGATTGCCAGAAGGCGAACCATTTCCCAACAGGCAAGGGCGGGCATATCGTGTACAGCTTGGTGCTTGGAGATCGTCACCGCAAATTAGCATTAGATTTCAATTGGATATTAATTTCACATTTGTAGAAACAACAGTTACTGAGCGGAACGCTAAAATAACTAACTTAGTTGCAGTTGCAGTGCGCAAGGGTAATCTGAGTGGCCGCAACAAAGTCACATATTGGTAAGATGCACACACGCTTCACGCTCCACACAGAGTGCTCATGATCTGTGTGCTCCAGTTAACAATCTCAGCGAAAGCGAAAGAGTCCCCCATGTACGGTACCGCGAGATGGAGGTTTTTCGCAACTCAATCAGTGTGCAAATGTGTATGCGCACCAATGAAGATATTGAATTGCTAACGCTCGAGCCTGTAACATATTATAAGAAGTTTGCGGCAATTTTTCAATTTGGCCAATTGCGAAATTGCCTGTCAGATGGCAATAATAACTGAAGCAACATTGTATGTAACCACAGGCCGCCCACTCTCTTTCACTCTCTCTCTCTCTCTCTACATCTCTGCAATGATGTCAAGTTGTTCCAGCACAGCAAACTCCCTTTAAGGTTTCTCCTGATTGAAATTTATTCACATTCCTTGAGCCGATCGCTTAACAAACAAACTGGTCTACAAATTGGATTGCGCAAGAAGTGCCGGCTCGACGGGCCAACGGAGCACGAGTCCCACAGGAAACTGTTTAAGAATAGGTTAAGTCAACTGGAGCATGCATATATGTCGTGCGTCGTCGTCGTGAAGGTCCCATAATTCCCTGATCAACAAGACAGCCAGACAGACCTCAAGCTGGTAAAGGGACAACGAAAGAAAACCCTCACCACCGACCGTCGACCATCGACCGCCGTCTACATGTCGTTAACACTACACAAACGCCACGAATCACACCATTCAACAAAGCGCAAGACATAAATCCCTAGCGCGAAACGCCATATGCTGGAAGATAACAGGAACATCCTTGACGTCGTCGTCGTCGTCGTCTTCACTACGCCTGCTCGCGTACAGCTACGATCGTTTTGGTACATCCGCCAGCCTTCTCTATTTATAATATTTTTGTTTTTGTTGGAAAGCACAGATGGATTTGTGGCTGGCTGTTCCGCTGCAGCGGCGCAAACTCATCAACATTGACCGAGAGCACGCGGGGACATTATGCATAATAATATGTTAACATTGTCCGGACAAGATTACAATTTTATTTGCGACGACGAGCGTTTGCCCGAGTGTATGTGAAGCTGTGAAGCTGCGGTTTGAGTGCGTGTGTTGGGTGTCTGTCTGTTCATATCGGGCCCCATTGACCATGGGCATTCGGTTCCCATATTCTAGGAAATGCGTAATCGTCTCGATTTGAAAGTTCGCCCTGAAATTGGAAGGAAAGAACTTGCAAGATCTAAATTGAACCAAAAATTCAAAATTTCCTCTAACGACCGATTCATTGATTCCGGACTTGATGATGGTTATCATGATAAATGGGGTATATAAAGTAGTAGCACTGCAATCCATGTAAATTTTATCGCTTCCTCTTGACTTGTGCTTTGGTGACAGCGCATGCCCGTCCCTACAGCACCCCATCCATGCCAATGGCTCTTAGGAACTTAATGATATGGAGTTGGTTCAGTAAATGTCGCGCAGACTCCAAGATTACGTGGGACCATTTCTGTTAGATCGTTGTTTCGAATTTGTTGGGAAGCTGCCACGGGTTTTTCTTCGCATGTCCACAAAGCCTTCATCTGCCATCATCTTCTATTCTTAATTTCTTTAGGTGACCCTTTAATCTACAATATCCTGTTACGAATTCCAATTAGTCCTAGTATCGAATGCGACCTTTGGGTCCCAAATATTTTTATTACTTGTCGTAGGCCGGGAGATTTTCCCATCTTACGAAAGCGGCTGCCTTACTTATTTTGCATATGTCTTACCGCATATGTCTCACATGGAGTTTCTACAACCTTTATTCGATGCTTCCAAACTTATGTAGTTGTGGATTGTTTTTCTTCTTTGGTAATATTAAGGAATTTGGAGGTTCTTGTAGTTTTTGCATTCCCTTCATTTGGGTAAGCCTTTTCCGGCGAAAGAGCTACACGATTTCCACAATTAAACATGGAGCTATCGATCCGTACTTCTTCGGTTTTCTTTAGGATCTGCCGCATATTATTATTACTACTCATACTCAAAGTTTTTTTAGATCAGAAGCGCAGGTTATTTTTACTTCAATATCTCTCTCCTTTTTAAATTCTCTTTATTAACCTCGCGTGCTAGTGGCTGGCTGGCCGGGTAATAGAATCTTGCGATCAATTTTTAACCCACTTCCAAAAGCCCGATTTTATTGAAACTTTGCACACATGTGTATTTCCGGTGACAACACTTTCTATTAAAATTAGTGGGAGCCCATATAATTTTTTTAAAAATTTACCCGATTTTCTTCAATTTTTATACAGATGTCTATCTCCAATGGACAATACATTTTGCACAATTTTTGAAGTGATTGGGCAGTCCCAGGGGCACCACATATAATTTTTTTTTTAAATTGACCCGATTTTCTTCCAATTTTAAACAGCTTTTTTAAACTTTTTTAAAAGTCTTGGAGTTATCGTGCCCTGAGAACCGAGGGGTGCCCATATAAATTTTGTAAAAATTAACCCGATTTTCTCCAAATTTTAAACACACTCGTTCCGAGAGTAATACCTTGTCACTGAAAGCTTCTCAATTCGCCGTTCGGATTCGGCCTTAAATTGTAGGTCCCTTCCATTTGTGTCCAAAAATATACATGCGCAGCACAAATGGTCGCGAAAAGTTAGGCCTTGGTCTGTCGGCCGAATATTATTATTATTATTATATTAACTTCGCGTACTCGTGGCTGGCTAGCTGGCTGGTAGGCAGAATCTTGTAATAACTTTTTAACACACTTCCCAAAGCCCGATCCCCATTTCTGAAAATCATATGGTCACCATCTTGGATGTTATGGTTAAATTCTTGAACTCTTCAACTTGACATACTAAGGTAGGTTTTGTTGGCTTTGAGCAACCGTGAGCGTATTTCTGGTTCCATGCTGTTATCGGCTGCTACAGTTGACCCGAAATAGCTATCTTGTCTTCAAGGATTGATGAGAAAATCTTATACGCGGTACTCAACACCGTTATACCACGATAATTGCTGCATGTTGTAATATCTCCTTTCTTATGTATGGGTCACAGGATGCCTCTTCGCCAGTCTTCTGGCATCGCTTCTTCCTACCATACTTGCACTATTTGTTCATGAATTGCTTGGTGTATTGCGGGACCTCCTGCTTTTATAAGATACCATCTAATCAGAGGGACTTATTATTTTTGAGCCGATTTATCTGTCTGCTAACTTCGCCTTCGTGGATTAGTGGATAAGTACATGGCTTCTGAGCAGGAGATTCGTGGTTCGAGTTCCAATAACACCAAAAGTATTGTTCATGATGTCCCACCTCTCGCGAATGTCTGACAAACGTCCGGGAGTAATAATTTGTCACGGAAAGCTTCTCAATATATATGCGCAACAATGGTCGCGAGAACCAACGCCTTGGACCATAACGTTCTGGCGCGTCTTCGGTCATCGGTGGATCATCCATTTAGAAGCTCATGAAAGAGCTCTCCCCATCGCTCTAAGATGCCTTTGAGATCGGCGATCAGATTACCCTCTTTGTCTTTGCGGTATGTGCAACGCGGTGTATATTGAATCAACCGCGGTTGAACTTCCGCACCTGGTTTGGTCCTTGTTCTCTCTTCTGTTATAGTTCATGGACGAGATTCTTCATCCAGGCTGCTTTCTTTTGCCGCCGAACTGTTTTTTAATATCTTTTGAGCTCTTTATATTCATCTTCGCACGTTCATACGCTTAGTCGCTAGCTTAAATTCGTCTTCGATCCAGTACTAACAGTGTTCTTAAGGCGTGTCCATTACTCTTCTACGCCCGACATCTCCGCCCCAGGGCTTACCCCCCTGCATTTAGGGTTAGTCCTATCGCTTGACCGTAGTTTGTTCTGGTCTCTTTGTTGTGAAGGGCAGCCGTGTGGACTCAAATCTGATTCGCGGATGCAGTATTTCGTGATGATGAAATGCAAAGATAGTGGTCCGAGTCGACGTTGGCACCTCGGTACCTTTCGTACCGTCATCAGGTTCGAGATGTTGCGGCAATCTATCAACACGTGGTGTATCTGCTTGCGAGTGGATCCATCAGAAGATACCCAGGTGGCTTAGTGGATATTTTTACGGGCAAACCTTGTACTCGCAAAGAGCTTATTATTGCTTGCTGCCATCTCTATGACTCGTTGTCCATTGTGCAGCTCGAGCTCTATACAATCAGCGTACGTTCCATGAGAAATTTTTCGTTCGTCGTTCGTCAGTGTATCCGAGGCTGATTTGGGGTTCCGTAATAAAGTTTTTTTACGGGCGAGGTTGTTTGCCTCGCGCCAACCTTACTTTGAAGGAAAAGCCCGATCATTTAGCTTTTCCTGTATTTGAGGAAAATTACCGGCGGCCATTACGTGGAGGTGTGATCGCACTTCCACCAGTAAGATATAGTTACGGACAACTTCAATTCTGAAGTATTCTGTGTTATTTGCCCTATTCTGTTGATGAAATCATATTTTTAAAATGGGGCATCCAAATCGTAAAACCCATTGCAAATCGCTCCCATTCAAAAATGAACAATTTTTAAGCACTTTGGTGCTAAGCTAAAACCGTAACGTTTTTGTGACAAACTTAAATGCCACAACACAGCATTTAAGCCATTAGTAAAAAAAAAAAAAGGTCACGCCCATCACTGGCTACTTAAGATGCAGAATAAATTTGAATGATTAGACCAAATTACTAAACTAATGGCCACCCGGTAGTTGCGAGTTTAAAATAAATAAATTCTCTTGTCACTTTTCGCTTTGAAAACTTAACTTGGTTGCCAGCTAAAGATGGAGGCAGACAGAGAAAGAAGTATGAAGAGCTGATGAGAAAATATTGTAAAGGCGACCAAATCTGACGACTATTGACGGACCTTGAATTCCCAAATTTAAACAAATAATCATAATAAATAGGTGTCTTAAGTTTTAAGGAGGTGTAGCCGTGACTGTATCGGCTGTTGTTGATTAATAGGCGTGGATTAAAAACACAGACAATACGCGGCAAACAAATTTATGTAAATTACTCGAGCGCTCCTTTTTGTTGTTTTGTTGTGTTGTGTTGTGTGTACGATGCACATAGAAGCGAACAGACGGACGCACATTCCATGCTCTACGCACACAATGACAAAAAAAATCATATTTATAATCACGTTAGTATCTGTAAAGTATCAGCGAGACGATATTTTGGAGCGATACTTGGCCAATGATTCATAACTATTCGAGACGAAAACAATGCGCCACTGCCATCCAAGTGGAACCCTTGCCGGTTTCGGTCGGATCGTTGAAATGGATATTATTGTACCTCGACGAGTGTGGTCCGAGTGTCAGACGCGATTACACTAACGATACTATACGGCGCTAACCGACCAACATATTAACAACATCACCGATGTCCGATGTCATTGGTGTCTCTGTTATCTAGCGACCAAGAAAGCAAGTGTCCCAAATTGGACACAGCACGCGGCAACAATAGCTTGAAGTGAAAAGTGGTTTCCCAATAATTCACCAGCGCCCAAATGAGGAAACACGAGTTTTGAGTTCATCTCTTTGGTGTCCCTTCAATAACTTCTCTCGGAGAATAAATTTCGAATTGGACCATATCAGGTGTCTAAAATAATCGTCAGATTAGTGGATTGAATTAATTAAATATTTTTCATTATTTAATTGGGAATATCACAATATATGTGTGACTGATCATAGCATTTGGAACGGCGACCAAATATGGAGAACTCTAAAATGTCGGTCGTAGTACTACTGTACTTTACCACATTTTTGTGAGCATACAGGTATTGAAGCAGCAGAGTATTAATGAAAATCGTAAACACTCAGACCGTTCGATAAAGAAAAACACTCCTTACTGTAGTGGTTTAGTGAAACTCTAGGGTGAGCCATCTTCTGAGGTCTTAAAGCTAGTGTTGGACTTCGTTAATGATCCTACAAAGTAGGTAGCCAGTGATATTTTGTCTGGCTATCATAAAGAATTTATCATCCAATATTGGAAATGCTTAGCAATCTCGGAACTGAATGATCGGGCTAGCGTCCCATCCATGGTTAGGTTAGGTATGGTTGAGGTGGATTTCGGCCGGAAGCCGACCCACTTAGATCAATAGATGGCCAATTGTGATGCCACATGGTTCGAGAAGAATTCTCGCCCTACTCGTTGAACCAGTTGGAGCTTCGAATAAAGCGTAGATGTCAGTGTTTGACAAGTCCTTAAGGTCATTGTAAAATAAGTCTCCCAAATAGAGCTTACGTTTTAGAGAAAGAGCTTTGCATGTGCAGAGAAGGTGAATAATGGTATCTTGCTTCTCCTCGTCCATGCAGCTTCTGCAGAGGTCATTGGAAAATACACCAAACTTTGCTGCCTGCTTGCCTTTAAGACAGTGCCCGCAGTAATGACACTGATCGGAGCGCTTATGTGCAATCTGGTTAGACTTTCGAGTGAGCAAACATTTAAGCGTTTTGGATCCAGCTACCAATTATACCAAATATACCATTTGACTATCTAAGGTTGGTTTTATCAGTATCATCCTGCTTTAATATGGGTTTGCATGTAGCAATCGATATGCCTATGGAATTATTTTCAGGTAGAAGAGGCAGGGCAGTACCCTTTTTGACGAGTTCATCAGCCCTGCAGCTCCCTATGCACCGGCACCCAATATAGGTAAATGTTGAATTGCTCCGCCATCTCCCTGAGAGAAGATCGGCAGTCTAGTGTTACAAAATAGTTCGTAGAGACTGATTCTAGGGATCTCAAAGATGCTTGACTATACGAGAATATGCGGATATCCTTAGTGGATACAACGTTTTTCTTCAGCCCAAGACATGACATCTTTATGGCAATAATTTCTGCTTTAAAAAGACTGCAGGTATTGAGGAGACGGAAAGAAAGACTATATTTTAGCCTTTTTGAGGAAACACTTTTACCTACCCCAGCACTAATTTTTGACCCGTCAGTATAAAAACTGATTGATTCATTTTCCGGGATAGTCTTTGTTGAAATGTAGTTGTAGAATGGTGTAGTCTCTACCTCATGAATAAATTCATAATAGAGGAGTGTCCAAATTCATTTCTTATCCACTGGGAGGTTGCATTGTGGCAAATAGCCGCGCTAACTGGTCTGTTTAAGATGTCGAGTGGTGTTAGGTTGAACAGTATGTCTAGTACAGCGGAGGGGGTGGTGCGAAGTGCTCCGCTCCGCTTTATCATAGAAGGATACGCTTGTGCCATTTATATTTTTTATTGAAGAGGACAAGTTCTCTTTTGTGGGGTTTATTCCCGGACCATAACGATTTGCCCATCTAGTTAGCTTGTGAAGAGAATTCTGTAAGAGTTCTTTCAGGGTATTAAGGTGTTTTCCTGAAACGGCAATAGTAACATCATCCGTATAGGCCAGGGGTCGGCAACCTGCGGCTCACGAGCCACATGCGGCTCTTTGGATGTGAAGCTGCGGCTCTTTAGTTCCATACGCAAATATTATTTATTTTATCAAAAAAAAACATTTAAAAATCGTTCTGAATCGATTAACGAGGATTAGGCACCGATTCTATCTCGCAGCCACTTGTACTCGCTTTTCACCGCACCCCTCCCCGATCTGACAAGCTTAGCGGTATCACTAGAAATTGCAAAATAAGGCAAACCATTCACAGATGGTGAGTATGTCAAAGATTGCTTCATACGTGCATCTGAAGAATTGTTTCGTGATTTCAAAAACAAACCAGAAATCTTGAAAAAAATCAAAGATTTGCCACTATCCGCTAAAATAGTACAAGATAGAATAGCTAACATGTGTTCAAATGTAACATATTTGCAGGTGGAAGATATTCAACTTACTTCTGCCTTCTCACTTGCTATAGATGAGTCTTGCGACATAAAGGACACGGCACAAGATGCCCTTTTTGAAAGGTATATGTCTTTCCAAGGTTCAAAAGAAGAACTTCCAGGATTGCTACCGCTCTCGGGACAAACTAGAGGGGAAGATATAGCGAATGCCTTGCAAAAATGATTGAAGACAATAAGATCGATTTAAATAAAATCGTTTTAATAGCAACTGATTGAGCAAGAAGTATGACAGGAAAAAATAAAGGGGCAACAACGATTCTTCAGAGCAAAATAAACCACGAAATTTTTACGTTTCACTGCATAATTCACCAAGAAGCGCTTTGTGCCCAAACATTTCCGGCCGAAATAGTTGAGGTCATGAATTTGGTAATCAAAATTGTTAACAGCATCTTGTCAAAAGCACTCTACCATCGTCAGTTTAAAGAATTCTTTAACGGAATGGAGACTCAGTATTTCGACCTCGTTCTTCACAATAAAGTGCGATGGCTTTCCAATCGTAAGGTGTTGAAACGTTTTGCTTTGTGCTTGAATGAAATAAATACATTCCTAAATGAAAAAAGCATTAATCACCCTGAATTAGAGAACGACAAATGGTTGCAAAAATTGTACTTTATGGTGGATACCACCTCGAAATTAAATGAGCTGAATCTAAAACTGCAAGGAAAGGTAAACCCAGCCTATGTTTAAGTAGAAGAATTGGTTTGTTTTGAAGAAAAATTAATTCTTTTTGCAGAAGATATTCAGATTGGTAAATTACTTCATTTTGAATTTCTAAAGCAATATCGCGATAAAACCAGTGCAACTGTTGACACGAATTACTTCATCACGGTTATAAAAAAAGTTAAAGATGAATTTGCCGACAGATTTGAGCAATTAAAAACAAACAACAAAAGCACTTTAGCATTCATAGTAAATCCTCTCAACACAAATAGTAACGAAATCCACATTGAGCCATTTGGAATTGATACTGGATCTCTAGAAATGCACTTGATCGATTTAAAAAGTAAAGCTTTGTGGAGTGTAAAAAAAAACTAGTTGAAAAGCAAGTTGGAAGAGTTGGAGGTCCAAA
This sequence comes from Nephrocerus scutellatus, assembly GCA_947095585.1. NCBI lineage: Eukaryota > Metazoa > Arthropoda > Insecta > Diptera > Pipunculidae > Nephrocerus > Nephrocerus scutellatus. The sequence continues at coordinate 108,237,726 of OX352762.1, read as the reverse complement.
AAAGTATGTACGTAACGCAACAAAAGTGGACAGCTTTAAAAGAAATGCCGCGAGTTGAGGCACTTATATTCGACGCATGGAATAGTTTTTCAGATTGCTACAAGTGAGGTAAAGAAGTTGTCATTTGGAGTGCTGACTATCTTCGGATCGACATATTCGTGCGAGCAAGCATTCTCTTGCATGAATATAATTAAAAGTAAATTAAGAAGCCAACTAACAAATGAAAATGTAGAGTCGTGTTTGAAACTTAAAACAACAAGTTATGAGCCAAATTTATCCAAACTTTCTAAAACCATGCAAAGCCAACGCTCCCATAGAATTTGTTTGCTCAAATAATTTTTTACTTAAATAATAAGTAATTATCTAATAATGTCATTTATATATTTTCTAATTTGTTGTGAAAAACGCTACTTATATATAAATAAATAGATATTTTTTCTTATGAATAAATAGATTATTTTTTTTTATCAAAAAACTTTATTTATGCGAGTACTATTTAACGGGTGTTTTTTTAAGAGGTTGCCGATTTTTTTTTTGAATAAAACACATATAAAATTATGAAATGACCAAAATTTTTTTTATTTGGTAGATAATTTTTTGGCATTTAACATTTAAACACAATTTCTGGCATATGGCTACCACGACTATTTTTCACAAATGTCATTCTGGAGGTCCAATTTTCCAGCACTTTTTCAAGCATTTGAGGGCGTATGTCAGCAATGACACGTTGAATATTGGTTTCCAAAGCGTCAATCGATTGAGGTTTATCCACATAAACCAATGACTTCACGTATCCCCACAAAAAGTAATCGAGTGGCGTCAAATCGCACGAACGCGGAGGCCAATTCACCGGACCATTTCTCGAAATAATGTTGTCGTTGAAAGTTTCTTTCAATAAGTCGATTGTTTCACGTGCTGTATGGCAAGTGGCACCATCTTGTTGAAACCACATTTCATCCATATCCATATCTTCAAGATTTGACAACAAAAACTCATTTAACATGGTTCTGTATCGATTTCCATTCACGGTAACGCGTCGTCCTTCCTCATTTTTAAAGAAATATGGACCGATGATCCCACCAGCCCATAGACCGCACCAAACAGTACATTTATCAGGATGCATTGGTAATTCTTGAACGGCGTGTGGATTATCTTTGCTCCAAATGCGACAATTTTGTTTGTTGACGTATCCATTTAACAAAAAATGCGCCTCATCACTGAAGAGAATTTTACGGTAAAAAAATGGATCTTCGTTCAATTGATTTAACGACCAATCACTGAATTCACGGCGCAAACGATGGTCGTGTGGCTTTAATTCTTGCACCAATTGAATTTTGTATGGCACCAAACCCAAATCTTTACGTAAAATTTTCCATAAAGTCGATGGACAAAGTCCAATTTGCTGAGCACGACGACGAATCGATAAATTGTCGTTTTCTTCGACACTGGCCTCAACGACAGCAATATTTTCTTCTGTACGAACTCTTCTCATTCTTGTCGGTGGCTTGGCATCCAAAAGAGTGAATGTAGACCGAAATTTGGTAATTACGTTCTTTATGTTGGTCTCTGACGGACGATTATGTGCACCATAAAATTCACGAAGTGCTCTATAAACATTTTTAATTGAACACTGATTTTGAAAATAAATTTCCACGATTTGAAAACTTTGTTCTGGAGTTAACCTATTCATAATGATTTGCCAAACAATACTGAGTAGAAATGCCACTTTGAGCTGTCAAAACAACTGTCATAAAATAAAACGACATCTATCGGAAAAACAAACCTCCTAAAAAAACATCCTTTATTATTGGCAAAAAAAAATTTTGTGGCTCTTTAAAAACTTTGAAATTTTGTAAATTGTAATTTTGACTCTTCCGACTCAAAAGGTTGCCGACCCCTGGTATAGGCGATCACTCTGCAGCCGTCTCTTTTCCATAGAAGGGGGGATGGAACTCCACCTTGTGGCGTTCCTCTGCAGACAGCTCTTTTGGCAGACGCAAGACCTAGTTTGGAATTAATAATCCGACTTGTAAGCAGGATATTAATAAGTTTGCCAAGACGTTCGTCTGCCTTCACGGCCGACAGCGGAGTGAGATCGCTAATGTGTTGACGTTGTTAAAGGCGTCCTCAATGTCCACCGATGCTACCACTGTATACTTCTTATGGTGAAGTGAATAAGCATGTTGATCATTAGACCAAAGTCTTTTATCAATGCTATTGCGTAAATGGAAATCAATTAGTATTCCTAAGGTTTCTAAGAAGAATGATGACAGAGTGATAGGTCCGAGATCTTTTGGACTGACGTGATCATTTGTCCGCTTTTGGTATGAAAGCCACTTTCACTTCTCTCCATAAATAAATGGTAGTCCATGAGAAGGGTACCCTCTAGCAGACCATCTGAGACATGCTGTGTTCAAATAGCTGTTCTGTGAGGCGTGAAGTGAAACTTCTAAACGCGTTCAATTTCGATACCAGATTGTTGGAATACAACCTTTTCCAATAATGGAATACAAGGTTTGCTTAGCAATCTCGGAATGTAACGCAGCATTTTGATTTCAGAGTTTCTCAGCTCCGCCGACGAACATATTTCCTTATGGAAAATACGTTCTCCTAACCAAAGTAATGCTGGGCATTACCATAGAATATGCTCATCATCTTCCGAACAGAATCTAAATTCCGTGTCTCAACCTAGATTAATTTTGATAAGGTCATACCGCAGGCCCCAGAGACTTGCGAGAAAGCTCACTAACTTTCTAATGCTACTTTTTCTAGATTAAAGATTTCCTTGTAGGAAAGGGTCTGATTAATCGTTTGGATTATCTAAACCTTTGGACACTTTCCCAATGGGCTAGAAGAAGTTTGCTTCTCATTTGTTAATCAGCGCTGTGGCGGCAGCCCCGTTGACACCACAGTAGGGTTCAGATCCTATATGAGCCAGCCCTGGCTAGTTCATCTTCAGATTCGTTGCCTGCAATTACTTAATGACCAGGGAACCACCCGAGTTTCACCCTGTTATGTCTAGCAAGGGAATACAGTGCATTGAACTGATAGAGAGTCCATTAAGTTAGACGACAGCGCTTTAAGTGAAGCCTGGCTATCTAAAAAGATATATATTCTCACGGCATTAATAGAGTTAATCTTAGCACAGATCTAAATGACACGGAGTTCTGTCTGGAATGCCGTGGGACTCATTCACATTGGTATCGACACTTTGGTAATGTGCAGATGTCTCTTTCAGGAATTTAGTCAATAATTTCCAGGTGTCCCACAAGGTTACTTGATTTGCACCTGTATTCTAGCTGCAGCTTGATAGCGCATCTAACGGTCATCTTTCTACTAAAGATTTGTAAGGCAGGTACCTATGACACTCGTGATACCCACATAGGCAATTCGTTGAAGATTCTGAAGCTTATTTTCCGTTATCCATTCAAGAATTTTCAGCCACTAAACGATGGCTGCGTACGTGATAATGGGTCATGCCATCATTGTATACATCCAGTGTATACTTTTAGGATTTAGAGCCCAAGTTTTGTCGTAGAGGCGTCTACTGACCCACATGGCCGTAGTGGCTCCATCGATGGTGGACTTGATGGGAGAATTCAAGCTAAGTCATTTATCAAGAAGAACTCCGACTTATTTAACCTCACTGGAATAAGAAAAAGTGGTATCTTTGACAATGATAGGTCCTAGATCGACCAATCTTCCCTTTGTAAAAGGCACTAGAACGGTTTTGATGGATAGTTATTCTCTGTTGCACGATTCTAAAATGTGTAGCTAAGCACCTTAAATGATACTACATAGAAATGGTCGTTCTGTGTTTGCAACTAACAAGAATCGCCAAGTCATCTTCACATCCAATGGCATTGTAGCCTGATCTATGGAGATCGCCTAGAAGATTGTCGATGACTACTGTGGTCACAGATACTGACACACCTCCTGACGATGACGTAATATTTCGACTTTTAAGCATAGCCCTTATCAATTGATTGATCGAGTCTTCGATACCTCTGCTACTAATCTATGAGTCGCAGCCCGTGTTATCGAAAGCGCCCTCAATGATAAGAAATGCACACAGAGCCACTTTCTTGGAACGAAAAGTTTCTTCTACCATCTTTACTAGTTAGTGAAGAACACCTTCTGTGCTTTTACCTTTTATCTGAATGCAAACTGACTTGAGTGCGGAGTGGTAGATAAATCTATGCAGCCTCTTATATGAACATTAGTTAGTCTCTCCATGGTTTTGTGGACAAATAATTTTAGACTTATAGTTCTATAGAATTTAGGCCGCTCACTAGGCCTAATGCCTGGTTTTGGGACAAATATTACATTCATCTGTTTTCAGGTAGTAGGGATATAGCCCCAGTTGTAGATCCCTTTAAATAAAGCAATCATAACCGGCAGGATGAGATCGATTGCCTTCTGTAGAAGCGCTGGAAAGATACCATCACCACCGGGTGCTCTATAGATTAATTAACGCTTTTGACACAATAGGCCTTTAGATATCGTAGTATCGGTCCTTGGGCGGGAGTCTTGTTTAAAAAAATGTAATTAGTTATATTTTGGTTAATTTCTAAACGGTACACTCCGCCCTCTTTAGCAATTCCATGCAAAATTTCTCGTCTTTGTCGTCATCTTCCACTCTCTTCATTTGCTCATCATCTGCTTCTGAATCTATTGAATTCTAGTTAAGACCGTCTGCAGTTTGTCTTGCTTAACTAGAGGGTTAACATTTCCCATAGAAAAATAGCTGCTGGTTTCATCATAAAATGCTTCTTTGAAGTCTGTCTTTAGTACTTAAGTGTCGCTTCTCCGTTTAAGTTCCATTTGCAGAGGCGTCTATCTGCTTCGTCTATTGGCTGGTGTTTGCCGCAAGTTGATTAGGGTTATTCCGACAGGTGCGGAGACTTACGTATTGTTTTTTTCAACCTATTGTCAACTTGTTGCACATAAATTTAGGATTTACTTTCCAAGCTACCAGAAAAGATAAGTGTTCAGCATCTTAACCATTAAAGTAACGACCGAAAAATTTGTCAACAGAACTCAGTCTAAAACACGCCCAAATCACCAAAAGCAGCCGACCACAGAAGACCACACCGCCGATCGCCGATTGATTGGAAAGAAATGATTGTTTTTTTGTCGTATTGCATTTACATATTTATCATTCCAACACCTAGGCGCGAGCAACGACTCGGCCTTAATTGGTCTCCTAGTATGATGGGGGGAAAAGCCAATTCATTAATCAGGAACACAAACAATGTTTTGATATAAATTCCCCGACTAACGACGACCGAATGGGATTGTCTGTAGGATGGCTTCTGCGTGCTGGGTGATCTCCATTGTGACTGAGCGGAACAACATTCCCTTATTTGGATACTTGAAATGGGAACATCTATTCGTCGCTCGGGAGGTATTTATGTAAAGTCTTTAATTATTGAATTTATTTCGATAATAAATTAAAGCTTAGTGGATTTGTGCGTAAATGGCTTCATTAATGCGTGAGGCAAGTTCTGGAGTAGACAACCTAATTGGCCAGAAGTAATCACCTAAACTGGGCATCTTTTTTTAATGCGGTGTTAGTTTTGGTTAAAAAACGATTTTATGGAAATCAGATGTGTGCAAAGATTTAATAATATCGACTTAATTTTAAAAAAGTCGATAAGCCCTGAGGCCCGATCACTTCTAAATTTGTACAGTAAGTGTTGCCATCGGATATTCACATTTGTGCAGAGTTTTCATAAAATCGGGTTAATTTTTAAGAAATGTATATGACGATATAAACGCCAAAGTTGGCAACGACTACTCAAACCTTCACGCGTACATGTTCCGCCATGATCTTGCCACCACGCGCAACAGCAATGGAGAGAGGCTTCTGGATATGTGCTCCAGTCAACAGCTTTTCATCGGTGGCACAAAGTTCGCAGATAGAGTCATTCACAAACACCAGAAGTTATGACACGTAACCAGATTGATCACATCTTGATCATCAACAGAAAGACTAATTGATTTCCATTTACGCAATAGGCTTTTGTCTAATGATCAACATGGTTATTGCAAAGGCAAATTTATAGAAACAGCTCTACATACGATAATGGGTTGTGCCTGTAAAGGGCACAACCTTATCCTTCTCTGATAAAGCTTAATATCTGGGTCTTATTCTGGACAGAAAGCTAAGCTGGAAACCTAATATACAAAAAAGAGTTCGTAAAGCCAAAGTAAAAGAAATGGGGTCTTCAACCCCGTATTACTTATTCGCTTTATATTTCGGTAACAAGACCTACACTTCTTTACGGTGTGGTGGCCTTAGACAAAGCAATAAATCGTGACAAACTGAGCAAAGTCCAAAGATCGGCTTGTCTATGTATGAGCGGAGCTCTTCGCACCACCCTCTCCGCTGCACTAGACATAATCTTCAACCTAACACCGCTCGACATCATCAGCAGATAAGTTGCTGCTAGCACAGCTATTCTCCTCAACGCAACATCCCAGTGGATCAGAAATGAATTCGGACACTCCTCTATTCTGAACTTATTCAGGGCTCCACCAGGAAGTATAAACTTCACTATTCTGCAACTACATTTCAACAACAACTTCTGGGAAACCATCCACTCCAGATCATTTTTGGAAGATGGTGCTCTCTCGGAAGATAAATCAATCAGTTTACGAGTCAAAAATTGATGATTAGGTAGGCGGAGGTGTTTTCTCAAAAAGACTAAATGGAAGTCTCCCTCTATTTGTCTTCCTAATCACTGCAGTGTTTTTCAAGCAGAAATTATGGCAATTTAATTATTCCTCTCTTGGCTGAAGAAAAACGTCATATCCACTAATCATCTTCTCGGATAGCCAAGATCCCTAGAATCAGTCTCTATGAACTCTATTGTAGCCCTCTGCCGATCATCTATCAGGGAGATGGCGGAGCAGTTCAATATTCATCTGTTATTGGGTGCCAGAGCATAGGGTAAGGTTAGACCATTTCCTTACTTAGACCAATAGACAGTCCATTGTTCATAGAGCAAAGCTACATTCTGGGTAACTGCAGGGCTGAATAACTCGCGAAAAATGGCACTATGCTGCCCCATCTACCTGAACAACCAGGATGCTACTGACAAAACAAACCTTAGATGGACAAATTGTATAACTTGTGTAGCGACAAAACAAATCTGGCCAAAACGCTACAAGTTTTGGATTTCTCTAAACAGAGTTCACATAAGCGCTACTATAGGTGTAATTACTGGACTTTGTCTTATAGGCAAGCATGCAGAAATGCTTGGTGTATTTTCCAATTACTTCTGCTGCATGGACTAGAAAGTGGAAGAGACCATTCTTTATCTTCTCTGCACATGCAAAGCTCTTTCTCTAAATCGTAAGCTCCATTTATGAGCCTTCTATTACAACGACCTTAACGATTTGTCAAGCACTGACATCAAAAGTCTTCTTCGCTCGAACTGGTTCAACGAGTAGGGCGAGAAATCCTCTCGAACATGTCGGATCATAATGGACCATCTATTGGACTCACAGATTGGACGATATGAAGCGTAAGCTTGTGAGGTTGATTTATAACTTATCCTGCAACAGAACATACGAGTACATAGCTACATACGTGATACACGAAATATGACCGACGCTGAATAAATTGGCCTAAGGCTCACTCAAAGACGAAGTTGCTGCGAATCGGAACGACCGACCACCTCGAATTATCCATAATCACCAACGATGCAACGTTAGTCATTGAAGACGTGGAGGAATTTAGCTACTTAGGGAGCCCAATTAATAAGAACGACGTGTCCGACTCAGAGGTGTCAAAGTGTGGCGAGCGCTTAACATCTCCAGGAGCACCAAGCTCAAGATCTTCAACTTTAGTTTTAAATCGGTCCCCTTATATGGTTGTGAGACTTGGAATATACCAACCACCATTTCGCAAAAAGTGTCTACGTTGAATCTGTGGCATCTTTTGGCCAAACATAATTTTAAACTCTGATCTAATTGGGCACACCCTTTGGAAACCGGTAAATGACATTGCGAAAGTGGCCTTTGAATGTAACCCTCAAGGAACACGAAACACTGGACGTCCAGTAAACACGTGGCGCAGATCAATCGAAAGGGGATCGCGTACAATAGGCGTATGGCGTGAAGTCAAACTGCTGGCGAGAGACAGACACCGCTGGAAGGAGGTCGTTTCCGCTCTATGCTCCTCTTTAGAGTTTGGGTGTTTACTTTCTTTTCATTATACTGTAAAATAAATAGAGGACACGAATAAATAAATGTTAATAACTTTAAAAAAATGTAGGTCTTGATTGAAGTCTTGAGAGGTGTCTTTAGGGGCTTTTGATGGTTTTCTTGAGCAGAATTCCTGCCCTTGCGTAATACTAAGAACTGTTTTTATAAATATCATGATTTTTATGAATTTTTAGAATTTTTAAATGCATGGATCTGAAGTTTTCTTCACCTGATATTTGAAGAAAACAAGAACCACCTTATTTTGGAAGGGGTCGAGCACTTTGCTTATGTGGGTCCCACACAAACGCAGAATTTTAAATGTTTCATACGATACATGAACCTATCATATTTTGGGACGGGTTGGACAGTAGTACGAGTAGTATTAGCAGAGACATTGCAGAAAATATCTCTTCAGATGAACCGCATAGATCATAAGGCCACCATTTTTTTTATGAAAAATGACTCACAAATTAACGAATCGTTTGTCGGTGTAGTTCAGTCGAATTACTATTTCCTTGTTATGATGTCATCATGATGTGTGAGAGTTGACGCAACTCCAAGCAACAACTGGTTGAGTCATTGCATTTCACAATACGCGGTTAATACGCACTGCACCGCAAAACAGGTGTTAATTTCGCTTTAATTACCACTCAAGCACTCGAAGATTCGAACAGTCGATGGCATCACAAATATCGAGAGTATCCTTTATGACCGCAGAAGCACTCATCGACACATCTCACAGTATCGTCGGCCCACAGAACAATTAGCACATCACACGCTCAACGAAATAACACGGTCCGACAGCTACGTGATGATGATGGTGATGATGATGCATCAGACGTGTCCAAATGGAAGTCGCATAAATTCGCATCGCCGTCGTTACACCACACCACACTGTTGAGTAAATAGATTACATTGATGTCTGTCCAGCGCCATGCGACTCTTGAGTTGTTCAATCGATTAAATGCAATTCAATGCGATGCAATGTGATACGGCGCTCGTTCAACCACAGGAGGAGTTTATTAATAAAAAAAAATTAAATGTAAAAAATAAAGGATTTGACATCCACTTACGAGTACTAATTTCAACTTGTAGTAAAGCTCGAATTTGAATATAAACCAAGACTTCAAAGACGATTTTATTTTACTTTGAGTGATTCCGTTAAATAAAAGACAGACAGAGGCGACATAGATTATGACTCCACGTTTCACCTTACTCGAAGGAACCAAATGGCCACTGATCAGATTTCCTGCCATTGCGTGTTTATGCTGTCGATCAGTTTATTTGTCTGCGTTCAGATCTCTAGACAGCTGGACTTTTTATTACAACAACGGCTTGACGAGATTTTTTCCTAATGTTCCCCAGACCGCAATATTATTGAGTAGTAGAGACGACGGATATGTTCAGCACGCGCTCTATCAAATGTTCATCGTTTTGCACTTCAATTTGATTATAAGTTCGTTTTTGAGTTGACCCTCTTCCCGATGGAGTTTCTTTTCTTTTCAAATTGAAAAAAAAAATTGATATGAGTTTAGTGTGGAGCTTTTGTTCCTATAAGAATAATCATTAACATTAGAGTTAAGAAATCACCAAGAAGCATGACATATGTTTAGGCTCACTAATATTGTTTATTAAAGGTATATGAACTTGTATATAAATCGTATGTAACAGTAATACGTGTGGAACTTGTATATAGAAAATTATGCCAGTATGTATTGGTATTTTCTAGGCTTCAAGAATAGAACCGTCTTGAAACTATTATTTATCACTCTATCTACTTTCCAACTTTTCAAGTCTAGTCTTTTGAAATGCTATTTTATTCGAAACATCTAGCAAATCATTCTGGCCAGACAACTCCCGTAGGAAGGGATGTTGAGTTGTTCGCTGAGTTTAATCCCCTTACTGAGCTTGTAAATGAGCCTACAAGAATACCTGACATTGCAAATCATTCCGCAAACACCCTTGACTTGTTCCTTACCTCTGGTCCTGATAATTACTCCGTCAATGTATTATCGCCTCTAAGCTCGTCTGACCATTGCGTTGTATTAGCTAACTTCTCGTTAATGAACCACGCAGTTAGAGGAAAAACGCCCAAAAAAGCAGTATGGCAATACGAGAAAGCCAATTGGGACGGCCTTAACAGCTTCTTTGGGAGAATTAACTTGTCGCTATTGTTTCGCGATAGCAACGTGGATGCCGCCGCTGATGAAATCACAAATATCATTCTTATTGGTATGAGAAAGGTTATCCCTTTCAGAAATAAGTCTATCAAACCAAAGGAAGATGGATGGTACGACTCGAGCTGTAAAGAGGCTTCTAGGATTAGAGGTATTACAAAGCAAACCCTAATGAGGAATACCGAAAAAATTTTAAACGAGCCAGAAATGATTGCAATTCTCATCTTCAGCGAGTCAAATTCGCCTACGACCAAAAATTGAGGCAAAAGATACTACAATGCCCCAAATGTAGTAAAAAAAGCCTCGTCGTCAATTCCAACGCTCATTTATAATGACACTCCCGTTGTCAACTCTAAAGACAAAGCCAATTTGTTTGCTGCACATTTTGCAGCTAGATCCACGCTTCCAGATTGTGCATTGATGCCGCCTGTACCTCCGAGTATTGAACACTCTATGGGACAGATCTTCATTCCTATTCGTACAGTTGCTAGAGTTTAAAACGATCTCAAAATTAACAAATCCGCTGGGCCATATGGTATTTCCCATTAGTTCTGAAGAGGTGTTCTTCCAAGCTGGCATTACCATTGCGTAAGCTTTTCCATCTATCCTATTCTTCTGGACTCATCCTGAAAACTTGGAAAACAACTTTTGTCCAGCCCATACCCAAAAAGGCGAGCCGTCGTGTCCTTCTTCGTATACCGACCCATAGGACTTACATTCATTCTTTCCAAGGTCATGGAAACGCTGATCAATTTTCAGCTCATGAAATATCTTCAAACCAATAAAATCCTTAGTGACCGGCAGTACGGATTTCGTGGGCAACGTTCCAATGGTAATTTGATGGTATATCTAACCGAACAGTTGCACTCGATATTTCCAAAGCATTTGACAGAGTTTAGCATCAAGCTCTTTTGTCCAAAATGCGTGCTTATGGAGTCGATGAAAAACTGCTTCATTGGATTAGAAGCTATCTTTTGGACCGTTCAATTAAAGTTGTTTTGGACGGTTTAAAGTCTGAAATACACCACATAAATGCTGGCGTTCCCCAGGGCTCTGTTCTGTCCCCGACACTCTTTCTCATTTTTAAATTCTCTATATTAACTTCACTTGCCCGTGGGTCGTCGGTCGGTCGGTCGTCTGTCGTGGATTCTTGCGATCAATTTTTAACCCACTTCCCATGGCCCGATTTTATTGAAATTTTGCACACATGCGTATTTCCGGAGACAACACTTTCTATTAAATTTTGAGGCCCCTCGGGCTGCGGGGTCGGGGGGCTCCCAAACAAAAATTTTAAAAAATTTACCCGATTTTCTTCAAATTTTACACACATGTGTATACCCAATAAACAATACTTTTTCGAAAATTTGGTAGTGATCGGGTCCCGGGTTCGGCCGCAAGGCCCTTATACATTTTTTAAATATCTGTACTGGCATCAGATATTCGTCGCCCTTTATGGACTATGTGCGGTGTGTGCTGCGCAGTCGGCTGCGCTGCATGTTTTTGGTTGTGGTGGAGAGAGAGAGAGAAATCTTAGCGCACGCACAAATGAACCCAGCAAATGAAACGAGACATACATGTTTTATGCTTACTTCAACTTACATTTTTATTATATACTGAATTGTATTTTTATTGATGTCGTTTTTTTTGTTGTCGATATCAACTTACAGATAGAACAACAAGTTTTCACAATATTCTGTCATTTGGCGTTTTCATAAATTAGTTCAGAGCAGTCAAAGAGTTCTCAAGATAAATGTTCGTGTTTCTTATTTGCTCAGAGTATGAGCGTGCTCTAAGTGCTCAGAATAAAATGATCTGAGCTTTTTCAATTTTAACATCCGATGTCAAATGTTTGTTTCGATGATTTTCTTCTACAATAAAAAAAAATGGCCCAGGATCGAGGGGCTCCCATATCAATTTCTGCGATTGGAGAATTTAGATGAAAAATTTTAATTTTTATGGGTTGTTTTTTATTAATTATCTCTTATCTGTGACTTCTAATCGAGTGCTGACGACAGCACTATCAGCTTCTCATATAAGTTTGAGGAACGTCCCTCATTTTCTCATGTGGAACTCAAACAACTTCGTATGTTAAGCACGTTAAATTCTGACCTAGACAGAATGATAAAATGGGGAGAAAACAATCGAGTAGAATTTAGCGCTTCCAAAACCCAATGCTGTGTCCTGTCGTCTAAGCGAATCATAAATCACATGCCATTATCCATGAATGGCTCTTGCATCGAGGAAACTGAAAATCTCGCAATTCTCGGTATGTGCGTTAACGACAAGCTTCGTTGGAATGACCACATATACCCCGTTGCAAAAAATGCTGCGAAATGTTTAGGTTCTCTAACCCGATGCAAGAAATATTTCACTCGCTCTGATCTGGCTACTATCTACAAGGCTTTTATTCGCCCTAAACTTAAGTACAATTGTCATATTTGGTCTGGTGCGCCTAAAACCACCTTGCATCAACTAGGTATAATACAAAACCGTGCGATAAAACTTATCCGTGACGAAAACATTGCGCTTGAACACCGCAGGAACGTCTCCTGCTTGTCACTTTTTTATCGCTTCTTCCACCAGCGGTGTAGACCCAAATATTATGATGTGCTGTGTGAAAGTTAGAGAGGACCTCAATTTTAATTAGGATGGATCTCTCGCTTCGGAATTTCTACGAAACTAACAAAACAGACAAAAAAATAAACCCAACTTCTAATGATCCTCAATCATAACCCAACCTGACTGACCTAATTAAGTGCACTTCGATCCACATAAGATTTGGTCAAAAACACCGCACAGACCTATAAACCCAGCTTTAATCCATTTTTGAGAAAAGAAAAAAATTGCCACACCCACTCAAAACCGTCCATTGACAGCACCATACGCATAATAACTCATCAGAAAAGTAATCGCACATTGGAGAAATCCCACCGCACACCACCCAATAAACTCGAAAACCGCTGACAATAGAAATGTCAGACCGCCACGCCAATCCCATCAGGCGATCAGATGAACGACCAACCAACCTACATCTTTGCGGAAAAATGAGATAATTATTTGATGGCCTAAGGACTGCACTGATGGCGGTCGGCGAATTGCAAATTCGAACTGTCTTGGCGCACTCGCACTTCGGCGCATACCTCATGTCATCAATAAAGTCGCCAGAATTCTAATTTTATTACGGTCCCAGTCTGTACGGTGCCAATTATCAGTTGCGCGCCGCGCAATCGCGTCGAACGTAGGAGTGCAGAGCGCAAAGGAAACCCTTCCTTCAATTGGCCAACTACTCGTACGATGCAACATAAATTCTCCATTAACTCGTGGTGCGTTGCACTCTCGTTGGCTATAATTTTCCCTGACGTTTATCACTTAAAACGGCGGAAAATTTATGAAAATCTCAGCGGAGGTTTTACGGTTGGACGCTTTTTTTCGTTCTAGTTCGGGTGTTTGTATGTGTGCGTTTGTTTGTCCGGTTGTTGGATTTTGAATTGTCTCTGTGTCCGATGAGGTCCAATTGTCAAGCGCGTGAGTGCTTCCCACTGCTCTACTCTATATCTTCTTCTACAACGTCGTGTCCTATCGCTCCCTTTGAAAAGATATCGCTTGTCCATCGCGCGCGCGATCAGCAGTGGAGGAGCTAAATAAAAACTTTCATGTGGCTCAGGATGATATGTTCCGACATAAATTTCCATTGAAAGGATCTCTTCGTCGTCGTCGGTGTCGTTTTGCTCGTTTGGTGCGTTTAGCGGTTACCTACAACCGACGTTGAGCGACGGTGATTGACAAACACACACACTCACCGTTCAAGTTGAACAATACTTGCACCTTTATATGTGCGTGCGTTTAATGTACAGAATGCTGAGGACACTTTATAGGCGGAAACTTGGAAGACATCGTTTACGACTGAGCCAATTGGAGCAAATTTGTGCGATCAGGCGCAGCGCGTAGACGATTTAAAACGATTTCGTTCGAGGATAAATTTCATTTCAATTCATTGTGAAGCATCGAGAGTGGTCCTTGGCGTCGTCATCGGCGTATACCTAGATACTCGTTAATGTTCACGCACAGCAATCAAAGACTTTATCGGTTTTATTATTGGTTGGTGGCCGGTGTCCGTCATCGTCATTATTTAGAATTTTCACCTAATGAGATGGCCAACTAGTCCGCTGGATAATATTATGATGATGGCCAATAATGAGAAATGTGGAGAGGGATGAGAATTATTCCACCTACTACGTGGGGCGGTAAAAATGCTTAGTTAGCAGTTAGCACCTTATCTTAATGCAGTGATCGAGGAGTATTTATTGCGGTTTGTAATACAGGGTGACTCTGTTTACGTGGCAAATACTAAAATCTTTGGTTAATTACGTAAAAAACTCGTATTATTTTTACCTCTGCGGTACACATTTTATAAAAAAAAACCTACTTTTGACCTTATAACACCTTACACTCTTGAACTTCATTTTACAAACTCTTAAGTTTAGCCCTGCTCCCATTGACCGAATGCATAAACATTGTACCATGGATTTTTAGGAAATTTAATAGGAATTCTGATGGTAAACGACTTACAAAAGCCTCGTAGGAGCAGCATCTCCCGTTGGGTGTTGGTCCACGAAATAACGAGAAGGAGCTACTGCAACCGAACAACTTGTAGATCGGTTAGTAAGTCCTAGGTAGGTAGGTAGATACGTACCTAGTAAGTCATACATCCACCTCCTTGTGGTGCCATTTGGGAGTTTCTCTGGAAATTGCGAAAAGAAGAGGGCGAATCGCGAGTTGGATTGGTATTCGCTTGGTCTGTGGCGCAGCGAGCCGGAACCGTAAAAAACCCAATGCTCCCAAACGAAATACAATGCATCGGATATGGATGGATATTTTCCCTACTAACTTTAGCTTTCGTACACTGAAAGAATCGGGCTCTGGAACGTTAAGATCACGTTAAGATTATCACTCCCCAACAAAACCGACTGTCATGCTCTACTCTGGCAGACAAGCTGGGAGCGGACGGAGGTCTGAAGTTGGAATGATGCTAACTCCGGCAGCACGGAACAATCTCATTTCCTGGAAAACTCACATTAACCGGATATTTACAGCTAGATTCCAGAGTAGTGTGAGAAAAATTACTATCATACAGTGTTATGTTCCGATCGGAAATGCGACTGAGGACAATTGTTGAAGTCATTTAGGCTCAGTCTACAACCAAACGCCTTATGGGTATATTGTAATACTGACAAGTGACGGGAGTTTACAGTCTTACCGTGTGTTACCGGAACGACAACGGATAACGTTATGTGGACTTTTGCAATACCAATCGCCTAGTCATTGGAGGTACGATGTTTGAGCCTAAAACCTCAGTTGGGTCTCAACTGACAGGAAGCAAACATCCAACCAGATTGACGACATTGCGATCAGCCTCCGCTTCAGAAATTGTCATCTTGTCATCCGAAAAAGAACTGGAGCCGACATTGAATATGAATATGAATATGGTATAATAGCTACCATCTTATTGTCACAGCAGGCAGGGCGAATAAGACAGAATGCTTCAGAAATTTTCTCATGGAACAAACGGTCACTGTATAGAACTCGAGCTGCACAGCAGCTAGCCGATACCCTGTTTAAATATAATGCTGTCATAACAGCAATTCAGGAAATGCGGTGGACGGGGAATGGTGTCTTTCAAAAATCAGAATATGACATATTACAGCTGCCATGTAAGACGTCATGTGCTCGGGGTCAGTGCTCTAGTCAGCAAAAGAACGAAACCCACCGTTATCGGCTTTGAAGCAGTAAATGAACGACTATGCACCCTTCGCGTGCGGGACAGATTTAAGACCAATCCTCAGACCATCAGTCAACAACTGATCAGATTTACACCCTTAGGCAGGTGATGGAAAAATTTCTAGAGTTTCAAAACTCTCTACACCATATTTTTATAGACTTTAAAGCCGCCTATGAAAGCATAGCCAGAGTAGAACTTTATAAAGCCATGAGAGAGTTCGGCATTCCAAATAAACTGACAAGTCTATGTAGGTTACCATGACCCATGTTATAAGCCAAGTAAAAATATCCGGCTCACTATCAAGCCCATTCAACATCTATAACGGGAATGGATTTTCCTGCGTCATCTTCAACCTGGCGTTGGAGAAAGTGATCCGAGACTCTGACGTAACGGCGAGAGGAACAATCCTCTATAAGTCCATTCAGATACTGGCTTACGCAGACGATATTGACATCGTTGGTAGAAACCGAAGAGCTGTACAGTAAGCTATTATCCAGATCGAGCAGACGGTACAAAATCTGGGGCTGCACATAAATAAGAGCAAAAAGAAGTACATGGTGGCCACGTCTGCGAGTAGCAGACCCAACGTTGATCCCCCGATTCAAATAGTGGAGCACGAATTTAAAGTAGTGCAATCCTTTAACTATCTCGGGTCAACTGTAGCAGCCGATTAAAGTGGGGAACCAGAAATACTCGCACGGTTGCTTAAAGCCAACAAAGCCTACTAAAGTCTGTCAAGGCTCTTCAAATCCAAGAACTTAACCATAACATCCAATCTGCTGGTATATAAGACAATGGTCATTCCAGTACTTACATAGGGATCCGAGACTTGGGTTCATAGCAAAAATCATTCTGACCTCTTAGCCGCGTTCGAGAGAAAAGTCTTACGGAGAATTGTTGGCCCCGTATGTTAGGATGAACGATTCCGGAGACTCTATAATGATAAATTCTACGAGCGTTACCGCGATGTCGACATAGTGAAAAAAATAAAGCTCCGTAGGCTCCGGTGGGCAGGACAGCTAGCTCGCATGAGCAAAGATGATCCTGCTCGGAAAGTCCTTTGCGGTAGGATTTATGAAACACGACACGACCGCCAACACACTTGCACCGTGGAACAATTTTCAACAGAAATGTTATTTGTTATCAGTAATGTGCAACGCAGTACATTGGCCCTGACCCACAGGGAACACCCTCCCGCTTGATGGCGCATCAGCGCGTGTTAAACGATAAACTACTAATTTACTATGTATGCAGAAGCTGGTGCTGATGCAGTAAAGACCGTGACCAATCTGCATGAAGGCATAAAATGCGAACACAAGTCAGACAGCTTCCATAACGCAGCGTTAAGAATCCATCAGGAATAAGGTACATAGCGTACGATAGTAACACGACGATTACGAGGTTGTTGCACCATCACTGCTCGTTTAGGTTGCTTGCAGCCAATCAGTTTATTTCTAGCTTCGTCCCATTCCACGGTGGTAATAAAAAAATCTTTGTTGCGTTTTTAAGATTTAATTTTTTTCATTCTGCTTAACCGTAAAGTAAAGCACGCATTTGTCCACTGCACGTTCACCAGTCCAGACGGTCGTTCAGCAGCACTCAGTCACTCACTTAGTCAGTCTATTCATTCACAGAGTGCACCTCTACTTTTTGATTATTAGTGCGCGCATGCGTGAAGTTATTGTATCGTAAAAATTTAAATTTCTTAACTAAGAGAGCGTCAGTGTCTGTGACATATGCCGATGTGAACGGATTTCCTGAAAAGAGCCCTTTTCTCAGCACAGTGACAAATTCCCGAGAATTCTTTTGACGTCTAGCGAGGTCTTAAATTGAAACGTCATCAACACAATTGCTGATGAAGGTTGCTGTTAAGGTGCTTGGCTGTAAAGTGAATTTTAACGCTTCCACTTTTTTATGGTGCTCACGCCAGGAATTCAAAGCGAGCAACGCGACGCGTCTGTTGGGCGTAACAATATTTATTGCAGACTGTGACACATAAAAAAATGCATTTAAACCTGGAATGGAGTTTCGCATGAGTTGCCTAATAACAAAGAGAATGTGGTTAGATGGTGGTTAAGATTTGCTAACAATTCGATTCCTTCATTAGCGTGAGCCTGCATTGAAGCAGTGAGTTAAGCCTTTAGTTAGGAAAATGCTATTTCATATCAAATGTTTAGTAGGAACAGTGGTGTTCCTAATTAGAACGAGGTCAGTGCTCTTTCAACAAATGTCTGACAACACATTCGTCCAACTAGGAAATGATATAAAATCTTGAAGCTTGAATCTTGGCAATAAAATGCACAAATAACTACTGGGAAAATATAGAGAGAAATTCCTAAACTTTATCCACAAAAAGACGGAAGAGGAGATAAAACTCAAAAAGCTACAACTAAGAATCTTATGTGGGGCACTAACGGGACACTACACGTTTAATTATCATCTACACGAAACAGGAATCAGTAATGGTGAGACCTGCCGCAGATACTGCAATGAAGAAGAGAAGATAATGGAGCACCTCCCATTAGATTGCCCAGCCCTAATAAAATTATAGCATTTAAAATACCTAGTATCTAACTACGGAAGCTGATGTTTCTACAGGAAAACAGGCAGACTCGGGGTAGCTAGCAAGTATACTCTGGTGAGGTTAGGTTAGCTTAGGTTAAGGGGGCTGTCAGTAAAACCGACACACCCTGTAATGGTCCACTTTGATACCATACGGGTCAGGAAAAATTGCCTCCACCTACTCGATGAACCAATTAGAGCTTCGAATGAAGCGTGTCTGGCAATAGTAACGTCATCCGCCTAGGCGATTACTCTGCAACCCTCACCTCTTAGACATACCAGCAGCTATAAGGGGAGATAGGACTCAAACTTGTGGGGTTCCTCTGCAGACAGATCTTCTGGCAGACAACACGCGCAGCTTTGAATTAATAATCCGACTTGTGAGCAGAAGATTAATCGATTCCCCAAGCGGCTCGTCCACCCACAAAGTCCGTAATCGCAGATGTGTTGACTTTGTTAGAAGCGCCTTCAATGTCTAGGAATACCACCTTTGTGTACTCCTTGTGGTGAAGGAAATGTTCAATAGAATGGACTTGCCTTTACAATACGCGTGCTGATCTGTAGACAGGAGTCTTTGTCAATGCGTGTGCGTATCAGTTTTTCCAGTGACAGTCCTGATGAAGGACTGATAAGTCTGAGATCCTTTGGACTAACAGGCGAGCATTTGCCGGCTTTGGGTATGAAAACCACGTTTACTTCTCTCTATAAAACTGGAATATGGACCAGATCGAGACAACTCTTTAAAATTGTTTCTAGCAAAGGTAGGATAATATCCTTCCTTTTGCCTTTTGCAGGACAGCTGGAATTATGCCGTCAGGTCCTACAGATGTCTATGATTTGAAGCTTTGTAGCGCCCAAAGCAGTTTGTCCTTCTTCGTCAGATCATTGGAGATAGTTGTACGACTGTCTGCCCTATCAAGGCTGACTATATACTTACCACATGTGAGCTACCCGTGAAGTGGGCATCTAAAAGCAGATTGAGCGATTCTTTGCTTGAGGTAGTCTACGAGCCATCTGGTTTTTTCAGGCAGCTCGACATTATTGAATGTATTGTGAGGAGTTTTCTTAGCATAGACATATCAGAAGATTCTTCTATTTTACCACAGACGAGTATCCAAGAAGAGCGGTTGTCCTTAATTATTTTTTATAAAGTTTGAAGGATGCTTTGTAAGTCTCCCAGTCAGTTTTTAATTTAGTAGACTTGGCTACGTTGAATAGCTTCCTGCAGCTGTTCATGAAATACCCCAACTCCGAGGTCAACCAATGTGGTCTCTTCTTATCTCTTGGACAAATGAGCACATGTGAATAACTTGACCTTATTGTCAAGTTCATTTGTGCTAAGGGGGGAATTGTAAGATCAGAGACTGTGGTGAGAGCAGGTATAATTGTTAGGCTACTGCAAATAGTTTGTGTTGCGTAATGAACAAGTATTGCGAGGTATATCGGCAATGATTCCGCTATTACCAACGGCGAAGTAAACGGAGTGCGTTCAAAACAGCTCGAAGCATCTAGCAAGTACAACGCAGTGCTAAAGTACTAAAAAATTAGCCTTCCCTGGACTACCTTACAACATAATTCTCTTCGTGCCTACTCGGTTTTTCCCAGTCCAATAACGTTGCTTATTTGTATAAACCGTATATGAATTTTATTATTGCCGGCAAGAAATAAAAAAATCTTATTAATACACGTATATTCCTTGTGTATATTAATTAACCTCAACGAAATTTTAATGTTTTCGTTAAATATTGGACGAGAAAATCCCTTATATAAAAAAACAAGTTCCTGGTTTGTCATAAGGTGGGTGTGAGATTCGATCTCGTTTCTTTGCGATCTATCGATTGAGGTCTACTCCATAGAGCCATCGTTGCACATGGTTAGCACATGCGTATGCTACACTATTATATAATTATATATTTATTATAATTGTATGCCTGTTGTGAATGCAATATGTATATAGATATAAAGGGTTTGTGACGTAGTTGATTTAAGCAAATTCACTTAAACTAAATAAACTTCGCTACAACTGGTAATAGAAGAGTCTTTGCCAGCATCAGCGTGGTTCTTGTAGGTAGAATATGCTGACTGGCCAACATTATACGCAGTCCACTGTACACCTTACCGATATTTCTGTTTATATGTGTGTCCCAGAAGGTTTAGGTCTGTATCAGCCATTTCCAGTTTAATAAATCGGTTAAAATTCTGATACATCAAGAACTCTACGATGTAAAGCTAGCACCTGAAAATTGTTTGAGTTTTCACGTAGCTCATGTTTTAGGGACCAGTCATTTGAGCTTGAAAAATCTTTGTTTATTAGCTGAATAGTGTCGTCAATCGGAATTATAGGGCAACACATGAAAATTTGAACATCTGCCGCATACATGTGAACTGAACATTGCCTAACTATTTTAGGTAGTTCCTCCACATATAAAGGAAAGAACTGATACTTGTGGTACACCATTGTGGAATTTATGAAAACGTTGAGTTTTTTACGAACTATCATGCGTTGTTGCCTTCCTTCTAAATAGGAGGAGACCAGTTTTGCAGATTTCGTGATCCCTGAAATGAATAGTGTTGTAAGAATTATCTAAAACGACCGATATTGGTGTATAATCAATATTTTTCGGACCGGGCGACGCCGGGAACTCAGCTAGTATACGTACATATTACTTAGATAAACATTACCTTTGGCTGCTTGAACAGTTTGAGTAATAAGAGTACTCTCAAAGCTAAAGTAATTGATTGTGGAACAATCGAGGGAAAATTACTTTTTTCTTCATGTCAGTTATTCTTGTTTGCAACCAGGCTTCCATACTGACTTCCTACCCTTGCTTCTCAAGCAAGTCAAGTGGGAAATCCAAATACCTTTTATCACGAATCAAATAGATTTGTATTTTGAATACCATAATAATTGTAAAATGCTATTATAGTGCTGATCAGGGAAAACGCACTTAACGCACCTACCGAGAACGCATTTTATTGCCTTCCATAATGCTCGCGATGTGCTCGATGTTGCATTTATTGTGCCTGCATTCGCGTTGCACAGAGCGTATCCAATTACCTGAGCGTAATAACTGCAAAGCAAACAATCACTGAACGAATCAAGCAGTAAAATCTTTAACATTTCGCATTGCACTCTTTCTTCTTCTTCCTGTAATCAGCAAGCATCACCATCATCCTTTCCTTGGTAAGTCTGGAGTTCGCAATCAGCAACTTTCATTTGCTTGCACCACATCAGCACGCCAAATGGAACCGCAGAATGCAATGCAATTGTCGCTTGTGATTTTATGTCGAGGCTATTAACATAAAAGAGTGATTCCAAGAGTCAGTGTGGCTGCGCGCGTGAAGCAATAAAAAGTGCATAGACTCCAAAACAGACAAACAACACGCACGCAGACACCTACCTAACCGAAAAGCCATAAATGACCCAACCCATCAAACTCCCAACTCCCAAAGTCGATCTACTTGTTCTTTGCTCGCAATGCAAAGGACAACCACCACCAACAACACTCAACTAATTCACAGTCAGCAAAAGGATACTAATTGTTTAGTAACGCAAATAATGTCTCACCCGTTCGTGGCGGTGGCGACGACGGCGACTGCAACGGCAGCTACCGTGCTAAGCAAATAAATTGATCTGCGGCCTAAGCATTTATCACCATCGACCATCAGCGCAGAGCGCGGTTACAAGACATTTTGCATATCAGGCAACCGACCAACAGCATCATCGTCATCAACATGGGAGCAATAACATGGCCACAGACATCGTTCGCTCTTCCGCCGCATCACCTTCATCATCTTCATCGTCATCATCAGCGTCGTCGTCGTCCACTTCAGCATTTATATCGTTTGCTGCTTTGTGCAAAAGAAGGAAGCGCCGAGAACGATGACTGGTGAACGGTGGAGAGTGTCGTTGTCGTAGTCGTCGCCGTCGCCGTCGTTCCACCTTTGCACCCATTTGGTATTATTGTGCAGTAATGAATCTGCTGTGGCGACTGATCGCTCCGTCAGTAAACAAATAACTCAATGAAGTGGTGTTCCAAGTTTTGTATGCATTTCCAATGTGAGTACTCCATAGATAATCGTAGAAATCGCATTTATGCCACAGAAACTCAGCGCCGGTGTGGAGTGGTGCCCAGGGAGTGTTGATGCATACTCAAGACACGACTTGAACAATGGGTTCGGTTCAAGTCGAGTGTGAGGTATGGTTGAGGTGAAGTTATTGGAGATTCCCAGTGATCGTCACTGTGAACAACTTAACAATTGGTTTGTGGAGATACCATTCCTGTGAACGCCACTCTCTTCATTAAGATTTCTAAGAGGAAACAAAAAGTATTCTGTGCTTGCGGAATGGATGTCTGCGCGGATAAAGAATTATGTAATTCGATTGTTGCCTAGAAAAATATTATGCTGGAGACGGAAAGAAAGCTTTTGCGGCTGGCCATAAACCATAAAACCTTTAATCGTAAAATACGAAGAATTCAGTCTGAAGAGTCAGGTAATAACATTTTTGATGGTTTCTGTTTGATCAAGGAATCAATGTGTGGGGCATTACAACCTTTCAGTCCCTTAAAGGAGCGCCATTTTCCCTTATTGTGGTTGTTGTTGTTATGACGGGCGTTCCATTTGGTGGTTTCTTTTTTAACTACATGTTGTTTTGAAGTTGGAATCACCAACTCGCCTGAAGTTTGAGAGTTTTTTAGTGTCAAAGCTCTTCCGTACGATAAGGATCAACATATGCTCGAATACGGATGGGAAATGCTGAAAACAGATATCAAAAATGAGTGTTGTGTTGTGCCGAACTATTGCGAAGTTCGAAGTTCGAATTTCAGAACGCAAGTTTTTATAGAGCGTTCATGAGAATGGTATGCTAATTGATAACACAAGCTACCTGCTAACACGTCTGTCAGTGGATTAGCGTAGATACCTTCCTGGAATGCTCTACCCCAACATCTTCTTAGGACACGGATTGGTTATGCAACGCCAATGATTGTCCATCACCAACATTGCTATTGCAGATTTCTGGAGCTGGATTGATTGGAGCTGGACTTACATAAATCTCTACCGAGCTTTCGGTAACGGGCACCAATCAACCACAGCCCCTACAAAACATCCTCAAATAAAATGAGCCCGCACCATAGTTGGCTCAGAAGATAAAGCAACATTCCTTGGAAAGCTACCCGTTCCTCGAGCCAACCAACCCTTTCCTGTAAAATCAATGCGCCCTTGTTTGGAACTGGCGTCAGTGACCGTAGCTCATTCGGCATGTATGCCTGGGTGTATACAAGCAAACCATAGAAACGCATCCAGCCGCATAATCTCAGGCCACGTCGGAGAGAGTATAGGCTTATATCGTTTTCAATCCTTTTTGTATGACGGGGTTACTAAGTACGAAGATAATATGAGCCCGCACCATAGTTGGCTCAGAAGATAAAGCAACATTCCTTGGAAAGCTACCCGTTCCTCGAGCCAACCAACCCTTTCCTGTAAAATCAATGCGCCCTTGTTTGGAACTGGCGTCAGTGACCGTAGCTCATTCGGCATGTATGCCTGGGTGTATACAAGCAAACCATAGAAACGCATCCAGCCGCATAATCTCAGGCCACGTCGGAGAGAGTATAGGCTTATATCGCTTTCAATCCTTTTTGTATGACGGGGTTACTAAGTACGAAGATAATATGAGCCCGCACCATAGTTGGCTCAGAAGATAAAGCAACATTCCTTGGAAAGCTACCCGTTCCTCGAGCCAACCAACCCTTTCCTGTAAAATCAATGCGCCCTTGTTTGGAACTGGCGTCAGTGACCGTAGCTCATTCGGCATGTATGCCTGGGTGTATACAAGCAAACCATAGAAACGCATCCAGCCGCATAATCTCAGGCCACGTCGGAGAGATTATAGGCTTATATCGCTTTCAATCCTTTTTGTATGACGGGGTTACTAAGTACGAAGAAAATCGCCTGCAAACATTTCAGAATACCAGCGATCAGCCCAGTCAGTAACCTATATTTTTTACAAGCATACCCAACATCATGCCGATCCACGTGATAAAGCCATCATAAAACCATTTGGCTGCATTGATTGATCCATATTGTATAGGCTAAACAAAATCGGGCAAAGTTTGGAACCTTGAGGAACTCCAGCGTAGATCCTTTTTCTGAATGATGACTTGCAATATTTAATTTTTAACTTTATAACTTGTTTGGTTGATTTGGTTACCTTACAGGTTTGTGCACTAGGCCGTTCATCGGAAGCTTTTTCAATGTCTAGTATGGGTAAATTAGCAGCTTTACTGCTTTTGACTTTCAGTCTTTTAATGATATCGCTCGAAAGCTTTAGCAGATGATGCAGCGTTGAATATTTTCTTCGAAAGGGATACTGAAAACAATAAGGAAATAGATTACTTTACGAACAAATTAATAAGTTAATCATTAATCTTTTTACGTATCAATGATTTTAATGCTTGCCCTAGATCCCCGTGACTTTTACATCTTCCTATACAAATCTTCCTATATGAACACAAATATAAATCGGCTGCTTTATGTAAATTTGAATTAAGCGTCGTTATCAATCTGATTTTTCTTCTTGTTAGTTTCTCCTTTCCTTTCCCTTTAACATTTCTGTCCTTTTCTTGCCTTTCTTGCCTTTCTTGAATTTCTTGAATTTCTTGTCTTTCTTGTCTTTCTTGCCTTTCTTGTCTTTCTTGTCTTTCTTGTATTTCTTGCCTTTCTTGTATTTCTTGCCTTTCTTGTTTTTTTTGTATTTCTTGTCTTTCTTGTATTTCTTGCCATTCTTGTCTTTCTTGTCTTTCTTGTCTTTCTTGTCTTTCTTGTCTTTCTTGTCTTTCTTGTCTTTCTTGTCTTTCTTGTCTTTCTTGTCTTTCTTGTCTTTCTTGTCTTTCTTGTCTTTCTTGTCTTTCTTGTCTTTCTTGTCTTTCTTGTCTTTCTTTTCATTCTTGTCTTTCTTGTCTTTCTTGTCTTTCTTGTCTTTCTTGTCTTTCTTGTCTTTCTTGTCTTTCTTGTCTTTCTTGTCTTTCTTCTCTTTCTTGTTTTTCTTGTCTTTCTTGTCTTTCTTGTATTTCTTGCCTTTCTTGTCTTTCTTGTCTTTCTTGTCTTTCTTGTCTTTCTTGTCTTTCTTGTATTTCTTTTCATTCTTGTCTTTCTTGTCTTTCTTGTCTTTCTTGTCTTTCTTCTCTTTCTTGTTTTTCTTCTCTTTCTTCTCTTTCTTGTCTTTTTTCTCTTTCTTCTCTTTCTTCTCTTTCTTGCCGTTCTTGTATTTCTTGTCTTTCTTTTCTTTCTTGTCTTTCTTGTCTTTCTTGTCTTTCTTGTCTTTCTTGCCTTTCTTGTCTTTCTTGTCTTTCTTCTCTTTCTTCTCGTTCTTGTCTTTTTTCTCTTTCTTCTCTTTCTTGCATTTCTTGTATTTCTTGTCTTTCTTGTATTTCTTTTCATTCTTGTCTTTCTTGCCTTTCTTGTCTTTCTTGTCTTTCTTGTCTTTCTTCTCTTTCTTGTTTTTCTTGTCTTTCTTGTCTTTCTTGTCTTTCTTGTCTTTCTTGTCTTTCTTGTCTTTCTTGTCTTTCTTGTATTTCTTTTCATTCTTGTCTTTCTTGTCTTTCTTGTCTTTCTTGTCTTTCTTGTCTTTCTTGTCTTTCTTGTCTTTCTTCTCTTTCTTGTTTTTCTTGTCTTTCTTGTCTTTCTTGTATTTCTTGCCTTTCTTGTCTTTCTTGTCTTTCTTGTCTTTCTTGTCTTTCTTGTCTTTCTTGTCTTTCTTGTATTTCTTTTCATTCTTGTCTTTCTTGTCTTTCTTGTCTTTCTTGTCTTTCTTGTCTTTCTTGTCTTTCTTGTCTTTCTTCTCTTTCTTGTTTTTCTTCTCTTTCTTCTCTTTCTTGTCTTTTTTCTCTTTCTTCTCTTTCTTGCCTTTCTTGTATTTCTTGTCTTTCTTTTCTTTCTTGTCTTTCTTGTCTTTCTTGTCTTTCTTGTCTTTCTTGCCTTTCTTGTCTTTCTTGTCTTTCTTGTCTTTCTTCTCTTTCTTCTCGTTCTTGTCTTTTTTCTCTTTCTTCTCTTTCTTGCATTTCTTGTATTTCTTGTCTTTCTTTTCTTCCTTGTCTTTCTTTTCTTTCTTGTCTTTCTTGCCTTTCTTGTCTTTCTTGTCTTTCTTGTCTTTCTTGTCTTTCTTCTCTTTCTTCTCGTTCTTGTCTTTTTTCTCTTTCTTCTTTTTCTTGTATTTCTTGTCTTTCTTCTCTTTCTTGTATTTCTTGTATTTCTTGTCTTTCTTGTCTTTCTTCCCTTTCTTCTCGTTCTTGTCTTTTTTCTCTTTCTTCTCTTTCTTGTATTTCTTGTATTTCTTGTCTTTCTAGTCTTTCTTGCCTTTCTTGTCTTTCTTGTCTTTCTTCTCTTTCTTCTCGTTCTTGTCTTTTTTCTCTTTCTTCTCTTTCTTGTCTTTCTTGTCTTTCTTCTCTTTCTTCTCGTTCTTGTCTTTTTTCTCTTTCTTCTCTTTCTTGTATTTCTTGTCTGTCTTCTCTTTCTTGTATTTCTTGTATTTCTTGTCTTTCTTGTCTTTCTTCCCTTTCTTCTCGTTCTTGTCTTTTTTCTCTTTCTTCTCTTTCTTGTATTTCTTGTATTACTTGTCTTTCTAGTCTTTCTTGCCTTTCTTGTCTTTCTTGTCTTTCTTCTCTTTCTTCTCGTTCTTGTCTTTTTTCTCTTTCTTCTCTTTCTTGTCTTTCTTGTCTTTCTTGTCTTTCTTGTCTTTCTTGTCTTTCTTCTCTTTCTTCTCGTTCTTGTCTTTTTTCTCTTTCTTCTCTTTCTTGTATTTCTTGTCTTTCTTCTCTTTCTTGTATTTCTTGTATTTCTTGTCTTTCTTGTCTTTCTTCCCTTTCTTCTCGTTCTTGTCTTTTTTCTCTTTCTTCTCTTTCTTGTATTTCTTGTCTTTCTTGTCTTTCTTGTCTTTCTTGTATTTCTTGCCTTTCTTGTCTTTCTTGTCTTTCTTGTCTTTCTTGTCTTTCTTGTATTTCTTTTCATTCTTGTCTTTCTTGTCTTTCTTGTCTTTCTTCTCTTTCTTGTTTTTCTTCTCTTTCTTCTCTTTCTTGTCTTTTTTCTCTTTCTTCTCTTTCTTCTCTTTCTTGCCTTTCTTGTATTTCTTGTCTTTCTTTTCTTTCTTGTCTTTCTTGTCTTTCTTGTCTTTCTTGTCTTTCTTGCCTTTCTTGTCTTTCTTGTCTTTCTTGTCTTTCTTCTCTTTCTTCTCGTTCTTGTCTTTTTTCTCTTTCTTCTCTTTCTTGCATTTCTTGTATTTCTTGTCTTTCTTTTCTTCCTTGTCTTTCTTTTCTTTCTTGTCTTTCTTGCCTTTCTTGTCTTTCTTGTCTTTCTTGTCTTTCTTGTCTTTCTTCTCTTTCTTCTCGTTCTTGTCTTTTTTCTCTTTCTTCTCTTTCTTGTATTTCTTGTCTTTCTTGTCTTTCTTGTCTTTCTTCTCTTTCTTCTCGTTCTTGTCTTTTTTCTCTTTCTTCTCTTTCTTGTATTTCTTGTATTTCTTATCTTTCTTGTCTTTCTTCCCTTTCTTCTCGTTCTTGTCTTTTTTCTCTTTCTTCTCTTTCTTGTATTTCTTGTATTTCTTGTCTTTCTAGTCTTTCTTGCCTTTCTTGTCTTTCTTGTCTTTCTTCTCTTTCTTCTCGTTCTTGTCTTTTTTCTCTTTCTTCTCTTTCTTGTATTTCTTGTCTTTCTTGTCTTTTTTCTCTTTCTTCTCTTTCTTGTATTTCTTGTCTTTCTTTTCTTCCTTGTCTTTCTTGTCTTTCTTGTCTCTCTTGTCTTTCTTGTCTTTCTTGTCTTTCTTCTCTTTCTTCTCGTTCTTGTCTTTTTTCTCTTTCTTCTCTTTCTTGTATTTCTTGTATTTCTTGTCTTTCTTTTCTTCCTTGTCTTTCTTTTCTTTCTTGTCTTTCTTGTCTTTCTTGTCTTTCTTGTCTTTCTCGTCTTTCTTGTCTTTCTTGTCTTTCTTTTCTTTCTTTTCTTTCTTGTCTTTCTTGTCTTTCTTGTTTTTCTTGTCTTTCTTGTCTTTCTTGTATTTCTTGCCTTTCTTGTATTTCTTGTCTTTCTTGTCTTTCTTTTCTTTCTTGTCTTTCTTGTCTTTCTTGTCTTTCTTGTCTTTCTTGTCTTTCTTGTCTTTCTTGTCTTTCTTTTCTTTCTTGTCTTTCTTGTCTTTCATGTCTTTCTTGTCTCTTCTCATCGTGGTTAATTTTTTTTTATAATTTGCGCACGCAAAATGGTAGAAAAGGAGGGAGAAACGAGAGATGTTTTTAAGCTCGTACCTTAAATGCTTGAGGATCATATAGATGTGGGCTGGGAAACAATGCAAAAACATTGAAGAAAAATCCATCAACTAATCTAATTGTTTTAGGAACTACACATTGTCATTAAACAAAAGTGCGCCTGTTTTTAATCTTTTACTCTTAAGCGTTTGCGGAAATAGCGTAGTATTCTTCTGTGGTATAAGTGCCATTTTGCTTATCATATTATCTTTTAATGACCAACTAGCTTGCAACCTAACATGAAACTAAAAAAATTTACCAATAAAACATAATTCGAACCCAAGAAAGAAAGTTAACCCTTAATCCGCCAACTCATAGTAACAAATAAAAGCTTAAAAGGTTTCTTTAATTTCCTTTCATCGATCTGATTTTTTTTAAAAGCATATTGTTTTTCCAATTGGAAACGTAATTGTAGCAAAAAAAAAAATATGCCGTTCTGCCTGTTCTGTGTTTGACCACCAAGCTTTCCACAGAGTGCGCCAATGTCTTTGCTGTTTATTCCATTCTGTAAACTTTTTTAAGATTCTACCCTTAACATTTGTAAGTAATCCAACTCTGATCAAACACATTCTAGACCTCAAGCTTCCGTGCAATCTGTTCTTGGTCACACGTTACTTAAATTTCATCCGGTTTTATGGTCTTTTCCGCCAAATTGTCCAAATATTTTTTTGAAAGCAATCAGCGGGTAAGACTTTTACGGACATGAGCCACTATGTACGCTTGAGACATCCCAAATGTCAAAAAATCTGAGAGTATTTGTCACTAATTTATCTCTAATTATCTCTAATTTTTATAAAAAGTCTTCACTCATTTGTATAAAAGTAATGCATCCAACTGCTTCCCCTGTCTTCCATATGATGCGGCACACGAAGACCAGCAAATGATTTCATTTTATTGCCCTTGGTATCATCATCTACTGCACTCCGGTGGTTAGTTGCTCTCTCTGGAAATACTAATAATTGTCGAAAATAATTAAAAGTAATTTGCGATTATTTGTTGGAGCAGAACCATCTTGGGTTGGCCGTTGAGTTGGCATCGTCAGCGTGCCAGCGACTATCAGTATTGAATTACCAGCTACAAATGGTGCTCCAAATTGGATGCGAAATGGCATTCCCAAGGTTTATGTTTGCGTTCGGAGCCAGAATTTTGTGCTCATTGAGTGTGCACTTGGAATGGTTATTTGTGTTGCTGCGATGTCGAGCCAGTTGTTCAGTGGAGCCAGATACTTGGAATGAGCATTCAATAAATCTTTTCACTAATTGCACCAGTTTTTCTATTGTGCAGAGCCGATCAAATAGTTCCAGCACCAATGGAGGCCGAATTGGTGAATGATTTACGCAGATGACAACGATGAGCGACGACGAAGACGACGGCGACAACGACAACCATTGACAGTTTTTCAACTTACAGTGTATGATGACGCTAGGTGGTGGTGACGTCCTGAGCGATTGAATTTTATTCGTTCACCTAGGAGCCTAGGCGTCCACCACCACTCTTTCGATTAATTTCCAAAATGGGCGCTTCGCAGTAGTCGCAAATAAAATAAATAAATTAAATGCATTTTGCTGAGCTATTATACTCATACTATGCCTATGCACTCAGAGATACCAAATCGCATCTCTTGCTATGAACTGATTTCAATTTCGTCTGACATCGACAGACCGGGCATAAAAATTAATTCAACAACAACATTCCTTGTATGGTCGGCCGCATGCATTTAGAAAGATTGCAATACTCTGCAGTTATTACACATATCCATATTTATGATGCAAAGAGGTAAGCAACTTTTTGAATATTTATTTGTTGCCATCGTAATTAGAAATTTAATTATTTTGCGATACTCGGCGATTGATTCTGTCCATGTAAGGCGTGCAGCGATTAATTGTTATGACACAACAGAGCAAACTACAACGATTTTGATGCTACGGTATTCCGGTGTAGAGAATACTTATAAAGAATATCGGGATAGCTGGCAAAGGCTCATTTTACGATGGTGAACAAAATTTAATGGAACAATTATTAGTTAAGAACTTGTAAAAAAGTGGTGGCGACCCAAATAAAAATTAAAAGTTTTCATGTAAATTCTCTAATTGGAGAATTCTGAATAAACGGGATTAGTTTTGAAAAAAATTTATATGGGACTCCCAAGCCCGTGGAGCCCGATTAATTTCAAATTTTTATAGAAAGTGTTGTCATCGGACATAAACAAGTGTCCAAAGTTTTAACAAAATCGGGCTTTAGATAGTGGGTTAAAAATTAATGACGAAAACACACACACACATCCGGACGTAATAATATAAAGAATTTAAAAATCAAAGTAAGAACCCAAGATTAGTTAAAACTTAGTTAGAAAATCCCTAAAACAAAATAAATCAGAAAAACTAAAACCAAAAAGCAGTCGGAAAAACCAGAACCAAAACTTAGTCAGAAAAATCAAAAAAAAAGAAAATCCCAAAAAATATCAGTAATAAAAACTAAATCCAAAAGTCTGTCAGAAAAAAGAACCAAAACTAAGTCAGAAAAATCAAAACTAAAACTTAGTCAGAAAAATCAAACCAATACCAATTAAGGAAAACTATTTCCAAACTCAGTCAGAAAATCCAGAACCAAAACTAAGCCAGAAAAATCAAAACTATCTCTCAGTCAGAAAATTCCAAAAACAAAATCAGTCAGAAAAATGAAAACCAAAACTCAGTCAGAAAACCCAGAACCAAAACTTAGTCAGTAAAACCAGAACTAAAACTTAGTCAGTAAAATCAAAACTAAAACTCAGTCAGAAAATTCCAAAAACAAAATCAGTCAGAAAAACTAAAACCAAAACTTAGTCAGAAACCCCAAAACCAAAACTTGGTCAGAAATATCAAAAGTAAAACTTAGTCAGAAAATCCCAAAAACAAAATCTGTCAGAAAAACTAAACCCAAAACACAGTCAGAAAACCCAAAACCAAAACTTAGTCAGAAAAACCAGAACCAAAACTTAGTCAGAAAAATCAAAACTAAAACTTAGTCAGAAAAATCAAACCAATACCAATTAAGGAAAACTATTTCCAAACTCAGTCAGAAAATCCAGAACCAAAACTAAGCCAGAAAAATCAAAACTATCTCTCAGTCAGAAAATTCCAAAAACAAAATCAGTCAGAAAAATGAAAACCAAAACTCAGTCAGAAAACCCAGAACCAAAACTTAGTCAGTAAAACCAGAACTAAAACTTAGTCAGTAAAATCAAAACTAAAACTCAGTCAGAAAATTCCAAAAACAAAATCAGTCAGAAAAACTAAAACCAAAACTTAGTCAGAAATTTCTAAACCGAAATTATATTCAAAACTTAGTCAGAAAAACCAAAACTCATTCTGAAAAATCAAATCAAAAACCAAAGTTAATTGAGGAAAACCATCGGTCAGAAACAGAACCAAAACTTAGTCAGAAAAATCAAACCAATACTAAAGTTGATTAAGGAAAACTATAAGCAAAACTCAATCAAAAAAATCAAAACCGAAACTAGGTCAGAAAATCCCAAAAACAAAATCAATCAGAAAAACTTAAACCAAAACTCAGTCAGATATTTCTTAGCCGAATCAAAACTCTATGCCAAAACCAAAACTCAACTTATATAAAAATAATTTAAAAAACCAAAACCAAAACTTTGTCCGAAAACCGACGTGAACAGATTTAGTACTGTTGAAATGTACTCGCCATTTCTCAGTCCAACTTACTAGATCGTCTACAGAACTTTGAAGGATTATAGTTGATACTACTTCACTTTTTTCGATTACAAGTATCACGGTGTCGTCGGCAAATGTAGCTACTGTACTGTTTGGAGGGACTGGTATGTCATTTGTAAAAAGCAAATATAGAATTGGCCCTAATATACTTCCTTGTGGCACTCCAGCTTTAATTTCTTTAAGGTGGGAATAAGCATCTTCTTGCTTGATACGAAAGTATCTTCCTGAGAGATAAGACTCCAGTATTGCCGTATATTTTTTGGGGAAGATTAGCTTAAGCTTATAAAGCAATGCTTTATGCCAAACCTTATCTAACGCTTGAGCAACGTCTAAAAATACAGTTGAACATACCATTTTATCTTCTAGAGCTTTCTCAACAATGTCGGTTATTCTATGAACCTGCTCTATGGTTGAGTGTTTTTCCCTGAACCCGAACTGATGAGATGGTATCATCCCTTCACTTTTAATATGCGGTTTTAGCCTTTTGATAAGAATATTTTTAAAATATCTTCGACATGATGGGCAACAGTGAGATGGGTCTGTAAGATGACGGTTCATTAGAATCCTTTCCTGGCTTCGGAATCATTTTTACCTCTTTCAACAGCAAGGAAAATGTTTTAATCTCAAACAAGCATTCATTATCGCTGTAAGCTTACACTTGGCTACCCCAGGAGGAACTGCTGCATCTGTTCAGCTGTAATGAGGTCATAGCCAGGGGATTTTTTTAGTTGTAACTCTTTTTGAATAACTGTTTCGATTTCAGTAAGCGTGACTAGACGGATCTCCTCACTCCTTTGTGCACTGCTTTCTGCCAAAATTGCATGCGTTGATGTTTCATTGGGTTGAAATATGTTTGCCATGTGTTCGGAAAAAAGCACTGCTTTTTCCAAGTTACTCTTAGCCCATGAACTATTATTTCTTCTAAGTGGTGGATTCTGTTGTATAGTGCGTTTGAGATATTTAGTTGATTTCCACAATGAATAATCTGTTGTTTTGTCTGCGGTGAGTGCATCTAAATATTTTGTAATTGTTTGATTCGTATGTTCTTTTATTTGCATGCGAAGTAATTCTGTGAGTTGGTTTAGTTTCGATCTGTACAAAGGATATCTTGCTTGTTGCCATTCCTTTCGGATTTTCCGTTTTTCAGAAATTAGATTTAAGTTTTCGTTTGGATATCTCAGTCCAATTTTTGCTTTTGTCATAACAGGAGTACTTTCCCATGCTGCACTCTGTATCTGCTGAGTGAAGAAAAGTACTTCTTCTTCAAGCTGATCTTTGCTTGATATATGAGTGTGTAGATACATTACCTCTTCAAGCAGCGCTTTAAAATAATTCCAATCTGTTTTCTTATTTGTGAGAGAGATATTATTTTTTCACTTTTTATATTTATACAATCGCTATAAACCATGTAGATGGGAGAGTGATCTGAATTCATATCTGATCCTTGTTCTATTTGTATGAATCCCCTCGATATTTGTTTTGTTATAAAGAAGTCGATGAGGTCAGGTGATTTAGCTCTATCCGTAGGCCAATAAGTAGGTTTACCAGTTGATATAAATTCGCATCCTGTTTGTTGAGCTGCTTTAAGTAGTTCTCTACCTTTTGTTGTTATTAATCGCAATCCCCAATGCGTATGCTTCGCATTGAAATCACCACTCATTATAAATTGATTTTTATGTTTATGTATTAATTGCTTATATTGTACAGAGCTAATTTTATGTTTTGGTGGACTATAGACAGCTGTGAGTGATAATATGTGTTTCTCAGTTCTGACGTATATTGTTGTTGTTTTTTCTTGCAGACATATATTAAAGCTATCTAATCGTTTTCGAAATGACGAAATAAGCTGCTCTTGTTTATCGAGCTTTTGTAAAATTTCTGATAGTAATTGATTTTCTGCAGTTTCCCTGTGTACTCTATCGGAATTTATGCAAGTTGTGGTCGTAGCAATACTTACAAACGGATTGGAAATAAATGACCAGCAAAAAGAAAGGTCGATTTCGAGAGTCACAACGACTCGGACATTGGGTGCGAACAGATTAGTTCCGGTGTAACCAAGTTTTATAGTTTTAACGGCGGACCAAAACCAGGATGGCGGAGATGCATGAGACACATAGCTGACCATTTAAACATGCGACGTTTCTATGTATTTTTTTTCTCTAAGTGGGATTGACGTGAGGCTACTTCCCTCACAACTTCACAGATGAGATGATTGCCTATAGATTGACGTCATAAAACATCAAAACAAAAATTGCAACATTTTCGCTGCTAAGAGGGAATTTTCACAAAAATTCCACATACTTTCAAGGCCTAAAATGGTAGCACTATAAACCGTTTAACGGCATTGCGCTATAGAGACACCAAATCCGAACGTGCGAGCTATGCGTAACTCTCTTGTCGTACATCAGCGCTAAAGAATTGGTGTAATCCGGCATGGCTATGGAACTACCTAGCAGCGGCGGCGCGGCGGCTTGACATGATTTTTTTCCCTAATAAAATATCGCAATTAGCTTCACTTAAGTGACAATCAGAGGATCATAGTGACAGACAACGCACACAACGCCAAACCCACCGCCACCGCTTAACTACTGTTCCAAATATGTCAGAGCAGTATCTGTCATTACGATGCGATACGATGATACAAAACGATTTTCACAGGAAATAACACTTGGGACGAATATTGTCCCACAGAAAAGTCGTTGTCTTCAGCGGTCGTCTCACGGCGGCATAGACGCACGTGCGCATGCGTAGAATTTTCACTGTAACTAAACTATTTAGCAGCAGCACGTCTCCTCATCATCATAGAGAAAATGATGTTGACGAATTCTTCGATGACAGCAGAGAAGGTCGCCCTCTTGAAGGCTGAAGGCATGGTAGCAATAATTTTCTCGCCGCAGCCGCCGCCGCCATGAGAAATACCGCAAATACTGCATATATGCACTTCATTTTTCTAGTATTATAATTAACTTCTGAGAAATATATTGATATCAGAAATGTCGCTCGCTTCGGGCAAAAAAAAAAAAACAAAAAATCCACATTACCACCGGTAGCAATGGCTGACGGATGTAAAAATGCGCGCGCAATCTGATCCGCATGTCGAACAAAGTGTTGCGATGCATTATGGAATTCGCAGGCGACGCGATGAGAGTTGCCTGAGAGAGTCAGAGTGACAGAGATAGAGAGAGAGAAGTCATATGAAAAATGATAATAATAATAACAATAAAAATATAAAAACAATAGTACATAATAGTAATAATATAGCGCAAAGATCTGTCCTGTCCTGCCCTTCCCAATGGAACGGCGGCTGCAGCTCGCCGCCATATCAAGGCAAAAGATAATTATCGCTCGTTGGTTGTTTTTGTTCATCATTACCGTCGAGCGCTTAGCTATTTATGTTGACAAAAACAGACAGAAATTATTATTTCTGCAACCGGTTGGCATATTCCCCCGACACCTGCATAGCGGACCGAACTACCGGCAGACCCACCGACACAACGACTGTCTCTCTGGTTCACTCATATAATATCTGAAAGAAGGATCATGCGTCCTACTATCGTCGTTCCCACATGTATGTCGGTATGTATGTTCTTAAATGGTCGACATATTTTCAACTAGCAGAAGATGAGAGGAGCATACCAACATGATCCTTCCTATGTGTGCAATGTGAGGCCATATTATGGGCTCGCGTCTTATCTTCATGGCTAGATCTGCAAAGGTGATCGTCAAGAGTCTGATGCGATTTGCTTTGCTTTGCTCCTCTTCTATAAAATTTCGGTGGCTCACAACTATGTTGGTATGTTGTTGTTGGATTGTTGTTTTCTAGTTTCTTTTATATCTTTGCTGTATTCCTGCAAATCCATTTGTTGCGCTTGAGGCTTGACCGTCATCGCCCCAGAGAACAAATACATTTTATTTTTATTTTAGAGAGCGAGAGAGAGAGAAAATCTGCGATAATAGAGGAAAAGAGAGAGTGGTCATAACTTTACTCGGAAGTTTCTATAGGCCCATCCTGACCCTGACTCCTGAATGTTGGTTTCCGTCTAAATGGCTCAGTCAAGCAGGTGGGACAAATCTCACAGATTATTTTTTGGCAGAATGGTTTTGAATTTCCTTCTCAATGTAAAGCAAGGCTATCTTTTTTCTGCAATTTTTTGAGCAGCAGGCGTTCTTGGGGATTATTGAAATCTAACTGTCATACCTTAATTAGAGCGTCAAGCGTCGGCGTTAAAAAAGTCAATAGAAAAAGGCTAATTTCTCTCTTATGGTTTTTTAGGTATGACAGTAATGCGTTTAGTCGAGTCATTTGATGGGCTTCTGTTGACTCCCTATACCAACAGTAAAGAAAGACGGAGGAAAGTGAGAGACCAGCTAAGAGAAATTTCTTTCTCTCTTTAGCAAAAAGCTACGAATCAAAATATACGCGAGTGGTCAGAGGTTTCCAGGAATTCAGGAGATGATTTCCGCACACGTGAGTTTTACTAGATACCCAAAACCCGTGGGCTCGAGTTGAGGCACGGGTATTACTGATGGGTTCGAGAATGGGCGGGAGGCATCTGGATAGTTCTTTTGAACATCGCTTGTGGAAAATGCAAGTTGTGGAAATTGAGAGTTTTACAGTTTTTTTGGATTTGAAACCGTCCAATACGACCTGGATTGAACGGTCAGAAAAGTAGTTACTAGTCCAATCAAGCAGGGTCTTATCAATTCTATAGGCATTCATTTTTGACAAAAGAGCTCGAGCTCAAATGCCTTGGAAATATCGAGTGCAACAACTTTACTTTCACCAAATTTACTTTTCAGTAAGATAATCCATCAGGTCACCTGTAGAACCTTGCCTACGAAACCGTACTGCAGTTCGCTAAGGGTTTCACTTGATTCAAATTATTGCATAAGCTTACGATTATTCAGCGTAGAGCTAGCTGCGAAATGTGAAGCAAGCAGATTGGCCTTGTCTATAGAGGTGACGGTTGGACTGTCATTGTGAATGAGCGTTGGAATTGAAGACGAGGCACTATTTTTTAATTATTTTCACGAATGACCAAAAATTTTTACTTCCATTTTGGGACATTGAAGTATGTTTTGTCTCAGTTTCTGGTCATATGCGAATTTGGCGCGTCTTAGTTAGGCATTGCAATCATTTCTGGCTCGTCTAAATTTGGTTCAGTTTTCCACAGTGGTGTTTTCTTTATATAACCGAAAGCATACCTCTCGGTTCCTAGAAGCATCTTTCCAGCTTAAATCATACCAATTTTCCTTAGGTTTGATACACTTAGTCCAGGAAGGGATAAATTGTCTCATCCCCTATTAAATATTATGTTTGTGATCGTATGAGAAATGGCATCAACACCACGATGGGCATTAAGTGGCCAGTTAATATTCCTAAAGAAATTGTTGAGGCCATCCCAGTCAGCTGTCTCGTGTAGCCATACTTTTCTTTTATGAGTTTTCTCTTTAACTGCGTGGTTTGACAACGAGAAATTAGCTGATGCTATACACAATGGTCTGAAGAGC
This sequence comes from Nephrocerus scutellatus, assembly GCA_947095585.1. Classification (NCBI taxonomy): domain Eukaryota; kingdom Metazoa; phylum Arthropoda; class Insecta; order Diptera; family Pipunculidae; genus Nephrocerus; species Nephrocerus scutellatus. The sequence continues at coordinate 108,199,475 of OX352762.1, read as the reverse complement.
CTAGAGGTGGAACTGACGGTGTTATTGTTAGGATGATCGGTAAGAAACAAGTCAAGGGTACTAGCGTTATGACTTACAATGTCAGCGCAGGGACATAAGTCTCAATATTCCCAAATCGAATCGAAGGGAGTTATGTCCCTGGGACATAGTCCCAAATTTTCTTTTATTACATTACATAAAATGGCTCCTAATATGTTAGGTGGGACATCAGTCCCAACATATCTTTTTGGGACTTATGTTCCGATATGGTGGGATATAAGTCCTTATTCGATTTGACTTCTTTTGGAACTTATTTCTCAGGGACAGTGGGACATTTTTACTTTTAGGACATATTTCAGGAGCTGAGTGAGATTGTTAAAATCAGAAAATAACTCAACATCCTTCCTTGTGGTGTTGTTTAGCCTGAATGGCGAAGCCAACTAGGATTGTCTATATTAAAATCTCCCGCAATAACGATTTTAGAAAATGGATCAATTGATAAAATTGTAGTAATAAAGTCTAACTCACTACAAGTTGAGACACTGTCTAAATTAGGGCTTCTGTAGATAAAGCAATAGTGAATGGCGAGACCGCGGTGGGGAAAAATACTGGCACCAAGTTGTTATCAGGCCAACTAAAGTTCGAAAAGTCGGAATCGGCATTAACCTGTGTTTCTGTTAGTGCCAGAATAGCATTGCAATTGTGATCTACTAAATGGACGCACGTGACCGAGAGATTCGACCTGAGCCCACCAATTTTGCACACATCGACCCTGAATTCGCACATCAGACGAATAGGACACACCGACACAATCGAGACGAATCGTGATGCGAAGGAAACAATGACAGCACTCAAACCAACCCTTGCAGCTGTTATGCCTTTAAAACAACAAGAGTTGAGTACACTTGCTGTTGTGCAGCCAAACTGGCAATCCCTCACAATACCTTTTGAATGGTGTGCCTAGTTAGTTAGCTTCTCGAGCTGCCTGGTATATCTTTTATGAAATATTTTTCGAGTTGCATGGCAGCCCCCTCTTGATTCTCTTGATTCTTTGAAGCATAGACAAAATATTGAAGCATTAGTTTAGTTTTCAATAAATTTTACTACAGGATATGATCTTCAGAAATCCCTTCTCTTATTCAAGGTCCTTTTGTCAGCAAGACAAATACTCGTTTCAGTTCTAAACATTGTTATGTAGAGCCCAACATTTTAAATCCTCCTTTTATCCGAGAGTGACATCGATATGGAATCAAATGGTCGACGCCTTATTTCCCAAAAAGCTTAAAATAAACTGAAACCGGCTACAAACGTGAGGAATGTAATATATTGTAGATTATATTACTTCGATTTTCTAATTTTAATTTTAAGTTTAATAAAGGGCCATAGACCACCTTATTGCCGTGGCGCAAGTCATTCAGGGAGTTCTCGCTTGGCAATAAGTTTATGTTTATGTATGAAGCACTCAAGACACCAATCCCAATTTTAATTCCTTTATTCCGTATCCACAAAGCCACCACAAATCCACCCAAAGTCCGCCAAATTTACAAAAAAGTTATTACCGGTAAACTAAAACGAAATGCGCTACTTACATACTAGACACTATGTACCGCTGTACTACAACGCTGACAATTACGAGGATGAAAAACTCCATCAACACGTCCGATGTCATTAAAATCATCAACACGTTCCCATATCTTAAATACCAGAGCTTCTGCGGCGACTCTATTTCACCATTGGGGAAGAAAAGTATTTTTCTGCGGAAAAACACCTCTGGACTTGGTCTGCTATCGAAATCGCCAATGTCCGCATGCTGTCCGTTTGTCTTATGCAGGTGCCTACATTTTTCTGCGTCACTGGACTAAAGACTTTAGCCTAATAGAAAGTAATCATCATCATCATAATCGTCGTCATCATCATCACCTGCAGCAGCCGCTAGTGCGATGTACGACTCCGAGGACCGGGGCGACCCCATTTGGATGCGAGTTGTCGTTTGCTAAAAAGCATGAAACATTGGCAATAAACTGACGAGGAGACGGAGATGTAGTACCGCTTTTGCCTGTACAGCTTGCTACCATAGCAGTTGCACATTGTCAGGTTGTGTGTCATACGAGTGAGCTACTACTCTATCTCGTTGACTGGACTTTGGCTAACTGCTGTTTGCCGCCGCAATCAGATATCATTCAATGTGGAAGCTACTCAACTGACTCAACAACACTGACAACTTTGAAGTCACAAAGGTTCTCCCAAGTGAGTGGTGGAAGATAGATAGATACATTGTTAGATAGACAGATAGAAGATGGACTTTGCGTAGTGATGAAGATACTTTCTCACCTTTCTAGAGAACCGCACATGAGTTGTGGTGAGATCTGCGGGATGAATGACAAAGTGTTTGGGAAGGTGATGGGTGGGTAGGTCTTGTGGCGAGAGACACACCGATTGAAAGTGATTTCTTCGATTAAAAGGAGGATGCTGCTGCTGCTGGTGGTGTTGCTCACTGACGTGTATGCTGGTTACAGTCCCATTCAGGCGTGTACACGTACCATACCGGTTGATGGTACAACGTCGCCGATCGCCACCGTCACCGCCACGCTTGTTCCCAATTCTGGGCACCATTTACCAGTTGCTATGTTTTGCCAATCGACGCACAAAGTAGTGGCCTACAACTACAGCTACTGCTACTGCTATTACAGCAACAACACAACTGGGCAACTGGGCATTCGCACAGCATTGTAGCCTTTCCGTTGCACTATCAATGTAGACAATCGGGATTCAGATGAAGATAGGCACATTGTTATTCAATAGTTGGGTTCGGGTTGGGCTCTTCGATTCTTGTGTCTGGTTGCGACAATGAGGACGACGCAACATCACATTATTCTGGCATTTCAACGATTTTTTAATTTTTTGTGTCGCGTCCAACGTCCGTGCATTTTATCTTTAGCTGATTTCTTGGAAAACTTATGACTCTAAAATTAGTTAGCAATTAGGGAATATTTTCATTGGATATGGCAGCTGCTGCTGCTGCAGTAACAGCATTCAGATTGATATGCACTCGTGTAGCGGCGAAAATAGTCTAAATATTCTTTAGCTGTTTTGTTGTTGCTCTTGTTGTTGTTAAGCAAGGTTTATGCTGCAAAGCTCTATGAATGGTCCGACAAGACAGTCACTGATGACATTGCTTGTCTTTGTGTGGGAATGTCGGGATTTTTTTTGTTCACTTCTCATACTTACAAAGTCTCATTTCATATTCAGATGGTAAGAAGGACGGTAAGGCCGACTAAGGTAGAATAGGTTGGCCATAAAATTACGATGCTTTTCGGGGACGCTCTATGTAGTGCAATCAACAACTTCATAATGCTTCATGAAATAAGTGATCCGAGACTCTGATGTAAAACCGGTAACAACCACTCTATTACAAATCCAACCTTACACTGGTCAAGAAGTCGAAGATAAATTGATATTATCAGGAGTATTCCAGAAGCCATTAGAGAACTCGGCATTTAAATAAACTGCCCCGATTTTTTAGATTGACCATGGCTTGGCTTATGTTATAAGCCAATGAAGATACTTTTAACTCCATATTTCACACCAATAACGGAGATTACGACAAGTGATCTGCAAAAGTAATCCGAAACGAGACGGCGAGAGGAGCAATCTTCTACACGTCCATCCAGATACTGGGTTACGTAGACAATATTGACATCATTGGTAGAAAGTCAAGAGTTTTATAAGAAGCTTTCATCCAGAGCGAGCAGGCGGTAATCAAGAGCTGCACATAAATGAAAGCAAACCAAAGTATACTTGGTGACAACGTATGCGAGCAAAATAACCTAAATTGACCCATCAATTAAGACTTTGGAGCTCTAATTCGAAGAAATATTTAAATATTTCGAGTCAATTGTAGTATAAATAAGCGGACGCTTGCTTAAAACTAAGGATTTGTTAGTTTTGAGCAAGTGTCCGCGTATTTCTACACTACAATTGACTCGAAAGTTTTTTAAGACTCTTCAAATCCGGGAATTTAACCATCACAAGCAACCCGTAGATGTATATAATGTAATGTAATGGTCATACCAGTACTTACATAGGGATCCGTGTCTTGGGGGCTTAGCAAATTCTAAGAGCGTTACCGCAATATTGAAATCGTGAAGAGAGCTTAGCTCGTTAGGCTCCGGTGGGCAGGCCACCTATTTTATGAGGATTATTTGGTATTCAAAGAAACAACCAATTCGAATAACTTTCGTTTTCGTTTTAAAGTCGGAATAGCGGTGCAGATTTATTTTGAATACCAAGCCCAGGGTGTTTGTTTATGGCCCCTCATATACAGGGTGACTGACACGAAGTATTACCAAAACAAAACGCCACAGAATTTTTATTTTTTGATGAATTTTATTGAATCAAAGTAAACGGTGTTCACAAATATTTAAATTTTCGAATTGCATTAGCAGTTTTCGATTTGGCCACCCTTAGCCGATTATGGCCTTCAAACGGCCGACAAAGCTATTGCATGCAGCATGTAAGTGGCTCTGCGGTATTTTGGGCCATTCCCGGCGAAGCCCTTGCTTGAGATGATCGACACTTTGGTATTTTTTTCCCAACCTTGCTCTTCAAAATACCCTAAACCGAGAAATCTAACGGATTTGCATCCGGTGAATTTGATGGCCATTGGGCAGTGGAAATGAACCGCGGAACGTTGTTTCTCAGCCAATCTTGATTGACGCGCGCTTTATGACTCGACGCCAAGTCCTGTTGAAATGTTCAGGCTCTGGGGCGGAAATGTTTTTGTGCCCAAAGCTTTAACGCTCCCTCCAACACATGATCCCGATAAATTTGAGCATTTATCTTGACGGTCCAAAAAAAACGAGCGGTGAACGGCTTTCGGCTGTTATGGCGGCCCAAACCATTACCATCGGCGGCGCTTGGTTTCGAGTGGCAATCCGTTGGTCCAAATTTTCAGTAGAACGGCCGGGCAAGTAAATCCAGGCGTTTTGCTTGTTCACATGATGCTCAATAACGAACGGTGACTCATCATCGCCACTTTCGTGCAAGCGTAACAACTCCTTTGCTCTTTCCATTCTAACTTTTTTTTGAGCATCGGTGATACCATGCGTTTTTTGGAATTTCAAGGCCTTTAGTCCAAGATGATCTTTCAATATGTGCTGCATCCGTTCGAGCGAAATGTTCGCCTCAGGAGTCATTTTTCTGCCGCTGCGGCGCAGATTCCGAGCCAATTTAGCCTTCACCTTCCGAATGATATCCGGCGATGTTGCAGTGCGTTTCGGTCCACCACCATGGCGTTTTGCAATGCTGCCAGTATCGTTATAACGATTTATGGTGCGATACACAAATATTTTATTCACATGCAGATGTTTTAATTGGTTAACAATCTGCGGCTGTGGTTTTCCAGCCAAATACAGAGCAATCACACTGTTACGGTTGAATTCCATTGCGGATAACTTTTTTCTGAATACTTCCCACTAAAATGCTTTTTTGTAAACAATGGAATGAACTGTCATAAGTGAGCGCTCTGTCATCACTAATTTGACAGCAATATGACAGTCTGAAGTTGGTAACACTTCGTGTCAGTCATCCGGTATATTGTTTTATAAAACTCATATGTTTTGACTCTACAGGGGTTCGAAAAGTTGCTATGTCCCATTTCCCATGTTAAGTCAGTCACACTTTTAGGTCAATATTTTATGCTTCGTTTTCTATAGTTACTTCTTATATGTAATATATATCCTATATATATATATATATATATATATATATATATACATAGGAATCGATGTAATTATACATGTGCCAGATTCCAACAAAAACTGTTGGCGCAATTTCACGCAGCACCTTTAGTGGGGATAGCGGTAAGTAGTAAAATATATAACATGACCGATATTGTTGTCGAATCTATAGTTTTCTGCGTAGCTGAGATGAATAGTGATAGTAAGACACCTCTAGCATACTTAGTGTAGAGTCCTTATTGAAGTTATACTTGCTTTGGCGCGTTTAGTAGAGAGTAAAACTGAGAGCGTTACGAAAGTGCGACATGATGATTTTATTGTTCCACTGTCCGCTACACAGTGCTGATTAATCCATTACCCAGTACACAAACCACTTAACGCTAGTCAGTATAAATTACACTTGATTGAGGTGGAACGCGAAGAAGAAGTGGCACACTTTTAGACATCGTGTAGAAGTGATTTTGAGTTATTGAATGCAGTGAATATTTAACTGTGCTTTTAAATAAGTGCTTTCGTAGGAGTGCCAGACTGCGAATGTGATAGGGGTAGTTTTTTATGAGTCTTTTTTGGGATCTTTTGGTAGGTTTTTGGGGGGTCTTTTGGTGGTACTTTAGAAGGTATTTTGTGGCTATTAGGGTTTCTTTTATTTGTTTGGTAGTCTTTTGGGTGTCTTTTGAGAGTATTTTGGAAGTCTTTAGAGACCTGCCTCTTACGGACGTTTTGAGAGTTTTTGGTGTTTTTTTGGAGTATTTTGAGCATCTTTTTGGGCTCTTTTGAAATGTTTTTGGAATTTTTTAAAAGGTATTTTGCGAGTCTTTTAAGAGTTTTTTTGATATGTCTTTTTAGATTCTTTTAAGGGTCTTTTCGAAGTCTTTTGAGGGTCTTTTGGTAGTTTTTTTTATATATATATGTGCTATGTTATACATCGTGTCGGGCTAAAAAAATTTATTCTATTATATTTACTATCTCAATTTACTCCTCTTGTAATTCTACTCGTACGGATTTATTTTATTCTTTCAATCACGCCAAAGAAGTACAACTTCGAATAAGTCCACGCACCCACTTTTTTTATTATATAATAAATATGATATAATTGCCAAGTTGAAATGGAAATATCTTAAAAATTAAGGTATATGCAACAAGATAATCAGAATAATCGAAACAATTTAGACAAACGAAACTTCTAGAGTATCTTTCGAAAGCAACCAAAGTTGAAATTGCTCCAGGGGTTCCAGAGCGTACTAAAACATGTTTAATTACATCGATTCCTATATATATATATATATAATTTTTATAATACATAATTCGCGCATGCTTCAAGGGGTTCGCACCCTTATAATGCTCGGCTATATGCTTGGCACTGCGTGGGCGTTAAGGAAAAGGAGGAGAAAAGAGGAGATGTCTATGAGCTTGTGTTTTAAATGCCTGTGGATCATAGTGATGTGGGAAGACAGAGCTTGGCAGAGCATTCCACATACGTGTTGTACGACTGAAGAACGAATCCCTGAATTTAACTGTACGGCCGAAGATGGTCTTGAGGGTAAACTGATGAGCATTTAGAGCGCAACGAGTATTCGGGTTAAATTCAAGGAGAAGTGGCATGCATCTGGGTATTTCTCTTGAGCTTCGCTGGTAGAAGAAGCGATAAAACAGTGACAAGCTGGAAACGATCCTACTGTGTTCAAGCGAATCTATTGATTTCGCTATTTTTGCGTCACCGATAAGTTTTATCGCGCGGTTTTGAATAGTTTTAGGCGAACTTGGCAATTGAACTCAAGTTTAGGGCCTTGTATATAGTAGCCAGATCAGAGGGAGTGAAATATTTCTTGCACCGGGCTAGAAAACCTAAACATTTCGCTGGCGACGGTAAATATGTGACATATATGTCATTCCTACAAAGCTTGTCGCTAACGCACTTACCAAGAATTGCGAGATTTTCAGTTTCCTCGATGCAAATGCCATTCATGGATAACGGCATGCGATTTAGGATTCGCTTAGACGACAGGAGACAGCATTGGGTTTTGGAAGCGTTAAATAAAATTGTTTTCTCCCCATTGTATTATGCTGTCTATGTTAGAATTTAACGTGCTTATATGAGAAGCTGAGAGTGCTATCGTCAGCGAAAGAGTGAATTGATTAGAAGTCACAGATAAGAGATTATTAATAAAAATGAGGATGAGTCTCGAGCACAAAACAAACGCCAGCATGTAAGTAATGAACTGTAGAAAACGTGGCAAAAAAGATTGACATAACAGAGTCTCATAACATTGTGAGTTAACATGGGAATAAAATAGTGACATAACAGTGTGACTTAACATGGGACATTTAACATTCAACTTTTTTACCTTGCAGTGAGGCGTTGTCACGTCAGAAAATGAGTGCGTGTCACCTTTACGCGCGGTTGACGTTTTGGCCGATATTACGATTAAATTTATAAAACGAGGAATAAAGGACTAAACTTATGTGTGAGGCTTTGTATTCTATTCTTGTAGTGTAGTGTAGTGTTCTGCGCCAATACGGTAATACCGTATCGCTATCGCTATCGATCGTTATTTCCATCACATATGCAATTCAGTCACGCCTAAAGAAGTTTAACTTAAAAAAAACAACAGATCCTCGCTAGTCGTCCATTGAAGTGAAACGAGTCAGTGCACCTTATGGGTTACTCCTACTTCTATGACCAACGTAAAAACGTTAACGTTAGACTATGCACATACCAGCTCAGTAAGACACATCGCTATGCCAATTCCAGCATTCGTTATTTTGTAATAATAAAAAAAAAACATCAAATAGTTCTTGAGGTCCAAACACTTGCCAACATAGCAACTGGAAATGTTCATTGAAATTTATCGCACGATGAGTTTGAGCGAGGAGCTAGCTAGCTGCCCTATCCTATCATATCGCACAGCACATATGATTTCGACCGATCGACCTTCGCACACCGCCACAATACCGTCGATCAATGATGAATGAGTCAAATGGACACTTGTAGTTGAAAGCAAAAACCCAATAACTTTCAATTATGGAATTCATGGAAACTGCGAATTTCACAGGAAAGCCAAACACGGGAAGGCTGAATTGTTGCGGCTGGCAAGCGATCATATCTCTCCGGTATGGCCGATTCCATGCGGCAAATTAGAATGCAGTTAACGTGCGAAGCGGTACGTCTCTGACCACCGAGCGCAATTTTTGAATTATTGAAGCAATAAAATCGCACGTTGAGGATTGGTTCTGGTTTTCATTTGCTCGGCGAGCCAACACCGCGCGTGGAAGTGCACATCCTCCAAAAGAGGACGGAATGGTCTGTTCTGCGCAGCACACACACACGCCCGTCATAATTCATTTGTGCTTCCGATTTTTATGCTCAGTAGCCAACCGCGGCATCACCGACGATCATGATGACGATGACGACTGTTACAGTGGTGATGGTGATGGTGATGGTGATTCGATCGACGTCTGCCAATATAATGCCAAGACGGATAAATGCGAATGAATGCAAAGTGACAGGATGGTGATATGCTGGCGATTGCTTACGCATTCAACTCACGGTTTTGTTTGATGCGGAGGATTGTGGGTGCCACGTCATTTATAGTCATGTCCCACAATACTTATAGAATGAAGTGAAGTGGAGGAAAGCAACTGACTTTTTGCGCATGCAAGTTACCCACAGCTGACGCGACTGCCAACGAACCACTGCAGCATGGTGTCTCTGCTTTCCAATTATTAATTTTTGTTACGTTCATTGTTAGATTCCGGCATTAATATGGTGCGGCCGCAATCAAAGAAGGAATTCTTATGCTCACATGTCAAGTTGCTTGCTGCGATGTGATTTCTATCATTCCGTGAATTGAAAGGATCACACACGAAGAATCATTAATGGTCAATTCAGTATTTAGCTTCGGTGCGGTATAGTATATTACGTAACAATCGAGGAAAGTGGAGTGAGCTCTTTTCTGTGAGTAATGTATGCTATTTTCACACGACCAAAACCGGTTTTTCTGCTAACCGGTTATGCCCAATGCAAAATTACTCTGGGAATGTGTGTTTGCTGTGTCGTCAGTAGATAACAAAAGTATTTTATATGTTAACTCACTAGAGTGTATAACGGCTACATTCGAGGCTAGGTTATAGTGTATGAAACAGTCACCTCTTCGTCTATCGGCGTGTGAAAAATAAATAATTCTCTTCCTGTCCCTGCACATTCAATGCAACAATATAGAGCGATTCGGTGGGATGCAATGTTGGTTCAATGTGTGTCCGATGAAAGTCACCTAAAAACATGACCGAAATATTGGCTAAATCTATATTACAATTTTAAATTAATAAAAGTCTATAATTAAGCGATTAGATTAAATAAAAAGATATATCTTGTAAAAGATTCAATCATATATTTCGACATAGGCACAAATCCGTTGTTCAACATAACATTAACAAGATGCACCTTTTTGAAGTTAAAGTTTACATCGTTAACTAATTTCAAATTCCAATTCCATGAAATTATAGGTCATAGTTATTCTTCTTCGTATGCCCTATATCCCCTTGTGGTTCCTAAGACCTCTACTACGCCTAAGCGCCATCGCGTGCGGTTCCTTGCAATGAGCTTCAGCTCTCTCCAACGCTTCCCCAATTGCCGTGACTCCTCCTCAACTGTTCTGCGCCATGTATTTCTCGGACGACCCGTTCTTCTACCATTCTGAGATAAAGAATTCCATTGCATTGCGTAGTGTGCCATGGAATTGTCGCCTTTTCCGAGTGTATGACCAATCCACTGCCATTTCCGTCGTTGGATGGTTGTGCCTATTGGTTCCCGACTTGTTCTCTGGTAAAAATGTTCGTTAGAGATACAGTTAGGCCAGAAAACCCTTAAGATGTTCCGTTGGCCCCTAATTAAGAACGTTTGTAATCTTTTTGTGATAGTAGTCACCTTCCAACAACCTTCCATACAACAGCACAGATTCAACATTTGAACGGAACAATCGCAGCTTGGTGTTTTAGCTGATCGCATTGCTTCGCCATATCATGGACATCATTCCAAACACTGATTTTGCTTTGCCGATTCAGCTGACGATGTCCTGTTGGTCGAGACAATACTCCCAAGATATTGGAAACTCTCTACTCTCTCTACCAGTTGTCCAGCAATGTTAACTTGAGTTAGTGAGTTAATACCGATTTTGGTTTTGGCAATATTAATCTTCAAATCCGCAACATTTGCCTCCCTTTCCACATTTGTTGTCATTTGGTGCAGCTTCATAATACTGTGTGAGAGTAAACAAACGTCGCCAGCGCAGTCGAGGTATTGAGTTGAGATGTAAGAGTCAAACGAATTCCTCCGTTTCCATGAGATAAAGCTGCGCGAAGCACATCGCTAATCACCAACAGAAAAAGTATCGGCGATAGAATGCAACCTTGTCGTACCCCACTTAGGATCTCGAATTCCTCTGACAGCTTTCGTCTATGCAGCACATGACATTTAGAGCCATCATAGATTGCTTTGATAATAGCTATTAGTTTATCGGGTATAACTCTCCTGCGCAAGGCGAGCCAGATAAACTGTCTGTCGACACTGTCAAACGCCTTCTCAAAATCGATAAACAAAAGGTGCAGTGGTGACCGGAATTCAACGCTCTGTTTAATAACATGGTGTTGATGTGGTTTACACAGGAGGATCCAGTGCGGAAACCTGCTTGTTCGGCATGGGTTGTATCTTCCAGATGTTTCTTTATTCGCTCAAGTACTACTTTGGCTATGACCTTTGCAACTGCATGAATAACGCAAATGCCTCTCCAGTTTTCGCACTCCATAAGACTACCTATTTTAGGGAACTTGACAATCATTCCCTTCTCCACTCGTCGGGGAAACTTTCTGCCTTCCAAGCTCTCTCTACAAGAGGATATAAAACTACGCAGAAGCTCTGTGGTTATGCCATCTAGTCCTATCGACTTGTTGTTTCTTAGTGCGTTGATCGCGGTAGTGATCTCTTCTTTACTGGGAGTTAAGGTGCGAATTCGGGAAATTTTTACTTCCGGCAGCTCCGTTTGATTTGGGTGCATATCGTTGGCGAATACACGGTTAAGGACCGTAGAAAATTGCTCCTTCCATCGTTTGAGCTGGTCCTCATATGAAACGAGTACAGCACCATCTAGGCCTTTCATCGGATGTTGGCTAGCGCGGTCACCACCTGTCAGCTCTTTGGTGATTCTGTAAACGGTTCTGCTAATGCACCTGCTCGCTGCTTCCTCTGCTTCTGAGGCCAGGCTGTTAATATAATTACGTTTGTCACGTCTTACACTACTACAGGGACTCTAGCTCGATTCTCGCTGCTGCGGGAGTATCTACAATACGAGCTTTAAGTAGCTTACGTTCTTCTTCTTCTTCATAGTTATAACATTCACAATTACTTACTTTCCTAAATCCTCTCATGGGCGTCTACGTCGCCTACGCGCCATCTTGTTCGGAGCTCTGCAGCGCGTTTGAGCTGCCTCCAACTTATTCCCAAAAAGCTCCTCGACTTTCCTGCGCGACATTTGCCTAAGGCGTCCCGCTGTTCTACCTGTCTGGGTGAGAGGATTCCAATGCATGGCATATTTTTCAATGTAGTTGTCGTCGCGCCGTAGTGAGTGTCCAATCGACTGCCACTTTCTCCTTAGCACAATAATGTCTATAGATTCTTGGCGCATTCTCAGATAAAGTTCGTCGTTGGAGATACGATTGGAACAAAAGATCCTCAAGATAGTTCTAAGACATTTGTTTACGAATGATTTCTTCTTTCGTGTGATAGTGGTATCATCCACGTACTGTACCTATACAACCGTACTAACTCTACGTTGGAGCGGAACAGTCGCAGCTTTGTTCTTAAGCTGAGAACATTGCTTTTCCAGACTTTCGATAGTAATCCGAACGTAGCGTTTGCCTTCCCGATTTTGCTGCATAAATTCAGTTCCGTGCCACCGCGTTCAGGCATGACTACATTTCGTAGGTTTCGTTTGTGTAGGACGTGACACTTACTTCCATCGTATGTAGCTATAACTTTTTCTCTCTCTCCTGCGCAAGGTCAACCAAATAGCATTTAAAAGCCTTGTCGAAGTCTATGAACAGTACATGTAGTGGAGAACTATACTCGACACATTGTTCCATTATAATCCGCAAGGTGTTTATGTGATCGATGCACGAGGACACATAACGAAAACCGGACTGCTCGACGTTATTTTTAAACGCGTTCTAATATGATTTCTACCTATTATATTGGCTACGGCCGGTAGACGAATATACCTCTCCAGTTTCCACAATCCGTCAGATTTCCCTTTCTTGGAAGCTTGACGATCATCCCTCTTTTCCATTCCAGGGAAAATTACTAATTTTCCTACGCTCTCCATATGAGCGGGTGTAGCAGTTCAACCGATGTGCTTGGCGCCGCTTGGATTATTTCGGCAGGGATGCCATCAATTCTCACCGCCTTGTTTTTCTTTAGGGACTTGATTGCTGCAGTTATTTAATTTTTACTGTTAGGTCCAGTTCAAATTCGGGAATTTACTGCTTCGGAGGACTCATTAGCATATCACCGTCATCTATATGGTTAGGGACTTTAGCGAATTGTTCCATCTACCTAGTAAGCTAATCCTTATCCGACATCAGAAGGTTACCATCTAAACTCTTCACTAAAAGTTGTTTGGAGTTCCGACCATTAGGGATCCCCTTGGTGATGTTGTAGACATTCCTCTGTCACCCCTGCATACTGCTCCCTCAGCCATTGCGGCAAGAGAGTCGATGTACCTTCGTGTTTGTCCTGCCTAACACTACGCTGCACTTCTTTCTTTTTCACGCTATATTGGGTTTCTAGTTCGGCTCCCTCTACTCTTGAGGCCGTTGCAATCCGAGCCTAGATTGGTTAATAGGTGTCATGGTTAAACAGCTTACCTCCAATGACTAGGCGGTTGTATTTCAGACTTTAAATTTTTATCTTAGATAGATGCAGGTCCTGATTCATGACTCGGGAAGTCAAGCTAGATTATGGGCAATTTAACCTCTGTACTCTAGCTCTAGTATATCTACATACAACAAACCTTGCGAGTATTATTTTTCTAAGCAGTGTACTTTTGCATTGTAGTGTACTTTTAAATAAATCGTAAACGCGCTCTACCACCCTATTCGATTCTCGAATTGGATGATAGATGTCATTGTCTGGCTGACAGCTAGAAAACCATCTGTTTACCTGTATCCTGTATGTCAGTTACTTCATTTTTATTTGTTTTAGTTCTTAAAACGCCGTAAGGTTATTCATTATTTCATTGTAAAAAAACAAATTTATCAATAGTACAGTGAAAGTATTAAAGAAGAATAATGGATATTTCAAAGGCAACAAACGAAAAGAAATTACAGCTTTGTCGCACTTATTTTAGAGGTGAGGTGACGCCCTGAGATCAAAACTAGAAAGTCAAAACACTGCAAATCCTTTCTTTCCACTTACAGCTGGATTTGCCTTTCTTCCATTTGTTTGGGCAATTAATTGCTGTTGGTTTTTCAACGAGGCGTTTTACAAGCCACCATTTGCCGAACAGAAACAAATAAAAAAGTGTAAGTAGGAAAGGGTAGATCAAAGCAATAGCATTATTCTCACAGTCCCTTCTTTGTTAAAAAGATATAATCTACTCTGCTATTGGAGCTATCCTCTGGACAGTGCCCACAGTTACTTGGGCAATTATATTCCAAATGAAACGTGCAGAATGGGGTGCTTTCGCGGACTACATTAGTTTCATCATTCCACTTGGTCGAGCTTAGAGCATTTATTTAGTAACTAAAAAGTATATTATTCAAATATCGATAATTAAATAGCGCAATAGAATTAAAAGTACAATACATATTCTTATCCTAATAAATGATTTTATTAATTTATATTTAAAGCGAAAAAATACACTTTACTCCAACATTTCCGTTGCAGTGGTTTCTTTGAGCTCTTTCGACTTGGATTCGAAGAACAATTTACGAGCGGTAAGCGGCATTGATTTCTGCCGCAAGTAATAATTCTCATTTCCTTTTGCTGTGTAGGTATCATTGCCGAGAAGTTCCCTTAAAGCTATGTTCTTTTTCAGAAGTTTGTCATAAAACCGGACACCAGCTTCGATAAATTCTGAATGGGAAGTTACAATAATAAATATGCGAAACTTCTATTTAGGTATTCATAAAAAATATACTCATCGTCTACTCTTGTAACTTACCAGGCCCTAGTGAGCTTAACTTTTTATCGATATCAGCATCGTATGCCACCTGACTGAAGTCTTTTAAAAATAACCAAGAACCAACACCAAACAATCCAAGGATTCCGTAGAGAACAAAGCGTATCTGTCAACAAAACACTTTAAATAACAAAAAAGGAAGCAATTTACTCCCTACTTACACCCATAGCGCGAGCAAACAAATTCGATCGGATATTTAAGTATCTTCCCACCGTGTACACTGTCAGAAAGGACACACTTGGATAAATAGAATTTATTAGAACACGATGCGTCTGAAATTGTAAAATCGATTTACAAAGTCCGAAAAGCTGTTCATCTTCACTGAGAACAATCGCCTCCTCTAGTAGTTTGCCACTTTGTGAATTCCATTTGATCGGTTGATTACGAAACAATATATCGCTGCGATTTATTTCATCAGTCGATGAATATTCATAGTTTGTGGGAATGCCGATCGTAGCACCGAAGCGGTATTTCGTTGAGCCTGCACATAGAAAAAATTACAGTTCTGGAAGTACCAGTAGTTAATTAAGTGCGCCCCACCTGCTTGAAACAAATCCAGACCAACCACTGTAAATGGTTTAATGATCAACCTTTCGTACGGACGCAGTTCAAGTTTGTCCATCGCTTTCTCAAGACGTTCCATTACCACAGGTGGGACAGGCCGTGCAACACCATCTCTGAAAATATTGTAATTAGACGAATTTTACAATTTGGATTGATTGAAATTCACTGTCCCCACTCACTTGTAGCACTGTACGAAATCTTTGTATTGGTTTAACAGAAACGTATGTGGTACAAAGTTTCCAACAGCTAATCCAATGGTTGTGCAGCAGGCGCCATAAAACACAAGTTTGCGACCTGGTTCTGTTTGGAAAAATCTAAAGAAACTGCGCCTT
The DNA here is from genome assembly GCA_947095585.1 of Nephrocerus scutellatus. NCBI lineage: Eukaryota > Metazoa > Arthropoda > Insecta > Diptera > Pipunculidae > Nephrocerus > Nephrocerus scutellatus. The sequence goes on along the minus strand of OX352762.1, from coordinate 108,183,632 downwards.
TTCTGTTCCTTATGCAAAGTTAAATGCGAAGCCATTTGATTATTTAATATTCAAAGAAACCCCCAATATAGAAATCGGCAGTCGGCACTTTTTCTGGTTTTTGGTTAGAGCTGAGATGACAGTTGACACTTGACAGTTTAAATAATGCGGAGTGAATAGAAATAACGATCTCGAATTGCGAAACGAGAATTCGTATCGATGTTCGAGTGCGTTCAGTTATCAGCACGGGTATTTTAATTTATTTGTGAGTGAATTGAAAAGATTCAAGGAACAAAAAAATTGTGGGATAATTATGCAAATTATTTGTTACACCTAAGTATAATTAGCATTTTTTAAGTGACTCTTTACACTTTTATGGTAAAATTCCTAAAAGAGAAAAATAAATTATAATTGTTCACAAAATGTTTGGGAACACTTTGAATCACAAAAGTTTGGTTTGACCTTTTATTCAAAAGCTTATGATTTCGAAATTCATTTTATAAAAAAATATTCGGTGCGACAGACCATTGCGGTCCCAGGCCTAGCTTCTCGCGACCATTTGTGTTGTGCATGTATATTTTTGCACACAAATGGGGGCGACCTACAATGTAATGCCTCTTTCCAACAGCGATTTAAGAAGCTTTCCGTGAAGAGATATTACTGTAGAACGTTTGTCAGACATTCGCGAGATGTGGGACACCGTGAAAAATATTTTTGTTGTTACTGGGTTTCGAACCACACACCTCCTGCTCAGAAGCCATACACTTATCCACTGTGCCATGGCGCACACTATAATATAAATATATAAAATCAATAACAACAATTTAATCGATTGCCACAAATCGTCGTTTAAATATTGATACTAAATTTCAAATTAAAAAAATATGTTTTTGACATTTAGTTTTTTCACTTCTTATATAGATATTTTTGTTATCAAAATTCTCTTTCTTTTCGCATAGGGATTCGAATTTAGTAGTAAAATTCGCACATTTCTATCAGTATACTAGTTGCTCATGTCACTCGCTCATCACTCAATAACGCATGCATTCACCAACAATATGTACAAGCCTTAAATCAATTTACCATTAGTTCTTTATTTAGGTTCTATTATTAATTTATTAATTTTCGCACTGTCTAATTATTCGAACTCCGTTTCATTCGAGTACTAAAATTGCGACATTCGAACATATAACGTTAATTTTCGAGTGATTTTATCAATTCACTTGACAATACCAGTGTTTTGTCTTTTAATCGACATTTTGTAATAATTCTCGTATTTTTTGACATTCAAAACATTCAAATAATTTACAGAAGAGAGTTTTCAGTCTCTACATGTGGAGAAAATGTAACCAGGGACCTTGATCTTTGGTACCAGATGGGTCAAGAGCAAGTGTTTACATATGTGTTTACATACATTAGGGTGTTTACTAGTAGCACCCCATAATGATTCTTACATTACTTCTGCTTAGTCCCAATATCGAGCGAAGCCTCTTTGGATTATAGTTCCCCAACATTTATTTTGCTTGTCGTAAGCCTGGGAAATTTTTCCATCTTACGGAAACGGTTGCCTTACTTATTCTGCAAATCTTTTCCCGTGGTTCTAGCCCTTCTAGCGAAGTTTCTGCCCCTTTATTCGCGGCCTATCCGGTGCTTCGTTGTTTTCTATGCCAGTGTCCCTTCGCCAAGTCTGTTTAGCTTCGCCCTGCCCTCCTCCACCAGTTTTGACGTGATGTGGAATGCATCTTTGGCCCTTAAAACAGCTTGGATGTCTGTCATGATAGCTTATTCCTGCCTCATGTAGCTCCTTTCCAGAGTGAGCACATCGTTCGATAGCATTTACCCGCCATAGCGCAAGTTCTCATGGGTCCTGTAATTAAAACGTCACTTTTTCCAATTCCATTCTAGTGGTGCTTAGCTTGGCTCTATTCGCCCATGCCACTGCTCCATAGGTGATCATTGGAGTAACAATCATGATGTACGCATACAGTGCATGATTCTGGGACTAGCTCCACAGGATATTCCTGTCACCCTTCTGCCCACCATAAGTGCTCTTTTTGAGTTTTCTAAATAGTACTGCTTGTTGGTGTTTGTTCCATAGCAGGTTTACCATTTTGGTACCATCGGCTCGTGGTACAGGCAATGCGGCCTCAACTGGGTAACGATCCGACCACGTAGACTATAAAATGTATCCTTGGATGTATACCTCGATATCGATGGCTAAAACATTGGCTAAGGCTATTTTTGACGACAGTCTGAGTATCTGACAGTTTTCAGTATCTGACATATATATTAAGGGCCATATTTATAATCGTGGATAGAGATAAATCGGCGAATTTATCCCCTTTTATCGTTTTTATGAACGTAGACTATAATATGTATCCTTGGATGTATACCTCGATATCGATGGCTAAAACATTGGCTAAATCTATTTTCGAAGACAGTCTATATCCACGACTATAAATCTGGACCTAAGTGTTGCCTTTGATAGGTAAGTGACAGTGTTCGTAGAAAGTCAGTAAATGTCAACCGATTGGAAAGGTAAGAAAGGATACAAAAATGCGCCAAGCAAACTGTCTTTTCATCACTGATACTTCGACTGTTCATCTTAGTAATTGTTTTAAGAGTTAAGATTAGTTTAAGAGTTAGATCGTTACCACTACGTTTGGACCTGCTGGCTAGACGCTACCGCCTTCGTTAATTGCAATTTTATCAATAAGAGTGTGCATTTGACAAAAACGTATCCGTTGCCGACTTATAAGCTAGTGGTTTAAGAGTTAGGTGGCTTTCGTGCAAAAATATTACACTGAATGTCACAAAACTGCACTGCTTTGCTCGAGGTTTTTTGGTCGCGCATACCCCTCTATATACACACACCAAGTGATAACAACTACAAATACAAATAGAGCCAGTGCACTCGTTTTTTTCGTGTGACGTCAAAAAAGGGAAAACGAAAGCCATATAAGACTCCTACCATCCATTACGCGTGTTCACTCAGTAGAAACACAAAAATTATCGTACAGGCGTTACTATGAAGTACTCAACACCTCACGCGTTGCTACGTTCCACCCATTGACGACTTACGCATCGCTTTACGCGTTGCCACGAAATATCTATGCAAAGCGGTTCTCTTGTCACATGTAGCAGACAACTCACAAGCTTCTGGCTCTTGGAAAAGTCTCTAAATGTCAAAATGACAGGTAAGACTACTCACATGTCACAAGTCCGTGACTGGTGAAAAGGAGCAAGATATAACTGTCATGAGAAAAATCCTCAATTCGCCTTTCGGATATGGCTTTAGATTGTAGTTAGCGTCTCTTCGATTTATGTGCAAAAATATAATACGAAATATAATACATTACGAAAAGCCAGAAGCTAGACCTAATATTACCTAGTACAAGAACAAGAACAACAAAAAGAAATTAATTAATTTTTTTTTGTATTTATTCACATCTAAAGCTGATTTTTGTTTTATACTTTTTGTATTTATGTTTACTTTTGTTTGTTCATTAGTATGATGTTTTCTCTTTATTATCTTATAGTTACAGTTGTAATATTCATAATTGTTTATTGTATAATGATAATAATTACTTTTGCTTCTCTTACATATATAAGTAATTCTTTAATTAATGTAATTCATATATATGTAATAGTGTAGTATTTAAATGATTTTTTTATTCTTCATTCTATGTTAATATTTATTTTAGGTACTTCATATACATTTGTGTAAATGAATATTAAATAATACTTATCAAATTAAAAAGCAGCGTCTATATATATTATTTAGTAGTTTAACTGCTGGTTTAATTATTTTTTTCTTCTTTATTTTACTTTTTCTTATGTTACATTAAATTTACAAATAATAATAATTCTTATACTTTCTCTTCTTTATTAAAAGAGATTGGCGCTACAAGTTCTAATGATTATTTTTCTTATTTTTATGTAATTTTATTACAAGAGTTTTCTTGTGTAGTGGAAGAAATTAAGTAAAAACTACTAACAATTAATTTTTTGTAATTTATTATATTTGTATTGTAGTTTTAGCTCAATTTTTTATTGTAATTAGTAAGTTTATTTCCATGTATGTATTTGTTGTTTGTTAGAATTTTCTTTTATTTGAATAAAAAAATATGTGCATTAAATTTATTTTTCTCTTTAGCTGAATGCTTGAATATTGATAGCGTTTGACATTCGTTTTTGTCAAATTTCAAGATTTCAAGAAAGTTATTTTTCCTGAAAAGAAGTGGGTAAAACCAACATATGTCAAATCAACTCAGTTCAAATTAATTCAACTCAAATGACAAATGTCAATATTCAATAAAAAAAACCTTTTTCTTCATTTTATTAAATTTTTCATTTTTTTAATTTAATGAAATATTGTAACTAATAAATGTAATATTCCTAAATGTCGTCGCCACATTCCTAACGGCATCCCATTACTTAAGCTGAATATACACAATACAACAACTGGCTTTAAAAAATTAACACGATATTGTTAATTTGGGATCACCAAAAACGAAATCTTTACGCTAACTATTCGAAGTCTAGAAAATGAACGCAGACAATTTTTCGATGTTTTGTATTTACAGTCATGGGTTGTTTGTATTTGTTATAACAAAACAACGATAAAATTTCAACAATTTAAGTAAATGACAGATTAAATGTTTTTATTTATATATTAGGTGCATAAGGGATGCTTAGGGCTCCGTATACTCCGTGTCCTCAGTAACTCTAACACGATTGCTTGCTGAGGAATTGGAGAATTATCTCAAATTTTCTGAGACAAAATTATTTGGATTCGCTCTCTCATTTCACATTGTCCGTAAAATTTTAAAAGTTTTTGTTGCTGAACTGACAGATAGCGGAGAATGTTGTTAGACTGAATGCAATCCTGTTCAGTGAAGAGAAAGCAAAAATCTCTGAGCCCTTATACGCCTATATACTGACAAATGTCAAGTCAGCTAACTTTAAATAAATGACAAATAATGACTGCGTTGTCTTTTTGATGGAGGAATTTATGATAAGAAAATTAGAGCGGGACGACAACAGCTTATAGAAATAATATGAGAGTCATCACGCACCACGACTCGCGGCGAAAACTGGCTCAATAAAAGGACATAGGACCCGTGTGTTGTCACGACGTAGGCCTGCGCCTCCAGAGCGTACAACCGCACAATAGAGACCCGACGTTACATACACACACGATACAGTTGTTGCATGCGACACTCGATTTCTGACAAACCGGCTGTACAGCTATTGTATCATGTATTCACATCTTTAAATTACATCGTGAGCGGTGAGACACACAACACAGAGGAAAAGAAAGTCGCTCGGTTGGTGTTGACAATTGAGGGAAAAAAAATAGCAAAAAGGTTGGGTGAAGCCGATAGGTGTGTGTAACAAAATGGTTGGGAGAAAGAACAAAGGGGTAGAAACAGCAATGGTGAAGGACAAAAAGAAGTGAGAGTAACAAAAAGGTGGGTAGAAACAGAAAGATATGAAGAAAAAAAGGTGGGAATAAACAGAAAGGTGAAAGAAAACAAACAAAAACAATCCAGGTGTGGAGAGAAATAAAGGTGGGTAGAAACAAAAAGGTGGGTATGAGCAAAAAGGAGTGGAGGAAAAAATGTGTAGCGAAAGAGATGGGTAGAATCGAAAAGGTATACAGAAACAAAATGACGGGGAGAAACAGAATGGTGGCAAAAAACAAGGTGGGTATGGACAAAAAGGTGCGTAACACAAAAAATGTGTGGGGGATGGACAAAACGGTGTAAAGAACAAAAAATATGTACGGAACATAAAAGTTGGCATGAACAGAAAGGTGTGGAGGACAAAAAATGTGTAGAGGACAAAAAAGGTGCGAAGGACAAAAAAAAAGGTAGAGAAACATAAAGGTGTGGGGAACATACAGGTGGGAATGAACAAAAAGGTGTGGAGGACAAAAAAGATGTATGGAACATAAAGGTCGGATGAACAAAAAAGTGTGGAAGACAAAAAGGGTAGAAAGAAACATAAACATAGGTTGGGAACAGCAGAAAGGTGGGAGGAAACAGAAAAGTGGAAGGAAACACAAAGGTTGGGAGAGACAAAAAGGTAGCTAGAAACAATAAGGTGGGGAGAAACGGAAAGGTATGGAAAAAGAAAAGGATAGAAGGAAACAGAAAGGGGGCTAAAAACAACAAGGTGGTAAGAAACAAAAAGGTGGGGATGAATAAAAAGGAGAGGAGTAGATGATGTAGATGATGAACAAAAAAGTGGGGAAGAATAAGAAGTAGAGGATGCACAAAAAAGGGGGGATGAATTAAAAGGAGAGGATAAACAAAATGGTGGAGAAAAACAAAAATATAAAGGAAGGGTGAGACAGAAAGGAGAGAAGAAACATAAAGGTGGCGAGAAACATAAAGGTGGGGAAAAACGAAGAGATGGAGAAAAACAAAAATGTGGGTACAAAATGAAGGCAGGGTGAAACAGAAAGGTGTAAAGAAACAAATTGGTGGAGAGACAAAAAAGTGTAAACCTCCCACTTTCCACTTTTTTCTTTCTCTCCACATGAGAATGAGATGAACAGAAAGCTGAGGAGAAACAATAACTGCACATCTAAATGCACAAAGTTTCATAGAAACAAAGTTCACAAACAGAAAAACATATACACAGAAGAGAACACATTCATTTATTAATTTTTTTTATATATTACTGTTATATTATTATTATTATTATTCTCATACTATATTTCTAATTAATCGATCCATTAGAAAATAAAGTTCTCTATAAGTAGTTAAGAGCATTTTTAGTTTTTACTTAGAATATACGGTTTTTTTATCCACATTTATAGCAAACATATCATTAAAATGTAATTTCTAAACAAAAAGGAAACATTTCAAATGGACTAAAAACTAAACTAGAAATATAGTTTACATTATTTTTCTGTCTCTCTCTAACTTAACCGTATTTTTACTGGATAATGACACGTAACTACAATCTTTGAAATGTGTGTGTGTGTGTTTGTTTATCTGGTTGCGCGTGCGTGGAGTTCGTGGGGCATATAAAAAAATAATTACATTCATCTTCGCCTTTTTTTCTGTTTGATTTATGTACAGGGATGATCTATATTATGTATAGTTACATTTTTTAATTGCGATTTGATTGATTTAATTGATTAGCAATTCGAAACTTCTTATTTATAATACACGAGGAAGTTGCCTTTTAGTTTTGCACCTCCAATACCTAATTCTAATCTACATATCTAGAGAGGGTTAATTGCATACATGTGTTTGTGTAATTATTCATAAATAACGATTTAGTACATAAACAGCTGTTATATTAACATAGTAATTAGTCGCAGTAATTATAAAAAAAATCTTAATGTATTCTCTCTGGTGTTAGGTGAATATATTTACAGTGCATTGTGAGAGCGTTCATTGTTGTCACCACAGTCAATTAAGTCATAAATGAATGCTGGTGTTGTGCCTACTAGCCTCCCCCTACCAAGGTCCGTTAATTGCTTTTTTATTTCATCTCAGGTTCAATAAATTCCAAGCAAACGGTAAGCTGCTGGAAGGTTTTAATGGTTGTAGATTGGGGTTGGGAAAAGAAGGAACAAACATCGATTGAATAGACTTTATAAGCTAGAGAGAGAATGAGAGAGTGATAACAATTCTATACACAATCACTCTTTCTCTATTTTTAGTATACATATTATAAAAACATTACAACATTTATCATTTCTAATCATAATCGTGAATGGTAGTTCATTTTTTGTCTGTTTTTTACTTAGTTTCTTGCTTAAAGCTCCAATTTGAAGAGTTTCGATTTTAAACTTATTAACAATTAATTAAAATTAATACGTATAATATATTACTATTAATATAGAGGAGGAGGAGGAGGAGAAGGATTAATAATAATAATTATAACAATGCATATTCTATAGATCCTAATACATACAAATACGAGTACCTACATACAATTATATAAAATACAATGATTTTTATCAAAACGTAAAATCGTTATCATTAGTTTGCACTGGCAATTGTCGCACACATGCTCACATACACACGCAAGCACATGAATGCACACAACAATCGTCTCAACAATAATGCCGATAACAGAATAATAGTTCTTAGTGTAAAGTATGTATGTATATACGTAATATTTGTATATAGATATAGGAGTAATTATATAATTTGTAAAAATATATTGTGTATGTGCTTGCGTGCGCGTGTGTGTGTGTGTCTGGGTATGTATGCCATATAATAAAACTAAAACTAAACATTCTTCTTATGTATTTGTCTTATAGTTGAGTAGACTTAGCATCTTATTAGTTTCAATTAGACATTTTAGCGTATCGGTTTTATTTTAGATGCGTGTATTGATTACGCGTGGGGGAATTCCTATATTCCCCAATCCAATCAATAATTAGTTTAACTTCGATTCACAATGATAAAAATCCCATGGAGTTTCGTAGAGTAGACTGAAGCTGCCGCTGCTCCTACTCCTACTCCTACTTCATGTTGTACGGATTTTTATCATTTAGTTGATCTCATTTGGTTGGTCCGGGAGGAAATGGATTTATCACAGCTACGGCAGCAGCCTGTTGGCTTGCTAAGACGGCAGCTGAAAGTTAGCAGAAAAAAACGAAGAACAAGGATTAGATTAGATAAGAAATGGAAATGGTAAATCAGCAGGATAGATAATAATAGGTTTTAAATTAAGAACGCGTCATTTTTTTAAATAAAAATAAAACAGCTTGTGTTTGAGATATTAAAGCAAACTTCGGGTTAAAGTATCATCATCATCATTGATCATAACTATATTTGGAGCTACAACCGCGGTCCGATCCTGGCCTCCCGGTATAAGTAATCATAGATGCCAATAATTACCGTTGTAAATACTGTTTGTTATCGTATCAGAAATTGCATTCATCCAACGGGTAATTACAGGCGAACCTACATCACGCTAAGGGCGCGTCCGCTACCCTTAGCAAGCTGAACGCCGAGGAAAAATAACTCTTGGTCTCATCCAAGAGCCATGGGGTTTTAGCGGACTAAATAAAGGTCTACAGAATAAGGCAAGTAAGTCCATCTTTAAATGCGGATAGTCAGTGCCAAGGGCGGCCTGCTTGATCAGCACGAGTATTAAGTTTCTTCCGATTTCAGAATTCATAACCAATGCCCTGATAGCCCTGCTAGTAGAACTACCGACCGAGAGAGGAAACTTGAACATCGTGTGTGCTTCAGCATACTTCCCAGGCAACGACGACAAAATTCCGCCAACAGAGGTTCAAGCACAAAAACCTCCAATACCTTATAGGCTGCGACGCCAATGTACATCATGAGGTCTGGGGCAGCAGTTGCATAAATAGAAGGGGTAAGTGTCTTTTAGAATATCTCATTAGTAGTAATGTAGGAATTCTAAATAAAGGCTCTAAACCTACCTTTATAAATGCGATTCGCGAAGACGTACTTGACCTCACACTCGCCAGTCCATTTATCTCCCACATTGTTGGAAACAGGCATGTGTCCGACGAGACCTCGCTGTCTGACCATCAACACATCCGGCTTGACTTTCCTGCCAAACTGGCACATGCTTCTTTTAGATATGATCCAAAGTGGAATCTGTTTCGGGGACTTCTCTCATGGACATATTTGTAACATCTATAGAGTCAACAGGGGGACCTTGATGAAGCAGTATACCAATTAAGCAATGTGTTGCTCACTTCCTGTCATGACAGTTGTGTCCCTAAAACCAGTTTGAGCAAACGAAAGGTTCCCTGGTGGAATTACCAGTTGGCTAAACTTATGAAGGAGGTTGGAAAACTCTTCCACCTCGAACGAACGAACGCACGAAGAGTTGAGAGGATTAAAAAGCATTAAGAACGCGAGAATTTATATCTTTTCAGATAGCAAGGCCGGACGCTGTCGTCCAACTTAATGGAGACTCTATCAGTTAAAATGCTACTTCGATGAACTGCAATCCCTTGCCAGGCATAACAGGATGAAATTCGGATGGGGACCTGGTCATCAACGTTTTACAGGCAACGAATCTGCAGAGGGCTGGATCGGAATCTGCGTTTTTAGGACCGGAACCTTATTGTGGTGTCAACTGTGCTTCAGCCACAGCACTAATGAACAAATGGGAAAACAAACTTCGTCTGTCCCATTAAGAAAATGTCCTCTTCCTACAAGGAAATCCTTAATCGTGCAAAGGATAGCATTAGAAAGCTGGTGAGCAGACACGGAATGTACGTTCTGATGGAAGATAACAAATCATCCGAGCAAATTCTCTGTGAATGTCCAGTATTACTTTGGTTAAAGAAACGTATTTTCCCAAAGGAAATTTGTTTGTCGGCGGAGCTGAGAAACTCTGCCAGTAAGGAAATGCGGAGGTAGTACGTGTCTTAAGACTATTTACACCCTATTTTCTTATTATGTCGCAGTGTCAGCCACATAGGCTAGGGTCCTATAATTTGTGTATTAAATAAAGTATAGAGTGACTCGCTCACTTATCCTTCCATTCAGTTAGCAACCGCCAAGCAGACTACTTTAAAATATACGCTGTTTTTAATTTATCTTGGAACTTTGCTCAACAATGGTATCGGTGATCGCTGTTATGATTATGATTATTTCAAATTTCTTCCTACTAATATTACCCTCGATAAGTTCCTCAACTAGGTTTTTCGTGATTTCGCAAAGTTAGGTAGAGAGATCTTACTTCATTTATTGAAAAAATAGTGTGGATCTTTATTATTGAGACACATTTTTTCATATGCAAGCGATTGCAATGCAGTCAACTTTTATTTGCTGCGTTTTGGACCGATCACGGTAGCCTACTTCACTTCGCAGCAGTGTTGGGTCGGCCGTTCTTCACTTTAATTTTTATTGTTTGTTGATTGACGGGCGGTGTAGTCAGAGTAATTTGGATTGAAAACAAAACAAAAGTCTAGTCACTCACCTCCATAGGGCGCCGGATACATGGGATAGCCAAGTCCTACATGCGTGTGATGGTGCGTGTGAACATGCCTCTGTGGCGGCGGACTTCGACTATCAGCTCCGTTGCCACCTACAACGACATTACCGCCGGGACCGACAACAGTCCCGACCTGTTTGCCACCAGGGCCGCCAACGTGTGGATCTAGTCCGCCTCCGCTTAAACCGACAATACCTGGACCACTGACAGGTCCCATTGATTTTGCGCTTACGTCCGATTTCTGTGGAGGGCCGCCGACGCTGCTGCCCAACGACAGTCCTGCTCCGATGCCGATGCCGCCACCGCCGCCTCCACCTGCACCTGGAGGCAACGAACTCGGAGGAGGTTGCAAATTTAGCGGACCAACTGGCTGACCTGTAGGAGGCATATGCCCAGAAGTGGGTCCGACAGGTCCTCCACCAATACCACTTAGTGACCCTGGACCGGAATTTGGAGCGAGAAGGCCTGAATTTCCGCCTGGTCCAATGCCAGGACCGACACCACCACTGACAGCTACAGGACCACCAACTTGCTGTTGTTGCTGTTGTTGTTGCTGTTGATGCTGATGTTGCTGTTGTTGTTGCTGCTGTTGTTGTTGCTGTTGTTGTTGTTGTTGTTGTTGTTGCTGTTGTTGTTGCTGCTGTTGTTGTTGCTGCTGTTGTTGTTGCTGTTGTTGCTGCTGCTGTTGTTGTTGTTGTTGTGCTACATTAGGACTAGAAACGCTGACTTTAACTCCCCCACCACTTGTCGGAGACTTAAGGGCACGTTCACTTAGTTCATGAATCTTATGCGTCGTATAGTACTGACTGGCTGCATGATGCAGAGCGTCAAGAGCTTTGGTGCCTGGATTACGCGACAAATCCTCCGGTGCATGGTACCGTGGCATCGGCAGGTGATATGGCGTAGTATTATAGGGTGCTGCGGACATTAGAACATTGCGATACATCGGATGATTCGGATCAAATCCGAACGGCGAAGGTGTCATATATGGATGAAGGAAATACTGTGAGGTCGGCGGCGGCGGAGGACCCTGAGTCTCCATTGTAGGCTTTTGTCCTTCCTGTTTCACTTTCACCTCCTTCTCCTCTTTCTGTGATGAAGACTCTTTAATGAGATTTGTAGCCTTGCCTGACGACGATGAACTGGATTTGCTATTCTTTGATTGACTTCCGCCAGAGTTTTGCTGCTGTTGCTGGTGGTGATGCTGCTGGTGCTGCTGCTGTTGTTGTTGTTGCTGCTGTTGCTGCTGTTGCTGCTGTTGCTGTTGTTGTTGCTGCTGTTGTTGCTGCTGCTGTTGTTGCACCGCCGCTTGTAGTTGTTGCGATTGATGATGCTGTTGCATTGCCTGCACTTGCTGCTGTTGCTGCACAGACATCGAATTGTCATCTTTCATTTGCAAATTGTGGTGCAACTGCTGTTGCTGTGGAGGCATGCCTGGTGGTCCACCAGCTTGCCGCCTTTGTTCCGAAAAAATGTAGTATCTAGAGACCAGAATCGCAAGCCGATAGATTAGTAAACTGTCAACTGGAGGAAGAATTTCATAATCTTACCTTCGCAACTCCTCATCACGGGACAAATGCTGCTGCGCCAAACTCATCGGGTGCCGTTGATATAATCCCGGATAGGCTCCGAGTGACTGAACGGGCAAATCTTTCGGATGAATCGGAATTTGTTGCTGTTGCTGCTGCGGCTGTGACACGTTAGGCTCTTGTTTGATTTCTTGCTTTGTCATTGGTTCGCTCTTGATGAGTTTCGAAGAAATCATCTGGATAGATATGTATAGAAGAGGAGTTAACACGGTCGTTATGTTAATATGTAGTTAGTTAGCTAAGACGTACCTGCTGCTGTTGCTGTTGAACGCCTCCAACCTTTTGGTTCTCGTGTGGACTGGGAGACTCTTTAACTCGATCATCCTTAAGACTGGGAGGAGGCGGTGGAACATTTTGTTGTTGCTGTTGCTGTTGTTGTTGCTGCTGCAGCATACCAGGATGACTCAGTTTACCGCCTTCGTCCGTCGAGACTATAGAAACGGGACCATAATTCGGGTCCACATTATAGGGATATCCCGGCGTAATATAACTGTGCAGCTGAGAGCTGTTGGTATTTTGAGAAAAGAAGGAAGAGAGTAGAGTTAATAAGACAAAATATAAATTTGTTGATGAATGCGAACAACTCACTTGAATGGATAGAAATGCGATATTGGTTTTGATGGTGTCGGATTTGGAAGACTTCCAGGTCCACCTGGACCCCCGAGACCCGCCAGACTGCCGAGCGCCCCGAGTCCACCGATTTGTATGCCACCAAGACCGGGAGGTGGGCCAACTGGCCCGATACCACTGTTATTGGGATTTATTCCACCCGACTCTTTGTTTTGTTCCTGCTGCTGTTGCTGATGCAACAACTGATGCTGTTGCTGTTGCTGTTGCTGTTGTTGGTGTTGGTGTTGGAGTTGCTGTTGCTGTTGCTGGTGGTGCTGCTGTTGCTGCTGAGGAGAAGGTTTAGTCATCAGATCTAATGGTGGATCCTTGTTTTTGTTGTTGTAATCGATAACATGCGGCAATTGTTGAGGCATCAGCTGCTGTGCCAATAATGGTGGTTGGCCAATTATTGGCGCCAGTGGTCCTTTCGATGACTGCTGTTGTTGTTGTTGTTGCTGCTGTTGGTGCTGTTGATGCTGTTGTTGTTGCTGCTGTTGTTGCTGCTGTTGTTGCTGCTGTTGTTGCTGTTGTTGTTGCTGCTGTTGCTGCTGTTGAAGATCCTGCTGCGATGGCGGCGGAACCATATACTGTTGCTGCTGCGGATAGAACTGATACATTCCGTAACCACTGAGTGGAGGAATTGGTGGCGGTACAACACCACTCCCACCACCACCCACTTCCTGAGGCTTCTTGCTGATGATATCGACATGCTTCGGCGGTTGTGACTTGTCTGTAATTTGAATGAGGGAAATAAAATTAATGAATATCAATGCCAAGTCATACATTGGGTCACTAGGCCGATGGACGTGCGACTGTGACGATAATAATAACGATAATAATAATTTATTTCACATAATATCACTTACAATGTAAGATAATCTTATAAAGGTTTGTAAGGCTTAACAAAGGTCTAGAAGTAGCTGATTAAGTGTGTAGCGACTTGAACTGAAATGAACGCAGCATCGAAACGTAAGTCTGCGTTATCGACGCAAACAGCGAGAATATAGAATCAGTGGGAAGTGAAGGACCTAAAAATGCCAGATTTCTTCAACAGGAACGTGAGTTTCTTCGATGTAATTTGAAAATACTGGGAGTGAGTGAGGTAAATATGGTTCGACGCGGGAGAGTACCAATTCTCAACTTGTAACACTGTGCTACTCTACTCCGGCAAACCCTCCAGCAGTCCCCATGAGTCTGGAGTGGGTCTGCTGCTAACTCCAACAGCACGTAGAGGCCTAATTTCCTGGCACCCACATTGTGATAGGATCTAATCGGCCAGATTCCGGACTAGAGAACGGCGCGTCACGATCATACGTTGTTACGCTCCAACGAATCCCTCGACTGAGGATTAAAAGGACAACTTCTACAATCAGCTAAGCGCTGCATTCAACGCAACGCTAAACGGAGATATTGTCATTGTGACGGGGGACTTGAATGCCAAGGTAGGCACCGGCAATGAAGGACTCAGACATGTGATTGGGAAGCACGGACTCGGCGAACGAAATGACAATGGTAAAAGATTTGTTGATGTCTGCCACACCAACAAGTAATAGGAGGCACCATGTTTGAGCATAAGACCCGCCAATAAAGTCAGCCGGGTCTCAACTGACAGGCAATCATCATCCAATCAAATCGACTATGTGGCGATCAACCGACGTCCGAAACAGACGAGGAACCGACATGGGTATGGTTCGGGACCATCACCGTATGGTAACTACTGTCCAGTTACGTACTGCATCAGTTAAAAGACTCCGCAATATCATCCGAATGCTAGGTATAACATAGACCGGCTAAAGATCCCCTCAGTACGCCAACAATTAAGATATCATTTATCATTTATAGGAGTGGAAGCCAGACAAGGCAGAGCACGTGGCTCATCGAGAATACCTGTAGATATCATTGTAGATACCACAAGAGCAGCGAGGATCAAGCTAGAGTCCCTGTATCGAAGGAAAATGAGACAAGTGCAGCTTAGTGTAAGACGTGACGAACGTAATTATATTAACAACCTGGCCCTAGAAGCACAGGAAGCAGCGAGCAGGTGCGATAGCAGAACCGTTTATAGAATCACCAAAGAGCTGACAGGTGGTGACCGCTCTAGCCAACATCCGATGAAAGGCCTAGATGTTGCCGTACTCGTTTCAGATAAGGATTAGCTCAAATGGAAGGAGCATTTCTCTACGGTCCTTAACCGTGTATTCGCCAACGATATGCACTCAAATCAAACGGAGGTGCCGGAAGTAACAATTTCCCGAATTCGCACCTCAACTCCCAGTAAAGATGAGATCGCTACCGCGATCAACGCACTAAAGAACAACAAGTCGGTAGGACTAGATGGTATACCCGCAGAGCTTCTACGTGCCGCTCCAACGACATCAGCAGAGCTTTTATATCCTCTTGATATAAGAGAGAGAGAGCTTGGGAGGCAGAAAGTTTCCCCGACGAGTGGAAGAAGGGAATGATTGTCAAGCTCCATAAAAAAGGTAGTCTTATGGAGTGCGAAAACTGGAGAGGCATTTGCGTTGTTCCTCCAGTTGCAAAGGTAATAGCCAAAGTAGTACTTGAGCGAATTAAGGAACATCTGGATCTTGACTTGGGGCGCACAGGTGGTTCCCCACTTAAATAAATGCCTTACTCGCGGAACTCATGGGATTCAAAATGAACGAAATTTTAAAAAATAATTAAAGGGCGGAAGAGCTTCAAAAACAAAAGAGGATTTAGATTCTCTTAGTCAGAACCACGTCCCAAAGGCTCTCAAAGAAAAATCAAAAGGATCATTAAGGTGTTAAAAACTATGAAGGTAGGAGACAATAGCCCAACAAAATCATGAAACAAAACAAAACAGCTAAAAGGTGCAGGCCGGAAAAGGCCAGAATCCAAGCCGAAAGGCCCATAGAAAGAGCTATGGGCTCTTACCCAAAGAGGGTAAGATCGGAGGACACTACATCCTCGCCGAACAAATTTCAAAAAAGGCGTTAACATTTGGAAGAGCAACAAAAGAAAGCCAAAGAATCTTATTAGGAGACTCTCATGGAAGTAAAAATGTCAGTGTTGCCCAGGGATTCCCGAATTAAACACTAACTACTGCAAAGATGGACCAAATTCAAGAGGCCGTACTGGAAAAATATATTGAGCAAAAGAAAGGGAGCACTAAGCCATAATTACTTGGCAGTACCAAAACGCCTCGGGCCTTGATAACGAAAAAATTCTTAGCATACTCGTAATACAGGGGCAGAATGCAGACCCTAATACAAAATCGTGGAGGGTCTCAAAGCAGGAAAATCGAGGAACCAGTGCCATGATGGTAATGTCCGTAGAACAGAACCCAATGGTCAACTTCCATTTAGGTCAAATTCCGCTAAGGCCAAAGAAGAAAGAAGTTCAAGAAAAAGGGGACATCGAAGAAGACCTCCTAAAGAATTCCCAGACCCAGGAGGGCCAGTACAAGAAAATGAAAATGCATCCTCCTCCTCAAACAACCAATAAAATGAGATGCATCCATGCAAATCTGCACTATGCTAAAACAGCATCGACTGAAATAAGCAGAAGATTTGCCGGATGCATCTCTAACATTGGACTCCTTCAGGAGCTCTGGATAATAAAAGGCAAAATAATGGCCCTTAGAAACAAAAACTGTAAGTTAATATATCACAAAGAAGCAGAGCAACCTAGGGCTGCCATTATTGTAGACAACACTATTAATATAATGCCTATTCCAGAATTCACGGACAGGGACAAAGCCAGTATCCTAGCAGAGGTCATCATTCAGGAGGAAAGTACAGAGGTCATCATTGCCTCAGCATACTTCCAAAGGGAAGACCAAGAAGTCCCACCTAAGATAATTCAAAAATTAGAGGAACCCACTTTGAGACAATTTTTACCCTCTAAGAAGAAAACCAATTGCTATTTTATCAGTCGTTCACAAAATTTAAATAATGCAGATAATATACTTATGGGCCTACTAAAGTCGGATACAAGAGTTGGATTATTTTTCTTAGGGATCGGTCTTACCAAAGCGGCCTTTCAACAGGATGGCAAAGTAGATGATGTAAACATATTGTTTATGATTTGAAGAAGATAGCGTGAAATCAGAGGGAATAAAAGCTTCACAAACCTAATTGGAATAGAATCTAGTCCCGAAGCATTCAATTGAATTGATCAGATTACGTTCAACAACCACTCTACAGTGAAATTTCTAAATTCATGAATATTTGGGTCATTATTCGATATAGAGTTCTGGAGGTTATGATCTCTGCTAGAGGGTGAGGCGAAGGAGGGTGAAGAAAAAAAGGTATTTGGTTCATGAGGTGTTAATCCACTGAGCTCAAGCTCGGGATCGCTAACAATACCTATACCCTTAAAGTTTTGCCAAAGCTGCTTGGATGGTTGATCCAAGATAAAAAACATTTCTTAAAACTTGTAATGAGCGAAACACTCTATTTCAATGTCTACAGTAAACTCTCCACCATTAATCAGACCCTCCAACTACAAAGGCAAGATAAGCCATGTCCCTAGTTAATCTTGCATTCGATATTTCAGCGTTATTCCAAGGATATTGTGTTTGCTCAACAGTCTGTCATTTACCCATACAGAATATAAATAGACATCAACATCTGTTGTGTACAAAATATTTTTGAAAGTGTGTTTGACATTGTTTGCCTCTAAATTTTGTTGCCACATATTTAAATGTTGAAGTTGGCTTAGTTTTCGAAGAGTAGATTATTCCTATCTATCCAAACGCTTACCGATCATTTCTGTTTCCATGACAGGCGTTGAGTCATCAGAAATATCACTATATGCTGGACTTTGAACATCATCGCGGGACATGGAGTTATCGAAATCATTTGGTTGTGGTGACTTTCGATTTTTCTTCTGTTTGCCACCAAATGCCTGCTGTGATTTGTTTGAAAGTGGAATGCCTGGAGACAAATTTAAGGAGAAATTTAAAATATGAATCTAATTTTTGAATGGAAATTTTACCTTGTTGCTGGTGCTGGGAGGAAGATTGTGGTGGCGGAAGTCCACCCGGAAAACTCGGTTGATGCGCCGACTCTGGTGTGCTGGGTGGAGGACCGGAATTCGGTGCCATTGCAGCTGCTGGTGTTGGCCTAAGTGGACTCTGTCCTGGTAGTATATTTTGCAGTTGGCCACCGGGAGGACATTGGTTGTCTGATGATTGTGGTCCGAACCGAAGAACACCGGGTTTGACTAAAAATGTACATGGACAAAAATAGAAAATAAGAGAAACGTCACACAAAAGATGCCACCTCTCTTACTTGGCCCTTGATGCATCGGATGAGAAGACGGCTGCTGTTGCTGCGACTCAGACAAGAGTGGAGGCAAAGAACCCACAACCAGTGGATGTTGCTGTTGTGACAGAGCTTGTCCGGAGATGCCAGCTGTAATGCTTCCACCTGGAATTGCATGCTGTGGCGGTAAAAGTGGCAGGGACGTCATTATTTGTGCCTGTATGGCAGACTGCTGTAATAGTGGTTGCTGTTGTTGTTGCTGCTGCAGCGCCGAATTCGGTGCTGTCGCTAAAAGTCCACCCGGAGCTGTGGCAGTAGCAATTGTCACTGCAGTACCTCCTATGTTGACCGAAACAACTGGAGCAGGTACCGATGGCACATTGATTAACGGCGCATTTGCAACACCAAGTGCTGCTGCTGCTGCTGCTGCTGTAGCACCATTGATTACCTCAGGCGATGTTATCGGTGGTGTTGATGGCATCGATGTTGCCGTTGCTGATGGAACTTGCGCTAACAACGCTGACGCTGATGCAGAGGCTGTCGTCGCTGAATTGCCAACCGCCACAGGTAGTGGTGATCCTGTCTGCGTAGGAGAAACTGGAGAGGAAGGTGGAGATGAAACTCTACCTGATGTTGCATCGCCAACACCATCTGTAGCCGAAGACGATGACGATGTTACCGCCGTTGTTGTAACTGTTGACGACGAAGACGTAGACTGTGTTCCTGCTACTACTATTGATGTGGCTGGTGCCGGCGACGGTGTCGTCGGAGGTGCCACTCGCACCGGTGATTCTGGCAACTGCTGTGAATCCTCATCCATCGAACCAGAGCCATGTGCATGACTCTGATGATAGCGCAGCCCGTTGGCGTGCTTATACTTTTTACTGCAGTCTTGTTCGGGACATTCCAGCAGCACCGGTGAGATCGCGCACGGAGTTGCAGTCTTACATTTCTTTGTAGAAATTTGAACATTCAAACCGGTGACCGGATTGACGAGGCTTTGCGTCTGCAGCTGCTGCTGGGACAATGCCATGCCAACGCCACTTGTCGTTTGAATGCCACTAGCATTAGCGGCGTTAGACGATGACGACGACGATGATGATGACAATGACGAGGATGATGATGACGATGACGATGATGATGCGGCCGCAGTTCCACTACTGCTGCTGTTGCTGCTCGATTCTCCATTCACTGGCGATGGTGATTCGTCCTTTGATTTTCGCTTCTCAGGCCGCGGCGGTAGGAAAGCTGTCGGCGATGTGCTAGGCGTATTGCTGGAATTCGCACCATTACCACTGCCGCCGGATGACGACGACGAAGATGTTGACGAGGACGATGAGGCGGTACTTGTGGTTGATGTGTTTGTCGTCGTTGCCGAACCGCCAGCCGTTGTGACTGCTCGTCCGCCTCGACCTTTTGTTCCGCCATTGCGCAATTTGGAATGAACCTATTGGGTCGGGCGATGCATAGGAAATAAAATAAAATAAATAACAAAATAAGTACAAAGTTTTATATGATCCTAAGAGCGTGCATAATAAATGAAAGGGCAATGAATGTTACTCAAGACTCACAGAGCTACGGGTCTCGGTGAAATTGCTTAGATCCGGCGTCAGGGCGGCACTTCGTCCACGTTTGCCGCGACCTTTCGGTGTTCGAGAATCCAATTCTTCAGTTGGTGAATCACAGAATCTGCAAACGGAGTGCATAAGTTAACAAAGGAGGAGAACTTTGATTTTTTTTTATAAAACATACCTTGGAGGAGCCCAATCGTGACGCGTACAATCGAGCAATGTCCCGACATACGTTTTACCACGCCACGTCACATTGACAACCAGCACTCCGCCCTCCGTTTCGTGCCACACAATACCTTCCAGTGTGACCGATGTGCCCGGCTCACAAGGGCCCAGACAATCTGGCTCCGTTATTGTGCCCACCGATGTGCCAACACAAATGTCCACCATATCCTTGGACGATTCACATTTCACACGTTTGGCGGGCGGTCCTTTTGTACCATCGTCGTTTTGGGAATTGCAAGCAGCAGCGGAGGATGCTGCTGCTGAGTTAGCTGCCACCGATATTGTATGATGGACAGTTGCTGAGATCAATCCAGGTGCCATTTTGCTACCCGATGACGATGACGACGAAAAGGAAGAGGATGAACCGCCACAGCCTTTATCCATCGCCGCTGACGCATTGGCAAGACTGTTGAGTGCTGATTGTTGCGAGGAGGTGTTGGATGAATGGTTATTGTGGCTGTGGCTGTTCGAAGACGATGAAGCCGTCGCTGAATTGCCACCATAGGGATGATTCACAATTCCGGAATTCGCCAGCTGTGCGGCAATGTGTGAAGAAATTTTGATAGCAACACTGCCACTGCTATCCTTGCCTACTCCTCCTCCTGTCGGCGGACCTGGCGCATTTGGTGTGCCACTACTCGAAGTCTGTAGGTTGCCCGTCGCTCCACCACTGCTTAGGGAAGCCGCTGACATCAATGCAGCGGCTGCGGATGAAGATGCACCAACAACCGACGAAGACGATGCCGCCGATGGTGTAAAAACTCCTGGTGGGATGTTGTTGTTGTTGGCCGTATTGGCGCCAGAGGAGTTTGTATTCGCTGAGCCACCTCCACCGCCAGAAATTCTTTGTGCTAACGGAGTGTTTTCGTTTCGATTTCGAATGCATGTGTGATTCGTACAGGGACCAGAACCGTTACCACCATTGTGGCCATTTGTGCTGCTAATACTGTTGTTGCCACCAATACCATCCGAATGACCACCACATGTGCACGCTCCTCCTCCAGACGAACCAATTCCCGCCATCGGCATCACCATCGATCGATCATTGGTCATTGTATTGTTGTTGGTGTTGTTTCCACTGCTACTACTACTGCCGCCGCCATGATCTGATTTATCTCTGGAATGTGGAGTTTTGTCTTTTGTCTTCTCACGGCGATGTCCTGAACTGCCACGCTTGGTGCCTTGTGTGGATGCAACTTGGACTGAAGACGATGATGATGACTGATTCTGATTCGAAGACGATAATGACGAGGACGAATGATTTTGACTGTTGTTGTTGTTGCTGTTGTTGTTGTTATTCTGATTATTGTTGTTGCTGTTATTAGAATTCCCACCACCAATTCCGCCGCCACTGTTGTTTCCATGTTTCTTATTAGATGATGCGGACGAGTTTGACGTCGACGACGTTGAGGATTGTGACGAGGAAGATGATGAGGACGATGAAGACGACGACGAAGACGATGAGGAAGATGACGACGATGATGACGTCGTCGATGGCGTTAAGGTTTGTTGTGATCCGGCCAGATTGGGTCCGCCGCTATTACTGGGAACGTTTCCTCCTATGTTACTAGTGTTGTTATTGTTGTGATTGCTGTTGGCACCAACACTACCACCACCGCCGCTAGCTGATGTTATGCCACCATTTGGCCCACCATTATCATCCAAACTCGTTGAGGCATTGCCATTCTGCTGTTCGGTGGCTTTGACAATTTCATGTTTTGCTTCGGAGGTTTTGGTTCCGGGTTTTGTTCGTTTGATTTTCATTTTCAGACCTTTATCGAGTGTCGCTTGATGATCAATTGACATTTTTGTGGCTGATTTTCCAGCCCCTTGTCCACCGCCGCTACTTGTTTGCGATGACATGCTGTTTGCAGACGCTAATGCTGCTGCTGCAGAAGATGCACCACCACCTCCTAGTATGCCGCCGCCGCTCACAACAATCCCAGCGGCAATATTTTTAGTTGAAGTTGTATGCGAACCAGCTGCAGAAGAGCCAGACCCAGAGACTGATGATAAAGTGGATGTGGAGGAAGTGGATGACGAAACCAACTGCTGTTGACTAACAAGGTTACCACCTTTTGAAAAACCCGCAAATGTCGAGGTCGACAATGTGGACGCTGCTGCTACTGCTGCTGCTGCTGCTGCTGGTGCTGATGATGCTGCTGATGATGAAGATGATAACGTTTTTCCTCCACCAAAACTGTGACTGCTATTCAATTGCGCAACTAACGATGGTTGTTGCAACTTTAGATTTTTATTTCCGTTGTTGCCTTGATTATTAATATGCAACTTTGAGTGATGATGATGGTGATGATGCTGCTGCTGCTGTGGCTGTTGCTGTTGCTGCTGCTGTTGCTGCTGATGATGATGATGATTATGATGATGGTGATGATGATGATGCTTTCCACCACCTCCTGAATGAATGGAAGCACGTCCACCACCAATCGTTGAGGGGACAATTGTAGCTGCCGCCGTGACAGCTATTGAAGCTGTACAACCTGCCAAAGAAGATGATGACGAAGAAGGGGCGACGTTGTCTCGCGATGCCGATGATGCTTTTTGCTGCTGCGGCTGATTGCCAAATCCTGTTGGAATCTGCGTCGCCGTCGCAGAAGACGACTCAGGCGGTGTAGATGATGATTTTTTTGATGAGGATGATAGACTTGATGATGCACTTGTGGACGATGACGACGACGACAAACACTTTGCGTTCGCATTTAAATGTTGTGCAGAGTGTGTTTGCTGCTGTTGTGTCAGATTACCACCACTGCTACTGCCACTGCCACCACCACCAGATGATGTTGACGCAGCTACGGCTGCTGCTGCAGACGATGACTTTTCAATGTCAGCGTCCAAGTCAATTAGTAATTCTGGAATTCCGTCAATGTCCCACTCGTCTTCGTATTCAAAGTTTGTGTCTTTTGATTCACCCGACGACGATGCTGCTGGTGCTAAGGCCGTCGCCGATGAAACGACGACTCCAGAAGACGATGACGATTTATTGTGTAAAGAACCGCCAGCAACACTGCCACCAACTGTCCCTAGAGTAGGAGGCGGAAGAGGAGGAGGATGGACGAATTGGTTTTTGTTTTTATTACAATTATTATTGTTGTTATTATTGTTGTTGTTATTAATACTTTTTGTACTAAGAGTGCTTGTGCTGCCAATTTTTGCAGGCGATGCAGGTGTAATTTTATTACTTATGGTTGCTGCTGCCGATTGTGACTTTTTGCTTGAATTATTATGCAAATGCTGTTGCTGCTGCTGCTGATTAAAACTTAATTTATTATTATTTACGTTCAATGATGAACATGTACCACTACCACTCGATTTCTTATTGCTTTCCGTTGCTATGCTGTTAACGGCCACCTGTGCGGGAAGAAAAAAGTAAAAATATGTGTTAGACTTCGTTATATAGCTTAAAAGTAAAAATATTTGTTAATGTTCGTTTTATAGCTTAAAAGTAATAGCAGTCGTTAATCTGCGAAATAGGCCCCACCTCAAAAACATATATTTTGTCGATGAGCACCAAACAATACAATGTAAAAATAAAAGCACTGTTGTTATTATTTACTACCCAGTAAACGAAGATTTTACGGATTATAAATTTTCCTTTCAAAAATCATGCAAAGTAAACGCAACACGAAAGTGAAATGGACGCACTGCTTTTTTGGTAAAAGAGGAAAAACTAAAGTTAATTAAAAGTTAACTGGAAAACAAAAGTAGTAGTAGTATTCATTATCATATTAGGTCTGTTCCTGTACTCAAAAGTAGTATAATACTATTGCTAATTGTTACGACTTTTTACTCAAAAGCGTTCCCCCGCACTCGAAAAACTAGTAAAAGAGAGTGGAAAATAGAGAGTAAGTTGATTTCCCCTCCATGCGAATTTTGCCAATTTTTACGACAGAAATTTCTGTAAGTAACGTGTGTTCAATCTGTCAAAAACGAATTTATTGACAACTAACCTCACGATGAAAAACTTAAGACTTTAAGACTTATAACCCTGCTCTCAAAATGAGAAACTTTAATACTTGACTTACAGAATTGTATGGATTTCTAACATAACGAACACAAATTTTTGTTATGTCAAAACCAAAATCCATACATCCCTGTAAGTCTTAAGTATTAAGTTTTTAATTGTAAGAGCGCCCTAACTTAAGCCTTAGTAGAGCTCGCACAATGAAGGCATAAGTTTTAAGTTCTGACAGCAAAGTTTTAAATTGTGACAAACTGCATTGTTATTATATTGGAGTTTGTTTAGATATATTATGACATTTCAACATTGTTCGCCAAATATAGTATATAGGGAGTCCCAATAAGCGGTTCACATTTGACATATCAGTTATTTTGGCTCTGGCAACACTAATGTCATTCTTTCTTTGACAGAGGGTCTATTAATTTATTCAACCCGAGCGAGTAAAGTTACCAGGAGTACACCGAGCGAATGTTGCACGGCGTAAAAATGTTCGGTGTGTACCTGTACACTGGGTAACTTTACTCGCTCATACTCTGCCTTACACTGATATTCATTTCAGAGTAAAAAATAGGAAATAGGTTTATACACACCGTGTCGTGCTCGCTTCACCAAAAAAAAAACACAGAGTACAGAGTAAAATTACCCCGGTTGAATAAAAAAAAACAGTGTAAATTTTTGACGTACACTGCTCGCTCGGGTTAAATAAAAAAAAACAGACCCAGGAACTCAGTATAAATTTTGTTCAATGAGAAAAAAGGCAGAACTGAACAGCACAAATTTGTGAAAACTATCAGATCAAGTTTGAACAGAAAATTACAGCAATATGTCAAATATGACAAAACTTCATTTTCGATTAATGGAAATGAAAATGAACGTAAAATGTGTTTAATGAACATTAATAATATACTTACTGTTTCCCAAATTATGGCGTGTATTAGGGGAGCATTGCACAACCACAGATTGCCCTTTTTCTGATACAATTTCCATTTTTTCCATTTTATAAAAACTTTTAACTGCACAAATCACAAGTAGAAATAATCAAATAAGCAATGACAGCTGATTTTGACATATCTCACAAATCTGTTCTTCCTCAAGAGTAGGTGCAGAAAAACTGCTCAGAACAGAGTCATTGAACAAAAAGTAGAACAATCTCAGACAGAAATTTTTCCATTGAACACGAAAACCTGAAATTTTCCTCCCCTGAACTGTTCGGAACAGCCTCATTGAACAAAATTAATTTCTAGTTGACGAAATGAGGCGCTTAATGCTTTAGCAAAAGTGGGAAATGTTGGAAATTTACTTCCACAACAAAGACAAATGGTTCCAAATCGCAAGAAAATGACGTACAAAATTTGGTGAAAACACGAGACTCACACCCAACGGTATCAAGATGTTTGTGCATAAAGTGCGTGATACAGGCTACCTAGTCGACAATCCAACGTGTACCCGTGCTCATCGTGTTCGTTCAGCCAAAAATATCGCCGCGGTGGCCAAAAATGTGCGCCAACGGCCGAGAACATCAATTCGTCACCGTGCAACAGAAATGAACATCAACCGATCCATGCAACGAATTTTGCGTAAAGATCTTGGTTTGTGGCCCTATAAAGTTCTCAATTAGTCCAGCAATTGAAGCCCCGTGACCATCCGCTTCAATATCGATTCGCTGTGTGGGCCTGCGATCAACTCGAAATTGATGAGGATTTTGCTCAAAAAGTCATCTTTTCCTTCTCGGTGGGTTTGTAAACAAACAAAATTGTCACATTTGGGGATCGGAAAATCCACAAGGTTATGTGGAGAAGCCAATGCATCCTTTGCGTGTTACTGTTTGGTGCGGCTTGTGGTGTGGCGGCATTATTGGGCCGTATTTCTTCGAAGATGAGGCCGGCGCGAACTTTACGGTCAACGGAATCAACTACTGCCACATGTTAACATCTTTTTTGTGGCCATATCTTGAAGATATTTGTTTGGACGACATTTGGTTCCAGCAAGATGGTGCGCCATGCCATACATCGGGCGTTCCAATAGCGGTAGTGCCGTTTACATGGCCGTATTATCAGTCGAAATGGTGACGTGAATTGGCCCGCAAGGAGCTGTGACTTGACGCCTGTGGATTTTTATTTGAGAGGTGCCCTGAAGGACAAGTGTTATGCAGATAATCCACAAATAATTGAGCATTTGAAATCCAATATTAAAGTAACCATTGTCGAAATAGAGCCGCACACAATACGGAAAAAATTTTCTTTAAAAATCTTCTTAACTTCCAAGTGAACAACCATTCCCAAAGAGTCAAGATGCCAAAAACTTTCCTGTCTCTTTTATTGGAGATGCGGCATTCCACTTGCATAGAAATATGTTAACTCCTTATGGTGGCACCGACCTATCTACTGAAAAGAACGTTTTTAATTACAGACAAGCAAGAACAAGAAATTGCATCGAAAGAGACTTTGGACAGTTTCGGTGTTAAACATATTGTTTTTCAAAATAAGAGCATCTCCGAAAACAGTTGATAGTATAATAAAAGCTACTATAGTTTTACACAATTTTATTATACATAAAAGACCATCAAAACTTTTTACAATAAATGGACCTTTCCACGACGATTGGTTCTACGCACCGAAAGGACACCAATACCTATCAAGACATTGGGCCAAAGTCCGTCAACACAACAACCGGTTTGAGATTAAATACACTCCCAAACCTGGACTTGCTACAAAAACACCAATAAATGGAGATAGCAAATGCAATCTTGTATTAGATAAATGCAATGGGTTGCAGAGAAAAAATTTGATACCCTTAAGATTTGGGGCAAGAAATTCAACAGGGAGAATTTTAATATGCAAATGGTATCCCAACGGAACTGTTTAAAACGGAAGGTCGCGCAATACACCAAGCAATACATGAACTAATAGTGCAAGTATTAGAGGAAGAAGCAATGCCAGAAGACTGGCGAAGAGGCATGCTGTGCCCCCCATACATGAGAAAGGAGATATCACAACATGCAGCAATTATAGTGGTATAACGTTGATGAGTACCGTGATTTTTTCCTCTATCCTTCAAGACAAGATAGCCCTATACGCTTAAGTCATCATTGGTCCTAACCAGTGTGGCTTCATCCAACACAAATCAACAACTGATCAGATTTACACCCTTAGGCAGGTGATGGAAAAATGTCTAGAGTTTCAAAACTCACTACACTATCTTTTTATAGACTTTAGTTTAAAGCCGCCTATGGTAGCATAGCCAGAGTAGAACTTTATAAAGCCATGAGAGAATTCGGCATCCCAAATAAACTGACACGACTATGTAGGTTGACCATGACCAATGTAAAAGTAAAAGTATCCGGAACACTATCAAGCCCATTCAACATCTATAACGGGCTCCGACAAGGGGAAGGACTGGCCTGCGTCCTCTTCAACCTGGCGTTGGAGAAACTGATCCGAAACTCTGACGTAACGGCAAGAGGAGCAATCCTCTATAAGTCCATTCAGATACTGGCTTACGCAGATGATATTGACATCGTTGGTAGAAACCAAAGAGCTGTACAGGAGGCTATCATCCAGATCGAGCAGACGGCACGAAATCTGGGCCTGCACATAAATGATGACCATGGTGGCCATGTCTGCGAGCAGAAGACATACATTTAAATAAAAGGAGGATCCTGCTCGGAAAGTCCTTTGCGGTAGGATTTATGAAATCCGACAGAGTGGCCGTCGAAGCCTACGCTGAAGGGATGGCGTAGACCATGGATGCCAATCTAGATTACATGTGCTCGAAATCGGGACCGGTCCTGTCATCCCGGCGATAGAAACAGAAAATGTTTCTAATGCGACTCAAAACATAGTGAACTTTATTTCATTTAAAGATTAAATATCTGAGAACAGTTAAATAAAGAAGTTATTCAGTTTTTTGGGATTTCCCAAAAGTTATGTCAGATGTAGTGGGAGCCGTGGCACAGTGGAAATGCGCGTGGTTACTGAGCAGGAGGTTCGTGATTCGAATCCCAGTAACACCAAAAGCATTTATCACGGTGTCCCACCTCTCGCGAATGGGTGACAAACGTTCCGAGAGTAATAACTTGTCACGGAAAGCTTCTCAATTCGCAGTTCGGATCCAGCATATCTATTTGTATACAAAAATACACATGCCTTGGACCGCAATGGTCTGTTGCGCCGAATATCATTATTATTATGTCAGATGGACTTATTCCTTCTTCTAACTGGCGATTTAAATGTAAACAAGACCAAGACCTCTTTAAATTGTTTTTGCATATCAATAAATGTTATGAACATAATTTGGATATATCGGATTCTGCCTTTGTACCACAGAATAGCATAGAACTCTACAAGAAAAAATCCAATCATCCCACACCGGTATGGAGTAAGCTAACCCAAAGTCCTAACTGCCTACACAAAGAAGACATTAATTGTATACCCTAGTTCATTATTAATTAAAAACAATGGCACACTTTACCTTCTTTTCGTCCATCCGACCGAAACGTTCTAACAACCGTCCAAAACCAACCCACTCCAAACACAATACTACGTGAAATTTCTTCAATAAATAAAATCCTGTATATTTTCATTTCAAAACAAAAATAAATAATTTGTTTTTTTACGTTTTACGATGTTCATGGAGTAGTTTGAGCCTTTGTGTATATTGTCGTTTTGTGGCCAGAACAGAGCACTCCACTCTGTTTCTATATTCCAAAGGGATATGACTGCAAGGGCAAGCAACACAAGCAGCCACTTCTTGTCTCCTTGTCAGTTGCGGCGTTCGCTTGCTAGCTGAACGTTGAGTCGTCGCGTCGTTTTATTTGGGAAGTTGGTTGTTCGCTTTTTACTTCTCCTGCGTTCTCGGTTTGTGCATTTTTTGTTTCTTCATTTTATTAGCGGGCACACCACACAAGCCATTGCCGGAAAATTTTTATTCATACAACAAAATATCGAGTTTTTCTTTTTGTTCATCCAACGAAGGCACTCACATGCATACATCCACACACAAAATTTAAGAACAAGAAATTAACACAAATCAAAATTAGTTTCTATATATGATGATAATAACACGGTACTGAGAGATTAGAAATAAATTTAAAATTAATATAAATTTCGCGTAAGTTTTCAGTCAAAAAAGATTGCTGTTCGCCTTTCAAAATAATAATAAAAATTTCTTTTTTTCTTAATTTCGATGGCGATTCCATCGTAAACTACGGTACGGACAACGAAGACGGCACTCGCACACGCACGCACTCCGCTTTTCACTAGATTGCGAGCGAAGCCGAAGACGAGGAACAGGAACGACTGCCAAACAAAACAACGGCATACGCACAAACACAAAGTTTTTGTAGTTTTTTTTCTCTATCCTTCTTCACGTTTCCAAAACGACGCATTTTTGACAGATGCTACAGTGTGTGCACTACATTTCGTACAACATATATACATATATAATTGTGTTTAAGCCGACGGTCGTGTCGCGGTGGTGATTTGACTGTCTGTCTGTCGGCTCTTTCGAGTAGCACGTTTTGTCAGCTGCGTCAGTTCTGCCTGGGTCTTTTTCCTTTTCCTTTTCGTTTGAATTCGTTATTCATCCATGTTCAGAGTTCATTGTGTAAAGAGCGTCAACTGTTCATGGGTTTGTTCATTAAAAGCATACCATCGAGCCATGTAATCTACACGTGAAAAATGAAACTGTCAAATAGTTTTATGTCGTTTATTTTTCAAAAAAAATTGGCGCAGATTGATTTTTTGGCTACCAAGTTGTTCGTTTATTCCAAAATATCAATCTACGGTAGATCGGATGTCCCCTCTAACAGATCTTGATATTTTGGAAGATTTACCCCTCTTTTCATTAACTGCAACAAAACAATGTAAACAGAAGATTCTGGGCTTTCGTGTTCGTTTTTTCGAGAAAAAATCTTAGCTCGAGCGCAGATTTCTAAAACAACAAAAAATACGACATTAGAATGATGAGTTTGGAAATGCTAAAACAATGTCGTATTCTTTGGGATTTCTAGAAAAATAGCACTTCTGGGCCTTGCATGCAATTCAATAATAATTTATTGTATTTAGTGGTATTTATAAACAGAACATTTTGGTATAGCCATAGCTGCTTTTATTTCCCGGATTGTATGAATTCGATTAAAAGTTATGTGACTATGAAATGACAAGTAACGCTTCTGTAAGTCAATCGTACGACACCATTATACTGTTATTTCATTTCGTCGTCCTATTCCTGTATTCCAACGGCATAAATTTAGTTAAATTCTACTTAAATTTTATTATTGAAGTCAATGCAATAAACAAATAAACAGAGCAATGTAAAATGAATTTTATTTAATTTCTTTCGCAATGGGTAGACGTTGACACACTCAAGGGCCCAGCCAATAGAATCCGTTGCGGCGACGTATGCAACAACTGACAGATCGATTAAATACACTCGTTCTAATGGAAAGTATTCCATATGCATAGCATGTGACGAAAGCGACACAAAAACTTGAATAACCATAAACTATTCTCTCCGGCAAATGCTTTGACATTTCTCTAACAGCAGTTGGAACTTTATTTTGGCATTTGTTTTTGTTTGCCTGCAGGTTAGCTGAGGTCTCAGAGATTTTCTCTTTCTTCTCAGTGAATAGGAATGCGTTTAGTCGATCAACATTCTCCGCTATCTGTCAGCTTAGCAACAAAAACTTTTAAAAGTCAACTGACAATGTGATGTGAGAGAGCAAATCCAAAATAATTTTGTCTCAGTAAATTGGAGAAAGTTCTTCGATTCCTCAGCAAGCAATCGTGTTCGAGCTACTGAGGATACGGAAAATACGGAGTTCTCCGCATCTCCAACGCGCCTATTGGGTCGCCTCATTGCGTTACATACGGCAACTACAACGCAACGGACGTATCGGATTATATGGGCTGGATCCTACCGAAATTGTTTTCTTCAAAATTTATTTCTCTTGTCAAAAAGCTTTTCTATTCCCTTCTCGAAGAAACATGATAATTCGATTTAGAGCAACTCGTTTTGCTCTTAAAGGTTGTTCGACACAAATAAATTATGTTTTGTAGCAAATCATAAATTTTATTACTCTTTTTCCTAACTGTCTGGAATGACTCTTACATTATGTATAAATATAATAATACTATTTTGGCGCGACAGATTATTGCGGTCCAGGGCCTAGCTTCTCGCGACCAATTGTGTTGTGCATGTATATTTTTCGCACAAATAGAAGTAACCTGCAATTTAATGCCGTATCCGACCGGCGAATTGAGAAGCTTTCCATGACAAGTTATAACGCTCGGATGTTTGTCGGACATTCGCGAGAGGTGGGACTTCACGAAGCTCCTGCTAAGAACTCCATACACTTATTCACTAAGCCAAGGCAAGGCGCCCACTATATAGAAATATAAAAAATAATAAATATATCCATTTATAAAAGTATAGAGAAAATGTCGCTTTTCATTTCCTACTCGTAAAATGTTCTTTAATACCGCTATGCTATACAACAGCTTAAAAAAGAAATTATGTATGCTGTTATACAATGACAAACCTATATTCATACCTACTAAATAACTCTAGGCAACAATTTAAATAAATGTTGATAGTGTCCGATATTTGTCACACACCTGTATCGTCTTTGTCTAAAATTAACAATCGCTAATTTAATTTAATCTATAGAGTTATTAATCGGCAAATAGTTTATTGGCTAAATACTTACCTTTATTTGACTATTTAAGTAATTAGGTACAATAAATGGTATAATGCTAAGCTTTTGATATCAAATAAAAACAGAAATGTTTGCGATGCACTCACCCTTACCATTATTAACAAAACATTAACTGATAAAAAAAATAAAATAAAAAAAGTAACTCGCAAAACGCCCACACGATATCTGTTAAAGCTGTTGTACGCTTGCTCACATAAATTACAGAGTAGCAATTCATTTTAATTAAAAATCGATAAACACTTATTAGTGCAGCAACTTAATTAGATAACTACTATAATATAAGTTTTTCTCTAATATTTGTCCACCAATTTACCAAATTATACAATAGAATAATTATCCGATTTCAATAGTGGTTTTGGGTTTTGATTTTGTCAATGAAAAATCCCCCCGTTTTTTAACGTTTTTTGTTTTACATATAATATAAGTCAAAATTAGAAATTGAAATGGTATTAGTCAAATTTGGGATTTCCAAGTGTTATCAGGAAGCAGCATTTATACATGAGTACATGATATAAGTAAAAAAAACACACAGAGCTAATCTTTTATAAGAATATTTACGATTTCGTTAAATTTCCATGAAATATTATTACGTTAGTTACTGAACTCACTCTATATAATTAATGTCCAAAGGCAAGAGATCGTAAAGAAATTGTATAGGGGGAACTATAATTATTTATAATGCACTTTCTGACACTTAAGTCAACTGAATAAACTGCACGTTCATATTACTTTACAACGATTTAGGCCCCTCTAGGGTATTCACTTTGAGTTTTTGCGTTAAAAAAATGGTTTTATTTATTATTGCCTATCATGAAAAACGGTTTTCAATACTGTTTTCCCTGTAAGAAGCCGTCAAATCACGCATTTTTTACCTTTTTGACAGCAGCCGATGAGGAAAGTAATTCTCTAAATTAATTTCGCGTGCCCATATGTTTGTTTGTGGCTGGCCAAATCTTGTGATCATTTTTTAACCTACTACTTAAAGCCCGATTTTATTCAAACTTTGCACACATGTCCTTTCACTGTTGTTTTTTTACGATTACACTAACATTTGAATCAAAAAGTCTTCATAATTTTTCGCATCATTACAAAGGAGCGTAATGTTTATGTATTTATGTATATATGAATTTACCTCGCGAGAGGCCAGGACCGGAACAGGCTTGCAGAACCAAATATGACGTTGATAATGATGATGCATTTATATCGTTTACGAACTAAAATTGTTGCGGAAACTTAGGGAGCTCTCACCATGGAAAAACTTAATACTTAATACTTACACTTATCCATACTTACTATTGTATGGACATCCATATAATCTTGTAAGTCTTATGTATTAAGTTTTTCCATTGTGATAGCTCCCATTGTTTTATGCTGATCGTAAGAATTGTTTGACATTAACAGCTTCATCTTCAGTTTTGCGATAGTAATGAGGAACTTACTCTCCTCTAAATTTAGACCTTTTTTATGTAAAAATCAAATAATACATGAATATCGAAAGTATCAAACATTGAATAAATTGAAGTAAAAATTGTCACGTCATTGGTCATTCAGAAATGTCAAATTTAAATTGACTTTTTCGTTAAGTTCCAGTCGATCATCATTAGTGTATTCGGAAACGTTTCAAATTCTAAAAGAATGCAATACCTGTCAGAACACTTGAAATTAAATTTTAAAAAAACTAAAATATTTCTTTTCAGGCAATTCTTGTCCTTGCTGTATAAGTCTGCACACTGGAAAAAAGTCACTTAATGCGTTTGGCAGACTATGCAATCGATATGATGACTCAATATTTTTCACCTCCATGGGCAGTTTAAGAGCGTCTTTAGTGGCATTTAATATTTTTTTGTTACCACTGACATTTTTATAAGTTTCATTAGACTTTTTATATTACTGCTCCCCGTCTCTACAGTAATGCTACGTCTTCATGAACCACGATTGAGTTGGGTTGGGTTGGAATTTTTTTTGATTTTATTCAAAATGACGTCGTACGTTTCCATAAAATCAAGTTGAAAATGAGTTCAACTTTTGACAACATAATACAAAATCCGAGGTCTACTTTCAAAATAAAAAAAAAATCGCCATTTTGAATTTCAACTATACTCAGCTGAACGAAAACTCAACTCAACCTTGTTTCCATGAGGGTTAAGCCAGGTTAAACACACCATGGAAACAAAATATAAAATACGTTACCAGTTAATTGATTGAATCAATAAATTGAAAAACTCACCTTATTCGGGTGGTGGCTACTATTCGCCTCACTACTTCTCATTGACTCCATGCAGACGAAAGAGATGGGGCAACCGCTTTTTGCGGGCCCACAAAACTCAACACTTCGCCGTCGTCTAATTGCTCAGTAGTAGAATTTGTTTGACAACAACAATCGAACAATTTAGAATTCAAGCCAAACAACGACAATTTCCCACTGAACAGTGTTAATGCGACGGACAATGATGTTGTTGATAATGGAGAGGATGATCTATAAACAATTTTTCGGCGGCAATTGCTAGATGACAATAAAGTTGACAATGTTGTTGATGTTGATGATAACAATTGGGTTATTGCTACAGAACTTGACAATTGATTTCTTGTTGCTGTTGATAGTTGCGCGTTAGATGCTAAGAAACGGCGGGAGACACAGGGCCCCGGCCCTTGGGCCAAACCGTTCATTTTAAAACTGCAATGAAAAGATTGAAAGATAAATTAGTACAACATGCAAGGAAAAGTGTGAAAAATAATATTTTATAAAGCTGATATCGATTATTTGTTTTAAGAAATTTCTTGTCACTCGATTGAAGTGCCGATTGCTATTCTTGTATCAGTATGTCGTATTAGTATTGACGATTAGAGCATCAAGAATCCCCCTGGTGGGTAAATTTTAAAGTCATTGAACTGGCAATTTGACAATTTAATTTTCAAGTAACCGTTTTTAACAATGGAAAACTTAATACTTAAGACTTATAAGATCGTATGGATTTTGGCTTTGACCAAAAAAATTGTTTGCTCGTTATGTTGGAAACTCGAAAATATCTTGAAAATCTTAAATTTTTCCATTGTGAGAGCGCCCTAATTTTCTCCGATGACACAAATCACAAATGTCATTTAGCTTGTTCATTGCATTTTAACATTAGCGCTCTATTTTTACAATCGTCAATAGATAGTGTTTTTTCTTTTAATACATACTACATATGGCCGTTACGTGCTTTTTCTTTATTTGTACCTACAATCCGTTATTATCTTATAAGCACATAATGTAGTGTTATATTTGAACAGTTATCACTTCGACAATTACAATTGACGTTATCAGGCATAACTTAGCAGCAATCTAAATAAGTCATCTGTACCACTTGAATTTTTGTTGTTGTAATTTTTTGATATTTATTATTAAAGTACAAACAAAAAATTGTGCGCTTCTTGTCTTATATGTTAACAATAACTCATAAGTGTAATAACAACTTCCTGAAACAATTTAAACATTCATTAAACCGATGATCATGTTTTTGAAGTATGTCCGGTGTCGCAAGTAATTGTCAAGATCCTAAGCTTTCTAAAACATATTAAATATATATGATACAATTCAGCTGTCACTTTCGAAAAAAACAAAACAGGTTGCAGGTAAGACCTTCCTTACCTTACTTAATGGAAAAACTTAATACTTATGAGTTATGACTTATAAGATTGTATGGATTTTGGTTTTGACAAGAAATCGGATATATTTCCTCAGTAGGGAAAATTATTCTTAGGGAATTCGAGAATACATGTTTTAAAATATTCGAATGTTTTTCTGAATTTTGACAGATATTAACACGGGGAAAATGTATGTGTATTTAAGAATAGGTCCTCTGACCTGCACATCTGCAATTATAAGAAACTAGCTAAACTACACAACGTTGCCCGGCTGACCCGGCAACACTGCAACCAAACAAACTGACAACCCTGACAACTGACAGCACATTGTCTATATTAACAAGTCTTGGAAGCAACGCGTAATTCTTGCTCATCAAAAAACCTTAGCGTGAACTGAGCAAATTTCAGTACATACGACAAAAAAAAAATTTTTATTACGCTCAACAGATTGCTCAAACAATTAATCAATGTGTTTGGGAAAGCAATTAATGTTAATACAATCATTACTCTAAAGTCCGAACTGATATAACCTGATATCTATAAAGTTAACCAGCAAGGCAGGTTAAGAATAAAATAATTTTGTAGGAGAACTCAATCACTCAATCAGCAATCACTGAGTCACAAAGTAATTACCTACTCGTATTATCGCCCAACAGCTAACACCAGCACTAATATGTATGTCAAATTACTGATAAAACAGAAAATGTCTCGTTTAACAATATTTATACAACGGACGAATGTGTGTTTTTTATTATTCATTAAATAAAATTTACGACTAATTATACCATGACTTTATTTTTATACATTTGTTATGTCTTACCTATGTTTCTTTATAATTCTACTGATAAGCTGAAGCGGCGGCCCATTTTAATTAATGGTAGACAGACAGACAATATAGTGTAGGGTAGTATAATAAAATAAAAATAAAAAATATTTTCATTTCCTTTATCGGTCTTATTTTAAACAACATTATTTAATGGTTGCCCAAACGTTTCAGGCCGTATATCAACTAAATTAGTTACAAAAGTCATTTGCTCTTTATGAGTATTTAAAATTTAATTTCTTAAGAATGAACTCATTTAATTGCGCACCTTCCTTTAGTGATCGTAAAAGAAATCTTAAGAGTTAAAAGTATACAATATAACCCCTCTTTAAAAACTGCACTCAAGTAATGTCATAAAAAACAATCATGCAATGGTCTAATTTTACTCTATTCGCAAATTAGAGCAGTTTTTGTTCGGTTATCATTAAATTGAAATGACTGCGACTTTGACGTCATCATTCAATTATTCATTACAATTGACTCTCTTTAATGAAATAGAGAGAGCAATATGTGTACACAAATTTACATTTTTATAACAGAAACATTTATACTCTCTCTATTTAGCTTGCAAATTACACTCAACTGGCTTTTGTTTAACACCGTAGCTATATTTTCCTTAGAAATTTAAATAACGCGGCTTATCTTACACAAACAAGTACTTTTTTGTACATCTATCGAGTCCACAAAAGCTCTAGGTAACAAAGAGTTGGGAGGAATATAGGTTAAGGAGTACAACTCAGAATTGTGACGGTCTAAACCGGCCACATGGAGGAAATGCTCCAGAAATTGCTGAAATGCCAGTAGCGGCACGTGTCCATAAGGCACTGGTTGAAGATCATAAAAATTGTGTAGGTTAACTAAAAAAGACCGATGGTACCTACACATCGGACCGTAAGGATACACTTAGAACCGTACTTCAGGCTCATTTCTCAGGTTCGTCTTGACGTGCACCACACACGTACCCGAACGCATATGACCAAAGGGTCTGCGTTGCTAGTAGAGTAAATAATTTATCCGGCAAAAATTCAGTACGGATAAGATTATATATTATACATCTAACACCAAAGTATTGATACCAATAGAAATGAGTCCCACAGTTTTCCAGGTTCAACTCCATGCCATTGAGTTCTGCGCTAAGATGAACCTTAGTAACGGTATTAAGGGCGCTAAGATATACATCTCTTTTCAGGGGTCGAATTACGACATCAGTTAACGAGTGAATGAAATCCATACGTTAACGAGTGATCGAATATTTACATTGGGAAGATAACTACTCACCACTCGTTCACGTAAGCGATCATGCCAAATCAACATTATTCAGTCACGTATGTTGTAATTCGACCCCAGATAGCCGAGCAGCACTTAAAGCGCTGTTGTCTAACTTAATGGACTCTCTATCCGTTAAATGCTGCTACTATGCACAACAATATCTTGCCAGACATAACATGTTAAACTCGGATGGGTCCGTGGCCATCAAGGAATCGCAGGCAACGAACTTGCAGATGAACTAGCCAGGGATGGCTCTCAATCTGCATTCATAGGACCTGAACCCTACTGTAGTGTCAACTCGGCCGTGGGGTCCGACTGCAGCATAATAACTATCAGTATGTTGCAGGACGGTAGAATATGAAACGGTTTACTCCAAAGGGAGGACCGCTATGTAGCATAATATAAGGAGTGGATTAAAGGCGAAAGCCAGGTAAGCCCGGGGCTCAATTCCCAACTCCAACCACGACTTCATGTGGTGTCAACTGGGCGGTCGCCACAGCGCTGATTAATAATTGGGAGCATAGACTTCGTCTGGCCTACTGAGAAAATGTCTCAGGGGTGAGACAATCTAAACTATTAATGGTATGTTGCAATATGCAATATTCAACGGAAGCAAACTGATTCTATTGGCTGGGCCCTTAAACCGTAGGTTTTAAAATAAATAGTGGCAGGCAGACAAATAGTATCAGAGCAAATCAAAATGTTGGTGCCATTTGCAATACCACAGTCCGCAGCAATAGCAAACCAACCCAACAGCCAACACTTAACGCTGTCTCTTATGTTACGTCTAGTCTCCAATCTCCATCTCCACACTACAGCACAGAGAACAAACTACATAAGTACATACTCGTACTTTGTACGGACGTACGGTAGCACAGTTCGTCTCTTTAGAAATCAGCGGCACTTGACGATGCAACACTACACTCGTTTATTATCGCATCATCGTCTCATTGCGCGCGTAATATAAACATCAATTTTACACACCTACATACATAACATACTCAATACAAAATGCCTCATTTGCGCCTCTCCCTCGTGAGTGAAAATCAAAAAAAATAAATAAATAAATAAAAACGTAAATAATTGGCTTCGTTTCACAACAATTTATTGATTGTGCTAATAAAGTTGTTGACCATTAATTTCAATTTTAAATTGCCGCCGCAATTGCAATGTGCTCGGCATGATTTGCTGCATGGACCATGGAGGACGTATTAAGCTTTAAGCGTTTGTGTATTGTGTTGTGTTGTATATTTTTTTGTTGGTTTATTGATCTGTGTTTGTGTGTGTTTACTTCGTTTGCATTGGGCATTGGCATTGGGGCGCAAAACACCGCGCAACGTTCACACGTTCACGTTGCTGCTTGCGAGTTTGTGTTTAATTTTATTTTAATTACTGTTATTAAAATTTATGGCAAGAGTAATGTACATAGGTAAAAATTTATCGTAGACAAGAAGTTATAATGTTGTTTTTGATGTAAATTTAAAGTCTTCTTGAATACATACATGTCCATCATCGGAACAGTTCATTGGAAGGTAAAATAAGTCATTAATATTGAGTTGTCATCGGGACTGCATGTTCGTGCAAAACATACATATATTTTTTAGCTGAAGATTATTTTTCGAGTGCACCACTACAAAACAATGAGCATGAAATGTCAGAGTGACATTGATTCATCAATGAGCACGCTCAACTAAAGCAAAGAAATAAAAGAATTCAATCGTCAAACAGTTGCAATGTGTCCAGACTCCTTTCAACAACAAATAATAATTATTGAAGCCTAAAAAATATAACCCATAAAAATTATCTCTTATAGAAGATGGGTTAAAATTTGAAGAAAATCGGGCTAATTTTTAAAAAAATTATATGGATACCACACGGGTCTCAGGGGCCGATCACTCCAACAAATTTACAAAAAGTTTTGTCCATCGGTGATAAACATGTGTATAAAATTTGAAGAAAATCGAGTTAATTTTTTAAAAAAAATTTATGGGGCAACCAAAATTTTTGCAATAACTGTTGTCCATCGGAGATACACACCTATATAAAATTGAAAAAAAATCGGGTTAATTTTTTTAACCCCGGGCCCCGGGTTCGTGGGGCCCCATAAATTTTTTTTAAAAAATTTAGCCCGATTTCCTTCAAATGTAATACACATGTGTATCTCCGATAAACACTTTTTTTTAAAAAAAAATTGAAGAAAATCGAGTAAAATTTTGTAAAATATTTGTATGGGTACCTCCGACCCCGTGGCCAGAGGGGCCTCAAATTTTATTAGAAAGTGTTGTCATCGGAGATATGCATGTGTGCAAAGTTTCAATAAAATCGGGCTTTGGGAAGTAGGTTCAAAAATTGATCGCAAGATTCCACGACAGACGACCGACTGCCGACAGACTGCCGACCGACATCCGTGTCACGGGCAAGTAAAGTTAATATAGAGAATTTAAAAATGGGAAAAATCAAACAAAAGCCACATCTATTCTCTACGGTCTACGACATAAAAAAACACGTCCAATGTTTAGTCTTTTTGTTTTAGAAATCTGCGCTTGAGCTCAGATTTTTTCTCGGCAAATCCATCACGAAAGTTGTGTTGTTGGTGTAGTTAGTGAAAAGAGGGAAAAATCTCCAAAAATATACATATTTGTTGAAGAAAATCAGGTAAATTTTGTAAAATATTTGTATGGGATCCCCCCGACCACGAGGCCCGTCAGGCCTCAAATTTTAATAGAAAGTGTTGTCATCGGAGATATGATAGCAATATTCCACGACAAACAAACAAACACACGGGCACGCGTATTTAATATAGAGAATTTAAAAAAAAATATTTCAAAAGAAATCCATTTTATGTCAAATATGAATTTTTCGATCATAATTACGAAATTTCCTGCAAAAATTAGCGAACAGATCTAACTTACAGAAGCGAAGCAACTGCACTCAATATTCAATGTGCGGTGACTCGCAAAAGCAGTTTACTCCTACTTCGCTGTGCTGGGCTGTCCTGCGATTAATATGCGCCTAGCCTAAAACTCGCCGCAGAAGCAGCAGCGTACAACAACTCGATTAAGTGAGCGTTCGAGAAACATGAAGCCCCTAACGAAAAAATACATCACATCAACAACATAATACATAAATAAATAAATAATACAAACAACGAACAGTAGCGCCATATAATCACTTTCACCTCTTCGCTATTCACCTCGTCATAGAGTATAGTCCTAAGTAGTTGATCTGTCGACCAGAACGACATCACGCCATGCTGTGGGCTGCGAAACACAGTTAACGGAGTGTGCCCACAATGCAACAACACTACGTAGTTTATCGTTATCAAAATATATTCACTTTAAAGTAAATTACTACATGCATCCATATGAACATCGTGCACGACCAAAGAGGAGTGCGACGGCGACAGTGTGCGATGTAACTGTCCACCTCCTTCACAGAGACCAGTGACACCAGCTACAACCACCGGTTGTAGCGGCGGTCGACCAGAACGGAAGAACATATTTGCTGCTTTCAATAAACTGACACATAATTAAGATATACAAAAATTATACGACATGAAGTTTACGAGCATTGCACTGCACTATCACATTACATATCGAGTTATCACATCAGCGTTGCCATTTAAATTGATTTTAACTTTTTATTAAACTGAATATCGCTGATTACAACACAACAACACTCATAAATTTTTACCTGTTTGTATGGAATATTTACCTCCATCCAATGTTTTGGCCGAGGCGGATGTGCACACCCAAATAATGACATGGTAATCATATGCAGGGTTGATTAGATGGGTAAACAACATACAAGTTCTTTTCCGGTAATCTGTAGTGATCGGCAGTATGGATTTTGTGCAAGCAACGACCTTCCGGCGATTTGATGGTATATCTCCCCGAACAGTGGAAGCGGTCTTTGTATCAATTTGGTGAAAGCACAGCTGTTTCACTTGATATTTCCAATGCATTTTACAAAGTTAGGCATCAAGCTCTTTTTTTCCAAAATGCGTGCTTATGGAGTCAATGAAAGACTGCTTTATTGGACTAGAAGCTATCTTTTAGACCGCTCAATTCAATTTGACGGTTTGAAGTCTGAAATACGTCACATAAATGTTGGCGTTCGCCAGGGCTCTGTTTTCTACCCGACACTCTTTCTCATTTTTATTAATGATCTCTTGTCCATTACTTCCGATCCCATTTAATCTTTCGCTGGCGACAGTACTCCCAGCTTTATATATAAGGAACATACCTCTACTTCTCATGTGAAACTCAAAAAACTATAGAAAACTAACTATAGAAATCCATGCACTAGCCACTGAGCTACTGATGTTTTCGGACCCAGCACCAAAGTCTCGATACCAATGGGTATGAGTCCCTCGGTTTTCCAGGCGGAACTCCATGCCATTGAGGTCTGCGCTAGGATTAACCTTAGTACATCTTGACTATCTTTTCAGATAGTCAATCAGCACTAAAAACGTTATCATCCAACATTATGGAGATCAGTTAAATGCTGCTACGAGGCACTGCAATCCCTTGCAAGGCATAACAGGGTGAAACTCGGTTGGGTCCCTGGTCACAAAGGAATTGCAGGCAACGAATATGAATAAATGAAC
The DNA here is from genome assembly GCA_947095585.1 of Nephrocerus scutellatus. Taxonomy (NCBI): domain Eukaryota; kingdom Metazoa; phylum Arthropoda; class Insecta; order Diptera; family Pipunculidae; genus Nephrocerus; species Nephrocerus scutellatus. The sequence goes on along the minus strand of OX352762.1, from coordinate 108,141,430 downwards.
TAGCCAGGGTTGGATCGAAATCTGCGTTCTTGTCTTTTCGATTCGAATTTATTTATATTTACAACTCATTATACTCGCAAGTTGATATGAGTCATCTATTGTAAAACTTGAAAAAACTTGAATTCTATGTGAAATCATGTACACAGTTCAATATACCACACAAACAGGTTTGACTACATACTTGGCAGCTCCAGTACATAACGGTATAATCCTTCAACATGCTACTTATTGCCTAAAACTACGCATTTTTCTTATTTCTAACTCGATGCCTATTTTTGTACGATGCGAGTCGAGGCTAATTTTTATTCCATTAATAGGAGAACGCTCTGTTCCACGCCTCCACGGCGACATCGACTTACTACTACCAACTTTTTGTAACAATATCCTAAGGTTGTTAATGCTGCTTTTAAATCAATTTTTAGATAATTTGCATATGGATTTGTATGTGCGTGTAGTATGTACTATATAGTTCACCTCACACTTCAAAAATTATGCGTGCCATTCACTCACACTTGAACTTTAAATTATTTGCTAACAACACGCTACTTATCTTGCTACTTATTGCTATGGTACTCTAATTTCATGCTCGAGTTCGTGCATATTCATACTAAAATACCAGAGTAGCAGGCAGCAGACTTGACGATTTGTTAATAATTTAATGAATACATTTTACAATCAATCCCACACACAATACAGCCTCAGCACGATAAAGTACTCGCTTGAAGTACGTACGTACTGAAGTACAAACTGTCATTAATGACAAATGTTTATCATAAATCATCACACAAGAATACCGTGTTGGATTTCGGTTGAGAAACTACAAAATTGCTGGCGCTTGTAAGCAGCACAAGCCGCTAGCAAGCAAATTAATTTTCCCCCTCTCTTTGCTATTAGTAAACCAACGTCAACGACAACGCGTTCTCCGTTTTTTCACGATGAGCTCAGTCAAACAAAAAATTTCACATTTTAATTACATACATGCATGCATAAAATAATGGGTGCTTTTTAGAGGTTCGATTTTTAATTGGCAACACTGTTTCTGGTGGCAACCATTTTGACAATTGACAGCTGATTTATATTCAGTACATTTTGACATTTCAACATGAATAGACTTACACCAGAACAACGATTGCAAATTGTGTAAATTTATTTTGAAAATCCTGATTCCGTTCGCGAAACTTACCGTGCATTTAACGGCCGACATAATCGTCGGAACCAGTTCTTCGACTAATCATAAACCGTTTTTGCACCACGCATACTCTACGCATCCGCAGAGAAGACTTACAGTACGCACCGGAGCATTTGTGGCTGCTATAGAGCGTAGTGTTGAGGAAGACCCCCAAATGGGTCGATTCGCCATGGTGCACATCAATTACAGCCTTGCCCATCCACATTATGGAAAATTTTGTGGAAAGATCTTGGTTAACGAGCTCGTGCAAGAATAATTGAAGCCGTTTGACCATCGTATTCGTCGCAGCTTCGGTGAATGGGCCGAAACAAGATTGCTCTTGATCCTATTTTTAACAACAAATCTTGTTCAGCGATAATGCACATTTTTGGTTGAACGGGATCCTCATTTTCACCGCAATATCTTGTTCAGCGATAATGCACATTTTTGGTTGAACGGCTACGTCAACAAACAAAATTGCCGGATTTGGAGTGGAGCACAACCAGAAGCCATTATTGAGACACCGTTAAATCCACAAAAACTCGCTGTTTCTGTTATGGGATCATTGGCCAGTATTTCTTCAAAGATGCTGCTGGTCGGAACGAAACGTTTCAGTCGATGGAGAGCGCTATGGGTCCATGATTTATGACTTTTTTGTTCCCCAAATTGAAAGGCATTAATGTGCAACCATGTCAGTGGATAAGTGCATAGACTTCTGAGCAGGAGGTTTGTGGTTCGAATTCCAGCAACACCAAAAGTATTTTTCACGGTCCAACCTCTTGCGAATGTCTGACAAACGTCCGAGACAAATAACTTGTCACGGAAAGCTTCTCAATTCGCCATTCGGATACGGCATTAAATTGTAGGTCCCTTCCATTTATGTGCCAAAATATACAACACAAATGGCTGCGAGAAGCTAGGCCTTGGACCGCAACTGTCTGTCGCGCCAAATATTATTATAATTTAATGTGCCACAGCATTGGTTTCAACAAGACGGCAAAACATGCCACACGGAGCGCGACACAATTAGGTTATTGCAGGAAGCCTTCGATGAGCGCATAATTTCAATTAATGATCCTGTCAATTGGACTCCACGATCGTGTAATATCACCCCTCTGGATTATTTTCTAGGGGGATATGTGAAGTAGCTGGTATACTCAGACAAACCAGAGATACTGAACCAATTGGAAGCCAACATTCGGAGAGTTATTGCCGACATACGACCTCAGCTGTGGTGTGAAAATGGACTTTCAGATTGCGTTTTTTTCGAACAAGCCGCGGCGCATATGAAATCATATTCAAACATTAATGGCATACAATTATCTTTTAAATAATGCCATTTTTATGGACATTACCATGATTTTAATGTGTTTGAATTCATTTAACAGTCTATAGCTCTAAAAAAACACCCTTTACAATTAACGTTGTGCTATTTTTCCTAATGACAGTAGTGCCGAACTGGCGATGAGCTATGAGCGATAACGCTGACGAGTGACGACCTCTGCTGATTACGTCACCAGTGAGATGTGCCGAGTGCCGATGCGAAGAGTTTCATTTTCAATGCCGAAGAGGAGGCTTTGTAAGTCGTAATTCGTAACAGGCAACTGGGCTGCTTGATGGCTGTTCTCAGGGTTCTCACTATGAGTCGGTTCGGTTTATTATGGCATTTGCCATACTGCTACTGCGAAGAGTCAATAAAGTGTGTTATGTGTCTTTTTAAAAGGTGTTACACAAACACAACTTTATGTATGTGTGTGCATAATCAGCTCAGATTAAATTTCTCAGAATGACTCGCTCGTTGGTATAGGATTATACCTTCCACTTCCATACATGCATAGCTAAATAAAAAAAATTTGTGTTTGGTACTATAATAGTGCGCAGAGCAATTTATTGGCTCAATTTATTGACTTTTGATGTTTTGTCTTTTATAGTTGTCGGCATCGCTGATTGTTGTTAATCGTATTGCCGTTTGCGCTGACTGATTTAAATGTTTATTGCCATAAAATTCATGTTGTGTTTTTTTGTTTGTTTTGAGTTTACTATTAATAAAAAATGTTGATTGGTAATCACAACGTGGATGATACGCCCGCACGTTTTAACGATTTTTTTTACCAACAATAAATTACATAACAAACTACACACTAAAGGAATGTTTTATTTAATATTATAATTAGGACGAGCTACAGTAGGATTATTTCTAATTAATTGCGTTCCCGAGTCAATATGAAAAATTAAACTGCTTGTGGTAATTTAGACGGACTGTTGAAAAAGTAAGAGGAAATAAGTAAAGTTAGGACAGAGAGTAAGGGCTTTAACATAGTTGTCATATTTTTCTTTACTTAACCCTAGTGTCCAATTTACTCACATGACTGTTCTATCGTGTCATATACAATTAGGTATTCTATTGCACTTTTTTATGGTTATCGTATTGACAGTTCAAAAATAACTCTAATCACTCAATAGCGATTCGATACAATGCAATCGAATTATTAATTAATAACATTTGTTCAATTTGATTCTCTGTTTATATTATTTATACGTAATAAAATGTATACATTTCATTTATAATCGATAACTTTTATAATTACACATTTGTTCAAGAGAACTATTCATTATTCGCATTAATCAGGTAAAATTTGTGCATTCATCCGACTCAACTCAAACACAATAATTCTCATGTGGTAATAATGATGAGTGCTGCTGCTTTGGCGCGAGTGATTCGTTGCAGTTTGGTGAGGCAGGCACTCCCATTAATTGTGTTGGCACATACGATTGATATTATTCCTCCTCGTTATGTTTTTGCACTCCGCTGCTGCTAAGGCTATGCTGGTGACATTTTAATTAAAGTTTGATTTTTCGCCCCTGCTGCTCAGTCGCCAACACAAATGGTAATGACTATTATCTTTTCTCTTTAATTATTGATGGCACTGAGTATTTGTATTAAGTGAAGTTTCAGTTATTGTTGGTAATTGCGCTCTTTTATCGATTTATCGGCATTGGCTTCAGTGAGTAAAAATGCGTATGCATGTAAATCTTAATAACACATTTAAGTTTAAATGCTCTGTAGTAACGTATAATTGAATAAGGCCACATCCTCAATATATAACTATTATAACTAGATAATATGTATATACAGTTATATACATATAAAATTTAACTATAGAAAACGAGGCATAAACAAGTGACAACATTTTGACATAACAGTGTCTCATAACAGTTTCAGATAACATTTTGACTTAACATGAGACATAACAGTGTCTCATAACAGTGTAACATTTAAGATTAAACTTTTTCAACATGTACCCCTTATTTCATGAGATGTTCTCACGTCAAAAGCGTTTACTCCTCAGGTGAACTAAAGTCAAGAATGGCAAATTGGTGCGGTCAACACTTTACCACATTAATATGATCCACAGACATTTAAAACACAAGCTCATAGACATCTCTTTTCTGCTCCTTTTCCATAACGAGAACGCTGTGCTAAGCATATAGCCGAGCATTATAAGGGTGCGAACGTCTTTACATGTGCACAAATTAAAGAAAAACAAAATCAGCTTTAATCGTAGATACATGATGGCACCTATAAATAACATTAATTTTTCTTCATGTATAGTAATTAAACATTTCTTTACCAAAAACAAAAGAACTACTAAACTGCAAAGCAGGTGTAAATAATTCCACCATACTTAACATTGATGTTACTTCATATGTAAGTATGAGTACCAATAAAGTAGGCAATCGGATAACTTTGGGAAATATTTACTCGTATATGACCCACCGCGGAGCAGTCCAGCTTCCACTAACGCAACAGCGCCCAGCAGCATAACCGCTTGTTCATTACAAAAATTCACAATGCATGTTAAAATGTGTTACATCCGAATTGTAAAGTCTGCTTCATTCTCTTACTCCCTCCTCTCTTTAAACGACCAACACTCAAGGAACATCACTCATTGCTGTTGGCATTCTTCACTCCAATTCAACTCCTTCGGTTCAATTTATGTTAACTCAGTTGGACGTCTCGCATTAGTTATGGTTGTGCCGAGTGCCGACTGCTGCAAGTGCAGGGTGAATGTATGTATACGTATATCCATAATAGAGCTAGCAGCACGGAGACATGCAATAAAAATCGCATCAACGGCAACGAAGATTCGACAAAGAGACGAAGCATTAGCTCACCCCTGCTGTTTGTTCGGTACTTCATACCGTGTGTATAACTTGAGTTCACTAAGCATCCATTTGAAGGAGCTTCCATAACACTGTTCACCAGTGTACACCCAGTATGCAGTGCGCTAATGTGAAGTATGATACAAATGCAATTTGTGCGCTCCATGCTCCATCCAGTAACCTGCGGTCGGTGCAATCTGATAAATCGCGCGCTGCGTAAAGAAGTGGAGATCAACAACAGTGGATAATGTACGTCCGTCTGTTACCGCATTATCGATTCATGTAACCACACCGTACACACACACACATACGACAAAGATGCACTGCTTCTTCTTTCTTACCGCAGTATAATGGCTGAACAAGTGCTATCACTATAATATCACGATATAATAAAGAATTTTACAAGCGGCCGCCTCCTGTTGTTTCGTCATTAGTTCCAGATAGCTTCATTTTTGTTTTTGTTGCAATACCTCGCGTCTTACATTACTCGTTGTTCGATTGGACGAGGATCGATCGCACAGAGTGACTTGAGTGTTCCGATGCAGCAACATGCAGTAATCAAAAGCCTATTCCACATACGAGTACTCACTGAAAATGATATGTGGGTCTGAGGCAAGCAGACGACAACAGAAAAAGGCAACAACGTATGTGTGATTTTATTTTGTGGTTTATACACTCTATTTTGGAGGAGTAGTTAAAGCTATCACAAACTGTTACAATTTGTAGAATTAAGATTACCCGAAAAACAGCAAACAGAATTGATTTCCTTACTTTTTTATATCTAAATAAAACTTAATTAGTAAAAAACGGACGTGCTTTAAAGATTTGCCTTCAAATAAAGGAAAACCAAAGTTTTCAGTTCTTAGTAAAGCGATACCGTTGAATAAGGGGTACATCTTAAAAAAGTTAAATGTTAAATGTCCCATGTTAAGTTAGACTGTTAAGTCATACTTTTGTTACACTGTTATGTCCCACTGTTAAGTCACACTTGGTACACTAATGACTTAGAATTAAGATTTAAATACTGTTAGGGTAGTTACCCCTAGTGTTGCGGGTCATAAGGGAGATACATATGAAATGATCGATATTGGTGTCAAATCTATAGTTTTCGGGGTCGCTAAGATCAATAGTGGTAGGATTTTATAAGATAAGTACTATACGTTGGCAAGTACAATTAGGTACTTGTCCGTAGAATATAAATGAAGTACAATTGCAACCAGAAAGTAGTTTTTATTTAGCGGAAATATGCCTACTGTTTCTTAACCACATCAGTGAAGCATCCTTAAAAAAAATTTAATTGATACGATCAACTCGGTGTGGAGTTGTATTGTATATGGCTTAACCAAAGTACTTTATCACAAACCGTACAGCTAAGAACAAATATACTGGCAACATTTGGGCCACCAATTGTACACAGCACAGTAGCCTAACCGGCGATGCTACAGACTGCCGCGAGTTATAAGATCGATTCGCCGGAAGGGGAAAAAACTTCTTTTAAGGAAAATGTCATATAAACGTAAAAAAAAAACCAGGGCGGTTAAATTGGGAATTAAAATCAAATGAAGAATATAGGAAACGAGCAGCAACAACGATTGTATAAAATATTCTTTTTTTTTTTTTTTCAAAATGCCATCAATGTAATTCCCAAACAGCTTTTGGAAAGATACCCAGATATTGCACGCAGAAATTCCTTGATATGTGGAGTTATACTGACTACAGAAATACTCTGCATTAGTAACTCTCGCCTCTTTTCCGTTGGAATTTACAATTCCGATCACTATTGTTGAGCCGACACTTATTAATAATAGTTATAAGTTTGGTTTTAAGTCAAAATTACATATTAAATTAAATTATATATAAATAATATATAAATTATATATTACTTAAATGTTAAATAAAATATCTTAATCTTAAATCTACAATTACGATCAGGTTCAACCGAACTGCGGATTTCTTGTTCCTTCTTGAAGCATCTTCGGTGGTAGAAGAAGTAGAAGCTCTTAAACTTGCAGAGCTGTACTAAAGCTGTTGCAGCAGCTACTTACTACACCGCAACTAACCAATTGTGGACTTGCAATTGCATTTGTGTGTATTCCTTGTTTATTTTATTCTGTAGTTTAAAAAAAAAATTCATTAGTATTTAGTATGGAAGAAAAATTGCTTTAATCATTTCTACATTACTAACAGTGATTTAGATGTGCTCGCTCATGGCAACCTGCAAAAACAAGCACATGAAGAGAACAAAACAAACGTGTGCAGTAGTAGTGATAGACTGCTTCGGTGCTCTGCTCTGCTCGCTCTGTTAACTTCTACAACTGTTGTTGACTTTGACTATGACTTTTACAATACTAAAGCCGGAACTATAATGCAATTTCGTCTCTTTACGCTAGTGTCAAAACCCGACGATGAAATGAGCGAATACAAAGAAAATGTATGCTGCGCCCATAATAGAGTTCGCAATAGATTCGTTACTTTGGCAATCGATTAGATGTGCGCTGGCGAGCGCATTTTCTTAAGAAAACTTGACAGTTGTCATATGTTATTTCATTGTCATTGACAAAATTACATTATGGTCGGATGAGAAACTTTAGAAACTTTGGAAAGCATTTCGTTGGATTTTGACTTTAACGTAAGGTGGCGAAATTGCATTATAGTTGAGCCTTAAGAATTAATAGCCTTACGATCAAGTTACATAGCATGAAGAGAGCCAAACAAACATGTGCAATAATAGATATAGACTCTTTTGGTTCTCTGCTCGCACTGTTAACTACTGCTACTGTTGCCTTTGCCTTTGACTTGGTTTTTTTTTAATCATTTTTTACATTACTTAGTGCTTAGTAAAAAAAAGTGTATTGTTAGTTAACGTTTGTAAACACTGTTACGTTCAAAGCCCTCGCGGCCGTCTAGACGACACAGCCTACCATTTATTTTTATTTTATGTTGAAGGCTAGCTGCTCGCTATTCCTGGAGGAGCGTACAAACACAGTCAGGCAATCGCCGGTACGAACGCTCTATACGCTGCTGCCAATCGAGATGGTTACTAACGATGACCAGTGATTAATTGCCTCGCAGGTCCTAATCATACTCCTTATATGTATTATATGTGTGTATTTATATACATATGTAACATGAGAAGATATTCCTTTTTTATGGCATTGCGTATGGACGTTGGTTGGTTGTATTTGTACCGCCAAAGTACAACATGCTTCACTCTGTTCGATTCCAGGTAAGGCATTCGGTGTTGTGTGGTAAATGGAGTATTTTTTGTTATCTATAGCTGAACAAACGCTATTTGTACAGATTTATTGTTTTCTTTAACCAACTCTGTTCAATAGACCCATCTCTCAACATCGTTCGTCCATATCTTTAATAAAGGAGCTATGGACTGATGCCTGGCAAAACATTTCCATTATAAACTACAAGAGGGACAAACTGTATTTAAAAAAAACACTTAAAGAGAATCAGATTGAATGAGGACAAAAAAGCAAGTTTTTCCATTCACTATGAAAGTACACACCATCCATGTTATACAAATAATAATACACATAAAAGATACTCTTGGGTGTGTCGTGTTTTGTTCTGCATCGCACGCTAGAAGTTAGATCGCTTCGCTCCGGTTTCAAATGATTCAGATTTTTATCTGTTGATTGTTTAACTTTTTTTTAATTAAGTGGGAATTTACTTAAAATTGCGCTTGGTTTAGTTTTTAGTGTTTTAAAGTGTAAAGCTAAATAGAGAACACATCAAAAAACGTCTTAAATTCTAGTCTTCCTGTCAGTCATGCGAAAAGTTTCAGTTTATTTATGGATTTACTTTGAATTCCTTTTATACCTATAGCTATGCATACTTGCGAGTACATTGAACTACACATGCTACTGCTTACAAGTGATTGGGAGTGTAATTCGTACGCTGGCCTCAGTGAACTATGCTACTATCCTCGAGAATTTCAAAAACAAATCGCGTAGTGGGAGTTTTGTTTGTTTTTATTCTTCTCCAGTTGAGTTTGAGTATTTTGCTGTGGGCTGTGTGAATAAGGGTTTATTATTTGAAAATATGCACTAAGTCGTTTGTTTCTTTCAATTGAAATTGAATTGAGTACTCCACACCCACACATACGATTCGATTCACAAACAAAACAATGCACTACTTAATCAACTGTACTGTAGAGTACATAAATGGAAAAGAGAGCGACCAAAGGGCACAGAATTACCTACAAATATACATACATACATATATAAAAAGCCGATGGCTGTTGATTTTGATATAACATATCGTAGAGAATGAAAGCTATTCTGTTACTGTTTCTGTTGCTAATCTCTTATGCACGAGTGCCAATTACGGAACGAAGTATGTGTAATATGCAGTGCTGTCGTTTCAAATTTTTTTAAAGTAGCACTTTTCAAATTTTAGGGGAGTATTTCAAGTCAAAAGGGAGTTCATATATATACATATATATAAATTAAAAACGTTACATGTGGTTTTCTTTGCTTTGCTACCGGTATATACATGATCCTTCGGATGTACTAAAGCCTTTAACCTTCTCCCACCTGCCAATAATATACATTGAAAATTTAATAAAAATTGGTCTGTAAAAGTGGCCAATTTTCACATTTTACACCCCCATGGAGTGGGAAGTGGTGGTATACCATAGCCTATAACCATCCTCTACCTTCCAATAATATACATTATAAATTTCATAAAAATCGGTTGGTAAATATGAGTTTCCATAAAAAACAACAATAATCTATCTATATTTTTTTAAATTCTCTATATTAACTTCTTGTGATCCATTTTTAATCCACTTTCCAAAGCCCGATTTTATTGAAATTTTTCACACATGTATATTTTGGGGCACCTCGAGCCTCCATACAAATTTTATAAAAAAAGTAACCGATTTTCTTCAAATCTTATACGCATGTGTATTTCGATGGACAACACTTTTTGTAAAATTTTGGACTGATCGGGCCATGGTGTCAAAAGGCCCAATACAAAAAAATTTACCCGATTTTCGTCAAATTTGTTGTTTAATCGTATGGACAACGCTTTTTGTTAAAATTTGGAAGTGGCCCCAGGGCCGAGGGGCTCCCAAATAACTTTTTAAAAATTGACCCGATTTTCTGAAAATTTTATACATATGTGTATCTGCGATGGACAAAACTTTTTGTAAATTTTTTTGAGTCAACGGGACCTGAGGCCCGAGGGTAGCCCATAAATTTTTTTTAAAAATTAGTCCGATTTTCTTCAAATTTTAAATACATGTGTATCTCTGTATTTCCGATTGACACTTTTTTAAAATTTTTGAAAAATGTTGACCACCGACTCAGAACGACCTTCACCATGATAAAAATGTAATCCTTGGCTGACGTTTTGACATTGACAGATCACCAAAAATGTTTAAGGGTGTGTTTGTATTAAAATACAAAATGAACTCTTGCAATGTTTGATTGGACATTTGAATAATGTTGTGTTTCACAATTAATGGTATATATTGTACTTGCATATAAAAAAAAGTCAGCTCAATATCTTATAAACAAGTCTCTTCTTTAAATTAATTATTATTAATTAATTAATAGAATAAATGTATCGCCCTAAATTAAAAACTTAATGTGAATTAAAACTAAAACGATTTGCCATTGCCACATTATCCACATTACAATTAAGCGATTTTCTGAATGCTTGCTTCAATTCTACTTGTTACAATTATTGTTAACAAAACATAATCAAATATTAATATAGTATATTAGCTGTTCCCGGGCGCACGCCCGACTTCCTCTTACCGACGCGGTGGCTGGTATTAACTATAACCTATAATATAAATAATACGACAAAACTTGCCTCACAACAACACTGTGGAAAATAAAATAACTAATAACCAAACTAATCACATTTTCGTAACTCAAGCGTCAAAAACGTAAAATTACCGAAGCACTGAACGATCATATACATACGTTCAGTGGTTTATGCGGGATGATGTCTCAATTCCAGCGCCACCTACCGGGTCCAAATAACAAAAACTTATTGGAGCACCAAATGAACTTATGGTGTAAATATGGCTTCGATACATCCAGTTGTTAAGCGTTAGGTAAATATGCAAAATGACATTTTTAAGAATATACTGACTTCAGCGCCACCTACGGGACTCAAAATAAGAGATAAACCTTTAAGATTACCAATCAAACATATGGTGTGAAAATGGCTTTAATATGTCTAGTGGTTTAGGTGTAATGCGATTACAACGATATTCATCAAAAGACCAACCACATTTTCGTAAATATCTCTACTCCAACGCCATCTATCGGGTCCAAAAAGAAGATAAACTTATCGGAGTACTAAGCGAACATATGGTGCGAATATGGCTTTAATGGGCAATGGACTGGACTTAGGCGTGATGACGTCTTTTAATCGTAATGACATCTCAACTCCAGCGCCACCTACTGGGCACAAAAAAGATATAAACTTTTTGGAGCATCAAACAACATATGATGTGGATATGGTTTCGATAAGTCCAGTGGTTTAGGTGTTGCGCGATTATCTCTATTTTTCTTGTGCACCACCATATTTGCACTATGTGGTTTACCGAGATTTTGTTAAGACGAACGAAGTTCCTACCATTAGTATTAACAGCGCAATTTCCTTTAACATGGTCATGGTACACCAAAGTAAGCTTTTTCCTAAATCCCCGATAAATGATGTCAACATTAGAGGTAGACACTTACTGTAGAACAATTTTTTCTTAGAATATAATCAGGAATCACTTCCCAAATTATTGTTGACGAATTAGTAGACACCCTGTATACGATGAACAAGAAAACTGCCGAGACGCCAATTCACAAGAAGTTCATCCTTTTGCGACCGGCACGGCGGCATCGGTTTCATCGTCTTCCGGAGAAGAAAAACAACGCAAAGTGGTGCACACATAAAAAGCACTTCGCCATTGAAAATAATTCCGTAAATATTTAGTTCCATTTCAAAGACACATCTTGCATTTACTGCTTGTTTTGTTAGTGGAAAGAGCAACAGCAGCATCGCAAGATATTTAACAGATTGCCAGAGTGCGTGACTGGTATCGAAGACGACAAGAGAGATCTTTTACCAAGACGCTAGTTAAGTGCACTTCGGCTATCAGTTCACTTGGGTTGTAGTAAGCGGTGTTTTCTCGTTCTTGTTGTTGTGGCAACATATTGGCCATATGGGAAGACGATGAACAAGAACTGAATGAGGAATGTCTTTTATGTTTTTTTAATGGCTCCTTTCGGGCTATGCATCGATACAAGGGAAGGAAATTCTCTGCAGTTTCTGCTCTTCCATCTGCTCCTTATTGTGATATTTCACAAGTCACACGTTTTTATTGGCTTTTAAAAGTTTACGCGTAAAATTTTGTGTCTTTTCTTGTTCTTTATTTTGTTTTATTTTTTTAATAATTAGCGCACGCGTGCTAGGCTTAGCACAGCGTGGACGTTAAGGTTTATGAAGTGGAAGATGTCTGTGAGCTTGTGTTTTGAATGCCTGCGGATTGTAGTGATGAGGAAAAAACAGAGCTTGGCTGGCAAAGCATGCCACATATGTGCTAAACGGCTGAAGAACGAATCTCTGAACTTAACTGCATGTCCTCGATGCAAGTGCCATTCATGGATTATGCCTCAGGGTTTACGATTCGCTTAGACGACAGCGGACAGCATTGGGTTTGAGAAGCGTTAAATTCTACTCTATTATGTTCTCCCCATTTTATTATGCTATTCAGGTCAGAATTTAATAAGCTTTTCATATGCCATTGTTGGAGTTCAACATGAGATGCGGAGGAACGTTCCTCAAAGGGTGCTGTAATCTGCGAAAGAGTGAATTGTATTAAAAGTAATGGACAATAAGAAAAATGAGAAATGGTATTGGTCTCAAAACAGAGCCCTGGGTAACGCCAGCATTTATGCTATGAATTTCCTTTGAAAAATCGAAAGCATACCTCTCTAATTCTAGAAGCCTTTTTACTGCTTACGTCATACCATCCGTCTTCCTTTGGTTTGACTGACTTATTCTAAAAAGGTCTGATGAGCCTAGAGGCTCTAATACATTGATGAAGTAATTATCAGGATGAGACATAAGAAACAAGTCGATGGTGAAGGGCGGAATGATTTGCAATGTAAGGTATTCTTGTAGGCTCATTTACAAGTCAGGTTATTAATCTGAGCGTATATCTCAGCACGCCCACCTTCCTTTGGGCGTTGTCTGACCAGAATGGCGAAGCCACTCAGTATTGTGTAGATTGAAATCGTACGCAATAGCGGTTCATTGTGAGGATATTTTGTGACAATTCTTGAAATTGAATCAGACAGTGCTTCGAACTCGTTACGAGCTGGATATTTTTGTCGACTGAATTGCCCGACTCTGTATTTCCGCATTTGTATGATCTTCTGGTCATTTAAAACACATGCATTATAAGGGAGCAAATCCATTGAGGGTGTACATTATAAAAAAAATTACTGCCTAATTTGGGGCTTCTATAAACAAAAAAGTAGTTTCGCTTTTGTACCTTCACTTTGAGCCATAGGAAATTAAATTCCGGCTTTAAAGATTTAGTGAATTGGGGTAGAAGTTGAAAAGCAATGTCACTATGGACATACATCGCAAGTCCGTGTCGGGAGAAAAAAAGGGACAGTTCGTTATACCCAGACAGATTTAATTCCGAGATATGAATATATTTCCAACCCAACCTACTCGAGTGCTAAATGATGGCATTTAGCTTATTTGGACCCTAAAATAATAAATGCACAAAAAAGCTGTCAAATAATTAGAAATTTTATTAATTGTAAAGTTTGGCTCAACTTGCCACAAATCTAAATCAAAAATGATAAGAAATGCTAACCTTTGCCTGACTGTTGACTTAACGGAGCGCACGGCGACCCGATTGCGACTTTCCAGCCAACTGGAATCAGCGAAATTTAGCAAAATCAAATCACGTTCGCTTGTTTGCTGTTAGATTCGATTTGCATACACATACCTGCATAAATAAAAAATCAAATTCGGACAAAAGTCGTTATCGTGCCGGCCATCGTCACGTCGGTACTCGGTAGTCATTGCTCATTGCCGTTCATTGATGCTGTTGGGCTCAGGCTTACTCAGTTCAATTTAGCCAGCAGCAGCAACTCAACTCAATCAGACTCAAAAAAGATCAAATCAGAGTCAACATCGTCAGCGTCACTGAGCCGTGGCGAGTTTGCTTTCTCTGTTGTTTGAGATTTATTACTCGATGGAGCGAATTAAATTAAATCAAAGAGCACGTAGACGTGTGCGGTGTGCGCCGTGCCGTATATTTGATATGAATATGACTGTCGGCAAAGGGTATGCACACTTCACTTCAGTACTTCAGTTGTTGTATAAACATGCGATGCCCCCAGCATTATTCAATTCAGGTTCCACTATCCAGTTCGCCAGAAATGCTCTCTTGTACCTTCAGAGATATGCGATATGAATTATTGCATTTGAATTTTTTAATTAAAGTACAATGGCTGCTGCTGCCTGCTGGTAAACCGTAATTGCAGTATTTATTTTTTATTTTTTTACTAGTGGCTGGAAAAAATCAATCAATTTATTCTCATTTTTGGCTTGTGGCAGAAACGACATTTTACGGGAATAAATAAATAGGGACACTATGATCTGCCGTTTCCTCAAACAATGTTGCTACATTATGAGAAACAGCGGCAACATTACCAAACTATTCGACAGAGGTACACCCAAAGGAGGGTTTTTGCGCTTTGTTCTGACTATAAAAGTTATACACACTCGAACGAATTTTTCGCTAGGGCCTGGCATCCCATTAAAATCGCTTTGAACCAAGAGAGCCCATCAACTGCAATATAACTTCAGTGATAAACATGTGAGCAAACGATCCCGATTTTCATCACAAAATCATTCTTAGCGATGAAGCCCTGTTTTTTAATAAGCAAAGCATTCGGGAAAGTCACTCACCGGAAGTCATACTGGAGGGATCCTTCATGTCAAGCATTTGCTTTCCCTCTCTCTTCACCAACAAAATTCTCAAATATCGAATAAACCACGAAACCGACCGCAGAAAGTAACTCACTCCTCAATTGCTATGTTAATTTTAACGATTAATTTTGATTGAGTGTAATTTTAATTGCAGCACTTAAAAAAACTTTTGTACTGATTTTGACTTGTTTTCGATCCTCAATATCGGAAATGAGCTAACCCACGGGGTACCTTTATAGTGTTGCCAGTGAAAAATATCCAAATTAGTCAAATTTGATGACTTACTTTTATATTTTCGATTTAGGTCAACAAATTAAGTCAAAAATTCGTTAGAACATTTTTAAGTAAAACAATGATATTAAAACCAAAACGAATAATTTAGAAAAACATAACTATTTGATTACAAATAATAAAAAAAATCACGAAATAAATTGCACTGGTATTCGAGAAGGTCGTTCACGCCAAGTTGAGAATCCTTCAATGCACATTGAGGCAAATTTTGCGTAAAGATCTTGGCCTACAACTTTGCAAGATCAAAATAACTAAAGAACTAAAGCCCCGAAACTTCTTCGATTAAGTTCTGCAAAAGTTATTGTTATGTCCTTATTTTGAAATGTGCATAATTTAGTTCACATTGATGAATTTAACTGAACCTTGACAGCTTAAAACATTTTTCATTTTGTTTACACAATACGAAATATGTTTTAAGCTCCAGTTATTGCTTGTTAATTCTTGTTACAGCCTATGCTACAGACACCGTCGGACGTGACGGTGTGATTTTTACAGTCCCTGTTCTCATCATTATCAAAGTTTGATACTGTTTATGCCGGCTGGATGACCGAGAGAACCAATTGTACGTTATACTCACCATGAACTCAATTTCTTTTGGAATGTGTTCTATCGCTGCAGAAGAATACAGCAAGATGTAACGAATAACACAAGCAATGTATTAAAGGTATTTCTGAATTAATTTGCTGCAATTTGGAAAAAACACAATTTCCTAATTCAGTCATAAGCTGGCATTATCGGTACCAAACCTACACATGTTCTCAATATTAAGATTGTATACTTCCACCAGAACTAACATAGCATGCATGATGTGGAAAAACTATCACGTTCCGTCCGAGTAAAATTTAAAAGCGAATTATGCGATACAAACCGTTAGACTACAATCAATGTCAAGAAATTGTCAGCCAGAATGGGTGATTTCATCAGAGCGTTTCATGGGAATATTTGAATAATAATATTTGATAGCTTAAGCGCTATCAATGTATTTATTTTTTTTACTTTTAATAAAAACTTGTAAAATATAACATTTGACATAATTTTTATTTTTTTAAGTTTGACTTAATTACAATATTTTTTTAAGCCAGTACTAAAAAAACAAAACGAAAATTATGTCAAATATGACTTGCATTAAGTCAAAATGGCAACGCTGGGTACAACATTGGCTTTTTGTAAAATAATTCGGCATTGCAGTAGATATAACATCCCCCCATAGTTTCTCCCAATTATTCTTAACGAAACGAGCAAAAGTAAAGTTCGTTAAAATCGAGTAGTTGCACATGATAAGCGAGGATGCGAATCGGTAATGATTGGTCTCAATTGGAATTCAAAGTAACATACATATGTTGAATAACGAAAGAGAGAAACGCATGAGCTCTCATAGTCTATACGTTTGTTTTACTCACTTCCTAACATAACAATCGCCGTTTTTTTGATAATTGCAGGCGGTGCCTCTTATGTGTAATGTTAACCTGACAATTAACATTGCTGCAGTGAGTACAGTTGACTATGCAAGGAAAATTTACCACCACTAAGCTATTTTTTTTTTTGATTTGTGGGTGCACTTGGTATTTTTTATGACTGGTATTTTTTATGACTCGTGATTGGCACTCAGCTTTTCCAACGAACAAACACGATGATGTACATTTTGTTCGTTTTCAGTTTCTATGACCAACACAGCATTTTGCATAGCAACATTTTACTTTATTAGTAAAATGCAAATAAATTTTAGACTTTTAAATTTGAATACGATAAATACGACTTAAATGTTGTTTGCAATTTCCAGCAGTGAATGTTCTTGCCCACCGCAATCACCACGGTTCAATCAAACTTTATGCGGTGATCTTACAAATTTGACGGCAATTAAAACTCCAAACTATTGGATAAAAATAAAATCATAAATTTATGCAAAAAACTACAAACCGGACAACTTTTACTTTACCTGTCGAACGTAAGTTAACTCCTTAGATTCGTCGATCATCGCCGTGCCTTTTTCGGTTAATTTAATTAATCGGAAACCTACACAGTAGCTCCAGTTGAAAGCCGCAAGAAACACCACAGGCGACCCAGAATACAAGGCACATAATAAAAAAATGTCAGACCAATATGATCTGCTACGCAAAAACGCCTTAAAGCGATCAACGACTCTCCTTCGCGTTACACGACCATTTGCAGCAACTGACAACTGGTTGCATTTTTTGTTTGTGCCTTATTTTTATTTTATTTTGATCGGTCGTATTTTTTTTTTTTTGATTTAATAATCTCAACACAAATGGCTATTAATTAGTGATTTGTGGATTTGTTTAAATTTTAAATAATGACTTGTGTTACAACTCACCAACTCGAGCAGTATTCTTATTTGTAGATTTTTCATTTTGATTATTTCTTCTAAATACAAATCAGTTAAAATAGATTGAAGTACTTTACGAGTATTTGAGGTCATATGCATACAAAACAGTGCTGTTGAATTAATTTATTTTTTTTATTTTTAAAACGACAGCACTGATACCTACTCGTAGTTTTAAAAGAGCTACTGGTGGTAGTGGTGCACAACAAGTCAACTAACTACATGGGAGCTGATCTGATTTGACTCAAAGCAAAGTATGATCCCAGGCGGAACTGATAAAAATAGGAGGCCCCACATTACACCAAGCAATTAATGAAATAATAGTGCAAGTATGGGAGAAAAAAGCTATTCCAGAAGACTGGCGAAGAGGCATCATGTATCCCATACATAAGAAGGGAGATATCACAAAATGCAGCAATTATCGTGGTCTAACGGTGTTGAGTACCGCGTATAAAATGTTTTCCTCTATCCATCAAGACAGGATAGCCCCATACGCTAAAGTCGTCATTGGTCCATACCAGTGTGGCTTAATCCCAGGCAAATCAACAACTGATCAGATTTACACCCTTAGGCAGGCGATGGAAAAATGGATAGAGTTTCAAAACTCATCTTTTTATAGACTTTAAAGCGGCCTATGATAGCATAACCAGAGTAGAACTTTATAAAGCCATGAGAGAATTTGGCATCCCAAATAAAATGACACGATTATGTAGGTTGACCGTGACCAATGTTATTAGCCAAGGAATCCAACAAGGGGATGGACTGACCTGCATCTACTTCAACCTGGTGTTGAAAAAAACGATCCGAAACTCTGACGTAACGGTGAGAGCAACAATCCTCTACGCAGACGATACTGACATCGTTGGTAGAAGCCTAAGAGCCGTCAGGAAGCTTTCATCCAGATCGAGCAGGCGGCAAGAAATCTGGGGCTACACATAAATGAGAGCAAAACAAAGTAGATGATGGCGACGTCTGCGAGTAAAAGATCCAACATGGGTCCCTCAGGAAGCCAGCATTGAAGCATTTTGGAAGCGGTAAATTCTCCCCATTTGATTATGCGGTCATGGTCACAATTTAATTTCTCAAACTTATATGAGAAGCTGGGAGAGCTGTCGTCAGCGAAAGGTTGAATTGGATAAGAAATAATGGTCAAGAGGTCATAATTAAAAATAAGAAAGAGTGTTTGTGACAAAACAGAGCCCTGTGGAACGCCAGAATTTATGTGATGTATTTTAAACTTGAGTGGGCGCCATGGCTCAGTGGAAATGTGCGTGGCTACTGAGCAGGAGGTTCGTGGTTTGAGTCCCAGTAACACCAAAAGTATTTTTCACGGTGTTCCACCTCTCGCGAATGGGTGACAAACGTTCCGAGAGTAATAACTTGTCTAGGAAATCTTCTCAATTCGCCGTTCGGATCCGGCCTTAAATTGTAGGTCCCTTCCATTTGAAGCTAGACCTTGGACCGCAAAGGTCTGTCGCGCCGAATATAAATATTTTAAACTTGAAACCGTTTAAAACAACTTGAATTGAGCGGTCCAAAAAATAGCTTCTAATCCAATGAGCAGTTTGACATCGACTCAAGAAGCACGCATGCCAAACTTTGTCAAATGCCTTGGAAATATATAGTGTTCGGTGAGATATGCCATTAAATCACCGTTAGATCGTTTCCTACGAAATTCGTACAGCTAAGGAATTCGTTAGTTTCAAGCTATTTCATGAGCTGGTAATTGATCAGCGTTTCGATGACCTTGGAAAGAATGGATGTAAGTGGTATGGGTCGGTACGAAAAAGGAGACACTGACGTGCCTTTTAAAATTACCTTCGCTTTCCGTCCTTTGTGCTGCAGTTCAGTGTGGTGGAATCTTGCGATCAACTTTTAACCTACTTCCCAAAGCCCGTTTATATTGAAACTTTGCACACACGTGTATTTTCGGTGACAAAACTTTCTAATAAAATTGGGTAGTGATCGGGCAACGGATTTTAGGGACTGCTATACAAATCGTTTTTTAATAATTATGCCATATAGCGCCATCAGATCACGAGATGCTATAATGACGTTAGCATTGTTTTGTGGTTGGGTTGCTTGATCGCATGTGTTTTTGTTTTCCAGCATTTTTAGTGCAATTCAGTGCAATACATATGGTTATTAGAGAATTTATATCAAAAATTTTATGGGTTGTTTTCTTTTTTTTTTGGTATAAGCTGGACAAAGGCTGTTTTCCAACTTCTCAGGAAGAGGCCAGAAGAAAAGGATAGATAGAAAAGCTTATGCAATTGTATCGTATTGTATCTTCAAAACGGTCCAACGGATTGGTGAGTGTTGAGATCCGTTTAAAACTCTAGCAACTGCACGAGTATTAATGTAGATCTGTCTTATAGAGTTTTCAATACTCGGAGGTACCGGCGGCAACAATGCACAATCTGGAAGCGTAGAGCTAGCTGTAAAATGCGCAGCAAACGGATTGGCCTTGTCCTTAGAGCTCGATGCTGTATTTTTTAATCTTTTCATGAAACACCAACATTTTTTACTACCTTTGTGAAATTGTAGTATTTTTTGCCTTACATTTTTGGTCGTAGGCGAATTTGACTCGAAGAAGATGGGCATTGCAATAATATTTCTGGCTCGTTTGAAATTTATTCGATTTTCCTCAGTAGGGTTTACTTTGTAAAACGAAAAGCATACATCTGTTCTTAACAGCTCGAGTCATACAATCCATCTTCCTTTGGTTTTACAGACTTATTTCTAAAAGGGAGAGACACTCTCATACCAATAAGAAGGATTTTTGTGATTGCATTAGCGATGGCATCCACGTTGCTATTGCAAAATAATAGCAACCAGTTAATACTCCCAAATGAGATGTTAAGGCGGTCCCAATTGGCTCTCTCGTATTGCCATACTGTTTTTTGTTAATTTTTGCTATAAATGCGTGGTTTATTAGGGAGAGATTAGGTGATACTACACAATGGTCTGATGAACCCAGAGGCGATAATACATTGACGGAGTATTTATCAGGATGAGAGGTAAGGAACAAGTCAAGGGTGTTCGCGAAATGATTAGCAATGTCAGGAATTCTTGTATAGGCTCTTTTACAAGCTGAGTAGGCTTATTAATTTCAGCGAATATCTCAAAGCACCTTCCTCCGGGTGTTCTGTGGCCAAGCCACCCAGTTTGTGTACATTGAAATCGGCCGCAATACCGATTTTCAGTGTGATTTCCTTGCACAACTCGTTTAGATAGAAATTTGATATGCTTTGAAAATCAAATCAAAATCAGATTGTAATTAAAAAGTTAAAGTTTTTTAAGTATTAGTAGTTATATGTATATAACACATTTTAAATACATATCTACAATTATCACTGTTTCCATTGATTTCAACCAACTGTGAAGGGCAGTTTCAAAATAATCTCCTACGTCGGTGCACAAATTGTCATGAAACACAAACACACAAAAACAAATAAAGCGGAGTCGCATACGTGGGTTAATTTCTATGGTTGCCTTGTCATAACTCACACACACACACACATACGTACATATAAATACGTAACTATTTTGGTGTCGGTCACGGTGGCATTATAATTATTCCATTAATGGGACATAATTTAGCGATCGTGTTCATTTATTAATTAATAAATTCGATGTCAAAATATGTATACGAAATTATTATAATTAAGCCATAACCAGTCAAAAGTATGATGTATGTGCGTTTCTATTAATAATAATGACAAGAACACAAACAAAAACAATTATTATTCATTCAATAATACGAGAGATATTATTATTGCAGCCAGTATATCAGCCAGCAATCAAATTCAATTAACGTCTGCAAGAGAAGGCATTTAATTATGCGAAAGTTGTGCAAAATCACAATATAATCGGATTACACTTAAGCACCACGATACGGTATGAAGTTTAAATATAAGCAGCACATGCTATGTGTGTGTGTTTTACATGAACAGATGATTGTGGAAAATCAGTAAACAACAACAAATCACATTATTAATCACACGATAGAACAAATCACGATAGTTCGACACTCGATAGTCGAACGAAGAAAGAGTTCACATAAAATTCAATTACAAAGAGCAATAAACTGCAAACACTTGATAATTCAAATGCCTGGCTGGCCATATCATGATATAAAAAACGAGAAGTCATGACAAAGATGAGAGGGCGAGGAGAGTTCTTTGTGAACATTCAACGCGCCGCCATATATGTACATACGTATATGTTGTGCTTCATGCCTCATGGAATAAATTCAAATTAATCGCTTTATTCACACGTCACGTCACGTCACGTCGGTTCGGTTCGGTTCGCCCACGTTCTCTTTTGAATATTAAATCCATATTCGGTGATGTGATGTTTTTTTCTCTGGGTTTTTTTTTTGTTCAATTTTAATTTTTCGGCAAAATTGTCAGTTAAAGAGTAGGAGTAAATAAAGAACAAGAATACATTTCACGTATCAGCAGTCATCTTCATCACCGATTGCTCGATGAGGCGAAGTGGAGCATATTTTAGTGTATAGCAATGAAACATCGCATGTCAAACGCCCACATTTGGGTCATTCTCTTTCTCTTTCTCTTCTCTTTATATGTAAATGCATGAATACATAATAAATGCTAACATACTTCTGTTTTGTTATCAAACAAAATGAGTCGCTCGAGGGTGATTTGAAGGCATTTTCGGTATGTAAGTCACTTGTATCCCATTTTGCCATTTATTGACATTTTTATGGGATTATAATTTTTGTATTCCATAAATGCTAAGATAGTTGATTTGGACATAATGCAATGCAAAACAGAGGAATCTGATTGGAGATATATCAAAGGCATCATTGAGAGATGATCATGAATTGAAAAATTATCGGCAAATTGAGGAATTTGTGGATTAAAAATGACGGACGTCATACAATAATTTTTTTACACCAATAATTATGAGTGTTGTTGCTAGGAACTTATATAGACGTCATTTTTCCACAAAGAAACGCTAATAATAATAACTATATGTCGCAAGCAGGTATATTATATATTTGTCAGGACGACTGAAGGACAAGCCAGAAATAATAATGTATTATAATATATATTATTATTCCCTTTCTCATATTCCCATTTTTCTGTACCTCTCCGAATAATACGATTTCTGAAAGCCCTAAAAAAGGACCTCTGTTTCACTGATGACCTCCTCATTCGACCCAAATCTCGTACCACCGAACCATTCCTTTAGGTTTGGAAATAAATAATAGTCGGACGGGGCCTTGTCTAGAGAATAAGGTGGATAAGACCCCAATTCCAATTGCAATTCATGTAATTTTGCCATTTCGACTGCGAATGTGTTTCGGTGAATTGTCTTGGTGGAAAAGTACTTATTTCTAGCTTCAAATCGACATTTTTTTTCTGTGATGAAAATTCAAAAAAAAAAGAGAAGAGATTTACAGAAACATTAAGGTGCGTCTAATTAGGTGAACCAGGCTTTACTTATTTGGAAAGCTAATCTTTTGTTCTCGCTAATAGGACACTTTTCGTGCCTTCGAGCAACGGCTTTGGGCCTCGGTGCCAGTCGAAGGACTGTTGTCTGTACTAGTAAGGTAAGTACTAATTATAAGGCAGTTTCGAAAAGAAAAAGAATTAGACCAGCAAATTAGCTTTTAAACAACGACAGCAATTATTCGAACTCGATAACTTCCTACATAAGATAATTACAAAAAAAAAGTAACAACTAGAAAGTAACTTACAAATTTATTTAGAGCTTCTCTTATATGTATGGTGTTTATCAATTCAACTGGGAAAACCAACCTGTAAAAAGATAGAAAAGAAAATATGAACATTAAATTAATGATAAAAAGCGCTTAGATAAAGTAAGAATATGTGTATAGATTAGTTAAATGAGTAAATTATTGCTATTATGTAATATTTTGAAAGGACAAAAAAGGCAAGTAAAAATCACTCAAAAAAAAAACACCCAAAGGAATACAAAAGGCAACTAAAGCACCCGCAAACGACCCCCAAAAGACGCCCAAATGACCCTAAAAGTCACCTTAAAGTGTTTCATCGACCACTACCCAAAAACCACTTAAAAGACTACCAAGACTCCCAAAACACCACCAAAAGACCTCATTTCAAATAGCTCTTCACAAATTCAGAAAAGGATAACAAACAAATTTATTGAAAGTTGGACAGGAAAACGTCTGTCTGGTCAGCTAGTATACCTATACATATAGACTATATCTGTTTGAAAAGAAAAGTTGACAGGGCTTTTACCTAAATGTTTTGTAACACCACTAACGGCAGGACTAGGTATTAGGTTAGGTTAGATTAGGGATACTGTTTCTTTCTCTTCGGCGTCATAGCAGCTTGTACAAAAGTCATTAAACTCACGACCAATCCTCCTAGCATGTACACCAAGGAGACAGTGCCCTATTAAAATACCTATAGCTATTTTCATATCCCTTCTTTGTATGGACGTCAGTGCTCTAGCGCGAGCCATGCCCAGCTTAGGCCAAACCAGTTTCGCTATAGTACATGTGTGGTTGATCGCACACCTCGCGTTAGTTAATGCTTCTGCCTTTTTCCGAAGGAGGAGCTTAACCGCTTAACGGGGTAGCAGTTGAAGCTTTGTGCCATTTCTAGTCAGTTCGTCTGCCTTGCAGTTGCCAACGATATCATTACCCAGACTAGGCGGATGTTGAAGTACTCGCCCTGTGGCAGACTATCGCTACCCTAGAAGTCATCGAGAATGAATCCAGCGATTTGATTGCCGCCTGACTGTCTACATAAATTACAATATCGGTTACCGATATTATATTTTGTTTCAGTCAGGTCACTGCCTCCTCAATCGCTTTCACCTCAGCCTGATACACGCTGCAATGATCCGGGAGTCGAACGGAAATGTTTACGTTACGGTTGTCACAGTAGACGCCAGCGCCAACTTTACCGTCAAGCTAAGAGCCGTCCGTGAAGAATTTCACTGCAAGAGTTTCTTTTGACGAGCTATCCCTCCATTACTCTTTGGAGGGATAGATGGCCCTAAAACCCTTGGTTAAGCATAACAACGGCAATGTGTAGTCTATGTTCGCCAGTTCTGCCTTTAGCGAGTTATTGATCGTCGAGTGTACGGTTTGCATACAAATCTACTGACGTGTTGCGCGCGGCCGCATTGGCTGCTCTCTGCCTGCCGTATATATCTACGGGAGTCAGGTGCAACATTACCTCTAGGGCACGTGTAGGTGTTGTTTGTAATACCCCCACTTATGTGCAAACAGGCTGCGCTATGTACCTTCTCCAAGAGTTTTACGTATGTGGATTTTCCTAGAGCCGGCAACCAGACACTTACCCCGTACATAAGAATTGGTCTTACCACGGTAGTATAAAGCCAGTGTACCATCTCCGGCTTTAATCCCCAACTTTTACCGATAGCGCTTTTACACGCGTTTAGAGCTTAAGTAGCTTTATTAAGTCTCTCTCTCTAAAATATTCGGTTTCCAACTTAGTTTTTTATCCAGAATAGTCCCCAGAAATTTCGCCTTATTTGTGAAAACTAGACTAGTACCGCTTAGAGTGAGTGGAGTAACTGTTGGAATTTTGTATTTATTTGTAAAAAGGACCAACACAGTTTCGGACGGGTATACTCCTAGTCTTTTGGCCCATTTTGTGATGATTGAAAGAGCATTTTGCATAACCTCTGTGGTCGTTATTAGGAACTTACCTGACACAGCTAGGGCGACATCATCAGCGTAGGCCCCCACTTTCTAGCTCCCTTAGCAGTCCGTTGATTATAATGTTCCAGAGCAGAGGGGATAGAACGCCTCCCTGCGGCGTCCCTCTGTGTACATGCCTTCTAATGGTAGACCCACCCAGATCAGCATTAACAATCCGTCTTAAGAGCATATGATTGATTAGCTTGCATACTGCATGGTCTATTCCCAGAAGATGCATGCTATTCATTACAGCCTCCGTGTTTACATTGTTGAAGACACCTTCAATGTCGAGAAACGCTGCGAGTGAATATTCCTTCGAGTGTAGTGATTTTTCAAACGTACGCACCAGCGTGAGAAGCGCTGTCTCAACCGACTTTCCTTTGCAGTAATCGTGTTGAGATTGTGCCCATTTGCAGGGCCCTACCTGGACTAGGTATTAAGTTGGCTTAGTTACCTCCAGTCTGGAATAACTCCATTCGCAAGTAGAATATTTAACAACACATATTCCCAACCTTACACTTATCGGCACATTAACACGCCCCATTAAATAAGTAATTAAATGTAAACTTACGACTCTGATTTACAATTTGCTTAATGGCATATGACCAACTTCCAAATCCAAATTAATTAAGACACTGGCAAATGACCAGCTGACGTTGTTTGTAGTTTTTTTTTCGAAATCAATGAGAAAAAACAACAACATTCAAAATGTGTGATAAATTCAACGAAATTTAATTTCAAAGCACAGCATGTGTTGTAGTAGTCACAAAGCCAAAATGGGGTTCCACACGTCCCAAACGCGACGGCGATCAACCATTTGTATGTACCTGCCTGATGAGTGATGACGACGAGACGAGATGTTCGTTTGCATGTGCAATCAGCGAAATCGACAAAATTCGTATAGGGAGGAAAGAGAAAGTGCATACAGGGGTACAGAAACAGAGCCAAATAAATAACAATAATAGCAATAAGCTTAATGCTCTAGACTTGCTCTCGCACGGTCGCATATGGTCGTAATAATATGTAAATAAATGTGTAAGAGTAATTCCGAAGGCATCTTCCCCTATAAAAGCATGCTCGCGGCCCACTTAACACTCAAATGCTATGTGCGAGCCGCACATTTCACCAATAAATCATAATCCTAAAATGTGCAATAACACTAAAAAACGGAGCAAAAAATCTCTTATTATTGCTCGTGCTTCGTGCATAATAACTCTGTTAGCTGTTTACGGCTGGTGGCTGGTCTGACTTTGAGTGCTGCTAGCTGCTATGCTTATTGGCAAGAGCAGAAGTTGCTGTTTGTTGGTGGGATGGGCAGCCGCTGTCTGGTGCTCAACAAGCACTCGTGAACTCGATACTCGAGCACTTGTGCCAAGCAGATCGATAGTAACCAACTCGAATGCCTGTCTCGTTTGTTTTTATCGACTCGACGACGACGACGACGACGAATCTCTCGGCCGTCCACATAGCTCCCGGTCGGCATTACCCCGACGACGACCATTAATGTTTTAAGTGTTTTATGATATGGTTAATTGCTTTAGATAATAAAAAAAGCCGAAGGGGGTTAAAAGAGTAAAACGCGATGTTGTGCGATGGCAATGTGCTGTGTGTTGTCGAAATACTTGTGTCTCACATTTGCCATAAGTCGTATTAAGTACACATAAGATGCAAGTTTGTGTACAGTTCGCGTGATGATTGGATATGGATATTAGTTTCGTTTTGTACCATAACACTTCTTTGTATGTTTGTTGGCTTTTTGTTTCTTTATTTTTGCGTTCTGCTAACATAACTAACATAATATTGAAACCAAAGCAGAAATCACTATGCGACACGAATTTAATTAACAAGATTTGTGCACGAGCACCGACCACCTACCTACCTTACTTACGTAGGTATTCAGTTAGGTAAGTTATTCGTTTGTTGACACTTAATAAAGTTTACATGCCTACTTTTACAACAAAAATTTAGTAGGTAGATATGTATATTGTTTTTTATTATTTTATCTTAAAAGATTTTAAAATATAGATTAATTAAGACATTTATTATACTTTATATTTAATTGTTCTTCCAAATTTTTGAATTGTTCAATAGTCTGATGTTTATTTTCATAGTACTGTGCGGCCAATCAATATGATCTCATCACAAATACCAGTAATCAATGCTGAGCGACATGTATTACTACCTACCAAAAAAAACCCGTCAAAGGATCGTCCGGCAATTCAGTTCAGTTACCCGGAACAAATATGCGATAAACGCGCCGCGTCTCTTATTGTTTAACGAACAAAAGAAACAACCACTACGAGACGAGTTGGTCGCTTAATGTGCGAAAATTTATTTAATTTTAAATTACAAAACAAAAACGATAAAAAAACCTGAAACGCTGAAACCTCTTTGGACGTTCGCGTTTGTCGTTTCATTCGCTTTCGTATTGCCATTGATGTAGGTATGCAGCCGAAGGACGCCTGTAGGGTTACCAACTTCTTTAAGAAGGAAAAGAGTATATTTGATTTTAGAGCGGATAAAGAAAGAGTACAGTTTATTTCAGTTTTTAAAAGTGTATTTTTGGAGTTTACTCCTTAAGAATGGATTTTCTTATATAGAAAAAAATTACACAAAACATTTTACGGGGAGTGAAATCAATTGTTAACTTTTGTTACGCGTTAACTTGTTACGCGTTAACAAAAAGTTAAGTCGTTAGTTTTTGACCTTTCACACGACCTAGCACTGAATTTTTGATATTCCGCGTGTGACGCGTGTCGTGTGTGGCGCGTGTAATGCATGGAAAAGTGGAACTGGTATATATCGGCTTCTACTGGTCAGAATTCGATGAGACTTGTTTTAAAACAATTGGTTTGCGCTCGGCTTGCGATGACGTAATTTGTGATGTGTGGCGTGTGGCGTGTAAAGTCCGAAGTGTGTAAAAAAAATTCAAATGACATTTTTTTTTTAATTTTGTGACCAGCTACATCTCACACAGCATTTTTGTTACTCCCCGTATGACGCGTGTCGAGCGTCGCGTGTGAGCGTGTAATGCATGGAAAAATGGAACTGGGATATATCGGCTTCTACTAGTCAGAATTCGATGAGACTTGTTTTAAAACAATTGGTTAGCGCTCTCCTTGCAATGACGTAATTTGTGACACCCTTAAAAAAAGAAATACAAACACTCACTTTGAATTTAATCGAAAGTTCAAAACGCTAATGCAAATTAACAAACTTACAAGGCTCCAGAGTTTCTCGATCTCATGAGAAAGGCAAACACAAAGCAATTGGTTGGTACAACATACTATATGGTTGTTAACATAAAAAAAACCCACACCCGTTACAACTGTTCTTGATTGGTCCTGCTGGATGTGGGAAGACTTATCTCATCAAACTCATCATGGAAATTTGTAATCGATTCACAGATACGGATGGTTATTGTAATGCCTATCTTGCATGTACATCCACAGGGAAAGCCGCGGTTGCTATAGGAGGCACGACTGTTGCGTTTAAAATAACCCTTTCGTATTTCCAAATGCCATTATCGGACGAGGTCAAGAGTTTATATAGATCTTTATTCAAGTATGTCAAGATGATACTCATCGATTGGGCGAAAATGTTAGAACGCGTAGACTGAAAGTAGGGAAATGGATGAGGTGCCACCGCTTAGAGCCACTCCCATTTGGAGGCAAAAAATACAGCAGATCGATGTTCAGCAGTAATTGAAGGGAATTGTTTTTTATGAATTGACCGAAGTTATGCGGCAGGAAAATGCTGAACTCTCATAATTATTAACAAAGTTTGGCAATGGACATCGATTGGATAAACAGCAGTTGTAATTGATTAAATCGAGATTTTGCTCAGAGACGGAAGCGGAAGAACGCTGTCCTAATGGAATTCGATTATTCGATGATAACCGTATGCGTATAATTTGAGAATCTTAAGTTAATCTGATGAAACATCAAATTCGGTTGCTGATGACGACGATGTATTCGGGTGTGGAGCTAGTCGCTAGAGAGAAACTTCACAAACTCAGCACGATTGACACAGGAGGGTTACCATACAAAATTATTTTCGGTGTAGATAAACCCTCCATGATAACCACAAACATCGACGTTGATGATGGGTTAGCCAATGGGGCAGTAGGCAAATTGGCACACGTTGAATTGGGTGATCAAAATAGAGTTCTAAGCGTTTGGCTTATTTTTTATAACGACGTCGGTGCCAAAACATGTGGTAATATGGCTGGCTATGCAAATAATAAAGGATTTAGTAGATCAACAGTTCCTATCAATCATGGATCCGTAACAGTTCCTCTCAATCGAAACAAATCAATTCTTACTAAAAGAAACAATTTTTCACTAAAACCAGCCTGCTCGTTAACAATTCACAAATCGCAAGGATGGACATTTGATGAAATTGTTTACAAATACAGTAAAACACATTCACAACCTTTGGTTTATCTAGCCTTATCCAGGGTCCCAGCTCAAAAAGGACTTAATATTGTACCTACTGATGAGCGTCAACGTTTTTACCATGGTAGACGAGAAAATGAAACGGTTTAACCGGCTATCTACTGTCCATCTTCATACAATTGATCGGATTATACTCGAAAAAATCAGTAGAGGGAATATAACAATCTTTTCTCATAATTGCCGAAGCCTCCGGGCACATGCGCATGACCTCCGTGATAATATTGTTACGAAAAGTAGTTAGTAGCTCATATAATAGAATTCAAATCTTTAAATAAATCCCAATGTAAATACTGCATACTAAAAATAAGCACTTTCATGTTGCATACTTTTAAGCTCTAAGGCTATTAGATTATTTGAAATTTGAAATGTAACCGCCTGCAAGTTTGAGTCATTTTGTACTGGTCAAACAAGTAGTCAAACCGGTTTGTGCGGTTTGCCCGGTTTTTGTAAAACAACAAGATTGAACATGTAGTGTATTTTTAGAAGATGAATCATTACATATAAGTATCGTTAGTTGTAAATAAGGGAATAAGGCTACAATTTTCTGGATATTTCTGTCTACAATATTGGAAGTTTCTGGAAGCTTTTGATTGAGTATAAATAGAGGCGTTATGCCGAAGTAGGATGATTAGTTTTTTGGAATTAAACCAGTGCAGTCGTAAAAGTTCTTGTAAAGTGATAAAGCTATAACCTAAGAGAATTATTGTGAAGTACTAGTATCATAAGTGTTTTTGTGTACTGTGAAAAGTAATCACCAATATAAATTGTGAACTTGAGTTATAATTACTGTTTGTGAATAAAAGTTATTATTTGTAAATTAATTAACTTGTGTTGTGTTTTACTTGCAAAATCCTTTACGAACTCGAAAGCCTGAATTTCGTAACAATATATTAGAGTTTTAGATTATAAAGTACACATACATGGAATAAAGTACAATACTCTCTTTTAGAGTGCGCTTGGCAAGCCTAGCACGCCTGGCCTGACAACTTTTGACGATACTCAAACGGCGTCACATCATAATCGTCACACATCGCACGTTCGAAAATCGGAACCGAACTCAACGAAATAAAAATAAAAATTAATGACATCGATTAAGCTGAAAAGTAATATTTCGTTGGAATTTCTTTGTTTTTTTGCTTTTTTTTCCGCTAATTTGTTGACTAATTTATTAACAGTTCCGGCGAAATAAAAATTTTTAAATGCCATCAAAAGTATTTTGGCTTTTTTCAATGTTTCTATCCATAACCTTCAAAATAGTTATTAAAATTATGACACATATGGAAAGACAATGGAAGCTTCGAAGAACTTTAGAAAAAAATGGAAAATGTTTGAAGAAAAATTGATAGAAGAGGTGCAAAAGCATAATTGCTTATTCAACAAAAGTATTCCCTCGAAATTTGAAGGCGTTTTTCGAGGCGTTGTTGGAGAAAATTCTCTTTGGCTTTTTCAAGGGAAGAACAGTCTCTTTGCGCCATGGGCCATTAATGATTTCCTCGCCATTGTAACGATCTACGTACTCTGCAGGAATATAGCTCGCATCATGCATGCATTGAAATTATGCAACAAAACCGCTGCTTTTACCACCTTTTCAGCAGATTCCGGACTCATATTTAAAGGAGCCATCAAAATCATCCACCGACATGCCAAGATACCGAATGCATTTTCAATATCCCGCCTGGCTCGGGACAGCCGTTTGTTAAAATGTTCTCAATCAGGTAGCTTCATAAACATTATAATTAATATAAATAAAAGTCTAAGTCAAAATATCTGTGATCTTTTACCTGGATATAGTCAAGCTGGTTTTTAGGGGAAATGCCGCATCGCCAACAAAAAAGTATGGAATTTGGTAAAACATCATCCTCCGGCAGTCCCAATCTCCTTTCAAACAACCTCTTCCCAAAATCAGAGTGACATAACACACCACCGTCATTTTGGGAGCCGTTTGCTCCAATATCGATTCCTATGAAGGTATAATTTGCGTCCCGAACTCCCAATAAAACGATGGAGTTAGTTCCTTTATAATTATAAAACAGCGATCTTGAATTCGGTGGACAAGTTATGTTGATGTGTTTGCCATTAAAGGCGCCAACACACAACCATATTTGTAGTTATATATCTACATATAAAATATAACTATCGAAAGCGAGGCATAACAGTAACAAAAGTGAACAACAGAGTAATAATAGTCTAACACTTGAAAATTGTAGCCCCCACTGTAAAAAAGTTTCACTTAAAAAAAATCAGGCCGCCATTACTCTCTCAGCTTTTCCTTTTTTTGGAGTCGATTTCCCCTCGCAATCCACTATTTTGAGCGTTGAAAATGTTCATTCGAATACGTTTTTGGTCTAACATGAGCAACGCGGCGCCCAACACGCGGACAGCTTTCTCATGACCAATTCTTCATGTAATATGTGAACAAACACGTTCTTTGGACATATTCATAGCATGCTATCTCTTTAATACCTTTAATGACAGCTCGATAGGTACTCGATTTTTTCCATTTTCACAAAAACACTCACATCGACTCACTCAAACACAATTATCTACATTAAATGTGAATTTATATTTTTTTGTCCACCGGAATAAATTGTAAATTATTCTTAAACAATTTCAAGATTCAGTGCGGTACGAATTTTTGTTTTTAATTTTATCTCACAAAACAAAAACTGAAAAATAAATTGTTACAATTGCATTGAACTGAGTCATTTGCAATTATTCAAAATACGAAAATTTCCAATATTTCGCACGTACGTACAGTACAGAGAGCGAACGAATGATCGCCCACCTGAATAAATTCAAAGGAGACAAGCAACAAATTACAATGACAACTTTACGCTGCAATAATAATTAATGGCAATTTAATTTTATTATTAACATGTTATAATAAGTATATATTAAAAATGCCACAAAGAAAAATTGCAAAATTGTCGCCTGTCTCATTTGTGCGCTAACTGTTGCACTGTTTGGCATAGTAACGCCTCGATGCTCTTTGGCAGCCGTGCCGTCGAACGCTACTCGAGCGCCCACGCACGCTGATTTCTTTTTCTATTCCTTGGTTTTTGGTTGGTTTTATTTTATATTTATTTTTGTTGTTGGTGTTACTTTTTCAACCTTGTCTTTCAGGGTAATTTACAATTATTAGTTTAATTAGCAAATAGACAGTGTGACACGCAGGGAGACGACAGTGTGACTAACAGACATACAGCCAGACAAGCGCAATCACAGCCAGGCCGAATATATTTGCGTTGTTGTTGTTTTTTCGTTGATTTATTCACTCAAATTGTTCCATTGACACATGATAATATGAACATTAACAGCAATTTCGTATGCAGTAATTATGTTATATCTACTGTTCGGTGAGTTTTTTTTCTTGGCATCAGCACATGACTACAGCACAGCAGCAGCGACCGTCCTGTAATTGTGGGGTGAGTTGGTTGGTGTGCTGGAAATTGGAAGAACCGAAGAGGTTTTTCTTTATACACTTGGGTAAAAAAAAATTCGCACATTGATCAATTTTCAACGAAACTTGAAAAATATCCAAAAAATCTAATGTTTGTTTAATTTTCTTGAATGCAGATTCAAAAATATACAAAAATCCAATGTTTGTTTAATTTTCTTGAATGCAGATTTAAAGTCTATATCAACACCTATCCTATCCTATACACCTCCTTACACTTATACCGTGCCAACAAAGTGATTTTTGGGGTCAACATCTGAAGTACACGTTTTTTGTGAATTTGCCAGCATGAAAATTAGTGGTACAATCGAATTTAAACATGGAAATCAGCAAAAAAAACTTTTTATTGATAAGAAATATTCTCTCCTCTAGCCCGAATGACAGCTTCCATTCGATGTTTGATTGATTTCACCAAATCTTGAGGTATCGCCTACCATTCCTCTGCGACCGCCCGTTGCAGATCCTGGAGACTCATGGGAGCAATATCTGCTTCAAATTATTTTTTTCAGCTCGTCCCATAAATGTTCGATGGGATTGAAGTCCGGGCTTCGAGCTGGCCATTCCATAACAGGAACATCAACCCCTTGAAGGTACTGCTACACTATACTAGCCGTATGCGGTCTCGCATTATCCTGCAAGAACAGGAAGTTTTTACCAATAAACCCGGAAAAAAGTACTACGTAGTCATCGAGTACTTCTTCAATGTACCGTAGAGAACTCAATCCTCTTGATCGACAGTCAGTATTTGCTCCGGAGATAAACACAAGATCTGTCTTCGCCCCTAGAACATGCACGATCTACCGCCATACGAAACACTTTATTCAATGCAACATAGTACAAATCGCTCTCCTTATCTTCTGTACACTCTTCCTCGCCCATCGTTGCCATATAAACACATCCTGCACTCGTCAGAAAACGGGACTGTTCTTCTGTCCAATCCAAATGCTCTCGAGCGAAACTAAAGGCGGGCTCGTCGGTGGGCTGGGGTCAATTTCGGCTCGGTTGCTGGTCTCTGTGCAGTCTGATCACCTTCTCGAAGTAGTCTTCTAACTGTCCACCGACTGACTTCGACTTCACGAACTTCTTGGAGGCCCTGTTCAGTTGAATCGCATTCAAACGACGATTTCGCAACGAAGTTCATCGAGCGATCTAAATGTGCGTGTCCTAATTGCGATCACGCGACCAAATGTAGTCGTGCTCGAAAACACAGCGTTTCGCTATTAACTCAACAACCACTTAGGTTGTATGGGTTGGTTGAGCTGAAATTATTTCCACTAATGAAACAATCGATCAACAAGTTCGGCATTAAACGCTAAAGAACTATTTATTACGCACTTCATTTATTCACTTTCCTTCAAATTCCATCATTTTTACTTCGCGATAGTGCGTAGTGATGTTTGATAATTGCTCGCTACGCGATATCAAACAAATTTGTTCATTGCGCGATTGCGTTTATGTGCTAAACAGGCCAAGTAGTAAGATTATTGATGTTTGATATTTTTGGCTATCATCGCTCATCGCCAGAACGTAATCCAGCTGTCCAATTAGGACATTACCTCAGGCTAAGCTTGATATGCGAATGATGACAATTCCGAACGAGCGATTTCGGAGTATGATATTGTGTTTGTTGTTATTGAATTTAGAGTTTAATTGGAAACCCTACTGTATGTATTTTACAAAATCACGTTGGTGGCACGGTAAAAGTACAAAAAAGTACAACTCACTGGATATGTGTTGAAATCGACTTTGAATCTGCATTCAAGAAAATTAACCAAACATTGCATTTTTTGATATTCTGAACTTTTGTTGAAAATTAATCATTGTGCGAATTTTTTGCACCCAAGTGTAGATTCGCGTTTCAAAGTTGACAGCGGCAGCAAACGTCGTGTTATTAAAATGGTTTTACTTTGAAACCGCGATGATGGCTGCGGCGAAGAGTAAAGGTAATTTTTCTCTCTTAGTTTTGAGTGATACACATATTAAGTTATTTGTGTCACCGTGTCTCGAGCTACTGCACTTTGAATGTAAATTAGTAGCAGGCTGTGCTGTTGACGTAGGTTTCAGTTTCAAATTTACATTTTCATGTTACCGACATAAAGGCATGCAAGATGTTCAGAGAGGTTTTTAACTCTATGACGGAAGGTGATTTATTAACCTGACAATGTCAACTTGCGATAATACATATAACTAGAAGATATAATTTAGTGAATTTTTTTTGTTTTATTTATTTATTTAGGGGTAAATTCTCACAAAACTGAGCTTGTCCTATTTACCAGGAACTATAAAGTTTCACATATTAACCCTCCTTATATAAAAGGGATAAGCTTAACATTCTCTGACAAAGGTCTTATTCTGGACAGAAAGCTAAGGTGGAAACCAAAAATTCAGGAAAGAGTTGGTAAGGCCACGGTGGCACCCTTCTCATGCAAACAAACCATTGCTAGCAGATGGAATCTAAAACCCCATATAACTCATTGTCTATATACAGCGGTAGTAAGACCTACTCTTCTATATACGTATGGATATCCGTATATTCTCGAATAGCCAAGCTGAACTACAATTCCTGGAATCATTTTCTACAAATTCAATTCTAGCCCATAACTGGCGATCTCTTATGGAGATAGCAGAGCAGTTCAGTATCCACCTGTGTTGTTGGGGCCGGGGCATTGAGACATTGCGGGAAACTGTATGGCGGACGAACTCGCCAAACAAGGAACTACACTACCCATCTTACCTGAATATGGTTCCCTAGGCATACCGATTTCTACATGCAAACTAATGTTAAGGCAGGATGTTACTGTAAAAACCAACCTTAGATGGGCAAATGGTATAACTTGCTGAGCGACAAAGCAGATCTGGCCCAAGCTGTATCCGAAACGCTGCAAGTGTTTGATCTCTCGTTAAAGATCGCACCTATTTTAGGTGTCATAACTGGTGATGCAGCAAGACTTGGAGTATTCTCAAATGACTTCTAGAGTAGCTGCATGGATGAGGAGGAGGATACATCTTATCTGTACTTGTCCAGCCCTCTTCCAAAAACGTGGACCATTGCTAAGTGTGTCGGTTTCACTGATAGCACCTTAACCTAAACTAACCTTCCAACAGTTTGGGATGTAGTGATTATCAAGCAAGCTATTGAAAATTACGCAGTATAACTTCGACCGGAAGATGTTTCAACACGATAATTGAAATGTTATGTTACGTTTATTGTTACGTTTCCCGAAATTTACGGTCAGCGTCGTAAAGTATTTGTTAGTCTGTTCTTCAGTCAGTTCGTCAGATTTAAGGTCGTCAGAAAAAATTACAAGAGTTTCCAAATAATTATTCCGATTACGGAATCTTCATAATTCGTCGCTCACTAACTCAGCAGAACTACTTGAACGAGTCACTTGAGTTGGTGCACCGTTTCAAAGTGCGATCTAATGAGACGGAGATTCTCCACACCGTCTCGACAACCGAACAAAAGGTGTTTTATCGTCAAATTTGAAGAAATAAATGAAGAGGCATCCCTCCCGCTCTACTTGTTTCTCTTTTTTATCCTTTGGTAGGATACTTAATTAAATTTGGAAATTTCCTGAAGATAATCACCTCTTTCGCACGAAAATGTGGGGAAAAGAGTCTTTATTTCAGTTGGCACTTTTCCCCACAGCACCGATTTCTTTCTACGTCCAGCAATAACTACTGATTCCATTCACAGCCGAACGGAGATCAAAAGTTTGGTGTCAGCATCGGAGGAGCATGGAGGAAAAATTATTTATTTTATATTATAAATGCAAAAAAACATTAATTATTAGTTACAATTTATCTGGTTCCATTCTCCTGCAAGGCGCGCAAAAAAAACTGAAACACATGTTAATTAGACAGCATGCTGACTGTCATTTTACTTTTTACGTAAAGATAATGCAGTTTTTTTTTTACAATAATGAACGTAATATTTGCAGGACTACAGCTTTTTTACATTTACGAACTCACCCATAGCTAACAATAATGTATGTACATATGTATGTAGCGACTTGAACAGACCCGCATCGACGCGTATAGCGCCCGTTGCGATTCAGTGAGGAAAATAAACAAACAACGCCCACACAAAAGAGGGAAGGAGGCATTGTTGAAAAAGATATACGGAGGCGTTATTCCTCCCAGGCCGACCTTCTTCCTTCCGATTGTGCACGCGATGAGCGACAAACCGAGACCGAGACAGAGTCAACCAATTGTACAAATCTATTCGAATCAAATTATTACTTCATCTAAATCGAAGTCAAGATAAAGATCAAAATAAAGAGTTTGTTCACACACTTGAAAGTGTTTTCATTTATTGTAATATAACTTTTATCGTTTTTTTATCGAATAAGTTGACTGAAGGCTTTTAAAATTCGGTTAAATTTCTTGTTTTTTTAATTCGTGTTGTGCAAACCACATGAAACTGAACTTTCCCACACTTTAAATTGTTTAAAATAAATTTTTTTCAACAAAGCAACCAACAAAAATGCATCAAATAAATTCCCAAAAGCAAGAGGGGAAAAGCCCCATCAGAAATGATTGAATGCTGATATTGCCACGCTGCTGATGATGCTGCTACGCTACTTTGTGTGATTATCATAAATCGTGCGCTGTTGGCTTTGCACATCATCATCATCATCATCATTATATGAAGAAGGTAAGAGTACTTTGTTATGCCAAAGCGCCAAAGAGAGAGGAGGATGAGGAAAAACAGAACCAAACAAAACCGCCGACATCAGGCAGGCAAGCATACGAGCGAGCACCTGACAAGTAGCAATGCAAGCATAACAGCGCATCAAGGAAATTTCAATCTCTTTTTTTTTTTGTTGCCACCAACTAAAAGCGAAGTAAGTCGTTGTCGGTGGAGACATACAACGACTTTGCTACTTTCATATTTTAAGCGTTGACGATGAAGTGAACTGCACACATCTATACACAAAAAAAAAAAAAAAAAAAACACTTAAACTCAAGTGGCAAAGCGAAGAAGAAACATTATTTTTCCTTGTAACCAGCAGCTCTCCCCTCTCCACAAGCTTATACCACACCAAACACATTGTCGGTGATGCACTTCATTGCAATCACTTTCCGCGCCAAAAAAAAACAACCAACGCAAATGGCCACCGACTGACGGCGATGATGATGCGGTGCGGATGACACTCGACTCTGAAAAAGGTTAAGAAGTCTTCCATCTTCTCATCCCAAGCCCATCGTATGGATCGTTCTTTCATCTGCTTCGGAACAACGTCGCCCACTGCCTTTGAGTCTTGTGAATTCTTGTCGTTTCTTTGGCTGGCTGCTGGAGATGTTTTTTCTTCAATCCAACTGCCATCACCACTGTTCATGTAGTGTTGGTGCAAAAAACGGTGGCTGTGGCGACGGCGGCGGTTGACTCTCCAATTGAAGCGAAATATAACAATATGCAGCTCTCCCGCTGTCCACATTCACAGCACCGCCGTTAACTTACGATCCTTGTAAGTATCCCAACACTGCAGCATATGGTTTTTTTTCGCCGTTTTTTTCTTGTAATGATTTATTTTATTCTGTTTATATTTTGTTTTATATTTTTTATTAAACGGTACATGCATTTCCTTTTGCTAATTTTTTGCGCTGCTTGGTGCCCAGCATTGTGTGATGAGCTGAAGCGCCAGTTGTTGATGATGCTGATGGGGTTGGTATCTCTTATCCGTTGAGCGCAACCAATTTGTTTTGATGTTTCACTGTTACTGCTCACATGTAATGTGTGATTGTGTTTTCGTTGGATTTTTGTTGTTCTTTGTATTTGTTTTCCTTCTTCTATTTGGAGATAGTGATGATTGAGAATTCCCACAGTGCACAGTCACACAACCGACAAACAACGAAATGCAGCAGTGCTGTCTTATGAAGATATTCTGAGTGTGTCTGTCGGTGTCTGTGTTTGTATTACAGGTAAAGTAAAGCTCCGCTAGTCCAGACACATAAAGTTATGCCTCCATCCAGACTATGGAAGGGACAAGTAAATGAAATTGATTTTTTTTTGTGGTGTTTTATTTTCGTTAAAACTAATTATTATTAACTAGCGGAAATGCCCAGCGTTTTCCAGGTGACCCACCACACTATCCCAACCACACTTCCATCACTCAACTGACCACCAAGACCCTTCAAGACCCATCTTAAGATACTCCCAAAACCCCATCCACCCACCAAAAATATCACCGCTATCTATCAAATGCACTGTCTCGAGTCAATCTCATACAAACAGTACATATAGCCACCCACCACATCAACTCCCGCAACACCAACAATACACTAACCCCCTGCAAGCATCTACCCCAACTCTCCCTACCACATCATACAGTTTCAGCTTTATCGGATGAACGGTCTTCGAGTTTGTACTAAAACTGGATGACATCGGCTCGAAATATTTTTGCTTTGCCGATTCAGTTGACAATGTCCTGTTCGGTTCGACCTTCGGTCGAGACAATGCTCTCAAGATATTGGAAACTCTCTACTCTCTCTACCGGTTGTCCAGCAAAGTTAACTTGAGTTATTGAGTTAGTGCCGAGGTTGTTGATTTAGTCTTTGGCAGCATTAATCTTCAAACCCGCAACATTTGCCTCCCTTTCCACATTTGTTGTCATTTGGTGCAGCTAAATAATACTGTGTGAGAGTTAACAAACGTCGCCAGCGTAGTCCAGATGTTTGAGTTGAGATGTAAGAGTCCAACAAATTCCTCCGTTTCCAGTAGATAAAGCTGCGCGAAGTTCATCGCTAATCACCAACAAAAAAAAGTATCGGCGATAGAATGCAACCTTGTCGTACCCCACTTAGAATCTCGAATTCCTCTGACAGCTTTCCTCTATGCAGCACATCATAGGTTGCTTTAATAACAGCTTTAATAACAGCTATTAGTTTATCGGGTATGCGCAAGGCGAGCCAGATAAACTATCTGTTGACACTGTCAAACGCCTTCTCAAAAATCGATGAACAGCAGGTGCAGTGGTGACCGGAATCCAACGCACTGTTCAATAATTATCAGCAGGGTGTTTATGTGGTCTACACAGGAGGATCCAGTGCTGAAACCAGCTTGTTCGGCATCGAGTGTATCTTCCAGATGTTCCTTAATTCGCTCAAGTATTACTCTGGCTATTACCTTTGCAACTCCAGGAAGAACTGCAAATGCCTCTCCAGTTTTCGCACTCCATAAGACTACCTTTTCTAGGGAGCTTGACAATCATTCCCTTCTTCCACTCGTCGGGCAAACTTTCTGCCTCCCAAGCTCTCTCTACAAGAGGATATAGGTTCGTGGTTCCAGTAGCTCCAAAAATATTTCTCATGGTGTCGCAGCTCTCGCGAATGGGTGACATACGTTCCGAGAGTAATAACTTGTCACGGAAAGCTTCTCAATTCGCCCTTCGGATCCGGCATTAAATTGTAGGTCCTTTCCATTTGTGTGCAAAAATATACATGCGGAACACAAATGGACCGCAATGGTCTGTCGCGCCGAATATTATTATTATTTTAAGATATTCTTTAGTGGAATCGTCGTCCACTCTTAATATAATGACTTGTTGATCATATTTCTCCTTGAACTCGCTCCTTGCTTCCTCTCTCAGCGAGAGTGGAAAATCATTCAGTATGTGCTGAATGTTATCAATATCCGTTCTGCAGAGGCACAAGTCCGAAGTCCATTTGATTTTAAATCTACGGAAGTGGCTGTTGAACGGGCCATGTCCTGTTAACAGGCAGACTGCTTTTGGTCCTAGGTAAGTGCAATTTTTTGCTGACTGTTTCACAATATCGTATACAGCGCGACCGAGTTGAGAGTTACTCTAGTCTTCTATCCAATTCCTTTGCATGTTTCTGAGTGCTTCGCAGTTTGCTTCCCTGCGCTGTCTTGGAATGGCTATCTGCTCTTAATTATTTGACTGTTTTGCCGCTTCTTTTGCCATACGGTCTGTTGCTTCCATTTGTGCCACTTCTATCCCATGACCTCTGGCCCAATGCAATTTTCTGGCGTTATTCTTTTCTTCGAAGTAGTTTAGCCAGTTAGCGATTTGTACGATCGCTGAATCGTCAAGCTTTGGTTGGCAGATCTTTCCGAGTGCCGTTCGCGAGTCAAATGCAATGTTTATGTTTTTCCCTCTTATGTTTGGTTCTTAACATTCTATGCCTTTTAGAATTCCTGTTAGTTCAGTCCTGTGTACCTCTGATGTTTTTTGGGCTGTTAATTTCCTAGTAAATGTGGCATTTGTTTCTTGCATTACAATGCCAATTCCCATTGCATCTTCTGTTGCGGATGCATCCGTTAAGATCCACGTATCATTTGGTCCAATGTTCTCAAATTTATCGTCCATATTCTAGCCTTTATTTTTGCCGAATGTGACCTCGTATTTGGTGGTGGTTTTTCCAGGAATTTCCCAGTCTTTCTAGCCACATATATCTCGTACCTTTCCTTTGCTTCAAGATATAGAGGTGGTGTAGCTTGTGACAGTACTGACTACCGACCTACCGAGTACCAAGTAGTGAGTACTTACACACTGAGAGAGAAACTTTCGAGAAGAAGCATCGATGCAAAATTTACGTTCTATGAATAAAGATATTATTTCGCAATTATTCAATTGAATTTTTATCGAACAAAGGCAATAAATATTATTGCTCAGCTGTCGTCACCCACCACCACACGAAAAAGGAAACAACTTACTCGCTTTTTTTTATTTTTATGTTTTAAATAAATAATTTCACGAAATTAAAACAAAATCAATTTTTATTATACATATTTGTCAGTTTGTTGTCATTGCGAGCCCAGTCGCAATTACCAATCAAATTAAAAGAAACAAAAAAGACATTAATTGCGAAAAGGACTCCACAGCTCAAGCGTACATCATCATCGCACGGTGCACATTTACTCAATGTATAAAAAAATACGATTGTATGCAAATAAATAAATAAATACCCATAGGCACAACATTCACCCATTCGCAGCATTATGCATTCCTGCACAAATCGATTGATATTAATTTTTCCTGAGCGAGCTGAAGGCGACGTGACGCGGTCGCCTGGGTACGGTGACATGGGCGAATGCATTGCAGTTCGCTTAATAAAATAAATTACAATGAAAAAGCAATATATAGAGGTACATACCTACTACCTACCTACCAAGCATAAAACAAAAAACAACAAAATTTAAATGATATAATAAAACCACAACAACACACAAAAAATGCAGATAAAATTGAATGAGCGAACGAAAATGCAGAGGAGAGCAAAAAAAAATAATGAAAATCAGATAAACATAACAACAACCGATCGACCCATGGTCGGTACAATCTATACGGCACCGTAACAGCGAGGGAACCGACAACCGAGCCGGACGACCAAAATGGAAATCACAGGCGAACCCAGGATTCACAGCCTGTCCACAGAAGATACTCGTATTATATCTAGGTATATGCGGATGCATGGCATATGCTTTGGATGCCTGGAGGAAGTAGTAAGTGGTCTGCAGAATATCGTCCCAAAACATGAATGTTGAATGCTTAATGTATGAGGAGAAGAGGAGAAGAAGTACAGTGACGAGGAGGACCAGAAGCGGGATGATTTATGAGGAGAAGAATGAATGTGGCTGGATGGTTGGTTAGATGGCATCTTGTGGATTAAAATGAGGATGAAATGAACGAAACATGATAACTAGAGAACGAATACTCGAACAAAAATGCAAGCGGGACACGTATAGATACCACAGAGGCAAATAATAAAACTCCTAACTGGGAAATGTGCCAAAAGCTGAACTAGAATAGTAAACATGATTGCGGAATGGCTTGCGCGACCTAGGTAAATGCTAGAGATGAATGGGAAAATTATAGCTACGGGCTACGGCATTTTTTATGTGTTAAGTATTATTGATGTTTTTTAATTAATTTAAGCAATTTTCGATACATATATGCACGGTACATATTACAACAAACTGCAAAAATTAATTGGCAACACCACTTATCAGCTTAAGTTCTCGAATTACTCCATAGACCCATTCACTCTTATTTTCAACACATACAGGGTGGCTGAGACCAAGTGTTACCAAATGAAAACGCTGTAATTTTTTTAATTTTGATTATTTTTTATTGAAATTTCGTGGAATATGTTGAAAACATATTACATTTTATAAAAAACATACAAAAAGTTCAAGATCTTACGGAGGCACAAAAAAAAGTTAGGCTTGAAAGAACACGAGCATTGAAGGCCTTGGCCGAACGTGATGAGATTCCAAAAATTGTCTTTTCTGATGAGAAAATTTTCAGCATTCAACAGTATGTGAATAAACAAAATTATCGTGTTTGGTTAGAGCACAAGTCCAACGATAATTTGGACACAAGAGTTGCCATGCGCAAGCAATCACCAGCTTATGTTATGGTTTGGGCTGCAGTGACTGCAGATGGACGCACTCCTCTGGTTTTCATCGAACATGGATTCAAGGTAAACCAAGAGGTGTACCGCCAAAAGATCCTAAACGATGCTTTGGTACCTTGGGCACGTAAACTCTTTGGTACGAACCGTTGGACATTCCAACAGGACTCGGCACCGTCACACAAAGCTCGAGCGACACAGCAATTTTTACAAAATTGCGTTCCGCGGCTGATTTCGTCGAAAGAATGGCCACCATATTCACCAGACTTGAATCCCATGGATTTCTCCATATGGTCCATTTTGGAGAGTAAGGTGTCCACTAAAAAATACGAAAGTGTTGATGCATTGAAGTCAGCTCTTGTTCGAGAATGGAATAAAATTCCGCAAGCCCACGTTCGGTCAGCATGCAATGCTTTCTATGGAAGACTGAATCAAATAACCAGAGCCAAAGGAGGTCATATCGAGCAGTAACATGTTTTTCATAAAATGTAATATGTTTTCAACATATTCCACGAAATTTCAATAAAAAATAATCAAAATTAAAAAAATTACAGAGTTTTCATTTGGTAACACTTGGTCTCAGCCACCCTGTACTTATACCCTCTCAGACACTTGACCCAATAAAAATATTGCAAAGCCGTTCTAGTGCCTTTCACGAAGCGAAGTCGGCTTGAGTTGGGATCTATCATCATCAAAGGTAGGTAGGTAGGTAGATTATTCCAGTGAGGTTAAATATTTCGGCGTCATCCTTAATACACGGCTAAACTGGAATTCTAATATCAAGCCCGCCATCAAAAGCACCACTATTGCCTTGTGAGCCAGTAGACACATCTACGGCAGAACTTGGGGTCTAAATCCTAAAATGATACATTGGATGTATACAATGATAAGGAGACCTATTATCACGTACGCGGCCATCGTTTGGTGGCCGAAAGTTCTTGAACGGATAACGGCAACTAAGCTTCAAAAGCTACAAAGAATTGCCTGTCTAGGTATAACGGGTGCCCTACGACTGCATTAGAAGCTGTTTTTTAGGGCTTTC
The DNA here is from genome assembly GCA_947095585.1 of Nephrocerus scutellatus. Classification (NCBI taxonomy): domain Eukaryota; kingdom Metazoa; phylum Arthropoda; class Insecta; order Diptera; family Pipunculidae; genus Nephrocerus; species Nephrocerus scutellatus. The sequence goes on along the minus strand of OX352762.1, from coordinate 108,096,459 downwards.
ACACTTGCATATCTTTATCAGGAAGACGGTTGCTAGATGCGCTACTAAGCTGATAGCAACTAGAATACGGGTACAAACCGGACGCTAGAGGTCTGGTCTGGTTCACAGATGGATAGACGATGTATGGAGTTGGAGCTGGTGTCTTTGGATCCAATACCAAAGTCTCGATACCAATAGGCAAAAGTCTCACGGTTTTCCAGGCGGAACTCCATGCCATTGAGATCTGCAGCAGACTTAATCTTAATAAAGGAATTAAGGGCGCTATACATCTTTTCAGATAGCCAGTCACTACTTAAAGCGCTGTCGTCTAACTTAATGGACTCCATATCAGTCAAAAACTGTAACGATGCACTGCAATCTCTTGCCATACACAACCGACTGAAACCCTCAGGGAATTGCAGGTAACGAATCCACAGACGAACAAGCTAAGGCTGGCTCGGAATCTGCGTTCATATTACCTGAAGCATACTGTGGTGTAAACAAGGCTGCCGCCACAGCACTGATAAATTGTTGGGAACATAAACTTCGTCTGGCCTACTGGGATAACGTTCCGGGGCTGAGGCAATCCAAACATTTAATCAGGACCTTTTCCTATAACGAAATCCTTAATCTAAATTGGGATAGCATTAGGAATCTGGTGCGTTTCAGGTCATTGCAGCTTGCGGTGTTATCTTAAAAAAATTGGTGTGGACTCAGAGACAGAATTTAGGTTCTGCTCGGAGGATGATGAGTCATCCGAGCACATTCTTTGCGAATGCCCGGCACTACTTGGGTTAAGAAGACGCAGTTTTCATAAGGAAATATGCTCAACAGCGAAGTTGAGAAATGCTGCCACAATCATTCACTAGGGAGGTGGTACGTCTCTTTGAGTAAAGACACACTAAGATACAATAGATTTTTTAGGTCGCAGTGTCAGACATATGGGCTGGGGTATTATTTAACAAGAAAAGTTTTTCATTTAACAAGCATTAATAATAAAACAGATAGTATATCTTCCCGGCGGACACCATGTATTATGGAAATTGGATTATTTGATAATAGCGAACATAACTTTAGTTCATGAATAAGTGTTTGTGTGTCGCAAACTGTCATGAGCATGCAACTCCACCATAGTGGGTCACAAGTCCGTGTTGAGAAAGGAGGAGTGGAGGAGCAGAACCTCGTTAATCAACTATGGGTCATCTGTCCAGGATGCTGTACACGCCATGATGGGACCACAGTCAGGGTTACGAAACTGTGGTGGGGTCCATTTGCATCCTAACTCTATACATGGATAGGGTGCGGGGCTTTACCACGGAAGAAAATAAAAGGGCCGCCAGTAATTACTCGTAGAGTATGCTCATGATTGGACAATGTCTTCGTGCTTCAGCGACCCGAATGGGCTACTGGTACTTAGAGATAAATCTTGTGGGTAAATCTTCGTATTTAGTGGCTCATTCTTACACCGTTTTACCGCTGGAGTGCCTGGAATAGTAATATTCTAGGCGGCCTAGGACTGCTTGGTGGTGCTTGCTTTAGAGTCCTGGTGGTAAGTGATATGTTTTGAGGTTCCGGACGCCCAGGCACTCATATCTGAACGAACCGAGATCATTGATACTTAAACTCACCAAGATTGCCTTTGGTACCACGGGAGTTGTCTTGCCCACCGTGACAACTATGGATGCAGACCCAGTTTGTTCTGGGGATGTAATGTGGGGGCTGTGGTTTACTACCCAGTATTGGTAAAATCTGAAACATCCCTGGTGTGACCAATCATGGTAAATCAGTGGACCCTCCTGATGTTACCGATATGATAAGTTGCTCGGTGAGGAGTTGCACATCATACAACCTGTTGCCGTCATCTCTTAAATCGGCATGGGTGTAAGATAGGCTCAGTTCTTACCAATGAACTGGTACATCATATATATGATGGTTGCTAATTACCCGCTAATTCGTGTCCGAAGAGGACCGTGGGGGGTTTTGCGTTTCTTGCAGGTACTCACGTTAATCCAATGGACAGTATCTGCCATGAGCATGCAAACCGAAATCACTATTAAATGTTAATAAGATTACGATTACGAGATTAAGAGTTTCATAACTTAAAGAGAACAAAACCAACATGTGCAGTAGTAGTGATACTCTTTCGGTGCTCTGCTCTGCTCGCTCTGTTAACTACTGCTACTGTTGCCTTTGCCATTGACTTGACTTTTCTTCAATCATCGTTAACATTACTAAGGGTAATAACATTACCACCAAGTTACGTAGCATGAAGAGAATCAAACAAACATGTGCAGTAGTAGTGATAGTATATTTCAGTGCTCTGCTCTGCACACTGTTGAAATTGTTCGTTTAGCAAGAACTACATACTCATGGTTGTTTGCTTCTTGAACAATTGAAAAGGTTTGAACTCTGAACTTATTTCACAACAACATAATTGCGAGCCCGAAGGTCGAAGCTTATATTCAGAAGACATGAAAATTTTTCACCCAACGTGTGTACATTTGTACGTTTGTTTGTAGTGTCGTATATCTCGGCTTCTACCAGTCAGAATTTGATGGGACTTGTTTTAAAACAATTGGTTAGCGCTCGGATTGCGATCGCGTATTTTTTTTTTCTTAATCTTGTGATTAATTTTTAACCCACTTCCCAAAGTCCGATTTCATTGAAATTTTGCACACATGCATATCTCCGATGACAACACTTTCTATTGATATTTGGAAGTTATCGGGGCCAAAGGTTGCGGGCCTCCATACAAATTTTTTACATATGTGTATCTCCGGTGACTTCGCATATTATTACGTGACGTGACGTTTTTACTATATACCATGTAAGGTTAAAAGTTTTTAAAACAGTTTTTTGTAAAAATTTTGATGTAAAGGAGCTCTAATATATTTTTCCAAATTAAACCGGTTCAAACTTTGGACACTTTCCTTATCTCCTTTAAGAGAATTTACATGAAAATTTTTCATTTTTAGGTTTAAAATTATTCTGTAATATGTATGAAGATCAAATTGAATTGAACAAGGATTAAATTAATCTGAAAGTCCTATATCCAATGCAGTGTACTGATCTACGAGCACAACAAAAATAACTTTTAAAACTCCTTGGCTGACCAGGCATGAGGTATAATTTTTAAATATTTATTAACTCTGGAAAAAACTAGGTACTATGTACATTGATAGAGAGCAAGTACATTTAATGCAAACAAAACCGCACCACCACCACCACTGGCTGGCTCATTTGGCATAACCGCACGGAACTATTACCACAAACATTGTGGTTAATCTGGCAGCCGACATCAGTTCTACATTTCATTGTACACAGGAAACTGGCAATTATCCTTCATATACATATATATGTGTGTGTGTGTGTGTCATAACATAGATAATTTCGGACAAAATATGGAATGCCTCCAAGGAAACAGCAGCGACATAGTTTAGTTATTTGTTGTTGTACCATTGTTTCGGCAACAATATTCCGTCTCGTAGCAAGGACAGAATCAGGTGTTTCGACGGTCACAATAAATGGGAACAAGGATCTGGCTTTAGCCACAGGACAGGCTGATCAGCAGAGCAGCATGAGCCACACAACAAACGGACATAATAAAGTGATGAATGCAGCCGTTCAGTTCTGTTGTGTACGACCCAAATTTTATTCATGTTGTGCGAAGGGGAATCTGCTTCACCGCAGAGTATAATTAAAGAGGCATAACGACACCCAATCGCACACACGTACAGAATTAATTACAATTTACAAATGACAACGATACAACTAACAAGAGAGTAGTAGTGTCAACTGAAGAGAGGGAGGCAGAAACAGTTGTGAACTTCTCTTAATAATTAAACATTTTACGACTGTTACCAACATTTTATTTATTAAAGTACAATGTCCTTTCGAATTCAATTCAACATTTCTGATTCTCCTCACCTTAAGCCATTTATAATCACATATACAGAAGATTTATGCAAATTTCAAATAATCTCAGGCGAGATTTTGCATTAATTTTCAACAGCAGCAAGGATAAGGATACCCTAAATTCTGATGATGATGATGATGATGATGATGATCCTATGAGACAAGACAAGTAAAGCAAATCTACAATAATTTTACCAATCTGTTTTCTCTCTCGTAGTGTAACCCAACGCAGGTAACAATGGAGACACATAAGACGAGAACAATGATATCCTATAATCCCAGGGATTACGATATCCTCTGATACTCGTATAAATTGCAGGATAAGGATACTACGAAGTGCAGGTATCAGATCATATTTAATACAACTGCTGATCGGATGTTGTATGTTCCCTGCATGTTGAGTATTGAGTATGGCATTACAACAACAACAAATCATCACGATGTCTATCATCCTCCCGTCTTGTTTGTATTGTATTTGTTTAACACTTTTGATGTTTATCACATACATGTGTACATTGCTTCTCCATCGTGCATATGCCAAGTCCAACGCATTGAAAGGGTTAATGTGTTCCCGTAAACATCTGGCCGAAGGGTTGTTTGAGTTGTACCCACCAGTAATCCAGATTATTTCTGCTTGAGCACAAAGCAAATACAATTAATTTGATCCTTTTAATTGGTAATCGCCTGTTCTGTTGTTGCTGTTGTTGGTAATTTCAATATATGTGACCATCAGGGATGAAGGATCGCCCTTAAGCTATTCAGTGGAATTATTACGAGTGATTTCATGCCAATGGAAATTGCTAAAATTTTGTTGTAATTTGTGCAGGATTTCCTGGTATTGGTATTTATTGTTGGGGTAGATGTTCTTTTATATATCACTACTTGAATGGAACGGAAGGAAGGAAGGTTTACAAATTGCCAGTCAGAATTAAAATTTAGTTCTGGATACATTGATAGTCTAAGCATTCAAATATGTATTCGGACCTCAAAGGAATCGAAAAAACCACTTTTCCACACATCACATGCACATACAGGCGACTCGTGACACTGAAACTGAGCTGCTTACAAAACTTCAGCTCTCTATGTCGTGCTACAGGTACAGGTTCAAAAGGATCATAAAGAAGTCGTCGCGAGGGGGAGGGTGCCTATTTCAAAGATGAACCCGTTTTTCATGCATCGCACGAGCTTCACGCGACTGAGAGTAACACGCGAGATCTTAGAAACGCCCAACAAACGGCCAAGCTACTCACAAAATTTCAACTCTTTAGCAAGTGTGAAAGATGGTTAAAAAAGGTGGGGCCTATTTCAATGATTAACCCACTTTTCACACGATTCGTGAGACGCGTCACACGCGAGATCTCAGAAATGACACACGTCACTGAACTGTTCACAAAATTTCAGCCATTTTGTCCATCAGTGTTATACATGTGCTAAAAATATGCAGAAAATCGGGCTAATTTTTAAAAAAAATATGTAGACAACCCACGAGCCTAAGGGCCCGATCATTCCAAAAATTTTACAAAAAGTTTTGTCCATCAGTAGTATGCATATGTTTAAAATTTGAAGAAAATCGGGCTTATTCAAAAAAAAATATATATGGGCACCCCTCGAGCCTTAGGGTCCGCGGTCACTCCAAAAATTGTACAAAAAGTTTTGTCCATCAGAGATACGTTTAAAATTTGAAGAAAATCGGGTTAATTTTTAAAAAATTTATATGGGCAGAGCTTGGGCCTCAGGGCCCGAACACTACAAAAAACTTACAAAAAAGTATTGTCCATCAGTGATACGCATGTGTTTAAAGTATCTTCAGCCGTACAATACGTATGTGGAATGCTCTGCCAAGCTCTGTCTTGCCGCATCACTATGATCCACAGGCATTCAAAACACAAGCTCATTGACATCTTCTCATTTCTCCTTCTTTTCCTTAACGCCCCCGCTGTGCTAAGCATATGGACGAGCATTATAAGGGTACGAACCCCTTGAAGCGTGCGCGAATTATAAAAAAAATGTGGTCTATCTGGTTGCGAATGGCTCCATTAGGGGATACCCAGGTGGCTTTGTGGATACTTTTACGCGCAAACCTTGTACTCGCAACGACCAAATGATTTCTTGCTGTCATCTCTATGACTCGTTGTCCGTTGTCATTAGTGTTCTCGTGTAAGCTATGGGTGCCAATGTACTGTTTGAATATTGGCTCCCTAGCGTTATTTTGGCATTCATATCCCCCAGAATGATTTTACATCAGCATGGAGTTCCCGTTCGACTGATTCAAAGAATTCTTCTTTTTCATCATCTGGGAAATCCTCTGTAGGTGCGTGAACCTTTATGAGGGTTATGTTTTTAATTGCCCCGCACGCGAAGGGTGTATAGCTTTATAGCTTTATTGCTTTAAATCCGATAACGGTTGGTTTCATTCTTTTGCTTACTAGAAACCCCACCCCGAGCACATAATTTCTTGCATGATAGCTGTAATATAAAGGGTTATCCATTTCGCGGTTTCAAAAGTATAGGGCTGGAATTCGACATCTGTCAAATTAAGTTGTTAAAACAATTTTTTTTTTTCAGTTGAAAGTCTGACATTTACGAAAATGGATCGCTTAACTATCGCACAACGCTTGAAAATTGTAAAAACCAACTACAAATATGGTGATTCTGCCACAGCCACATATCGTGCTTTAAGAGGAGATTATGGTTTACATAATCGTCCAACTACGCAAGCAATTGGCAAAATTGTGAAGAAATTAGAAGAGACTGGATCGGTTACAGATATTGTAAGGCCTGTGCATCATCGTTTCGCTCGTACCACTGAAAATATCGCTGCTGTAAGTGAAAGTGTTGCCGAAGACCCGAATGTGTCGATTCCTCGTCGTTCTCAGGAATTAGGACTGTCTTACGGCACATTATGGCGTATTTTGCATTTGGATCTACACCTACATGCATATAAAATCCAGCTCATACAACAACTGAAGCCAGCTGACCATTCACAACGTCGAAGATACGTCGAATGGGTGCTTGAACAACAGGCGGTGGACGGCGATTTTTCGAACAAAATATTCTTCAGCGACGAAGCACATTTCTCACTCGGTGGGTATGTTAACAAACAAAATTGTCGTATTTGGGGTTCTGAGAATCCTCAAGTAATTGAAGAGAGGCCATTACATCCACAAAAAGTCACTGCTTGGTGCGCTCTTTGGTCCGGAGGTGTGATTGGACCTTACTTCTTCGAAAACGACAATGGAACGACTGTCACCGTCAATTCGGAGGTTTATGGTCATATGCTAACCGACTTTTTTTTGCCTGCTATTGAAGAATACGACTTAGAAAATATGTGGTTTCAACAAGACGGTGCCAAATGCCACACAACTCGAGCGAATATGGCTTTATTGCAAGAGACATTTCCTGGCCGCGTAATTTCTCGTCGTGGCGATATCAACTGGCCACCAAGATCATGCGATTTGACACCGCTTGACTTTTTTTTGTGGGGCTACGCGAAAGACCGTGTTTATGCAGATAAACCTTTAACTCTTGAGCACTTAAAAACCAATATTCGTCAAGTTATGGCTGAGATACCGCCCAATATGTGTCAAAAAGTGGTCAAAAATTACCTTAAAAGAATTGATGCTTGCAACAATTCACGTTAAATGATGTAGCGTTTCACACATAATGTCAACGTTCAAACTTTATAATAAAAAAGAAATATCATGATAAAAAATATTTTATATGTGTTTTATTTACGTTTACTTTTGAAACCGCAAAATGGATAACCCTTTATGTCATATTCTGATTTTTGTATTTTGTAAGATACCTGAATTGCTGTTATGTCAGCATTATATTAGGACAGGGTATCGGCTAGCTGCTGTGCAGCTCGAGCTCTATATAGTGAGCGTACGTTCCATGAGAAAATTCTTAAATCGTTTAGCCGTTTTCGTTGCCGTGGTCGTCGTCGTCGTTCATCAGTGTATTCAAGACTGATTTGTGGTTCCGTAATATGGTCTTTTTACGGACGAGGTTATTGGTCTCGCGCCAACCTTACTTTGAAGGGACTAGTCCGATCGCTTTTCCAGTACTGGAGAAAAATTACCAGCGGTCACCACGTGGAGGTTTGATCGCGCTTCAACCAGTCAGTTAGTCCTACATACCGAATTTCATTTAATTCCCTACTACTCTATTGGCCATATCCCAGAATATTTCCATAGGAACTAGAGTCTTAGAGTCGCATCGTAGGTCTACATACCGAATTTCATACAAATCGCTTGAGAAATGGTTAAGTTCTCAATGTTCCAGACGCTACTGACCATATCCCAGAATTGATAAAGTAGTTTCACTTACATTAAAAATAATAAATATATATTTTCTATACTTCTATACTAATATTATAAAGAGGTAAAGTTTGTGTGTATGTAGGAGGTAATCTTCGAAACTACTAGACCGATTTTAATCAGGTTTTCACCATTGTACAGGGTTTTTTGCTCCAAATGTAGACTGCAGTTTTGGGAAAGGGTGAGTTAGTGGTGTGGGCCAGTGTAGCGAAGGGGAAGGGGAAGGGATATGTTGTTGTGGGTCAGTGGGGTTGTCATTTGGGTGAGGGTCAGTTGGGTAAGAAAATAGGGACGAAGCCGGGCAACGTCTGTAATTTTTACTTTTGACAGGTCTTGAAATCTTGTGGGTGGGGGAGTGGGATCCAAGGAAGCACCAGCGTTAACAGCTAAGTATATAATAAATAACTAAATAATATTAGTTATATACATATAATATATAACTATATGAAACTAGACATAAAATAGTGACACAAAAGTGTGAGTTAACATGGGACATTTAATAGCGCTTTCGATTTGCTGGGTATAGTGAAGGTTTGGTGTCCCATTTCTACAGCGTTGTTTGGTTTTCGTCGAGAACGCTGTCGAAATGGGACACCAAACCTCGACGAAAACCAAAGAACACTGTAGAAATGGGACATCAAACCTTCAGCAAATCGAAAGCACTGTAACATGGGACATATCAGTGTCTCATAACAGTGTGACTGAACATGGGACATACAAGTGTGACATTCAATTTTTTCTTTCTCAAAAAATGTACTAAAATGTGTACATATGAAGGTAGTTGTCAATTCAATTTTGATAAATAAGTTCCAAATAGGTGAAGTTAACTTTAACATTCGCCTTGAAATCACTTTTTGTGCACCACACCACAACTTTTGGGGAAAGTTTCTCACATGATATTACTCCGTGGCAACAACAAAATCTTCGTTTTCTTTTCTTTCGTCCCGGGCAGACGTTATCGCGCTTAAAACCCGCGGCCGTGTATCCGACACTGGCTACCCATTTTTCATTGCTTTTGGTAATTTTGTTGTGACTGCAAATTGGCCGACATTTTACGGAACCAATTCTCTGTTTCTATCAAACCAAATCTATTTATGTTGCCTACGGGTACGACTCAGTTACATTCCGATAAAAATCTAACAAATTGTTTACAGAAATTATAGCAAACTTCTAGGTACGAGTATAGTTGCCTCTTCAATGTTTCTCCATTTTTTTTTATTCGTAAAAACGTCAACTTATCAGCAAGCTGCTGGTTGACCTCATTAACACCCGTGACAAGTACATATTCATTTACCATCAAGCCTTGACACCGGGTTGCTTTAGAAATTAAACTTTTTCCATTTACCTCCGTTGGTTTTTCAACAACGCTTCTAATTGACTGTCGACTAATCAACTCTGAATTCGACAGAGGTCGACCGACCACTTGGCAATGTTACAGCAACCATGTCGAGTGTTGAAGAAGAGGGAGAAGTTGCGCGCTTTAGTTCCATCAAGGATTGATTTTTTTTTCTTATCCTTTACTTTTTCTTCCTTCTCTGGGAATACTCGTGTCACTCCGAGTACATTACATTTTGATCAAATTTCCTCTCAGAAAAGGTGAAACGTGCAATTGACATTGAGTCCCGAAGAGACGAGATTTAAGGATTTATGGGAAGCGAAGTAGGGTGGAGTCGATGGAAAAAAATTTCATATTGGTCTACATTGTAATTTCGTTTATTGTTGTGTTGTGAAATGAGGTGTTTTCATTGCAGAGCATTGGAACGAATGAACGGATAGTAATTTGTTACATTCCTTCGGAATAGGGGAGGTTCCCGCTGTGTTTATATATTCTTCTGTACAGAGTGTGTAGTACGTAGCTTTTTTCTACCTTTTCAACTGGTTTGTTAAAGAGGAGTGGAAGTGGCAACAGCAGGCAACAGTATACGACTATTGTTTCCTACACTACGTTGTTGCTCGTAACTTGTCCTGGCTGCTTGCTACTTAATTAACATTCAACATTGGATGGAAAATTGCAAAACTACAGGAATAACAACAACAGCAACGACAAAAGAGGGCACTTTTATTGTCGTAGATTGTTGTTGCCGGCAAGGACGACGATCCTTATATTGTACGACGACAAATTGTAATAATAATGGAAAGGTTGTACACAATGTGACGTACGTGTACTACGGAAAAGAGGTATAGTATATGCATATTTACCGTTGCGAAAACTCGTTTATTCAAAAATTTTAACAAAGTCGATAGATATTTTTTTGTAAATTGATTTTTGTCACGGAAATTTGCATAATGTTTTTGATGGCTCCGGGTGACACATGGTGGGGTAAAAATATTACTATGAGCTGGTGAAGTGTTTAGAATTTTATAAATACAGTACGACCTCGATTAATGCAACCTAAAAAAATAACTTAATAAACGCAACTTTTCCTACTAGGTTTCTGTTTCATCATCATCTCTTTTTGTTAACACATTACAAATTTAAAGCTGTTTTTATAACTTCAAGTGTCCGTAACTATCTCTGACTGATGGTAGTGCGATCAAACATCAACGTGATGGCCGCTGGTAATTTTCCTCCAATACAGGAAAAGAAAGACGCTGAATGATCGGTCTAGTCCCTTCAAAATAAAGTAGGCGCGAGGCCAATAACCTCGCCCCTAAAAGAAACTTTATTACGGAACCCAAAATCAGCCTCGGATACACTAATGAAAGACGACGACCACGGCAACGAAAACGGCTAAACGATTTTCTCATGGAACGTACGCGCTCACTGTATAGAGGCGATACACTGTCCAAATATAATGCTGACATAACAGCAATCCAGGAGATGCGGTGGACGGGGAATGGTGTCTTACAAAAATTAGAATATGACATATATAACAGCTGTCATGAAAGACCTCATCTGCTAGGGGTGGGGTTTCTAGTCAGCAAAAGAACGAAACCCATTTAAAGCAGTAAATGAACGGCTATGCACCCTTCGAGTGCGGTGCAAATTTAAAAACATAAGCCTCATAAACGTTCACGCACCTACATAGGATTCCTCAGATGATGAAAAAGAAGAATTCTTTGAATCAGTCGAACGGGAACTCCATGCCTGCCCACAGTATGATGTTAAAATCATTCTGGGGGATATGAATGCCAGCATTCAGGCAGTACATAGCTTATACACGAGGACACTAATGACAATGGACAACGAGTTATTGAGATGGCAGCTTTTTAATTTGTTTTGCTTAATTTGGAAATATTAATGATAAAGAGTCATTTCATTGTTCAGGTAATTAGAGCCCCTTTTAATCAATTCCTGAATTTCGTTTGGAAGCACTGACCAAGCATCGGATATGCATATTTGTTAAGAATGTGATGCACGTAACCGAAAAAATAATATTACCATTGTCCAAAATCCAATCAAATTAGAAAAGGATATGTCTTTCCCTTTCAGAAATTCTAACACGGTTTGATTAATAGACTCTGTAGCACTAGCTTGTAGTTCTATAATAGTAAGACAATTATTGCTTTCCCTATCAAAGAGATGGAATGAGTTGATCAACTCTTGTGCCTTAGGTATCTACTCTTGTATAATTTGCAATTTACACCACCCACCGGACGCAAAGTATCCTTGTATCTAACTTTATTACTCTCCATCGAATGGCATTTGTTTGCACATATGATGGCTGGGGAAAAAGGATACAGAAAGTGTTTGTATGTTTCCAATAATTACAGCGATAGTCAATACATTGAACCAGGGGAATAAAAATAAGAACTTGAAAAAAAAGCGCACTTCCATTACACCTATACCTCTCATCATAGGGTCAAGAATGTTTGCACGTCCATCGAAGCGAATTGAAGCAAAACAAAACAAAGCGTAAAAAACAACAACAAAGTTGAATATCGCTTCCTCTTCATTGCTCTTTTGATTAGTTGGCATGGCAGCTGTTGTTGGCGTTATCCCCAATTGTGAGGACAAACGGACGGGTACATTTCACAGGCGATCTTAAATTATCGTTTTGTTTTACTTAAAAGCCCAATAGTAACCACTTAATTCACAAAATTCGTAACAATTTTTTTTAGGGAATTGTTTTTCTGTGAAAAAAAAAATTGTTTTCTTATTTTTTGGGAAATTTTTTATTTCTTAAAAAAACTTTTTTTTATAGAAAATTTCTTTATTTTTTATTAAAAAAAAATGTCTTTTTTTTATATCCGGTGTTGTAACCGGAAATACACATATGTGCAAAGTTTTAATGAAATCGGGCTTTGGGAAGTGCGTTAAAAATTGATCGCAAGATTCCACGACAATGAACTCAAAGTGGCGTAAATTCATCGAGTTATGTTGGAAGGCCGCACCAACAGAGTTCGACCACATATCTGTAACGGCGGAATCCGTGGGGTGAAGCGGAAAGAGGAATAGGTGGTTGGTAGAAATGGTGCCTTGCCAAACAATCAAAGATTTTGGTCGTTTGCTGCATTGGTTAAAAGAAACTTTGCAGACAATACTACGTCTATTCCATCTTTATTTCATAATGGTATTCATTATAGAACTGATATTTAGAAAGGTAATCTCTTAGCTTCTCATTTCGCTGGTGCGTCTACCCTTCCTTTTACTAACCAAAGCCCTCCAATTCTCCCGAATCTAGGCCCAGATATGTCTAAAATCTATTTCCGGAAACGGGTTGTTTCAAAGATTCTTAAAGAACTTGACCCCAATAAAGCGACTGGTCCAGACGGTATTCCGCCATTAGTATTGAAAATATGTCATACTTTGGCAAAACCGCTTAGCAAATTGTTTCATCTCTCAATGAAGTCAAGTGTTTTTCCATCAATTTGAAAGATAGCAAATATTCAACCCGTTCCGAAAAAGGGTGATAAATCGGCACCTACGAACTACCGTCCTATTGCTTTGTTGTCGGTTCTATCGAAGGTAATGGAATCTATCGTTAATTTCAGACTAATGAACTATCTGGATTCGAATGTTCTTTTATCCGATGTGCAGTATGGATTTCATAAAAATCTCTCTTCAGGTGAACTAATGACGTGCATGACTCATTGTTTCGAGCGAAGCATTGAAAACCTAGGTGAATCAAGCGCTGTTTCCTTAGATATTTCTAAAGCTTTTGATAGAGTATGGCATGATTGTCTTATTAATAAGATTCGTGCGCTGAATTTACACTCCTCTCTCATTACATGGATTGAGGATTATTTATGGATCCGTAAAATAAAAGTTGTATTAAATGGTATATCTTCAGCTTCACATGGGATCAATGCTGGCGTGCCTCAAGGGTCATCCTTGTCGCCCACGCTCTTCTTGATATATATCGACGACCTGTTGTCTTCTATAGCCTGTGATATCCATTCATTTCCTGATGAAATCGGCTTCCATTGAGTTTGTCAGTCAAAAAGAATGCAATTCTCGCTTGAATGGTTCGCGTGAATTAATGAATTTGACTATTTTGTCGAACATTCGAGTCATTCTTGATTGGGGGGGGGGGGAGATTTAATAGGGTGGAATTTAACCCAAATAAATTCCAGGCTTGTCTTTTTTCTCAAAAGGCAATTCAACATTACGTTCCACCAGTAATTAACGGTGCCACTATTGCAAGATCAGTTTCATTTAAGATGTTAGGTTTAAAAGTTTCAAGTGATCTTTCCTGGAAGGATCATATTTATGAAATTTCAAAAAGAGCTAGCCAATGTTTGGGCTTCATAAGACGTTGTAACTTCTACTTCACTCCCTCTGAAGTGTTAAGATTATATAAATCTTATGTTAGACCAATTTTAGAATTTAATTCATATGTGTGGGGTGGGGCTCCAAGATAGCATTTGGTTCATCTTGATGGTGTTCAGAATAGAGTTATCCGTTTGATAAACGAGACTTCGTCTCTTGATACTTTGGTGCACAGACGAAATGTAGGAGCTTTATCTGTTTTCTACAAATTTTACAACGGTAGATGTTCTTTAGAAACCCATTCTCTAGTTCCAGGTCCTTTTCTCAGTAACGTTAACACTCGTTTAAGGTCCAATGAACATAAATTTGCCTTAAAACCGTTCTCATGTAGAACCCAACACTTTAAATCCTCCTTTTTTAATAATGTGGAATCAATTGGTCGAGCGCGTGTTTCCCGAATCTTACAATCTGTAGGCATACATTGATCTCTGCATTGGTGCCAGGGATAATGCAAGCTTTATAACTCTGAAGTATATGACACCAACCCGACCGAAGTTGTCCGAGTTTCCATGGGCAGTGACTTTTCGCAATCGTTTACCGGAGGAGATTGTATACCAAGGACCCTATTAACCTTACTTGAGGAGAATGCTACAGAAACTGTATCATAAATTCATAATGTATACTATTTAAGGCTGAACGGACAGTGGTGGGATTGCAGGTGGCCGGTATGACTGGGTTTATGCAGTCCCTGTACGTTCTGATGTCTTGACGTATGCAGTGTTGTGGTAGGCTAACAAGAACTGTTTTGACAAAGGTTTATGGTGTTGCCTGACGGAGAGCATGGACGTTTCGTTATGAAGATGATCGGCGTTAGTTATGGAGTGGCACCCAGTTGCTAATCGAAGGGATGTATTTTCTCTGGACTGGATATTGTGTTCCATTGTATGGGATACTTAAAAATGACGTCCAGTTGGGGGCGGAGTAGTTAATAATTGAGTGGCCAATGCTTTGTATGTCGTCACAAGAACTTCATTGTCCTTACCCCATGCGGTTCCGGCTAGGGCTCTTTACTGCAAATATTTTTTGCGTGCCTACAGAAGGTAAGGTGGTTGTCGAATATGACTGCTCATATTTTGGGGTTACTGGTTTCGTTATTAGTGCGAATGTCAAGTGATAGCCTGGCTTTTTTGGTCCAAGATGTGAACAACGTAGCAGATGATTTCTGGGAGGCGAGGTGGATTTTCCTTTTTTTTTTAAAAAAAATTTGTGAGCTCGTTTATATCTGCACCGGAGGCAGCAACAGAGCGTAACTGATCAATTTAAAGCCAGTGGGGGGAGTTGGGAGCATCGAGACATAGAGATTAAATAAGTTGGGAGAGAGAACTCCTCCTTGTGGGACTCGCACCTTAAGCTTCCGATGCTTTGAGCAGGAATTTCTGAATTTCACATGTCATTTATGTAAGCTGACAGAAACCTTTTGTGAGAGTGGAACTCAGTATGTACTGTAGGAGGATGGAGTGGTCAACCGTCTCGAAAGCCTTGAACAAAGAAGAATTTCTACAAACCAACAACACAACTGTGAAACGTAACGGATTCGTTTGTAGTACCCTTCCTAACAAACGAAAACGGCACGCACAACTACTGAGTGTTGCTTGATATTTGATTTACAGCTTGTTTGTTTCTAATCTTATGAACCGATTTAGATGCATGCCAATCTGACTCATTTGGCAAAAAGAAAGTCTCTAATGTACCGTTATTTTGTTCTGAATAGTCTTTAAAACTTAATTTTCTACTAACCACAAACTACTCTAACTTTCACCATAATTTGCTCTTGCTTTATATATCTGGAACAATATCAATTTTATCTCCCAACATGATGTTATTCTAATCTAGTGAACCGCGGTATATATTATTGGCTGTATTTTATTAATTACTCAGCTGGAATTGAAATACTTCCTCGTCTTCAATTCCAACGTTCATTCACAATGACATTCCAACTGTCAGCTCTATAGACAAGGCCAATCGGCTTGCTAAACATTTCGCAGCTAGCTCTACGCTGCCAGATAGCGCGTTGTTGCCGCCTATACTTGCAAGAGTTGAATCTTCTACGGGACAGATTTACTTTCGTACTCGTCAAGTGGCTAGGGTATTAAATGATCTCAACATTCATAAATCTCCTGGGCCTGATTTCATTCCCGCTATAGTTTTGAAGAGGGGTTCTTCAACGTTGGCATTACCACTGCGCAGACTTTTTCCATTTTTCTTATTCTTCTGGAGTCGTCCCAAGGAATTTGAAAACAGCCTTTATCCAGCCTGTTCCTAAAAAAGGCGAACCCTAAGCTCTTTCCTCATACCATCCATAACATCCATACTTTCATGGCAACGCTGATCAATCGCAATCTTATGCAATACCTTGAATCGCGTAAAATCCTTAGTGACCAGCAGTATGGTTTTCGTAGGCAGCGTTCTACAGGTGACCTGATGGCTCATCTCACTGAAAAGTGGAACCAGTCTATTCAGAAATATGGTGAAAGTAAAATTGTTGCACTCGATATTTCCAAGGCATTTGACAGAGTCTGGCATCAAGCTCTTTTGTCAAAAATGAATGCTTATGGAATTATTAACACCCTGCTCGATTGGACTAGTAACTTCCTTTCTGACCGTTCAATCCAGGTCGTTTTGCACGTATTCAAATTCAATGTTCACCGCATAAACGCCGGTGTTCCTCAAGGCTCTGTTTTATCTCCGATACTCTTTCTGATTTTCATTAATGATCTCCTATCAACCACCTCTAATCCAATCCATTCCATTGCTGATGACAGTACTCTTAGCTTTTCATATGACTTCACGCTTTCTGCACGCCCCTTTTCGTGTTAACGTATGTTAAGCACGTTAAATTCTGACCCAAACAATCGAATCGCTTGAACATCGTAGGAATGTTTCCTGCCTGTCACTGTTTTATCGCTTTTTCCACGAGTGTTGTTAAAAAGAAATATCCAGATGCATCCCGCCCATTCTCCGACCCCTCCGTAATACCCGTGCCTCAACTCGAGCTATTGCGGGTCCACCATTAAGCCTATCTTTGGACGTACTAACCTATTCAGAGATTCCTTCTTTAGCCGCACGATAGTTATGTGGAATGAATTGCCTGATTCTGTGTTTCCGCATTTGTATGATCTGCAGTCGTTTGAGACATGCGTTCATAGACATCTCATCTTTCCTTCTCCCTAATTTCCAAACGCCCACGCTGTGCTAAGTATTATAAGTGTGCAAACCCCTTACGCGTATGTGCATTATGAAAAAAAACTGCACTCGCTATTATCTTTAGTTATATTTTCCATTGAAATCTAACTGTTGCGTTTCGTCTCTGCTTTTCTACAAACACTCACTTTATTTACTTAATGTAATACAAATACGGGACCGGTGGAGAGACTTTTTGCGGGAGGCCAGAACCGGACCCCGGTTGTAGAGCCAAATATGATGATGATACTTGTACTGTGAATGAGAGTCTAATGATTGGAGTGTTTCCACATGATCTTATTTCAAACCTGGAGATGCTACAACAACAACAACAACAAAATCAACCAAAAACAATTAAACACTTTCGCAATTTCACAAAAGTGTCGGCGTGCCAAGCATACGATGTAGCGAAAATAGCCCACTAATAGATAATAATTATATATATATAGCAATAACAACGCAGCAACAACGTAGTGATTCGCCCACAATTGGAGGGCAAAGATCGAGCAGAACAATAACGATGTTTAGAACAACATTAATAGCAGCAATAAAACCAATTCAGCGGGAAAGATACATACTCGTACAAAATGCCTACGTTCGAACACAATAGAAGCAGCAACAACAATAACGATAATAGCAATAATACCAATTGAAAAATAACTCCATTCCAACAATGAACTCAAGCTACAGACATAAAGTGAATAAATAAAGTGTGTGCCCCTCCCCCTGTGGTGGTCGAGCAGTGGACAATCCACACGTCAGAACAATCAAATTTAAATTTTGTATCAAGTGGCGCGCAACCCCATTCTCTTTGTTGTTGTTCTTCTTATTGTTTTCGCCGCTAAACCAACCAAACTCAATGTTCCTTCCCAACTATATAGCTCACCACTGTGTTGTACGTTCTACCGTCCCGCAGCCCATCAGCAGCAGTGTGAACTTTTCGTTTCTCCCCTGTTGGCGATGGCCATCATCCAGGCGCCAAATGTGTCCATCCGGGGCATTAAGGCGGAATGGATTAAAAATATTGTACTCGACTATAATACGGGACTATATAACCGTATAATGCTGTCGCTGGTCGTGACATGCAAATGACTATAATTAAGCAAATGGCACTTTTAGCATGGAATGGGCTGTACACAGTCGTTTAGCCGCTGGGTCGGTTGGGCGGTTGCTCGTCCGCTCTCTATAATACACGCTCGATTGAAATTACAGCTTTCAGGTAATTATTGTAGACACTGGTGGCGGTAAAAATTGATTGGAATCATCGTTGTGTATTTTTCTATTAGTTTGCGTTTTATTTAAAACAAAGAGTGCAGTGGGGGGGCTGCAAAAGTTTAAATTACATGTTCCGAGATATTTTGTTGTTGTTGCTCATTATCCTGTCCGGGTTAATTGGTTTTATTATTATAATTATTATTTTTAGTACAGAGAATTTGAAAATTTGTCCAAGGGGCGTATGTGGCATATTTAGTTAATTAAATTATTCATTAAAATCGAACAGATAATAAAGAATTTATTACCGTTGTTGATTTTATCGTTCACAGGAAAAGGACGTTTAAAGTAGCCGACCAAATAGAAGGAATGTAGCGACCAATTAAAGAGCTACCTACCTGTGCAGCGAAGTTTTCTTTTTACGCTGTTAGCTTTTAAATTAATTAAGAATCAAGTTATATACATACGTCGCCAATTACGTTAATTTGATATCATACTCGACTGTATCATGTAATACATAACTATAATTAAAAGAATGAACGATTAAAGTTCTAAACGATGTTTTATTTAAGTGGAAATTTAACCAACATATCGTATTAACATGACCAAGTATGATTATACAAAGTGGGGCAAAAATAAGGTTATAATGTGAATCTGCCATAATTTTTTGCAAATGGCGTCACATGTCATTTTGCTTTATAATTCCGCGTTCTTCAGATGTGTATCGTTCCATTGCTTATTGTCAACTTATTTCCAATCTGTCTACAATATTAATGTCAAAGCACAATGACATATGACGCCATTTGCAAAAATTATGGCACATTCACATTATAACATTACTTTTGCCCAACCTTGAAAAATGATTTCAGGATTACAGGATAATTGACGGATGAGCGAATGGTTAAAGAATGCTTATAGGATGATTATAAGATTTTTAAATGTTCAGAGGTTATTAACAAAATAATTTTAAGATTATAGGATAGTTATGGAATAATTTTAGAAAGATTAAAGACTTACTGAAGACAAAATTTAGGATTTCATAATGTTTAAAGGATGATTTTATGATTATAGGAAGATTTTGGAATAATTAAAAGATGATTTTAAGATGATAGAATGTCCAGAGGTTAAGAGTAAAATAATTTTTAGTTTATAGGATGATTATAGAATCATTATAGGAAGATTATAGACTAGTTGAAGGCTGAATTTAGGATAAAAGAATGTTATAGGATGTTTTTTTAAATTATGCCATATAGCTGCATCAGATCAATCTATATTATAATGACTGGTTTGCTGTGTGCGCCGTGTGCAGCGCTGCTTTACGATTTGGCACGAGCACGCAGTGTTTTTATTTTTCAGTAGTTATAGCGGAATTCCGTATTGATGATACGAATGAGCAATGTTTTTAAGATAATAGAAAAATTATAGGAAAATTATGGGATGGTTATAGATTATAGGGTAATTCGTGGATGATTATTGGATAACAGAAAGTTTAAAGAAAGATTCAAGGATTATAGATTTAAGGAATAATTCCTTAATAAAAAATTAATTCCGGAGATAAAAAATAAGATGGTTTTAAGATTATAGGATGATTATAGAACCATTATCGGAAGATTATTGGCGAAATAAATAACATTTCAAGCTACAAAAAATGGCAAATTTATGCTATAAAATAAGATTATTGTTTCGTTTTATTTGCTCGTTTGATCAATGGTTTTAACAGAAAAATTATGGAATGATTATATTAACATTGTATAACAGTTGAAAGATGATTTTAGGATTTTAGAATGACCAGAGATTAATAATAAAATGATTTTAAGATTATAGGTTGAATCTAGAATCATTATATATAGACCAAACAAGCTACACAAGTGGCATTTTTATGCTATAAAATAAGATTATGTTGTTGCTTTGTTTACTCGTTTGATGATACGAATGAGCAACGATTTTAAGATAATAGTAAAATTATGGCAAGATTATAGGATGATTATGAGGGTAATTTGTGATATATTATTGGATTACAGAAACTTTATAGGAATATTTATGGATTATAAAAACATTGTATAACAGTTGAAAGATGATTTTAGGATTTTAGAATGACCAGAGATTAATAATAAAATGATTTTAAGATTATAGGTTGAATCTAGAATCATTATATATAGACCAAACAAGCTACACAAGTGGCATTTTTATGCTATAAAATAAGATTATGTTGTTGCTTTGTTTACTCGTTTGATGATACGAATGAGCAACGATTTTAAGATAATAGTAAAATTATGGCAAGATTATAGGATGATTATGAGGGTAATTTGTGATTGATTATTGGATTACAGAAACTTTATAGGAATATTTATGGATTATAGAAACATTGTATAACAGTTGAAAGATGATTTTAGGATTTTAGAATGACCAGAGGTTAATAATAAAATGATTTTAAGATTATAGGTTGAATCTAGAATCATTATATATAGACCAAACAAGCTACACAAGTGGCATTTTTCTGCTATAAAATAAGATTATGTTGTTGCTTTGTTTACTCGTTTGATGATACGAATGAGCAACGATTTTAAGATAATAGTAAAATTATGGCAAGATTATAGGATGATTATGATAGGATAACAGAAACTTTATAGGAATATTTATGGATTATAGAAACATTGAATAACAGTTGAAATATAATTAAAGGATTTTAAAATGACCAGAGGTTAGTAATAAAATGATTTTAAGATTATAGGTTGAATCTAGAATCATTATAAGAAGACTATAGACTAAATAAACAACATTTTAAGCTACAGAAAATGAATGAGAAGATTGTGTTTTTGCTTTATTTACTAGTTTGCTTATGCGAATGAGCAAACTCAGCCACCCAAAGTGCCTAACAAGTTGCCCCAGCGAGCAAGTGCTGAGGAAATATAAAACGAGCATCCACATCAGAGCTCCACTTCAGCAATCCGCATAAAACTAATTAATGGTCGCATAAAGTTTTGTGTTTTCGCTCGCTGAACTTTTTAAAAGTAAAATTTATGTGAAAGAAAATGTATCTCAGCATCTGTAAGAGCAGCTTAAGTCCCATTCCGCAGCAAACGAATCATGTATAAATTTTAATATCTCTAAAAGACATTCAAAAACCGCTTGGGGTAAAATATTTTCTGTTTTTCTTTCATTTTATCTGCGTGTCCGTTGCGCCCCGAATAAAGTCATAAATAATCATTTTAGCGTTTTGAATTTCGGAATTCCCATAAAAAAAAGGGAGAAAAGAAGAAGAACATTCCTATGCGGCATGCGGGGATCGCCTGCTCTTGGAGCGACGACGAACGAGAGCAAGCCAAATCATATTAATTCCATGGGTGCGAGGAGGGATTCTATCACCAATTTGCCGATGGGCATCGACGACGACGACGACGATGACGATGACAATAAAAATGATAGAACGAAACCAGAACAAAGGAAAAACGATTCCGATTTCGATTGCCGCATTCATTCAAAAGGGGACGGATGGAAGCTCTTTTTCATTCTGCAAGGATCTACAAATGGAAATGGGAATAGTCAGTGACTCTTATGTGCCTGCTCATCGCATCGCCTTCCTTGTCACGTTCAAAAGAGACACTACCATCATCATCATCACCATCATCATCGTTTTCCTATTCCTCTCAAAGTTTTATTGATTCTCCTGTTTTTTTCCTGCTGAAGGGAACTGGTGATATGCAAGGCAAAGGGTGGATCCAATAAAGTCGATAACGTGGAGATTTTTTGCAAATCGGAAAACGATTTCTGCGAGTTTTTTTATGCAGATTAAAAAGGTCTATTATATGAGATTTAATTTAGAACTTTTCAATGGTTGTCCTGTGAATTTAAAACAGAATCCTTACGCTCCTCACAACTAGCTTTGAGCATTCTAATCGAAAGGGAAAGTCTGCCTTTCCGTCTGTTTATGGGTTTTGTCATGTACCTCTTGATGTGATAAGCTTAG
The DNA here is from genome assembly GCA_947095585.1 of Nephrocerus scutellatus. Classification (NCBI taxonomy): domain Eukaryota; kingdom Metazoa; phylum Arthropoda; class Insecta; order Diptera; family Pipunculidae; genus Nephrocerus; species Nephrocerus scutellatus. Next base: position 108,074,174 of record OX352762.1, on the reverse strand, counting down.
GATTATAGTAAAATATAGGATTATAGGGTGGTGGTTCCCGAGGGTACCGCTGTATCATACTTCATCGATGGGTTTCATACTTGGTAAACTAGGTAAAGGCAAGACTGCTAGTACTTAGAATGTGTAGAATGGGCACTGTCTTCGTATTTAACAGCCTAGTCGTAAAACTTTAGTTTTGGGATAGTTTCTTTCCTAGGCGGTGACAAATGATTGGGTTCGAGGTTCCGGATGATGTGTCGCAAGGGTTAGCTTTGCTTCGTCCAGGCACTTAAACTGAACGAGCTGATGCCTTTGATGTCAGATTCATCAAGGTCGCGAGAGTTGGTCTTAGCCCACGGATGAGGTTGACCTCCTTGGAACTTAGCTGAATCTGTGCCAACTTTTGGTTGGGAAGCCAGTAATGTTCTGCGCTTGAACTACGTAGTGGCTGGTGGTTTACTACCCAAATGCAGGTAGAGCACCAGCATTGGTACATCAGGCTCTCCTGATCGGCAGGCATGTTCTAACCATTGCTCTAGCCATTGAGTCAATACTAGTACATATCTTGAGAGCCACTTCACAGAGCCCGATTTTATTGAAACTTTGCACACATGTGTATTTCGGGAAGGGGTGTCCAAAAGCCTTAACACAGAATATGCTATACCGTATCACTAAGGTGGCGGTGGATCCCAAGGCCTAAAAAAGCCAGGGACCAGCCATACTAACAAGAAAAGTGAAGCTGATAAAGGGTCACGGAATATACCGCCGACGAAGAAACGATATTGTGATATCCGCGCGTCTTTTAAAGTCCTCGAAAAGTGGGCTGACATCGCTGAGGAGCAGCTAACCAAGCTGCAAAAGGAGTCCTTAGCATAGGCTATGTTAACTGTAGAGAGTGGAAAAAACCCCGTCAGGCACCTAGGACCGAAAGACCAAAAGTCTCAGGAGGAGTCGGAAGCTGGAAACAGTAAACGGGCTAAACTGCAAGCGAATACACCACCGAATGCTCTTAAAACGAACAAAACAAAGTCGTTTAGCGAAGTCATTAAAAACCATGCTAGCTAGAAAGTGAAAGCTAGTGTTTAATGCACTAATCGTAATTTTCCTGTACTGAGAGAGAAGTCAGGACCTCTCCCATCCTTCAGAGACGGAGACTGGCATCAAAAACGCGCTTAGCTGACGGCGTGCTCTGATCAGAGCAATTCAAAAACAGAAGCAATCTGTAAAGAACTGTCTAACCTAGAGATGGACTCCCCTTTTAACAGGCTAATCAATCATATGCTTGCCAGCAGAATTTTTAGCGTAGAGCTGGGGGCTCCATCCCAAAAAGGCGGGCAGTTAGAGGAACACCGCAAGGAGGTATGTTATCCCCTATACATTAGAATATAGTTATAAATGGATTACTGTTGAAACTAGAAAGAAAAGGGATAAAAGTGGTAGCGTATGCTAATTATGTAGCGTTACCTGTCTCAGGGAAATGGAACGATTAGGGAGGTTATGCACAATGTCCTCTTAATCGTAAAAGAATGGACAAGCAAAAGCGGTCTTGCCTTCAATCCAAACAAGATGGAGATGTACATCTTTACTTAGAAATATGAAACTCCAACGTCATCGGTAAGAAATGGGGTTTGAAAGCTGGTACACTGGCTTTAGTGAAACCAATACTACTGAACGGGGAAAGCGTATGGTGGCTAGTTATGGAAAAGATTACGTATAGAAATATAATGGAGAGGGTACAAAGAGCGGCCTGTAGGCATATAAGCGGGGCGCTGAGATCAACACAAACTCGCGACTTAGAGATTTTGCTCCCCCTTATTCCAGTAGATATATTTGGCAAACATAAAGCGGCCAATACGGCTACGCGACTGTTAGCTGTCAATCAGTGGAAGCGTCTCCAAAAGGGACACTCCACCATAATCAAATCGCTCGACTACACGACACCAGTGATATGTTTCGAAAAAGGGTTTCGAATCCCTCCAGAGAAGAGTGGATCCATAACTGATAAAGAAACAGTATAGTTTTTTAAGGATGGCTCCAAACTAGACGGCAAAGTAGGAGCAGAAGTCTTCTATGAAAAGCTTAAAGTAAGCATCTCTGTTCGACTCTCTGATCACTGCAGCGTATACCAGGCTGGGGTGATTGCGATTGAGGAGGTTATGAACTGGTTGAAACATAAAAATATCTTTTAAGAAGATTGTCATTTATGTGGATAGTCAGGCGCCATAAAATCGTTGAAAGCGGTCTCACTGACATCAAAGGTAGCGTTGAGCTGCCACTCCTCTCTCAACGAGATGAGTGAGTAGTTCAATATAAGGATCATTTTGATATCGGGCCAATCGGATGTGGAAGGAAAGTGCATGACGGAGGAATTAGCTAGACGTGATACCTAGCTGCTACCGTAGGGGGTAGAGGTGCGAAGTCCTGTTGCGACACTGAAGTTTGTGCTTCGGAAAGAGGCAGAAACAGCAACACATGTAAGGTGGTAAAGCCCTGACACTAGTAAAATATTAAGACAGATTTGACCAAAGCTGTACTTAAAGGGCTCAACTACGCTTATCTCACTGCAAAGATGTAAATTAAACACGGTTGTAGGGATAATGAGAGACTGTCTTTTAAGAAAACACGCGAGATGGATGGGTGTGGAATACAATGACTTCTGCAGAATATGCATGGACGAGGAGGAAGAGGAGACTTCCGGCATTTATGTACAGAAGGCAAAAACACTAAGGTCGTTAATGAATAACGTCTCGGATCTCAAAAACGGCAAAATGTGAGACATACTTCGATTCATCCAGAGCTCTCAATGGATCCTCTGAGAAAGATAAATGTATAAGATCCTGTGGTACTGGTCTAAGTGAGCTTTTAGCTGCCACCACAACCTAATCTAAGCCAAACTTTGTCAACTTTGCTTCGCACTACCACTCCTTTTGATCAAAGTTGTCTGTTAATTAAATTTCCTACCGTATAGTTTTGATATAATTTCAACCTTTGATGCATTTAACTTTGTTTACAACATAAGATAGTAAAGCGGGGCTTTTTAAATCGACATATGCATAGTTGTAATATATTAGTTGTAACTAAATTAGCTTAAAATGTTATTTTTTTAAAACTTTTCCTCCTAAAACTACCACTATGAATCAAATAAAATGTCTAAATTAAGCCATCACAAGCCGAGCGCTATACAATTGTTCTGAAATAAGTCCCATCAAATTCTGACTGGTAGAAGTCGAGATATACGAGTGGACAAACTCTTAAACAGACAAACTCACAAACTCACAAACTGACAAACTCACAAACTGACAAACTCACAAACGCATGTTGAAAAAAATTCGGACTCGGAATAAATAAGAGACACGAATACTTTTTTGTAATGTGAAGCTGTTATTTAAGAAAATAAATCTGAAGGCATAATTTGTGTTCATTTACCCTAAAATGAGGTGATAGTCAATAAGATCTCTTCTCATAAACGATATACTTGTATAAACGCCCTCTTTTACGCCCAGCCGTAGCATTTTAAAGTCTTTCGATGGCGTAACTGTTCAGTTTGCTTTCGCACCAGACTTCTTATCTTTACTTTCTTCTCTTTTACTTTCCCTCACTTTCTCCATAATATATACCCTCGTGATAAAATTGAAAAAAAATCTGAATCTGAATCTGAAAATTAGGAAAAGAAAAGCCACACAAAGAGCCAAAAACAATAACAGAAAAACGAAATCACACCATTCTCTTCTATGAACAACACCATCGACCTGAGACACTCACACATACGTAGGTAAAAATGGTGCTGTATCCCTCTTTTGAAAAAAAAAAAATATCCCTAAAATTTGCATCTTTCATCGTTCATCGCTGAAACTCAAACAATACAACGTCACGTCTGACTTAATATTACATAACATTATATTCTCCCATTCAGGACTTTTTATTTTTCGCCTCGCCCTGTTACCTTGCCTTGCTTCCCATCTTGAAAGGATGCCGGAGATTTACTTTTGTGTTGAACGAACAAATGAAGGCAACAAAAAAAAATCCTCCTCCAGAGTGAGTTGCGAGTTTTCAGTTCTTTACAAATTTGCATGCAAATTTGGCAACACAGTCGACTGACTTGGCGCAGGAAGAATCGTTCTTGCACCAATGGAACGACTCTTTGTTGGACTCTGTATCCAAAGTTAAGCGAAATAAGAGAAGAACGAAATTTTGGAATAGATTTCAAGTCTTCCTTGCAACTACAATGGGGGGGAAAATGCGAAAAACGAAAGGACTTCTTCTAAAGAAGGAAGGTATAGTCAGAGCATCAGCAACACGAAATTGGAAAGCTTTTTTGGATCGTAAAACACCGCTGGCTGCTGGTGGCTGGTTGCTGGCTCAGGAATAAATCCCTCAGAATGCTAGCTGGTGTATACTGGATATCTATTTTACAGGAAATTGGAATACTGTCTGTACTTTGGTGTAATCCAGTGGGGAATCCGGCAACACACACACACGCGCAATGAAACGAGATTATTAAAGTTGTACACTTCCTGACTCCCGATGAGACTCCAACTCTAGTGCAGGGCGGATGGATGGATGAATGAATGCAGCCATCATCCCATTTGAATAAACCTTTTCATTGGTGGGCAGATGGATTTATAGTAAAGGTACTCGTACGTGATTGGAATGTTCAGTGAATGCGATGGTGATGATGCCTCGCCTCGTCTTGCTGTCTGTTCCGCGTGTAAGGACGGAACAATTTTCGTATGCAGAGCGAATGTTAAGCTTCGGGATTGAAAACATGAAGACTTTTTGATAATTTCCTGTTGGATAGTTACAAGAACCTTACGACTGCGGTTTTCCAGCAAGGTTTACATTTCCATATTGCCTCTTATGTATGTCTCCTCTTCAATGTTCAAATTGATTTGAATTTTTTTATGTTCGCAAATATCGATTGCGATTGAGGAAGAAAAGTCATACAAATATTGCAGACGTCTTGTATCTTTACCACCTTTTTCCTATCTTGGAGTACGGCCCTGCAGGAGGTAATTTTAAAGAATACCGTCTTGCCACTTTCCTCGATATAGAAGGCGCTTTCAACAATGTCCACATCAATCCCATCCAGGAGGCTCACACTCAGTTCGGGATGGAGTAACTACTTAACCAAAGATTCAAATCCATGCTAGGTAGCAGGATAATTGTTGTATATCTATGCAGCAATAGTATCACCAAATCAGTCGATAGAGGCACTCCGCATGGATATAGATAATATCGGTCTTACTGTGACTGATGGTAATAAACAAGGTCCTTAGGACACTTGACTTGGACAGGAAGAAAGGCTGTCGCGTATGCAGACAACGTGGTGATACTTGTGTCAGGCCAGTATCCTGTAATAAGTGAAGTCTTCTAAAGGGCTCTAAACAAGACAGGTTTGACCAAAGCTGGACGTAAAGTGCTCATCTTCGCTAATCTCCCTGGAAAGACGTGAATTAAAAGAAGGGTTGTAGGTATAATGACAGGACACTGCCTTCTAGGGAAACATGCGAGAAGAATGGTTGTATAATACAATGAGTTCTGCCGAAGCTGCATGGACGAGGAGGAAGAGGAGACAATAGAATATCTTCTTTTTTCCTGTCCGGCACTAATGCACAGAAGGCACAAACACTTCTGTCACAAGTGAAGTCATGAAAAGGGCTCTAAACAAGGTTAAGTGCTGGGCAACCAGCTGTGGCCTGGGAGTTAAATCTGAAAAATTAATTGGTAGTTCACAGACAACGAGGAGCACAGAACCCTCATTATCTTGAAAACACCCTTTCTGAGGTAACACAGTGACTAAGAGCGAGCCTGAGATGGGGAGGAACCAACGTAGAGCAAGTAAGAAGGACTGGAAAAGGACCTCGGAGATTTGCACTGAGCAGAGAATCCGTTGGGCAGTAAAAAGCTTCCAGCCCTTTATGTCGGCAGCTGAGGATGGGGTAATCCCTACAGTCATGAAAGCTGGATTAGATAACCTCCTTCCATACCTCTTAAGAATATTTAGAAGCAGGCTAGCACTTGGGTATAGACCGACAAGCTGTAGAAGGGCGAGGGTGGTGCTCATACCGAAAGAAGGAAAGAAAGATCCCACCCATCCAAAGTCCTACAGACCAATGAGCCTAACTCTACATATAAGGTCGATAATATTGGAAAGAGAACCACAAAACTCCAGTTACATGCATACAGAGCAGGCAAATCTACGGAGACCGCACTGTGGAAGCTGACGAAAGGTATAAAGGGGTCCCTTGCTAGTAAGAAAATCACGTTTTGCACCTTTCTAGACATCGAAGAAGCATTCGACAAAGCATCTCATGAGGCGATAAAGAATGTTCTAAAAAAAAAAAAAGGAACGTATTTAGCTCAATCACACAATCCCAGGCAAGGGGGAAGTTCGAGCAAGTGCTCTGTGACACAGTCCAAAACGGTTTAACCACCACCACCACGAGCAGATGGTGACAAGAGGTGGGACTTAGGGAAAATCCGAGCAAAATCATACTGGTCCCCTTCATCAATAGAATGAAGCTGGGGCTAATGCACATTGCAATTACCCCAATTGAGAAGAGATCACTATCGCCAAACAGTCAAGACCTAAAAGAAGTCGAAAAAAAATTTCAACCCGACACGCGTCACGCGTCATACTCGGAATATAAAAATGCTATTATGTATATAGACACACACCAAATTTCAGCTCTTTAGGTCGTGTGGAAGTTGGATAAAAAAGACCTCAAAGAAGTTAAAAAAATTTCAACCCATAACACGCGCCACACGCGACACGCTGGGCTGGCCTTCGGGGAATCTGCCATTAGGTATGGAGGTTACTAGCCCTACACATGGTGGTAGAGATCAAATACAAGGAAACTAAGTTACGTTTGAGCAAGGTAGGCTGCTTTACGGAAGGCAAGGGAAGTGTAGAATCACTTGCCAAACAGATTCATTTAGCGAGCATGTCGTGTGATAAAATGGTGCAAAAGCTTGAATTCAAGAAGAAATTTGACGTAAAAATGAGCACCAAGATGGAATTTAATTCTGAAAACAAATACCCGATGCATCCGGGAGCCCTAAAGGTGTTTACAGATGGAACCAAGAAAGCAAAAGTCACGGGGTCCTTCAGCCAAGAACCAAGTAGGTACTCTGAAGCAACCCGAGCATATTCCAGGCTGAAGTACATGCCAAGATGTGCACACTTTTATCTGGAAAGAAACTACATGAGACAGAAATAGGAAATAGACACAGCCAAGCTGCGCTAAGGGCCCTGGATGCATTCCACATAACGAAGGGCTGGTGGAGGAGTGCAGGGCGAATCTAAACAATCTGGGCGTAGTCAACGTTATAACTGGGTGCCGGGACAGAAGGCAAGAAGCACTAGGTAGGCTCGCTAACAAAGGGGCAGAAACACCGTTAGTAGGGTCAGACCCATTCTGTGGCATAGGGTACCGCATAATGAAGATGGTATGGGATAACGGGAAGATAATGGGACACACCGGCATAGAAGGCAAGAAAAGCATTAGGTAGGCTCGCTAATGAAGATGGTATGGGATAATGGGAAGATAATGGGACACACCGGCATAGAAGGCAAGAAAAGCATTAGGTAGGCTCGCTAACAAAGGGGCAGAAACTCCGTTAGTAGCCTAGAACCATTCTGTAGCATAGGGTACCGGATAATGCGGGAGGAGATACGCTGAATAGGTAAGGCAGCTACTTCCGTAAGATGGGAAAATCTCCCAGGCCTACGACAAGCAAAGGAAATGATGGGAAACTATTACCCAAAGAGGTCTTGCTCGATATTGGGACTGAGTAGAAGAAATGTAAGAATCCTTACGGGTTTACTAACAGGACGTTGTAGACTGAAGGGGCACCTAAAGAAATTAAAACTAGAAGAGGATGTCAGCAGCAGGCTTTGTGGGGAAGCGGATGAAACCCCGTGGCACCTTTTCAAAGAATGCGGAGCAAGGATCCGCCAGAGAAGAGACCAAATAGGAACCCATCTTATTTGGAGTCTGCACTGCATTCACAAACCCACACCATATCATTAATTTCATAAGAGCCAATGGTATGTAGGGGGAGCTGTAGTGATGGGCATGTACTGTTCCCATAGCGCTGGTCAGGTGAAAGCGCACTAGATTCACATGGGTCGTAGTGTTACTAGAATATACCCCCTTTCCTCATCTCATCACATCTCAAGGTTTGTAAATTTATGTCTCGCACATTCACTGGACATCTATTCCAATTCACTCAATCTAACTTTTAATAATTACATCTTTGGCTATAATTTCTATGTCGGTGGAAACAAAAGACACATTTTTTGAGGAAATATGTTAAGTGGGATCAAAAGGTAAAAAACATTACTCAGATTTATGCATTATGCGTAAAAGAAAAATAGATTTCGTAAACGTAAATAATTTTTAGCTTCAAGTGAGTTTCAAGTAGGTATAGGCTGCAAGCACTTACTAGGTTCCGCTTCTGACATTTCCATAACTGACGCCTTTCAAATGTTAAACATCCAAAGTCCGAGGACAATCGATCATTTTTTGTTTACCACACTCAATAAAAAATAATAATTATTAAGTACCCTAACGGTGGAAAATTCCTTTCCACGCACATTAACGATTCATGCATCATGTTCATGAGCATGGTAAGCCATTCACAGAAGTGCATAATGTTATTAATTGCATATCTAATATCTATGCATAGATCATTTCTCTCTCCTTTGACTTCACATCAATGGCGAGTTATTAATTCCCAGATTTAAGTTCAGAATTAGATAAGTAGCTTGCCGCTAGCCGCTTGCTGCTCGCTGCTCGGTGCACCTCTCACCACTACAACATCACACAAAACAGAAACGCTCAGCGTGTAATTAAAAGTTTATTGCTTGTTGGGGTTGCCTTTACATATTGTGTCGAGTTGCCGCACTCGATTTTAAATGAAAATTAATCGAGAAATTAATTAAATTGAAAATATGTAGATAATAATTATTGTAAATAAGAAAAGGAAATCACATAATGTTGAAAACATTAAAAACCTCATTGATGGCTGTTCACATTCGAGTATACCCATATACCATTGAGTGCTTTACCTAATGGCGAAATTCGATTCATTTGTGTTGCGGATCGTGTTTTATGTTCCATCGAAAAAGTTAGGCGTACACTCAGTTCAGACCACTTTAAAAGAAAAATCAACAACACTTATAAAATATTCATAAGAGTTTAGCACAAGCGCGATTTCGAATATGCCAGAGAGTCAGAGTTCAAAAAAAGATAGAGCATTAGCTAAATTAACATCAACTAAATAAAAGCAAACAAACCAGGACACACCAGCATAATAACTAAAATAAAGTTGGAAAATTGGAAACTGTCCAACCATTAGACTTAATGATAAAAACAACTAACTTCAAAAGAAACTTTTCGATAAGAATATCAGAACGGACGGAGTCAATTAGTACTCCATCACACTATGCATCAGACAGAGAGTCCAAAACAACTTCGGACCCAGAACGACATTGCGAATACCCCTGGGAAATACTCAAACAATATTCCAGGCAGAATCTATAGCAATAAAAGTCTGCACCCTAGAAAATATCAAAAGAAGGTACAGAAGAACAGAACAGAGACAGAAAATATAGCAATAGAAGTATGCTATGAATCAATATAAGGTACAGAAGAACAGAGATCTATGTGATCTCAGAGAGACAGGCAGCACTGCTAGTATTAAAAGGTCCAGTCTTTCATTCGAATACAAAGTGGAAGAATCGCTAAATCTGCTTCTAGATACCCATTTCCCAGATACCTCTCATATTACCTACAACACTGGTCTTAATAGATCAATTAGGTATAATACCATCTCTCGAGATATAATTGATAAGGACAAATTGCTTTGGGCACTACATAGCTTCAAACCATATAAATCTGCAGGACTAGACAGTATAATACCAGCCGAACTGCAAAGGACTTCGGATATTATCCTTCCTTTGCTTGATACAATTTTCAAAATTTGTCTCGATCTGGTCAATATTCCAGTCATATGGAGAGAAGTGAAAATGGTCTTCATTTCAAAATGTTCCCACGTCAATCCAAAAGACCTCAAACCCATTAGCCTTTCGTCATTCTTTCTAAACACATTAGAAAGACTGATCGAAATCTACCTTCGTACTAGTATTGACAAAAGACTTCTGTCCGTCGATCAACACGCGTACTGCAAGGACAAATCTGTAGAAACAGCTCTGCATACGCTAGTACGTTTAATTGAAAACTCCCTTCATCACAAGGAATACTCAATGGTGGTTTTGCTAGACATAGAAGGCGCTTTTAACAACGTCAAAACATCTGCGATCACGGATGCGCTGTCGAATTTGGGGGTGAACGACTCACTGGGTGAACTGATTGATCTTCTACTCACAGGTAGGATCATAAAATCAAGACTTGGTTTGTCGTCTGCCAAAAGATTTGTCAGTAGAGGCACCCCGCAAGGAGGTGTCCTGTCCCAACTTCTTTGGAATCTGGCGGTAAATGAGCTGGTGGTTCGCCAGAGGGGGGAGGGCTGCGGAGTGATCGCCTATGCAGACGATGTTGCCATAGCCGTCTCAGGAAAGCACCCACACACCTTGAAAGAAGTTCTGCGGAATGCTCTAAATAAGCTAATAAGCTGGGCTGGCAGCTGGTCTAGGGGTAAACCCCCAAAAAACCGAACTCTTTACGACGAAGTAAAAAATTCCACTCTCCCACTCGTCAACCGTCCGTCCATCAAGGGCACAAGCTTGACTTTCTACGATAAGGCCAAATATCTTGGTCTTATTCTGGATAGGAAGCTGAGCTGGAAACCCAACATACAACAAAGAGTCCGTAAAGCCACAGTGGCACTCTTCTCAAGCAAAAAAGCCATAGGAAGTAAATGGGGTCTTCAACCGCATATCACTCATTGGCTGTACAAAGCAGTAGTCAGACCTATTCTGCTATACGGTGTGGCTGTTTGGTGGACTGCATTAGATAAAGCGATCATTCGCGACAAACTAAGCAGAGTCCAAAGATCAGCTTGTCTTTGTGTGAGCGGAGCGCTCCCTCTGTTGCACTGGACATTCTGCTCAACCTTGCTCCACTCGACATCTTCGGCAGACAACTGGCTGCAAGCGCGGCTACTCGCCTCAGAGCAATCTCTCAGTGGACTGTGAATGATTTCGCCCACTCTTCTATCCTGAATTCAGTCAGGACTCCACTTGTCAATTTAGACTATATACTTCCGCAGCTCCACTTCAACAAAAGCTTCCAGGTTACCATCCCCTCCAGGTCTTCTTGGGAGGAAGGCATCTACTTGGAAAATGGAGGAATTCACTTCTACACAGACGGGTCGAAAATTGATGACGGGGTTGGCGGAGGTGTCTTTTCAAAAAAAAAAAAAACTAAATCTAAGTCTCTCTTTCCGTCTTCCTGATCACTAGTGTTTTTCAAGCGGAAATCATGGCTATTAAGGAAGCCTTGTCTTGGCTGAAGAGTAATGTCATATCTGTTAAGGATATCCACATTTTCTCGGATAGCCAGGCTGTGCTAAAGTCCATGGACTCAGTCTCCACAAATTATATTCTGGCCCAGAATTGCCGATCGTCTCTTGAGGGGCATAGAGACATTCCTGGAAATTATATGGCTGATGAACTCGCCAAACATGGAATCACATTACCCCTATTGCCTGAATATGGTTCACTAGGCATGCCGATCGCTACATGCAAACTCATGTTTAAACGGGATGCTATAGCTATGCTAGTTATAGATGGTCAAACGGTACAACTTGCATAGCAACGAAGCAGATCTGGCCCAAGCTAGATCCGAAACGCTCCAAGTGTTTGATCTCTCAAAACAAACTGCACATTAGTGCAATTATAGGTGTCATAACTGGACATTGTCTCATAGGCAAGCATGCAGAAAGACTAGGAGTCTTTTCCAAAGATTTCTGCAGAAGCTGCATGGATGCGGAGGAGGAGGAAACCATTCTCCATCTACTTTGTACGTGTCCAGCCCTCTCAAATAGGCGGAAGATCCATCTGGGAGAGTTCTTTTTCAACGATCTCAACGATCTAACCAAAATTGTCATTAATAGTCTATTGCGCTTCATACGAAGCTCCAATTGGTTCAACGAGTAGGCGTGGGATTTTCTAGACCCTTGTGGTATCACAATGTACCTTCTTGGTCTAAGTGCCTCGGTGTTGACTGACGGCCACTTCAACCTAACCTAACCTATCCCTTCTTCACGTTTTAAGATTTGGCCACCTATCCTAAAAGACAGCATAGCCAAATTCGCTCAAGCTACCATTATAAGAGCTTGACTTCATCATAGGAAAACTAACATCAGATAATAATAAATATCAGCGGAAAGAAGATCCAACATTGGTCCTTAAAGTTAAGGTAGAGGAACATGATTTTGAATAACTATCTCGGGTTAACTGCATCAGCTGATAACTGTATTCCATGTTGTTATCCAAATTCAAAAGGAGCTCTATTTTTAAGAAAGTAGAGGAATTATTTGTATTTGTATTGTATTTGCCATAAAACTTGCGTAACATGAATCAATATTCACTCAGTTGATGCGGCATAACCAACCCATAATGATATCCTGATAAATCGTTTAGATGGAAAACAACAGAGAGATTCGTGATGGGAACCACCTATGCCTGACATCCCTACCTACTCACCTATTTCATTGCTCGAACATGACGTGTGAAGTGTTATGAATATAAATAAATAATTAACATTTGAGAATATATCCAAATTTAAACAACCACACCTTATAATAGATGAATTCATCCACATACGTCGAAACTGCAAGTACTGCCAGAGTACGCAAATCGGTTCTCATATTAATTAAGAAATAAATTTCGAATCTGTCTGACGGAGGGATGTGAGAAAAACAGGGGAAGACTAACAGCAAATTATTTTGTAATTTTTTTTTTAAATATAAACGAAAATTCTTGTCAGTTTGAACGAACATTTTGAAGACCATTACCCGCAATTGGTTAAATAAATGTTGGCGGCCACTTTTATGTAAAACCCGCATTGGGAAATGTAAACAACTTTTATTATTGCTTCGTTTCGGAAATTGTTATTGGAAAGCATTATGTATAAATAGATTTTATGTTATTAGTTTTTCTACAAATGGCAAATGTTGGACGGACTTTCCATCAACACACAGAATGTCGAAGCAGTACTGCTGCAGAATCTCTCATCGCTGAAATGCCTTCGATTGGCAAAGCGAACTATTTTTGGCAATGACCCAACAGGGCAATTCGCCATCATCTCTCATTTTAGTGTTGACTTTGCATTTCATCGGATGTGCAGAAAAGACGATTTTTTCTTTTATATTTTCCTCTAATGAAAGGCAGCGCTGACAGATTGTGGGTTTTTATTATTTCCAAAAAAGTCATCGTAGTTCTTACCTCTTAATATTAGGAAGTCCCACTAAGAGACCAACCAAATCTGAATAGTATGTTCAACAGACAAAACTACGGAACAATTTAGAGAGCAAAAGAAAGCATTCAAGAGCGTGTGTAAAAAACGCACGGATGAATAGATATCTGAACAAACAAAATTATCGGATTTGGGACGATACCAATCCACACGAGATACACCAACACAAAATTCATCCCGAATCATCGGTACGTACTTCTTCAAAAACAAGGCTGGCATTGCCTCATAACCCACAACGGCGAGCGCTACAGATCGATGATAAGGAACTTCTTGTGTCTTATTCAGATATGGATATAGACGACGAGGTTCCAATAGGACGGCGCTACGTGCCAGACAGAGCATGGCACGATGGACATTATGGATGATCGATTTGAGGGCATACTTATCTCGAAGTGATACTTGTAGAGCCAAGTATGACGATGATTAATTTGTGATAATCAATCAATGCTTGCAAGTAGTAAAAATGCTAGAAGATTGAAGTTAGCAAAGACACAATTTGTGTGTTTAGACCCTGCCCACATGGCTGACAATAGGATATGATAAATATAAGAGGCGTACCACCTCCCTAATGAAGGATAGTACGTCTTAGCAGAACCCACATTTCGTATCTGAGCCTAGATTTATTTTGTTAAGGTGATACCTCAAGCCAGAGTGCCTTGTGACAAAGCTCACCAGCTTTCTAATGCGTCCGAAGATGCAATAAAAAGCTTCCAGCCCTATAAATCGCCCGGTGTGGACGGGGTAATCCCTGCAGTCATGCAAGCTAGATAAGATAGTCTCCTTCCACACATCTTAAGAATATTTGGATGCAGTCTAGCACTCGGGTATATACCGACAAGCTGGAGAAGGGCAAATGTGGTATTCATACCGAAAGTTGGGAAAAAAGATCCCAAGTCCTACAGACCAATTAGCCGACATTTACATAAGGTCGGAAGTACTGAGAAGGGAACCACTCCAGTCAACATGCGTACATAGTGGGCAGATGTTCGGGGACCACACTGTGGGACCTGATTCAATGTATAAAGGGGTCCCTTACCAGTAAGGAAATCGCGCTATGCGCTTTCCTAGATATTGAAGCAGCATTCCACAACTCTCTCATGAGGCGGTTAGAATTGCTCTGGAGAGAAAGAAGGTAGACAGCACAATCACTAAGTGGATGTGCGAGATGCTGAGTACCAGAAAAGCGGAAACCATAGTCTGTGATGAAACCAATTATGGTGAGCAAAACAAGAGGATGTCCACAAGAAGAGGTACTGTTACCCCTTTTGTGGAGCATCCTCGTAGATGAACTTCTTCAGCGACTAGCTGAGGTAGGAACTTACGTCCAAGGCTACGCGGACGATATAGTCATTGTGGCAAAAGGGAAGTTCGTTTTGGTTAACTCCAAAACGTATTAACCATCACGAGAAGATGGTGCCTTAAAGTGGAACTCTGGGTGAACCCAAACAAAATCACACAGGTACCCTTCACCAATAGAAGGGGGCGAATGCACCTGGTTACCCTCAATGTAGAAGAGATTACTATCATCAAAGATGTTAAATACCTGGGACTGATATTTGACAGTAGACTGCTACGGAATAAACACCAACAGGCAGTACCGAAAAAAGCAAAAAGAGCACCTTTGGTGTGCAGGAAGGTAACAGAAAAATCCTGGGGAGTTAGTCCCATCAGTACAATCCACTGGATGTACACCATGATAATTATTCCAATGATTACTTATGGAGCAGTGGCATGGGCAAATGGAAATAAGCTAAGCACCTCGAGAATGGAATTGGAAAAAGTGCAGAGAGTGTCTTTCAAAAAAGACTCACAGTGGCATTGTAACTAGAAGCGTTCAAGAGTTACAGGGTGTGAACTGATGTCAGACCAAAAGTACTTTACTTCGCATTAAACGATACGTACACCGCAGGGGTGAAAATATGCCACAACCCATACGATTTTTTTCTCGTAATTAACCAAGGAATCACCCCTTTAAGTATTTGCCACCTAAACCCTGTGTAGTAGCCAGATCAGAGGGAGTAAAAAATTACTTGCAAAGTGGTACAACATTTCGCAGCATTTTTGGCGACGGTGAATATGTGGCCAATCCAAGGAAGCTTCCCGGTAACGCACATACCAACAATTAAGTTAAGAAGAATTCTAATCCACTGTTTTCTCCCCATTTAATTAAGCTGTCCAGGTCGGAATTTAACGCGCTTTACTTAGGTAGAAGTTTGAATTCCACATGAGAAGTGGAGGAACGTTCCTCAAACTTATGTGAGAAGCTGAGAGTACTATCGTCGGCGAAAGAATGAATTGGATTAGAAGTAATGGACAAGAGATCATTAACAAAAACGAGAAAGAGCGTTGGGGACAAAACAGAGCCCTGGGGAACGCCATAATTTATGTGATGTATTTTAGACTTAAAACCGTCAGAGACAACTTTTATTGAGCTGTCCAAAAGATAGCTTCTAATCCAATGAAGCACGCATTTTCGACAAACAATTTTGATGCCAAACTCTGTCGAATGCCTTGAAAATATTGAGTGCAACAGCTTTGCTTTCACCAAATTGACGCAAAGACTGATTCCACTGTTCGGTAAGATATACCATCAAATCACCAGTAGAACGTCCACAAAATCCATACTGCTGGTCGCTAGGAATTCGTTAGTTTCAAGATATTCCATGAGATATTTCATCAGCGTTTCCATGACCTTGGAAAGAATGGATGTAAGTGCTATGGATCGATACAAAGAAGAAACGACGGCTCACCTTTTTTGCGTATGGGTTGGACAAAGGCTGTTTTCCAACTTCTCGAGACTAGTCCAGAAGAATATGATAGATGGAAAAGCTTACGCAATGGTAATGCTAGCTTAGAAGAACGCCTCTTCCGAAATAATGGGGAAATACCATCTGGCCCAAGGGATTTATGAGTGTTGAGATCGTTTAAAACTCTAACAAACGAATGTAAATCTGTCCCATAGTTTTCAATACTCGAAGATGCAGACGGCAGCAATGCACAATCTGGAAGCGTGGAACTAGCTGCAAAATATGCTGCAAACAAATAAGCCTTGTCCTTAGAGCTGACATAAGACCCAAAAGAAAAAATTGGGACTTATGTCCCACGGTCCTTGGGACATAAGTTCCAAAAGAAGTCAAATCGAATAAGGGACATTATGTCCCACCCCATCGGGACATAAGTCCCAACATATTTTTTATTTTATTTTTATCACATATATCTTTATATGTTTTGTAATGAAAGTCCACACATTTTTTTTTAATTATTAAGTCTCCGATAATTTGGGACTTATGTCCCATCTTCGACAAATTTTTTTTGGCTCTTATCCCGATCGGTTGGAAAAGAAGTCCCTAATTCGATTTGGGACTTATTTCCTATTTAAGTCGGTCGTAAGTCCTAAAAGTTAATATTGGGACTTATATTCCTGCGCTGTCAATATAAAGGAGCGTTGGAATCGACTACTACGCTGTATGTTAGATTTTTTTCACGAATGAACAAACATTTTTACTACTTTTGGGACATTGTGTATTTTGTATTTTTTGTCCCAATTTTTGGACGTAAGCGAATCGCATTGCAATCATTTCTGGCTCCTTTGAAAGTTTTTCGGTTTTCATCAGTAGGGTTTACTTTGTAAAACCGAAAGCATACCTCTCTCTAATCCTAGATTCCTCTTTACAGCTTGAGTCATACCATCCAACTTTGGTTTGACAGTCTTATTCCTGAAAGGGATAAAGTCTCTCATACCAATAAGGATGATGTTTGTGACTGCATCAGCGGCAATTTTGACTTCTCAAAATTTTGATTCCTCAAAATTGACTCCTTTTAATTTAGTGAACCGCAGTGTACGTCTCCTCCTCCTCCTCTCACATAATGTATCCCAACCACTATTCATCTATTTTTCAAATGGGAAATTTATTTAATTTCTAAAACTAACGAACGAAAATGAATTGGGATAAAAATGTCTTCTTCCAACGACAACAAATTGCCTTACACTGCCTGCTGTTGTTATTAAACTGTAATGCCGCAGCATGGCAAATAATGTAATTGAAATGCAATTGCAACGTAATTCAATGTGAAATAAAATGCCCAGTGCAACAGGCGGACAGGCGGAAAAGGGGAGTGTCCTCGTTTGTCTGCGCAAAGCAAAAATAGAAATCACACAAAATCCGACATAAATAGGCAGCAGATAGATACAGATACGTCTACTGTCGTAGAGTGGTGAGTGAGAGGTGTGCAGAAATGCGCCTGCAGCAGTAGCTAATAAGTCAGCCGGCCAGCCAGCCAACGGCTATCGTTTAAATTTAATAACATTTGGTAATTGATGTAATGAAATTTTTATTGCAAATTTAACGCATTTTCAGGCAATTGCGAGACAACCGCTGTGCATTTGGATCCGTACTTTTGACAGACAGACAGATAGTCTCTCTTTGTCAAAAGTTAAAAAGTTGCCAGTGGCGTTTTGTGTATGCCCGCTCGTACCTACGTTCCATTTCAATTGCAATGCAATGGACGTGTTTGCGATCCGTGATATTACCGATTTGGTCAAGTGTTGGTTTCTTTTGCGTTTCTTCATTTGATTTGAAGATAATTCCAATTTTTATAGCGCTGTGTAGGCATGTAATTTGTTTAGTTATTTATTTTTTATTATAACTTTTACTTTTTTCTTATGGCTGCAACATTGATGATGGTGATTGATCAGATGACGTTGCCGCTGCACCATTCACATTTCGAGGTGCAACATCATTGCGAGTTTATGGAATCGCATTGGGATAAAAAATGGAAGAGGAAGATAAATAGGAAGAAAGTTTACAAAAGAGCCTAAATTTTAAAACGAAAAGCGGGGAGCCAAGTGTCGGTTTTTCACTTTTTTGAAGAAATTTAGCATATGGCCTACTAGGTATACATTTAGAAATCTTCGAAACGTATTCTTGACTTGTACTATATAGAGCCTAGCAACGGATTTAAGTGTGTAGACTGTTTTTGTTCTGTTCTTAGAAGTTCATGTGTTCAACTCAATTGCGGTTTTATGTTAAAGAGTATTGTTGGATACAATGACACCTCAATATTTGCAAACTAGAATGTAAAGTTAAGACTCAAGACATCAATGTCCCATTTTTCGTGTTCTTTTTAAATTCCGTGCCCACCCAACAAAATTAATTCGTTTTCGTGACTTTTAGTAAAAAAATTAAACTTATATTTACATTATATATTATGTATATTTATATTTACCCGTTAGGGTATGTTCAATTTTGTATTATGTTGTCTGATTTCTGAATTGGACAGCAACTTACCCACGTTACTCATTTGATTTTTCGGAAAAAATATGGAAACCCAAGATCTCACCTGAAATAGAAAAAGAAAATAACTTTTAGCAAAGTTTTGGTAAAATGCTAGTGTATAGTAAATTATATATAGTATATGTAATAAGTTTTTTAAAACAAAGAGGATTTAAGGTAATACTAAAAGAAGAATTTACAAATGGAAAATGTACCTCAGGACCGAAATAAAAAAACAAAAATGTAAGTTGTTTGGAAAAACAAAAGAAGACCTGTCAACTGTTAAAGGGTTCCTTCCAGTTTCATATTCACCTAAAACGAAGTGAATTATTAAACAAACCAACAAACAAGCAAACAAACAAACCAACAAACCAACAAACCAACAAACCAACAAACCAACAAACCAACAAACCAACAAACCAACAAACCAACAAACCAACAAACCAACAAACCAACAAACAAACAAACAAACAAACAAACAAACAAACAAACAAACAAACAAACAAACAAACAAACAAACAAACAAACAAACAAGCAAACAAACAAACAAACAAACAAACAAACAAACAAACAAACAAACAAACAAACAAACAAACAAACAAACAAACAAACAAACAAACAAACAAACAAACAAACAAACAAACAAACAAACAAACAAACAAACAAACAAACAAACAAACAAACAAACAAACAAACAAACAAACAAACAAACAAACAAATAAACAAACAAACAAACAAACAAACAAACAAACAAACAAACAAACAAACAAACAAACAAACAAACAAACAAACAAACAAACAAACAAACAAACAAGCAAACAAACAAACAACCAAACCGCGTGCTCCGCTACCCACACAAATTCCAACTATTTTCTTACCACCTCGGGGTGGAGGTTGTACCATAGTATATGACTGAATACCAGATATATTCGGGTGCCATAAAGTGGCATACGTATGAATCAAAGAAATCTGAAGGCACTTTGTAGTAATGGGGTAGTACCCGAGTATATTCCAGGTAGAAGAACATGCCATGGAAGGATGTGCTCACTTTAATCTGGAAAGGAACTACATGAAGCAGGAAATAGCTATCATGACAGACAGCCAAACCGCGCTAAGAGCCCTGAATGCATTTCACATCACATCTAAGCTTGTGGAGAAATGCAGAGCGAAGCTAAATAGACTTGGCGAAGTCAACAAAATGCGTTTGTACTGGGTGTCAGGACACACTGGCATAGAAGGCAACGAAGCAGCGGATAGGCTCGCTACTTAAGGAGCAGAAACTCCGCTAGTAGGGCCAGAACCGTTATGTGGTAAAGGGTACCACATAATGCGGGAAGAGTTACGCAGTATAGGTAAGGCAGCTGATTCCGTAAGATGGGAGAATCTCCCACATCTACGGCACGCAAAAGAGGTGCTTGTGAACTATAACCCAAAGAGGTCTCGCATGATATTGGGACTAAGTAGAAGTAATGTAAGAATCATAAAGATTAAGTGTTTCCCAACTGGACATTACACAGAGAAAGGGCATCTAAAGGAATTAAAATTAGTAGCGGATGGCAGCTGCAGACTCTGTGGGGAACCTTTCAATAATGAACATTAAAAATTTCATAATACTTGGTTTGTTAATGTGGCTGATATTAACATTTTACAATTCCCCTACCAGGACGTGTGAATCGGAGGGGTGTACTATACCCTATAACCTTCCCCAACCTGCCAATAATATACATTGACAATTTCATAAAAATCTGTTGGTAAATGTGAGTTTCCATAAATAACAACCGCGCAAAATTTCATTTTTATTATTTATGTAGGTAGATAGAAGATTTAAAAACAACACGCTCCCGGTGTACGGCCCGGCCCCAGTTTTCAACTTCTATTAATTCGCTATTGCTTACCAGGGTTACCAAGTTTATTAGTTTTGCTTTTATTTGATATAAACTAAGTTTTTTAATATAATTTTGTTATTAATAATTTTAGTGACACCTCACGATGCCGTTCCCAGGCTTAACAGACCGCGATAGAATACAAAAACAAGTTTTTAACGATTAGTGAGAGGACAAACAATTATCACTTCGATGTGAGGAGAATGAAAATGTGTCGAACGTAATTGAATTCAATTAGCGGATATATAGCGAGATTACTTTGCTTGTCGTTTCACACACTCACACAAATTGTTCTAATTTCTTGATTTTTTCATCTTTTTTTAACAGTAGCTGTAGCCAGTCAACCCGAAACAGAGCTTCTGATTCATTGGAACTCCAGAATGGGAATCATTTGCCTTGCAGTCAGTCGAGCAATGAAAACAGTTATACTGAGCGCTGAAAAGATGGATGTACAAAAGTACATCCGCCAGAAGCTTGAGCTATGCGATAAAACGACGTCCAGCTAGTTGCGATTCAATGGGATACAGATGGATTGCATTCAGAAGTAGAACGGAAATTACTGTTCTGTTGGTTAAACGTTGAAGCGAAGCAAAATTTAATTTGTGTACAATGTTGAACAAAGAATGGAAACAGAAACAGGAATAGCTTGGGAAAAATATTTATTGTTCCTTTAGTTGGCTGCAGGCAGGCGGTAGGCTTCTTATTGTTTGGGACAAATAATCTCGCGAAGGAAAAGAGTTTCTTCGCAATTTTCATGTACTTTAACCATCTGACCTCATGGTCAGCCATATAGGGGGAAAATAGAGCGAATAATGCAAAGCATTCATGCAAGTGCCATATCAATTTCGACTAGTGGAAGTGCGATTAAATCTCCACGTTTCAAAAAAAAAAAACGAAGAGCTGACTGATAGTGCTACAGGGACAGGGACTAGCACTATCAGGTTCGCAGTAATAACCGTGCCCAATAAAAACTCCTAAAATCAGCTTTGGAAACACTAAACTAGAACGGCTAAGCATATTTCGTGGGCGGAGCTAATTTAAGAACATAAACCTCATAAAGGATTCACCAGACGATGAAAGAGAAGATTTCTTTAAATCAATCGAGCAGGAACTCCTTGTCTGCCCTAAATATGATGTGAAAATCATTTTGGGAGAGTTGACAATGGAAGTCATACAGAGTCACAGAGTAAGGAAAAATTAAGACGTTCCGAACTAAGAATATCCACAAAGCTACCTGGATATCTCTGGATGGAGCCAATCGCATCAAATCTGAGGACGGATCGAACGAAAAGAGGTACCAACTTTTACTCGGAACACTTGTTGGTACAGTGCTTGCATCACCACAAGAGGCTGCACCCGCGATTCAGACGGCTGCCAAAGAAGACACCAGAACAACTATGGCCAACTAAAAGAACTCGGCCCAAATGCAGGAAGAGTAAGTCTTTGAAAGTCTTGTAAGACATACTGACTGCTGTACTTCTGACCCAATTACTTAGGCAGTATTCGCGAAGATCGCAACGCCTGGTTCGATGATGAATGTCAGCTAGCGACTGAACGTAAGAACGTTGCGAACAGAACAATGGACGAAAATATCATAGAATGCACTTTAACAACAAATAGCTTAGAAGATATGAAAAAATAGTTCACTGTTTAAGGAAAGAATCTTGGGAGAAGAATCTCGTCCGTGAACTACCACAGTATAGAGACCGAGGACCGCCCCCATCCATCCTTCCTTCCTTTACTCCGCGCGGGAGCATAAGGCTTCTACAAATGCCTCGATATACCGCGTGAGGTTTCAAAAAAAAAAACCTGAGGTCTTACTTCCTCTTCTATTGTAATTTTCCATGTCCTACTAGAGGCTTCATTGTGGATTCCAGTAGAGCGCTTGTTTCGTGATGTCGTTTCTCAAAGTGCGGCCAATCCAGCTGCATTTTCATCGTCTGATTGTGCTTTTGTTTGCTTCCTGCTGCGTAACTCTCAAACTCTCAACAAATCTTGATTGGTGATACTGTCCAGCCATCTTATTCTCAGTGTCAGCCTTAAACACTTGTTGACGAAGACTTGGAGGTGCGTCGCAATTGAATCTGTGACGTTCCAAGTTTTGCAGCCATTCAATAGTACTAAGAGAACATTAGCTTCAGGTTCCGGGAGATTTGTGAGAAGTTCCAGATATTATTTAGCACATATCTGTTCACATGCGAGTACACATCCTTAAAGAGAAACTTGTTAAGGCGCAGTTAATAAAAAGCGATAAAAAAATCTGTTCCGGTGTAAAATCATAGAAGTTTGAATACAAGACGCGACAAAGGAGAAGTTCTAAGCTGTTCTAATTAGAGCTTGAATTCTGTTGCTCTCATCAGGATAAGTCTTCCACCTTCCAAGTACTGCAACCATAGAACAGTACTGATCCTACGTTGAAGCAGAAAAGTCGCAGCTTGGTTCTTAAATCTTCTAAAGACTTTTGATACCATTGCTAATGCGGCTTTCAGCCGAGACCACAGTTGTGAAATTTCTCGACCACCTCTTCAGCAATGTTGTGTTGAGCGCAGATGTTGGAAGGGCTCAAGGCTTTTGTTTTGGCTATTTACTTTATTCGCCTCAGCTTCAAATTTTTTTAGTCATCAAATGAAGGTCAAGGTGCTTCAGGTAAGTTGCCATAGTCCATCGAATTCCATTGCTACCTTTCGTGAATGTTACACGGAGTACCATCGCTGATGACCACCAAGAACAAAAGCGGTGATAGTATGCACCTCTGACGTACTCCACTTTGGACTTCAAAGTCCTCCGACACCTGACCATTGTGTAGGACGTGACACTCACTTCCCTCGTATGTAGCTTTGATAATAGCTCTATAAGTTTTTTGGGATACCTCTCCTGCGCTAGTTTAACCAGATAGCATCTCGATTCAACTGTTCTTCTCCTTCCTTATTTCTTCTTTCTCGAAGTCGATAACAAGTAGATGTAGCGGAAAGCTGTACTCGATACATTGTTCTATTATTAGTCTTCCTCTTCGATGGCGTAAGAAAAACTTACCATCCTGTGAGTGAGTTCTACGTTCTGTAGATACAAAAAAAACCAACTTTACATACAAAGTAGCGATGATGTGCAACGAAGCAAGCTCTGTACTCAGCAGAAATTTTTTTATTCACGTTATATGTTTCTCTTCTTCCTAAAGACGTTTCACATTGTTGCACAATGAAAAGAAGATACGCCTGCCCTACATTGTATACTTGTATCTTTGTACATATTCTGTATCTGATATCGGTCGATCTCATTTTCTGTGTTCTTCAACATAATTTTCATGTCATAAAATAATCGCAATGTCTGTATTTCTCGATTTACTTATTTTTTCTAAATAAATATCTCAATTAAATTTACATTTAGACGCGGTTTCTGCTTCTTGATGTTGTCGTCGTGGTTGTTTTCTAACCCTCATCCCCCCAACCACATCAGTTTCTCGACTGACTTACAACGCTTCGATTCGCTTCAGTTCACTTGAGCTCAAGCACAATTACAAGCAAAAGCAAGTGAGTAAAAAAATAGTAATTACACTAATTAATGGAATTTGTTATAATGTAATTGTTGTTATTGGTTTATGGTGCAAGGTTGTCGTCGTCGTCGTCGTCGTCGCCGTCGTGCTGTCTGCCTACCAACTGTAATAATTGCAGTTGATTTGCAAATTGATCGTTTCACGATCGTTTCAATGTTCACATCGCAAATTGGATTTATGTGTGAATTGCAATCAACGTTGAATTTTTTTGCATCAACAGCGGATGAAGGAACAGTGGGGTAGTAGACACATTTTATTTATTTATAGCTATTTGTATAATTAATTTACTCGATAAATTGAAATGAATTGTTTGCGTTTGTGAGACGTTTAATAATTATTAGTTCATTTGTTGTTAGAGGAAAAATGTTTACTCGTTGAATTGCATCTACAAGCATCTCAGACAAGATTGTTAGATAAAGATACATAGAAATAATTAATTAACTATTCTCAATTGTAATTGTTTTGTAATTAATTTATTGGGTAACATTAAAATCTGCGCTGCTTATGGTCATTTATTAAAGCAATCATATCTTTGACGGTTCATTGGTGGCCTTTCAAAACAAAGTGATCCAATTTGAAGTGAAACTTCTTTGGGCGCTTTAAGAGTAAACTTTCAAGGCTGCTTCGCTTTTGGATTGTAGAATTATAGAATTAGAGAATGATCTTTGGTTAACGTAATAATGGAAAATATGATTATGAACATTTTTTTTTTATGTTTACAGGTATCAGAGAGTAAAGATGATTTTTGGATATTTATAGGATGATTAAGGATTATAGGATGATTATGGCAAGTTATGACATTTTTAAATATTATTAAGGGATTATTAATGAAGATTAATTATTAAAGGAAGATTATAGGAGATTTATAGGATACTTATGAGCTAATTATGGCATGTTTATAGGATCATTTAAGGATTATGATTGGATTTGTAGGATAGTTATCGGATAGTTATGATGTTTTTTTAATATTAATATTAGAACATTAATGGTATAAGGTTAGATGATTATGGGAACTGTAAAGGTTACTTATAGGCTAAATATGGCATGTTGAAAAGATGATTTCAGTATTATGAAGGATTGTAGAATTATTTAATTTTATTTATTAAGTTATAGGATGATTAGAGGATGGTTATATAATGATTTAGGGATTACAGGATTATTATGGCAAGTTTGTAGGAAAGTTATCACATAGTTATGATATTTTTGATATTATTAAGAGATTAGTAATGATATATGGGTTTAAAAGAAGATTATGGGAACTATATAGGATACCTATAGGCTTAATATGGCATATTTATATGATGATTTAAGGATTGAGATGGGATTTGTAGATAGTTGGATCAAAACAGATATAAGGTTTAAAAAGAAGATTATGGGAACTGTATAGGGTACTTTTATGGGCTAAATTATAGGATTATTTAAGGATTATAAAGGATTGTAGAATTATTTAAGAGTTATAGGATGATTAGAGGATGGTTATAGAATGACTTGGGGATTGTAGAATTATTATGTCAAGTTTTTATGATACTTATCGCATAGTTATGACATTTTTTGGTTATTATTAAGGGATTACTAATGATATAAGGCTTAAAAGAAGATTATGGGAACTGTATATTATACTTATAGGCTAAATATGGCATGTTTATACGATGGTTTAAGGATTATGAGGGATTGAAACATTTTAGAATTATTAAAGAGTTATAGGATGATCAGAGGATGATTATAAGATGATTATGGAAAGTTTATATGACGGCTAAGAACTAATATTGGCAAGTTAACATAAAGATTTTGAGATTATAGAAAGGTTTAATGATTTTAGGATGATTTTAAGCCGATTATGGCAAGTTTATTTGATTAAGGATTATGAATAATTTAAAGATTGATGAAAGTTTTAAGAAGTATAGGATAATTAGAGGATGGTTATAGGATAATCATTAGTTTGGTTAGTAGTTGATGTGATGAATTTTTGATCCCACTAATTTCTGGAGACTTAGTCTATTTTGTTAGATCCAGCCTTTTAGCATTTATGTAGCTGAGCTGTACAGTTTATCAATACTGTGCCCCCAAAGTATTTCAGGTAGTCAAACAAAGGTTGGTTTAGTGGACAAAGTCTAGACTCAGCTTGTTCCTTTGACGATAATCAGTGGACAGCTTACTCTTGTCCTAACACCTTTGTTTAAAGAGACGCCTTTTTTCGCTAATTCATCTGTTTTCTCATTAGTTTTTCGCGCCGCGGCACCCATAGAAGGGTTTTACCAGTATCTAGGGTTTGGATTTGGAATATTGAAACCTGTATTCTCCGCCCGCCTCTCTAATAACTTTCGAGTTATTTACTGACGCAACAATAGGTTTCCAACATTAACATAGTTTTGTTCAGAATCCTTAAGAGCGCTCTAAACAGAATGGGCTTTATAGGATATCATTGAGGAACAGAGTTGGATATCCGTGAACACCGCCAACAGAGGGTATAATTCCACGGTCTTCTTCCGACAAGGATTGAATGTTGAAGTGTAAGGCTCCAACTTTTTAATGATGGGAGCGAGACCTATCTAAATCTCCGCCGATTTGTGGGTCATGGTACCCGGTTCGAAAAACGCAACTCCACGCCGAGTAAGAACTTACTCTGAGTAAATACTCTTTCCGCATTTTGGTTTTAACCACAGCCACCACGATCTCGATGCTCCAACATGGGGTCCAACCGCAATAGCCGGGGACGGAAGAACTCCTTCCGTGGGCTGGGGAGCCGGCTCCACTGGTCCCAGACGAATCTCTGGTCAGATTTTCGTAGTTGTCTAGTCTATGGCACGTCGCATGGCGGTGCGGTAATCTGGGCAACCGTTTGGTCGTCGTCATTGGTTACGTCATGATCGTCCGCTGATTTACGAGTGCGGCAACTACTGCAGTGGAGTTCCTTACAACTCGGAACTGGTGGCCCTCTATACGCCGTATTATGCATAAGTTATCTGACCGTTTTATTCAGTCAGATGGCGCTGCGATAACAAACTGCCTGCTGGTACGTCGATTGAATGCATTCCTGGTGAACTATTTGATGCATTCAAAATTTTATCTGGAGCTTAAGACAGATTCAAGAACATATCTGTTGTTTCTTAAGCTAATGCCCAATAGAATTTAAGTCTCTCAAGTCCGAGTAGTTACATGATACATGCACCCAGTCCTCTATGGGGGATCCACAAGCACAACTTTCCGTCTTATTGAGACCTCTTTGATACAAGAATATGTACATTAAAGCTGGCATGGCTTGTGAGCAGGAATCCCAACTTGAGACTGAGACTAAAGTCTTGGTTTTTCATGACGTACTGGACGTCCTTGACAAACTCAAACGTGACACTACCATTTTCGCATTATGACCACCTCGATTGCCATCTGGATACCATGGTCTCGTCAAGGAGTTCCTTGCACTGGCCGAGACTTTTGTCAACGAAAACGTCAGCTGCCAGCCAGTCGCTTTGCTGCAAGAATAGCCTGTTCCTCTTGATCTTGGAGACTAGGCTCCTCCGGATTACCTCCAAATCAAGAGGTGGAACACCCACCAAGACTTGCATAGCCTCCGTAGACTGTGAGCCAAACTGGCAAGCATGCAATAATCATAGCCACGCGCTGGCAACAAATAGGCCACCATATATGGTACGAACTACCCGCCTGTCCAGACCCCATTCGGCACGAAGAACTCGACGCATTGGTCCAACGAGTTTTAGCAGAGGCTTCCTGAGCTCGGTTAGATGTACAAGGATTACCTCCAAATCAAGAGGTGGAACACCCACCAATACTTGCATAGCCTCCGTAAAGACTGTGAGACAAACTGGCAAGCATGCAATAATCATAGCCATGCACTGGCAAGAGTTAAACTTAGCCTTTCCCCTGGTAAGCATGACAGTTTCGTACCAAACCGATGCACCATATGTTGCACCAGCAAAAAATAGGCCACCATATATGGTACGAACCTCCCGCCTGTCCAAACCCCATTCGGCACGAAGAACTCGACGCATTGGTCCAACGAGTTTTAGCAGACGCTTCCTGAGCTCGGTTAAATGTACAAGGAAGTTCATGCGCTCGCTCATGTTTATACCAAGGTATCTTACTTGTTTGACATATCTGATGTTTGACCCATTGAGCTTAACAATTGGAGGCCGACTGGGCGACAGTTTTCCTTTCAGTAACATCGACACAGTCTTGTCCACAGAGATGTCAACTCCAACTCTAGAACCCCAGCCATGGACAACCGTCATGAGTTCTGCACTCTTCCGTTCAAGATCCAACCGTCCCATTCTTGAGGAACACCAGAAAAAATAATAACAGCTTCTAAAGTGTGTTTATCTGAAACAACAATTGATTGCGGCTGTGATGTTGAGGTAACAAAACCTCGCCATTTCTGAAGCTTGCCAATTTTTTGTGTCCTTTGGGTTTGGGACGACTCTCATATAAAATATTACGACAACTTGAAACGACGACCAGCAGGATAATTTACAACAAAAAGAAGGAACGCGACCCTTCCAAAAGCGTCGCGGATAACATACAAAGAACAAAGAATGTTGCCTGCAGCTCATGTGTTCCAGTGCTCTCACAAAAGAAAAACATTACTTTTTTGCACACTTTGCTGTGCACGCATTCTGACCAACTCCTTGAGCACTGCACCATGGATAATTTCCATTTAGGAATTCTTACTGCTCTCAGCAGTATGCTCATGTTCGACACTTTAAACATGGTATTGGTACACAACACAGCCTCCTCCCCTTCCTGCTCCTCATCATCCACGGAACACCGTAGGTGTCGCATTTAATTGCTCTCTCGTTGTGGCTGCTGCCCAATGCAGGATTTGTATTGCAATGCATGGTGAGCACGCGTGTTTTTGTTATTGTTGTTGTTGTTTTTTTTACTGGGTATTAAGTTTTATAACTTTTAACACAAATTCCACATTCATTCATTCCAAGTGTTTTGGTCATTGGCATGGTATGTGGTATTCGGTAAGCGGTATGGCATGTGCTGTGGCTATCATGCGAAGCTATTGCATGTTATACATTTGCCACAAACAACTACTACACACACACACATGCAAACACGCAGACAAGCTTGTCCAGTGCCTGCCTGCCTGATTTGCCGCTGACCGTATGCGCTTTGGTTTCTGGTTAACTTGTAGCCCTCTGGTGCTATTGGTGCATGTGATGGCGTGTCAAGAATATTATGTTTTTTCCACCTCGAAAAATTATTGCTCGTGTTCGCCTCCTTCGATGGAAATTACTGCTGGCAACAAAATTGGTCAGCAATTTTACTAAACACCACCACCACCACCACCTCTACCACCAAGACGTCGTCCGTCATCAGCGAAACCTTTCGGTTATTACCTTATCATCAACATCATCTCCAACATCGGTATAATTTACTTTTGTGATTTAATTTACCAATAAAGGTAACTACAAGCAAATGGGGGTAACAAGTCGGAACTGATTTCGGATCGAGCGAGACATTTTCTGAACTTAATGTGGGTGAGTTGGGTATATTGGTAATTTTTTGAAAGGAATACGTTCACTTGGATTGTTATGGGTTTTAGCGGAACAACAATTTTTGGAAGAGACTTTGCCATTAAAACGAATAATGCGAATAACAATCGTGCGAAGAAAACATATTCTATATCACCATAGAAGTTTCTGGAACACATATTACCAATGGGTATAAACCACCAAATACGTGCTGGCCACCGAACGTACTCCCACTTTTCGAACACCCTGCTGTATACATCGGCGACTTCAATAGCCATCATACCCCATGGAGATATGCCCAGAATGACCTAAATGGCAATAACTTAGTTGAATGGTCCGATACCAAGCATCTAAATATCGTTTCCGATGCAAAAGATGGAGGTACCTTCTTCTCCAGACGTTGGCAGAGAAGCTTCAACACAGATCTTACTTTTGTAAGTTGAAATAGCGACGAAAGAGCTCTCCAAACCAGCCGGAAAGTCCTTCCTAGATTCCCCCACAGCCAGCACAGACCTGTCGTCATTAAAAGCGGCATTCAGATCCCCATCGTCGAATCGATTGCCCAGCCGAGATGGAATTTCAATAAGGCAGCTTGGAAAAACTTTTAAAAGGATCTCGATACAAATATAAGATGTGTACATCACTTAGCTAAAAACCACAAATGCCTTATAGCCGTCATCATCTCCACAGGCAAGAAGAATTTTCCGAAAGGATACCACAAAGAATACATTCCCGGATGGTCAGAAGAAAGCGACCTGCTATATGAAGGATTCGAGTTAAATTGAGAACCCGAAATAGCAGACAAACTGCTAAAGTTCCTCGACAAAGCACGCAGTGCAAAGTGGTTGAAAATACCAGCTTCGAAAAGCCTGAAGTCTCCTTCGCAAACTGGGAAACAGCACACCAATAGCCACACCAAAAGCCTCAATCAGCCTTAACACAATTGCTGATGGAATTGTGAAGCTCTCCAAAGCCCCCCCAGATAAATTAGAATGATCAAGCAGAGTCTCAAACTACTAAAAAGATACTCTCAACAAATTTCAAGACCTTTTACCTTTGAGGAAGTTGAAGCTGCACTCCTTAAGCTCAAGCCTGGGAAATCTGCTGGCCTAAATGGTTTCTCCCTTATAGTGGAACGCAGTTTAACAGTTGGCTCGCACACTTCTATTAAGACATTCTATAAACGGGAACCTTTCATAACGAATTGAAAACTGTCAAAAGTAGTCGCCTTGCTTAAACCTGGGAAACAAAAACATGAACCAGAAAGTTACCGGCCGATTGCACTGCTTAGTTTTGTATACAAGCTTTTCGAAAGACTTCTTTACAACAGAATCGAAGCTACTATTAACACTTAAGATATGGGCGATGCGACCAAGTTTTGGTTTCAACCACACACATAGAAGCAGGATACCAAGCCAAGCTCAAAACATCTGTGGCGTTTATCGATCTCACAGCTGCGTACAACACAGTCTGAGGGAACGGTCTCATCCACAAACTTCTTCAGATCGTACCCTGCATCAAAATAACAACAATTCTTAATAACATGCTCAGTGATAAATCGTGTTTATCGATGATGTAAAGAGCCGGTCAAGAAAACTCAACAATGGCATACCCCAGGGATCAGTGTTAGCACCACAACTATTCAACCTATACACCTATGATCTTCCAGAGTGAGACCTCAAAGAATTTTGCATATGCTGACGACCATAATAACATAACAACACCGACCATAAAAACATAAAAGAAACGGAAAAAATCCTTACCGCAGATCTTTCTAAACTGAGCTTATACTACAAAAAATGTCGCAGTGTGAGCAAAACGGAGGTTACTTCTTATTTCACCTTAACAACAAACACGCTAAAAACAAAGCTTAAAGTTAGATTGAACAACCCTACACCAAAATACTCTGGACCGAACGTTGTCATTTAAGGAGCACCTTACAAACTCTGTAGAAAAACTAAAAACTCGTAATAACATCAGCAAGAAGTTAGCGTCAACAACATGGTGAGCACCTGCGAAGCACTCCGACTGTCAACTAAATTCTTCAATGCTCATAATCTCAGGAACATTTAGCTCAACGCTAACCCGATTTCTCCCCATACTAAGCAATATACAGCCTGCAAAGCTAAGACGCCAAAATCCTGTTCTACGAGAATATGAGTAGATCAGTGCCAACAACCTTTTGCCCATTCATGAAGATATCGAGCGTAGCCCCCTTTCCCGCCTAAAATCTCGACGCCCACCTCTTAGACAAGCCCAAGAACTAAAGAGTACGAACTTCGAGGCGATGGAGTACTGGAAGTACGGACACTGTAGTAACCCGGGGCATTTTGAAAAATTTACCTCTACAGTTCGTGAAGTAACGACAAAAAAAGAAGACTGGCGAAGGACAACGTCAAGGATCTGGATCCTATGTGCTAAAGAAATGATAAAACTGGCTATAAATGAATTCCGCTTAGTTTTAACGTCTCTATGGACTATGATGGTACAGTGCAACGATTGTGTTTTATGTTCGTCAAATTAACCTTAAACAGGAGGAAGAAGAGTACCTTACAGTGCGTGCACTGCATGGTGTCCTGTTTTTTTTTAATTTATTTTTTCCCTCGGCATCGGCAGGACGACAACAAACAACAAAGATGAGGGAGGTGTGAGAGAGGCGAAGCTGGCGGAAAAGCACGCTGAATGCACAAAATGTTGCACGCCTGTTAGAGCGAACGAATGTTGGTGCTGTTGCTGGAACAGTTAGTAGTCGGGGCTTCGGTGGTCGGCGGGACTGCATTATAGTACATGAACTGCATGAAGTCCTCAAACAGCTAGCGGCGACCAGGGAAAAAAATACTAAACCACCTCCTCCTCCTCTTTTATGAACGACGAAGCCGACGAAAACAACCGTGATGATACCACCTCGATTCCCGAGTCCCGACTATGCTTTGCTTTGTAATTTCAAAAACTTAATTCTTTGTTTTTTGTTTTTGTGGTGCTCTGCGCGCATTTCCCCTCTTGGTAATCGCGTGCTAAGCGTCGATAAATAGTACACTGCCATCACACACACACGCGCGTACAAAAAAAGTGGATGCAATGAAGAGGTTGGCGGTTTTGTTTGCTATTCTTTGGCGAAAGGATGAAAGTTCTGCTGTGTGCCGAAGAAATACTAAAGCGGAATTCAGCCCCCCCCTTATTTAGTTAGCAGTTTATGTAAAAAACGAAACGAGGAGAAATTGGCTATGAAAATCATATTTGGTGATGAGGAGATCGTTGTCCTCAAACCTTTTTTCTTTGGTTCCATTTAAGTTGCATTTGTATGCATAAAATGTCGCCAATAATCCTGAACAGAAAACGAAAGAAAAACAAAGTATTTTGTAGTTGGATAAAATGCATCGGGTTGGTCCGAAAAACAGACGAACAGAAGACTATCAAAACTATACTGCATTTGCATAGGACAGTTGACCATCAATTTGTTTGAGGAATCAGTTTTTCTTTTATCTCTAAGACGAAGTAAAGATAAACTAATTGTGAAAATACTAAATGGCAACACCAATGATGATGGTATTTTTATTACTGTGTACTGAGCAAGATGTTTCTGGTTAGGCAATGAGCGAGAAAATTTTACTCAAACTCAGTTGATCAAAATTGGAATAAATTCTCTTTCAGAAATGAGAAATAAGTTGCTCTTATCGTCGTCGTCCTAAAAGAGATAGCCATTCAATTTGAACTTTCTGTCAAATTTATTTTTAAACCAACTGGAAGGAAAAATTACTCTAAAATATAAACAAATACTCGTAGAGATAGAGAGAGAAATAATGAAAGAAAGAGAAAGAAAGATAAAGAAGGAGAATGAGATAAAAAGAGAGAGAGGGAGATAAAGAAATAAAAAGAGAGAGAAAGTGATAACGAAGTAGAAATAGATAAAAAGAGAGGAACAGATAAATATAGAGAGAAAGAAGAAAATATAAAGGGAGAGAGAGAGAGATAAAAAAAGATAATGAAAGAAAAAGACAGAGAAGGAGAGATGAAGAGAGAGAATGATATAAAGATAGATAATGAGTGAGAGAGAAAGAGAGAGAGAAGAAAAGAAAAAGGAAGGGTGTGATATAAAGGTAAAGAGAGACATATAGAGAGATACATAATGAGATATATGTAGGGAGACAGATTGAGAGAGACAGATAGAAAGAGAGACTTATACAGAAGAAGAAGAAGAGACTTATAAGAAGAAAATCTTTCTACAGTAAGAGACAGAGAGAGGGAGAGACAGATAGAGAGAGAAAGACTTATACAGAGTGTCCCTTTATTCGTCAACATTAATTTGAAACATGATTCTTAGGTATAATCTAAGAAGAAAATCATTCTACAGTGTAGGTCCATGTCGAATGTTGACATCATTTTTCGGGGATTTAAGAAAAAGCTTCGTTTGGTGTACCTTGGCCCGTGTTAATGGAAGTTGCTCTGTTAATACAAATGGTAGAAACTTTGTTTAGGACTTTACTTTTAGAAGAAGTACTAGCCTTGATAACTGCATTTAAAATAAAGTTGATATCTTATTTGAGTCTTCAGATATCCAATATTAATGCCTGCTCCAATTTTTTGTCCATACAAAACCAAGGAGGACACTTTGAGCACATAAGTACGAATGCGTTGCGTGCACAAAGTTTACCTTACTTACCTATGTCCTATATCCCCTTGTGGGTCCTAGGGCCTCTACTCCTGATGGGAGAACGGAAAGGCATGCATCCTCTTCAAGTCATTGGGAAAAGTGATACCAAACCTTGATGTAGCTGCGAGAGGAACAATCCAATACAAGTTCATCCAGTTACGCAGATACAATAACAATTGTTAGTAGAAACCTAAGCGCTGTAAAAGAAGCTTTCATACAGATCGAGCGGGCGGCTTGAAATTTGGGGCTGCACACTAAACCAAGTCGTTATAAGAATCAAGCTAGTTTGGCAGGACACTTAGCTTGCGAAGGGGATCCTTTTCGTGAAGTTCCTTGCGTTACAGGATTTATGTGACACGGTAACAAGGCAGGCCAAGACTACGCTGAAAAGATGGCGTACACCAAGACGTTCTAAGTTTTTGGACTGTCAAATTGAATGACATCGACTCGAAATCGGGAATCGGGTTGAGAGATTTTAAGCCAACTTCTGGAGGATGAGTTTCATAAAGTGAGTAAGTGTGTGAAAAAGAGAGATAGAGAGAGAGAGAGAGAGAGAGAGAGAGAGAGAGAGAGTCAAAAACCCCAGTACAATGATGAAAACCGGATCAAAATAGGTCTAGTAGTTTTCAATATTTGCTAAAATGGCAGACGTTGACGGGCTGCACGTCACCTCACTGCACGAACCAAACTAAGCCCAACCCAACTGGCAACACTACTCACTCACATCAACCCACTGGTTCACATCCAGCTTCCTATACTCCACCACTTAGTCACCCGCCAAACGGACCACTGACCACAAAACTGTAGTCTATAACCTTCTGAGAAAAAAACCTTGTACCTGGTCAAAATTGGTCAAGTAGTTTCCAAGATTAGCTTAGCGTATTCTATTGAAAGTAAAAACTGACGTCTTTATATAATAACCAGCTAATATACCGGCATTGCCCGGCTGCCCCGTACTGACCCCCACCCAGCTGACCACCTTCGCACTGCAACCACCCCAATGACATCACTGACCCCTTATCCACCCCTTATCCACCGCTACCCGCTACTGACCCAAAACGTTAACCTATAACCTCCGGAGGAGATGGGTGCATAAGTGGGTATTGGATGAGTGAGTGAATGAGTGAGAAGGTGAGAGAGTGAGTGAGTGAGAGAGTGAGTCAGAGGGGCAATATGGTTTAAAAGTAACAGAATAGAATAGAAAAAAATTCTCGAAACTGTTGACTAGGTATAAATACCCCATACTTTGTCGCAGTTAGTATTTGGAATTCTCCTTGAAGAGTTGGAACGTAGATAGATCTTCCGCCTATGTGAATGATAGTGTCATAAGTGAATAATAAGTAATCACCAGTGTAAATATGTGAACTGTTTCTTTTTGTTAATTTAAAGTTGTAATTTATGAATAAACAAGCTTCTGTTGGGTTTTATTTGCAAAATCCATTACAACCTGTAGAAAGTCTAATTTTTCGTAACAGTATGTAGAAGATAGAGGTATCATTTTATCATTTTTAAGTCAAGTAGATAATATGTGAAAGTATTTCAGTCCCATTTACATTTTAATTAAATGTCGTTAGCTAGCGGTTTGACTTTCTTGATATCAACTCGTTTGTATGGCCGGTAGGATGGCCATACCATTCTTGATATGGCGCAGTTCGACAGATTGAAGAAGGAAAGAACTTTTTCCAAGACTAAGCTCATTGGACAGCTAAATCTTTCCGCTCTCACTTCATAAATCGACTCCTCCAGCAGTTGGCTTAAATTCGATCGTTTATACATCCGTGACTTTCTCAACACTGAGAGAAGTCACTTAGTATTCAAAATTACACGCTCATAAATCACAAAAATCAATACATACGAATACAAGCAAAGCCAACAAAAAACGGAACCTTAACCCCAACACTTTGGCATATTTTTACCAACCATCTACGATCACATCGACCAAACTACCCTATGAGTATGACCCTCGTAACTACACTCATAGATGATTGAGCTTTGAAGCACTTTAAACATTTCGCTTTTATATTCCACTTAAACTCTACCTGCAGAAGATCATCATCTTTTTTTAAGTATTATCTAGTCCCTTTACAACCCCAACCACCTATTGGAGAGCAAGCTGCTTCTGTTGTTGGAATAAATGAAAAAATAAGTAACATTGCACTCGTCGAGGTGTGGGGGGGCGTATACTCAATTTCCCTTTCCTCTTCTATTTCACTCTCACCGGCTGTGACTGTTTGACTGACCTTCCGCTGACATTTCCATTGCTCGAAATCGAGCGTCGTTGTTGATTCGCTCTACACTCGTTCTATACCTCTCCCCAAACACACACATCCTTGAATATTAAAATGTGAAAATGCGAAGTACACAGATACACACAAACACCCACACATAGAAAGAATGGAGGAAAAATCTTGGAACTAACGTTGACGTTTTCATCGGAGCTCAGTTTTGGTTTCTTCTTTTGATTAATTTTTTTTTAATTTTATGACTCTCTCTTTCCCTTTTTATCTCGTGCATCCTTTTTTACAAAAATTGAAATCTTGTGTCCTTTGAGATGTTATTGCTCTCTTTCATATGCACACACACACATACGCATACACAGTGCGATTTTGCAGTCTTCATAAAGCGCCCATAGCTCAGCAAAAAAGGAACCATAACACGGAAGGGTTGTAGGTAGAGATTTTTGCTCATGGGAGTGGGACGGAAGAGAACTCAACAAAAGTAAAAGCGAAAAGAAAAAGTTTCCTTCAGTTTCTCTTTATGTTCGTCCGCTTCGCTTCGTTTACCAACTCAAGGAATGAATTTTCCTCAGTGCCCGATTTCTCAGTTCCCTCGCCAATAGATGTGATTCACCCTTCATTGATGGGAAACCCAAAAGAACGAACATTGAAAATGGTCGTCTATTCAACTCTGTCTTCGCCACCACCTCCTCATACACCGCCATCACAGTGCCGAAATTCATTTTGTTACGCTGCCATTTTCCAACCGCTCCTTGGCTACACTGTGCTGTACCATTCATTATTCACCCTGCCACTTTATAAGATCCCAAGAGACGACTGCAAACACACAGAGGTAGATGACAAAAACTTAATACAAAAACCAACAACAACAACAAAAAAGATGGCGTCGTTGTACCGCGCTTCAGCAGCACCGCGCATCCAGAGTTCGATCTTAGTTTGATGTTGTAACAAGCGCGCAACTTTATCTCATCTCCGTCGTGGTAACTAAAAACATCTTCCCTCCTTCTTTATTTTGTGAATTTACTTAAAGATTTTCATCCTTACCATCTAGACTCCAGAGGACAAACAACATCGCTAAAGTATCATTCGGCATTCTCGGGGAATTTGTGTGAAATGTCCAAGAAGCGAAGCGAGGAAAGAGCAGCAGGAGTACTCGTAATGTGTTAGTTAAACAAGGAATTCTTCACTATTGAAGATTGTCAACGGAGCAGGACGAAGGAGGACCACTCGAACGTAAAACGTGACACAACCAAGTGAACAATGCCGCAATACTATGCACGAGTGGAAGTGGCAAAAAAGGACATAGACACGACACTGTTCTGCTATTCTGTGCTTTCCCCTTTTTTCCAAAGGACATTCAAATATTAAACTTTAGGGTTGAGTGGGGGTTTGTGTTATTTTCAGGCGGTTGCCTTGATTATTATTTGAAATGCGAGAGGGATATTTTGATTCCTTAATAGGGGTTATGAATGGATGAATGAATGAATACCGGGACTTTCGGAATTTGATGGTTGGGAGTTTCAAAACCTTTTTGCAATTAGGTTAATCGAAGCCCTACATACACTTGGTGTTAAAAAAAAATTCCTTTGATTTCTTAGGCGGCGCTCAGAGAAATCACAAACAAATAGCAGGAAATCCAACATAAAAGATTTCTTGGGCTAACCAACAACTTTCGTGCATATTTCTTTCATTATAAGCTGCAGCTGCAAATTTATTCAATTAATTAATTAATTAATTATTATAAATGATCTGCTGACTGAGCGATGCGATAAACAACTTAGATTCGCCTTAAAACCATTTTCGTGATCAATAGGTACCCGTATTTGAAAACAGGTGATGTTGACATAACCGTCGTGTACTGTCATCTGTCAAATGACACCATACTAAATTTCAGACTAGTTCATACGTTAGTTTTTATTTGGCAGCCAGTTGTAGGTATCCCTCGTGCTTCCCAATAAAATGGAAAAGGTGCAATATCGATCCGTAATTCGCTTTTTGTTTTTTATGGGGACCATTCACCATAGTGAGATATTGGTTCAGTGAATTTAAAAATGGTCGTATATCTGTTTTTGATAAGGAGCAGACAGGCCGCTGAGGAGACGTTGTCATCAAGGAAATTGTTGAAAAGACACACACGACATCATTTTCGCTAATCGCCGAACTAAAGTGCGTGAAGTAGCAGACGCCGTAGGCGTATCGTACGGAACGGCAATTAATTGCGAGCCCGAAGGGCGAAGCTAACAATCAGAGGACAAGAAAATTTTTCTAGCGTACGTGTGTCGGTTTGTGGGTTTGTCAGTTTGTCCGGTTGTATATCGTGACTTCTGCCATTCAGAATTTGATGGGACTTGTTATAAAACAATTGGTAAGCGCTTGGCTTGGGATGACGTGACGCGCGTCGAGTGTCGCGTGTGACGCGTGTAAATTTTTTTTTAAATACTTGTTTTAAAACTTGGCTTGCTATAACGTGACGCGTGTCACGTGTCGCGCGTCGCGTGTGGCGCTCGTCAATTTTTTTTTAATAAGTTATTGTTTTAAAACTTGGCTTGCGATGACGTGACGCGTATCACGCACGCTGAGAAGCTCGCTTTACTATCTTATTATAAATGAAAAGTGTAAGAAAAGTGTCGGCCCGCCACGTTTGCTCATAGTGGACAACAAGCGGATATGGCTGTCAATGTCGAAGCAGTGTTTGGAACTCTTTAAGCGAAATATTCGTAAGAGATTTGTGTTCACCGTTGATGAAAAACCTGGATACATTATTATAAGCCAAAGACTAAGCGACAGTCAAAACAATGGATTTTTTCGGGTGAATCTGCTCCGAAGGAGGCAAAGAAAAACCCATTAGCCGAAAAGGTCATGGCCACGATTTTTTGCGATTCGAAAGGAATAATTCTTATGGTCTTTTTGCAGAAATGTAGAGCGATCTCGGGTCAGTAATACAGTGAATTCGATAAGAAATTGAAGGAGACAAGATCCAATTTAGCTAAGAAAAAATAGCGGGGAGTTCTCACTTGGCAATAAATTTATTTATAAAAAAATGGCAAGAATTATCGCTACCCCACAAGTGAGAGGTAGCCTTGTAGAACTCGGATTATTGCAGTCTTCGCCACAGCTCTTCACTGGGTGTACTATTACCAAAGAGGTAAACCTTTTTAAATTCTCTATATTAACTTCACTTGCCCGTGGCACGGATGTCGGTCGTCGGTCGTCGGTCATCGTGGAATCTTGCGATCCATTTTTAACCCACTTCCCAAGGCCCGATTTTATTGAAATTTTGCACACATATGTATTTCCGGAGACAACACATTATATTAAAATAATACAAGTATTTTACAAAATTTTACTCGATTTTCTTCAAATTTTATACACATGTGTATCTCTGACAGACAACACTTTTTGTAAAAATTTTGGAGACCCCGGGCCCAGGGTTCGTGGGACCCCATAAAATTTTTTTAAAAAAATAACCCGAATTTCTTCAAATTTTATATGCGCATGTATATTCGATAGACAACACTTTTTGTAAAAATTTTGGAGACCCCGGACTCCGGGTTCGTGAGACCCGATAAAATTTTTTTAAAAAAATTAACCCGATTTATGGGTTGTTTTTTTTCTTTATAATTTTTTTTTAAAAAATTGCCTCGACCTCTTAGTTATCAAAAAGTCCTTAAACAGAACACCTACTCAAAAAAAAGGGTTTCCTAAGGGTGCTATGGAAAACTCATGCTATAATTCACAACATGGTCTGTGTGTTTGTGGTGTGTCTTGTTACGGCTGTGTTGGCAAAGCACACTTTAATGGATTGTAATTATTCCGTTCTGCATGCACTTAAAACCATCACAGAAGCCATCACAAACGCACACTCAACAGAGATCATTTTGCGGAAAATAATCCATATGCTCCAGGAGCAAATTAAATTGCGCTTCACACGTTCGTCGTCTCTTTGCACGCCAACAAGCTGCGTCGTTCCACGTAAAAGTTTTAAAGATACATTTTATTACGCTTTGCGTCGCGTGTGTGTGAGAGAGAGAGAGAGAGATAAAAGTTTTGCGTTAGTTTTGTCTTCAAAATAATTTGCTATCGTCACTGGTGCATGGGATATACCATCCCTATCATTATCGTCATCATCATCATCATCATCCCTATCATAATTTCCATAAATGAATATCATAAAGCATTTCGCTTGCGTCAGTCAGCTGCAACGTTCTTGTGTTTTGTGTTGTATCTTGTTCTGTTCATGGTATCCTTAAAAGTTTTTTTTTTTCATTCTACCCACACATGCACATAGTATGTCCTTTCCTCTTTTTCTCTGCAGCATTATGTGTACTCTTGGCATTAATCCAATTTCATGATTATTATTGCCAGTGCTGGCTGCTCCGGCTGCTTTTACAGTTTTTCTATTGTTATGATTATGTCCTTTAGCAGCCGAACCGGATAGGGAAGAGCTGCGGTGCGTTAATGGAGATGGAAAACGAACACGAACACAAAAACACATCAAAGCCACCGCAACCGCAAGAATTGAGGTGAATCAAATTGAGAGGACTGAATAAGTGATGATGGGGAAATTTTGTTAAGTATACAGGAACAACAATCAAGGGAAAAACCTTTTACACAGTCATTCCCCTAATACACCCACCCCGCCCTTATCACGCCAATTCCAGTACGATTCTCTTCAGTTCAAAGGACACTTAACTTTTTGTGTCTTACGATTCGTGTCTCAAGTATTTTAAATGGAAATCTAAAGATTTCACTTCACATTCATTAATTCAGGGCAAATGGATTAAATGAACAGGAACAAGAATGTACAATGGGACAAGTTGAGTTACATACTCATTACTCAACTTGAGCCCTTGTGCATTGTTGTTTCTAAGGCCGGTCGGGCAGTGTTAAATTTGGATGTACAATTTTTGAGTTATTTTAATTACAGACGGAAGGGAAGACTCACTGAGAGATTTCAATTCAATAAAAAATTTTGAGTTATTTTAATTACAGACGGATGGGAAGACTCACGGAGAGATTTCAATTCAATAAAGATTTTTGAGTTATTTTAATTACAGACGTATGGAAAAACTCACTGAGAGATGTCAATTCAATAAAGATTTTTGAGTTATTTTAATTACAGACGTATGGAAAGACTGACTCAGATGCCAATTCAATAGAGATTTTTGAGTTATTTTTACTACAGACATATGGAAACACTCACTGAGATGTCAATTCAATAAAGATTTTTGAGTTATTTCAATTATAGACGTATGGAAAGACTCACTCAGATGTCAATTCAATGGAGATTTTTGAGTTATTTTTATTACAGACATATGGAAACACTCACTGAGATGTCAATTCAATAAAGATTTTTGAGTTATTTTAATTACAGACGTATGGAAAGACTCATTGAGATGTCAATTCAATAAAGATTTTTGAGTTATTTTAATTACAGACGTATGGAAAGACTCACTCAGATGCTAATTCAATAGAGATTTTTGAGTTATTTTTATTGCATACATATGAAAACACTCACTGAGATGTCAATTCAATAAAGATTTTTGAGTTATTTTAATTACAGACGTATGGAAAGACTCACTGATATGTCAATTTACTTAGGTTAGGTTAGGTTAGGTAAGGTTAAGGTGGCTGTCAGTGAAAAACCGACACAAATAGATCAGTAATGTTCCATTGTAATACAACGTGAATCAAAAAAATCTTTTTTCCATCTAATCGTTGAACCCAATTAGAGCTTCGTAGGAAGCGTAGGAGACTGCTAATGTCAATTTGGATTAGATCATTAATGTCGTTGTAGAAGAAAGCTCCCATATGGAGTTTACGTTTTACTGCGAGATAGCATTTAGGCGAATAGCCGAGCTAGCAGCTACTTGCCTGCTGAAAATGTCGAGTGGTAATAGGTTAAGCAAAATGTAAGTTCCGCCGTGGCTTTCCGAACTCTTACCATTATCATTACGTAAGCTTTTCCATCTATGCAATTCTTCTGGAGTAGAAATTAATGCTTCCAAAAACCATTGCTGACTTTTGTCGCCTATAAGCAAATCTTAAGTCCATTGCCAATATTCATGGATGGCACTTGCATCGAGAACGACAAGTTTCGTTAGAATGACCGCATATTCACCGTCGCTAGAAATGCTGCGAAATGTTCAGTTTTCTAACCCGGTTCAAGAAATATTTCACTCCCCCTCTGATCTGGCTAGTATCTACAAGGCCTTTATTCGCACCAAGCTTGAGTGCAAATGTCATATCTGGTCGGGAGCGCTTAAGACAACCTTGCACCTTGCTAGATAGAATGCAAAAGCGAGCGTTAAAGCTTATCGGTGACGAAGCCGTTGCGAAGTCAATAGATTCGCTTGAACAGTAACTTGACCTGCTGCTTATAGCTTCTTCCATCAGCGGTGCTCAAGAGAAATAGCCAGGAAATGCATGTCACCTCTTCTTGAATTCAACCGCAATACTCATGGCGCTCCAAATGCTCATCAGTTTACCCTCAAGCTAATTTTCGTTCTTCAGCTGTACAATACATTTGTGGCATGCTTTGCCAAGCTCTGTCTTTCCACGTCGCTGTGATCCACAGGCATTCAAAACACAAGCTCATAAGCATCTCCTCGTTTCTCCTTCACTGAGCGAAGCATATAGCCGAGCATTTTAAGGGTGTGAACCCCTTTATGCGGGAGGCCAGTACCGAACCCCGGTTGTAGAGCCAAATATGATGATGATGATAAACCCCATTATGCGTGCGCATTTTTAATAATAAAATAAACCAAAGTAAACAACAATGTATATACAATGGGACAAGCTGAGTATGTACTTAGAATTTGGTCGGTCGGACAATGGTAACTTTTTATGTAAAGTTTTCGAGTTATTTTAATTACAGACCGATGGAAAGACACTCAAATCTATGAATTCAATTCAATTCACTACAATATGAGAAAATAACAATTTTGTATAATTGCCCCACTGTTCAACAGCAGTGTACACAAACGACTGTATGACATTGTTGGTAAAATAGTTCCCCGTTCTGCACGAAAGGATAAAAGCAGTGAACTTTTCATTTCCCCCCTCCTCTCTAATGCCTATCGTTCCCGATCTAGTTTGCTTTTGTGTGCCTGTGTTTTGTCATGGCACTTGCCATGCTGGTTGAAAATGTTGTACAGATATAAATTTCATCGCTTTTAATAAAATGTGTTCCTCGTCCTCGTCATCGTCCTCCTTGTGTGCTCATAGTTCGTTTGTTGGCTTT
This sequence comes from Nephrocerus scutellatus, assembly GCA_947095585.1. NCBI lineage: Eukaryota > Metazoa > Arthropoda > Insecta > Diptera > Pipunculidae > Nephrocerus > Nephrocerus scutellatus. The sequence goes on along the minus strand of OX352762.1, from coordinate 108,030,418 downwards.
CCTGGCTGCCATCCATTTCGGTTTATGACTGTATCCTTGCGCTAGCAACGCGCAACACAACTCAGCAGAGGGGATTATATTATTCTTCCCCTCTATTCAAGTTTTGTGAGCTCAAAAAAAAAAAAAATTAAGTCCTCAGCGTTCTCAGCGTTTTATTATGGACGAACGCTGAACATTAACGAATTCAGTCGCTCGCTTCTTTATGATAATCTTCCACCCTGTAAACATTTGGGTCTTTATTTTGTATTGTTGTTGTTGTTGTTGTTGTTGTTCGCTGCTGATACTTATCGCTGTGCAGAGAAGTTACGTGTATTTAGTTGCTGATGAATTTTAATTAGGTCTCCTCTACGTCCTCATCGGTGAATGATGACGGTGCGGTATTACACACTTCCTTAAATAAAGGCATGGCAGGACAACACGCAATCACACACAACACAGGGAACGAGAAATCGTTTTGGAAGACCAGCATAGGTACGAGTATAGTCCTTTTGCCTTATCCGAATTTTTCGCTGCTCTTTCTGCATCTCGATATAGGTGCGACAGTGGCAACGACAACGACGACGACGACAACAACAACGGCACGACCCAACAAAAGACAAGAATTTACCTCCTGTTGTGATATTGTTGTTGTTATTAACGCAATAAACAAAAGAGAAAACGATGAAGCAGAAAAAAAACAGCACATAATGGTGTTGTGTCCTTATTTCCAGCGAAATCCAATGAAACGATGTGGTGCTCGGGCTGGCGGATAGTGTTGTTTTCCGGTGCGCCTCATGGCTACCACCACAGCACAGCACTCTTTATTTAAAAAAAAAGTCTCTTCTCTCCGTTGCCTTGCTGTGAGTCATTTTTGTCGACGTCGTCATCACCACGGTGTTGATGTTGTTGTGTCGTGAGTTTTTCTTACCAGGATTTAGATAGGATGTCGTCACACACACAATTGTCTCCGTTTTGCCAGAAGGAAATCCCATACAGGTATTAAGGGCAATTTTTTTTTCTTATTTATGTGTGTGTGCGTTGATTGCAGTGTGTCCTAATTAGTTTATGTGGTGATTTCAGTTGGTAACCAGAAATCCTTGTGCGATTCCTGGCTATGGGTGACGATAGTGGCAAATGTTGGTGTATGTAGTATAGTAAGGATTTTGCAATACGATATACGTATCATAGTAATTACATGTTCAATGAATTTCAATCAAAAGAGGGTTGATGAAATGAGATAAATAAGGAAAGGAAGGATTGTGGATTTTTTTTGTGTACTTTTGATGAGTATTCGTTTTTGTTGACAAAAAATGGTGTCAAGGTATCACATATCCTCTAAATGGAAAAAAATTCTACTTTTTTGTAAGGGTTGGAGGAATTTTTGGGCATTATGTTAAGGAAATAATTTTGGAAGAGCCGGAAATAAAGCCAGAAAACTTATCGGTAGGTAAGTTATTGTTTTTTTTTCATAACAGTATTGAACTGCTAAGGAATGTTATTTTTGCTTTCTTGTGGTCTTTTTAACCCAAACTCGCTAGAGTCACTGCAATCTACAACTACAATTTTCGAAACTTCTTCAGCGAAGCTCTGCAGATTGTCATTTTAGGTCATTGGTTGCTTCTTTTCTTGCTTTTACCATTCTTTCTTCTTAAGACTGATTTTTTGGAATTGACAGAACGACCGGCCCCGGCCGGCCTTTAGCGTTACTGATGACTTTCCTATAATTTTTTAGGCAAACCTTGTAAGGTTGCCAGTACTAGTTAGTATAACAGATATACCGATATAACAGTAAATTGAACATAGATCGAGACAGTCTTCTAATATTTTCCAGATCATCAGTCCACCAAGGTGAGTACTTTATTTTTGCTACGACTGATTGGACATGAGCCTTTCGTAGCCATATCCATGGATACTTCAAACATTTTTAATTTGAAGTCCACGTGCACAGTTTAATTTTAGAAATATTACCCAATTTGGACTGGATGACGTTACCTGAACTTAGCCCAGTTCGTTAATTTAATGTTTCTGTTTAGGTTTAGGGATCTTCGACTGGAAAAGTATATATTTATGATCAGAATAGGATTTAACACTGGAAATACTGAGTTAATACTGGAACGACTGGCAAAAGTTAAAAAGTTAGTGTATACCTACCATGTACACTAAATATAGAAATACGCACATGCACCAGTTGTTGACACATTTAAAGTAAGCACTAGCGATAAGCCACAGTATTTATGACCCATAAATCACACTTTTTATGATAGGCACCCAATGCATTTGAATACTCAGAGTAAGGGTCAAATGCATTGATAGAATAAGTAAAGTAAAACATCCCAAATAAACATAAAACATAAAAAATTAATCAGTATTCTTCAAACCAGAGATAGGAGTTGTTCTCAGTTTTAATTTCAAATTTGACATCGACAAATGTTTTTTCAAGAGAGATAAATTAAAACTCTATCCAGCAAAAAAAAACATCCCATAAAAATTTTTCGTGTAAATTCTCCAATTGATACACAAAGTGCAAAGGGAGCCCCCTTGTCATGGGGCCACTTCAAAATTTTTACAAAAAGCGTTGTCCATCGGAGAAAAATTCATATAAAATTTGAAGAAAATCGGGTACTTTTTGTAAAATATTTGTATGGGAGCCCCCCGACCCCGCGGCCCGAGGGGCCCAAATTTTAATAGCCAGCCAGCCATGGGCAAGTGAAGTTAATATAGAGAATTTAAAAAAACAACCAACCAACAACCCAACTAAAATTTTTCATCTAAATTCTCTAATCGCAGAAATTGATACGGGAGCCCCTCGATCCTGGGTCATTTTTTTTTTATTTTTTTATTGTAGGAGAAAATAATCGAAAGAGACATTTGACATCAGATGTCAAATTTAAAAATGCTCAGATCATTTTATTCTGATCACTTAGAGCACGCTCATACTCTGAGCAAATAAGAAATACGAGCATTTTTCTTGAGAACTCTTTGACTGCTCTGAACTAATTTATGAAAACGCCAAATGACAGAATATTGTGAAAACTTGTTGTTCTATCTGTAAGTTGATATCGACAACAAAAAACGACATCAATAAAAATACAATTCAGTAAATAAGTATTTAAGTCTCGTTTCATTTGCTGGGTTCATTTGTGCGTGAGCTAAGATTTCTCTCTCTCTCTCTCCACCACCAAAACCATGCCGCGCAGCCAACTGCGCAGCACACACCGCACACAGTCATTAAAGTACGACGGTATCTGATGCCACTATAAGAAATTAAAAAAATTTATAAGGGCCTTGCGGCCGAACCCGGAGCCCGATCACTACCAAATTTTACAAAAAGTATTGTTTATTGGGTATACACATGTGTGTAAAATTTGAAAAAATTGGGTAATTTTTATTTTAAATTTGTATGGGAGCACCCCCGACCACGGGGCCCGATCGCTTTAAAAATTTTACAAAAAGTTTTGTCCATCGGAGATACACATGCGTATAAAATTTGAAGAAAATCGGAAATTTTTTTTATAAAATTTGTATGGGTGCCCCCCCCACCCAGGTGCCCGATCTCTCCAAAGTTTTTACAAAAAGTGTTTTCCGTCGGAGATACACATTTGTATAAAATTTTATGAAAATCGAGGAAATTTTTTTAAAAAATTTGTATGGGAGCCCCCGACCCCGAGGTCCGAGGGGCCTCAAATTTTAATAGAAAGTATTGTCACCGGAAATATACATATGTGCAAAATTTCAATGAAATCGGGCTATGGATTAAAAATTGATCAGAAAATCTGACCAGCCAGCCACCCAGCCAGCCAGCCAGCCACGTGCAAGCGAAGTTAATATAGAGAATTTAAAAAGGAAAGAGCAATTGCCCAACAGTAGAAAACCCCGTTGCGGCGACGTATTCATTGACGCAAAGAGGTGACACAGTCATGACACAGGCAAACAAAATCAAACACAAGAGAGAGAAAGAACTGTCAAAGCATTTGCCGGAGAGAAAAATGGAAATTTGTTAAACTTTTTGGTTCGCTTCGCATAAGAACGCGTATATTAACTCGATCTGTCAGTTGCCCCAACGGACGCAACGAATTCTATGGGCTGGTCTTTTTAGGTTTGTTTTTTTAAGAGTGCTTGTGTGCCAAGCCAACTAACCAACGCGCTTTTCCCCTTAACTGACACGATAATCTCTAATGCCTCTTTCGATTAGCTAAAACTATACCCGAAACTATACCCACGGATAAGCTACCATAATGACAGGGTTTTCATGGTTTTCGTGGTTAATGCTTTGCAAATAGAACGCCAAACCGAAACCAAATTTGACAAGAACAATAAACTGAGAAATTCGTCTGCTTGCTCTCACTTTGCCATCTGGCTGAGTAAACGAAACCTTACAGCAAAGTTACAGTGTCTGTTACAAAAACGCAAAATCAAACCGTACCCCGGCTACAATTTGCAAATATAACACCAAACCAAAAATTTTAACTCTACCCTGCAAATCGAAAGAGCTATAATACAATAGAATTCAAATTAATTGTAAACCTTTTGAAGGGAATTTTAAGACCCAAGTTGTAACTCATAAGCAATCATTCGTCAATCAATCGTTCCAATAAACAACATTCGTCACGCCAATTTGCATGCGGTCAAGTCCACTGTGTAAAAGGGAAAATTATTTCTCTGTATGTTTTACGGTGTGTGTTTGTGTTCACTGAGCGTTGAAATTCTATGCCTTAAAGCATTTAATACCCATAAGCGGCGACACAACTGTCAACATCCAAAACGACGATCCCTTCTAATTCCCCTAATTCCAAAAGTAATACCCCGTGCGTTGTATGTTTTGCTTGTTGTACGAGTAAAAGGGTAGGCATAGGCAGGGCGAAATCCCGCTTAATCTTTCGATAAAAAAAAAACATTTTGAATTTGGATTAATGCGCGTAAGGGGCACAGAGAGTTCAATCACACGCACGCAACGCGGTTTGGGAGGGACATGTCAATACCACCGGTCATGAGATGGAATTAAAATTGTGTATTCCATTTTTGAGGGGTGTGCAGAATTTGTAAATAATGACACTTAATATGTAAATTTGGAGTTTTAATTTTCACTTCAAAATATTCACTTTAAGTGAATTCGAAAATTTCAAAAATCGAAACGGCAGAAAAGTGGACGAAATCATCAGGTTCCAAAATTTTGAAATTCGGGTACAAAAAGGCGGATTGCATAATTGAAGTCAATTCTCCCTAAAAGTGATATTTCCGACATCGACATTAAAGTGAAATTTTAATAAGAATTTGGAATGGTATTTCTAATAAGGGCCGATATAAACTTTTGATCTGATTCTTGATGATATTCTTTGTTTGATATTTTTAGCAAAAAGGTATTTGAAAGCAGATACAGAAATTGCCAATTCACCGGGCAATTCAAAAAGTCAGATGTGGATATATGTGAGACACTAAATTATTCCAAAAGTATCACAACAAGGTGTCAAACTGTCAATGTGTTCATCTATTAGTGAATCTCATTATCATCTTCGCAGTAAAAACAAATATGGCTGAGAGTCTGTGTGGGCTTCACAAACTAAAAATAGGAATCAAGCCAAACAAGTTTTATAGACAGAGCGCTCTCAATAATAACAAGAAACAGCATAATACGAGGAAAACTATTTCTAAATTGGTCTTTCCTTTGTTTCTTCCCTTCCCTGTATAACCCATCTTATCTGGACAACTTTGTGGTGGAAATGCAACATGTCCATAATGAGTTAAATCCATAATTATTATCACATTTTGCGTCACTCCAGTCAAGTTGTTCATCTCCTATGTGTGATTGGTACGACGATAAGGTTTTATCAGACTGAGAGAAGTGATGCAAGCCAGGACTCTTCATTTTAGTTTCCCGAAATTTTGCACAGGTATTAGGTATTCAAAGAAAACTTGAACTGTCACATTTTGGAAGATATCGGACAATTTTTCTCACATATATTTATTCAACAGTTATGCAAGGGAGAATGGAAGCTCAAAAGGTGTGCCACCATAGAAGCGCACCATACATATATCTAGTTTGATAATAAAACAAAAAAATTTACATTGATTGAGAATTTTTGAATAACTAACTTCTTGGGCGCGTTGACCATTTTGTAACATTTAGAATTGTAACGTAATGTTTTGCAAAATTCGCCTAAACTTTGATTATAATAGAAATATCACAGAATGATTGTAGATTATGAAAAAATTATAGGAAGATTATGGAAAGATTATGGAAAGATTATCGGAATATTATAGAAATATTATGGAAATATTATAGGAGGTTTTTCGATTATAGGAGGATCTTACAAAGATTATGAGACGATTATAGAAAGATTATCGAACGGTTATAGGATGGTTATAGAAATATTAAGGAAATATTATAGGGGGATTTTATAAAGGATATAGAAAGGTTATGGATAGATTATAGGAAAATTATGGAAAGATTATAGCAAGATTATTGTAAGATTATAGGAGGAATTTAGAAATATTATAGAAGGATTATGGAAAGAAAGCCAGTGCCAACTATTGGTTGGGTAACCAGTGTAGTTCTGGGCTGGATCAACGAAATGGTCGCGAGAAGCTAGGCCTTGAACCGCAACGGTCTGTCGCGGCGAAATTTTTATTATTATAGAAAGAGTAGTATAGGACTATTATAGGAGGATCATATGCATATTGAACGATTATCATTATATTATTAGGTATAGGATGATTTTTTACAGATTATCTATATAGGATTATTAGAGATTATAGATTTATCAAAGGAAGACTTAAGAAACTATAGGCATATCACAGAAAGATTATAGGACGATTTTAGGAAGATTATAGGACAATTACGTGGGTGCCGTGGCTCAGTGGATAAGAGCCTGGACTTCTGAGCAGGGGGTTCGTGGTTCGAATCCCAGTAACACCAACCTCTCGCGAAAGTTTGACAAACTTCCGAGAGTAATTACTTGTCACTGAAAGCTTCTCAATTCGCCGTTCGGATCCGGCATTAAATTGTAGGTCCCTCCATTTGTGTGCAAAAATATGCCTGCTCAACACAAATGGTGGCGAGAAGTTAGGCTTTGGACCGCATGGTCTGTCGCGCCGATGTTATTATATAACAATGCCAGCAGGCTTAGCAGCTGTTGGTATAATTACTGAAGTAATAACGTCCTGTTAAGAAATCCTACACTTATTACCTCCTGACCTATTTAATAAAGTGAATGATTAGTAACCAAAAGATCCTATAAAAGGAAACCAAAAGAGAAGTGAAACCTCGTTTTACGTTATAAAAGAACAAAAGTTAAATAGCGTTGGACGAGCTGGGTTATACAAAATTACGTTGCGACGTCTCAGAGAATCTGGGTGCTTTGTCACTAAACCGTACGAACACTGCAATGTACTGCAATTGTTACCAAAGGAGATGATACCATCTTCAACCGAATACTGCACTCCTAAACTGTACTTCAGTCCTAGCTTTGCCGTAGAGTTTTCGACTCGAGGAAGTTGAAAGGACTGGAGAGTATCAAGACTTTTTCATGTAACTCTTTTCACCGATGGATCCAAAATAAGGGATGTGGACGGTAGTGGATTATTCTGTGAAAACCTTAATCTTTCAAGGTCCTACTCTGGTAGCATTTTACAGGCAGAAATCCTAGCGATAAGGGAGGCATGCAGGGCTCTGTCTCATAGTACCGCTGTCGTATACAGCCAATCTGCAATTAAAGCCATAGGCCCAAATTGAAGTAAACAATTCGACAATTTGTAAGCTGATTGTTTTTAAATACTTATTTGTATATATGTGTAGTTCTTTTTACTTGTCAAGTGTGAGAACAATTGAAGAAAATTCAGGGCTATTTACAAGTATGTACCTACAAATATGTATGTATTTTGTAACCCTTTCGAGAAGATCCAAAGCACTTTGCTACTCGAAGTAAAAATAAAAACAAACAACCGAGCGTATCTCGAACGACCGAAAATTAATTATCTCATCGCACATCGTTTAAAAATAGTTTCACCGGGTGGATTGGATTGGGATGATTGGTGATTTTTTTTCTTCCGAAAATAAGTCTCAGATGTGGGTACATGTTATAGATGTTTTATATGCATATAGTAATAATGTTATAGCCTATAGATACATTATGGTATCTGTAAAATAAGAACGTTCATCGTTCGCCTCGTACGAGCACATTTTGAAATGAATTTAATGTCGCTTTCGAATTGTTTTTGTTGTTGTTCGGGTTGAGTTATATTTTTTTCTTCTGTTTATTATTAATTTGTGAGTGCCGCGGTGCCCCAGCTAAGATGGCACAACGATCGATCGATCGTCGCGTCGGTCGGTCGACCTCACTCACTGACACGTAGATACTTTGCTACTCTGTTCAGCATTTTGTTTATGTTCGTCGTCGGCATTCGCAGCAGCAATTCATGCATGAAATATCTTTTTGGATTTTTTTTTTGTTGATAAAAACTTTGACAAATTATCGCATTAAAAGATGAAACCGAGGACGCACAGTCGACGACAGATGAGTTACGATCTTTGAGCGTCGAACAGCAAAACAAGCGAAAAAAAAAATACAACCGAGAGGGCAGGGAATAATTTGTTGATCGTGCGACGGCGTCTGCAGGATATGTCAAGGTTCCCAATCGACTTTACCCTCGCAAATTGCATAAAGATGACTTTTTTTTATTCTCTGTTGTTGTTTTTTGCCATTTTTTATGTTTGGTTTTTGTTTTGGTTTTCGCCTCATAATTGCCGTGCGATTACTGAGTTGGCACAGCACAGTATGACGACGACGAATTAATTGGAAATATTGCACGCAGAAGGTTGTTGAGATACTCTTGGTATGTTATGGTATTGTACGGAGACTTGTGCACGAACAGTATCTCCGTTGTAGATATGTTTAGTTATTCAACTCACGATAATTTTTCATTAATTTTTTCTTCACTTTGTTTTATTTTTGATTATTTGTTTTATGGAAATTAAAAAAAAACGAGTTCTCTGTGATTTATTTGGCGTGCCATCCGCAGACGGATTGATATTTTGGAGCACGAAATTTATCGCATTTTTTTTATATCTTGCTGCTTTGGTTATGAAAAATCAATTGCATCGCATGATACACACACGATATTTTGTGTTAATTCAATTCACTGTGTGAAAATCTATCTAATTCTAAAAACCAAACCATAAACAATTTCACTTTTCATTTAAATTCTTATTTATTTTTGGAAAAAAATGTGTGATTACTGTAATTCACGAAAATTGATGTGTAAGCATGTTTTATTATATCAGATAACTAAATTACATCGTGCAAAATAATTTTGATAACGATATTTTATATAAAAATACACTTCAAGACCAGGCTCAGAATCCTCCTCATGATATCCCTCACGATAATCTCAAGACTCCCTGAAGACCCCACTCAAACCCCTTGTATGTACTTAAGACCCCCTCAAGACCGCCACAAAACTCTCTCAAGGCGCCCTCAAAACCTAACTCAAGGCGCCCGAAAGACTCTTACCAGACCCCATTCAACACGCATTAAATATTGCCTGAAGGCATCTTTAAGATACCCCTCAAGTCTCCAGACAAGACTACCTCAAAAACTCCTCATGACCTCCAAAAGACCGCCTTAAGACCCCTTTCAATACCCAGTAAATACCATCTCAAGACCCCATCAAGAGCCTACCCAAGCCCGCCTCAGAGCTCCCTCACGACCCAACCAAGACTTTCTCAAAACCTTCTCAAGACCCCATCAAATTCCTTAAGAGTCAACCCAAGGCTCTTCAAAACCACATAAAAAGCCCCTCTCAAGGCCCTCTAAAACTCTTAAAGACGCCCCATCCAACACCTTAAGAGTCAACCCAAGGCTCTTCAAAACCACATAAAAAGCCCCTCTCAAGGCCCTCTAAAACTCTTAAAGACGCCCCATCAAACACCTTAAGAGTCAACCCAAGGCTCTTCAAAACCACATAAAAAGCCCCTCTCAAGGCCCTCTAAAACTCTTAAAGACCCCCTAAAAGCCTCCGCAAGAACGCACTCCAGACACCTCTAAAGACCGCCCCCTCAAGACCCTCTCAAAATTCCACCAGAAGCACATCAACGCCTACCAAATTTTTACAGAAAGTAACATCGGAGATAAGTGTGCAAAGTTTCGGGATAATTTTGAAAAATATATATGACAGCACCTTGGCCCTAGGCCTAAATCACTTCCAAATTTTTACAGAAGTGGGTTGAAATGGATTACAAGATTTGACTACCAAACAAAACAAACCAAACAAATCAAACAAACCAAACAAATCAAACAAGCCAAACAAAACCAATAAACCAAACAAGCCAAACATACCAAACAAACAAACAAACAAACAAACAAACAAACAAGCAAACAAACAAACAAACAAACAAACAAGCAAACAAACAAACAAACAAACAAACAAACAAACAAACAAACAAACAAACAAACAAACAAACAAACAAACAAACAAACAAACAAACAAACAAACAAACAAACAAACAAACAAACAAACAAACAAACAAACAAACAAACAAACCAACAAACCAACAAACCAACAAACCAACAAACCAACAAACCAACAAGCAAACAAACAAACAAACAAATAAATATATCCGCGAAGTTATAGAGATTTTAAAAAAGAAATATAAGGAGCAGCAATTTTTTTATGTGTCAGATACAAACCAGCAACTTCTTGCCCGTGGCTAAAACAGTTGCGGTACGTCAATCACGGCCTTTACAGGGCATTACAAATTTACTCGTGTTGTTGCTGATCGGTTGAGTTATGTTGTGCCAAACATCGTTTTATCGTTCCGTTTGTGTCTTCGCACTGTCTGTCCGTCTGTCTCATCGTCAGACGTTCTCGTTTGTTGGCACAATTGCACTCGTGAAATGGTAAACCTTCCCATTCCACCTTGCCCCCCATTAAAAAAACGAACGCACTGTTTTACCGCTGATTATTTATTTGCGATGATGTGTGATTGTGCGATTTCAACTTCTTGCATTGCAAGAAGCGATTTTGTTTCAACAACAACTGATAGATACAATCATATACGTGCATTAAGATACACAACCAGATACTTAGATAGACAGAAGATAGATATCACTTCATTAGTAAGTCGACAACTTGCTGTACAACCAACAAATATTACTTGTAGATGTTAGATAGATAGATAGATACAGAGGCACGGTGGATGTAGCAAATTGCATGTTGTGTAGCGTGTAGAAGACCATGTGTGTGTGTGCGGTGTATCTGTGACATACTCTGATGACAATGATAGATAGCCAATTATGCTTTTAGTGTTTTAGTTTTTTCTTGTGTTGTTCCTCGGCCCAGAGCGGCGGCTTCTCTGTCCAACCTACCACACTCGACATCATGTGTGAGATTTTAATAGTTGCGCCAATGCAACGAATTGTACTGTTGGTGGATGGAGTGTGGAGTGGGAGATGGGTCGGGTCTCCCTCCACTGACTACACACTTTTCAACTGACATTTATGTGACTTGTCACTTTGGTTTCTAGCCGCAATTATCTATTATCGATTTCGATTGAGTTATGGAGTTGCGGCTATCGTTGCGGACAAAAACAGAGCTTCTGTCTGTGTTCGCAGTTCGCATATGAAAGCAACTTGTTACGAGGAGACTGACAGGCGGTTGTGCTAAGTTGGTTGGAAGCAAAACTAATCGTATAAACTTTTTTTTTACTGAACATCCTAATAAATTTTCTATTAGTTTCTATAAATTTTTGATTTGTCAACATCATCAAAATCAGCCCTCCACCAACCCTGATCACAATCCATCACCTCTATCAATACCGATAGCCCCAGAACACATAAACCCATCATACATTTCCTCCCATTGATCCCCATCATAAGGATCCTTCCCCTTCGACCACGAACCATCGATCCTCTCCGTCATCAACACCCCCTAGAAGAAAGGAGTCGATGGGTTTGTTGGGGTGTTCATCGATGGGGCGTTTCTAAATGACCTATATCAACTAACTTTACGTGCTAGTTGGTGGAATCTTGTGATAAATGTTTAACCCACTTATTGTCTGGTTTCCTTAATGTGTGGCCAATCCAACGTCATTTTCGTTGCATGATGTCGGCATCCTATTCCACAACTCGACGTTTGATAGGGTTTTTGGCCAACAGACCATTAAAATATAACGCAGACACCGATTAAAGAAAGCCTGTAACCTGCTCGAACTGGTGGCAGAGAACTTCCATGATTCAGAGGCGTATTAATAGCACGGATTCGAAGACTTAACTCGGTGCGTAATGATATTTTACTGGATTTCCGTACAGAAGAGAGGGTTCTAAATGCACAACGAGATGTACTTATTCTAATGTTCACATCCAGATCTAGATCTAGATAAGTGAACTGCGTGACTTTCTCTATGGTCCCCTGCCTTAGAATAATCTGCTGTTATATGTTTTGGCCTGTGTGCATTATTTTGGTCTTATTAACTTTAACCCTTAGCCACCTCTCCGTTAACCTGCATTGATTGAGAAATTTAATTGTAGCCAACAGTGCTATTTGCCAGGAGACAGATATCATCGGCATAGTCTATATGGCTCAGCTTATCAAACGGTCTTCATTGGATACCATACCTCTCGTTTGATCACACAGTGACAGTCATAACATCATCAATTGCCATAATAAACAGGATAGGTGACAGAACATCTCCCTGTCTTACACCTTGTCGCACCTCGAAAGAATCGGAAATCGGAAATTTTAGGACTCTTTGTCTGACCATCAACACATCAGGTTTGACCTTCCGGGCAAAATGGCACCTACTCGTATAGAATCCATAGGGGACCTAGTATTGAAATGATGCGAAAAAATTGCTGATATGCCAGTAGCAGCACAAATCCACAAGGCACTCGCCAAGGATCAGATAAATTGTGTAGGCTTACTGAAGAAGGAAGATGGTAGCTACACGTCGGACGGAGATCCTGTGCTTCTGTGCTTCACTTCCCCGGTTCGTCTACTTATGTTTCAATAAACATACCCTAATACTACTAAGGGTAAATAGTTTAGCGGGAAAAATATTTAGTCCAGATAAGGGCCGTAGGCCCCCTCGAACCATTAAAAGCACCCGGCGGTGATGGCATTTTTCCAGTGCTCTTACAGAGTGCTAATGAACTCATCCCGCCGGGTCTGAATGCTTTATTTAGCGCCAGCTACAACTGGAGTTACATTCTGTATATCTTTATCCCTAATCCAGGAAATAGGCCTAGTAAGATGCCTAAATCACACAGACATATAAGTCAAAGAATAGTTTTTCTCAAAATTATGGAGAGACTTATTGATGTTCATATCAGAGTCTGACTAGATACGTATAGACCTCTACACTCGAGTCAATTTGCATACAGAAAAGGAGGGCGCCCTTCACTTTCTAGTTAAAAATATAGAAGGACCTTTTCGTGCCAAAGAAATAGCTCTGTGTGCTTTCGTTGATACTCAATACTCAATAGCAATCAATATCAGAGGTATCAAGGGCTCCACCAAATAATGGATAAGGGCCATCCTTGAAAGTCGAGTCATCACTTCCTCTTCAAGTGGGACTAGCGTTGTCGGTAACTGCAGCTAAGGGCTGTCCGCAAGGAGGTGTCTTCAATCCCCTTCTATGGTCACTCGTCATACACAACCTTCTAGTCGATCTACATAGATCAGGCTACATCACCATTGGTTATACTGATGATTTGGCGATCATAATTAGCGGTAAGCACCGCACGACCATAACAAATGTCACGTCCTAGAATAGTGCAACAGAGAAGGGCTTTCCATTAATCCTTGCAAAACTGTTCTAGTGCCTTTTACGAAACGAAGACGGTCAGAGTTGGGACCTATAATCATAAAAAGGCATTACATTAGAGTATTCCAGTGAGGTTAAATATGTCGGAGTCATCCTTGAAAAACGATTTAACTGGAATTCTCATATCAAGCCCGCCATCGCTCTGTAGGCCAGTATAGGCGTCTACTGGCCAGAACATTGGGTCTTAATCCTAAAATGATACATTGGATGTATACTATGATGGTGAGACGAATTATCACGTACGAGGCCATCCTACGGTGGCCGAAAGTTCTTGAATGGACAACGATAATTAAGCTTCAGAAGTTACAAAAATTGCCTGTCTAGGAATAACGGGTGCCATGCGCATCTGTCCTACGACTACATTAAAAGCTGTTGTATGGCTTTCACTCCTGCCAATCTTCATTAGGAAGACGGTCGCTAGATGTGCTATTAAGCTGCAACCAGACCGGGAAATCTGCTCTAATGGTATTCCAGCACTGGATGATAAAGGTCTGGTCTGGTACACAGACGGATCAAAGATGGAATATGGAGTGCGAGCTGGCGTCTTTGGACCCAACACCAAAGTCTCAATACCAATGGGTATTAGGCCCACTGTTTTTCAAGCTGAACTCCATGCCATTGAGGTCTGCGCTAGGATTAACCAAAGTAAGGGTCTTAGAGGCGCTACGATTTATATCTGAAAGCGCTATCGTCCAACATAATGAACTCTAAGTCAATTAAATGCTGCTACGATGCACTGCAATCCCTGGCAGGGCTTAGCAGGGTAAAACTCGGTTCTGTCCCTGGTCACCAGGAAATTGCAGGGATCGAACATGCAGATGAACTAGCCAGCGCTGGTTTAGAATCTGCGTTTTTAGAACCGGAACCTTACTGTGGTGCCAACTGGGCTGCAACCACAACAATGATTAATAAATGGGAAGGTAGGCATCGTCTGGCCCATTGGGATAATATCCTAAGCTAAGGCAATTCAAACGCCTGCCACCACAGTTGATCTAGACAAGGACAGCATCAGAAAGCTGGTGAACTTTCTCACATGTCATTGTGGCTTGCGATATCACCTTAGCAAAATTAATTTTGTCTCAAACACTGAATCTAGGTTCTCCTCTGAGGATGATGAAACATCCGGGCACATTCTCTGTGATTGTCTAGCATTGATCTGGCTAAGGAGACGTATTTTCCACAAGCCAATAGGTTCGTCGGCAGATCTGCGAAGCTTTGCCACTAAGGACATACTATCCTTCATTAGTCTCTTAGATTAGTTACACCCTACGATACAATAGATCTTTTTAGGCCGCAGTATCAGCCAAATGGGCTAGGGTTTTGTGTAAATAAAAAATAATTGGTGCCCTTGAGCGTAGACTAGATCTTGGACTAGATCCTTTCGAGTATAATAGCTGCCATTAAGATCAGAAATACGGAGTTTTTTAGGTCACATTAACAATCACACCATTCTTCCAACCACTAGGATAGGTTTCGTTCTTCCAAACATGAAGTACATGAAGCTGATTCAGGAATTCTGCAGGTATGTCGTCAAGTCCAGCTGCTTTGTTTGTCTTAAGAAGATGAGTCGCAGTTTTTATTGCTGAGCTTTTTGGGGGGCTGTGTCAATACCCCTGGAAGACCTGTGTGTGGTTTTAAGTTGAGGATTTAAATTTGCATCCTGATGGTCATCGTTGAGCAGTGCACAAAAGTAATCCTTCCAAGATCTTCTATAGTTACCAACAAGATGCCGTTCACATCATGTGGTTCGTACTAATACGCTATCCGGCAAAGTCTTTGGTGATTTTGTACAGGTCCCGTGCATCTAGCAGCAACTTGTTCCGCACTCTTCGCAAGTTTGGCCACCTTATCTCTTTTGTCACTTCTCACACATCTTTGCTGTGACTCGCTCTATATACTCCTTCGTTAAGGTCAGTTTCCTATGAGCATCACATTCCGCATTGATTTAAATTTTCAATGTCCTTCGGTGTGTGATTATATCCCAGGTGGATTCTCTAGTTCTTGTCTGGCTAGGTACTGTTACGGATCCGATTGAAATAAAAACATTCTTTACTTGACGACCCCGCATATCATCAACAGATAACTGTAAGTCCAGACGCTTTGTCGCTGAGTGTGGTGACAAAATTTTGTGTCACTTAGAACATTTGTATTGAAAGATAGCCTCCTTGATGTACCTTCTGACCGACGCTGGACAGCAGCTGTCTGAGCCAACAGCAAGTGATGATCACTACCTGCGTTTGCCACTCTTTCACTTCAAACATCACATAGTAATTTCCTCCATCTCCTACTTACCATCTTATAAAAGTTGACAAGCATACCACCCTTTTCGTTGCGTTGCCCTAAGCCGGGGTCTGAAGGTGATCTTCAGGATAGGGGTTTTGGTGACGGGTTTTGAGAGGAATTTGGTGAAAGGTCTTGAGGGGAATTTCGTGAGGGATTTGAGTGGATTTGGTTATGGGTTTTGAGGAGGATTTTGTGATGAGTTTTTAGAATGCCTTGATGGAGTCTTAAGAAAGGTCTTGAAAGGAAAGGAAAGCTTGGATTTATTCTTTCATATTAGGACTCCCTAGAACAGTGGCATCATAATAGCGTACTCATGCGCTAATTAGGGCTCTTGCAAGTCTCGTGAGGATCATCACTTTACCTCAAACAAACTTTAACATTGCATCGGGTAACTTATAGCAGAACGCTGCCTTTCACTACCGTTTTTGTCAGTCATTAGCGAGGGGTGGGACCGTGAAAAAGATTTTTGGTGTTTTTCTGGGAATCGATCATCGAACCTCCCGCTCAGTACTAACCACTACAGCCACGCGATAACCACAAGAAGATACATCAGCTTTTCATACTCCACTTCCAACCATGTAATTATCTACTTTGTTTGTTACATACGTATCCACTGTGTAGAAAAACCTTCCATTGTTTTCACCTCAATTTTTTGTTTGCCTCTTGCCAGCCATTAAGGAAACACATACCCAGAAAACGCTTAATCAAAAATTCATAAGCAGATTACCATTACGACAAAATTTTAAAGAAAAAAGAAATCACTTAACGTCAATCAAACCAGATCCCACCACTCCTCACCTCCTCGTACATTGGCAGACAAAAGCAAAAACAAGAGTATAGTGAGCGTCCGACCAACGACCACACAAAGCGAGACCAGTACTTACCCACCGTCAGTTTCAAATCCAAAACTCCAACGAGATCAAAAGTGAAGTGAAAGAATCTCATAAACATTTCATTAAAATTTGTTATGACTTTGCGCGGATGTACGGATGGACGGACGGACGACTGTAAACCGACGATGAGTTATTTGCTATAATAGTAGGTCGGTTGGTCGGTTGGTCGGTTTGTTGGTCGGTTGTTGTTTAATTTATTGTTGGTTGTTGATTTTTCTTTTGACCGAACCGGACGAAATTAACGAGCAAAGCCACCGAAGAGCAAAAAAAAAAACCCCTTCAGCAGGCGGCTCTCATTTTAAGCTACTTGGAATTTTTTTTTGCATAAAAAAAGCACAGAGTTCAAAGGAAATATAGAGGAAAATTTATGAGAAAAATTACGAGCAAATCACAGGAAGACGAAGCTGCTCGTTCAATGACTGTGTTTGTGTATCTAAGGTATGAAAAAGTTGCCGAAACTATGGAGCCAACTCATAAAGTTTTGCCAGAGGAGTACTGAGTACATATTTATGAGGTTATATGGTTATTAGAGTCAGTGCTCCAAAGTTAAGCATTAATGTTTCCCTCTTGCTACTGGCACACTCGCGGGAAATCCAATTACGAACACACAAATTTGTTGTATCTGAGCCATTAGTTCAACAGTAAACTACAGATATAATGTGAATTTTACTATGAAATATTCATGTAGTTATGTATCTGTGAGTAATTTATTATGCAGCTTAGATACAATATATATACGCGACATCTAGATGAATGGCAAAAGTCAACCGTCGTCAAATGTCTGATGTCAATATCGGTTCGTTTGAATAATTAACTATTAGGGTAGACAGAGATATTACAGGAATTCCAAAGCGAAATGAGAAACTACCAAGGGAGGTAAGGGAAGCTGGGATCATTCTTGTAAATAATAGATTGGTGAAGGAACTTCTCTTTAACATTCTCTTGAATGTTTGAATATTGAAAGCACCCAGACACGATGCCTTTCAAGGAAAAAGTAATGTCTTGTCCCGAATTGTAATATTTTGTGGCTAATTTAAGACTCGTTCTTACTCTTCTTGCTTTATACATTACTAGGTGTTCCCGACCGCTTTGCTGCCCGCACACATGAACCAACGCCTTCCTCTTACCATCGCCTATATATATAGCTTATAACAATAGAGAAATAAGCACTAAGGCTTAGTCTTTCCTATGGGCAGCCATAGTACGTAGGTAGGTAGAGTGGCGGTCCTTGGCGAGGTCCTCAAATAGCGCTTTAGTGCGCCGTTCTGCTGCCACAGTACCTACTCAGGAGACCTAATGGAACGGAAAAGAAAAAGAGAAAAAAAAAGATAGTTACATCCAACCTGTAATCAAATCGGTGATGCCGTACTCTGAAAGCTCATTCAGGTCAGAAAAGAAGGGAATGATCAGTTTGCGGAAACGAAGAGCCTCAAGGCCTGGACACTTGCAAAGAAAATGAATGAGTGTTTCTTTCTCATTCAAACCTAAGCAGCTCCTGCAAAAGGTATTGTGAGAGATTCCCAGTTTGGCTGCCCACCAGCCAGTGGCCCGTGGTTATGGCAACCACTCTGGAAATATCTTTCCGAGATCTGGAGATCAGCTCGGTGGATTGGTAGGCAACATCGCTCTCGACGTGGTACAATTAGTCAAATTGCTCCACCTTAGCTATGCTTCGGTGGTAAAGAAGGAAAGAATAGGTTCGCTAACGGAGCTCAAAGGACAGCAGACTGTCTCAGCGCAGTCCGTGTGCAGTGTCACGCCCTTCTTTGCCAGTACGTCCGCTTTTTCATTGCCGTCAATGTAGCTGTGCCCCGGCACCAAAACTAGGGTCAGGTTTTTGCATTGGCTTATAGAAGCCAGTTCGGCCTGGCACTGCCTGACGAGCTTAGAATTGTTGCTAGCCGCAATAATGGCTTTAATGGCAGATTGGCTGTCTACACATGTGAGATAGGGCCCTGCATGCCTCTCTTATAACTAATATCTCCGCCTGGAAGATGCTATCAGAGTCAGGTAGCTTTCAAGTACCTAAGAAAGGTTAAGGTTTTCAGAGTAAACGTTAGCATCGACTCCAATACTCATCTTGGATCAATCGGTGAATAGAGTTACATCAAAGAGCTCCCCAGATCTTCCGTCCATCCAACTTTCACGAGGTGCAAAGTCAACGGCAAAGTTAGGATTGAAATGAAGTTTAGGAGTGCAGGTTTGGTTTGTTAGCAAACCACCCAGATTCTATGAGCCGGACATCGCTGCACGCCGCAACGTATTTAATAAATAGGTCGGGTAGTAAGTGTAGGATTGTCTTAAGAGCATACCAACAGCTGCTGATCGCTGTACATAATCTACGTAGGTTGCTGGCATTGTTCTTTTTATTAATCGCCGGCCACCTGACCAACGCACCAATAGGTGAGAATAGGACACACCACTGCTGTGTATATCCAAAGAGCCATCCTCGGCAGCAGTACCCATTTCCTACGAATAGGGCAATCTAAGCTTCCTTAACCCTAAGTTCTATATTCGACTTCCAGCTGAGCTTCCTATCTAGGATTACGCCGAGATATTTTACTTCTGAGGTGAACGTAAGTCTCTGGCCATTGAGCTTTGGCAGGGAAAAGTCCGGTATATTAGATTTAGTGGTGAAGAGTACCATTTCAGTTTTGCCAGAGTTAACCCCTCGGCCACAACCAGTAGCTCAGGAGCTAACCCTGCCTAGAGACCTTTCCATGACCTCACTGATCACGGAAAGGTACTATCCTGACACAAGTATTACCACGTGCGTCGTCTGCACACGCGACAACCTTCGTTCTGTCCATATCAAGTGTCCTGAGAGCCTTGTTTAAAACCAACAGCCATAGAACACCCCCCTGGGGAGTACCCCTGTCGACTGATTTGGTAATACTGCTACTGCCCAGATTGCCATGGATCACCCTGCTACTTAGCATGGAAATGATCCACCGTATTAGAAGTTGCTCTACTCCTAACTGAATTAGAGCCTCCTGAATGGCAACAAGGTGGAAAATGTTCAAGGCGCCTTCTATATCGAGAACGGTGGCAAGGGTGTATTGCATGAAATAAAGGGAATGTTAAATTTTGCGTACTACCTCGTGGAGTGCTGTCTCTGTGGACTTGCCTTTAAGGTAAGCATGCTGGTATTTTGATACAACTGTATCTTCAAAACTTAGTCGTATATGGTAGTCTATGATTCGCTCCAGCGTTTTTAGCGGGAACGACGATAGACTAAGTGGTCTAAAATCTTTCGCCGATTCATGACCTATTTTGCCTGCTTTGGGGTGAATACAACTCGTACTCTTCTCCAACTGTAGGGAAAATAGCTAAGTCGTAGTCATCTTCTGAAAATGTTCACTAACCAAGGGGCCGACACCTATAGTCTAGCATGATAGGTTGAATGCCATCAAGGCCAGGTGATTTAAATGCAAAAAAACTGCGAATGGCCCAGGAAACCTTTTCGAGGGTTATAATGTTGTCCACTTCGACGCATGGTGTCGCTTCCTGTCTTTCAGGAACAGTGAGCCCGAGTCATTACATCCGGGAAAGTGGGTATTTACTCAAATGTCCAAATCTTAAGTCGTTGATTCTGATCAACTGCCATCCGTTCTTTTTTTTATGCCAGAAATTATTAGTGTAGCAGATGTTGAACATAGATCTGAACAGCCTGCTGAGCTTATCCAGTTCTTCGCTCCACCAAGGTGGGTACTTTTTCCTGCTGCGACTGATCGGGAGCTTTCAAATAACTTAATGTTGGAGTCCACGTCGTAGCTGGTTCAATAGATGTTATTTTGCCAAGTTTGATGTGGATAACGTTACTGAATTTCATCCAGTTTGTTCTTTTAATCTTCCTGTATGGGTAAGGGGTCTCCGTCAGTAAGGACAGAAAGCAGCGCAGCGAACAGTGCAGCACACAGCACACAGTCAACGCATTCGATCGACCGTTTTTTCGTTGACTTTAGTTATTTAGTTACAAAATTGGTCGCCACGAAAGGCTCTTTGATTTAAACGGGATAAAATATAGCCTTTGTTCACCCTGAAAGTCCATTCTAAATATTGGTGAAAGAATTTTCGAAATCAGTTCAGTAGTTTCGAAGATTACCTCCTACATACAAACCTAACACTGGCTTGGCAACTTCTTCTTCTACTTTGCCGAAAAATATATTACGAATTGATCATTTGTTCCATACCTGCAATGAGAAGAGAAAAGAAAACAATTAATTATAAAGTTACTGTGGTAATTTAATTGAAATTTGAAATGTTTTTGTTTATTGGGAAAATGCTGCCAGGAAACTGTTTACCAAAAGAAACATTCCTTGATTAAAAAAGCAAAGTAATCGGCGTGAGAAAAGGGGCTATCAGTGAAGGACTGTCTATCCTAGAGGTGAACTACGCTAAAAGCAGGTTAATCAATCACATGCTTCTAAGCAGGATTATTAGCGCTGAGTTGTGGGGCTCAATCATAAAAAAGGACGGTAAGAGTAGGTAACACCGCAAGGAGGTGTAGTATCCCACATCCTATGGAACATAGTGGATCAGTGGAAACTAAAAAGAGAAGTGATAAAATGATGTAGCGTTAGCTGTCCAAGGGAAATACCTAAGAACTATTAACAAGGTTATGCAAAATGCACTCTCAATCATTGCAGAATGAACCAACAAAAGCACTTTGGGTGTCAACACGAGCAAGAAAGAGCTAGTCCTCTTCAACAGGAAATATAAAATTCCAACATTTGACCCGCCAAACCTATTTTTTTAAAAAAAGAATACCCTAGCCCATATGGCAGACAATGCGACCCAAAAGATCTATTGTATCTTAGGCTGTCTTTACTCTAAGAGACGTATCACCTTCCGTGTGAAGGATTGTGTGTCCTTAGTGGCAAAATTTCGCAACTCCATTGTTGAGCATATTTCCTTGTGAAAGATGTGTCTCATTAAACCAAGTAGTGCTGGGAATTCGAAGAGAATGTGCTCGGAGGACCCATCATCCTCCGAGCAGATCCTTCATTCTGTTTCTAAGCCCACACCAATTTTGTTAAGGGCATTATTAATTGTTGGGATTCCCTTAGCCCCGGGACGTAATCCCAGTGGGCCAGACGAAGTTTGTGTTCCCAACAATTTATCAGTGCTGTAGCGGCAGCCCAGTTGACACCACAACAGGGTTCAGGTCCTATGAAATAAGATTCCTCGCCAGGCCTAGCTAGTTCATCTGCAGATTCTTTGCCTTCAATTCCTAACCGAGTTTTACTCTGTTGTGTGTGGCAAGAGATTTCAGTGCATCGTAGCAGTTTTTGACTGATAACGAATCCATTGAGTTGGACGACGGCTCTCTAAGTTCTGCCTGGCTATCTGAAAAGATATATATTCTAGCGCCTTTAATTCCTTTATTAAGGTTAATCCCGGCGCATATCTCAATTGCATGGAGTTCCGCCTGAAAAACCGTGGGACTTTTCCCAATCGAGTACCGAGAATTTAGTGTTGGGTCCAAAGACACCAGCTCCAGCTCCAGTTTCCATCTTCGATCCATCTGTGAACCAGACCAGACCTCTAGCGTCCAGTGCAGGAACATAATTGCACCAGTTTGCCCGGTCTAATATTTCTACCTCAAATAACCTGCCAAAACCATACTCCTTGACCATAATGTCGGGGATTTTGCAGAACATGTCTCTTTCAGGAATTGAGTCAAAACTTTTCAGGTGTCCCATATAGTCATCCCATTTGTACCCATATTCTTGTTGCAGCTTAATAGCGCATCTAGCAGCCGTCTTCCTGATGAAGATTTGGAAGGGTGAAAACCATAAAACAGCTTCTAGTGCTGTTATAGCACGGTTGCAGCTTTGTAGCTTCTGAAGCTTAGTTGCTGTTGTCCGTTCAGCAACTTTCGGCCACCAAACGATGGCCGCATACGTGATAATAGGTCTCACCATCATTGTATACATCCAATGTATAATAAAAATCGCCAACCAATGGCGATGTAGCCTGATCTGTGAAGATCGACTAGAAGATTGTCAATGAATAGTAACAATAAAAGGGGAGAAAGCACTCCTACTTGGGGAGAATCACAGATACAGACACTCCTCCCGAGGAGGAAACATTATCTCGACTTTTAATCAAGGCCCTTATCCAATGATTGGTCGAGTCTTCGATACCTCTGCTACTGATTTCCCTTGCAATAGAGTCGTAGTCAGTGTTATCGAAAGCGCTCTCAATGTCGAGGAAGGAACACAGGGCCAATTCTTTGAAACAAAAGTTACTTCTATCTACTTTACAAGATAGTGAATGGAACCTTCTGTGCTTTTGCCATTCCTGTACGAAAACTGACT
The DNA here is from genome assembly GCA_947095585.1 of Nephrocerus scutellatus. NCBI lineage: Eukaryota > Metazoa > Arthropoda > Insecta > Diptera > Pipunculidae > Nephrocerus > Nephrocerus scutellatus. Next base: position 108,007,124 of record OX352762.1, on the reverse strand, counting down.
TGAGTGCAGAGGGTTAGACAATTCTAACCGGCTTCAAATATGAACATTTTTGGGACAAATGATGTTAGACTTATAGGTCTGTATGTTTTAGGCAGCTCGCTAGGGATAAATATCACATTGACCTGTCTCCAGATAGTAGGAATGTACCCCCCAGTTATAGCTGGATCTAAATAAAGTAATCATACCCGGTAGGATGAGATCGATTGCCTTCTGTAGATCGCCGGGAGCTTTGAAAGGTTTTAAAGAGCCTACTGCCCATTTAACCTTATCCGGAATTAAGATTTTACTGAATAAACTATTTACCTTACTAGTAATACAGACCCTTTGGTCAGATGCCTGTGGGTTCGAGTGTGTTGCACGAGTATATGAACCTGGGAAATGAACCTGGAGTAGGTTTCTGATTGTATCCCGACGTGTAGGTGCCTTTTCAGCCTTTTTTAATAAACCTACACAGTTTGTCTGATCCTTAACTAATGTTTTATGGATTCGTGCTGCTACTGGCATTTCGACAATATTTTTGCAGCATTTCCTCCATTTTGGTACGTTTGGACCGTCTTAATTCAGAGTTGAACTCTGTAAGGGCGAACCTATATTCGTCCTAACTCTTCGTGCGTTTAGGAGACTTCAAGAGTTTTCTAACATTCTTCCTAAGCTAAGCCAGCTGATCGTTCCACCAGGGAACCTTTCGATTTCGACACAAGCTGTCACGATAGGAAGAGAGAGATATGCTGCCTCATCCAAGTCCCCTGTGGACTTAATAGATGTGACAAGCATATCTACTTTAGAGATGATAAGTCCTTGATATAGATTCCATTCCGTGGACTTTGGATCATATCTAGAAGAAGCTTGTGCCAGTTTGCCAGGAAAGTCAAACCTGATGGGTTAATGGTGTGACAGCGAAGCTTCGTCGGGCACAACTCGTCATCCATCTAATGTATGCTTGCACTGTCACGCTGTATACCATACATCTATATAATAAACTGCTTTACCATTCCACTTAAATAATCTCCTTCTAATTAAATCTTGCTTAGCAGCTAACCAACCAACTAATTATGATCTTAGTACAACAAAAAGTAAACCAAAACGCATTAAACATTCATTTCCACCAAACAATCGTCGCCTGGTCTGTCGGTTCACGGCTCTGCACTATCGGCATTACGGTGCCCGACCCACACGAGAGGCTGATTTCAATTTCAAACAAATTATCGACATTGCTTGTGCATGGGGTGCACCATCGTGCACAACACAGCAGTTCCATCCAAATAAGGATGATTGTGAATAGTGCGCAACGACAGCACAATTTGCTATGAATTCATGCAAATTCAATGGGCCATGTTTCAGAGAGTATGCTGCGAACCTGACAAGCTCCGTCTCCCCTACCATCCGCTATAGAATTGTGCCATTCACATCACATCACTTCACTATTTCCAATTGAATTTTGCGAAATGTTCAAGTGGTCGCGCAAAATGCACCCCTCTCTCACTCTCAATACACCTACGGGCTAAGCGCATTAGCAGCAGCACACATCACAGACAGCGCGTAAAACTTATCAAGTCTGACAGTAGCAATAGATCGTTGTAGCGTCGACATAACAGCCACCACCACCATACCACACAGCACACACCTCATTTCGATGCACTCATGCATTGCATAATTTATATGCTGATATATATGTACGTGCTATGTGCAGACAGGCAGTTATAGAAGTTGCGCACTCCTGACAAATATATGAACACTGAAAATGCGAACAGTGTATGGTTAAGTTCGATGCAATCGAATAGGCAGTTAACAGTCAAACAAAAACAAAAACAGCAACAACAGCAGAACAGCGCATTCGATTAATTTTTGTGCAATTGTCGAGAGACTTTGAGAGTCGAGCGTCAGTCGTCGGTGGTTTCATTTCGTTTGTACGCTTCGCTAATTAATGCAATACATTTGTCTATGCTGTCGGAGGACTGCCTGTCCGACTAGCGACAGACGACGACTACTGAGTACTGACGTTGCAATGATACTCGTACTATACTACTTACTCTAACACAGCATTGACTTGTCGCTGACGAACGATCGATAATTTGTCAAACTGACCTATCCCGTCGTCAACGTCGTTGATGGTTTCGTTCAAATGCATCGTTTGAGTGGGGATGATAATGCGGTTTTATGCTCATCGAGTAGGTATTGGGTGCGACGGGGATGCATGTATGTGCAGTGCTGCCGAAATTGATTCCATTAGATCCATTTGGATACTACTGCAAGCTTTTGCCTACTTGGATTCCCTAATATAAATAAAATGGAGGTGTGGGCACAACTTTCTTTTCTTTCTTTTACGAACGGGGCAGAAATCTTCAATAAATGCCTCTACTAAATAGGTATCATTAGGAAGTGTAGTTGTTAGAATACTGGAGCAGTGGGCTCCGCTGCAACATTTTTTTCTATCTTATAATATCGATGTGAATGAAGCTCATACCATTTCTTCGGAATTTACTAATATTAATAAAATCTCGGTCAGCCATCAGCAGAATAGAGAGAATAACACAAAATACATCAGAATTTCAAGTGGCCGTAACTATCTCTGACTGGTGGAAGTACGATCAAACCTCCACGTGGTAACCGCCGGTAATTTTCCTCCAATACAGGAAAAGTTGAATGATCGGGCTAGTCCCTTCAGAGTAAGGTTGTCGCGAGACCAATAACCTCGCCAGTAAAAAACTTTATTACGGAACCGAAAAATCAGCCAGATACACTGATGACCGACGGCGACCACGGCAACGAAAATGGCTAAACGATTTAATAATTTTCTCATTGAACGTACGCTCACTGTATAGAGGTCGAGCTGCTCGATTGATCCATCCACGCTGCTGGTATATAAGATAATAGTCATACCAGTACTTACATATTGATCCGAGACTTGAGTGCTTAGCAAAAAGCATTCTGACCTCTTAGCCGCGTTCGCGAGAAAAGTCTTACGGAGAATTGTTTGCCTCGTATGTGAGCAAGGACGATTCTTGAGACTCTACAATGATGAGATCTACGAGCGTTACCGCGATGTCGACATCATGAAGAGAATTAAGCTCGGTAGGCTACGGATGATAGGATAGAGTTTATGGAACACGACAGCGTCGCCGGCAAAGCCTACGCTAGAAGAATGGCGTAGACCAGGACGCCCAGAGTTTAGGGATGCAAAACTGGATGCCATCGCCTCGAAATCGGGACCGCTGGAGATACTTTCTGCGGGGGGCCAGGAGCGGACCCCGGTTGTAGAGCCAAATATAATGATGATACATTTATTTTCTCCTTTGTACCAATGAAATGTACCATTTCTTATTTATTTCATATAATTATTTTTATTTTGATTATTGAAATGTTTTGAACTAATTTAGCTACAAGTTATAAAATACAAATTGTAAACACACCTTAACACAGAATTTGAATCTTTACTTATAGTAATGTCAAAAATCAAAAATTGGCTTTGTGCGGCTGTTTTATTTTGGTTAGACTTCACGCTCTGATACACATTTTTCATTGAACCGTTGTGTCTTTTCCTTTTTTTTATAAATAACACTTGGAGTTAAACTTTTCTTTTAATTATTCAACAAAATTTTAAAAAATCCTATGCCTGGTGTATTTATAAATTATGTATACATAAAAGAAAATAAACTTTTGACTTTTGCTACTTTTGGATCCCAAAATATTTCCGAAACGGATCCAGTTGAAAATGTTGAAATGATATCACTGCATGCATGGTTGGTGTATTTACAAGCAAGCACTGTTGTTGGTTCAAATGGTAACTTGCTGCATTTACCGTGTACAGTGGTAACACGTTTTTTTCAGTTGCGCCACCATTTTCCCAATGAGTGATATAGTAGTATATTGTGTTGGTTTCCATAGTGGGAGGGGTACGAATATTCTCCATTGTAATTCATTTTTTTAAATTTAAATTCATGTGTTCAGTTTATTAAGAATAACAGTGTCAGCGGTTCACTATCGGTTATGATGAATGTCGTTCCACTTTACAGTATAGCTGCCAACCAGACAGACAGCCGGACAGACAAACTTGGCACTAATTGAACCACTGATTCGTTGTTATTTCTGTCTAATCTCACTCCTGTGCATTCGCCAACATTAATTCTACAACGAAACGGCCTACGGGTATGCGTTTACTTTTCCCGCTTGTCCCCCACCAAATCATGAAAGTTCGTTTCGCGATTTGCCAAATGATTTCTGTGCGTTTCACCTATCCACACTAATCCCCTATTATTATTGTTGGTTGCTTGCCATTAAACGTGAATTGGATTGCGCATAGCACACGCACAATTACCATTGGCCGCTAGTCGTCTCCGTTCATTTGTCCGTTTGTCCCGCAGTTTGTTGAATTTTTCTTTAATTAACATAAATTTGCCAGGCAGGTTAGGCTGTGTGCCGCCATTTCGCGTTGGAAAATGTGTTGCAAATTTTCAAAATGCAAAAAAAACACAAAGGGAGACTTGGCAGATTGATAAACAGACATTTGCTAAGGTTTTGTTTTTGTTGCTTTTATTTTTACAAAAAAATCAATTTGGGAAAATACAACGACGACGATGGTTGCATAGACCATTTTACAATGGCATTGCTTGTCGCCGCAAATTAAGTTGGAAATTATTTTACGACAGGTGCGGTAGAAGGAAGGTACTCAATGTGTACGATCCCCAGTGGTTATTAGCTCCGTCGAACTACGCTGTGCTACTTGTTTAGATCTTCTATGTTGACAACCCAACCAATGCAAATTCCAACCGAGTGACTTGGAGTTTAGGCGACTTTATTACCTTGTGATTACCAGACAAAGTGGAATATACGCCTCTTTGCTGTTATAGGTATGCAGATATGTTGCATTGAAAGTTAGACTCTACCACGCACACACATTATGAACACACGTTATGAACATTAAGGGTCCCTAAAAGAAACAGATATCTGAGAGCTCTTTCAGGTTGACAAAAAATGGTTTACACGCCGAAGTGCTGAATCTTGACCCTGTTAGCGCCGGACAACTACGAAAAGAGTGTATAAGAGTTTGTATCTACACAACTTCCACAGAAGTTGTTGTACGGTATACCCAGCTTAGCAGCATGGCTGCTCACTGGTCAGTGACCCGTGCTGATAGCCACAACTCTGGCAATATCCTTCCAGGATGGTTTTCCTTTTGTTGTAGGATGGCCATACCATTCTTGATATGCCGCAGTTCGACAGACTGATCCACTTTAGTTGTGACAGTTAGTATTGAAAAAGGTGACAATTTGTTCCTTGACTGAGCTCATTGGACAGCTCGCTCTCCATGGAGACAGTGTTCATAGTGACGCCAATTCATCTGCCCTCTCGTTTCCCTCTATGTTACTGTGTGGATTTGGGTAATCGAAGCCAATTCTTCTTGACACTGTTAAACAAGTTTCGAGTTTATGGTGGTCGCTTGAATCACCTTTTTGGCAGATTGACTATAAACACAAATGCGAACGATTTGTGTGTTACTGAGCCTTACTGTCCTGCCCTAGGATCTCCTACTAGCTCAATCGGGTAACTTGTATAACCATGACAGATTGAAATCATCCGAGAAGATACCTGCACCGGCTCCATCCTTCATCTTGGATCCGTCAGTGGATAGTGTTGCGTTAAATTGCCTCGTTAGTGCTCCATTCTTCCTTTTTCCCCTGGTAGGAAACTCGGCTTCGAAGGAGAAGTTGAAGATAAGTTTGGGGATGCAGCAGTCAGTAGATGATGGTATCATACCTTCAAGTACTGTCTGCAGTATATTACAGTATCCGTATGGTCTTGTAGCAAACCACCCAGATCCTCTGAGTTGTACTGCACTGCACGTCGAAACATACTTGATACAAATATGTCGAGAGGTAGTTGGTTTAAGACGGTGTTCGGGCCTTAGTCGGAGATCACCGAAGAGCTCCTGTGATGCCAACTGCTGCTGATCGCTGTAATCTGCTTAGTTTGGTGCGCTGTGCTTTTTCCTCATCGCTGTCCACCAGGTTAGGGATTCATAGGCAAGTCTAGCAGCAAACCACCCAGATCCTCTGAGTTGTACTGCACTGCACGTCGCATTATACTTGATATATCAGGAGGTAGTAGGTGTAAGATGGTGTTAAGGGCCTGTGATGCCAACTGCTAACTCCAAGGCCAAAGCTTGTTCCTCAGGGTCCAACTTTACCCAGGGCTCTTTCGATAATTTCGCTGATAAGGTGATACGAGTATCACCACGTCATTTGCGTACACAACTACCTTCGTCCTATCTTCCTTAAGTTTTAGCAGAGTTTTATTAGCCATTAGCCACAGTAAGGGTGAGATAGCCCTTTCTTGGGAAGTGCCTCTGTCGACTAGCTTGGTAATATTGCAGCTACCAAGATTGGCATGTATAATCCTGATACCTAGCATGATGGCGATTCATTGTGTGAGAAAAAGCTCCACTCCTGACTGAGTAAGAGCTTCCCGAATAGCGTCAATGCGAAAATTGTTGAAGGCCCCGTCTACATCTAGGAAGCTAGCAACCTTGTAATTTATCGTGTGCTAAATCGTTCGCACTGTCGTTCGAGACCGTTTCCCTGGTCCTGCCCTTGAGATCTCGACGCTTGTGTGACTTTGAATCGTTGCCTAATATGGTGATCTTAAGAACACGCTCCAGAGCCTTTAGTAAGAACGATAAGATACTGAGAGGCCTAAAATCGTTTGCTGATTCATGGCCTTTTCTACATGCTTTGGGTATGAAAACTCAGCTTTAGCGGACGTAGTTTAGCAGACAAATTCTAAAAATCTTCATTAGCCAGTTACTTGTGTAGCATAATCGGTTATATGTCATCTATGCCGCGAGACGAGTTGGCCGAAATTCTTAGCTTTTTACCTCCCAGGAACCAGGGACAATATCAAACCCGCATTATGATATTGTTCACTACACCCCAAGGGACTGGATGCTCAACATGTATCCTCTCCAAATTTTCTACGCAGTGATATCTGATGGTAGAAAATGTTTTAGTGAGAAGATCGAGGGACTCTGCAGCAGATGCCGTTCAGTTACCGTTTCCTTTCTTCATGAAAGTCGGACAGGTGCTCTCTTTGGACAGGATCTTGCAGATGCTATCAGATAACGATTGATTGGCAGAAGTCCATCCACGAGTGTCTCTAAGCTTTCTTTGATGACCATCTTCTGCTTTTTCAGGCAATTTTTGTAAGGCTGCCAGTATTTATTGGTATAGCCATATGGAAAGTCGACCTAGTCAACCTCCTGAGTTTACTAAGATCTTCGCTCCACCACGGATGGTGCAGTTTTTTTGTTCCGATTAATTGGGCAAGAGGCCTTCAGAGCCACGTTCATTGATTCTCGCCGTACACCGTCTAATTTGTGCACAGTCTACACTTCGTGCGCAAGTTAGCATCTACCAAGCAATGTGAAGGACGAACTCTATTTACCAGCAGATAAGATGTCATCATAATCGACACTGCACTTCGATGACATTTAACTTTTTCGTTAAATGGCATCAGCTGTCAGGCGAGACACCTCATACCAAATGACACACTACTGCATTATCCTCACACCTTAGGTGAATATCAATTACTCGGCTTACCTATGCTTGCACCAAACAAAACAAAAATAATTTCGCCGCCACTCAACAGCTAATACAGATGCTATCTCGCATCCGTTGTAAAGTTGCGTCTCACTCCGTCAGTCGCTACTTCAGTCTATGGTCGCTGCAGCATCCATCCATCTTTAATAGACAGGCTCTTGTCATTACTCTTCCTCTTCATAAAACTCAATACTAATTAAGCATTTTAGGTAAATTACCTGTGCTCTGTGTTTAAAACGAATCAGTCGTCGTCGTTGTTCAAAGCAAAGCATTTGTAGCGTAGCGCGTAATCAACGAACTGTGAAGATGAAAACGATGATTGCTGGTTTCAGTCAAAAAGTCAAGAGTAGGCTGACAGAGAGCGAGAGGTGGCGACTCTAGTACATAAACAGTAATTACTTAATTTCCCATGGGGGCGACGGTGAGAGAGATAGAGAAGATTCAATGGATGGTTGGCCCCCTTCGTGTGGAAAGTAGTGTCGTCTGTCTTATTGGAGTTGGCGGCTGCTTGAAGCAAATTCAAGTACCGACATAGACATAATTATTTCTTTGTTTAAAAACGATACAGAACGCCAATGCAATGGAATATAAACTATATATGTTCGTGCGCTTGAACTACCGACAATCAGTCTTTTGCCCCCAGTCCTCTCTGGGGAATGAAAACCAAGATCTTCTTGCACTGATTTTTCATCTCCTTTGAAGTTAGCTGCTGTTGCTGCTGACGATGATGATGATGAGATTTCTTCGTAGTGTGCTTGGTCGTCTTAACCATTTTTCACTCTGGCGGAGAAAGAGAAAAGAAGCCAACTGTAACACACGGTTTTCTCCCTTTGCCGCTCTCCATCATCCATGCACAATGACTTCGCGACTAGTGCCGTCAGCCAAGAGATCACAATAGCAATTGCAATGAACAATGTAAAGCTACGATACGATACGATGATGCGATGAGTGAGACTCGATACTCGATTCATGTCGACAGTCGACCTCGTTTGTGCAAACATTTTTCATGCCTGACCCCGAGATTGACTTTTAATGACCGGAAATAGAAATCGTTTTGTGTTTGTTGGCTCGTTGGTTCGTTTGTCCGATTATTGTTGTTGGCAGCTTGCTGAGATCACGTCACGATATTAACTATGGAGCGGTCATTCGCATTATGTGCAAAGTTCAGTGTCTTTTTGGAAGATTCGTCCATTCATCAGTTGATGTGTACCGGGAAATAAAAGGAAATTTCCTGCTTTGCTAAAAAAGGAATATTTGGTACAAATTGCTTGGGAGGAGTCGTATTCAATTTCTAGTACCTGATACTAGTACGTTCTACAATAGACAAGATATTTACTGTAGTTTTATAAAAAGCACAAAAATTGTCCGCCTTTTTTGTTGACTTTCGAGCAGCATCCGACTCCAGAGCACATGAAGCGCTTTTCTACAAATTGTACAGTTAGGAGTCTCCAGTAAAATGATTAATATATCATATACATATATATCATCAATGTATGATAAGAACGTAGCTTATGTTTGGGATGGAGAGTTTGTATCCGAAGAATTTGCAACTGCAATTGGAGTACAACAAGAGTGCATTCTAAGTGCACTACTATTCATCTTATTCATCAACGACATTACAGATGAAACAGTTTAACAACAAAAAAGATTACTGCGATTATAAATGAGGATGACATAGTTTTTCTCGCCGACACATTAGATGGCATGCATTTGATTATTAATAGACTTGAGAAGTATTGTAAGAAGTGGAACTTGTTTGTCAATCTGGACAAGTCTAAGATATTCATATTCAGGAGTGTCGGCTGGAGGTATTCTCGATTTATAAACGCAATCAATCATATTGAAGTAATAAGAGAGTACAAATATTTGGAAGTCGTAAATTTTATAAAAGAATCTCTCACAAAAACATCCATTAGAAAGCCAATTTATCCGAAATGCAGAATGAAGGTAACACTTATGTATGTCGTCTAAAAACATAATTACCTTGATTCTATAGTTCCTTTGTTGTGTAGGTATCTATCTCAAGGATTTGTGTGTCAACGGTGAGGAAAATAATTCTGGAAGTATGTCAAGTGCTTTGAAAATTATTGTCACCGGTGTACATAACAGAATTGAACCCTTGTAACTGGAAAAATATCAGCAATGAGTTCAACGTTCGCTGGAGCATGCCGCACTGCATTTTCAGTATAGATGGCAAGCATGTGGAAATTAAACATCCACCAAACTCAGGCTCAAAGTGTATTAATTACAAGGGATACTTCAGCATTGTGCTGCTTGGTATATGTGATGCCAATTACACTCTTACGGCGGTCGATGTTAGAGCATTCGGAAGCGAGAGTGATGCTGGCATTTTTCGCAATTCTTCTGTTGGCAAAAAGATCTTCGAAATGGGGGTAGTCCTTGCAAAAAAAGCTACCAAATTCTTAAAGGGTGGTACCGTATTATATCGTTGGAGATAGTGCTTTTCCTTTACGAAACAATCTAATGCGACCCTACCCTGGCAATCAATTCATCTGCAATCACTTTTCACCCCTGAGCTTTTTGTTTAACATTTTTGTAATTGGGATGGCATAAATTCTATAAAATTTCTTTATTTTTTACCAGCTCTATAAATTTTTCGGTGTACATTTCGTCAAACAAAAATATAATCGCACTGAAAGCGAATAGCAACTTCCGTCTGTAGTCAGTTGTCAAACTTGTATCAGCTACAAAATTTAAAAGTTGGCCAACTCTTACTACAGCTACGCACTACTGCTACAGCCACCCATTGTGTGCAGTGTATTGAGTTTGTAAACATTTTAACTTTTGGCAGCTCTTACTACTGCTACTACTACCGCTACACAGCTACACCATTGTTTCGGCAGTAAGTGCCTACAACATAAATGTCATAGCACAATGACATTAGACGCCATTTGCAAAAATTATGGCACATTATGACATTACGTTTGCCCCACCCTATATATATGGATTTGGTAAATAGGTATGTATGTACTTATATCCGAAATATATTTACCTACAATGACTTTATATGCTTCTTCAGAAAATCCATTTATTTTAAAGCAAAAAACAAGCTGCGGAATATTTTTGCTATATAACTTTTCTTACATATCTATTGCATCTGTTGAATTGTTAAATATAGTTTATTAATGCACACGGAAACGTTTAGGTAGCATACCAACCTAATTTTTTTCCGCAATTACTATTCCAAATTGTCATCCTTTTTTTTATTGAAATACAGAATTTTCCCAAGAAATACAACTGAATGCATGAATGCCTTTAACTGCGAATTCCTCAAAACCCACTCGAGCCATTAATTCTAAACAGTTGTCATTTATGTGTAGCATTGTCCGTTAGTTTGTTGGCAGCAGCAGCATACACAAAGCCACACGACGACGACGACGACGACGACCGACCAACGGACCACATCGTAAAATAATTATTCAAAATGAAACCATTCGCTGCGGGCGGGCGTCCTCCTACAAGAGCCCGCCTGTCAATTGTCAATGAGAAATATTCTCTAATCTATCGAATTGGCTTGTCTCTGATGCCAAATAAATGTCGGCTATGTCGCTCTCTAATTTCGTTCCAATAATAATTTCATACAGAATTGCAAATTTGACAAATCGACAAAAGCACTGAATGTGCATTGTTTGCCAAGGGCAACCAGCCAAGCATTCGTTTGGTCGATCGTCTGTCTGTCTTTCTGTTTGTTTGTCCGCCTGTTTGTCTGTCTGTCTGCCTTTATGTCGTGCCAACAATATCGAAAGTCATTTAACAAAGAACGGCGCAATCACATCACACATTCTATTTCAGTTTGTAGCGATGTATAAATAACTGTAAAAACAAATACGCGAGAAATTTTGTGCAAAAATTTATTAATGGATTGCTGATAGCTGATGCCGACTGCTGTGCTCCGTCGTAAAAGTCGTTAGTGGTTAGTCGGTTCTCGCTCCTCGCCTTCTCGGTTGTCCTGTCGTAGTCGGACCATGGACCTGACAAACAATGCTCGTTTGACTGATGATGCTGTACGGTAACCGCAATCATAAAAGTATTCTTTCAAAAAAGAAGAACGACTATGTGGTGTTTCGAGAGCGAGTGTCGAAAACAAGAAAAGCAAAACAGTGCATGTATGTGGGTACAACGTGCAATCCTACAATGCAACGCAAGCAAGCAAATCACAAACAAAAGACGCCAACGCGAGAACATGTCAACTCCCGATGTGACAATCAACGCGCAGCGTGGGTGTCTTTTTCCTTCTCACAGTTAAGAATTTGTAGGATATTTGTTTGGATGTTTTCCAGCAGATACTCATTTATGTTTATCAGCCATCTCTCTCTCACTCTCAAACACAATTTTCACTGACAAAGCAATGAAAAAAATGCATGCAATGATTTAGTGGAGCTAATCGACCGACCAATTGATCGGTTGCATTGGTGGAGTTTTTTTAATTGGCCTTGTAAATTGTAATTGACTGAAGAGACTGAAGGAATACAATGAAATATTTTTTTATTACACATAAAGAAATCAAGAAGATTTTATCAACTTGTAAGTCTGACTGACTAATGCACACGATATATCTAAAAACTGATACCGACGTTCAAGTGACGAATAATTTCGGCGACTTTTATAAATACCTAGCTGTTCAGGTGCGCTTCGCTAATCGCTACCCCAGTAGCCAGAGTGAATTTTTTTCGTGGAACTAAAAAAGAATTTTGAAAATAAGTTCCACTTATATAAGATGAGCTGTCAAATTATCTTGTAACCAAATTTGCTTGTGAAATTTAAATAAAGCAACGTGAGCTTTGATTTTGTGTGGTAAAAGATATATTTTTTTTAATTAAGTGGATTTAATTAAGTATGAATGGAGTCAACTTCAAAAAAAAAATGGCAAATGCTCTTGCAACGGTGGGTAGTGGTTTAACTACTGCCGACAAGCGCATGTCAGCTTTGACAGTCGGTACAGAAGGCTACTTGCAGCGACAGGATTGTGGTGCCTCATGGCTCTTCCACTGCCAGTAACCATGAAGGTGCATCTGAAGCAGTTCACTAAGCTAAAATAGGCCCAAGCCCTTATTGACAAGCACGAACAACGGACCAGCGATTACCCTACGCCCAAGCGACAGAGATTGGTGGAGGAAATCGATTCGATTTCAAAAAGACATAAAGTGCACACCAGCGTGCATGAAGAGCTGGGACGAATATAGGTTTGCCCTTACAGAGTACAAACTCTGAATTAAGACGATCCAAACGTGCCACATGGAGGAAATGCTGCGAAAAAATTGTCGAAATGCCAGTAGCTGCATAGCTGCATTGATAAATCATTTGTGAAGGATTAGACAAACTGTGTAGGTTTATTTAAAAAGGCCGATGGCACCTACACGTCGGACTACAATCAGAACCCCCTACTCCAGGTTTATTTTCCAGGTTCGTCTACTCGTCTACCATACACGCACCCGAACATCTCTGACCAAAGGGTGTGTATTACTAGTAGGGTAAATAGTTTAGTTTTTTCTTTTAAACCTTTCAAAGCTCCCGGCGGTGATGGGATCTTTCCAGCGCATCTACAGAACGTAATCGATCTCATCCTACTGGGTATGATAACTTTATTGAGAGATAGTTACAACCAGGGGTACATTCATAATATATGGAGACAGGTAAATGTGGTTTTAATCCCCAAACCAGGCAATAGGGGTAGTGAGCTGCCTAAAACTTATTGACCTATAAGTCTAACATCATTTGTCCGCAAAACTATGGAGAGACTTATTGATGTGCACATTAGAGGCTGGCTAGATTTATCTACCCCTCTGCACTCAAGTCAGTTTGCATTCAGGAAAGGTAAAAGCACAGAAAGTGTCCTTCACTATCTTGTTAAGAAGATAGAAGGAACTGTTTCGTCCCAAGGAAGTGTGCCCTGTGAGCCTTCCTCGACACTGAGAAATTTGAGTTCAGGAGCTGTATCTCGGCCATAACTTGACAAATGTTGGGTTTTAAGTGCTCTAAAGTTTGAGGTTTATCGACATAAAAACGATCTTTCGCATAGCCCAAAAAAAAAAATTCGAATGGCGTCAAATCGCATGATCTCGGCGGCTGATTTATTTATGTCGCCAAAACGTGAAATTACGCGTCATTGAAACTTCACTCGTACAATAAAACCAAAATCGGTGGCTTATTGCGCCGTCTTGTTGGAACCACTGGCCAAAAAAGTCTGTTATCATACGACCATAGCGCTCCGCATTGATGGTAACTGTCACACCTTCATCGAAAAAATACTGTTCGATGACGCCTCCAGCCCGAAATGAGTATTCGGTACGCAACATTCTTACATTCGTCATCGAACCACGCACCACACAGTGACTTTTTGTGTATGTGTAACGGTCTCTCTTCAATTATTTGAGGATTTCTAGAGCCCCAAATGCGACAATTTTGCTTGTGTACGTACCCACCGAGTGAGAAATGTACCTTGTCGCTGAACAAAATTTTGTTTGAAAAATAGTCGTTCACAGCCTGCCTGCCAGCATCCATTGGATGTATCTCTTGCGTTGTGCATGGTCAGCAGGCTTCAACTGGAGCTGGATTTTATACGAATGGAGACGTAGATCTATCGATCGATGCTTAGCATTTACGAAAATATCGGACAATAACAAATACAATGACAGATATGTTTGACATATAAGGGCTGCCAAGACTACGGTTTTGAAACCACTCTATAAAACACCTTCTACAAACTGGACACTAAAGTGATAGGTCGAAGCCAAATCATTACCATTTCTGGCTTTACAATCGGGGGGAAAACATATCTTCGAGAAGCACGCTTGAAATCGATGCACAAAGCGATTAGGGAGTTCTAGCTGTCGTAATTATGCCGCAGTGTGTTATCAATCACTGATTTTGATCATCGCATTGGACAAATTAGAAAAAAAAAAAAAACGCTGTTGTTGTTCCTGCTCATCGTCGTTGTGAATAATGCGCCCACAAAGAGCAAATGGCATATTAAACCCATTACATCCGGCAGAAACACGCGCAGCGGAAGTGTGAAGAGGGTACAAACATTAAACCTTATCGCATCCCCTTCGATTAATTTTTTTATTTATGATGGTAGGTACGTACAGGCGTCCAAATGTTATCCGATGCAATGGCAAAGTGTATTGTTTCACCCTCATACTCCTTGTGATAGGTTGACCCCTTTTCTTTGTTGAAACGCTTCGATACGAATAGGAAGGGAAATCACCCTCATGTTGGCTTACATTTTATTCTCCTTCTTCCTCTTCTATGGTTTGTATTCTGCAAATCAACCATTCAGGTACTACAAACCACGGCAATTTACCCTATCGACCCGTTGTGTCCGTTCGAGTGTCTCAATATGCAAATGCGATGTATAAGGGCGTTTTAGAGTGGGCATGGTAATATTAGTCCGTGTTGATTAATAAAGGGGTGAACAGATAAATATTTTTATTAGACACGCGCTACTACAGTGACGCCCTCCCCTCACGAGCAGTGACCAGTCACAAAATAAATTAAATAAAATCCACAAAAGAGTAAAATATATAGAAATCGTAGGACGTCATTGTTATAAACGAGGGTAGGCTGAAAAGTTTCCGACCTGAACGTGAAGATGGCAGCACTCGTCAACAATAGCTAGAGAATGTGTTTGCGAGTCTTTTGAAAGGTAATCACCAGAACATAGAACTAAAGCATAGAACTAAGATCCAGCATAGCAACACACCCAATGCACCGTGCGCACAAGTGAAGTACGGAGGTGACAAAATGGTGACTAGAAAATTTCCAAAGATGAACGACGATGCACAAGCGAAAGAAAACATGACCGACAACAAACGAGAGAGATTAACGAAGCTGAAAAGCTACAAAGATGCAAAGTTAACCAAGAGGGAAGACAGTGGCTCTCTTTTTTTCGATGTCAGTAGCATCGGCGGCATCGACAACAACAGCGGTAACGGTAAGAACAAAAGTGAACATCACACGGGGGAAATTACAAGTAAAATATACAACGGTAAACAACTCACATTAAAGTCAACGACGGAGGAATCTTGGCGTCGGGATACGTTGGTCGGCGCGACAATCAGGCGAGTCCCATCTATCTAGCGTGACAGTTTAGTATCCCCTTTTCTGATTTCGAGACTCTGGCGGGCTTTACAGGATTCCCTCTTGAAATCCGGAAAACCTCGCTTAGATGAGATTTCTCTTCTTAAGCGTAGAGATTTTTCGAATTCAGGACTCTGGCGGCACATCACAGGACTCCATCCTGAAACTCGATCTTTCTTAGGGCCAAGTTTTCCACGTAGTGGGGACTGAGTAGTGAAAGATCTGCTGCTTCCGGCTGACTCCAGAATTCTCTTTCTAGATTTCTAGACTCTGGCGGGCTTTACAGGACTCCATCCTAAAGATCGATCTCTCTTAGGTCCAAGTTTTCCACGCACTAGGGGATGAGTAGTGAAAGTTCTGCTGCTTCCGACTGACTCCATATTAGAATTCCCTTTCTTGATTTCTAGACTCTGGCGGGACTTACAGGACTCCATCTTGAAATCCGGAAAACATAGATAGGGTGAGATTTCACTTGTTAGGCGTAGAAACCCTTCGACTTTAGGACTCTGGCTGGCCTCAAAAGACTCCATCCTGAAGCTCGATCTCCGCTCCGCTTTATTTACCGTTCAAAACTCAATTAAACGTTCAAAAACTGCAACCACTAACGATAACAGCGCTCAAGTTCACGAAATGGTGCTAGACGACCGTCTAATTAATTAGAGATAGCAGAGGCTATGACTATGTCCATAAAACGTCGCATAAGGCATGAGAAAGCTGTCCGCGCGTTGGGTGCCACTTTTGATCACGGGTTACACCTGAAACGTGTTCGAATGAATGAATAGATGAAACTTGGAAATAGGAATCAGCTCCAAAAAAGCAGAAACAGTTTCTTCCGCTGGGAAAGTTATGGCGACGGTTTTTTTTGGGATAGTCATGGAGTTATCTTAATCGATATCTCCAAAAAGGAAAAACAGCAACAAGCGACTTTTTTCTGATCCCTAAGCTTCCCCGTGGGGGTCCAGCTGCATCTTAAACTATATATGGTTATGGTACGGGGCTCTACCACTGAAAATAAAAAAAAGGCCGCGGCTACTTAGAGTATGCTGGGGATGAGCAATGTCTTTGTACTTTAGCGACCCAGAAAGGGCTGCTGGTGCTTAGATTACAAATTTTTTTGGGTGGTCTTTTCGTATTTAGTAGCTCATTCCCACTCCAATGATGATGTTCCCTAAGCTAAAAGTTGCGCTCGGAGGACAGAGATTTTCGTCAAATAAGGCGGCCATCACCTTCGTAAACAATTATTTCGCAGAGAAAGACGCCGAAAAAGAAAACATATCTTGTATCTTTAATGGGTCGTAAACTTTTCAGACCACCCTCGTATTCGTCAGACTGAGAGACAGTCATTCAGTCCCTTGCTAGTATGTTTCTTGCACATTTATTATGATGGATGGCTGGTTGCATGGACGAACGGACAAACGGACAGACGCAGATCGACGCCCTAATTCGCGGTAGCTGATGGCTGAACACATAAAGGGAACCGGCGCAGTGGCCAAACGGCAATTCACGATCTTATGTCGGTCGGCTTAACGAACCAGAAACTGAAACTGAATTGGTAACAAGATGTCGCTGCCATTGTCACTGCCCTTCGTTCCATTGCAGTATAATTTTTGGTTTGCTGAGGGGCAGACCACAACGAACTGCGACGGAAAAGAGTCCAGCAGAACACAGAAACGCGCAGCTTTACACACTGAGATGTGTGTGCGATGATAACAATTATTTGCCCCCATCCATCCCATCCACAGTAACAGACCGATGTGGTGCGGCGGTCCGCATCCGCAACCGTGCGCATCGTGTACAGTGCGAGAAACCCTTTGGAATTGTTTGCCTCGTGTTATTGTAACCACGGCATAGCAGCAGAGAGCAGTCAGTGACTTCGTGGGGGCATCATCCATTCAGAGCTATGTATATACACAGCTACTGTGTTAGCCTGCCAGTCAGCCAGCCAGCCAGCAAACAAGCTTCCTCTATGATGGAATAATATGGAAACATGAAAACCATGCATTACACGCTTCACGTCCGTCGGTTAGTAAGTTGCAGAGTCAAGCTCTGAGTTGAACGGTTGAACCCAACCGACCAAAGCGACGACCAAATGGTCGATTTTAATGGATTTCTTTCTTCGATGTTGCATATAGGTTCCAAAACAGCCTAGCACCTCACCAACCTACTGGTAACTCGCTGTCTGGCACCCTCTGTACAGCAGTCGCGTATTCGTTTCCGATTGTTCGTTTATTCTTCTATTGTCCGTTCGTCCCACAGGCCTTTTCCACTACAATTTGGCCTGAAACTAATGATATGTTTTTTTTTGCCAAGCCAATGTAATTTTTCTGTTGATGCCCTCCTTCTCCAAGGAACCGAACAACCAACCAACAGAAAGGCAGTTGTTTTCATATCTAATTTAGATGTTTTGAAGTTTGAATATTTCTGCTCCTAACTCCTAATTGAGTGACCGTCTGTCTGTCTGTCTCTCCGTTCGCCTTCCTGTCTGTCCGATCGTCTGCCTGTCTGTCACTTGTCACGAATGATCAGAGAACTCAACAACAACAACAACAACAAAAAACAAGTGGGCATCGTCTACCTATCTATCTATCTACTCACTGCATTTTATGCTGACTGATGCAGCGTGTGCTTTGTTGTGTAGCGGCTCGCGGGTGTCTAGCTGGTTGTTGAGTCGTCGCCCGTTGGCCCGTTTTTTGTTGTCACATTCTTCCAAATTGAATTGCTCGAAATGTGTTTTGTTTATGCCCTAGGGAGGACACCCACACACATACACCCACTTAACAAACAATTATTCCTGTACGTTGGGGGACAGGTAGGCACAACACCAGAGTGCGACAATAGCAACGCACGCCAAACTGTGTTGTTGTTGTTGTGTTATGCGTTATGCTTATGCCATACGCTTATTGGTTTCGCATGTGCAGTGCAGTGCGGTGGGTGCATGGCTTGTATCGATGTTAAATCGTTTACCACAGTATGTAACTCCATTCAGCTTTGCGGGTGGTCTTGATGTGGTCGCATTGTTGTGTTTAGTTAAGTAGTTCAGAGACAAAGCGGTCGGTTAAGCTGGGGGATGTGATAGTGAGCCGCTGAACAAACAAAACGTTCCCCACTCAGTTGGCGCAGATTACAGCGATTATGCGGCTTTTCAATTTGCCATAAGGCTGGCATTGCAAAATTACTTAATTACAAACCATATGTCTAAATATAAACATAGCAAAGCATAGTCTACCGCCCGACACGGCTTTTGGGTCATAGGTTCAAACCACCGTCACGTCCAAATATTTTTTTTAAAGAAAATATCGTACAGACGTAAAATAAAACGAACGAATAGTGCTTCGGTGCATGAATAGAACAATGGTCGGATCAGTTAGACAACAGACTACCGCTTGAGCATCTTTCCGAGTATAGGATCAAGCCGTCACGCTAAAGGGAATTGTTTTTTTTTGTAGAAAAAACTCCCCGTGCAATATAAGGCAGTTAGATTGGGAATTAAAATCTAATAAAGATAATACTAACCGAGCAACAACAATTACAAAAATATTTTTTTTTTTTTTTTTCAAAATGCCACCGACGTAATTCCCAATCGGTCTTTGAATATGCACGGAAAATTCCCATGATGTGTGGATTTATACCGACTCCCCGTGCAATATAAGGCAGTTAGATTGGGAATTAAAATCTAATAAAGATAATACTAACCGAGCAACAACAACAATTACAAAAATATTTTTTTTTTTTTTTTTTCAAAATGCCACCGACGTAATTCCCAATCGGTCTTTGAATATGCACGAAAAATGCCCATGATGTGTGGATTAATACCGACTACAGAAATACTCTGCAGTAGTAACTCCCGCCTTTTTCATTGGAAATTACCATTCCGCCCAAGTCCAACCAATCTACGAATCTTCTGACCATACTACGTTTCGATTTCGTCAAAACTGATAGCATTCAGAACACTTGCTTCGAGCTGTGAGTTTACGAGTATTTTGTTTTGTTCTTCCATGGTGCCGTGGACGTTGTGTCCGAAACATCGTCACCCACTATATATATCTATCTAAAGGGTGTTTTTTAGGAGGTTTGTTTTTCCGATAGATGTCGTTTTATTTTATGACAGTTGTTTTGACAGCTCAAAGTGGCATTTCTACTCAGTATTGTTTGGCAAATCATTATGAATAGGTTAACTCCAGAACAACGTTTTCAAATCGTGGAAATTTATTTTCAAAATCAGTGTTCAATTAAAAATGTTTATAGAGCACTTCGTGAATTTTATGGTGCACATAATCGTCCGTCAGAGACCACCATAAAGAACGTAATTACCAAATTTCGGTCTACATTCACTCTTTTGGATGCCAAGCCACCGACAAGAATGAGAAGAGTTCGTACAGAAGAAAATATTGCTGTCGTTGAGGCCAGTGTCGAAGAAAACGACAATTTATCGATTCGTCGTCGTGCTCAGCAAATTGGACTTTGTCCATCGACTTTATGGAAAATTTTACGTAAAGATTTGGGTTTGGTGCCATACAAAATTCAATTGGTGCAAGAATTAAAGCCACACGACCATCGTTTGCGCCGTGAATTCAGTGATTGGTCGTTAAATCAATTGAACGAAGATCCATTTTTTTACCGTAAAATTCTCTTCAGTGATGAGGCGCATTTTTTGTTAAATGGATACGTCAACAAACAAAATTGTCGCATTTGGAGCAAAGATAATCCACACGCCGTTCAAGAATTACCAATGCATCCTGATAAATGTACTGTTTGGTGCGGTCTATGGGCTGGTGGGATCATCGGTCCATATTTCTTTAAAAATGAGGAAGGACGACGCGTTACCGTGAATGGAAATCGATACAGAACCATGTTAAATGAGTTTTTGTTGTCAAATCTTGAAGATATGGATATGGATGAAATGTGGTTTCAACAAGATGGTGCCACTTGCCATACAGCACGTGAAACAATCGACTTATTGAAAGAAACTTTCAACGACAACATTATTTCGAGAAATGGTCCGGTGAATTGGCCTCCGCGTTCGTGCGATTTGACGCCACTCGATTACTTTTTGTGGGGATACGTGAAGTCATTGGTTTATGTGGATAAACCTCAATCGATTGACGCTTTGGAAACCAATATTCAACGTGTCATTGCTGACATACGCCCTCAAATGCTTGAAAAAGTGCTGGAAAATTGGACCTCCAGAATGACATTTGTGAAAAATAGTCGTGGTAGCCATATGCCAGAAATTGTGTTTAAATGTTAAATGCCAAATAAAAAAAAATTTTGGTCATTTCATAATTTTATATGTGTTTTATTCAAAAAAAAAATCGGCAACCTCTTAAAAAAAACACCCGTTATCTATAGATCTATAATTCTAAATATCTGAAAATCTTGAAAATCTGAAAATTTGAAACTCTGAAACTCTGACTCTGGCTGTGAAACTTTGATAATCTCAAACTTTAACAATGTGAGAATCTGAATCCTGACTCTGAACATCTGAAATTCCGACTCTGAAACTCTGACTACGACTCAGAAACCTGAAACTCTGGAAATTTGAAATTCTGACTCTAAAACTCTGAAAATCTGACTCTAAAACTCTGAAAATCTGACTCTAAAACTCTGACTCTGACTATGAAACTCGGAAAATGTAAAACCTGACTATCACTCTGAAATTATGAAACTCTGAAAATCTGACTCTAAAACTTTGACTCTGAAACTCGAAAAATTAAAAACTCTGACTATGACTCCGAAATTACGAAACTCTCACTCTGAATCTCTGAAAATCTGACTCTGACTATGAAACTCGGAAAATGTAAAACCTGACTATGACTCCGAAATTATGAAACTCTGAGTCTGAAACTCGGCAAATGTAAAATCCTGACTCTGAATCTGAAATTATGAAACTGTGAAAATCTGACTCTAAAACTATGACTATGAAACTCGGAAAATGTAAAACCTGACTATGACTCCGAAATTATGAAACTCTGAGTCTGAAACTCGGCAAATGTAAAATCCTGACTCTGAATCTGAAATTATGAAACTGTGAAAATATGAATCTAAAACTCTGACTCTGAAACTCGAAAATTGTAAAACTCTGATTATGATTCTGAAATAATGAATCAATTAATTTACAAGCTGTTCCCGGGCGCTTCGCAAGGTAGTTTTAGGCGCTTTAGGCAATTGTTCCCAAGTTTAGGACGAATAAAATCCTTGTAGATAGAGTAGCTAGATCAGAGGGAGTAAAATATTTCTTGCACCGAGTTAGAAAACCTATCCATTTCGCAGCATTTTTGGTGACGGTGAATATGTGGTCATTCCAACGAAGACAAGGGCTATTCTTTAACTTCTCAGAAAAAGTCCAAAAGAAAAGGATAGATGGAATAACTTACGCAGTGGTTATGCCAGCTTGGAAGAACATCTCTTCAGAACTAATGGGGAAATACCGTCTGGCCCTGCGGATTTGTGAGTGTTGAGATCGTTTAAAACTCTAGCAATTGCACGAGAACCAATGAAGATCTGTCCCATGGAGTGTTCAATAGTCGAAGGTACAGGCGGCAACAATAAACAATCTGGAAGCGTGTGGCTAGCTGAAAAATGCGCAGCAAACATATTGGCCTTGTCGCTAGAGCTGACAACTGGAATTTCATTATAAATGAGCGATTGAATCGACGACAAGGCTGTATTTTTGATTATTTACGCGAATGACCAAACATTTTGTATTACCTTTTGGACATTTTAAGCCTTTATTTTTGGTCGTAGGCGAATTTGACGCGCCGAAGATGGGCATTCAGGCTCGTTTGAAATTTATTCGGTTTTCCTCAGTAGAGTTTGCTTTGTAAAACCGAAAGCATAGCTCTCTAATCCTATAAGTCTCTTTAAAGATTGAGTCCATCCATCCAACCATCTTTCTTTGGTTTGGCAAAAGTCTCTCATACTAAGGACGATATTTGTCCAGCGGCATCCGCGTTGCTATCGCGAAATAATATCGACCAGTTAATACTCCCAAAGAAGTTGTTAAGGCCATCCCAAATTGCCATACTGTTTGTTTGGAAGTTTTTGCTCCAACTGCGTGGTTTATTAACGAGAGATTAGCTGATACTACACAACGATCTAATGAGCCTTAAGGCGATTTATCTGGTTTTCGTCGAGAACGCTATAGAAATGGGACACTAAACCTTCACTGTATCCAGCAAATCGAAAGCGCTGTACATTTCGGATTGGAACATTGGCTGACATTGAGGTAAAAGTTGAAAGGCAACATTACACGGACATAAGTTACAATTACACAATTCCTGAACAAGATACGGCATTGTCACTGTATGACAGAATTTAGCAATTATCCAACCAACTAATTGGAAAGATAATAATACGTCCTAATCTTAAACAAAACCTAAATAAATTCATCTAATCTGTGAAGTGGAAAGATAAGGTGCGCATGATAAGCCAATGACGGGTTATCACGCGTAGTTTAATGTTTGATAAGCAACTTATGAAACGAGTTATGAAAATTGTTCGCTCTAATATGTCGAGACAATATTATAGCCAAGGTGTAGCAATGTAGACTAAAAATCCCTCCTAGACTATGAGTAAATATTATTCCAGCAACTGTGACAAGCTGATATCATAACTATAATATAAATGGTAAATAGATTTTTTTAATCAAAATGCTCGTAAATCTATTCACAGATACACAAACAAACAAGATAATTGTTGTTGGTATTTGCGATGCTTACTTGTGCTACTCGCAGACGAAAAAAGGCATTTACCAGACAAGAGCAAAGGCAAATGGCGAATAAACTAAATGTATCTATTAGTACATTTAAAACCTGTGATTTTATCTATTTTAGAGGAGATATCTACTGCTCGTAAAACTTGAAAGTACAATAGAAAAACTGCCTTGATTTGAAAATGTTAATTCGTGAAATTTGGAGAAAGTCTCACATGGAAACAATAACTTATCTCGACAATTCAACGTTTTAATTGCTTTGCTTTTATCTCAATGCGCTAAAAAAGCATACCGAGCGTTGCGTTTCACACTTATCTGCCACAACACAAAGTATCTAGAGCGTTGCGTTTCACTTATTGTGGCAGATATACAGTCCACAAAGTATCTATTTGCATCATTTAAAAAGAAACAACGAATAATAATTATTTCTCCTAAAGATGTGCGCTATTTGAAGCTTGACAGCTTGACAACCGAGTCAATATTTACGTAGCTTAGTGTGCAAGTATCTTTATTTGTGTACGGTAATGAGTAATTGTAAAGTTAAGTTGCACTAATATTTAGCCAAGGAAATATTTTTTAGTATCGCATGTTTGTGTGCCGCCGCACAAATATTTACGTGCTCGGTGTTTCTCCCTTCTTCAGCCCCCAATGTACAACGTTTTCTATTCCAAGAATCCACTTCGCGGGAGTAACTTTATGCAAGATACAATCTCAAATTTAATATTCCCAACAATTCAACTTTCCCAATAGATTTGTATATCTACAAGTTGTGCCTCACGTTTACGTCCAATCATAAACGATCTGAAAAGGAGGCAATATCCGTTCCGAAATTTGTTGAGTTTCGCCTTAGAATCTTCTTCAATTTTTTCTTGGAATATTTTTTATATCTTTGTATCTGATCAATAGACATTTTCATTCAATTATGATTCACGTGATACACATAAATAAATACACATAGATACACACATATAAATAGGTAGATAGATTGTACAATATTGTGTAGATACTCAATTCTCTCTCTCTCTATTCAACAACGGAGGCTTTTGTAAATGTTTGCTTAATGGCGAGAGAAAAAAAATCTTTAATCAAATAATAGCGCCAACTTCAAACGCCACGCAAAAGGCAAAGATACACAATTCACAATGAATAATAAACAGACAGGCACGGCACAGATGCATCTTATATTTACACTGTGTACGGGTATATAATCGTCGTCTAGATAAGTACATAGATACATCAGCAACACGAATATGGAACGAGCAGAACTGCAGAGGGGCGGCTCTGGCTGGTAACACACAAATAACATTTAAATTCATTGAATCAATATTTGCACATCGTTACACACAACGAACGTGTGTATCTATCTGGGATATCTTGTATATTGTATCTAGATATGATCTATCCTAGGCATACATAAGAAGTAGCTTCATTTTGTTAGCACTCTTTTTGTGCGATGATAATATTTATAATTTTTTATTTATCGTTTTATGTGCAATCTTGTGCCAGCTTGTCTCTAGATAACAAATTGAGATCTGATAATTAAGACGATAGGACATGAAATGGTGTTTTACTATTTTAGGAAGATGTTACTTTTACGGCAAAGACATTGTTAAAATTTAAAAAAATCGATAAATTTAAATAATTTAGCAAACTTCCGTCAGTTGTAAAACTTGATCCTCCCATCAAAAATGTCTTTAAGTCATCCTGATTATGAACTTATTCTGTTAAAAACTAACTGATAACTGATAAAAATATACCAGAAAAGAGTATGAAACTTCTTTAAACTCCGAAGAAGCCTGTGACTGAAAAATATGACCTGATGAATAGTTAATATTATAAAGCATATTGGCCGAAGACTCGAATCTTGTGGTACTCCTCTTTGATTTTGTCACAAATTTTCATTAAAATATCCAGCACGACGCCTGTCAAAATCAGAACGGGAAGAAATAGTGAACTATAAAAAAAATTTAACAAAATGGACAAAGACTTCAACCCTGTGGAACTCCGTTCGCGCTCGCCATCTAGTAAGAAATGTTAATAAAAGTTCGACATCAAACCGAGGAAATATTAAATAACGCATTAAGTATCAGGAAATTAAAACGTGGCCAGTAAAGCGAATCTGTCAAAGACTCCACACTGCCTGATAGATAGTGTAAATCCGCCTGATAGTAAGAAATACTGTTAGTGGTTGGCCGGAAAATGATCTACTGACGTCTAATCAAGAGACAGTAAGATTAGCAGATCAATGCAATTACCAGCAATCGTACTCAATGGCTGGACATTGCAAGGATGTATCAGCATTGTACACCATTGACTATCCAACCTACAACAGCAATACCTGAGGTCGTCAGCGATGACCACCAAGAAAAAAGAACGTAAAACCAAACCAAAAGTGCTTTTAAAGCAACGAAAAGGCTGGCTTTATTCTTAACAAGATTGATAAGAATAAGGCAACAGGTATCATTCACGAAAGGGATTCTCCAGATACACTCATAAAAGAGTGATAGATAAGTTCAAGAACAGGCAAAGTAGTTGTATGGAGACAAGACGAGTACTCGTAATGCAGCGAAAAAGGCCAGAATACCAACGAAGGTTGGACCGAGGAGTCGCACATGGTTATGATTAGGTTACAGGGACCATAGATTTTTTCGTTGCTATGGCTAAACGCTCACCTGAACGTGACTAGGATACATGAGCCATCAAACAGTAGTAAGCCAATTATAAATAGATGAGGACGTCATTGAGGCCCGCTTGTCCGAATTGGTGTTGGACGACCTATTGGCTATATGCCAAGGGTCCACTAATTTCTTTTGATTACACTGACATCCCTATGAGCATCAGTATTATCAAATGCAAGGACCAGACGTCCTTGAAATTTCCTTGCGAGTGCATTATTAAGATCAGTGACATCTAGGAGGGCTTAAATATCAAACTCGTTCCCGCCAAGGTGATTCCGCTTCGGCCCAGAGCAAATTAAAAAGCTATAATACAAGGAGAGACAAGACCTTCATTTGATATGACGCCAATGCTAGGCACAATCTTTGAGCCAGTTCGCATGACAACGAACAAGGTGAGTCCTTATTTGATTTCAGTATCAACACTTACCCTAAGATATGTAATATTGGTGACACTCTATCTTTCAATCTATCAACCTATCAATCTATGAATCCATCAATCTATCAATATATAAATCTATCAATTTATCAAGCTATCAATCTATCAGTCTACCAGTCCATCAATCTATCAATCTATCAATATATAAATCTATCAATCTATCAATTTATCAAGCTATCAATCTATCAGTCTACCAGTCTATCAATCTATCAATTTATCAATCTATCAATCTATCAACCCATCTATCTACCAAACACCAAAATGTATCGAAATCCCTTTAACATCTCATCCCATCCTCATTTAAATATTTTTACCCTTAAAGATGCATAATTTCACAAGTAGCTGCTTCTTAATTAACAAGTTATTACAAAATGTCATTGAAATGTCCTTACAACAAGAAAAAAAATCAGCCGCAAGTAAAAACGCTCAACGTCAATTGATTGCCCTTAAAAAGGGATGTATACTTTTTTCGTGATATCCTTTTTGCTACGCACGCAGGCTGGCTGCAGGCACAATATTATAATCCCCACTTATTTAAATGCAAATTAATTTCGGAAAATTCACTTAGAATCATTCACACTCAGCGCTCAGAGCGAGTTAGGGTACAAACGTACACAATTCCTACATCAAGAGGCGGAAATTTTCCACACGAACGAAATCCAGATGACATTAATTGTTAAAGGATACCGAGACAGTGAGAGGGAGAAATTCTTTCGAGTAGAAATTCGTAAGAATCCGAATTATCCATCCCTCATCCAAAAAGGTAAAATGCCATTACTCGCAGGAACAAGAAACCCTAAGTTGGGAGTTTGTCAAAGGACGCTGTGCATTCCAGTCATTGTTACCCTTTCTGTTCGTTATTCCTTAAATATGAATTTTTCGTGAGGGCGATACTCAAGGAGGGGGAAAAAAGGATCAACCATTATAATAATTATTATTGTTATTCTTTCGCAGCTTATCCCCGGATGCTAGCCGGCGCATCGTCCTCATTAGTTGTACGGATCTTGTGTTAATGTTTTCCTGCTTCCAATTGCGTTTCATTGTGAATCGCTTTCTTTTAAAGGCAGGCAGTCAGACGGCTGTAACCACAACATCCCCTTCCGCTCAGCAAGGATATACGTGCAATAATAAAAATGTACAAATTATGCCTCGACACCGGTCGGATGGGATAAAGCAAAACATCTGCTCTTTCACTATTTTGTTGTTGTTTTTTAATCTTCCCCCTTTTTTTTTTGCATTAGTGACATGTTTCAATATTTTGGCACTTGCACAGACACACGTACAGATAATAGTTCTGGTAATTATATTCCCATTTCGTAAACGTAGGCGTGCGGACGAATTCCAATTTTGAGTTTTTAGTATGAGATGAAAGGAGGACGGGCGCACTACTTTCTGAATGGCTTTGATCTATGATCAGAAAGGGTTTTTTTGCCAAACCAGCACACGTTAGACAAATGCACAACTGACTGGGGGGAAAACAGAAACTTCATGCCATGGTTGACTGGAGTGCGATGGAACCAACCAAAGGATGGTTGTTGGCTACACTCGTAGATCGATTTTAAAAACTTAAAGGAAGAAAAATCAAGACAACGCTTACCAAACTGCAAATAACTACTTTTTTTACATAGTTGCTGGAATTGCTCACCTGAAAAAAAGAAGAACATAAGTTAATAACATGAAACTCTTGTGTTTGGTATAAATATTCAGGATGAATTCAAAACACTTTTAAGGAAAAAGTCGAATAAAGTTGGACCCAAAAACACATAAGTGGTCTTTCAGGATCTTACAACAATCGCTAATTAAAAAAAGCTCTCTGCAAGCTGCCTAAAAACTCCAGTATAAAGTAATGTATAGCTACCGAACACCGAAATGCCCGCCCAGTTTCTAGCGCGTCGGTTTTCAACACATATAGGGTGTACCGCAGGGCTCATTGTTTGGACATATGCTGCTCATCGTGCATATAGTGCAAACAAATTGATCAGATAGCTAATTTTTTTGATTATTAGGTTATAAAAGCGCCCGATTTCGCTTTTTAAACAAAACAGCTTGTGTTTGAGATATAAGAAAATTTCTTATTTCTGGTTTAAGTCGACGACGACGCCATTAATTATGGAACACAACATCATTCAAATGTCCTCCACAGAAGTGCCTGCACGAGTGAATGCACTGCATCAAAAGACCTTTTCGCATTAATCGGGCAATTCCGCGTTCGATGTTGATCCTACGGTCGCCTAAAGTCACTGGCTTATTGCATAGACCGTGGAATTGACTGTGACTACTTTGGCAGCATCATTATTGAAGGAGATGTATGGGCCAATGACAGATCCAGCAACCACACCAAACAGTCATGCCATTTTGTGAATGTCTTCGGGTTAAAAACTTGCCCAACATATTATATGGTGTACCACAGGGTTGATTGTTTGGACATATGTTGCTCATCGTACATATAGTGCAACCAAATTGATCAGACATCTATTTTTTTTGATTATTAGACTTCAGTTCTTGATTTAAAAAGGTATTATAGGTATGGAGGCAAGTTCTTGCTCACAATTCGCCATAGAGATGTTCAATTCGTGAGATCGACACGGAATCGACAAATTTGGGACCTTACTTACAATTGCGGCTGCAACCGCAATATTCTCGGCACTCCTTGCGTTTCTTAATCTTTTTGGCACGGGAACATTATAAAGTTTCAAAGTTGACTCATATAGACTGACAAGACTTTTTAGATTGACCATGACTAATGTTGTAAGCCGCGTAGAGGTGTCCAGATCACTATCAAGCCAATTCAACATTTATAACGGATTCTGATAAGGCAATGGACTGGCCTGCTTCTTGTTCAACCAGGCGTTCGAGAAAGTGGCCCAACAGGAACGATATTGAAATCATTGATATAACTCCAAGAACTGATATATAAGCTTTTATTAAGATTGAGCGGGCAGCACAAAATTAAGGGGGGGCTGCATATGGTTAGATATGTAGGTAGATGTGGCTGTCAGCAGAAAACTGACACACTTAAACCAGTAATGATCCCTTGTGATACCTGATGTATCGAGAAAAAACGACTCAAGTAATAATTGTGCCTTTTGTTACACTATGTGCGTCCTTGATTTCATTTGACGCATTCACTGCTTTGCCCTGTGCGCCAACAGCGATTATACCACTACGAATATATTCGTCATCTGGCGTAATGCATAAAAGTTGTTTTTTCTTGCCAAAGTATTGTTTTCCTGAGGAGTTAAAATTTGCACATATGAAGTAGCGTGATCAAGACCTAGAATCCCCCAAATGTAGTCTTTGATTTGACTGGTTCGATGACATATGTAAGCTAGCGACTGAACGTAAGAATTGTGCGTATCGAGCAATGCAACAATCTCATAGAACGCAGGCACGCGAAGATGAATATAAAGAGCACAGAAGAAAAAACTGTTCTTCGGCGAAAGATAGCAGCCCGGGAGAAGAATCTCGTCCGTGAACTAGAACAGTACAGAGAGCAAGGACCGCTCCAGGCGCGAAAGTTCTACCAAAGAGTCCGCGGTATGATGCAATATACACCGTGTTGCATATACTGCAAGGACAAAGAGGGTAATCTGATCGCCGATCATAAAGGCATCTTAGAGCGATGGGAAGAGCACTTTCATGAGTTGCTAAATGGCCAGCTAACTGAGGAATTGAAGGCTCCACCAATGACCGAAGATCATACTATGCTGCTGCTTCCAAGCAGGGACAGAGCGATAAATCGGCTCAAAAATAATAAGGCCCCGGGATCAGATTGTTGGTACCGTATGTGAGAAAGGACGATTCCGGAAACTCTATAATGATGAGATCTATGAGCTGAATTAAACTCGGTAGGCTCCGGTGGGCAGGACACTTAGATCGCATGAGCGAAGAGACTCCTGTTCGGAAAGTCCTTTGCGGTAGGATTTGTGGAACACGTCAGCGAGGCCGGCCAAACCTACGCTGGAAAGACGGCTTGGACCAGGACGCATAAAGTTTAGGAATGCAAAACTGGATGACAATATCGGCTCAAAATCGGGACCGGTGATGATGATATGATGATGATAGTTGTGTTAAACGGAAGAACAAATCGCAGCTAACATCACTCAAAGCCGTGAAACTCTGTTGGGAAAATGGGGCTTTCCAATTGACGTTGGCGTTGTGGCCAAAACTAAAGTGGGTTGTGCGTTGGACTCCAAAAGTCCGACTCGAAAAAAAAGAATCTTTTTCATGGTCCCATCTATCAATCATCTATCTCTATCATTTATAATATGTTCAAATAAAGCTTTAAACTGTGTACAAAAGTATAAGACACACTAACACGAATTATCGCCATAAACTAGGCCTTGGACCTTAGTCTGTCGCGCTAAATATTATTATTAATTTTTATTATTACCAACATTCTAATTTTCAGGCTTTCTTTTTGGTAAATTGTTAATTGGAAACAAAAATAAATATCACTGGCTGTATGCACACCGCACACCTTACTGTGTCACCACTAACACTTTACACATACATACATAATTAGCAAATGCCCTCAAAGAATTTCTGTTAAAATCTAAAAAAAAAAAAACAGTTGCCAGCGAAATGGATCCAAAATGTCCAGTAGATCAATAAAAAATGCTGCTAATTACTGCGCGCATGCTAATTGGATTAATTGAAGTTAAATTAATTCCAAGAGCTAAAAAACTGTACAGCCTTTTAATGCATCGAAAGCTGTAAGCTAACGGAACACGGGCTGCAAGGTGCAGTCGACAGGCAGACAGACAGACAGACAGACAGCCAGACAGACGGACGTACGAACGATGCCAAAACTCGAGTGAAATTTTCATAAAAACTCAAATTACCACAACTCCTGCTGATAGTGATCGAACGGAATAGTAGATACTCCGCCGCCGGCCGCCGGTAATCCCCGAATGGATATCGATTGAAAGTCATTAGATAGATACGAATACTCGTAGATACCATTACATTGAATAGGAATGCGATGCGTGCATGCCACCAAATAAATGGAAAGATACTCGATTCGATGAATGTTAGACGTTGAGTTGTTGTATCTCTGCTATTTGTTGGAAGCAAAAATAATCAACAGTAAACGCAACAGATACTAAAATGGTAAAAAGATATTTCATCTGAACTGCAATTGAAACAAATTCAGTTAAAGATATACACAGAAACACGCAATAATCGACCGAACCTCCCTTTCACTCTCCCGCAGAGCAGGTGAAGATGATGTTCGAGATGAAGTCAATGATTAGCCAGGAGCTAAAACATGGTCTTGATATGGTACGAGAAGCCAAAGCGTTTATTAAGTCAATCAAGTGGCACGGTGGCGGTCCCGCAGCGCCGACTGGTTTGTTCGTCGCGTTCGGTTGGCCGCAACACAACACAACCACCAACCTCGATTGATTGATTTCCATTCCAAAAAGATACACAAAGATAGGATACTAAAAAAGAGATACATTCGAGGATTGAGCTGATAAATTGTTGTGTTGTGTGTTACGTGTGCGTGGCGGTCTCATGGTTTACGTGGGGTGTGCGCTACACTGTTCGACGACTGGTTTTCATCTTTGTATCTTTTTTTTTTTTTTTTTTTCAAAATCGCATTCGCGTTAATCGCTTTAATGCTTGGATAATAAAATATCCGTTGAACTGCGCGCGGAATAGTCAAACGTTCGTTTGTGGGTTGGCGTGGCTTTTTATTGTTTTGGTTTTGTGCTTGTTGTTGTTTTATGATGACAAAAAGCAATACTATATAAAAGGTGTGGCTGTGATCGCTGTTTGGTCGGCATGTGTCTCTTGCCAAGAAACAACCAATAAAATGGCAATAACCAAAATAATAATAAAGATGACAATCAAGATATTCAATTTATCGCAGGAATAAACCTTTTCCGACAACTCAAAGTGCGAAAGATATCTGTTGCTTGGGTGTGTGTTTGGTGGGGTGGGGTGCGTTGTAGCAAGGCGAGACTGTTGTTGTTGTTGTTTTTTTTATTCGGATTAAAATTTAATTTGAAATTTGCTTATAGGATTTATGACCGGATCGAGATTTGGGTTTGGTCAATTGGTGTTGTATTGGTGCGTGCAGAGTTTTATTTCTTTATTCCGAATTAGCACACTGGATACAAAATCTGAGATAGCCATGCACGTGATATATGATACAATGTTCAGGAAACACAAGATTTGTGTGTCATTTTGCTTAATTTTTAGGTTTCTATGCCATAGAACGCGGGCACGCAAAGAAGATATGAAAAAAACTGTTGACCGGCGAAAGAAAGCAGCCTGGGAGAAGAGTCTCGGCAGTGAACTAGAAAAGTACAAAGAGTACGCGGTATGACGCAAGGTACACAGCGTTGAACATTCCTCAATGGCAAATCAGGCAGTTTGATCGCCGATCTCAAAGGTGATGGGAAGATCACTTTAATGACCTAAAACTTTCATGCTAAATGGCTAGCTAATTGGACGCTCCACCAATAACCACGTTATACTGCCCCCACCAACCACAGACTAAGTTAGCAGAGCGATAAATCATCTTCGAAATAATAAGGCCTCGGGATCAGATGGTATCTCAGCGAAGCTGATTGAATCAGGAGGTCCCGCACTACACCAAGCAATTCATGAACTAATAGTGCAAGTATGGAAGGAGGAATCGATATCATAAGACTAGCGAAGAGGCTTTGAAGGACATAGAGGCTATGAGAAGAAGATATGAAGGACAACAATTAACGTTGTTGAGTACGGAGCAAGGACAAAAGTCCCAATATTAACTTTTGGGACTTATGACTCACTTAAATGGGACATAAGTCCCAAATCGAATTAGGTTGGGACGTAAGTCCAAACATTTTTGTCGAAGATGGGACATAAGTCCCAAATTTTTGGAGGGATAATAATTAAAAAAAAAAGTTTGTGGACATAACATCAAATGGCTTCTTATAAAAAAAAATGTTAGGTGGGACAAAAGTCCCAACATAGTTTTTTGGGTCTTATGTCCCGATTGGGTCATAATGAATTAGGGACTTATGTCCCATTTAAGTGGGTCATAAGTCCCAAAAGTTAATATTGGGACTTATGTCCCTGCCCCGTACTCAACAACGTTAATTGTTGTCCTTCATATCTATGAGCACAGGTTGCCTCTTCGCCAGTCTTCTGATTTTTCGTTGATTTGAACTTTTGGAACTTATTTCCCGGGGACAATAAGACATAATAATAATAATAATAATATTCGGCACGACAGACCATTGCGGTCCAAGGCCTACCTTCTCGCAACCATTCGTGTTGAGCATGTATATTTTTGCACACAAATGGAAGGGACCTACAATTTAAGGCCGTGCAACCATTCGTGTTGGTGTTACTGGGATTAGAACCCCCTGCTTAGTAGCCATGCTCATTTCCACAGAGCCACGGCGCCGTTGAGTACCAAGTATACGATTTTCTCCTCTGTCCATCAAGACAGGATAGCCCTTTAATTCTCGTGTGTTTGTCTCTCTGTTGATCTGTAGTTAAATCTTGCGATCAATTTTTCGTTTACTTCCCGAATCCCGATTTTATTGAAACTTTGCACACATGTATATTTCCTGTAACAACACTTTCTGTTATAATTTGGTAGTGATCACGCAGCGGGGTCGGTGAGCTCCCATACAATTTTTGTTTTAATTATCATGCCATATAGCGGCATCAGATCACACCATACTATAATGACTGTGTTCTGTGTACGCTGGTACGCTGTGTGCAGCGCTGCTTTACGATTGGGATTGTTTTCTGGTTGGGTTACAGTCCTTTGCGTGTGCTATTATTTTTCAGCATTTATAGTGGGCTCAGTATACTTTTGGTTATTAGAGAATTTATTTAAGACCCTCAAAAGACCTCCAAAAGACCATCAAAAGACCATCAAAAGACAATCAAAAGACCATTAAAGGGTCTCTAAAAGACCATCAAAAGACCATCAAAAGACCATTAAATGGTCTCTAAAAGACCCTTAAAAAACTCCCCAAAATACCCCCAAAAGAACCTAAGAAGAACCGTAAAATTTAAAAATGTTGGGTTCTACATGAAAATGTTTCAATGCATATCTATGTTGTTTATAACTAAAACGAATGTTTGCTATGCTGATAAATGGACCTGGGATTAAAGAACCGGTTTCTGAAGAGCGTCTACCGTAGTAAAATAAAAAGATAAAGCCCCACATTTCGTCTTTGCTCCAAAGAATCAAGAAATGTAATAATGGCTGTATCGTTTATCATACGGACAACCGTATTATGAATTCTATCAGTATAATGCCAATGCGAATTTGGAGCCTCAACGCATACATGTGAATTTAATTCCAAAATTGGTCTAACATAACTCTTATATAATCTTAATTCTTTAGAGGAGGTGAAGTAGAAGTTGCAACGTCTTATGAAACCCAAAGATTGGCTCGCTCATTTTGAAACCTCATTAATATGCTTCTTCCAAGAAAGTACACTTGAAGCTTTCAAATCTTTCTAAGGTGAATCAGATCTCGTAATAGGGGCAATAACTGGTGGCACGTAATGTTCGTAATTCGGGATAGATTCCACTCTATTAGATCTGCTCCAATCAAGAATGACGTGAATGTTCTACAGAATAGCTGTTTACATTAAATCTCGCAACCAATCAAGCGAGAATTACATTCTTTTTTAATGACAAACTTAATGGAAGCCGATAGCGTTGTATCATCAGCAAACGAATGGATATCACAGGTTATAGAAGATAATAGTTTGCTTATATATATTAAGAAAAGCGTAGGCGACAAGGATGACCCTTGTGGCACGACAGCATTGACCCCATGTGAAGCTTTCTGTGACAAGTTATTGCTCTCGGAAGTTTGTCATACATTCGCAAGAGGTGAGACCATGAAAAATACTTTTGTTATTTTTGGTATACGAATCTCGAACCTCCTGTTCAGAAATCCAACGCACTAACCACTAGAAACACATCCACCACAGTATGTTATCTTAATTTTGGAAAATTTTTTGTTTCCTTTTTTATGCTAACGAAACCGTTATGACAGCTTTTCCTGGAAACAGTAATTAGAACCAATGTGCAAAGGCAATAAAAAGTAGTGGCCTAAGCATCTACTAGTGTGGTTTTCCACAATAACTTATTGTTTCTTACTCTCAGTGAGTCATCGTATAAAAATTCAGTTGCTGTTGCACGCCAAACAAAGGCTCTCACTCTCAGTTAGTCAGACAGAAGATATGGGTATGGATCAGTGGATCTGGATATCTGCCGAAATTAGCTAGATTAAAAAAAAAATTCTGATATCTTAGCTGCGTTCGAGAGGAATATTTTACGGAGGACCTACAAGCGATATCGACAGTGAAGAGAATTAAGCGCGAAAGGCTGCCGTGGGTTATACACTTGCTTGCAAAAGCAAAGGTGATCCGGCTTGAAAAGTAATTTTCGATAGAATTTATGGGATATGACAGTGAGGCAGAGGCAGAGGCAGGACGCCATGAGTTTACGGATGCCAAACTGAATGACATCGGTTAGAAGTCGAAACCAGTGCAGCCCTCAGTTTACGGATGCCAAACTGAATGACATCGGCTAGAAGTTGAAACCAGTGCAGACCTGAGTTTACGGATGCCAAAGTGAATGACATCGGCTAGAAGTCGAAACCAGTGCAGCCCTGACTTTACGGATCCCAAAGTGAATGACATCGGCCAGAATAGGACTCTGGATGTAGAGCCAAATACAGGAGTGTCCGAAGAGATGTTACCAGCATCCATATACCTACGAAAATGCGTGAACGAGCTATGGCCAGTATGGTGAAAAAGCTTCGCTCGAAGGAGTGTAGTAACTCCATTTGGACATGTGTTCATAGTGTTTGTTATTAAGTTATTAAAATAAATAAATAAAAGTCAATCCCATATAAGTGGTAACATCTTTTTGGACAACCCTGTATTTGGATTTGGATGATGTTTATGTTTACCTTAATTTCTCCTGATAATGACTTTGTTCTAAGCTTCTTATGTTATCCGAACTTAACGTGTCTAACAATACGCTGATGTGAACCTCTTGAAATGAAAATAGAAGACTGAAAGGCTTATGAGGAGAAGGACAACAAAATTATGCAATTCATCACAAGTAGTGCTTTGGTAAAAGCACAGGTAATAAAAATCCAAAAAAATTAAAAAGAAACACGCGGCACTCAAATCTTCACATCGTAAAAAGATAGAACTACAGGTAACGAACGACTCACAAACAGCAAACAAAAAAACACGTAATAGGGTAAGGCAATAGAAATCGCAATCGCGAAGTGTTCCTACCTTCTTCAGATAATAAATTTTTTGTTTCCTACAAAAGCCAAAAGCGGTGCTGAATACTAAGAAGAGAAAAAAATCACGAACCTTAAAAAAATAAATAAAACAGAAATGGAAATGAACTGAAAAATGCCTGATTCTGACAAGGAACGATATGTGAGATGATGGTCAGGAGTAGGAGAAGACGATGGGCAACAAAGCGACTAAGCGACGATATAAAAAGTCGAGTGGAAGCACACAAGCGAACGAACGGAACGAACTCCTCTTGAACATGCCAGGAATAATAAAAATAATCATAATAATAACAACAATAATAAAAGCAGCACATGCACACACTCCCAAAACCATTAAGAGGAGATATTTTATTTATTTTTTTTTGTTAAAGACAAAAAAATAAATAAAACTTTGCAGAATGAGCAGCAGCAGCAGCAAATACAAATAATAAAAGGATGATAAACGCACAAAAAAACAAACAACAACAGCCCTACTGTATGAAAAGATACCGCGACGACAGAGTGAGTACAAGCAAAAAAATTAAAGAAGAAAAAAAAATAAATAAAATAAAAAGCAAACGACGACGAACGAATTCCCGCTGCGATACTTGCACTGGAGTTGTTCTGTATATATCCGTAGATACTTAGGTACTCTCAACTCTCATATTATTAGTAGTTGCCCTCGCACCCACCACACCCCATGCACGGTGGTGCGACAGGGCACTTCTGCCAAACAAGCTCATCGCATATAAGGACGATATGTTTTTCTGTTGTTGTCGTTGCTTTTTTTGTGCTCCAGCGGTGTTTGGTTCTCGTCGTTTCACTTTGTCGTCCGATGGCGCATCAGCTTCGCCGCCGAGGGGCAACGAAGAACATCGACCGACGAACGAGTGTGAACTTTGTAACGTGAGCACGTACATTTCACAACAACAACAAAAAGCAACACAAAAAAAATTGTATCTAGATACAAATATATGTTGCTTTCGCTGACGTAAGTACTAACATACATCGTGCATCGTTTAACAGAAGCAAACTCAACGTGAATCAGGCAGGCAGGCAGTTCAATTCCACGATGCTCTGCAGAAGCGCAACTCAACTGAAAACCGAAACGAGATACAACTTCAACGGGCAACTACGGGAACTACAGGGCAACAAAGGCACCCAGCATCACCTCGTCGACACGAGAAAGGAATTAAAGGCAAAGTTCTTTAGTTTCTTCCTACGTACACACAAGTTGTTATTTTATTTTATTTATTTTATTTATTTTTAGTTGTTGGTTGTAACCAACCTCTATAGAGCTGTAGACCCCTTGAGAAGGACGATTTTTACGCTCAGTTTCACCACTTTATTCAAACGTTAATTTCGCCAGCAACTTTCGCGTTGGCTCGCACGCTCGTTGACTTTTGTATGAATTTATTTGCGAGTGCCTTGCTTTTAACCAACGAAAACGACCAAAAGACTGAATGAAACATTTCAGCAGAAACAGTGGGCAAAATTCGAGAATTTTTTTTGTTTACAAGGTTTTGTTGTTGTTGTCGGCTATTAGATGTATTTAGAGGCGTGGTTGAAGTTTACGACATAAGCAAAATATAAACGGCGTTTTTTTATAAATGGATTGAATCTTATATCATTCAACAATAAATCTATAATCCTAAAATAATTTTATAAATCTGAGATAATCTTCCTATAACCATCCTATAATTCTTAAACCATTCTAAAATCATTCCATAAACATCTTATAATCATACTATAAATCTTAAATCGATCTATTATAAAAGACATAATTCTTAAATCTTTCTAAGATCATCCCATAACTATCCTATAATCTGAAAATGATTCTAAATTCCTATTCTTATTATCAAACACATAATTCTTAAATCATTCTAAAATCATCCCATAACTATCCTATAATCTGAAAATGATCTTAAATCATCCTATAATACTCTATTGTTCTTAAATCATTCATAATCATGCTATAAATCTGACATCATTATTAAATATTCATATTAAACTTCTTAATTCAAAAATCACCACCATCACAATCATCATAATACTCATATAATTCTCAAATGATTCCAATTTCCAAAAGCATGCTACTGTCTTTCCAAAAACATCCTATAACCATCCTATAAAACTAAAAAAAAAACACTAAAATCATTCCAAAAGTATCCTATAATAATAAATTAATTCCAGAAGCATCCTTTTATCATAATACAATCCTAAAAACATTCTAAGATCATCCTATAATCTTAAAACCATTTTAAAGAATTCTATAATCATGCTATAATCATGAAATCAGTCTATAATTATGACGTAATTCTAAAATCGTTCTATAATTATCCTATAATCCTAAAATCGTTCCAAAACCATCATATAATTCTGAAATCCTTTCCTTTCCAAAAGCATTCTATAATCATTCTACCCCACGGGCACGGGCATGAGCTGTGGCCAGCGATGTCAAGCTGTCATACAATTCATCGACTATGCAAAGTTTGGCCTGCTCCTTGCTGAGAGCATTGCTCACTGCAGCGCCAGCAGGAGAAACATGTTTAAAACTTGTAGCTGCCGGAAAGTTTAGCGCTTTCTTTAACTCCCTCACTAACTGCCAGCCATTTATATTATCACTAAAACCATTTCCAAAGCATCCTATAATCATGCTATAACCCTAAAGTCATTCTATAATCGGGCTGCAATCCTAAAATCATTCTAAAATCGTTCCAAAAGCATCCTCTTATCAATCCAAAAGCATCCTATAATTATTGAGTGTTTCCAAAAGAATCCTATAATCATACTATAATTATAAAATCATTCTATAATAATGATATTCTAAAATCGTTCTAAATTCATGCGCCACAATATTTAATTCATTTCAAAAGCATCCTTTAATCATGTTATAATCCTGCTATAATCGTAAAATCATTCCAAAATCTTCATATGCAAAATGTTATGGCAAACTGTGCCAAACTTGCAAAACGTGATTGTCAAAAAAGTTTCCTACAATGTGCATAAGGAACTTTTAATTAATATGCACAATAAACAAACCAAATTTAATATCAAATATGGGCCCCTCACAAAATTTCAGCCCTCTAGGTCGTGCGAGATGTGGTTAAAAAAGA
This sequence comes from Nephrocerus scutellatus, assembly GCA_947095585.1. Lineage (NCBI taxonomy): Eukaryota > Metazoa > Arthropoda > Insecta > Diptera > Pipunculidae > Nephrocerus > Nephrocerus scutellatus. The sequence goes on along the minus strand of OX352762.1, from coordinate 107,967,221 downwards.
CCTCAAAAACGAGAAAATGGCGCGATTTCAAACCATCACACGTGCCACACACGTCTTACGTGGAATATAAAAAATGGTATTTTTAACGTAGATACTCACAAAATTAAAACGCGATAACGTTTCATACTCGGATTATAAAAAATGCTATTTTGGACTTAGACACTCACAAAATTTTAGCTCTCTAGGTCGTGTAGAAGTTGGTTAAATAGGACCTCAATGAAGTCGAAAAAAAAAAACATTTTTCAACCCATCACACGCCCTACACGCGGCAGGCGACACGTCTCATACTCGGAATATAAAAAATGCTATTTTGGACTTAGACACTCACAAAATTTTAGCTATCTAGGTCATGTGGATGTGGGTTAAATAGGACCTCAATGAAGTCGAAAAAAAAATGTTTCAACTCATCACACGCGCTACACGCGGCACCCGACACGTCTCATACTTGGAATATAAAAACTGCTATTTTGGACTTAGACACTCACAAAATTTTAGCTCTCTAGGTCATGTGGAAGTGGGTTAAATAGGACCTCAATGAAGTCGAAAAAAAAAAAATGTTCAACTCATCACACGCGCTACACGTGGCACGCGACACGTCTTATACTCGGAATATAAAAAATGCTATTTTGGACTTAGACACTCACGAAATTTCAGATCTCTAGGTCGTGTGAAAGTTGGTTAAAAAGGACCTCAAAGAAGTCGAAAAAAATGTCAACCCATCACACGCGCCACATGCGACACGCGACATACTCGGAATATAAAAAATGCTATTTTGGACTTAGACACTCACAAAATGTCAGCTCTCTAGGTCGTGTGGAAGGTGGTTAAAAAGTACCTCAAAGTGGTCTAAAAAACAGACAAGAACAGGACAAGAAGTTTTAAAAAAAATGTACACTCTACATATTTTAGGTAGAACTGTGCTCATTTACACCACTGTGCACAATTTACGAAAAAATTACTATTACATATTTGACAAAGGAACTCAGCGAACCGTGCAAGGCATTCACAGAGTTCCCTCTTTTACAGTAGAACGAGCGAAAAAATAATTGCGAGTTAGCTGCTCAAAGGCTCCATTTATCAGAGGGCCTAAAGTGCGAAAAATCACTGCGTTTGGTGGTAGGGCCGCTACTGCATTAAATAGAAATCATAGGAACACGAAATCTCTTTCTTGTTCTTGTTTTTATCTTATGAAGCAATGCCATACTATGAACCAGAGAAGTCGAGTTGGTGCTGGCTTAGAATACAACGATGATACTACGTGTCACACACGTAGTTGAAGCAAAAATGCTTCAAGAGGGGACTACAATGTTTTCCCGCGTACAATGATGATAAGAGGGGAACGGACAGGAATTTAATTTCGTTCGTATTGTCGTTTGTTTGCGAAGCTGCTTCACGGTTGTAAACCGCATTTGTCAGCTGACAAACATCACAGACCAGCAGGAATTGAGAATTTCTCTATTACTAACAACGCATGCGTTGCAAGCGAACACCTTAGAATGTACAAGTTCTAAAAATTGCACTCGTTCTTTGCCTGTTTGGACCCAAGGCACTAAGTCGATACATGCTCTAACCTACCGTACCCTACTTCACTATAACCAACCAACCGACAGATTCTTTTGTTTTATTGTCCTCCATCTTCAGTTGAGAAGATTTTTAAGCTGTGTATGCGCTTGCTGCCAAGCAGCTCCTTCTTCATCCTTCTGTGGAATTTGCACTTTGGTCTGTCGGTTTCAATAGAGTGAATGGATGCTTCTCCAGGCATGGCGAATGCATAAATGTTATTTATGTCTAATGGGACAGGAACAGAACAACATGGTAAGCTGTAAGCTGGATGTGTGGTGGTTCCCCCTTTCACAACGATGCCTTTTTCTTTCTTTTATGCGATTTTTTTTATGATACCTTGATGTTTTTGTGTTTGTACTTTTTTTTATTACATTTCTCAACGGAAGAATATTAAAATACAAAAACCAAATAACGTATCTCGATGTATCTTTTTACGATATTTTTATTTGCTTGTACGTACTTTGTACTTTGATGAAGTTTTTCGCAAACAACGATGAAACGTTTGAAAGTACACACACCACACACACAACTTTAGTACTTCTGGTACATATTTGTATTTGTAGTTTTTTTATGATTTTTATGGAAATAAAATTAAATAGAGACACATTTATCTTGTTAACAACTCCATTTTAATACCTCCGATAAATACTCGTACTAAAAACTCGAAAATATAGAGAAAACATGGCTTTACTCAAGAGTCCAATCTTAGACTGCTATTGTTTTGTGAATGTTAACTACATTATAAATGCATGTAACGATCCGAATATTAGCGAGCAATACAGGAAGAAGGATTCAAAAGACGAAGTACGATACAGAGCTAGTCTTATGTTGGATAATTTTCCGCTATGGAGTACATATATGGAATTGTTTCTGATTCGTGATCGGATATAAGTTCAGCGTAAGCTAAGGTATGGTGGATATCTTTGTTTTTTTTATTACCTTTAACCTGATGTGTTGCTTTTTACGTTCTAAACTACAGCATGAAAAAATGATTAGCTTGTATGCCACAGGAGTCGTACGTAGGACACATTTTTTTTAAACCTTCTCTACTCTTTTTTATCTGAAACCTGATGTGTTCCCTTTTACGTTGTTAACTTCAGGATGAACTTAAATTTGGCTTGTGTGCCACAAGTGTCGTAGGATGGACCAATTTTTTTTAAATCTTCCCTACTTATTTTCTGTCTGAAACCTAATGTGTTGCTTTTCATGCTATCAACTTCAGCATGAAATTAAATTTTACTTATACGCCAAAAGAGTCGTATGTTATACCCTTTTTTAAACCTTCCATACTTATTTTCTGTCTGAAACCTATTAATGAAATTAAATTTTGCTTAAATACCAAAAGAGTCGTACGTTGAACCAATTGTTTTTAAACCTCCCTACTTATTTTTTGCCTGAAACCTGATATGTTGCTTTCTACGCGGTTAACTTCAGCATGAAATTTAAATTAGCTTGTGTGCCATAAGACCAATTTTTTTTACTTTTTTATTGAAATGTAAATGTATTTGAAATGGAAATAACTTAATTAATACAGAAGTCCTTTAGTTTTTGCCACTTTTTAATACTTTATTTCAGTAATATCTCAAGTCTAAAAATTTACGTTTTTAAAAAAAATAATAAATGTCATCTTAAACCTACAAACACAACTTTTTTGCATTAAGAAACAGCTGTTTTTCAAGTTTTCATTAAGTACCGCAGGAGTACATTTTTGGACGACTTCTTATTATTATTTAAAAGTTTTTTTTTCTACACTTTTGTAATGCTTTTGAACCACTTCTTTTTATTAATTGAAGTTTTTTGTGCTATTTCATAATATTTTTTTCGGAGAGGAATCAAATTTCCATTAAAAATTTAGCTTTGCAAAACGTTATTCGTACCACCATGGAAGTCTTTCGTAGAGAGATGGACTGGAAGATCCTGACATTTACTGTTGTGTCTTGTGTCTATATTTTTTCCTCGTATCTTGGAAATTTATGGTGGGGTATATGTCTAGAACAAGGCAACCTAAGTCCAAACACTAGGATATGTCAACCGGCTAATCGACGGCTACCAATGTTCGCCTGCAGACCAAGTACCGAGATTGAGTCGAGACCAGTGGGACATACCATGACATAAGTTGTTATCATATTTTTACTTCCAGCATTATATAATTCTCAACAAGTTTAGAAATATAGATAGAAATTAAAGAAATGACAAGGAGAGGTTATTTTCAGCACACTTGTGGTATTAGAAGAAGCGGAGCCTGACGATATTCGCTGGGAGGACAAATTTTTGCTTTCGTCAGAACTACTCCGATCCATTTGGGATGCTCCAAATTTCTTATAACCTCCGAATAATACGAGATGACGAGGTCTCTAAAATTTGACACAGTTTCAGCGACCCCAACATCTTCTCACTGATCTCCAGAGTCCAGACCACATTGGGCTTTGTCCGCTCCGATTTTGCTGCTCTCCACTCCACTGCTTCAACTGTTTCTTGCTCTGTGGTGTATTGTAATGGATCTCTGTTTTGTCTAAGGCTACGAAACGGGACAAATTCGGTTGAACATCGCCAAACACTTCGCCTTAGAGCAAACATTTTGAAGTAAGTTTCTAAATGATGCAGCTGGCTGAAAATTTGACCAGATATCATATGAAGTATAGTATGTACTCACGACAAACATTGATTCGATGGTGGTAGCGCCATCTCTTGCCTAGGCTGATTGGCGTACCTTCGTAGCTTAATGGGAAAAATGACAATTACCACAAACCCAATGGCTACTCATGTTCTATGGTTATTGCTCAGCGGCGTATCTTAGTAACTTGGGACGCAATGCACAACTGTCACAATTAGCGACCTGATTTTTCTCCCAAGTTTCGATTGCTGTCACATACACTTATGTGTATCCCTGCTTGTTGTTACAAACAGTAAAGCAGCATTCTATAAACCGATTGCGGGTATAAAACCAAAAAAATGCAGCCAAAGCAATTAGATCCAAAACAAAAACTATCTCAATATGGGAAAATGCTTATTTGGTATTATAACAACAACAACAACAACAACAACACTCAAGAACTGTCGCAAACACTCAACGATAAACTGAAAATCAATTCTTCAACCAATGTGATAGAAATAGACCGACAATTGCATATAGATAAACCTTTTGCATATATAGATGTACTCGTACATAACTATGACTGGGAACAACAGCTCCAGAGAGGAAAAGCCGGTTATGTCAGCCAGTCATATTCAGCGGCGTACAATGAAATTCTTTTGTATACTACGTACGTGTTTCGAGCAAAGCAGCTCACTAAATAGGCGTCGCACAATGGGGGGTTTGTTCGTTCATTCCATCGATTCCGTCGTCCATTTCCTCCGTTGAGCACGCTGTTGTGTGCCAAGGAAAGAAAGAAAGGTGGGAAATGCTCGCGGAGAGCAAATGCTGGAAAATCCATTCATTGAACGAAAGCAGCCAACCGCGCCACAAAACAAAGCAGTGGAAATCCATCAACACACCGCAATGAAGTGTAATGCGATTAATGCATTTGTGTGTGTGTATATGTGTTATCCTGCATATCTAGATACTAACAGTTGTACTCACTGATGCACGCTATGCTTTTACCTGGTGATTTTCATGTCTAACTATTAGGTAGGTAGGTAGGTAGGTAGGTAGGGCGTGCATGCACCAAAACCGCTTAGAATGAATGTTATTATCCGTAATACGTTTATGTATCTAGATACTTCTCGGCACTATACACGGTATTATTGTTATTTTCGCTATGATTACGACTATTGTTATTATTATTATTATTTTTTCTCTAAAATAAACATCAGAACATGATGATGAGGCAAAGAAAATAAGACAAGAGATGGGAAGAGAAGGAAAACAATCCCACCATTTGGTGCTATTAGTCGCCGTTTGGGCTGCAATTGTTTTTTTTTTTTTGCAGAGAGACACATGTAACACAACAACGACGCGAAATATGAAACCATCGAGATAAGATTTATATAGAGGAGGTGTTGAGGCGTGGAGCGATTACGATGGTAAAAAAATCAGAAGACAGAAAAACAGTTCAGCAACAACTGTTGTGTGGTGGATCGAAGTGATAATTTGACACTCGTTTTAGTCGCGGTCACTGCCGCCGTCTGGAGGAGACGACGACGACATCATTTGTGTCGGATTTCATTTGAGTTTCCTAGCTTTCCGTGAATGCTGCAAACAAGCAAGCAAGACTGAGTTAACTAAGAAGGCGTCTTTGAGATTAAATACTCTGACTAATCGGATGATGGAAGGCGGACAAAACGACGCCTAATTGTAGTTATTAAGCAAAGACGCTGATGAACCTGATTGGCGATCTCGAAGACGCCTGTGAGCTACCAATTCGTTGTAAATATCAATTAAATAATAAATACAATAAAATGTCTATACAATTTAATGCAGTATTTCAGCCAAAATCAAAAGAAACACCGAATTACTTGGTCTGCCACAGGAGTCCCACGTGGGACCACCATTATTTTATCCTCATTTTGTGTTTGTCGTATAATATTCGATTTGTTTATTCAAATGAAATTTTCAATGAAAAATCTTCAGTTTTGGCCATCCGAAAGGTTCTGATATTAGACCGAAACTATTTTATAAAAATTCGAAATCACGGAAACACCAGTCTATCCAGTCATAAAGAAAGAGTATCACATTTTTGGAATTATAATAATGACAAATGGTTTTACACAGGAATCTCATATTGGTCCACAACTGCTTAATACTGTTTTACTTTAAGTAACAAAAATTAATGTTCTACAATGCAAGGTTACGATGGGTTAGACCGATAATACTGCTGAATCTTACACGTTTTTCTCGTTCTAAGCTTTTTATGAATCGTAAAATGTTTCTTTCTTTACTGTTGTCAATATCACCACTGTCGACTCTTATCTTTGCAGGGAAATTGACGCACTAAAACGCGTCAACTCCAGCTTTGGCCAAACTTGTCTTAATATGCTATATATGATATGCCAATGCTTCCGGAACTTTCCGAAACGCTAATTTAAGTCTCGTAATTTGTCTACCCACTCTTGATATTTCCGGTAGCAGCTGAAGATTTATTGATCCTCTCCTGCCGACACTTGCTATTTCCGATAACAGCTTAAGATTCATTTCTCGTTTAATGATGTCCGAGTGGCCAGTCTCGTAAAGAAATGATTGGCAGCTCCACGGCACACTTTAAGTCAGTATAACTGATGTCAGCAATTTAATTGCCGTCAGACTGTCCAAATACAATGTCATCATAATTACTTCAAAAAAGTCATTACCTCCTCAATCGCTATAACCTCAGCTTGGTACGCAATGTAGTAGTCAGAGAGACGAACGGAAGAGATTGTACATTCAGTTTGCGACAGAAGACTCCATCTTTACAATTTAGCTTGGAGCCGTCAGTGAAAAAGGGCACAGCTTCCGTTTCTGGTATTGAATCACTTGTTGAGAATTCTACAACTACATGTCCACATTTTCCATTTCCTTCTTTATTTGTTTACCGTCTGGTGACATTTCCTCTGATCTATAGCTGACAGTTCCGTAGCCAAATTGGCCGCTATTTGCCTATCGAAGATATCAACTGGAAGAAGGTGAAACATAAAAAACCTAGGGCCTTTTGGAGTCTCAACACCACGCTTATGTGCGTCTTCTCTAAAAGTTTCCTGTAAGAACCGGCCATGACAGACATGACAGTTGGCCGGAAGCCGACCCAGACCAATAGATGGTCCATTGTGATGCCATCACACAGTTACTCAATAGATAATCACACATATTACTGCGGCGGTATAAAGCCAGTTCAGGGCGTTTCTGCAGGAGTTAAGATTAATAGTCGCCTCCGAAATATTCGGCTTCCATCTGAGCTTACTGCTCAAGGTAGTGCCCAAAAATCTTGCTTTGTTAGCAAAAACTAGTCTGGTGACGTTAAAAGTAGGTAGGAAAATAGTCAATTGAAGAGGAGCAGCTCTGTCTTAGACGAGTTGACTCCTAATCTACATTTACTGGACCATTTTGTTACCGATGGAGAGGACATTCTGCATTACCTCTTTAATCGTTCTGAGATATTTTCTTGAAACAGCTTTGCTGAGTCATCTGCAAATGCTGTCTCTCTGGTTCGTTCAGTGATCCGTTGATTACTATGTTTGATAGAAGAGGAGATAGGACGCCTCCTTGCGGTGTTCCTCTGACTACCCGCCTTCTAATGGTGGATCCCCCCAGGGCGAAGTTAACAATCGCGATTACAAGCCAATGGTTGATTAACTTACCAACAGCGTAGTCTACCTTCAGTGGAGAGAAACCTTCCTAGATCGCCTCCATTTTCCACATTATTAAAGGCTCCCAAATGCCAAGGAATGCTATTAAGGAATACTTCTTCGAGCATAATGATTACCCAATGGTGTGTGCAAAGCTGTAGAAAAATATTCTTTTGCAGTACGCATTTTGAGACTCTTTTCAGCGACCGGGTTACACCGTAGCTCTTATGTATACGTCTAACAACCTTTCTAGAGTTTTTAATAGAAATTATGATGGAGTTATGAGTCTTAGGTCATTTAGGTAGCTATGTGAGCACGTTCCTGCTTTTAGAATAAAGACTACATTGTCTTCTGTCCAGTACATCGTTTTTATTTACTTCCAGCCAGGGGAAAATAATCTAAGAATAATTCTGTATTTCCGCTGCTATAATCTGGTCCTGTCTGGACCAGGCTATGAAGGTTATTTATAAGGTTATAAGCATTTAGCCCACCCACGATATCGTCCATAAAATCAGGTGTGTTTCTTAATGTGTGGTGAACTCCATCACATCATCAGACCGAGACGAGTCTGGATAGTGTGTCTCGACGAGAAGCTCCAAGGAACCACCCGGTTTAATCAAATAACTGGGACTTGTTGGATTTGTAGTAAGAATCTTCCTAAGGCGAGAAGTCTTTGAGAGTCCTCAATTGCATCACATCATCACAATACAAATAAAGTATAAGTACAAATTTAATGGGTAGACACAAGATTCTGACATTGAACCCGCACTATTTGCTCTGTTACAGCAGCTAAATTAGTGCAATTATTTTGACATTAAAAACATCGTATAAGAACTAGCTGACTAGCTACTGAAGACCTCAAACATGGGCCTTAGTTTTGTTTTATCGTTTCAATTTGTACTCAGTCTAATAACACTATTGGTGTATTATAAGGTCGGTCAGTCTTCTTTTGGCACGAGTCCCATTTAGACGAACGTATTGAGCAGCTAAAACATATTTCCTCCAATAGTACGTAACAGCTTATCAGGGTTAGTCGGCAATTGCCTTTAAACTCAACATCAATTAAGCAGCGGTGCTTCTTGAAAGTGCATCTGCCGCATCTGGCCACTTGAGACGGTGACGCGCAGTGAACCCTTTCACATTACAAGAATAAATATTGGACGAGCGTTACAATGAACGATACCTAAGTGCATCATTGATTGCTTGACACATGCGTCGAATGCAAAAATACCAAGCGAGGCTAAAGTTCCACTCGAAGTAGCAACTGTTTCAAAGTCAACAACCGCAGCAGCTGACTTAATACGATATCTATACAAGATATGTGGTTTTCACACACCACACAGCCGCGGCTTTAATTGCATGTAGCATGCAACACGATGAAGATGTACGATAAACAATAACAAAATTGTAGTATTTTTACACTAATTACTATTAGAGAGAGAAAGAAAAAAAAGGATAATATAGGAAAGTATAGGACATGAGATGAAAATAAAGGATATGAAAGGAAAATAAGGGATATGAGTGGAAAATAGAGGAAAAAATTGTATAAAAACAAAAAGATACTTCCAGGTGTAGGACCATTGTTCGACAGGACTCTTTAGGCCATTTGGTTGACTGAACATATTAAGTAATTATAGTAGAAAAGGTAATATTGGTCCCTTAAATTTGCAAAAATGTTTATTATATTTTAAAACCGTTTAACTAGGTCATATCATCATCATCATCATCATCATCATATTTGGCTCTACAACCGGGGTCCGATCGTGGCCTCCCGCAAAAAGTCTCTCCACCGGTCCCGATTTCGAGCCGATGTCAACCAGTTTGGCATCCCAAAACTCTGGGCGTCCTGGTCTACGCCATCCTTCCAGCGTAGGCTTGGCCGGCCTCGGTATCGTGTTCCATAAATTCTACCGCAAAGGACTTTCCGAGCAGGATCCTCTTCGCTCATGCGAGCCAGGTGTCCTGCCCACCGGAACCTACCGAGCGTAATTTTCTTCACGATGTCGACATCGCGGTCACGCTCGTAGATCTCATCATTATAGAGTCTCCGGAATCGTCCTTCCTCACATACAATTATCCGTCGTAAGACTTTTCTCTCGAACGGGGCTAAGAGGTCAGAATGCTTTTTGCTAAGCACCCAAGTCTCGGATCCATATGTAAGTGCTGGTATGACCATTGTCTTATATATCAGCAGCTTGGATGTTATGGTTAATTTCCTGGATTTGAAGAGTCTTGACAGGCTATAGTAGGCTTTGTTGGCTTAAAGCAACCGTGCGCGTATTTCTGGTTCCATGCTGTTATCGGCTGCTATAGTTGACCCGAGATAGTTAAAGGATTGCACTACTTCAAATTCGCGCTCCACTATCTGAATTGAGGGACCAATGTTGGATCTTCTTCGCAATATCATAGAATCATCATATCAGAGTACATAAACACGACAAAATTAAAACAACTGCATTCTTGAGGTCTTTTTCGAGAACTGAAAAGGTGAAAGTTGCCAGTAGTTTACCATTATACTCGTTAGGCAATTAAAAAAATAAAAATAAAGTCATAACGATACGGCTCTATCTTTCTTACTCTCTCCGAAACTTTTAAGTAGAAGTGACCCTAACGCAGAGCCGTGTGGCATTCCATTATTAAAAGTTTTTTTAGTTGGGACGCCGCATTGTTGCAATAGGGTTTCTCGGCTATGCGTGAAGTTAGCCACGTCTAGTTTGACGTTTCAACTCGCCTATACTTGTCGTTTATTTTTGGGAAAATACACATATCAACAGCGTCCAAATTGTTTATCAAATGTCGCGTTTGGTTGTCTACAATTTTACTTAAGCTAACTCAAATTTTCGGTCGATGTACCCTTCCAAAATAAACGATCAATTAAATTAATGTCCATATTTATGCTCGTCATAATGTTCCCATACAAACAAGACAAAAAACGCAAAGAGGGCTGGTAATATTTCGACCACATTCGCTAAGTGAGGTTGAAAATTTGTCGATTACGCGTTGATTTCAAGAATTGGGCATCTTTGTGATCAGTTTGTGGTGAATTTTGCGGAAGGACTTATTTCTCCATGCCTATAAGATGGCTTTGATCCAAGAACTGAAGCCGAATACTCAAAAAAGGCAGTCAGACCAAATTCTTTGCAGTGTTTGTATGATAAACAAGAGATGTCCAAACACTGAACCCTGTGGTACACCATTTAATATGTTTTTATCAACTTATTGTTAGATATCTTCAGTTTTTGATATCAAATTCTTTGTAACTTCAATAATTGGGCCCAAAAACGATCCCGATTTATATCGCAAAATCATTCATCTCAGCAATGCGGCCCATTTCTGGCTTAACAGCTTCTTTAATCAGCAAAATTGAAAGACAGATAGACAAAAATTTTCTGTTTTGTGAAGGGTTTTTGGCCCATACACCTCCTTCAATGATGCTGTCACAATCAATAAAGACTGTTTTTTTTTTAAATTAATAAAAAGATGGTTTCATGGCGCAGTCTTGTTAAAACCATATATGCCGGACTGCCAGCCAAAAAATCGAGTTATTAAAGCCAAAGTTTGGTGATCGTGTTACATTCAAAAATGGACCAGTCAATTGGCCACCTCGTTCGTGTGGTTTGACGCGTCTCCACTTTTTTGTTTGGGGATCTGTCAAATTCATGATCTATGCTTATAATTCAGAGAGTTTAGACGACTTCGGGACCAACATCGAAATCGAAATTACCGGCACATCATGCAAAAAACTCATTGATTCAGCGTATTCCATTATGCAGACGTTTCCGTGGAGGTTATTTGAATGATTTATGTTCCATAATTAATGGCATCGATAGTACTTTAACTCAAAATAAATAATATTTTTTGATATCTCAAACACAAGCAGTTTTATATTAAAAACAAAATGTGGCGCTCTTGTTGAAAAATCCATTGAATCATAAAAGTGCACTTTTTAGAGGTTCGACTGTTAATTGCGTACCAAAAATGCTTTACATTCAAAAAGAGAAATATTACACGAAATAAATGGACTCCGGCAAATTAATCCAAATTACGCCACGCAACATTCTTATTGCCTCTCCCGCCATTGCAAATCCAATTAGTTACACAGCTAGCTAATAAGACGAACTTCAAATATATTAGCCTCTTTACTCTGTCACGTCAAATGTTACAAGTCATGCGTACGTTGTGCGTGACAGTTAATAACTTAACCGCATTAAAGTTGCGGAAAACAATGTGCGTGCATCGACGCAAATTCCAATTCTCCTAAACACCGCATCGTATCACCTTTCGACAATAATCGGTTGTTTGTTCATCGATTTGTGAGCATTAAACATTGAGCGGGATATTGGGGTTGGAAAACAATGGACGTCTTATAATTCCTGACATAGGTACATATGTACTCGTACGTGGAAAAACTGAATGCGTAAGCTTTGATGTATTTAAGCTTAGAACCATTTGTGGTGCTCGTGCTAGTGATATTAAACCAGAGATAATTGAAAGCGTGCTAGAGAAGCCTTACAGCACTGGGAGGGTTAATTCAATGGGGAATGGCAATGCATTACTTTATTTGCAGAAAAAGTGGAGTAAGCTGAGAAGAGTGAAAATAATCGTCAATCTTCTCTGATGATAAGATGATTAGAAGACATGGGCTTCAGAGTGGGATAGTAAGAAGGGTGGCTTGCACTTTTGTTGTCAGAAAGTCAATCGGGTCATTAAACCATTAAAATTATATATAAGGCTTCACAGAAGATTTAAGTGACTTTAAAGGATGCTTTTTGTTGGTAGGTAAAGTTGTGTTCCTCGCTTTGCTTGTAATAGCGGTGGCATCCACGTCACTATTTAGGAAGAATAGCGACCAGTTAAATTTCGCAAGGAATGTATTGAGGGCAATTGGCTGTCTCGTAATGTCATTCCATTTTTTTTTTTTTTTTTTTTTTAGTTTTGTCGGATCTACGAATTTGAGATCGTGTTTGGCCAAAAGATGCCACAAATTCGACGAAGAAACTTTTTGACGAATACTTGTAATTTTTGAAATATGTTGGTTGTTACTCTCTAAGTTTCACAAACATAAGACGACCGAGCTTGGTGCTCCTTGAGATGTTCTGCGTTCGCCACACTTCAATGAGTAGTAAGCAAGGCGTGCTTGGTTTATGCGGGCTGTCATGTCTGATTCGCACTAGCCGTTCCTAGTAACTGGGCTCCCTAAGTAGCTAAATTTCTCCACATCTTCAATGACTATCGTTGCATAGTTGGTGATTATGGATAACTCGCGGTTTCCGGTCTTTCTGATTTACAGCAAATTCGTCCTTGAGTAGTTAAGCCTTAAGACAACCTGTTTAGCGTTATAAATCAACCTCTCATGCTTACGATTTATATCGTCCATTATGTGTGTCATCATATTAATGTCGTCAGCGTAGTCGAGATAATTAAGCCTTTCGTTCCAGCGCCATTGAACACCGTCTGGTGCATCGATGTTGATTTGCGCCTTAACGTGATCCAGATTCACAAAAAAAGTACAGGTGATAGGAAGTATCGTTGCCTGACTACTTTGGATGTGGTGAAATTAGCGCTGCCCTTGCTCTTATATTATACGCTGCATGCGGCATATCTATCGACGTCAAAGTTTTATTACAATAAATGAAAACACTTTCAAGCGCGTTAAGAAACTATTTATTTTAACTTCGATTTAAATGAAATAATAATAAGATGCGAAAAATTTGTACAATTGGTTGACTCTAAATTTGACGATTCTATACAGACGCGCGGCTTAACAGAAAAACGTATGTCGCTCATTGCGTGCACAATCGGAAAGAAGAAGGTCGGCCTGGGAGGAATAACGTATATCTTTTTCAACAATGCCTCCTTCCTTCTTCTGTGTGGGCGTTGTTTGCTTCTTTTCCTCGCTGAATCGCTAAGGATGCTGTTCGCGTCGATGCGGGTCTGTTCAAGTCGTTACATCTCTATATAATTCACGGATAAGGTTTACGATTGTATCCGGTATTCCGAAATTTAGCTATACTGTCCAGATAGCTTTTCTGCTTCATTCAAGCAACTACTAGTTTATCAATATTAATTAATATTAATACAAATTACAATCCATTTTGTAAATATAAGCAGTACAGAAAATCCAATAAATTTATGAATTTAATCGCCATTAGCGAATTTCTATTCAAATTCCAATTAGAAAAACTATCGAAACAACAAAACGAGTCGACGATTGCGATGAGACGAGTGAAAATCTGCTAACAGCTAAGGTAGTGCGCTCGCTATACTCGTACTCGTATGTTTGTGTACATACAATGTGCAATGTATGGCGAGTCGGCAAATAAAAGAGCTGTCGAGCTGTCGAACGCTTTGTTTATGGCACAATCAGCACATTCGTGAAGTTGTTGTATGTACTTGAATAGACATAATTGTTAAACTTAGATTCAACAAGTACTCGTAGGTACCTACAACAACGAAATAGCGAAGCAGAAAAAGAAATAAAAAAATTAAACGAATCAGTTTATTGCCCAATCGTAAAGCGCACGTTCGCGTGCATTTTGCTATTCTTTTTATTGCTTTAATTGTTTATAATTACAATTGGCAATAAAATGTAATGCACGAGTTGACTTACGAGTACTCTATCTACCTTCTGCAGTGCACTGAGCCCCTTGCCGCTGGTTGGTGTTGAATGGCCGCCGCCGACCTTGCGACCGGAGAGTCGTTTACTGTTTATTGTTCTTTACACAAATTGTTTCTCGAACAATAAATTAATACTTTTTAAATGATTTATGTGGTTAGCAAATAAAGTTTTATTGCGGCACTTTTGTACAATAGCAGTTCTGTTTGTTTTATTGTTGGAGGCAAATGTGTTTGTTGGAAATCGATGTAGTTTACCTACTTAAGAAGAGCAAATGTAGATTAATAATGAATAGTAAATAACCTAACAAGGAACCTTTAGGTGGCCCTTTATTACATATTTCTTTGAGATTTTTTGCACACAAAATAAACAGAAGGAAAACAATTAAAGGATCTCCTTAACAACTTAATGGGGGCTTTCAAATTTTATGACACCGTAACTGAATGTCCAAGTATTGAACCCCGAATTACTCCATGTTTTCTTTTTGGTTTATTATTTCAGAATTTGTCGAACTGTAACTGAATAAAATTGGTCTACGTATTGAACCTTGATATACTCCATGTTTTCTTTTTCGTTTTTACGTATCAGTGAGGCTTGAAAGTAACCGAAATACTTTCCTTAACCACTTTACCACTTATAGCAGACTTTATTAAACTGTAACTGAATAAAATTTGTCCACGTATTGGACCTTCATATATTCCGTATATTTTTCATAGGTTTGCTGTATCAGCGAGGGTCGCAAGTAATCGAAATAATTTCGAAAGACTATTTTAAAAAACTCCACCAATTATTTCAAACCTTATGAGACTGTAACTGAATAAAATTAGTCCAAGTATTGAATCTTCATATATTCCATATATTTTTCATAGGTTTTCTGTATCAGCGAGGCTAGCAAGTAGTCGAAATAATTTTGAAAGACTATTTGAAACAACTCGACCAATTATTTCAAACTTTATGAGACTGTAACTGAATAAAATTAGTCCAAGTATTGAATCTTCATATATTCCATATATTTTTCATAGGTTTTCTGTATCAGCGAGGCTAGCAAGTAGTCGAAATAATTTTGAAAGACTATTTGAAACAACTCGACCAATTATTTCAAACTTTATGAGACTGTAACTGAATAAAATTGGTCCAAGTATTGAACCTTCATATATTCCATATATTTTTCAGAGGTTTGCTGTATCAGCGAGGCTCGCAAGTAATCGAAATAATTTCGAAAGACTATTTTAAACAACTCCACCAATTATTTCAAACCTTATGAGACTGTAACTGAATAAAATTGGTCCAAGTATTGAATCTTCATATATTCCATATATTTTTCAGAGGTTTGCTGTATCAGCGAGGCTTGCAGGTAGTCGAAAGACTATTTTAAACAACTCCACCAATTATTTCAAACCTTATGAGACTGTAACTGAATAAAATTGGTCCAAGTATTGAACCTTCATATATTCCATATATTTTTCAGAGGTTTGCTGTATCAGTGAGGTTTGCAAGTAGTCGAAATAATTTCGAAAGACTATTTGAAACAACTCGGCCAATTATTTCAAACTTTATGAGACTGTAACTGAATAAAATTGGCCCAAGTATTGAACCTTCATATATTCCATATATTTTTTATAGTTTTGCTGTATAAGCAAGGCTTGCAAGTAATCGAAAAAATTTCGAAATACTATTTTAAACAACTTGACCGATTATTTTAAACTTTATGAAACTATAACTTAATAACATTGGTCCAAGTTTTGAACCTTGTTATATTCCATATATTTTTAATGCTGGTGATAATGAAAAATGGGTTAAATTCAATTAGCACTGCGACACATATGGATCGATTGCGCTGTCCCCTGACTAGTGCTATGAAGACATTGCATGCTCGTCCCTATAGCACCCCTCCATACTAATGGGTCTTATAAACTTAATGATATGGAGTGGGTTCAGTGAATGTTGTGCTTTTCCATGTTTTTTTAGTCTTAATGCATCAATGAGGGTTCCAACTGATCAAAATACTTTATAAAGACTATCCTTAACCACTTTACCGGTTATTAAAAACTTTATGAAACTGTAACTGAATAAAATCGGGTCAACCATTGAACCCTTATATAATCCATGATTTTTTTTTTTGGTTTTAATGCATCAATGAGGGTTCTAAGTAATCGAAATACTTTCAAAAGACTATCCTTAACCACTTTACCGTATATTTCCAACTTTATGAAATTGTGACTGAATAAAATCGGTCCAACTATTGAACCCTTATATAATCCATGTTTGTTTTTGGTTTTAAAGCATCAATGAGGGCTCCAAGTAATGAAAAAACTATCCTAAGACTATCATTGACCCCTTTACCGGTTATTTCAAACTTTATGAAACTGTAACTGAATAAAATCGGTCCCACTATTGAACCTTTATATAATCCATGTCCTTTTTTTGGTTTTAAAGCATCAATGAGGGTTCCAAGTAATCGAAATTATTTCTAAAGACTATCATTAACCACTCGACCGGTTATTTCAAATGTAACTGAATAAAATCGGTCCAACTATTGCACCTTTATAAATTCCATGTATTCTTTTTGGTTTAAAGGTATCAATGAGGATTATAAGTAACCGAAAAGATTTAAAAGACTATTCTTAAGTACTTTACCGGTTATTTAGAACTTTTTGAAGCTATGACTAAAAAAAGATCGGCCCAACTATTGAACATTTATAAATTCCATGTTTTCTTTTTGGTGTTGATGCATCAGTGAGGATTCACTTAACCACTGACCGGTAATTTCAAACTTTATGACACTTAAACTGAATAACATTGGTCCAACTATTGAACCCTAGTATATTCCGTTTTGTTTTTTGTTTTGATGTATCAGTGAGGCTTTCCTTAACCACTTGAACGGTTATCGATATGGTCCGTCAAAGCGAACCTTGAGGTATTCGATTGGTTTTTCTTTTATCAAAATACAAAAAAAATTAAAAAGAGTAAATTAACTACAGAAGTCGGTAAGTTTTTATGCGCAAGTAAATAAACTGGAATTAAAGGATTCACTGGTTCAATTGTAAGCCCCAAATATATATAGATAATACATATATATATAAACATGTATTATAAATAACTGCACTGACTGATTAACACGCAATTTTGCGGACGATTTTTCACCTCATCAGGTTTCTTTGAATAGGATCTCGAATAGATCCGGTTGGCGAGTATCAATTTGGCCATTAATGCATTTTATATTTATCCGCCACTGGAATTTACGCCTGTTATGTATTTAATTTCCATGAATAGCTTGCTACTTAAATCCTTAAAATATGTTTTCACATTCATTGCTTTTAACGGACAAAATAAAATACCTAACAGAATAAAACTTTTACGCCTTCCAACCATTTTCATCTGTTCCCGAGTGATTCGATCGTTTGCGTCCGCAATGGACACGGGATACAGATTGCAAAAAGTACAGCAATTATCCCCCCGTTCTCTACAGCATTCCTATACATTCACTACATGTTCATTTGTCGTTTTGTTCGATTTAATTCAATCGAATCTCATCAGGGAAGAAGGATAAGACTCAACTGAATTAAACAACAGCAACAACAAAACAAAATAAAAACGAACGACTTCGCATCTATAAATTTATTGTTGTTGGTAAGGGGTTGGGAGGAGGACATCAGATGATGAAGCCAGTAGCACATCGGCTCCAGTACCATTCCACAGCGTGATACCCACGCTCGGCGTGATGTAACTCGTTTTGTCTCTTCATCTTCATCTTCTTGCAGACTGCAATCGAATTGGAAAAAGGGCATCTTTGCCGTAGTACAGGTAGTTGCAGTGGAAGTAGTAGTAGTAGTAGTAGTAGTTAGGCAGTTTACTATCTGGATTTATGTTAATTTTAATTCCACCTTTTTGTTGTTGGCGTTGTTGTTATTATTATTGTTGGAATTCAGAGACTATGCGAGAAGATACTTCTTCTTATGCAGTGGCAATGAACATCTGAAGGAGGAAATTAATTAATTGATTGAAATTCGCATTAAAGGTGAATTTACAAGACAACATTTACAGCCTGCTTTGTACCTACAATGCAAAAGGCGTAGTAAGTAGTGAATCTCATTAATTGGAGATATTTTTAAAATGTTCAGAGGAGCACTTACTTAACCCATTTGGTACTCAGTTGGTTAACGGTCAATATACTTACTGTCTTCCGCGATATAATATAACAGAAGAGCAGTGCATTCAAATCTTCAACACAATTGGAAAAATAGTTCTGGCAGCAGGCGAGTGCAACGCAAAACACAATTACTGAGTATCAAGGCTAATCAGCCCAAAGGGCAATATGCTCTGGAACGTAGCATTTAACTCTGGATTCGATACCATTTCTACTGGTAATTCAACTTACTGGCCTGCAGATCGACAAAGAATAACTGACCTGGTGGACTTCGGCATTACAAGAAACCTTAATCGAAGCAACTTCACTGTAGAATAAAGCTTAGAACTCTCATCTGATCATTCCCTTTGTCATAATTACGTTCAGAAAGACCCCTGCACCACTAGATTCCTCAGAAAATTTAAAAAATAAAAATACGAACTGGCTTAAATACAGGAAATATATAAGCGCACACATTCACCCAAAAATTTCCCTAACATCCACCATTGAGTCAGCAATCCAAATCTTCAATCAATTCGTAACCCAAGCCGCACTTAACACAACAGCTCATAGAAAAAGAAACTTTGAGCACGATAGGAAATATTCCGACATTGACGAGCTTTAGTAAAGAAAAAAAGACTCCTAAGAAGAAAATAGCAACAATTAAGGTCTACAGTCGTATAGTATGAACTATATCTGACAGGTGGAAGTGCGAACCGGGAACCTCAACGTGGTGCCCGCTGGTAATTTTTCTCCAGTACAGGAAAAGCGAAATGATCGGGCTAGTCCCTTCAAAGTAAGGTTAGCGCGAGACCAATAACTTCGCCCGTTAAAAAACCATATTACGGAGCCCCAAATCAGCCTCGGATACACTGACGAACGACAGCGACCACGGCAACGAAAACGTCTAAACGATTTAAGAATTTTCTCATAGCTCACTGAATAGAGCTCGAATTGCACAGCAGCTAGCCGGTACCCTGTCCAAATATAAAGCTGACATAACAGCAATTCAGGAGATGCGATGGACGGGCAATGGTGTCTTACAAAAATCAGAATATGACATTTATTACAGCTGTCATGCAAAACTTCATGTGCTCGGAGTTGGGTTTCTAGTTAGCAAAAGAATGCAACCCACCATTATCGGCTTTAAAGCAGTAAATGAACGGCTATGCACACTTTGCGTGCGGGGTATTTTTAAAACAAAAGTCTCATAAACGTTCACACACCTAAAGAGGATTCCCCAGATGATGAAAAAGAAGACTTCTTTGAATCAGTCGAACGGGAACTCCATGCCTGTCCTCAGTATGACGTAAAAATCATTCTGGGGGATATGAATGCCAAATAGGTAGGTAGGGAGCCAGTATTCAGGAAGTACATTGGCACCCATAGCTTACACGAGAACACTAATGCAATAAACACACGAGAGCAATAATTTGGTCGTTGCGAGTACAGGGAAAAATTATCCACAAAGCAGCCTGGGTATCTCCTGATGGAGCCACCAGCAACCAGATAGACCAAGTGTTGATAGACCGCCGCCACAACCCGAACCTGATGACGGTACGAACGTACCGAGGTGCCAACGTCGACTCGGACCACTATCTTATTGGTATGGTGCTCCGAGCGCGGATTGCATCATCAAGAAAGACAGCATCCGCGAATCAGATTCGAGTCAACACGGCTGCCCTTCGCAACGAAGAGACCAGAAACAACTACGGTCAAGCGATAGGACTCGTCCTAAATGCAGGAAGAGTAATTTCTGTGGCTAAGATGCTGGGCATAGAAAAGAAATACTGTCATTAGTACTGCTGACTCCATGTTAGCCAGTAAATTAGAAAAAAAAATGTATATGGGAGCCCCTTCTAAATTTCTACAAAAAGTGCTGGCAATCAGAGATACAACCGGGACCATGGGGCCCGATCACTTCCAAATTTTTACAAAAAGTGTTACCCATCGGAGATACCCTATTTCTATAAAATTGAAAGAAAATCGGAAATTTTTTTAAAAAAATTTTATGAGACCCCTTGACTCGGGCCCAAATCACTCCAAAAATTTTACAAAAAGTGTTGCACATCGGAGATACACTTGTGTATTTGAAGAAAATCGGGAAATTTTTTTAAAAAATTTGTGTGGCCCCAACCCCATTCGATTTGAGCCTCAGGGCCAAGATTTAAATAGAAAGTGTTGTCACCGGAAATACATATATGTGCCAAATTTCAATAAAATCGGGCTTTGTTATAAATTGATTAAAAGATTCCACGACAAACAGATCCACGTGCACGCGAAGTTAATATAGGAAATTTAAAAACAAGCTCCTGTATGGGATGGTATTACTTCCAAAATAATGAAGGAACTACCAAAAGTAACTTCACATATTAAATGCATGATATATGCCCATAAGCCTCCTACCCAGTGCATCGAAGATATTCGAGAAGCTTATGCCATATATATTGACGATACAAATGCAATACCTCTGTCAACCAATTTTTCTTCAGGAGAAGACACAATACTATTAAAAAGGTGCATCGCATGGTTATAAAAATTAGGAGCCTTTGAAGATAAACAATATTGCTCAGCTTTGATATTAACCAAGCCTTCAATACAGTATGGTACAATGGGCATTTACACAAAATTGGGCAAATGCTTCCTCAAAACACACACGGCATTCTAAAAAGCTACCTTCTAAATCGTAAATTCTGCATAAAATATAAGCGCTGTACGTCCCATTTTATGCAACATCGGAGCTGGGGTCCCACAAGGCAGTATCTTGGGCCCGTTTTTGTACTTAATATATATTTCTGATTTGTCAACTCACGACTTCACATACACCTCAACTTTTGCCGACGATACAGCAATTATTAGCTCTAATAGAGACCCGGATCTCAACGCCTTCAAAATCATGTCTACGACCTAGAAAATTGGCTGGAAATCTGGAGAATTAAAGTAAACGAATTCTAATGGGCTTACATTACATTTACCCTGAGGAAAGGTAACTGCGCCAGAGTCAAAATCGCCGACCTCACCATCACACAAAACTTAGACTTTCAATACTCTTCATTACCATTCACAATGTTCAACGATCCATACCTATACAACAGTAAGGTATAGGCATTGATCAGTATTTGTCTTTGATCGGCTTCCTTTGCATTTTGCCCAATTTTTGGCGCCACATACTTGGATTGATGCGTTTTCCCTCTAGTTGTTTGTTGCGGTCTTCTTCTAGCAGCACATTTTTGACACGATCGGCACCAGTTTTCAACATCTATGCGGCAATTGACCCAAAAGATTCCTTACTTCATCTAGTGTCTTGCTAATACCCAAATGTTATCCTGATGTCCCACTATGAAATTCTTGCAGGACTTCTTTGACTCGGTTTGTTAGTAGAGCACAATCTGCGATTTTGTGCTTCTATCATCAGGCGATTCCCATGCCTTGTTAGTAGTCCATCTTCCAATCTCAATGACTGCCATTGATCCCAGTAACATTTTACTGTAGGAAACGCCACAGCGGTCTTCCTTCTTTCATTGAAATATTGGAGCAATTGATTCATTTTGCTGTTGTTCTTCCATTAGCTGCTCTCTTGTCAAAAGACCTTGCATCTGCTGGACCGTGATTCGTGAAACAACTGAGCAATTCTGGTTTTCCGGTCTTCTATTGTGTTTGTACTCGGTGACACAACACGATCCACCATCGTGATTGCCAGTAATTCTGAGCGGAAATTCTATAGTACGCCGTCTTAGTACTTGCTTCCTCAAATCAATTGACATCTAGTTCTCCATCATAAAGTCCAGACCCAATATACATGCATCTTCCACACGCCATGCCATGCAAAGCTTGTACAAGACGATTGCTCCATAATATTAAAATTTTGTGACTGTTCCATCAAAGGCGGCCTTAAAGCAACGCCATTACAAGGGTTAATCTTTTCAGCAATTATTGCCTCATTACATAATTGATAAAAGCTTCAAGATAATAACTGCTTCTGAGAAAAAAACAATTCAATTTCAAAGCCAAAAAACATGGACTACCGAAAGGTTCCATTTTGACCCCTTAAATGTTTAATACAGAAACAATCAGAAAAAAAAATTGACGACTGTTGAAATTTCCATTAAATTCTATCGTTTTCGTCTAAATATAAACCTTTTAACGCTGTAGTGGTTGTCATGGCAAAGAATTTGATGTTCCCGTCACCGTCAGGTACTCCATAATTTAGTAGGACCTTGGCGGAACCAGTTTGTGCTAGACTTGGCTGTTTAAGAGTTGAATTCCTGTCGTGCTAATGATGATGATGATGATGATTCTGATGGTGATGGTAATGCCCACGCTGAAGCTGCCAGCACGTTATTTTCCCTACCACCACCATCATCAACATTCTGTGCGCGCAAAACTATACACTCCATGGAATTTCTGCTTCGGTTGTCTGTCAGCCAACCGACCGGACCGTTTTGTTGCCTTAACTACGAGAATGCCTCTTAAAAATGATGATGATGGCAAGCGGCGAACATTGTGCGTGCAATGGAGTCTTTGTTTTTTTTTCTTGTTGTTCTTCTTCTTGTTTTGACAAACAATACCCTCCGGCGAGTCGACAAGGTGTGCGAGCGCGTTAAAAATTGCGAATTGTATTCTTGTGTGTAACACCAAGCTGAAGCCAATGCTTGTCGTCCTCTTCGATTCTACGTGAACTACTACTGAAGGATAGTAGTGATGGAAGAGGCGGTCTGGCGGGTTATCTCGTAGCGTAGCTTCGGTGAAAAAGTTTTGTTCCTCTTTTTCCACTGTGTGTCTTTTGTTATTGATGCGCGGACGACGTTGATCCAAAATTTTTTTTATTGGATTTCTTTGATTCCTATCTCTTGGTTTTTTCTTCCTCTTCTCAACTTCAGGCTATAAAAGACTGAAACCATGCCATGTGTAAATTTGTTCCAATTGAAAAGATTCGCTCAGCGTTCGGGCAGGGCAGGCACAACTATTAATTCCCATGCAACATAATTGATTACCAGACAAAGGAGGTCGATCGGTCGGTGGGAGATCAGATGCGGTTTGATTCCAATCGAAAGCAATCAAAAGGGTGGAGAGAAAGGAATAAAGCCTCCGTCTCGAGTATTGTTGATGTTCATTTGACGAACAGCAGACGATTGTTTATTTATATTTCATTTCATTTGCTTATGTGTGGGTTTATTATTTCTGTTCGCGACTGTTATGTTCTTATTGTCGATAGAAAAAATTAACAATTCTTATAGAGGGGTTTGCAATAGGGACATGACAATTTTGTATTTTAAAACAAACGCACCCTTAAACTTTTTTTTATGATCTGTCAATGTCAAAACGTCAGCCATGGTTTACATTTTTATCACAGTGACGTTTACGAACGAGCTACGTTTGAAAATTATTAAAAATTTCTATCGAAATTGTGAGTCGGTGATCGCAGCTTTAAGCGTGCTTACTCCAATTTTCGGTTGTAAAAATCGTCTCACCAGACAGGCTGTGCGTGCTATAGTGGATAAAATCAAGTCAAAATATTCACTATTGAATGTGCCTGTGCCAGTGAGACAACGCACAAGTCAAAGTACCGCAAATATCGCAGCCCTCAGTTCAAAATGTACTCAAATCAGTCGACTCCACGCCGTTTACATGAATTGAGAATCTCTTAGTGGAATTTTGCGTACAGAACTTGGCCTACACCATTACAAGATCAAATTAACTCAATAACTGAAGCCTCTTGATCATTTGAAGCTCCGAAACTTCTCCGATTCTGCAAAAGTTTGAAGAAAATCCTGAATTTCATCCGCGATTATGTTCATTTTTTGCTAAATGTTTTTGCCAATAAGCAAAATATGCGTTATTGGACAGGATTTAATGCCGGAGGTATGATTGGACCGTACTTTGTCGCCGATGAAAATGATCATCGACATTTTACGGTCAATGGAGTTCGCTATCGTGTCATGTTGGAAGGCTATTTTTGGCCAGAGTTTGATGGACTTAACATCAGTGATATGTGGTTCCAACAAGATGGTGACACATGTCACACAGCTGGTCAAACAATTGATCTATTGAAGGAGAAGTACGGTAATCGTGTAATCTACCGAAATGATCCAGCTAGCTCATGCGATTTAATGCTGTTGGATTTCTTTTTATGAGGTTACATTAAGTCGTTAGTTTAGGCCAACAAGCCAACAACATTAGAGGAGCCCAGGAACAATATAGAATGCGAAATGGCCATCATTTTGGCCGATATGTGTGGAATAGTGGTGGAAAATTGGCTCCAGAGAATCGATCGCTGCAAACGTGCTCACGGTTGTCATTTGAACGAGATTGAAGTCCATGCTTAAATGTAACATGCGTACTTCAGCCCGATATCTCAATTAATTTGTGTTTTATTAAAATGCAAAATTGTTATGTCCTTATTGAAAACCCCTTTACTATACAAGGGCAGTTTGATAAGTCAATGAGTTTTTTTGAATTTCCCGCCCAGTAACTTTAAATGCAACACTGCTCCCGTCAACTGCCATCTATTAATAGACTACTGTCAAATTTTGAGCAAGCTGCGTCATTTAGTTTGTGTTTGGCAGCTCGTAAAGCGACTTATGCCCGCATTTGTCTTTCATTTGGGCTATGTGTCTGCCACACACACCCGGTCTCTTTCGGGCACATTACGACAGTATCTCCAGATATTATTTCCATCCCCATTAAGCAATAAGGCATGCCTTATTCTTTTGTCGGTTTACCTTCTAGCAAGATGGTATATAACAGGTACGTTTCACTAGAAGCTCAATGGGTTCAAATAATGTCTCAGATGATATTAATTCACTCATTAATAATGTATTTCTAAAGTACTAGGATAAAGGAATAGGATAATATAATGTTCCCAAAATTGGGTAATTTTCAATGGAGGTTGGCCGAGCGAAATAATTACTAGAAAGATCAAGAATGACATCATTATCAATTCTTGATACTCCGCAAGCCTTAAGGAGTTTTTCATTCGACACACAATGCCTTCACTCAGAATGGTCGCTTCTGTACGTGTGCATACATGGTCTAAGACATTCCCTCTGAAAGGCACGAAGTTTTCCCAATATATTTTAACGAAATTAAGGCTTTCGAGTTCGTAAAGGATTTTGCAAATAAAACACAACACAAGTTTATTTACAAATAACAAATTTAATTAACAAACAGTAAAAATAACATAGGTTCACAATTTATATTGGTGATAACCTTAAATGTACACAAAAACACCTATTACAACAACACTTGTATTTCACTATAATTCTCTTAGGTGGTAGCAGTATTACTCTGCAAGAACTTTAACAACTTGACTGGTTGAATTTTAAACATTGAATGAATCCTCTGCAGCGAACGACTAATAATATCCAGAAAATAGTGTCAACTTCCCTTACTAATAATACTCATATGTATTGAGTTATCTTCTAAAAATAAACTACATGTGTTATGTAAAACTCTATGGAAGAACAAGTAATTAAGGAAAAGTGCTCTTATCGGTAAGTGGGCCGTGCTATTTTATACTCAAGAGAGTCATTTAAATGTTTCTCTCACATATTCCCCCGCTGTCAAATGACAACAATAAGTAGTGTTGACAGTTGAGTGTGGCACCGTATAAATAATATCAAAGTATGTACCCATATGTTTTGTTTTTTTTTCATTGCCAATTTAATTGCAAAGGCAAATAATAATCAAAGGTTTGAGTTTAAGCAAGTGAGCAGAGGCACATACATACACATTAAGTAAAATATTATTTATCATAATCATATCTACATATGTATGTGTACATCAGTTAAGCACCTCATTTGCCCACCCGCTGTTGAAGCTGAAGCAATAAATCGAAATGAGTGATATATTAAGCTATGAGTACTGAGTGAGAAGTTGAAATGAGTTTTAATTTATATCACCACCATTGAAATGCAGAAAATAACTCGATTAATACTTAATTATTTCATATTCATAGGAAATAAGAATTAGGTATGCATTTGTGTTTTTGCACACGAATTCACACAATCCCATGCACAATAATCAGCTAATGACTTGTACCATAATTTGCTAATAAATAAAGATGACAAACTGATTTGACTGTCAAATTTCCAGATTATCACTATCTCCTATCGCCATTGCCAGTTTGCCACTCGCTACGCTAATTCCATTATACAAATAGAGGGAGAAAGAGCATCGAACGAACGAACAAAAACTTCCTACACTGGCTACGCAATAAATGCACAGCGTTATACAGTTTAAGGGTCACTGTAAAAAATATTTGAGAAATGAGTACTAAAGGAAAATAAGGTTCTTGTTCACTAAATCGTATGAGTATCTTTATCGTTTCGTACTCGTGCCAGTGCTGTCGTTTCGGCATTTTTTTTGCAATTAAAATTACCAAAATGAAACTTGCAACTTGCAAGCAACCAACTGCAAATTGCGAGCAACCACTACTGCTTGCAAGTAGTAAATTCTTAATTTCTTGGTCGTTTTTAAAACATTCACA
Organism: Nephrocerus scutellatus; assembly: GCA_947095585.1. NCBI lineage: Eukaryota > Metazoa > Arthropoda > Insecta > Diptera > Pipunculidae > Nephrocerus > Nephrocerus scutellatus. Next base: position 107,940,170 of record OX352762.1, on the reverse strand, counting down.
AACATTTTTTAATAAAGCAAGTTGTCAACTTGAAAGCCAAAAAAAACTCCAGCCTTGTTGCCAACCAACCAAGTTCATAACTTCATTCATAATTGAAGCAAATGGTTCTGTTCTGTTTTAAGAAAAAAGAGCACTCAAACTTCATTGAGATTGCGAAGGAGTGTGTAGAAAATAACGAGATATGTACCTGAAACTTGCGTTTCCTGATCTCTGAGGAGCTGCTCAGGTTCATGGAAATTCTATTGATTTGAAACATAAATGTCCTTATGACATGCCCATGACTTGGTTTTTTGGTCTACTGGGCAAAAATATACTCTTTTATTATTTAATCTTCGACAATTTCTACGCAAGAATTTGAATTTGAAGAATTGAATTAACTATGGGAAATCTCATACTCCTTCGTGCGCGCAATATGCTTAAAAAGGGGAACAACGTTTTCTCTTCACATATTAATGTATAGAATACTAGCGGAAATACCCAAGTTAACACCCACCCACTGACCTCCCATCAACTGACGTATGTAGTCAGACATACATACGCACCAACGTTTTTATAAATTAAGATTATTTTATAAAATTGATACTTCTAACTGTATATATGAAAATGAATAAATATGTTTTCAAATAAAAACTTTAAAATGATTTTGTATTTTCCTTTATTATAATTAATTAATTAATATTGATTATTATTAATTTTTAAGTGTTTATTTAAATTATTATTTAATCTAATTAGCTTAGTTCTATAGTTTTTTAGTTAGCCAATATTTCGGTCTTGCGGACCATTATCAAGGCAAAAGATAAGTTATATATGACTTTTCTGACTATTCAGAAATTAATGAAAATTTTAAGCAATTTATTTATGTCGCTATCTTTGACTGAAAAAAAAATTAAAATACAATGAAAAGTTCGCTAAACTAAATGGCATGGGAATGAACGTCATGCCCATGAACGTGGCTACACTTAGCGAAGCATTTGTGGGTGTTTGTGTGTATGTTTGTCAATTCGTTGTTGTTTTGCCGTATAGAACGTTCATACTTGCACCAAGTCATCTTTCGTAGTGGACTTTCGGTGGATTTTCAGTGGAATCAAGCTCTCTCTCTCTCATTCCAACTCACTAAAAATCTACCACGCTCTTAGTGTAATTCTTGATAACTTTTATATAATTATTTTGGCTACATATTTATGTTACTAAGTGGCAACACTATTAATAGACTGTAGAGTGTTGTGTGTCGTATACTGGTATATGTGACCATGCATAAGCATAATCTCTCATTCATAATTCATGTTACTCTCTCTGCGAGCAGTTTTATGGTATCCTCCTAAAACTTATTTTCCTTTGTTTTGATTGTTTCTTTTTCATGCAAACATTTTTTATACTTTTTCAGCGTCAAAAGCCCCGTTTAATGTCGATTTTAGAAACTATTTACACCCTGCTTAATATAGCATTCAAAGATATTACTTCATAGCAAACGGCATAATGATAATGAACAGAGCTACGGCGATAGCCGCAGCCATTAATCAATCAATCAATCATTCAAAGTAGCAAATGTTTAATAAATTGGAATGACATTTCGGTCGATGACGATTCGTTGCGCTTATCAATTGGTTTTTCTGTAATAAGTCTGAGTTATGTATGTTAAATTAAAGTTTTACAATAAATCGGAAAAAATTCCTATTTTCGTTTTCATATCTGTTGGCGAATAGCAAAATTCGATGATAGAAAGACAATTCACAAACTAAAGTTTCTTAAGCAATTAGAAACTGAAGTACAATTAATCGAAATGATAGGTAATCACCGTTCCATTATTACATTCCCTTAATTTCATTCAGGTAATCCAGTAATCTGTCTGTATAGAGAAAATTCTATCCAGATAGTCCTCACATAGCAAAGGGAAATGGCCGGTGGCCACCACTCGGCTGAATCGCAAAACAAATCAATGTAACAGCAAAGCAATGCGTGTGTGTATACATTACCTTTTTGTAAATCCAAAAAATAATCGCAATTTCAGCTATTTCCCGATTCAAGGTATATATAATCCACAAAAAAACTTTAATCCCATGGGTTATTATCAAGCGGTGGCGCAGGCGGCGAAGAAATTGAATTATTGCTTGTTTGTTGGGCTGTATCGTTGAGGAGATTTCGTCCGAGAAAGAGACAGCACAATTGATTGGCTGTTAAGTTCAAGCGGCGAATGCGAGAAAAAGAGACAGCCAGAGTACCTAAGTAAACTACACTTTATCCATTTGAAGGAAGTTGCGCTGCTTTGTTGGCAGCGGCGGCACTTCTTTGTGTCATGAAGGAAGGAACTTCTTTACCGAAGAGGAAGAAGACAACTTACGACCATCTTGCGAATGCGACAAACGGTGCGACGATGAGGACAACTACGGCGACGACAAAGACTTCAGTGTAATGTCCAGCAACCGTAAAAAAAACCGAACCGCACTGACCGACCGACGAGCAAGATGGATTTCAATTACAATTTCTAGCAGCGCAAGGACCGCGACCGAAGAGGAATATAGAAAGGAAGATTATTTATTCCCGTAGTCAATTTCAATGACGATGCTGCTACTGCTGCTGCTGAAACTGAATCCACCGTAACCAGATCCCGCGGTGGATAATAATTTGTTGTGCGCAGCCACTGGCTGGCAGCAATGGGAATGGACAATACGTTAGCGGGAGCAGCCGGAATGTGCGGGGATAACAAACTCTCCTTTTTTTCTCTCTTTTCCTCTTATTTGATGATTAAAAAGCGACGGAGTAGCTTCACTTACACATGACATACACACACACAATTCATAAAAACGAAGGCGCGCGGATAACCACACAAGATACGTACGAAATTTTTGGATTCGAGATAAATTTTTTTTCTTCCTTCCTTTTGATGAGAATTATTTTTTAATTGATTTTCAAAATATTTTATCCGTTACAAATTTTCGGCATAAACAACAAATGCACTTAACACAGTACCGACTTGCCACTGTATTCCAAATTACTGTCGCGACATTTAATTTTCCATTTTCCCCGAGGTAGAACAAAAAGCGCACTTTTGCGACGTTACGTTATATTTTCAATGATTTTCTGGTTAATACATTTATTTGGTGTTGGGGGGATTGAAGAAATACAAACTCATTCCCGCTGTAGATGTATCCCTTTTTGATTTTATCCTTAAAAATGATTTATTCCTTTGATAGAGGTGACTCTCTTCACTTTCTTCACACACAATGGTTGTTTTAATTCTTTTGTAAAAAAAAAACAATTCTTTTAGCTTTAGTTGTAGCTTTAATCGAAATTCTTTCCTTTCTCTTACAATTCCAATTCAATGTATATTCACACTACGGCGACGTCGCCCCCAATAAAATCGACAACCGCGACGGCAATTGAAGAGGGTAATTTTTTTTTTGCAATCCAAAGAATGCTTGCGAACTAAACGCGAACCGCAGTAATCGCACTAAACACAACGGACAAACGATGCGTATCTCTCAAAACAACGCGTACACCTAGTACCCAAAACGTACCAACCATAAAACGGCGACCGAACGAACGACGAACCGTCGATGAAGAAGGAACGCGAGCGAGTTCTTCTCAGATGGCGGAACTCGCAGCAGTAGAGCATCAATTGCTATTCCCAAATTTCATTGAGAACTACTCATAGATACATACAAATCCAAATGACTCTCATCTTTTGCCAAACTCTCTTTCTCTTTATATTCTCATATTTAAAAAGTCGGCCATTATTGAATACTGCAGCGTTGCCGTACGAAACAAAAAATCCCTGTCCAATGCAGTCGATATGGATACAATCGGATCCGGATCAGGCTGGTTGGTTGGCTGGCTGGCATAGTAAAAGGAAGTATAGTAATCATGAAAATTTTCGAACTCGGGATTTTTGCAGATTTACCCATTACCGTATTGAGTCAGAAAAAGCTAACATAAAAAAATCTCTGTCTGTCTGTCTGTCTGTGTCCACTCTACAGCACAGATGGCTTATCTGGATGAAAATTCATATTTAAACTTTTTACATAAATTGTGAGGGGCCAGATGATTTTGACGGAAATCTGACAGCCGGAAGTGACAATTTACTTAGACATTTTTTCGAGATTAAGCAAATAACTCAGTACAGCACTTAGGAGAAATAACTCAATTAAATGTTTTCGGTAAAAATAAAAAATCTGGAAAAACGCATTCCAGCCTAAATTAAAATAAAATCAATTTTTTTTTTACTTTTGTATTGATTCTTGAACTGGACAGCAAAAGCCGGTAGCCGTAAGCTAATCCATTTGCACGGTCTTTCTTTTGCGATCTGTCAACACATCCCAATGATACCGACCGACATGCCATTAGACTTTAAACTCTTGCAGTTTCGGGTGCGGTTTGCTACGCAATTACAATAAAGAATTCACAAGGGCAGTCATTGAGTGTTTGCAGCATTAACCTTGAAAATATATACTTCAAAAATGGTCAAAAGACCTCTAAACGGCCCCCAAATGACCATCAAAAGATTCTCCAAAGGCCCCCAAAAGACATCAAAAAGGCCCCCAAAAGACCCCCAAAAGACCCCCAAAAGACCTCCAAAAGACCCCAAGAGACCCTATGAAGACTCCTCAAAAGACCCCAAAAAAGACCCTCAAAAGACGCTAAAACACCGTCAAAACCCCATCAAAGGACCTCTCAAAAACCCTCAAAAGACCCCCCAAAACTCTCAAAAGACCCCCCAAAAACCCTCAATAGGCCCTCAAAACACCCCCATAAAATCTCAAAAAGACCCCGAGAAGAACTCCAACAGATTCCCAAAATATCCTCAAAAGACCACCAAAGGACCATCAAAAGACCCTCAGAAGACCATACCGAATTTCATACAAATACATACCTCTCCTTGAATTCAACCGCAATACTCGTGGCGCTCTGAATGCTCATCAGTTTACCCTCAAGCCCATCTTCGGACGTACAGTTAAATTCAGAGATTCGTTCTTCAGCCGTACAACACGTATGTGGAATGCTCTGCCAAGCTCTGTCTTCCCACATCACTATGATCCACAGGCATTCAAAACACAAGCTCATAGACATCTCCTCTTTTCTCCTCCTCTTCCTTAACGCCCACGCTGTGCCAAGCATATAGCCGGGCATTAAAATGGTGCGAACCCCTTGAAGCGTCCGCGAATTATATAAAAAAAATAAAAAAAATGTGGGTTGAAAAATGATTTACGAGGGTAGTTCCAGACTTGACGTATAAACAGCGGTTGTTGTTTAGAAAGAATAACTTTGGTACAAACTAGCAACCTTACAAAGCCTAAATTTGACGTTTGACGAAGTTACGTTGTTTAGTATTGCTACCAAGACGAACATCGCAGTGGTCGACCAAATGAGGTGAGTACACCAGAAATGGTGAAAAACTCCACAAAATGGTATTGGATGACTGTCGACTGAAAATGTGTGACATTCCAAAAAGTGCTATACATCATATTTTGACTGATAATTTGGACAAGAGAAGGCTGTGCGCAAGATGGGTGCCGCGATTACTCACAACGGGATATAAAACATCGTCGTGAGAATATTTCAATCGAGTGTTTGGCAAAGTTTTACAGCAACAAAGAAAGGTTCTTAGTTCAATCTGCAGGCAAGGTCTTGGCGACAGTTTTTTGGGTTGCGCGTGCGATAATTTTCACTGATTGTCTTCAGAAAGGAAAATCAATCAATGGCGTGTATTCAAGGGTCTCCTCCCATAATTTTTTTTTTAAATCCAGCGGCGTCAGATCACGGCCCCCGTCCCAGGAGCCCGATTAATACCAAATTTTAAGAGAAAGTGTTGTCACTGAAAATACACATGTGTGCAAGGTTTCAATAAAATGGGACTTTGGGAAGTGGATTAAAATTGATCGCAAAATTCCACGACAAACAAATACAGGCACGCGAAACTAATGAAAAGAATTTAATAATTAATCAGTGCCTCAGTTAATTTTTTTTTTGGTGCATCTGAAATTCTTAGTGTCTCACTTTCTTTGAAAGTATCTCATAGGCCCTATAGTGTCTCACTTAGCAGTGTTGGCTTTAAAATGTGAACCCTGCGAATGAACTGAGATTTTACAAAAAATTTTAGAGAATTCATTTTAATGAAAGGTTTGAAAGCCACTGCATTTATGCTTTGTGTACACAATAGTTTTACAATCTCTCATTCTCTCAATTGGTGAAATGATGACATCGGCCATATTGGATTTTGATAAATGTGTTGTCTCATTTTATCACAAGTACCAATTGGACTGTGCGGTATAAGTACATATCCCGTTTCGGAAATATGCCATTGCCGTGTGTACAAAAAAAATTGTAATTCTTTTATGTAAATTAATTATGTACGAGTATGACCCTCAAACTGTGCAAAATGATAAGAAATGTATTTATTCCAATTAGATAATAGCCGGTGACATGGGTATGTGAATTAGTATGTCGCTTTGTAGTTCATTGGTTCAATTTCGCTTCACAGTAGACAAAGCTTTCCATTATCATGGAATATTATCTGTTAAGTGGTTTAATTATAATCTTCAATTGTGACAGAAACAAGAGATATTTTGTTTAACCATTGCCATTGCGCCATCAAAATACGTTCAGTGCTATCAGGAACTGTTTATTATGGCGTCCCTTCTGTGACACTGGGCTTCCACCAGCGGCGTGATTTTTCGGAAAGTGAGACCGTAGAAGTTAAAGTTTAAAGTACTTGTGAATAACAATCTCAATAGTTTTTAATTATGCTGGCTTAGATATGATCTTCCAATAGTTGTCCGTTGTCGATATCTTTAAGTCATCATTGTTGGCCTTGTTTAACCTCCACGTCCCTATTCGTACCCGAAAAAAAATCACCTAAGGCATGTCCTTGTCATTTCTCATGCCAAGGATTTATTCCTATGTGCTTTCAATGAATATCGTTCTGATGTCCGTTGAGGAACTTAATGAGGGTACTGTAACAAGGTTTTCACCCGACCATAGACGAAAGTTAAATACTATAACCTAGCTTCGAAGGCATTATCGACACTAGTGTGTTAACATAGAAAATACTATTGTTATATACTGCAGTCTCAGAGAACACACATTCACACAGTAGTTTAGCATTGCGCATGAGCAACTTAGCAGAAAAATTTGGTCGTGTGAGAAAAAACGTACATCACTCGCTGAAAAGTGAATATCCAACGCTCGTTAGATTGCCGTTTCAAGCTTCTAACTCGCACGATAACCCTGACTTTCCTATCGTTATGTAATATACTATACTTCATCAAGTAGACGACCACAGAGAAAATTTGAGAATTCGTTCTTCAATGTTAACCAACATCCAAAGCAACTGTGTCGTAAAATACGAGGTACTCGCATCAACTTTGATTCTAAAACCAATCTGAGTACTTCTGTTCTTGAAATAGTCAATTCATACTTCGCATCCTTACTACCTACTCCGGTAGTTTATAATGTTAACCCTCGTAGTACCTTGCAGACTTACTAATTCAGGAACGTTAGTCTGAATGGGGTTTGGCGCGCCCGTATCATCGATTACGTCAAACTAAATACGCTTTGACTGCCTCCCAATAAGGTTTGTAAAGTGAGAACTCGTATTTCCACTCTACACTAGGCACCTTTTACATAGTATAAATTTCATGCTTACTACCTCCTTGTTTCCATTAATTTGGAAACAGGCCCTTTTCACTCCCATTCCCAAACAGAAAGAAAACTTTCTTGATCTTAGGCCCATTAGCCAGCCTTATCCAAGGTATGTGTGCCCCTTATCAAAGATCAACTTACTATCTTTCTGGAAAACAGCACTTAACTTTATAATTACCATAGTGGATTTAGGAAATTTACTACTACATTTACAAATGGTATACTGGTATACTGAAAGAGTTCGTAGGAACTTCGACCTCAATATGGTCACTATCATAATGCTTCTTAGCTTTTCTAAGGCTTTTGACAGCATCCATAATTGTATTTTCTTTTACTTTAAACTGACTAATAGTTTCAATCTATCTAATTCGATCCTTTCTCTCCAGTAGACCCCAAAGCATAGTTATCGGTAATGCAAGGTCCTTTTTTTTGCCTATTTTTAAAGGTGTTCCCCAAGGTACCAATCTTGGGCTCCTGTTGTTCATTATATTCATCAATAACCATCCGCTAACCACAACCATTTTCTAGCCCATCTCTTTGCTGACAACGTCTAAGTTGGACGTCCATGCTGAGAAATCTACAGACTTGTTTTCTCTAGGTTCCCAGATTAATTAGAACTTAATCCCTGTCACAAATTCGGTTACGACTAACCAGGTTGGTTATAAATAATAATAACATTCGGCGCGACAGACTATTGCTGTTCAAGGCATAGCTTCTCGCGACCATTTGTGTCATACATGTATATTTTTGCGCACAAATGGAAGGGACCTACAATTTAATGCCGTATCCGAACGGCGAATGAGAATCTTTCCGTGACAAGTTATTACTCTCGGACATTTGTCAGACATTCTTCTCAGAGCCGCGGCGCCGACCAACAACTTTCCATTAACACCACTAAAATTCAGGCAATCGCCTTTTTAAAAACTTTCATTTAACTTGACTTGACCTCTTCTTTCTGTATTTTCGACTGCTTTGTTTTTTCGGCTTCTTTAAGGTACTTTTTAACCACCTTTCACACGACCTAGAGAGCTGCAATTTTTTTTGTGTCGAAGTCCCAAATAGCATGTTTCATATTCCTCGTGTGATATGTGTCGCGTTTCGCATGTGGCGCATGTGATGGTTGGAAATGCCGTCGTTTTCTCGTTTTTTTAAGGTCCTTTCGCAAGACCTAGAGGACTGAAATTTGGTGAGCAGCTCAAAGTCAGGGCAATTTTGATATCCCGATATTTATAAACTGCATTATACCGTGTCCATGTACACATACAATTTTGTACCCGAAAAACGAAGTTTTTTTTACATTTACTTGTTTCGTACTGTAGATAGTTTCCCCCTCGACCCTATTATGGTTAATCACCTTCTCTCTCATATAGTGGTTAGCCTTGGCCTTACGTTTGGATGAATTACTTTCTTGGAATACCCATATCAGTGCTGCCATCGGTCGTTTTTGGTCGTTTCCACGGAAGCTTTATCTTGTCCAATATAGTTGCAGTGGCTCTATTGGTTAGTGCGTTGGACTTCTGAGCAGCAGGTTCCAGACTGGAATCCCAGAAACATCGTATTTTTCACAGTTCCACCTCTCGCGAATGCCTGAGAAACGTCCGAAGGTATGGAAAGCTTCTCAATTTTCGCCTTTCGCATACGGGTTAGTGCGTTGGACTTCTGAGCAGGAGGTTCCAGAATGGAATCCCAGAAACATCGTATTTTTCACAGTTCCACCTCTCGCGAATACCTGAGAAACGTCCAAGGGTATGGAAAGCTTCTCAACTTTTGCCTTTCGCAACGGCATACAATTGTGATCCCTTCAAAATGGCGTGTAAAAAATATAACACACACAGCACGAATGGTTACTAGAAACTACACCTCGGACCGCAACGGTCTATAAGCCATAATATCATTAATTTTGCAATATTTAAAAATCTTCGATGTATAAGAAGTTCTTGGGACTTTTTATCGTTTATGCCTCGATCATTTTTTACGGACCAGGTTTGTATCTCAAGAGATCTTAATTAATTTAACGGTCGACTTATGAAGAGTTGAGTGTCATCAGTATACACATGAATAGTGCAATCGTTTACCACTTTTGTAAGATCGACAACATATAAGCAAAGTAGAGTACTAAGAATGGACGCTTGCGGTACACCATTTCTTACGAATATATAAATAGTGGAATGGTATACGACTTTAAGAAGATCGACAACAAATAAAGAAAAAAGTAAAGTTTTAAGAATGGACCCTTGCGATACGCCATTTCTTACATATAGTTGACGAGAATACCTTTCTCTCTCGTTACTACCCGTTGTTATCTGTCTTGTACGTAGGAAGATATACATTTTGTTGAAGTCACTATTCAGTTATTTTCCGCTCCACGGAACTCATCATCGACATAATGGCGTTTTACATCTTATCTTAGATTGGAAGCTATCAGATTGATTTCGACAAAAAATGTCATTAGTCAGTAAAAATATATTTATTTGTGTCATTATGATTTTCTCAAAAACCGGAGAATTAATATGGGGGTAACATTTGAAACTGCTAAGTTTTCTCCAAAAATGTCATTCAGTTTTACGATTTTAGTTTATTTTCTTCTATCAACTTGACAAATATATGCAATAAAGTTCTAATAAAGTCATCTCTTAAATGTGTCTACCCATTGGTATTAAAATTTTGCACTCTAAAAGTAAATAAAAATACAATAAAAAGTTTTATTAAGAAAATCTCGGGGTTACTTTTCATTGCTTTCTCCATAAGCATTCAAAAACGATGTAGAACCCCAATGCTTACCTCAAGGCGCGAGCTTGTATTCGATAAATAAAAATATTCTCTAGAACCAGAACCACTCATCCAAAGTAACAAATTTCAATTTCTTTTGAAATTCTTTTGTTTGCGATTGTGTCCTTTTTTTCCCTTCCTTCGACTCGTTTTGGAATTGTGTTTTCGCTTTTCCTCCTGAGGGAAAATTTTGTTTGTTTCTGATTTCTTGTTACACGCGTTCGTCATGATGGATAGCTAAGCTGTTATGTTATCATTCACATACATTCTTTGATCCTTTTACGTGCAGCAACTAATATCTATGTTGTGTCTGTGTACAGTGTACTTCACGTCGATTTTGATTTGTATGTTAATTTGTTTGTTTTTTTTCTCTTCAATTTAATTTACAAAAAGATTATTTGTCGATTGTTCATGTCCCGCAGGTACCAGAAATAAAAATCTCAATGTATCGAAAGGATAAAGAAGAGAAAAGTGTTTTCTTGCGTGCCTTCTTGTTAAGTTTGCGATCTTTGGCATTTATTTCCGTAGGAAGGCTGTAAAGAAAGATGCGACATACCAATCGGTGGTGACATGACACGAAAAACGATGTCAAGTGCTAAGACAGTTTGATCACATTTTCACATGACTTGATTGTTCTCCTTTAATGATTCTATGACACAATCTACTCGTACATCGGTGCCAAATATTGTAGGGCAATTTTTTGGAATTGGTTCTTAGCTGTTTGACCTTTTTCTGCTCCTCACTGCAGCGACAGACCAGGAAGACATGTGCGCTTATTTTTTAGGTACAAAGTAAACGAAAGGATAATACATGATAACTAATTTTTCGCATTCTCTAAATTGTGTTATTGAAATTTAAAAGTAGTAGCTGTTAACCCCGGTGTTACCTGGCGTTTCCCTGCTGCCACACCTTCTTACTGACCCAACCAAACTGACCCACCATGATGATCAAAAGACCACCCCATTGACCCACACACACTTACCCCTTCCCAACACTGGCCCACACCACTAAGTCCCAACCTCCGCTGACAAAACAAAACTGTAGCCTACAACATAAGCCTACTGTACAACGGTGAAAACCTGATCAAAATCGGTCCAGTCGTTTCGAAAATTACCTCCTACATACAAACAAACTTTACCTCTTTATAATATCACTAGATGTTCCCGGGCGCTTTGCTACCCGCACACATGAACCCACGCCTTCCTCTTACCAACGCGTGGTGGAGGGTGTACTATAGCTTATAACCATATAGAAATAAACACCAAGCACATAGCCTTAGTCTTTCCTATGGGCAGCAATAGTACGTACAAAACAGCGCGGCACACAGCACTTATTCATTATTATGCCGCTATATGGCGTTATGTTCGTACAAAACACAGGACAGAAAGCAGCGCAGCGAACAATGCAGCACACAGTCACCGCATTCGCTCGACCGTTTTTTTCGTCGTCTTAAGTTATTAAGTATTTTAAGTTACAAAATTTGTCGCCACGAAAGTCCCTTTTATTTAAACGGGATAGTATATATGTTTTACCCTGAAAGTCCATTCTAAATATTTGTAAAATTTTTTGAAATCGGGCCAGTAGTTTCGAAGACTTATAATATTAGCATAGAAGTATAGATTAAAGTATTGAAGTATTCAGGTATTGAAGTATTGAAGTATTCATATATTGAAGTATTGAAGTATTAAAATATTGAAGTATTAAAATATTGAAATATTCATGTATTGAAGTATTAAAATATTGAAGTATTAAAATATTGAAGTATTGAAGTATTGAAGTATTCATGTATTGAAGTATTGAAGTATTAAAATATTGAAGTATTAAAATATTGAAGTATTGAAGTATTGAAGTATTGAAGTATTGAAGTATTGAAGTATTAAAATATTGAATTATTGAAGTATTGAAGTATTGAAGTATTGAAGTATTGAAGTATTGAAGTATTGAAGTATTGAAGTATTGATGTATTGATGTATTGAAGTATTGAAGTATTGAAGTATTGAAGTATTGAAATATTGAAATATCGAAATATTGAAGTATTGAAATACTGAAATATCGAAATATTGAAGTATTGAAAATTTTAAGGGAAACCAACAGAGGGTGCTTTACATATAATTACGAGGTTAGTTTGATAAGTCAATGACATTTTGAATTTTCCAAGCAGTAACTTTAAATGCACTGCTCCCGTCAACTGTCATCTATTAATAGACCGCTGTCAAATTTTAAGTCAGCTGCGTCATTTGTGTTGTGTTGCACAGCTATTGAAAGCAGACAATCTCGTGAATTTTAACGGAAATGGAAAAAAGTGAATTTCGTGTGCTGATAAAGCGGCGATGTTCAGCTCCAATCCAATGGAGTTTTTGCGCCGTTTCTTATTCGTGGACGAAACATGGATCCATCACAACACACCAGAGACCAAGGAACATTCAAGACAGTGGGTTTCTCTGGGTGAATATGCATCAAAGAAGTCCATGGTGGGTCTGTCGGCCAACAAGGTCATGGCCACAGGTTTTTGTGATGCACGCGGTGTCATTCACATCGATTACCTTAAAAAGGGAAAAACGATCACCGGCTAATATTATTCAGAGCTTTTGGACAAATTCGATATTGATTTGAAGCAAGAAGAAGGCGACGAAGAAAGTACTGTTCCATCAAGACAATGTACGGGTGCACACGTGTGTAGTAACCATGGCAAAAATCCATAAATTGGGCTATGAAATGCTACGCCATCCAGTATATTCTCCAGATTTAGCCCCCCTGTTTCCAAACCTGAAGAAATGGCAGGGCGGAAAGAGATTTGGGTCTAACGAAGAGGTCATCACTGAAACAAACGCATATTTTGAGGGCCTTAAGAAAACTTGTTATTTGGAAGGAATAACAAAATTACAAAAACGCTGGACTAAATGTATCAATCTTAAAGAAGATTATGTTAAGAAATAAACCTCATTTTTTGTAGGAAAAAATATTTTTTATTCAAAAAGTCACTGACTTATCAAACTACTCTCGTATTATGAATCAGATTCACTGAGAATGAACCATTGGCAGAATGAAAAACTGACAGCTGTCAGACTATAGTCTTCCTCAGCTAGCTAGAAGAGAATTCCATAACAAAACATTAAAGCGTCGTCCCTCTATGACTTAACTGACAAATATTAAATAATTTCAGATTCCTGTCTTATTCGCCGTCGAATCATCACATCAGCCCTATCACCACCTATCATACCTATTACCTACCCTGTAGTTTCTGTGTACTCACTTAAAAGGAGAAACCGTTATATCGTAAAATCATCTGAGGGAATTTAGTGATGTTTGCGCCATTCAACAGAGGAGACCGGCTGAAGTCAATGATGCCGAGGCGATGATGATAGGATATCGGGCTATGTTGGACTGTTTATGGTAAAAATTAAAGGGTGACGTTGTTCACACAAAATACCTTCCACAAACAGAACATACGGCATATGCGCAAGCAGGATATAATGTGCAGTAATATGTGTGTATCTTGCATATGCATATTACATGATAATAAAAGTATCTTCGAGATCCTGACGAAAAAAAAACAGATACCAAGAAGGTGAAAATTAAACACACAAAGACTGTGGGAAAGGAGTGGAGAAAAAGAGATACAGTTGAGAGATATAAACGAAGAAAAAGGACTCCAGAATTCGTAGCTATAAGATTTTATCCTTTTAACCTCTGTCGTCGTTCGATAGAGGACATTTCAGTTTTCCTCGAGCTATGTCCCTTTTTTTGTTTTTTCTCTCTCTCCCTCTATATTATCTTTGTTTTGTCTTCAGTCATGCCAATAACACACACACGCACACTAGAGGCAATCTCGCCAAAAAAAAGGATAACAAATTTCAACGACAACAAGAGGATGTTGTTCGCCTCTCTCCCCTTCCCCGTCATAAATGTCCTTATTTCATCGTCCCAAGATTAATACGATTTCATCTGTTATTGAGGCTTTAAGCGCCACAACCACCCACACGCACACTTCTCAAAAAAAACCCACAGTGTATCCCGAGGACATCCGTGGTTCTTTCGCTCCGTGCGATGGCATATTGTTCGGGATTGGCTGCGCGGCAACGCCAGCTAATAGAAATGAAATTGACTGATGAAATGATATTTCGCGTCGCGATGCGAATTATTATTTCGAAATTGAATTAAATTTGAGAGCTCAGGCAGCCGCCACATTCTTCCTTCCATTTTATGATGCTTCTTCGTTGTTGTCGTCATTATGTGAAAAGGAAATTGCTCTTTTGGAAAATGTGCTGTTGGCTTTTTTAGTTGACTGCATGCATATATGTAGGGATTTCTTTTCATTGGTAAACAGGCAGAGATCCTTATAGACACACCACTCCAAGTCAGGACATTTTCAGGACGATTATCTACTTTATTTGAATTTATTTTTTGGGGTTTGCGTGCTCGCTGGCTGGCTTGTGTTTCCTTTCAACATTTTGTGTTACACACACATACTTTCGAGTGAATATCCTTTTCTACGCGCCGTTATCCTTCTTGGTTGAGCGAGTGATGTTATGTGTGATGTTCATCCTTTTATATGGCGTCATTAGGTTTGTTTTTATTCCACTTTATTCATGTGTTTTGAAGTGTAATCGTCAATTATGTGGAGGAGGATAAAAATCCGTCGTTCACTTTTTTGTCGTTTGATCGTCCTTTTTATTATATTGAGGTTGATTATGATACCTTTTATTAGTCAACATTTTGATGGCTCTTGGACTTCCTTTGACGCGACATCAAATCGTTAAATTTGTTTTTTTTTCGCGCGCCGTTATATATCCGTATCGGTTTAGCACTGATGGATGTCAAGTCTTGATGGTATAGACGGTTGAAAGTTGGTGATTTTAATGTTATCACTGCATTATCACTTCAGTAGAAGAAGGCATTTGTGACCGCTATTAACTGTAGAATACAATTTATTCATAAAATGAGGTAACTACAGTTGCGAGCTATATTTCCATGGATGGTTTTTAATGTTCAGTTAAGGATATTTTTTAACAAAAAAAAAACATACCTCTAGGTATATTATCTTTATAACACTAATTTTTAATGTCCTGGTGAAGAATTAGCCCCTCCCTTTACAATAAGTACAGTTCAGATCAGTTCAGTTCAGTTCAGTTCAGTTCAGTTCAAATCAAATATCAGTTTTGAGTGATTTCTGTAATCGATTCCACCAGCCTAACCCCGATGGGGCAGGACACATCCTGCAATGGTATAGTCTCTTTTTTACTCCTATTTCTTGGTCTGAGGTTCTAGTGATAATCAACTCGCTTAATAGCATGTACGCTTGCGGTGACGAACAGTGTGCCGAATATTGATCACCACTTAATATGATGAAAATATAAAAACAGATACCAAGAAGGTGCGTAGAAGAAGTACAAGAGATAGACTTATAGCAAAGAGTATAGAGATACCTCTCTATACTCTTCCCTTATAGCTGTTTTTATGGCAACAAATGAGCGATCAAAATGTCACGTTATGCATTGAGGAAAGTTTTCAAAGGAATTCGAAGTCGAAAGCGGCGTGCGACAAGGGTGTATCCTATGACCGTTATTATTCTTATTGATGATGTGCGTGCTTCTTGATGCTCTTTCGATGGGTACTGGAGGAATTCGATACATTCTATAACATCTAAACTGATTATGTCTGGTTATGGTAACATTGGTTAATGGACCTCCATCAAATGACAGCTGTCAGCGGAGAGGGAAGCCCACGTTCATTGCTGCCAAAACTAGAAAACTTCAGCCTTGGAATTATGTACTTCCTCCTCAAGAGTTAGCCTTGCAGGACATCCGGTAGAGAGGGTAGAGTGTTTTTAATACCTTGGAAGTATCGCCTGGGAGGAGGACGTTCTACGCAATAATACATAGCCAACCGGAAATAAGTAAGTCAAAAGCCGCGTTTGGAATCCTGTCTAAAGTATGGAAAAGCAATGCTATTAGCTTAAAGGCCGCTACTCCTATCCAATGTTAAATAGGTGTTGTTTAATGGGTACATCATGATAACCTCGAAGATACTAATATCGGTCATCCCCCTCAGGTATCGACCCCATCCCCCTAGAGCTGTCTTACTATCACCATTCAACCCCCCCGAAACTATAGAATCGACACTAATATTGGTCAACCCCTAACAGTTATCGACCCCATCCCCCTAGAGCTGTCGTACCATCACCATTTAACTCAGCGACCCCAAAAACTATAAAATCGACACTAATATAGGTCACCCCCCCCCCCCTCAGGTATCGACCCCATCCCCCTAGAGCTGTCTTACTATCACCATTCAACTCAGGGACCCCGAAAAATATAGAATCGACACTAATATTGGTCAACCCCTAACAGTTGTCGACCCCATCCCCCTAGAGCTGTCGTACCATCACCATTTAACTCAGCGACCCCGAAAACTATAAAATCGACACTAATATAGGTCACCCCCCCCCCTCGGGTATCGACCCCATCCCCCTAAAGCTGTCTTACTATCACAATTCACCTCAGGGACCCCGAAAACCATAGAATCGACACATATATCGGTCACCTCCCCTCGGTTATCGACCACATCCCCCTAGAGCAGTCATACCATCACCGTTCAACTCAGCGACCCCAAAACCTTGAACGTCTAACGGATCTTCTGATCGCCTAATCATTTCTTCAACGTGGAGCTTCATAATGGAACGGATCACAATCCTATTGATATCACATTTCAGAGACTTAGTCAACACTTTATTCAGAATGCGATCAAGATCATCATTAAATCGGGTAACACAATCTTCCATAAGCCCCCTGAAGCGTGAGAAGTACACTTGTACATCATCAGCGTACATATGCACAGAAACGGATTTGCAAAGGTTCATGAGATCATTAATATATAAGGTAAAAAGAAGTGGACCAAGCACAGATCACTGTGGTACTCCTGCCTTCGGTTCGAGTGTGGAGGAGTAATTACCGTTTACAAATACTTGCTGCGTTCTACCAGTAAGGTGAACAAGAACAAATTTAACAGCGGAGTTACTATGGCCGAAGTTTACTTTTAATTTATTGCACATCATTTGAAAATTAATGCAGTCAAAAGCCTTTGAGAAGCCCAGCAAACACAAAATGGAGTTGAAGCCCTTATCGAATTCAATGCTGTATTGCAACTATGGTGTTTCCTACAACCAGATTGAAAAGGAGTCAACAAATTATTAGTTCCAACGTAGGACATAATTTGTTCTTTCATTAGTATTTCGAGAATTTTAGAGAGGCGAGGCAGTATACTGATCGGCCTAAAGTCGTCAAGGGAGGTAGTACTGTTAGCTTTCTTAACAACAGTTATGATTTTGGAAAATAAGAATGCATCACACATTGATTAAAAATGTGAGTTAGTGAATATGCCTATTAAGTTCTTATCCATACTATCCATCTCCATATCCATACTATCCTTACTAATATTAGAAATGTGAAAGTAAGTCTGTCTGTTACCTTTTCACGGCTGGACCGATTTGGCTCATTTTTTTGTAATGTTCGTAATAGTCCGGGGGTGATTATAGGAAAAACTTGGAAAATTCGAGGATTTATGTATGAACTCGAGACCATAACTCACGATTCAATTGGACTGAAGTGGTCCAGACTGTGAAACGGCGATCTAGATCAGCATTTTGCTGTTAGCCATCAGAACAAGTCATTCATTATGGATGATGGCAGCCAGAATCTCCGTCCACCCGACTAAGACTAAGGTGAAGTTTAATTCGCAATACGAGTACCTCTTAAAGCTGCCTGCTTGACAGAGGTTTTTAAAACTGCAACAAATGACTTCGCAGAGTGCATTCACCAGCTTATCTTAAAAATTTTCTCAGATTAGTGGATTCCCGATAAATGGTATCTCAGCATTGTTTGCCAGATCCAAAAGAAAGAAGATCCGTACTGATGCGCCAACTATAGAGGAGAGGATTCATTATAAGATCCTATCTTTCGTACGGTGATTGCCTCAGCAGAGTCTCAGCAGCAATCAGATTGGTCTCTATTAGTGCGGTTTTAGGCCGGAGCTTTCAAAAATCGACAAAATAGTTACACTGCGGTAGATTCTGGAGAAGAAGAAGAAGCTGTGGTAAAGACGAGCTATACAAAACCTGTCAGACTCGTTCAACGATGAGGAGTTCTCGCTGCTCCGACAAGTTCAGGAACAGCCTGAACGAGTCCTTCGATGTCAACAAAGGATTTAGGTGCTGTCATGTGATTTTGGAGAGATTTGTGCGAAACACAATTTTCTTCGAGTCTTTTCAACTGCTGCTGGCATACGCTGACGACATTGATATCTTTGGCGAAACGCAGCGGCCAATCGAGGAAAAAAGTGTCTATTACGAAGTCAACTTTAAATTCACGGATTCACTCATTTCCAAGGTTAACAAAAAGAGTCGTCAGTAGATAGGAAACATATGATATGGAGGAAATTCCGCTTAATTGCGTGAACTCGTTACCCTGACTACAGTCGCACCAAAATAACGAAGAGAATCATCCGGGATTCCGGGATCCGGGTTGCGAAAAGAGGAAAGATCAAAAGCCAAATTCATTGGCAGTTCAAAAGGGCGGACGAAGCCCGGGAAATCGCAGCCTTTCATCGTCGTCGTTGATAATTAATGAAGCAAATTACCGGTTAATTTGTATGTTACGCCAATCGGCGATCCGGCGGTCTGGCAACAAAAAGCAAGCAAATACCATCAGTCGGATAAAGCGACAAACAAAACGCAAGAGCCACTGAGTGAGTGTCTGCTTGAGTCTCCAGCTTGGCTGTTGCGACTTTAGTTGCAAGACAAAAAACAAAAAACAAAAAATTCAGGGAAATAAAAACAGAAACAATCTTCCCTCAGATAATGGACTTGATCGGATCATGCGACCGATGCCGGAGATGATGGTGGATGCAGAATCGACGATGATGATGACGGGAACTCGTCTGTGCGGTTATTCGATCGCCCTTCCACTAACCGATGCGACGTATATATGGGAAGCTGTGTGTACTCGTATCTTCACAATTCAATCTGAATCTGAATCTCAATCTACGCTGTGGACTGAATGTTGTTTTTGGAGTGTACTGGAGCAGTCGGAGTAGTGGTCGGAGTGGACGGGACCCCGAGGGCATTCTCTGTTCTTCAGCTCAGCTCAGCTATGCATACAAAATAATGGCGAACAAGGAGGAGTGGGACACAAAGGAAACTCAAGTTGATAATAATGAAGTGGACCGATGATGCTGATGCTGATGCGTTTCCTCACTCACAATTTCACAATAAATACAAGGAAACCAAACCGAATTCGACCGACATACCTTTGGATATGGATGGAGAGGAGAAACATACACACATCCCTGTACCAGACATACGACGAGGACAACAACTGAGGCGAATGCGATTATGATTTCGGATTTCTCATCAGGCAACACTAGCGATGTGCTGCGTTGCTTCTCTGCTCTACTTGCCTTGGTTGAGCTGGATGAAGAGGAGGAGAAGGAGGAGTGTGAAGAATTTGCACGGCTGTGTGCTGAAGTTGAAGCTGTGCTGCTCGAGGGCATAGCCGTCGCAGGACTGTTTCGGATCGTTTATTGAAATTTTTTGTTTGGTTTCATTCCACGCTGTGGGGGGATGGGAAAGGGCATTCGAGTGTTCGACGGAGAGAGGAGAGGGCGGAAGCCGTGAACCTAACGATCAAATGAAACGGACATTTCGGATTTGATTGATGGCGATGGCGATGGCGATTGTGTTCAAGTGTGTGTTTGTGTATGTGTCTGAGCACCAAGCAGAGTTCTCCAAGCGATTGATTTTTTTTTATTGAAGTAGACACGACTGAGAAATGGGCACAACCGAAGGATATCAAGGATATTATGCTTTTTATGTTTTTTATTTTTTTATTTTGGGATCCCTTCCTTTTTTATTCTTCTCTTTTTCAAGTGCTTCGCCCCTCGCCGATTGCCTTTGGTGGATACGGATTTTTTTTGGCAAAGTATTCCGCCTTTATATTAACCTGCCGGTATCTGTCTATCTATCTGTCTGTCGGTTTATAGGCCATTCGTTCACGGTTTTTTCATTCTAATATTGCTAGTTGACAGTCCTTTACGCGTTTTTGTGGTAGGATTTTTCGGTGTCAGATCTTAACGGTTCTTAAGGGGTCTTAAGTGGCTCTTGATTAGGATTTTAAGGGGTCTTGTGGGGGAGTATTGAGGGGGTTTGTAGGGGGTTTTAAAGGAGTCCTACGTGGGTCTTGAGGGGGTTTCGGAATGGGGTTTTGAGGGAGTTTTGAGAGGGTCTTTAGTGGGGTCTTGAAGAGGTCTTTAGTTTCGATAGTGTATGTCCTGAGGTGACCACCTGTCTTTAGAGGATCCTAATTAGGCCTTTCGGGATATTCCTTTTGGGTATTTGGAATATTTGAGGCTTAAAAATCACAAAAATTAAAAGAATCACGCTTAGCATTTGACGTTTCAAACAACATTAAAAGAACATCAAATGCTTAGCGCGTTCTCTTAAAACCACCTCAAGACCTCCCCAAGTCCACATCAATACTCCCGAAGAACCTTTCAAAATTCCTCCAAGACCCCACTCAAGACCCCCTTAAGACCTTTTAAAAGCTCACTGAAGACCTTCTTCAGAAGCCCTCAAATCCCCTTCAAGACCACATAAAGATCCCCTCAATACCTTCTTTAGACCGCCTTATATAGTATATATAGTTGTGGATGGTTGGACCTAATTAGGACCACTTAGAGACCACCTCAAGATCACCTCAAGACACCCTTCAGGAGCACTCTCGAGACCACCCAGACCTCTTCAAGACCCCACTAAAGACCCTCTTAAAACCCCCTTCAAGACCACATCAAGACATCCCTCAAGACCCTCTTAAGACCGCCCTAAAACCCCATTTATATTCTTAATATGTATATAAAGTGGATTGTTTTTGTTTGCGTTAGATCCCCCTAGAAATTTTCCGAAAATTCTTATTTATGGGTCAGAGGGCGCGTCGTCTGTGGGCTGTTGGGTGTTAACTTGGGTTGGGGTTCAGTGGGATGGGGCAGCCGGGAAACACCGGTTATATATAACGGCGCCACGCCTAAACCACTTGGTGTATCAAAGCCATATTCACAATATATTTTCGCTTGGTGTTCCGATTAAGTTTTTTTTTTGGACCCGATAGGTGGCGTTTGGTGAATATCGTTGTAATTGCATCACGCCTTAACCACTAGACATATTAAAGCCATATTCATAGCATATTTTCGGTACTCTTGAATGTTTCTCTTTTTTGAATCCGGTAGGTGGCGCTAAAGCTGAGATATTTTTAAAAATGTATAAAAACGTTCTTAACAAAGCCATATTTACACCATATGTTCGTTTGGTAATCCGATAAGTCTATGTTTTTTTTACCCAGCAGGTGGCGCTTGAATCGACATGTCATCCGGCATAAAATACGTCATCACGCCTAAACCACTGAATGTATAGAAGGGATATTTATAACATACATTCGTTTGATACTCCAATAAGCTTATGTTTTTTCTTGATCCGAAGGTGGCGCTGGAGTGGAGATATTGGTGCATATGTATGTAAGAGCATCAAACCTAAACCACCGGACGTATTGAAGCCAAATTTACCCCATATGTTCGGTTGGCTATCCTAAATGTTTATCCCTTTTTGGAGTCCGGTAGATGGCGCTGAAGTCGATATATTTTTGAAAATGTATATTTCCAATCTATAAAAACGTCCGTAATAAAGCCATATTCACACCATAAGTTCTTTTGGTGTTCCGGAAAGTTTATCCTTTTTTTGGACCCGGTATATGGGCGCCGTGGCTCAGTGGTAATGCACATGGCTGCTGCGCAGGTGGTTCAGGTTCGAATCCCAGCAACAACTCCAAAAGTATTTTTCACGGTGTCCCACCTCTCGCGAATGGGTGACAAACGTTCCGAGAGTAATTAATACCTTGTCACGGAAACTTCTCAATTCGCCGTTCGGATCCGGCCTTAAATTGTAGGTCCCTTCCATTTGTGTCCAAAAAATTAACATTTAGAAGAACGGTCGATAAGTTAATACAGATAATTTAAAAATGGCACATAGTCTACTCCTAGTTCGACTGAACAGGGTAGGTAACTAGTCCTATGGCGGTGAAGTGGGTTAGTGAAGTCTGTACACTTGCACACTTTTATTGAGGTTTTTTTTAGCCTTATATGGTATTTGATTTTGGAAAACCGGATGTGAATCATATTGATATGAAAAAATCGCTATGGTTGTTGATGGTGTAATATTTGCCTGTTTAGACACGGTAATTCCCACCCATTGGTTAGTAGCCCGAGCATTTGTTTTACTTTTTCGGTCGCGATGATTTTGGCCGCGGTCGGGTTTGAACCGGCGATTCTGGGTATCGTTCGGATGCCGCGCATTTTTACCGATTGCGCGATTCGGTTGTGTATTGATGTGACCAAAAATCGTTGTATTAATCTTCGTTACAAATTTCTTGTTCTAGTTTTCAATTAGTAAGATCAGCATTGTTAAAATAATTGGAGTTCTTCTAGAGGAAGCCACTTGATAATGACCATCAATCACCCAGTCCATTTCAATTCTGCAAGCTTGTTTGTCATTTCTTCTTGCTGTTGGTATGAGTCATTTATTACCACTTACCTTACATAAACTGAGATCAAAATGAGAAGATGGTTTTGCAAAACTGACCGACAGCAAACCTTCAGGAAGCTTCAACATATTACCTGTCAAATACAATCGAGTGTCAAATACCTGAAATACTCATCCAACATTACAGCCATCCTACATTTGTAAACACACATGCACACAAATTAAAATCGACCTTTATGGGGAATGGTGTGCATTCCATTGAAAGCTCACAATGAAGCCAAAATGCGTCAAAATGTTATGAATTCCCTAAATATTTGTGGCTTTAGAAGAAGGGTCAATTGGGTTCAAATTGGCAGTGCTACGATTACGCATGAATGGATACGCTCCAACCGTCAGAGCGTATCTATCGATCGAAATGACCCAAAAGAACGATGGCAGCACCTATCCTATGAACATCCCACAATATATGGGTGCGCCATCAGGAGCAGCAGCACTTTAGAGTACTCGAATCGACGACAACGTCCAGCAACAACAAAAGGACTCCTCACAGCTCAGCAATATGGGGATGAACAATCGATTTCCTTGCTGTCATCGTGCATCCTCTGTTGTGTATAGTGTGTGTGAGTGTGTATGTGTGTATATATATCGTGCGGGTGAATTTGCAAATTAAAATACACAGCAGTAGCAGTAGCAGGAGCAACAAAAACAACAACTGCTACGCGATTTTATCGTATGGTGTATCCTGCCAGAGCCGTAAGTACGAGTATTCCAAAAGTATCTGTGTAATGTACAAATTGCTCTGACACACCGGACTGAGCACAGAACAGGATACAGGACACAACAAGCCACTTGCCCACAACAATTATAATTACGTCCGCCGCAAAAGTGCACCTTTCTGCCGTTTACTGCAACTGTACAGCCACGCGTCTCACCTCACTGAAACAAGGGACATTTCATGTTTGCATTGTTGTGTTGTGTGTTGGTTGTTGGTCGAGTCATCAATTCCAAAATTCGATACGAATCGACACCCAGCAGTCATAGATTAACGCTGCTGGCAAGGATATGCAGTGTGCACAATGGACTGCGGTAACGTCGTTTGCCAAGGATATGCTTCGTACTTCGAAGTTAATTGTGTTTGTTCTCCTTTTCTGTCTCTCTGGAGTCCTGGTTAAGCAAGCGAACTCACTCACACTCAGCGTATGATTGATTTATATTTTCATTAGGTTAAGTGCTTACGGTATTTTACTTTTGAAATCTTCTTCATTCTCCTCTAAGGGATGTCAGCAGCGAGCGAGCGAGCGAACGAACAGGCACGGAAATCTAGCACTCATTTCCGTGACGTCCTTTAAATAATTCAATGCTTCTATCTGTAACGTGCTGAACAGCAACATGGCACATGTGGCAATTCCTATATTCTCCTTTTAAATATAAATAACGTCTGACCGGTAAAGTGGGCGTAAAAACAAAGCAAAATAAGTTTTATTGTAAATGCGATCAGCTTCCAATATTCGCTTTTGTGTGCCTCACGAATAATGAAACCATCACAGCTACTGATTTCAACAGTGGTTTCTATTAGAAATAGTGTAGGAAACACCTTAGCCGAAAAAAGAATTACCGACAAATTGGACTCTATTGACTATGGTACTCTAGTCTCATGGTTACCTGGTCAAATTAGGATTTGTTTTTGAAAATCATGGGCGTATGTCATTAATATTGTCCTGGCGACTTTAGTAATTGAGAATAATTTTGAAATTGTGTTAGCAATGAGGCAGATTATGACCCTTAAAGGTTGTAGTGCGTGAAGGCGAACCTTTCGGACATATCGGAGAAAAGCTTTCCGTCCTCGTTTTTGTCCACATTTTCGGTGGTATTTAAGGATTTTAAATGAGGATTCTGCTTGCTATAACTAAAATTTTAATTGAATTCTGTTGATGGAGAACACTTGTAACGTGTTCTCTCAGCTGAGGTAGAACTCACATCTATCACCATTACCTATCAAATGCATGGTATTCGAGTCAATCTCAAAGAAAAAACACCTTGCCACTCACCACGTCAACAGCATCACCACACTAACCCTCTACAAACATCTAGCCCAACCGTCCCCACTAGATCTCCAAGTTCCAGCTATATCGGATGAACGGTCTTCGAGTTAATCGCTTTTATTTGTAACCAATGAAGAGAGGAGATCAAACCATGGGTGTATGCGCGAGCGTCACGCAAAGAACTGCAGAAGTTTGCGCACCTCACCGCTAAATTATAAAAACCATGTGGGAATTTTATGCCTTGCCCATATAAATCTAAACTTAAAATCTACATATGTCAACTTACACACGTGCGGTTGTGTGCCCATCACTTTTGTATGGCTGCCAATACGTGTGCGGTTGCATGTTGGTTATCCACATACGGCAAACATCAACCCCATGTGCTGGGCGCAATCTGATGAGGAACAAATCGAAGAACTTATGCATATAGTGTGTAACGATGGAGCACCATTCTTAAAACTAGGATTTTTTATTTTTACATGAATCTTAATACCTGAAAGCAAACCCTGTTAGATGTAATATACAGGTGTCAGGATTGCAATTTTCGGTATCGCTTTGAACTCCTTGGCGACTCTGTCTTCATCTTCCCATTTATCTTTGTATCGTTGGGAATAAAAATTAATGGCAGGTGGCCAAATTGAGGAAAACATTCGAAGGACCGAACTTGACGACTATTTTTAAGTAGTTTGGCTTTTCAAAAAGATGTCATTGGTTGATGATTGGGTCTTCATATTAATATTTTTTTTCTTTTTTCTTAAATTTGCCTCCCCATACTTGCCTTTTCTGGTATCAGTTGGAGAGTATCATCTTAGTAACCAGGGATCTGTACTATATGGATATTGAAATGCTCACTCATCTTGTTGATATAAGAGTGGCAGCCCAACGCCACCTTTGACTTCAGTAACGCGCGTCTGTACAATCCGCTGACAAATAAACATATATAGTTGACTCTCCTGCTGGAAGATATTTCCACTTGTCATATTATTGCCGCTTATTAATTTTTCTTGGATAAGAGTCACATCTTCTTGAGATTTGGCCTTCAGTCTGATATTCTAATATTCTAATATTCAGCGCAACAGACCGTTGCGGTACAAGGCCTAGCTTCTCGCGACCATTTTTGCTGTGCATGTATATTTTTGGACATAAATGGAAGGAAGGACCAACAATTTAAGGCTGGATCCGAACGGCAAAAATGAGAAGCTTTCCGTGGCAAGTTATTACTCTCGGAACGTTAGTCACCCATTCGCGCGAGGTGGGATACCGTGAAAAATACTTTTGATGTTACTGGGATTCGAACCACGATCCCCTGCTCAGTAGCCATGCGCTTTTTTACTGAACCACGGCACCCACGAAGCTTTAGAATGGTAAAAGTTAGATTGAGTTATTTTAAGCATCCTCCAGTATGCAATCCAATCTAACTCTTTATGAATTTCTATAACGCACTCTAAATCCTGTCTAACACAAAAGATCCGCGGGCTCTGTTTCAGAAGCCATTTTTTCCAGCACATCCTACAAGTCTTCTTCGTCAGATCCGGTCGATAACTAGCTCTAAGTTGAAAGCTTCGCTGGATCAAATATCGCTACCAAGTGTTGGTTATACTCCCACCACTAAACTTGGTCAGTCTTCCTGCCTTGAATTAGCTTATGCCCTAGTCGGCACCATCCTTTTGGTATACCTCACGAGTTATCATCAAAAGGTGATGGAAGATGTTTCCTTATCGATCACTAATCAAAAGTTAGCTTCTTCTTCCTTCTGTTAAACTCGTCTACGACTTTGGCTGGTATTTGCCTGTCCCCAGACAGAACATATTGCTTTTATTTGCCTGTCGTTCCTTTTCGCCAGTCACTCGCTAGTATGCAGAGTCCCCGCTACCAAACCTAACCGAAATTTCTCCCACTTCTAACGCGCCTGACAAGACTCGTAGATCTATTAGTTGGTAATGGTATGTATCATTTATATTTAGTATCATTAGTTAAGTTATGCTCAAATGTTAAGTATTTAAAGTTCAAAACCATTTTTAATAAAACAATTTGTAACCCGAGACTTATCATTGAACTTTTGAAAACCGCTGAGTGCTACTTCAGCTGAGAAGACACGTTACAAATATTACAAAACATTGCACAGTGTCGTTGCTCGTCCTTGTTTTTATTTCTCCCAACTTTTGGGTCACAACACTTAAAACAAAACGACGGAATTAATTGAATCTTTTTACGACGAAGGAATTGAAGCACTGCTAGGATTTCACTTCAAGCAAAAAGGAAACAGCTCAACAACACACAAATTTAAGTCCACACATATATGTACATCTCTCCACACAGCTAGCTCGAAAACAACAAGGTTATGGGCCTGTTACGAGTATGTCCTTTATCAATCGCATTCAATTTAAATCATTTACCCGTATCCGCTCTTCCCTTAACGGTCGGAGAAATGTGAAAAGTTTGTGCTATTCAGCTGGATGTCGTTTCGTTTTTTATTTGTTTGCTTTGAAATCCGCTTCCTTGTTGGAAGTGTACGTAAAGCTTTTAATCTCATCTGGATGGCATTCCTTCTCGAAGTAATACAGAAAACACACAAACCTATCACATAGAATTATGTAATATATGAGACGCTGCCGTTGTAAGATCCAAACTGCTCAACTCAATGTACTCTTAAGTCAATTTATACCGCCATCGAACAATAGCTCAGAAAAGTTCCCCCTTAAATCTTTACTTGAATCATTTATCGTAGAAAGTTTCTTAGTCGGTTGCCCTGACGGTGGAGAGCGAGGGGGGTGAAGAAGATGCTTGATTCCTCTTGGAATCCTTGAAATTGATTTATTGATGCGATCAAATCAATTACTTCCTATGAATGCGAAATATCAGCCAAAAGTGTCGATGAATTGTTGTGGTGTCCTTAAGTGTGTGTGGACAGTATATAGATACTTCTCATATATTTGTGTATGTGTAGCACAATGGATAAAACTTTTCGGACACAGTATACGAAAGTTCATCGCAGGCAAACATCCAGCCAACCAAATCGTAGCAATAGATTTCATCTTCTTGGTCCTTAATTTTAGCAGAAGATTTTCGCAAAGAAGCGAAAACGACTTTATAGCTATGCTCGGCAGCAACACGCCTCTTCCATCATACACTCCATCATCCGTATAAATGCGCCCATATTATGACATTGCTGGGTTGCACTCGTACCGTTTTGTACAAACATCTATCTTCTAACACATTGATACACTGGTGGGCAAAAGTTTGAGGTCATTGCAGTGAAATTTTATAAATTGTACCCATTTACAATTGCACGTTTTCTTTTTTTTTCAAAAAGCAACAATTTACTAATTTTCCAAAAAGTAAAAATTTCGCCACCAATTTTTTCAAAACCTCGATTTTTTTACCTCAAATTTAGATAACACATAAAGACTTTGCAAAATTATTCTATGTGGATGGTGTTATGTGTTTGGTGGTAACCAATTGCAAAGTTTTAAAGAAATCACCTGAAGCGTCTTAAACTAAGAAAAATTGGGCGTTTCGAGGAATCAACTTAATGCAAAATTTTAAAGAAATCACCCGAAGCGCCTAAAAATAAAAAAGTGGGTGTGTATGGTAATAACCAAATGGAAAGAAATCGCCTAAAGTGCCTTAAACTAAGAAAAAGTAGGCGTTTCGTGGTATGCACCTAATGAAAAGTTTTAAAGAAATCACCTGAAGCGCATAAAACTAAAAAAAAGTGGGCGTGTATTGTAGTAACTAAACGCAAAGTTTTAAAGAAATCACCTCAAACGCCTAAAGCAAAGAAAAAGTGGGCGGTTAACTAAAAGCTTAGTCTAAAAGTAGTCGTGCAAGTTGGTAAGTAGTTCGAGTGGTGGTTCGCGCGATACTTGCGAGAGCCTACATTAGCCCATGAGACCCGCAAAAGCACCCGTTTGCGTTAAATCGGATTTGATCGGCATGGTGCTGGTTAAACTTGCAAAAAATATAGCGCAGTTATTGGACTGCTAGTGTTAAGAAATGCTAGACGGTTGATATCTCCGTATTAAGTAGCCCGGTCACACAGAAACAAAAATCGAAATCAAGTTAAGCATAGAATAGCCTAAAATATCCTATAGTGTTTAGCGACCGGATCAGACGTTTTAGCTGGATGTGCTACTAGGGTAAGCTTTGCCTTCGTCCAGGTACTCATACTGAACGAACTGAGATCACTGATATAAGCCTTGGTACTTTGGAAGTTGGTGCATCACGCACAGAGGGGAGCCTATGGTTTAGTCTCATTATGGAGTTTAGCGTCATCATTATTAATTGCGGTCCTATTAAAAATGATAATGCTAAATGACGAAAAGTGGGCAAACGCAAACTTAATCAGTTGTCCTCGGGAGACCTATTGGAAGATTTATTTAATGATTCTTAAAACCAAACTCTAGCGTTCAAGTATGGGATCAATTCGATGATTTTATACTCCGAAATCTTTTTCACGTCTACAAGGAATAATTTGCTCAGTATGCATAGTCTGGAACCTGTTAAGGCCTGACATTTGCGAAGATAGTGGATGAGAGTTTATTTCTTATTTAGCTCCTTACCAAAGGGAAAGGTTACTATGTGGAATACCCAGCCAGTTATACGTTTTCATACCCAAAATTCTGGCATTATCTTTCCGATATCTGGAGTCTGGACACTCTCCTTTTATTATAGGAAAGTTATAACGCTGTTGATGTAATGGAGTTGGTCAAATTGTTCCATCCCCAGTTACTCCAGTTAGACCGTGCAATCACAGGATCTTGGGACTCGGGATTACAAAATATAAATCCCGAAATTCCGGGATTAAGAAATTTCTTCTGTATTGCAAACATAAGTTGTGACCTAGTAGTAGGAAAGGAAGAACGTCTGTATACAACCGTAGCATAGGGCCTCATTAATTACCAATGGTTTTGCAGCTGGCATAGAGAACGGCGCTTGAATTCAATGTTCGACATTCAGCTAAGCTTTCTATCCATGATGACGCTGATATATTTAGCTTTATAGCAGGTAAGTGTTAGTGGTTGTCCATAAAGTTTGGGAAGAACCATTGTCGGTATCATAGATTTTTTGGTGATGAGTACCATTTCAGTTTTACTTGAGTTGACTGCTGGTCGCAACTTGTTGCTCAAGAGGTGACTTTACTGAGGGCAATTTATATGAGCCGCCAAATAAGGGAATACTAATGGCCTGCTATAAAAATTACCAAGTCATCGCAGCTTATTGCGTCCTGTCTCGCAAGAGTGTTTTTAGAATCCTTTTAATAACCATTAGCCACAACAAAGGCTAATAACCGCTTTCTTGGAATCCTCCCCACCTTGGGGTGTGCCTCTGTCGACTAATATGGTAATGTTGCAGCTGCCACAGATTAGCATTAATTATTCTACCACTAATCATGGAGATGATCAATTGTGTTAAGAAAAGCTTGCCACCTGGTTGGGTGAGGCTTTTCTTTTGAGTGGATCCAATAAGGATATTGTTAAAAGAACCCTCAAAATCGAGAACTGTGGATAGCGTATATTGTTAGCATTTGCTCGAGGGGTTGCATTTGGTGAAGGGCCTTTGTGGTGTGCGTGCTGAAATTCTGATGATTGTTTGTCTTAGAATTGTTTCCTGATATTGTAGTCTAGACTCTACCATATGTAGGCAAAAACGGGGATAAACTGAGCGGCCATAAATATTTTGTAGATCTTTTACCTGACTTAGGTATGAACACTACATGCATTCTTCTCTAGCTGCAGGGAGCATAGCTTAGTCTTAGATAGCTTCTAAAAATCAACTGTAGCCAAGAAGTGAAGAAATCTAGTGACGTCTGTAGTATTATGGGCTGCATGACGTCTAGGTCAGGCGATTTATATGCAGACTTAGAAAAACCCTTTCCATTCATGATAATATTATTCACTTTACATTGGGGAGATAAATGTAGGCGTGTAGACATTTAGTTTGTATGAATGAAATATCACATAAACTAAGAAAAAGTGGGCGTATTTATGTTTAAAGTAAAAGACCAGAGTTTATTTTTCTTCATATTATAAAAGAACCAATTTCGTTGACACAAAAAACGTTTTAAACATTAAAAGGGATATTTTGCTATATCACGCGATTTTGCCCTCGAAGTTAAAACTTTACCCCACCACTGTACGAAAGTATAGAAATCCTCAACTCTGCTTCAAAGTAAAAAGTTTTTCTTCAAAAACATCTAGTTTTTGAGTGTCCTCCACGATGTATCTTATCCTTAAAAAAGTCCCCTTTCATACTTCAGCTATCGACGACACAAAAGACTTTCTAATGGAAAGTAGAGATGCTCTCGAGGGTTTTTTTTTTAATGAAATTCACAAACTGCCAAGAAGACGAAGTGGAAGAATCATAGAATTTCTTCAAATTTCTTTTGGCAGTGAAGTCCTTTTAGATCGTCTTCATCTACGTTCTTCCGTTCCTCCTTCCTTCCTCTTCCTCTTCCTCTTTTCCATCATCATCGTACACTAAAAATTATTTCAAAAAGATTTGCAATTTTCACTGAGTGCACTGAGTTTTCCCACAACCGTTAGTGGAGCTGGTGATTGTCGTGTCATAACAAAATGGCTTCCTTAGGCCGTGGCGGGGAACGAGCGGGTTACTTTTCAGTTGTGTTGGCTTTCTTGGTGTGTGGCAGAGAACGAACGAATGCCTTTGGATGGAAAATGGCAAATGGCAAACGGCAAAAGCCAAAAGGCAAAAGCTAACGGTTAGTTCATTATAAATCAACGCAGGTTGGTAAATTGAGAAGGACAGTCAAGAAGGCGCAACTGACTGAACTATGCCGTCGTCGTCTTCATCCTCGTCCTAGTCGTGTTAATTGAAAGTTTTTGAATAATTCACCGAAGGAAGATGTTGGGTTGCAGGCGGGACACCTGGGACAGGTAATTTAAGTTAATTTCTTTGAATTATTTTAGCACCAGCTCACCGACATATTAACGATGACTTTTGCGTAATCTCGCGTCGTCGCGTCCTGTCATTTGTCGATGTTCTACCGCTAAGTGTCCCCTTTAAATCCCCAAAGTCATCCTCATCATTATACGAGGATATACACAACAGGATACGACACACAGTACGTTGCGAATGCATATTTAATGTTGTGCCCGCAGGAGGCTTTGGCTGTGGCTGTGCGGCTTTACATTATGCACAATGTTGTGGGTGTGTGTGTGTGTGTGTGTGTGTGCTGTGTTTGTGTTATTGTCGTCTTACCACAAACAGTCGCCCAGTCCCTGGTGGCCATATGATAGGAGACGAGTACTCAACCGTATTCGCATTCTAATGTCCCCTTGAGATGAATTTCCATTCCATTTCAATGGAATTAAATGCTTATCCTTTACATGTTGTCCTTTGCATAGTTGATTTGTTGTTGTGCACATGGTGTTTGTGTGTGTTTATGTGTGTTGTCTGTGAATATATTATTACTTTTGCCGGTTAAATTATACGGAACGGAACGCGTAATGCTATTTGCACACGTCGCTCTCTCAAACATTCAAACAAGGACTCCTTTGAGTTATCGTTGTATACGCAATGTTGTTCCAAAGGAGGACAAGAAATTATTATTGATTTGGAAGGAAATTCTATTTAATGATCCGAGGAGCAGTTGTTGTTAATATCAGTGTTGTTGTTATTGTGTTTACCGTACACCAGAGATAGACGCAATCAGAGTTGCATAGACAATCGATTTGTAACTGGAAAGAGCTATTTAGCAGTTGTGTCATTTGCACTCGCTGTCGAAGTACAATCCTGTATTCAATTAAGTGAAACATTCCATTACGAGAGGTGTTGTGAGAAGCATCAGAGTCTGAATCTGTGGACTACACAAGGACCATACGACCTGATCTGTTCATCTCTTCCATTGAATCGGATATAGTGATGAACGACGAAGACCAGCGTATGGGGCTATCCTGTCTGTAAGGATAGAGGAGAAAATCTTATACGCCGTACTCAACAACGTTATACCACGATAATTGCTGCATTTTGTGATATCTCCCTGCTTATGTATGGGGCACAGGATGCCACTTCGCCAGTATTCTGGCATAGCTTCTTCATCCCATACTTGCACTATTATTTCATGAATTGCTTGGTGTAATGTGGGAGCTCCTATTTTTATCAGTTCCGCTGCGATCCCATCAGATCCCGGGGCATTATTAATTTTAAGCCGATTTATCGCCCTGCTATCTTCGTCTATGCCTTCGGTCATTGGTGGAGCCTCCAATTCCTCAGTTAGCTGGCCATTTAGCAACTCATGAAAGTGCTCTTCCCATCGCTCTAAGATGCCTTTATGATCGGCGATCAGATTACCCTCTTTGTCCTTGCAGTATATGCAACACGGTGTATATTGCGTCATACCGCGGACTCTTTGGTAGAACTTCCGCACCTGGTGAGGTCCTTGCTCTCTGTACTGTTCTAGTTCACGGACGACATTCTTCGGTTAACTGTTTTTTCATATCTTCTGAGCTCTTAACATTCATATTCGCGTGTCCGCGTGCTATGAGATTGTTGCATTACTCGGTACGCAATTACGTTCAGTGGCTAGCTTACATTCGTCACCGAACCAGTGGTTCCGATCTCTACGACTACTGCCTAAGATGTAGTCAGCAGTACTAATGACAGTATTTTTAAGGCGTGTCCATTTCTCTTCTACGCCTGACATCTCATCTGGTCTCTTCGTTGCGAAGGGCAGCCGTGTGTTGACTCGAATCTGATTCGCGGATGCAGTCTTTCGTGATGATGCAATTCGCGCTCGGAGCACCATCCAGCAAGATATTGGTCCGAGTCGCCTTTGGCACCTCGGTACGTTCGTACCGTCATCAGGTTCTGGTTGTGGTGGTGGTACATCAGCACGTGGTCTATCTAGTTGCGAGTGGCTCCATCAGGAGATACTCAGGTGGCTTTGTGGATATTTTTACGCACAAACCTTGTACTTGCAACGACCAAATTATTGCTTGCTGCCATCTCTATGACTCGTTGTCCATTGTCATTAGTGTTCTCGTGTAAGCTATGGGTGCCAATGTACTGCCTGAATATTGGCTCCCTACCTATTTTAGCATCCATACCCCCAGAATGCTTTTTTCATCATACTGAGGGCAAGCATGGAGCTTCCGTTCGACTGATTGAAAGAATTCTTCTTTTTCATCATCTGGGGAATCCTTTGTAGATGCCTGATGGTCCCGTAATTGAAATGGTGGAGCGCGAATTTGAAGAAGTTATGTTATGTTATGTCCTATATCCCCTTGTGGGTCCTAGGGCCACTACTACGCCTACGCGCCATCGCGTGCGGTTCCTGGCAATGAGCTTCAGCTCCCTCCACATTTTCCCCAATTGCCGTGACTCCTCCTCAACTGTTCTGCGCCATGTATTTCTCGGACGACCCGTTCTTCTACCATCCAGAGATAACGGATTCCATTGCATTGCGTAGTTTGCTATGGAACTGTCGCCTTTTCGGAGTGTATGACCAATCCACTACCACTTCCGTCGTTGGATGGTTGTGCCTATTGGTTTCTGATCCGTTCTCTGGTAAAGATGTTCGTTAGAGATACGGTTAGGCCAGAAAACCCTTTAGATGTTCCGTAAGCACCTATTTCCGAATGTTTGTAATCTTTTTGTGATAGTAGCGGTCACCTTCCAAGTGCTGCACCCATACAACAGCACAGATTCAACATTTGAACGAAACAGTCGCAGCTTGGTGTTCAAGCTGATCGCATGGCTTCGCCATATCCATGCCGATTCGGTTGACAATGTCCTGTTTGGTTCCACCTTCGGCCGAGACAATACTCTCAAGATATTGGAAACTCTCTACTCGCTCTACCGGCTGTCCAGCAATGTTAACTTCAGTTACTGAGTTAGTGCCGAGGTTGATGAATTTGGTTTTGGCTGGCAGTTAATCTTCAAACCCGCAACATTTGCCTTCCTTTCCACATTTGTTGTCATTTGGTGCAGCTCCATAATCCTGTGTGAGAGTAAACAAACGTCGTCAGCTTAGTCCAGATGTTTGAGTTGAGATTTTAGAGTCCAACGAATTCCCCTCCGTTTCCAGTAGATAGAGCTATGCGAAGCACATCGCTAATCACCAACAAAAAAGTATCGGCGATACCTGCAGGCTTACCCGAAAAATTGGAAACTCGCCGGTAGATGTTCGTTGTCCCCTACTCCAGGCCATCTTTGCTAATTGTGCAAGCGGTGTTGTCTTGACGAGCGTGCGAATGTTCCAAGTTCCAGAACGTGTCCTTTTCAGTGGTCCAAAGGTCATTGTTGATAAATTCGATATGTATCCGAGGCTTGTATTAATTTCAAGAATCAATTCAAATTTTGTACACATCTATATCTCCGGTGACAACACTTTCTATAAAAATTTGGAAGTTATCGGACTTCAGGGTCAAGGTTTGAGCTTATATGTCATCTAGATTGGTATCTTTCTTTAAAGACACTAGGTGTATATCCTGCAAAACTTGGTGGTCTGTGTCGATGTAATCACTATACCACAAAAGAATTTTCAAACTGGTTTTTCTTCAGTCCCAGCATTAACTCTGTCATTGATCGAGAATCTCCCAAAGTCACTCCCAGAATTTGAGGCAACAGATGGATTGCGTTCGCTACTAAGAACTCAGAATGTGACTTACAAAAGGTTGTTTATCAAATAAAGGAATCATAATAAACCTCAATGGTTTGTCTGTTGTCAGTTAAGTGGTTTCTAAGTTGGTTCATCATACCTTACACTTTGTTAATAAAAGTTGAACTCTGAACTCACTTACATTACCGTACATCGGCATGAAAACCTCCTGGAAACTCTGAAGCTCCGAAGATCAATTGTTTTAGGAGAGGCGATGAAAGGGCTCATAACCAGATATTAAGGTCAGCAATTTGCTTAACGTTTATCTCACAATCACTCTCAAAAAATTCCTCAAAAATCCGTGTTCGCAATGCGTTCTCCTTCTCTTTCATCTCCTCCAACAACTAAGTACATAAAATATGAATTATAACACAACAATTCTGTAACTACTCCATTATCCTGGATGTGATTTTCATGTTAATCCTTTTGGATCAAACCAAAAAGTCATTAAGAGAAAAGTTTTCGGTTTTCAAATGTTTAGTCGTAGTTGGCGGCTGTCGTCGTCCTTTCGTCCTTCATTCGTCCCAGTACATCCATCCATCCATCAGTAGGGGCTTGATAGAGTATATCCCCTCCTTAAAGTATATCCTTTTTAATGTGCTTAGCGTTGGTCTATCGTCTCTGTGCTACACTGCTGCTTGTGGCACATTGGCACAGCATCCAAAGGCAACAACAGAAAATTCCGCAATGCCAGTCAAGCGATTAAACGAACGACTCAGTCAGTGTAGCTAAAGTTTGTGCGCAACTTAATTAAATGTTGTTTCCCCATCGAACATACATTTCCAGTGGGGAGGAGGGTGGACGTGGGACCCACATAACATGGTGCGAGGGTTGAAATGAACAACTCGTAAAATGAAAATGCCAGCGCTCATTAAAAAGAGGAAAATCTGCGAAAAACTTTCTACCGCTCTCTTAGTCGCTCATTCGATAGATTCCACCCTCGACCGACCGACCCCATAGCGACCGACCATCACGAGGGAGTTTTGTATATAATCGCAGTTTTTACGTTTCGTACGGCAACGGCATCATCACTGCCGGTCTGGCACTTTTAGCAACTCCATCAGCTGGCAAAATGGCGTTCACAGAGAGAAAGTGATATAGATAGATATAGAGAGTGAGAGATAGAGAGCGGGCTAAGGAGAGTTAGGGAGAAAAACTGGCGAAATAAGCATCCGCTTTGGGGCGGCTGCAATTCATTATAAAATAATGAAAGCGAGGATTAAGCAAGGGTCGCCGGTCGACAGTCGCCAGTTTCGGCTTGATGTCCTTTTTACATCGCTGCGTTCTGTTAATTTCGATTTTTTTTTTAAATTTTTATGTAAAACAAAGAATGTCACCCATTTCCTCCTCTGTGCATTCGTCCACTGATAGTGCTCATGTTCGTCCTTACGCATAATAATTATTAGCTTGCACCGACGAGCAAATAGCAGGTGATGGCCGCCTGCTGCTATACAAAAAGGGAAAAACAAGCGGAAACGGAAAATTGTTGGACAAAAGGCAACAAACAGCGACGTGCTATAGCGCCAACATTAAGTAAACATTTTAATGGAAAAAAAAAGAAATGAAAAAAATTTATAAAGTCAAATTGCTGAGTGTTGGCTACGTTCTACTGGAATATAAATTATGGGGATCGAAAAAAAAAAACAAATTCAATTGACACAAAAAAAGCAATCTCCAAAATCCCTACTTACAAAACCCAAATTTAAAAAATCCCAATGACCAAAATCCCAGTTTGCAGTTACTATGTTTATAATAGGTGTTTTCTGGAAATTGGGTTTTTGATTATGGGATTTTGGATTTGTGATTTTGATTATGGATAAGTGTACTTAACCCAAAATTATAGAACAGAATATAAAAACTTCGTACAGTGTTTCATTTTTACACGTTTTTTTAGCAAATTGCGGGTACATTTTGCAATGGGATTTTGTAAATTGGTATTTCGATTATGGATTCTTCATCATATTTGGTTCTACAACCGGTCTGGTCCAGGCCTCTCGCAAAAAGTCTCTCCACCGGTCCCGTTTTTGGGCCGATGTCATGCAGTTTTGCATCCCTATACTCGGGGCGTTCTGGTCTACGCCAACCTTTTATCGTAGGCTTGGCCGGCCTCGCTGTCGTGTTCCATAAATCCTACCGCAAAGGACTTTCCGAGCAGGATCCTTTTTGCTCATGCGAGCTAGGTGTCCTGCCCACCGAAGCCTACCGAGCTTAATTTTCTTCACGATGTCGACATCGCGGTAGATCTCGTAGATCTCATCATTATAGTCCTTCCTCACATACGGAGCAAAAAATTCTTCGTAAGACTTTTCTCTCGAACGCGGTGAAGAGGTCAGAATTTTATTTGCTAAGCACCCAAGTCTCAGATCTATATGTAAGTGCTGTTATGACCATTGTCTTATATA
The DNA here is from genome assembly GCA_947095585.1 of Nephrocerus scutellatus. Taxonomy (NCBI): domain Eukaryota; kingdom Metazoa; phylum Arthropoda; class Insecta; order Diptera; family Pipunculidae; genus Nephrocerus; species Nephrocerus scutellatus. Next base: position 107,902,121 of record OX352762.1, on the reverse strand, counting down.
CCAGTAGCTTAGATGTTATGGCTAAGTTCCTGGATTTGAAGAGTTGACAGACTATAGTAAGCTTTATTGGCTTTGATCAAACGTGGGCGTATTTCTGGTTATCGGCTGCTACAGTTGACCCGAGATAGTTAAAGGATTGCATACTTCAAATTCGTGCTACACTATTTTAATTGCGGGACCAATTATTTCCCTTCTTCTACTCGCAGACGTGGCCACCATATATTTTGTTTTGCTCTCATTTATGTGTAGCCGTAGATTTCGTGCCGCCTGCTCGATCTGGTTGAAAGCTTTCCATACAGCTCTTGGAATTCTACCAACGATGTCAATATCGCCTGTGTAAGTCAGTAGATGAATGGACTTGTAGAAGATTGTTCCTCTCGCCGTTACGTCAAAGTCTCGGATTACTTTCTCCAACGCCAGGTTGAATTTAGCGTATGCGGCTATCCTGTCTTGAAGGATAGAGGAGGAAATCTTATACGCGGTACTCAACAGTGTCATGCAACGATAACTGCTAGATGTTGTTATATCTCCCTTCTTATGTATGGGGCACAAGTTGCCCCTTCGCCAGTCTTCTGGCATGAATCGCTTCTTCCTCACATAATTGTACTATTACAACAAGCGATGAGTTGGTGTTAAGAATTATTTCATCATTATGAGAACGGAAACTATGCTTCGAGTCGCACAATATGCCGAGGTCACGAAAAGATTGCACGCGGGATATGGTAAGGTAATAAATTGGGATTTGGTGATATTAAGCTTTAAGTAATTTTTAAGGCACTAGGTCGAAAAGTTATTTAGGTCTTGTGAAAAAAAAAAGTGTTTGAAAAATTAAGTATAGTCAGCGTGGAGAGAGAGCGCGGAATGTTTGACGACCCTATCAAAATCATTTATATTAGGATGAAGAGAAGGGGTTCTAAATGGCTGCCTTTTGGGACACCAGAGGTCGATAGGACGGACATGAAGCGAACGCTATAAAGACGGTTTGCCAGAAGATATTTATTATAAAAATATGGATTCAATTGATGAGATATCTTATCAAAAGCTTTACTTAAATTAGTTGCAACAACGTCAATTTCACTCTCTATGGCTGAAAGGGTGAATGACACGAATTCAACGAGGTTAGTGGTTGTGGATCTACCTTTCAGAAAGCCATTGTGGCTGGGGTAAATAAGAGAATTACAATGGAGGCTTAAGGCTTCGTATAAAATACTTTCGATGAATTTGGGTTTATGACAAAGTTTAGCAATGGTGTGAAAATTAGCTACATCATTCTTTGATCCTTTTTTGTGCATCGGGTCTGTATGAAAGAGGTCTTCGAAATCTCAGGAAATTCTCCTTTTGAACAGGATAGTCGAATGTGGTAAGAATGGTGGTGGAATGGAGTAGAGGAACATTTTTTAAGAAATATGACGGGAAGACCATCTGGGACAAATGACAAAATTCATCATTAAGTTTTTGTAACTTGTTTTCGATAACAACAGTTTACGAGAGAAAGGGGCCATTGTAGTTGTAGTTAAGTAATTTAAATAAGAAGGGTCCGGTACGAAGGAGGTGTCGGAGAAAGAATGTTTGAAAAAGGTAGCAAAAAAAGTTAGGAATGCTATGTGAATCGGTTGACAATGCGTTTTTGAAAGCGAGTGATGGAGGGTAGCCGTCTGACTTTCGAGAACAGTAGGGTCAACAGTTGGCTAGAGAAAGGGGTCATTGTAGTTTTAGTTGTAGTTAAGTAGGTAATTGAAATAAGAGGGGTCCAGTACGAAGGAGTTGTCGGCGAAAGATTGTTTGAAAAAGGCAGCAAAAAAAGTTAGCAATGGTATGTGAATCGGTTGACGATGTGTTTTTGAAAGCGACTGATGGAGGGTAGCCGTCTGACTTCCTTTTATAGTTGGCAAATTGAAAAAAGACTTAGAATCGCTTATAAGATTGGCTTGCGCATAATTAAGATAGCGCTGGTAAGGGGAGTTATAAATCTGCGTAAATTGAAAGTAACTACCGAGATAGTTGGAATAGTCAGAAAAAGAACAAGTACGAAGGTAAGCTGTCCATAACTTCTTTCGGACCGTCGATGTCAATTGTATTCTATACAGACTTAATTTTCGCTTCGGCCTATTTCTTGCACTTTTGTCGTCGTCGTCGGAGCATGAGGCATCTTATGCGCAAATCCACGATTTCAGGAGTATAACAATACACGATTTGCTCACCATGCCAGGGTTTTCTCCGCAGCATGGAAACCTCGCAGGTTGATGTTATTCGGTACATTGTAGAAGCCACAACCACCTCAGTCAAATATCTTCAATTTAGGGCTGTATTCCGTAAGCTTGCATACTGTTCGAGATATACACTTGGCGGCTAATCCGGCGGATTTACTCGTTCTTACTATAGTTTTTGAGGATCATGAAGGTAATGTACTGGTTGTTACTACTGTTGTATTCCTTCAAAACTTCCCACCTAAGAACAAGTGGCGCCAATGCATAAGACGCTAGAGTGATTTTGGGAATTTTCTCCCTGGGCGGCGGAAGGTTGTTCTTGAGTTCTTGAGTTCTTAAGGTCAGATGAATGATCTAACACTTGTTTGCCTTTTTTTTTAATTGACACAGAATACTCCGCTCCAACGACATCAGCAGAGCTTATATATCCTCTTGTAGAGAGAGCTTGGGAGGCAGAAAGTTTCCTCGATGAGTGGAAGAAGGGAATGATTGTCAAGCTCCCTAAAAAATGTAGTCTTATGGAATGCGAAAACTGGAGAGGCATTTGCGTTCTTCCTGCAGTGGCAAAGGTAATAGCCAAAGTAGTACTTGAGCGAATTAAGGAACATCTGGAAGATACACTCGATGCCTAACAAGCAGGTTTCCGCACAACTGGATCCTCCTGTGTAGACCACATCAACACCCTGCGGATCATTATTGAACAGTGCGTGGAATTCCGGTCACCACTGCGCCTGCTGTTCATCGATTTTGAGAAGGCGTTTGACAGTGTCAACAGACAGTTGATCTGGCTCGCCTTGCGCAGGAGAGGCTTACCCGATAAACTAATAGCTATTATTAAAGCAACCTATGATGGCTCTAAATGTCATGTGCTGCACAGAGGAAAGCTGTCAGTGGAATTCGAGATCCTAAGTGGGGTACGACAAGGTTGCATTCTATCGCCGATACTTTTTTTGTTGGTGATTAGCGATGTACTTTGCGCAGCTTTATCTACTGTTAACGGAGGAATTCGTTGGACTCTTACATCTCAACGCAAACATCTGGACTACGCTGACGACGTTTGCTTACTCTCACACATGATTATGGAGCTGCACCAAATGACAACAAATGTGGAAAGGGAGGCAAATGTTGCGGGTTTGAATATTAATGCTGCTAAAACCAAAATCAGCAACCTCGGCACTAACTCAGTTACTCATGTTAACATTGCTGGACAACCAGTAGAGAGAGTAGAGAGTTTCCAATATCTTGGGAGTATTGTCTCGACCGAAGGTGGAACCGAACAGGACATTGTCAACCGAATCGGCAAAGCAAAATCAGTGTTTGGAATGATGTCCATGATATGGCGAAGCAATGCGAGCAGTTTAAACACCAAGCTGCGATTGCTCCGTTCAAATGTTGAATCTGTGCTGTTGTATGGGTGCAGCACTTGGATGGTAACCGCTACTATCACAAAAAGATTACCAACGTTCGTAAATAGGTGCCTACGGAACATCTTAAGGGTTTTCTGACCTAACCGTATCTCTAACGAACATCTTGACCAGAGAATGAATCAGGAACCAATATGCACAACCATCCAACGACAAAAGTGACAGTGGATTGGTCATACACTCCGAAAAGGCGACAGTTCCTTAGCAAACTACGCAATGCAATGGAATCTCAGGATGGTAGAAGAACGGGTCGTCCGAGAAATGTATGGGGCAGAACAGTTGAGGAGGAGTCACGGCAATTGGGGAAGAGTTGGAGAGAGCTAAAACTCATTGTCAGGAACCGCACGCGATAGCGCGTAGGCGTTGTAGAGGCCCTAGGACCCACAAGGGGATATAGGACATTATTAAGTAAGTAAAATAGTTATAGCGCTCGACTGTAAGTAAAATGGGGGCGTGTTAATAGTTAAAATTTATAATCGTGCTGTATGCACCTAATTCTTTAAGTATCAAAGGATATCAATGTACTACTGTGAAATGTGATGAACGGGCAGACGGACGGATATACGAATGGACAGACAGACAACGAAAAAGTAATTCAAAATTTATTATCATAATCGTCCTAAAGGACGATATAAATATATATTTTTTATTATAACAACAGACAGACGCAAGGACAGAGAAGCATTAAAAAAGTCATCTCCCCATCAGAAAGGACAAACGCAATTCAGTAATCAGTGCACGTCCACAGCACTCTGGTAAAATATTCTTAAATGCAAAACGGGACGAAACGAATTCTCGTCTCTACAAATGCAAATACGAGTACATTTTAATGTTAAAGTGTTACCCGTCGCACCCAGCACTTTTTCGTCCTTTCCACGAATTTAACTGTGCGGAGAAAACTCTTTGTAATCAGTGTAAAAGCTCCGGAAATGATTAATAAGCAGATGGCATTCGGTTCACTTTTCCTGGAATTGCGACGATTGAACGATTGCGAAAGGTTGGTAGGAAGAAGGAAGCAAAAAAAAGAGGAAGGAAGGACGATTTTTTAAATTTCTCTCTCATGGATGACGACAGCCAACTTCATGTTTATATGAATGTGTCGCTTACTTTTGGTTATAACTGGAGGATTATTTTTCGTCCCTTTTCCATTTAGAGGAATTTATACTTTGTGTGCTTGAATGTTGAAATATTTTAAGATGACACGACTGCCCAAGAAGTGAAATGAAAGGACAATGAATTCCAATTATTCTGCCTTTAGGAAAATCCCATTAACTAGCAAGTTATCCTTTTTGTGTCAGAAGGAACTAAAGGAAAAATCTTTTGATCCTTTAGATGGATCGTACCTGATTGGTACGAGTATATCTTGAAAAAAAGGGAAATTAAAGTAAAAATCTTTTGATCCTTATCAGAATTCTGTTGGGCACGAGTATATCTTGAGGAAAAAAAGTTGTAAGGATGTGCTTAGTTGATAAGTAATGACGAGTTTTTATTGAGAATCGCACTGCATTCTTAATGACCGAGCCACAATCAAGCATTGTAACCATCCTTATATTAAGCGAATAACAACATCGAAAGATATGAATATTTCCACACAACCCAACCATAAGCCAACATGACCAAATGAGCAAACAGAGCAAACGAGTCAAAGAAAAACATTTAAATTGAAATTCATGAAAATAAAGGATATTTCACCATCATCATGCAACCATTTTCATCCATTAATTTCCATGTCAGCACCACTTACCACCCCATGCACAAACAACTCATCAGCATTACGAAATTTTCCACCGAGCTATTGCAACAGTTCAGTTCAGTGAGTGAACTCACCCAAGGGGAAAAAATAATTTTTGTTTTAAAAAATGGGAATTTTCCTCTGATCACTTCAAGTTGAAGCTTTTCATATCAACGTGCTACCAACATTGTGACAGCACCGCTCCGCTGTGAACTTAGCTGAAGTCAAGCAGAAACGTAGGTAGCACAGCTCAACACAAAGGAAAATATGTACGGAACATTCATGCAATTCATGCAGGAGCAATGTTGTTATAGTAACAACAACACTATATTAGAGAATGTTGAAAACTGAAAATCACAAAAAAAAAAAAAAAAAAAAAAAAAACATAACTGCCATTGCCAAAAAAAAAAAAAATTCCTACATAAAAGTAGCAGTAGGTACCATAACCTTGGTTCTTCACACACCTTTCGGTTAAATATTTTTTCACTATCAAACCTTAATAATATAAAAAGCCAATTTAGAGCTCTTATTGTTTTATAGCGAGATGGCATCGTTTATTTAAAGAACGGCGGGGTGATTTATTATTACTCTTCAGTACACCTTTAAAAAGACACAAAAAGGTAAAATCAAAAAACTTTTTTAGACCGAGATGGCATCGTTTATTTTAAAAACGGGCGTGTTAGTAGGTGGTTATTTACTATTTACCTTCTGTTCACTCTAAACGCTTTAAATAACATACAAAAAGCTAAATTAATAAATTTTTTTAGAATGTAATGGCATCGTTTATTTCAAAAATATCTTTATTTTTATTTTTTCTCTTTAGCAAGTTTTACAAAAGGTACAAAAAAGATAAAATCATAACTTTTTTGTAGCGAGATGGCATCGTTTATTTCATAAATAGGCGTTGAAGTAAGAGGTGGTTTAATATTTCACTCCAGTTACTATAAAAGTTTGTAACAAAGCATTTGTCATTGCCAAATTACTTCATCACAAACAAACGTACAGCTAAGTGCAAATATACAGGGTGTATCCGTTAAGGAAAAAAATAGTTAAAGGCGAGATTTCTTGGTTAATTTCGTGAAAAAATCGTGGTACCAAGCTTTGTGGTCCCTTGCCAGGACGTTATTAAGTATTACGACTTATGAATGTCAGTTCCGAATACTGAACGATATGATGAATTACTTAATTGTATAAATTTAAACAATTAATATTTTATTACAAAATACTTATTGAATTTATTACAAAATACTTATTGAAAAATTAAAACATTTATTAAAATATTTAAAATTTAATGTAATATAATATTTAAATTTAAATAATTATTATAATTTATATATGATAACATCTTAAATTCTAAATATTTATTTTTAAATATTGAATAAATTTTTTGAAACTAGATTTAATAATAATTTATATTATTTTCTTAAATAAATATATAATATTTTTGTTAAATTATTGTTAAATTATTAATATGTGTTAGTAATAAAATTATAAAGTTTGATTTTGGCTTGAAAATTTATTAATTCGCTATTTATTTTATATAAAAATTTTTGTGAGGTCATTTGTGTATTGAAATAATAAAATTCAATTAGTAACCTAATACCCACGAGTCTCTGTTAACGTCTACCACTAGGTTTTTTCAACAGCGAGCTTTTCTTCGAATAATTTTTGGTGGGGGCAATAGCACCCATTTATTGATCTTATTACAATCTAAAACTAAAACTAACAACATTAAAGACTACGACTTAACACTAAGACTTAAAAGTAACACTTAAAGCTAAGGGGATCTGTAAATGAGATCAAGTTTATGGCATGGCATGGAGTACATGGAGTAATCGAAAATGGTAAGGTTTAAGCTAACCTTCCGCAGCATACGGGAGATTGGTTCGTTAGAGCCGTACATGGTGCGTTGTGTTTTAAATAGAAGAGAGGCGGGTGTCTTAGATTACGAGTGTTAGTATTAAAGAATATCGAGTTTATAGAAAACCAAAATCGACAGAGCCTTAGAATGTCAGCCATGTCACTGCGTTCCTTAAGGGTTTTCAAGTTTATAAGATTGAGTCGGTCATGGGAGGGAGTAAGGATAAGATGATTCCACGCGGGATATGGGTCGTGGCCGTGAAGACGGCATTGTCGGTTAGTGGACTTGTGTTATAAGGTAATAGATTGGGATTTGGTGATATTATGCTCTAAGTAATTTTTGAGGCCGGTCCGGTCGAAAAATCATTTTGGTCTTGTGGAAAAAAATGTGTTTGAAAAATATAGTATGAAGAGATTTAGCGTGGAGAGAGAGCGCGGAATGTTTGATGACCCTATAAAAATCATTTATTGTTAGGATGAAGAGAAGGGGATCTAAATGGTTACCTTGTGGGACACCAAAGGTTGGTTGCTCGGTAGGACGGACTAAGTGCAAATATACAGGGTGTATCCGTTAAGGAAAAAAATAGTTAAAGGCGAGATTTCATGGTTAAATTCGTGAAAAAATCGTATTAGAGGGGAGGTCTATTTTTACCCCCTGCGGTATACGTAGCTTTTTAAAACAAAGAGACGTACATTTGTGCTTACATCGCATCACATCCTGTAATTCTTGAACGCTTCTAGCTAGCTCACTATTGGTCTTTTTTTTATAGAAAATTAAATCTTTAAGGTCAAACAATGTACATTTTTTTAAATTCTTAAAACCTATTAGTATTACGTCGGCAAAGTCAAAAACAAATTTTTTTTTAATATTATTTTCAAACGCGATTATTTCCAAAAATGCTCTTGGATAATTTTGTTGTTGACAAATGCAGTATTAAAGCCTATTCAATTCTCTTCAAATCTACCTTACAATATTTATGCATTCGATCAACAGGAGCAGGGTGAAAATTGAAAGTTTATAAAATTAACGAAAACGTACTTTTGACCCTACACCCTATAACTCTTGAATACTTTCAACTATAAGGATACTGTTGGTCTTTTTGAAAGAAAATTAAATTCTGAAGGTTAAACAATGCACAGTTTTTAAATTATTTAAGCCACACCGAAATGAAGGTCGTCTGTATAAAATTTTTTTTTTTAACTGTATTTACAAACACGATTATTTCGAGAAATGCCCTCGGATACATTTTTTTGACAAATGTAATATTAAAGTGTATTCAATTTCCTACAAATCCATGGTACAATATTGGTACATTCGGTCATCAAGAGCGAGATAGTGTGGGTTGTGTTACTACTACTACGTATTAGAAGAGTTCCTGCAGAAGAGTGCAACAAAATTACACTTGGAACGGATACGCTCTTATCGCTTCACTTCAGTGCATAAGCTTCAAACCGAATTGCGTATGGCTTCGCCACAACACTACTCCGAACCTCTCCTGTGCTAAATACACCAACATACCGAACCTCATAACCTTTAGCATTGGGACAGGTTATGCTAACCCGCTATCAGGATAAGCTCTTCCGACTTGCTACTCCCGACAGTAGCAACGACACGCCGACCGAACGGACCCGTATGAATAAATAGTTATCGAGTAGAATTATTGTTAGGCATATTACGTAAGTATAAAAAAACTAAGTTTTAATAAAAAAATAAGAAAACCCTACATTTAGAAAATAAAACCGATTTCTTTTAATTTGTAACATCGTTCGTTGAGAAGATCCCTGGATGGCAGGACAAGCACGTTACAAGTTTTAAATAACATACAAAAAGGTAAAAACAAAACTTCATTACAACTAGGTGGCGTCGTTGAATTTAAGAGCAGACGTGGAAGTATTTATTAGTTTATTATTCTTAAAGCGCTTTAAATAACATTTAAAAAGCAAAAATCTGAACCTTTATTAGACTTACATGGTATCGTTTATTTTAAGAACAGTCGAATGATTTAATATTTCCCTTCGGTACATCGTTTTTCTTTTATGTGTACATCGACACACGTCACACGAACAAAATTCAGATCTAAAGGACGTGTAAAAGTTGTAGGAAAAGAACACACGCGGTATCTCAGAAACGCCCTACGAGACGAAGTTATCAACAAAATTTCAGCTATCAAAGTGTGCTAAAGTTGTTTAAAAAAAGGTGGGTCTTATCAAAAATTGAAACGCATTCCATCACACACGCGAATCACACGCGGGATCTCAGAAATGGTAATTGACATTGAGGTTCTTACAAAATTTCAGCTTTCTAGGTCGTGTGAAAGTAGTACTCGCGGGCGGGGCCAATTTCAAAAATTAAACCAATTTTCTACGCATCACACGCTCTACACGCGAATTTCGACACGAGCCACACGCGGCATCTCAAAAATGGCAATTCACACTGAGGTGCTCACAAAGTTTCAGCTCTCTAGGTCGTGTATGTATATGGAATAAAAAAGGACTTCACAAATAGTCGACCTAATGGAGTCTATTAAAAAGATGAACCCATTTTCGACGCATCACAGACGCCATACTATACTCGTGACACGCGCTACATGCGAGATTCCAGAAATGGCACATGACACTGATCTACTCACAAAGCTACAGCTGTCTAGACAGACAGGAAAAGTCAAGTTATAGTTTCCATTTTACATTACGCGTTGAAAGTTATTATGTGGTTAAGTTTTAAGGAATTCTTAAGCAATTTTAATGCATTCCTTATAGACAAGTTTGTATTATAGAAAAATATCCTTTTTATATTCAAAATTGCAAGGGGAGGGACAATAGGTTAGGTTAGGTTAAGGTGGCTGTCACTCCGACTCCGTCATCAGTTTTTGACCCGTATAGTAAAAATGAATGTGTTCATCTTCCAGGTAAGCGTCTTCTTCACAGAATGATCTGGAGGGAAAGGTGACCTTAAAGTTTTTGTTGAAATGGAGTTGTGGAGTGGGGTAGTCTATGTTGTCTGGGATCCTGACTAAATTCAGGATAGAGGAGTGATCGATTTCATTTCTAGTCCACTGGGAGATAGCATTTAGGCGAATAGCCGAGTTAGCTGCTCTTGCCTGCTGAAAATGTCGAGTGGTGTAAGGTCGAACAGAATGTTCAGTGCGGCTGAGGTAGTTGTTCGAAGTGCTCCGCTCATACATAGACTAGCTGATATTTGCAATTTGCTTAATTTGTCTAGATTTACTTTCGTATTTAAGGCAGTCCATTATACAGTCACACCGTATAGAAGGGTAGGTCTTAGTACCGCTTATATTGGGCTGAAGACCTACCAATGACACCCAGTACATCCATCGGTATACTCTGTACACCCCGTACACCTAGTACACCCAGTGCGCCCAGTACACCCAGTACACCCAGTACACCCAGTTCACTCAGTACACCCAGTATACTCAGTATAATAATAATATTCGGCGCAAAGGACCATTGCGGTCCAAGGCCTTGCTTCTCGCAACCTTTTGTGTTGAGCATGTATATTTTTGCACACAATTGGAGGGACCTACAATTAAATGCCGGATCCGAACGGCGAATTGAGAAGCTTTCCGTGACAAGTCATTACTCTCGGAACGTTCCCATTCGCGAGAGGTGGGACACCGTAAAAAAATACTTTTGGTGTTACTGGGATTCAAACCACGAACCCCCTGCACAGAAGTCCATGCTCTTATCCCCTGAGTCACGGAGTATACTCAGTATACTCAGGCTTTTTTGCATGAGAAGAGTGTCACTGTTGTGGCTTAACGAACTCTTTCTTGCATCTTTGGTTTCGAGCTTAGCTTTCTGTCCAGAATAAGACCCAAATACTTGGCTTTACCAAAAAAATGTAAGCTTATACCTTTAATGGAAGGTGGGTTAATATATGAAACTTTTTATTTCCTGGTGAATAGGAAAAGTTAGGATCAATCCCTAAACCACAGCGATCTGCCCAGCAAGTTAGCTTGTTCAGAGCCTTTTTCAGAAGTTCCTTTAACGTATTCGGATGTCTTCCTGAGACGGCAATAGCAGCGAGTCGTCCACTCTCAAAGTCAACAGCGCATCCGTAATTGCAGATGTGTTGACGTTGTTAAAAGCGCCTTTAATGTCCAGGAATACTATAATTGTGCTCTCCTTGTAGTGAAAGGAATGTTCAATAGAACGTACCAGTGTATGCAGAGCTGTTTCTACAGACGCGTGCTGATCTGTAGACAGTAGTCTTTTGTCAATGCGTGTGCGTATGTAGATATTGATCAGTCTTTCCAGTGTCTTTAACAGGAATGATGAAAGACTGATTTGTCTGAGATCCTTTGGACTAACATGCGACGCTTGTCGGGTATGAAAACCACGTTTACTTCTTTTCATAAAATTGGAATGTAGAGCAGATCGAGACAACTCTCTAGAATTGTTTCTATCAAAGGAAGGATAATATCCTTTGCAGCTCGGCTGGAATTATGCCGCCAGTTCCAGGTTTGAGGAGTGACAATAAGTTTCTAATTAAACACAATGGGAACACGAACAAGAAGCAACAAGGTTTGCTTAGAGCTTGTCCCTCAAGCATTTATCACACCGAATATGCCTGCTTTAGCGTGTACATGACAACTTTGTGTCAACCTACAATGCGATGATGTACGACATAAAAAGTCCAACCATATTACAGTCTACCGTTATGCAAAAGTACAGAACAACTTTTGTCTCTCGAATATCCACAATCACTTGCACCTTTACCGAAATCACATTATTTGCAGTTGCATCTGCCAATGCTATATGATGATGATGATGACGTTGATGTCCTGAAAACTGAAAACATAAAACGATTGCACAACAACACTATACACAGCAACATGAACATGAACATGCACAGAACAGAAGCATCCATCCATTCCTTTGGTTCGTCGTCCATCATATCAACCAAACGAACGAACGAACGACCTGCAGAAAACTGAAACTGCTGCTGTTTTGGTTCAGAATGGAAGGGAAACGGAGAGGGAGCACAAATTCAAGTGCAGTTTGTGGAACCAGATCTAGTAGCGGTGCTAGGTACAATTTTTTCAATGGATTTCAAGTACTTTGTCCATTCCGGATTACCATAAACACGTAGTGGAGTCTGTCTGTTTATATTTTTTTTTAACTTTTTGTTTTGCATACGTGTGTGTGTGTGTGTGTGAAACAAATGAAAAAAAAAACTCATGGACGAGGTGGAAAGTGGAGCACTCCCATTGAGTTTTGCTTTGCGATGTGATGCATGAAAAATGGGAAAATATTTTCCAAAAGGTAAACAGATAACCATTCTGGCTGAATTGTTTTAGGTGGCTCTGCATCATTCTTTGAATGAATGGAAATGGATGGACAGGACGATAAAACAGTGTTGCCAGATTGGCAAGTACCAATTACTAACAGAATATATAGAGTAGTAGAAGGCTAGAAATTAAGGATAAAAGAAGCTTAGAAAATAAGGAAAGTTACGAATCTTTCAGAAATTCTTCAAAAAACAGCAATCTTTGCTTTTCCCTGAACACTTAAGAAAAGCCTTAAAATTAAATACTAAGGACTCCTATTTAAGGCTATGATCTGTGCAGAAATTAAAAAAAAACATTTTCTTTGCAAAACAAAACGTTTTCAATATCCTTAAGAAGGATCTAAAATACAAAAATCAAAAGAGAAATGCCGAAAGGGTTGACTACAAAGAGAGTTGACTTAAGAGCGCCCCATGTGGTTGTTTTTCTTATAAAACAGCTGATGTTTGAGATACAAAAAAATGTTTTTTCGAGTCTAAGTACCATTAAAGTACCAAGTAAAGTATAGCTACACGAGAAAGTCGACGGGGATGACCTAAAAAATTTCTTATGCAGTGATAACTGGCCACTTACTACAAATAGTGATGTTGATGCCATTCCTGAAACGATCACAAACATAATCCACGAGGGTATGAGACAGTTTATCCCTTCCAGGACAAAGTATATCAAACCGAAGGAAACTGCTTGGTTTAATTTTAGCTGAAAAGAGGCTTCTAGAAACCGTGAGGTATGCTTTCGGTTATGCAACAAAAAAATCCCTCTGTGGAAATCGAACCAAATTTAGGCGAGTCAGAAATGATTGCAATGCCTACCTTAGACCTTAGAGTCAAATTCGACTATGACCAGAAGCTGAGAAAGAAAATACCTTAATGTCCCAAAGGAATGTATGAGTCGCTATGTATGAGCGGAGCGCTCCGTACCACCCCCTACGCTGCACTAGATATACTCTTCAACCTAACACCACTCGACATCTTCAGCAAACAAGTTGCTGCAAGCGCTGCTATTCGCCTCAATGCAACCTCTCAGTGGACAAGACTCACAAGACTCCTCTCCTGCTCTCCTCTATTCTGATTTTATTCAGGTCGCCACCAGGAGGTATAGACTTTACCATTATGCAACTACATTTCAACAACAACTTCCAGGTCACCATCCCCTCCAGATCACTCTACGAAGAAGGTGCTATCTCGGAAAATGAATCAATCAGTTTTTATACTGACGGGGCAAAAACTGACGCTGGGGTCGGCGGAGGCATTTTCTCAAAAAGGCTAAATATTAGTCTCTCTTTCCGTCTTCCCAATCACTGCAGTTTTTTTCCAGCAGAAATCATGGCGATTAAAAAGGTCCTGCCTTAGCTGATATATCCACTAAGGATATCCACATCTGTCAAGCAGCTTTGAGATCCCTAGAATCAGTCTCTATGAACTCTATTGTAGCACTAGACTGCCGATCATCTCGCAGGGAGATGGCGGAGCAGTTCAACATTCCGGGGGCATAGGGACATTCTAGCGAACTGCAGGACCGATGAACTCACCCAAAATGGTACTACGCTGCCAATTCTACTTAAAAATGGTTCCTTAGGCATGCAAAGTCATGTTAAGGCAGTATGAGAAAACCAACCTTAGATGAAGCCATCTTAGGTGATGACTAAGGCAGCGAGAAACCCCTTTCCATAGCACGGAATCAACTTGATGGCTATAAGATACTTTCAACTCGCTGAGCTGCGCCGTCTGGCCGTCCGGTAACTAAGGAAGAGCAATCGCCATACTCATAGTAGCACAGCCGTAGTATAACTTGGGTAGCGACAAAACAGGTCTGGCCAAAGCTCGAAGTGTTTGAACATAAGCGCTACAATAGGTGTCGTTACTGCGCACTATCTTATAGGTAAGTATGCAGCAAGGATTGGTGTAATTTCTAATGATTTTTGCGGAAGCTGCACGAACGAAGGAGGAGGAAGAGACCATTCTTCAACTTCTCTGCACATGCCCTGCTTTTTCTCTGAAGCGTAAGCTCCATTTTGGAGCCTTTTTTTACAATGATCTTAACGATTTGTCAAGCAATGACATCAAAAGTCTTCTACGATGACGAGAAATAGTCTCGATCCATGTGGCATCACAATGGATCATCGGTTTCCTTCCGACAGCCATCCCAACCTAACCTAACCTAACCTAACCTAACCCAAAGGAAGTAAGGTTTTTTGGTCATTCGTGAAATGAATTAAAAATATGGTTGCGGTAAGCTAGGCCCTGGACAACAACAGTCTTCAATTTGGATTCAATATGTCAAGTGGTTAAGGCGTGATACTCTTACATACATATGCACCAATATCTCCACTCCAGCGCCAACTACCGGATCTAAAAAAAACATAAACTTATCGGAGTACCAAATGAATACATAATGAGAATATGGCTGTAATACGTTTAGTGGTTTAGGCGTGATGAGGTTACAAATATATGCAACAACACACCAAACCACATTTTCGTAAATATCTCTGCACCAGCGCCACCTACGGGGCTCAAAAAAACCCTAACTTATCGGAGCTACAAACTTACGTATGGTGTAAATATGGCTTCTATACGTCCAGTGGCTTAGGTAAAATGACGTCTTCTAGGCGTGATGTTATATCAAATCCAGCGCCACATACTGGGTTCAAACCTAACATAAACCTATCGGAGCACCAAACGAACATATGGTGTTAATATGGCTTCGATTAGACCGTGGTTTAGATGTAATTATGTGACATATATATGCACATACAATTTATAAATAGGTATGTACTCGTATATTTACATGTTAGTCTCTCTGTCTATTCCTCTGTGCATAAGTGCGCTTATTACCCAAGAACCACTTATCCGATGGGAATCCAGTAGCGGTCTTGAAGGGTTGTAAAGGAACTTTGAGGAGTCGTGGAGGTGGTTTTGAGAGGGTCTAGAGAAGGTCTTGATGGTGATTATTATGGGGGTCTTTGATGGGTCTAGAGCGGATCTTGAGGGGTGTTTTTTGGAAGGTCCTGAGGGGGTCTTCAGGGAGTTTTGAGGGTGTCTTGAGTGGGATCTTGAGAAAGTTTTAATAGTAATCGTGTGTGTCTTGAGGAGGGTTTTGATGGTGATTTTGATGGGGGCCTTGAGCGGATCTTTAGAGGCGTTTTGAGGGAGGTCTTGAGGGGGTTTTATGGGGTTCTTGGTGTTGTTTTAATGTTGGTCTTGAGGTGAATTGAGTTGGTGAGTGCTCTTGGTGGTTGTTGAGGGTTGGTGGTGAGGGATGACGGGGTTGAGTGGGTGACGGTAGAAGGAAGATGACTGAAGGAAAGAAGGTTTAGGTCGGTAGGAGGTTATGGTTTATGTTTGTATGTTTTTTCGCCATGAACTAAATAGAAGACCGTCCTTACGTACTCAAAATTATTGGGCGACATTATGTTCGCTATATAAAATGAACAACATGCTTACACATCAACCCCTATTAGTCTTGGCACTCATTTTTTTTTGTTGTTCTTGTTAGTTTTTATAAGAGTTACAAGAGTTACAATCTGATTAACTGTTCAGGGGGCATTCTGGTAATTCGATTTGTCATTTGTGTTTTTCTATGGCAACTCTCTCTTTAACTTCACTGCACCGCTAGCTTTTCCCAACGAACACAATGAAAACTAAAAACAAAAGAAAAATATAAAAATCCTTCTCCATAGAAACTTTACAACTTTGAATGTTAACCCCCTAAGCACGATGTAAACTCAAATTGCACAATATTTTTTTTTTTGCTTTTATGTTCACACACTACAGGACATTATCCTGGCGATATGTCAGTTGAGGCGAGTAAAAAAGTACAACAATCTCTGTGAGAAAATCAAAACAAAGCGACGTTGCCTGTCGGTCGGTCGTACATGAATGAATGAAAAATGGAGGCAAGCACTGGTGCACTGATGGTGCTAGCTGGCTGTAGGAAACATCATCCATTATCGTTGTTATCACAGAATCAAATAGTGGATTTTGCACAGGACATGCTCAGTGAAGATATTGCGAAAGTTCCGACATAGCACATTGGGAGCGCTTATTGGATCGATCGATATCCTTTTGTGTGAGTACATAAATTTTCGTTATCCTGCTCGGATGAACAACGAACGACATTACTTGTTAGTCTAAGGGTAGATATCTCTTAAAAATAAATTTGTTACAACCAGCAATTATTGTCAATATTGTTGAAGTGGATATTTTAATTAAAAGAAGAAAAGAAGGTCGACAATTTCGAGTCCGCAAAAAGGACCTGGATTTTATGGCTGGGTGCGTTCTTGTTGATCTGGCTTCGTTGTGAGGTCATTTGGTTTCCTTAACATGAAGCATCTGATGAGCAGTTGAGAAGAAATTATCTCTGCAAATTAAACGAAGCGAAAATTTATTCGGAAAACTTTTCATTAACATTTATTCTGCCCTCTTTTTGTACGTTAATGAGGAAAAAGTTCCGCAAACTGCCCAAAAGAAGGCATTTTTTGAAGGATTTCCTATTTTGGAAACTTTTAATTAAACTGATTATGAAGTAAAAATGCTTCAAGTAATTCTTGAGAAAGTTTATTTATTTCGAAACTAAGTCTATCGAACTATGGGATGGAATGATTTTAACCAATTAGGATGAAGATTATGGTTATGTAAGGCAAACTGGAGAAAAAACTAAGGAAAGAAGAAGTCGAATTGTAAATGTGACTTGTTGTTACTGAAATGTTGCAATGCAAAATGTTGTAGGACAAACTGTTGCTAAGCAAACATTGCCAAGCAAACGCTGCAATTTTTGTTTGAATCATGCACTGAGCCAACTATTAGAACACAGGGTTCGTGCACGCCAAATTACAAATGTCGCAAATGTTTTCTTTACATTGGTTTACATGATACATTAACTTGTTACATTGCATTAGGTTTGTTTGTTTGAAGCAAAATGTCGCTAAGCCTAAGCTGCATTTTGCAAAGAAAAATGTTGCAAATCAAAATGTTGCAAAGCAAAGCCCCTTATTTATTCCAATTAGTCAAAACTTTGCGTTGAAAAAAGGTCAACTCGTTGGAACTGTAAATGTTCACTCTCAAACGCGCCTGAAGAAGCACAAAAACAAATTCATCATCATCATAATTGGCTCTACAACTGGGGTCGGGTCCTGGCCTTCTGCAAAAAGTCTCTTCACCGGTCCCGATTTTGGTCCTGGTCTACGCCATCCACTCAGCGTAGGCTTGGCCGGCCTCGCTGTTGTGTTCCATAAATCCTACCGCAAAGGACTTTCCGAGCAGGATCCTCTTTGCTCATGCGAGCTAAGTACCTGCCCACAGGAGCCTTCCGAGCATTATTCTCTTCACGATATCGACATCGCGTCGATCCTCACATACGGGACCAATAATTCTCTGTAAGACTTTTCGCTTAAACGCGGCTAAGAAGTCAGAATGCTTTTTGCTAAGCACCTAAGTCTTGGATCCATATGTCTTATATACCAGCAGCTTGGATATTATGGTTAAGTTCCTGGATTTGAAGAGTCTTGACAGACAATAGTTGGCGTTGTTGGCTTTAAGCAATCGCGCACGTATTACTGGTTCTATGCTGTTATCAGCTGCTACGGTTGACCCGAGGTAGTTAAAGGATTGCACTACTTCTAATTGGGGACCAATGTTGGATCTTCTACACGCAGACGTGGCCACTATGTACTTTTCTGTGCTCTCATTTATGTGCAGCTCCAGATTTTTTTCCGCCTGCTCGATCTAGATGAAAGCTTCCTGTACAGCTCTTGGGTTTCTACCAACGAAGTCAATATCGTCTGCGTAAGCCAGTATCTGAATGGACTTAAAGAGGATTGTTCCTCTCGGATCACTTTCTCCAACGCCAGGTTGAAGAGGACGCAGACCAGTCCATCTCCTTTTCAGAGCCCCTTATCCGAATATACATAGTAGTGTCAGTATATTTGGTATGCCGAATGCTCTCATGGCTTTATAGAGTTCTACTCTGGCTATGATATCATAGGCGGCTTTAAAGTCTACAAAAAGATGGTGTAGTGTGTTTTGAAACTCTAGTCATTTTTCCATCACCTGCTTCAGTGTGTAAATCTGATCAGTTGTTGATTTGCCTGGGATGAAGCTACACTGTTATGGACCAATTATGACTTTAACATTTGGGGCTATCCTGTCCTGGAAGGATAGAGTAGAAAATATTATACGTGGTACTCAACAACGTTATACCACGATAATTGCTGCATGTTGTAATATCTCCCTTCTTATGTTCATCATTCATAGAGTGGGACGAACCCGACTTTCCCCAGCTTTCGCCAATAGGCATGCTCCTTTGATCTATTTCAATTTAGCGATCCTCTCTTCGAGAGTAAACCGTAAGCCCCCGCGTTGTATCCCCGAACGAGCTGGGTCCTCAACCACAGTTGCCCTCAGACCGGTCAGCCTTACGCTTAAACCTGGTCTGTGGGTACGGACAACGCTACCAACGCGACCTTGGGGAGGTCTGATATCAAGGGACTTTGTTCGTTCAGAGTGAATGCCTTATTGCGAAGGAACGACCATCACTGGCAAATCATCATCCGGAACCTCGAACCCTATCATTTGTCACGAGGTTACACACCTTATCCTAGGCCGCCTGGGATCCCAGGCACATACAGTTGTACGACCAGGCTGCTAAATACGAAGACCGTGTAGACATTCTAAGTACTAGCAGCCTTGCCCCTTTTATCTGCCGAGTTTAACCAAGTATCAAACCCATCGAAACGTAAGATACAGCGGTCCCCGCGGGGACATTCTTATCTACAGGATGTCTCCAGTCTTTTGGCATCGCTCCTTGCTCCCATACTTGCATTAATATATCATGAATTGCTTAGTGTAGTGCGGGACCTCCTGATTAAATCAACTCCGCTGGGATCCCATCAGATCCCGGGGCCTTATTATTTTTAAGCCGATTTATCGCCCTGCTAACTTCGTCTATGTGGGCGCCGTGGCTCAGTGCATTGGAGCATGGACTGCTGAGCAGGGGGTTCATGGTTCGAATCCCAGTAACACCAAAGTATTTTTCACGGTGTCCCACCTCTCGCGAAAGTTTGACATCCGAGAGTAATAACTTGTCACTGAAAGCTTATCAATTCGCCGTTCGGATCCGGCATTAAATTGTAGGTCCCTCCATTTGTGTTCAAAAATATGCATGCTCAACATAAATGGTTGCGAGAAGTCAGGCCTTGGACCGCATGGTCTGTCGCGCCGATATTATTATATTATAACTTTGTCTATGCTTGGTGGCGACAGCATAGTATGGTCTTCGGTCATTGGTGGAGCCTCCAATTCCTCAGTTAGCTGGCCATTTAGAAAATCATGAAAGTGCTTTTTTCATCGCTCTAAGATGCCTTTAAATCAGATTACCTTTTTTGTCTTTGCAGTACGTGCAACGCTGTGTATATTGCGTCATACCACGGACTCTTTGGTAGAACTTCCGCGCCTGGTGAGGTCCTTGCTCTCTGTACTCTTCTAGTTCACGGACGAGATTCTTCTCCCAGGCTGCTTTATTTCGCCGGTGAATTATTTTTTTTATATCCTCTGAGCTCTTTATATTCCACTTCGAGTGCCCGCGTTCTTATATTCAGTCGCTAGCTTACATTCGTCATCGAACCAGTCGTTCTGATCTCTATGACTACTGCCTAAGATGGAGTCAGCTGTTCTAATGACACCCCGTGGGGGTCAATCTGCAGCATATAATCTTATTTGAAATGGTACAGGACCTAAACACGGAATATTAAACATAGGGTTTCCTGTTGAGCGATATGAAATAAGGAGTTGCTTAAAGGCGCAAGCTAGGTAAGCTCCAACGAAATTCTGTTCTAATGACAGTATTCTTAAAGCGTTTCCATTTCTGATTCGGGGATGCAGTCTTTCGTGATGATGCAATCCGTGCTTGGAGCACCATACCAACATATTGTGTCATACATAGTGGTCCATACGTTCGACACGTATTTGTGTACTTTGCGGTTTCGTTAAGTCTTGACCCAAGCAATAGAACGAAAAGTTCCTTCTAACTTCTTTACAAGATAGTGAAGGGCATCTTCTGTGCTTTTGCCTTTCCTGTATGCATACCGACTTGAGTGCTGAGGGGTAAATAATTCTAACAGGTCTCTAATATGAACATCAATAAGTCTCTCCACGGTTTTGAGGACAAATGATGTTAGACTTATAGTTCGGTACGATTTAGGCAGCTCACCAGGCCTATTCCATCGTTTGTGGATAAATATCACATTTACCTGTTTCCGGATAGTAGAAATGTACCCCCAGTTGTAGATAGCTCTAAATAAAGTAAGGAAGGATGAGATCGATATCGTTCTGTAGAAACTCTGGAAATATCCCATTACCGCCGGGAGCTTTGAAAGTTTAAAAAGAGCCTACTGACCATTTAACCGTATCCAGACTGAAGATATTACCGGATAAACTATTTACTTAATCAGTAATACAGACCCTTTGGACAGATGCGTTTGGGTACGTGTTTGAAATAAACCTGGTGTAGGGTTCTGTTTGTATCCTCACGGTCCGAAGTGTAGGTGCCATCGGCATTTTTTTTTAATAAACCTGCACAGTTTGTCTGATCTTTAACTAATCATTTACGGATTCGTGCAGCCACCATGTTTTCGTTTTAAAGCGCGAACTTATATTCGTCCCAACTCTTCGTGCGTTGAGCAGACTTGAAGAGTTTTCTAACTTTCTTCCTTAGGTTAGCCAGCTGGTCGTTCCACCAGGGAACCTTTCGTTTACACAAGCTGGTTTTAAAGACACAGCTGTCATGATAGAAAGAAAGCAAGACATCATTAAGTTGATATGCTGGCTCATCTAAGTCTCCTGTAGACTTAATAGATGTGACAAGCCTATTTCCTATCTATTTTATTATCCAAACATAGAATCAGTAAAAACCGACAATAGACATAAACAGATGAAAAAGATCGTTTCACGCGAAAGACCCGCAGTACGTCAAAAGCAGTGACGGACGGCACGGCAAAACCTTCCAGTGTTTTCGTCGTCTGGGCAACTCTCTCTCTAGGTTCGTGAACGCTTATAAGGCTTGTGTTCTTAAATTGAGTTATGAGTCATAAAATACAGAGAGAAATCGTAAAAATCTCATTTATCGTTTTTTTAGTGAAATTTGCATAACGGAACCATTTACCCGTCTGGAATATTTGCTTAATTTTTTTACTAAAAGATTTGCAGTACGATATAAGAGAAAATAACCCTCATTATTCAGTCATTGATATCACACACAGACAATGTAATTGTATAAAATGGATTCAAATAAAAGGTCCTCATCCTCATCCTCATCCTCATCCTCATCACCATCATTATTACCATAATCAACTTCCCAACAACAAAAACAAAATGCAAATGTCATTTCTCGTCGTCCCTGGGAATATGAATTATCCTGCTGTCCATCCGTCTGTCCGTTTTCGCAAAACACACAAGTCACACAACTGAACATAGAAAGCAGGAGGTCCTGCTGCCGTTTGCTGGCGACTCCTGCTACTCCTGTTTACTTATTCATACGTACGTAGCGATGTCCGTACATCAAAAAAATAATGAAATGAAAATCCATCGCTTATGTTCGCCGCACAAATTCGCACTCAAACTCATGTTATTTGCAAAGGACACATAGCAGTCAATAAAAATAAATTGAATTTTCACATTGTGTGCGTGTGTCTGTCTGTATTTGTCTATGTGTGTGTCGGATTGTTCATTGTATCCTGTATTTTAGTAGATATATTTATCTTTATTTGATTGTGCGGTTTTTGTTTACAATTCGGATTTGCAGAGTCAGTGCAAAAGGATCAGACCGACAGGGAGTTATGTATGGCTGGTGGCTGGGGGATTTGGATTCGTGGACGAAACCACATACAGCTAGGATACTAAACGAGATATTATTTTGAATGTTTTTGATGTTGACTCTGGCTGACCGGACCAACAGTTGAAAAACTATGGGACTTTGGTAAAATAAATTGGAATTGGAGATGGGTTTTTTTTATTAGATTTTGACGGAAGATGGGTTTGTTTGTCACAATGGTCGTGAATAAAATACGGTGCGGTTATTAAACTGTTGACAATTGAGGACGACGCCACTGACTCTGGTAATCGGAACTGACGACCCATCGATGCCGAATTGATATTACACGAAGTACTTCCTGTCGTTGAAGTATTTCGTAAACAAAGAAACAATTTTTTCGCAAGAAGCCCTCTCGAAATACCTCTCCGACCTTCTCTGGAGTACAAATAACATAAGAAAGGGGTTAATTGCCATCTGAGTAATGGACTGTAGGGCTTAGAAGTTGATTACATTATTTGCTGAGAGCTGGATCGTTTTTCGTCCTGGATCTACCACATAATTTGCATTTTTTTTCGTTAGTTGTCTTACTCGTACACGTTGGTTAACTTGTTCGTTCATTCGTTTATTCGTTGTTGGCTCATTCGTTGGTTGGTTTTATCATTTGTTAGATTATTCGTTACTTGGTTGAGTACGACAGTAGTGTAGTAGATATTGGGTTCGTGGCAATGTGCGTCTATTATGGTCCCAAGAATTTTAGTTCTTAGTTTTTTTTTTTTGTGTTTTTTGAGTTGGTTTTGCTGGTTACACTCTAGAGTGGAAGTCCATATGTCCAGGTAGGTTTAAATCTACCCTTGTACATAAGAAGATTATTACCAGTTGATAGGCGGTTGCTGCGTCCTAGTATCTATTATAGAAGAGAATATGATGCTTTCATAGTTTGCTCTCGATGCAATTTCATAAGTACGAGGGTAGTTTGATAAGTCAGTGCCTTTTTGAGTAAAAAATTCGATTTTTTTTTCGGCAAAAAGCCGAAACACGAAGTGATACCAACTTCAGACTGTTATTGCTGTCAAACCAGTGATGACAGAGCGCTCAAATTTACACTAATGACAGTTCATTCCATTGTTTACAAGCGAACAAGCGTGGACTGAAACGCACTGCCACATCGCCGGATATGATTCGGAAGGTGAAGGCCAAATTGGCTCGGAATCCGCGCAGTAGTGGCAGAAAAATGGCTCGTGAGGCAAACTTTTCGCTCGCCTTGAAATTCTAAAAAAACGCATGGTCTCACCGATGCTCAAAAAAAAGTTAGAGTGAAAAGAGCAAAGGAGTTGTTACGCTTGCACGAAAGTGGCGATTTGCCGAATTTGGTTTTCTCCGATGAGTCACCGTTCTTTATTGAGCAATATGTGAACAAGCAAAATGACCGGATTTACTTGCCCGGCCGTTCTACTGAAAATTTGGACCAACGGATTGCCACTCGAAACCAAGCACCTCCGATGGTGATGGTTTGGGCCGCCGTAACGGTCGAAAGCCGTTCACCGCTCGTTTTTTTGGACCGTGGCATCAAGATGAATCCTCAAAGTTATCGGGATAATGTGTTGGAGGGAGCGTTGAAGCCTTATGCACAAAAACATTTCGGCCGCAGAGCCTGGACATTTCGACAGGACTCGGCGCCGAGCCATAAAGCGCGCGTCAATCAAGATTGGCTGAGAAACAACGTTCTGCGGTTAATTTCCACTGCCCTATAGCCATCAAACTCACCGGATGCAAATCCGCTAGATTTCTCGGTTTGGGGTATTTTGAAGAGCAAGGTTGGGACAAAAAAATACCAAAGTGTCGATCATCCCAAGCAAGCGCTTCGCCGGGAATGGGCCAAAACACCGCAGAGCCACTTTCGTGCTGCATGCAATAGCTTTGGCGGCCGTTTGAAGGCCATAATCGCGGCTAAGGGTGACCAAATAAAAAACTGCTAATGCAGTTCGAAAATTCAAATATTTGTGAACATTTTTTGCTTAGATTCAATAAAATGTATCAAAAAATAAAAATTCTGTGGCGTTTTGTTTTGGTAACACTTCGTGTCAGTCACCCTGTATACATAGTCTCCTTTAAGCTCCATACATTCAGTCCAACGTTTTTCTAATTTTTTTATTCCTTCCAAATTATAAGTCAAGTATAAGTTTCACCAAAAGCGTTCGTTCAATATGAAATTTGTCCAAAAGCTCTGAATAATATTCGCCGGTCATCATTTTACCGTTTTTAAGGTAATAAATGTGAATGACACCGCGTGTATCCCAAAAATCTAGGGCCTTATTTGCCGACAAACCCACCTTGGGCAAGTTTCGTGCACATTCACCCGGAAAAACCCACTGTCTTGATTGTTCTTTGGTCTCTCGTGTGTTGTGATGTATCCATATTTCGTCCAAGGTAACGAAACGGCGCAAAAACTTGTTCGGATTGCGGCTCGCCAAACAACAGAACACGAAATTCACTTTTTTCATTTTCGTTGAAATAGTTTACGAGGTTGTCTGCTTTCAATGGCTGTCAAACACAAACTAAATGACACAGGTTGCTTAACAATTGACAGTAGTCTATTAATAGATGGTAGTTGGCGGGAGCATTGATGCATTTAATGTTACTGCGCGGGAAATTCAAAAAGTCACTGGCTTATCAAACTACCCCCGTATTTTGCGTTTTTGTCCATTCCCATGTTGTATGCTTTTACTGGCTATTATTGGACATTGTTGATATGTTTTTAATGAAAATTACTTATAAAGTTTGGTCATTGTTTTTACTGTTTTTGTATCCCCAAATTGTGAAACCATTGAAGAATGTACTTAGTTTAGCGGTTAACAGTATTATCGTGTTGTCTGCAAAAGTAGCTAGTTGTTAGTTTGTGTGTCTGCCATATATATCAAGTATAAAATAGGTCTGAGTACACTTCCCTGAGGTATGCCAATTATTCATCGTTTTGAACATAGAAGCAGTGATCAGTCACGACACCCCTTATGAGTTTGTACATATGTATGTATATCTAGGTAGTAGACAGTTTATTTTATGAAGGATGCCTTTGTAAAAGGCTTAGGCACATGATTTTGATACGACAAAATAGACGGTGGTATGCATTAAACTCCAAATATTTTTGGACATTCGACATCCGTATTGCATTTAACTATTTTTTATGAAAATTGCGTCGATATAAGCGCAAGAGTAAACAATTAAATCATCAGCTAAAATAATCGATTGCACGAGCTAAAATAACCGAATAACGAGCCACAGAACGACGACCCATTTTTCGGTCATAACAATTGATTTACAGTAATCCAGACTAAGCAGTTATTAAATAATCTAGACTAAGCAAATTTATTACAAATTATTTGTATAAATAGCCAACATTTTTCCAATAAAGCAGAATTAATCTCACATTAAAAATACAAAGTGTATTTCCTTTAACAAGTGGTCCTTCAAGCCGGATGATTTAGCTTGAGTTGGATACTAGCAATAGAACGGACCGTTCCAATTTCCCCTCCTACTCCGATGACTTTGACAATCATAATTTTTGTACTAAATCCTCGGCGATGTAATTCGCTTGGCTGGTCTAATCTAGTAGGTAGCGAATATGTACGTCTTCATTGCTGGTTAAGAGGATTGCAATAGCTGTAAGTAGCAACACATTAGAGGACGTTTCAGATTCATTTTGGCACAAGTAGGTGCTGCTTGCTGCTGGCGAATTAGTCCGGATTGAATTGGTTGCATCGCCGTAATGTGAGGTCCTTGACGGATTTCACATTTCAGAAATTGTTTTGATCTGCAAGGAGAGCGATAGTCAAAACGATGTCCCACGCAAAATATGCAAATCCTATGATCACGTAATAAGATTTCGCGATTTTGGGAGCTCAGGAACTTTGGACAATCTGTTACTTTATGTTGCTCGGTGCAGATGAAATACGTTATTATTTGATGCGGCTGAATGGTGGCATGTACTTCGGTATGCGGAATGACCGGCTGTGATTGACCGGTACGGTGGCGTGATGTTGTTTGCCCCCGTGTGACTTAAATATTAATCATTTAGCTGCATTCACCTACCAGGTGTACCAGAGTTTATTGGTTTAAAAGAAGAACATAAACAAGCGTTGTTTGGTATAAGAATTTTATTTATTATTATTTTGTGGGAAAATTCGTTCACCTGAATTTTTTCCTCACACCGTTGATCCACGGAACACACATAGCAATCGGCTGCTCTTTGCTAACATAAAGTTAGCGTCGTTCTTATTCTGACTCTGTTTCTGCTTTGGGTATTATTTATAATCTTTTTTTTTACTCTAATGTTTCGAACCCTGGTAAGACTAACATGGCCCTGGTCGAAAGGTGTAAGTAAGTACTAATTGTAATATAGAACAGCAGCTTCTACACAAACTTTCAGTACCCTTGCCACCCACCTTAGTTCAAAAGTAGTTTTGCAGGTATGTACATACTACAATACACATATAAAAGATCGCGCCATCCTATACTATGTATACATCAATTTTATTTAACAACCCCTATCGCCGCCTTCTTTCCATCATTACCTTATCCGCTTACCGGATGCAATCGTCCGTTCGTGCGGCGCGTGTAAAACATTCCGTTTTATTGATTAAATGTTTGTAACAAATTCCTGTGCAAGCGGAAATATTTATTGGTTCATTTATTCTTTGATGGTTTTGGCTTAATTATTCACGATGGCATTGGACGTGGCAACTACTGCGGCAACAATAACAAAATTGTATTCATTTGCGAAGAGCATGCGATGGTGGGGCGATGGAGCGTGCGATAAGTTTGCGTTCGTAAAACAAATTAAAAGTTTCGTCCTTTGTGTGTACGTGTACGTATCTGCGGGTGTGTGTTTGTGCGTACGATTGCGGATAATTAATTAATGACGCATTGAAGGATTACCATCCATGGAGAAGGATGATGTTAGCCGTTTTTATTGTACAAGCCGCAATGTCAGGTTGTAAGCCTTTTAACATGACATGAAGAACCTAGAAATGTTGTCAGAATTAGTTATAAAACTTTTTGAAAAAGTTTCAAAAGGAACTTTTTAAACTTTTTTTTACTTTGTTATATTACGTAGTTTGAGAAACGCCGCAGAGAGGCGTTCTATCCCCTTTACTCTGGTACTTAGTAATCAACGGACTGCTAAGGGAGCTAGAAAGAAAGGGCATGGACGTAGTTGTCTATGCTGATAACGCACCTATAGTTGTCTCAGGTAGATTCCTAGTAAAGACCACAGAGGATATGGAAAATGCCCTCTCCATCATCACGAAAGGGGCCAAAGGCTGTGTACAATGAGTAAACCCGTCTAAGACAGAGCCGATCTTCTTTACAAATAAAGTCCCAACAATTACTCAACCCACTCTGGTACCAGTCCAGTTTTCATCAATAAGGCGAAATTGCTGGGGACTATCCTGAATAATAAAGAATAATAATCCTGAATAATATTCTAGAGAGAGTTAACTAAGCTACCAAAGCTTTAGACATATACGGCATGCAGAGAGTACGGCTGCGCGACTGTCATCAAAACGTCAGTGGAAATGTAATCAAACGGGGCACTCGACGATCAACAGCACACTAAAGGTAGAACTGGGGAGCTTACATTACACACTGGCGGTGTTATGCTTAAACATTAGTTTTCTCGCCACAAAAAAGTGTTGCAATGAAAATTTTCACGTACGGCTCCAAGCTCGGCGGTAAAGTCGGTGCCTCCACACGGAGGCCGCCGGTAACTTCTCTCCAATACAGGAAAATGTAAAATGATCGGGCTGGTACCTTTAAAGTAAGGTTGGCGCGAGGCCAATAACCTCGCCCGCAAGAAACTTTATTACAGAACTCCAACTAAGCCTCGGATACACTGATGCACGACGACGACCACGGGCCCGAGAATGGCTAAACTATTTAAGCACTTTCTCATGGAACGTAGGCTCACTGTATAGAGCTCAAGCTGCACAGCAGCTGACCGATACCCTGTCCAAATATAATGCTGACATAACAGCAATTCAGAATATGACATATATTACAGCTGTCATGCAAGAGATCATATGCTCGGGGTGTGGTTTCTAATCAGCAAAAGAATAAAACCCACCGTTCGTTGTAAAAATCATTCTAGGGTATATGAGTGCTAAAATAGGTTGGGAGCCAGTGTTCAGGCAGTACATTGGCACTCATAGCTTACACGAGAACTCTAATGACAATGGACAACGAGTCATAGAGATGGCAGTACACACTAATTTGGTCGTTGCGAGTACAATGTTTACGATTAAAAATATCCACAAAGCCACCTGGGTAGCTTCTGATGGAGCCACTCACAACCAGATAGATCAGGTGTTGATAGACCGCCACCACAACCCGAACCTGATGACGGATGAACATACCGAGGTGCCAACGTTTACTCGGACCACTATCTTGTTGGTATGGTGCTCCGAGCGTGAATTGCATCGTCATGCATCTTAGAGCGATGGGAAGAGCACTTTTATGAGTTGCTAAATGGCCAGCTAACTGAGGAATTGTATGCTACACCATTGACCGAAGACAACACTATGTCATACCGCCACCAAACATAGACGAAGTTATCAGAGCGATAAGTCGGCGCAAAAATAATAAGGTCTCGAGAGCAGATGGGAAGCCAGCGGAACTGATTAAAATAATAGGCCCCACAATACACAGAACAATTCATGAACTAATAGTGCAAGTATGGAAGGAAAAAGCGATGCCAGAAGACTGGCGAAGAGGCATCCTGTGCTCCATACATAAGAATCTCTCTATCTTACAAGACAGGATAGACCCATACGCTAAGGTCCATACCACTGTGGCTTCATCCCAAGCGAATCAACAACTGATCAGATTTACACTCTTAAACAGAGTTTCAAAACTCACTACACCATCTTCTTATAGACTTACTTATATGCCGCCTATGATAGCATAGCCAGAGTAGAACTTTATAAAGCCATGAGAGAATTCGGCATCCCAAATAAACTGACACGACTATGTAGGTTGACCATGACCAATGTTATAAGCCAAGTAAAAATATCCGGATCAGTATCAAGCCCATTCCACATCTATAACGGGCTCCGACGAGGAGATGGACTGGCCTGCTGGCGTTGGAGAAAGTGATTCGAGTCTCTGACGTAACGGCGGGAGGAACAACCTCTAAAAGTTCATTTAGATACTGGCTTACGAAGACGATATTGACATCGTTGGCAGAAACTGAAGAGCTGTACAGGAAGCTTTCATCAAGATCGAGCAGGCGGCACGAAATCTGAGGCTGCTCATTAATGAGAGCAAAACAAAGTACATGGTGGCCATGTCTGCGAGTAGAAGATCCAACATTGGCCACTCAATTCAAATAGCGGAGCACGAATTTGAAGTATGCAGTCCATTAACTATCTCGGGTCAACTGTAGCAGCCGATAACAGCATGGAACCAGAAATAAGCGCACGGTTGCTTAAAGCCAACAATGCCTATTCGAGCCTGTGAAGACTCTTCAAATCCAGGAATTTAACTATAACTTCCAAACTGCTGGTGTATTTTTAATTTAATTTTTAATTTTTTAATTTTGGTGGGAGCAATTGCCCCCATTTATTCGGCTTATTACAAGCTAAAACCTAATGCTAACATGATTGAGAACTTAAAACTAAGACTTAAAACTAAGACTAAAAACTTAGACTTATAGCTAACAATTAAAGCTAGGGGGATAGGAAGGCAGTATAAGATGATTGTCCCAAGGTAGCCCTCGAAGAGCAAAACGGAGAAATCGACGTTAGATACTCTCGATTCTAGACACATGAACTTGATGATATGGGGACCACACTTGACTAGCGTACTCGAGGAGGGGACGGACAAATGTAATGTAGAGGGATCTGGTCACGTAAGGATTGGAAAATTCTTTGGACCACCGTTTGACGAAGCCAAGTGATGAGTTGGCTTTGAGAATTATTTCACCAATATGAGAACGGAAGTTTAGTTCCGAGTCGCACAATATGCCGAGGTCTCGAAAAGATTGCACGCGGGATATGGGTTCACCGTGGAGAAGGTAATGTCTGGGAGGGGGCTTGTTGCACTTACGTGATAGGGTAATAGATTGGCATTTGGAGATATTGAGATCCAATCAATTTTTAGGCACCATGTGGAAAAATTGTCTAGGTCTTGTTGAAGGAGATAGGAGTCTTGTGGGGAAGAAATGGGTTTGAAGAACTTGGTATCGTCAGCGTAAATTGAGATGGCGGAATGTTTGATGACGCTATCGAGATCATTTATAGTCAAAATGAAAAGAAGGGGGCCTAGATGGCTGCCTTGTGAGACCCCTGAGGTTGCCAAAAATGTGGACGATAAGACGGACCTGAAGCGGACACTATAAAGACGGTTTTCCAGATATGAAGATATCCATTTTAACAATATGGGTTCAAAGCCAAGGGAAGACAATTTAAAGAGGATTAGTTGATGAGATATCTTATCAAAAGCCTTTCTGAAGTCAGTTGCAACAACGTCGACTTCGTTGCCACTCTCTAAGGCTGAAAGGGCGGAGGAGATGAATTCAACAAGATTAGTGGTGGTTGATCTACCTTTCAGAAAGCCATGTTGGCTGGGAGAGATAAGAGACTTGCAGTGGAAACTTAAGGCTTCGTATAAAATACTTTCGAAGAGTTTGGGTATATGGGAAAGTTTAGCTTAGTTACATCATTCTTTGATCCTTTTTTGTGTATCGGGGTTATGAAAGAGGTCTTCCAGATCTGAGGAAATTCTCCTTGTGAAAGTGATAGGCAAAAGAGGTGAGAAAGTGGAAGGGAGATGCTGGAAGAACATTTTTTAAGAAATATAGCGGGGATGCCATCTGGGCCGGGTGAGTATTCATCAATAAGTTTTTGTAACTTATTTTCGATAACAGTAGGGTCAACAGTTTTGGAGAGAAAGGGGCCATTGGAGAAGTTAAGTAGGTAATTGAAATAGGAGGGGTCCGGTACGAAGTAGTTGCCGACGAAAGATTTTTTGAAAAAGGTAGCAAAAAAATTGGCAATGGTATGCGGATCGGTTGATGATGTATTATTGTAAGAGAGTGATGGAGGGTAGCCGTCAGACTTTCTTTTATAGTTGACGAATTGGAAAAACGACTTAGGGTCATTTATTAGATTGGCTTGTGCATTATTTAGGTAGCGCTGATAAAGAGAATTATAAAGCTGGGTAAATTGCAGGTAAAAACCGAGATAGTTGGAATAGTCAGAAAAAGAAAAGTTCGAAGGTAAGTCGCCCATAACTTGTTCTCTTGTTTCGTAAGGAGCGAAGCCTTCGATTATACCAAGGAGGAGATGTAGATGAGGTTTTATGGCATGTGAAAGGGACATAAAGAGAAATAGAATTAAATATTTGTTTGTAGAAAGTGGAGATGGCATCATTTAAAGATAGATTGTCAAACCTAAAGGAAGACCTGTTAAGATAGTAATTAATTTTGCGGAAATTAGCTTTATGAAAGTCGTAAGAAGTGAGAAGAGTCTGTAAGCCGATCTACGAAGAGACATTCCTTTGTTGAGTTGGGATTTGAAGCGATGAAAAAGGATTCATCATCCGATGGAGTCCAATGCAGTTGAGGCAAATTAAAGTCGCCGAAGATAAGGATGTCGTCAAGGGAGTCAGATGAGTCGATTATTTGGTCAATGGCGTCGATAGCAAGTTGGTAGGATTCGATAGGTTGGGCCGGTTGAATGTAACAACACATAATGTACAGGGACCTACAGGGGAGTGTTATTTTTATTGAAACGAAATCAAGTTTAGAGGACGAAGAAATAGCGATGAGAGACGAGTCGAGGTCGTTGTGGATGGCTAGCAAGACTCCACGACAGGGAGAGTCTAACGTAGGGCGGGTAAGATCGTCATCTCGAAAAACATTAAAAGTAGGAGGGAATAACTCTTGGTTTCTTATGTCCGGGATTAGATTGGTTTCAGTCAGGGCATATATATCAAATGGGAGGGAGGTGTATAAGGCAATAGTCA
Organism: Nephrocerus scutellatus; assembly: GCA_947095585.1. NCBI lineage: Eukaryota > Metazoa > Arthropoda > Insecta > Diptera > Pipunculidae > Nephrocerus > Nephrocerus scutellatus. The sequence goes on along the minus strand of OX352762.1, from coordinate 107,869,771 downwards.
TAGCAGTACTTAAATATGGATCCGAGACTTGCGTGCTTAGCAAAAAGCATTCTGACCTCTTAGCCGTGTTCGAGCGAAAAGTCGTACGGATAATTGTTAGCCCCGTATGTGATCAAGGGCGATTCCGGAGAGTCTATAATGATGAGATTTTCGAGCGTTACCGTGATCTCAACATTATGAAGAAAATTAAGCTCGGTAGGCTCCGGTGGGCAGGACAGCTGGCTTTCATGAGCGTAGATGATCCTGTTCAGGAAGTCCTTTGCGGTAGCCAAGCCAAATATGATGATGAAATGAATACTGAATTATAAGTAATCACCAGTGTAAATTTGTGAGCTCTTGCTATTTGTTAATTAAAGTTGTAAATTGTGAATTAAAGAACTTGTAGTGTGTTGTTATTTGCAAAAGCCCTTTTAAGCTCCAGACAGCCTAAATTTCGTAACAATGTCCTCGTATATTACTCTGGATGCATGCATGTTTCGTTATAACTAAATATACTGTTCTAGTAATCATTTGATGACCTGTCTGTCAGTTAAATTTATTATTTAAATTTCGCGATCACTTTCTTTCACCGCGACTATACACACACAGCAACACAAATCAATTAAATTTCGCTAAATGTAACTACAAGTATCTTCCAAATAACCTTTTTAACTTCGCGCATCCATATCTATGTCCTTTACGGTAGGATTTATGGAACACGACCACGAGGCCGGCCAATCCTACGCTGGAAGGATGGCGTAGACCAGGACCCCCAGAGTTAAGGGATGCTAAACTGGATGACATCGGCTCAAAATCGAGACAGGTGGAGAGAGACTTTTTGCGGGAGGCCAGGACCGGACCCCGATTGTAGAGCCAATTATAATGACGATCCATATATAAGTATCCAATCGGTAAATTGTTATCTGGAATTTGTAAAATTGAGATTAACTTTCGATATCTATCGGTAATAAACGATAAAACCTTTATTAACAACATATAATACTCGGACATACAAACGAACTATAATCTATTAGGTACATGAATATTTACTCTGCCGCATATGTCCAGCGATGCCATCTACATTCGCTTCAGCTGATACTCATACTCATGCTCTTAACACGAACATGACAGGTCAGAATCAGTCAGTCACTCTCCCACATCAGCAAATGAAATGGATCGAACAAAGGAATTACATTAAAATATCCTGACCCGCGAGAGTCCTGATGTTCGCATCCACAATAATTTCGATTCGGAATATGATTCTGGCTTGCGCATGCCGCGTTCATCCTTTTGCAGCCGTCTGTACTTGATGCCAATGATTGCCAATGAATAAAAGCCACATCATCATGGAGCCATCATCCAGGCAGTGTGGCATGCATAACCACACTTATAATTAATGTATGTTGCTGTTGCGTCGTTCGTTTCGTACACAAATTAACAACAACGTAGACCAAGTGGCTGAGGAGTACTCATAGCGCGTGTATATTCTGGCAATAATAAAGCTCCTTTCACAAACGACTATAATATAATTAATGGCAGATAATAATAATTACGTAAAGGATCAAATGCGGCAAGGTACCAGTGCACGTATGCACTAACACACACACGCCACACACGCCTCACACGTCACACACACACACACGACTTGCAACGATGAAATGGATTTGGTAATCGTAAGGATTAATAGAATTTTCGTATAATTCGTTTGGAATTCTGTCCGTCTGCCCGGCTGTCTGTCTGTTCATCCGTCGTCATGCCTTTCATTGTCATCATCACTTCAACTTTGCTATTGGTTTATTGAATTTGCGGTCAAAGTAAATAATGGTGGTCCTTTGGTCTTTGGTAGTGGTGGTAGGTAGTGGTTTTGAGTGGTGACCGCTGCTTTTCCATACATTTTTGGCAGGAGCCGCATTTGTTTGGTTCCAAGAAGAAATTATTTTGGGTAATTCCCAAGTGACACTTGAAATACAGTTAATTGGTTGCTAAATCAATTATCGTCTTTCGAAAATCGGAAATAATCCGAAACCCAATTGTCACAGACAATCGAATGGAATGGAAATTACCAATTCAATAATTCACATCGTGCGCAAGATTAAAAGGAGTCGACCGCATCTTCTCTATGCGCCGAAGGCAATTTCCAGACTTGTCTGTGGCTTTGACGTACGTACCTCTATTGTAGCTTTTGGTAGAAGTAGTACACGAGTATGTTAAGCCGTCTTCGGGCATAATTTAAAGTAAAGGATTTCTACGAGACAAAAGATTTCATCGTCCGTCCCATCGAGCGAACATCAACTCTTTGTATGCATGTGTGTGTCGGTTGTTTGCTGTTTGCACTCCAGGTAAATTTATAGCTAAGCTATGAAGGAACACACAAACACAAAGACACACGTTTATATTGCCTTGGCATAAATCTTCTTGGCAATTGGTGCAACTCACGTCACGTTCTACTATATGCGGCGGTGACTATGCGATGTGTGGTGGTCATGTGCTGCTCATTGGGATCGGAATCGAAATCGGAATGGTAGGTAAACAGTTTGTTGTTCCCTTCGAGCTTGGAACCTTAAAGTTACAGCACAGGCTGGCAGGCAGGCAGGCAGGAGGAGAAAGGCTTCACTACCTAAATGTAAAGGGTCAAAAGTCGTTTGCATATTATGTTAGGGATTGCGGTTATGAACGAGAAGATCCAGCGGTTCCAAGCACACGACGACGACGACCGACCGACCGACCGACAGTGCGGACTCTCCTCAATTCATCTCTATAGCTGTCTGTTCTGTAATTTGGGAAATTGTTTTTTATGTACTCTGCGCGACGGACGTAGTCGTGTGTGATGCGATGAGGATTCTGTAGTACAGTGGAGCAAGAGAACAATCGTGTGCATTAATATGAGAAAAATTATAAAAATACTTTTGTCTGTAAGCGAGGAGCCCCACAAGGGATCTAGTTGCAAATTATTGGATTACTCAGCAAGTTGCTTGGCTAACTTGTAAAATAAGAAATGACTGACTGGTGCTCAGAAAGGCTAGCCGGCAACTATCAGCGACCATCACTTAGTCTCAAGCTACGAACCGCAGCTGTCCAACAGCAGTCACAAAATGCAGCAACGAATTTGGTATACTAGCAACCTTGCACTGGGACAGGTGCTCAACAAAAGGCTGAATTGCGAAGCGAGTACCGGGTAGCACAAAGGACAGTTTACTGATGTGTGAGACGTGATAGGAGGATTGTTAGAATGGTGGGGGGGGGGGTAATTTTACCGAATATCAAAAAAAGTTGTATGGAAAAAAGCAACACAAATCATCCTGTTTTGGATATGGATTGCACGCTATTGGTATCAATGCAATTTCAGTTACGCAGATGGAAGATTCACTTTTGTATTCTGCTCGATGAATATTCCCCTGAGCAGAGTTCTGTGATAGTCCCATAGGTCAATAAAATGCGCAGATCCTGCATGAGTATTGACTCTGAACCTATATAGGCTGCAGAAAGGCTGGAAGGACGGAGTTATTGTTAAGCTGCCAAAGAAATGCGACCTCAAGAACAACTGCAAAAACTGGCGTGGTATCCACGTTTTGTGTGTTTTTCCACAAATAATGGCAACTATCATTCTTGAGCGGATAAAGGTAAGAATCGAGTCTACACTCAAGAGGCATCAAGCGGGCTTTCGCAGTGGTCGATCGTGTATCGACCATATCAACACCCTGCGTATTATTGTCGAGCAGTCTGCTTAGTTTCAGTCACCACTTTACCTCATGTTCGTTGAATTTGAAAAGGCATTTTAGTTCTTGGAAGAGGAATTCCCCCTGAAACAGAGGCTGTTATGAAGGAGTCCTACAACATCGCAACGCCCTATTCCCCAACATGATTACCTCCGTATTCAGTAGCTACACAAAATAAACAAAAATTCAAAATTGAATTGAAATTGAACAACTCTAGTTGCTGGTGAGATGTTCAAAAGATCCGGTTGAAAGTGTTGCTGTGCCCAGTTAGTCGAACGAGCTGAAGTCAATGGTAAAGCTCGCAGACGGCTAATTTTCGAAAAATTGGTTGATTTCTATGTGTCAACTGTGTTGCGGTTACTCGGTAACCGTACTCTAAAGAATGGTAGAGATTTAGATAAGTCCCGCTTCTATCAATGTTAATTACTGATACATCGGCGATAGCAGTGTTATGGATGGGTGCTGATTGGTGTCGTAGAACAAATTCGTTTCCCAAGATTACCGTGGGGTTGAGCCTTCGAGGCAGGCATCCACGTTAATTCAAAAACAAACTCTGTACGTGAGGAGTGATATGTCTGGGAGGAGAAACCAATGACAGGCAATCTGTCATAATTATGGTTTTGTGTGTTCCAAATGCTATTACTTGCAGTGGTCGACAGAAATTGCGCTCTTCTTTCTTGCGCATTTCACCCTCCACTTCAGCGCTCTATTTAAGCCATGATGTATTTTATTTATGTGCTGTAACTTTGAAATCTACGTGCACCGGAGCACTGGTGTCCATTTGCTCCACATGTCATATCCATATTAAACGTCTAGTTAATTTCTTGAATAGGTGTCAATTTCATTCTATAGCTCGTATGATTCGTTAGTGAATCTTTTCCTCCAAAACCCGTTAACGCAAACGGGACCGAAAATCATATGAAAATTTGTTTGAAACAACAAAGGATATCTTCACCGGCTTTCTATGGAGTCCATGCTTCAGCGCCATAAAGCTTAACTGTAACTTTCAAGGCCTTATACAAGCGCTTCACTACCAAATTACCTTCTTAGCCACAAGAAAAAGGTACTGTAGGCGTTAGGTGTCCTTTTTTGTTGACATATATATTTACTTTATCTTTGGAAGGAACTAAACAAGGCTTTGTATAGCTATATGTATAAGTGGGGGTAATATGGTTGTAAAATCCATTAAAAGCGGGTGAGTATCGATCTGTTCTTCTTGGATCTGCCGCAGCGTGAATATTTTGTTGATTGTGGATTTTGCTCGCCTAAAATCGCACTGATATGAGCCAATATCAGATTGTTGGTGAGTGCCTCAGGCGTTTATACAGTACAGAAGATATGATCTTATAAGCGATGTTAAGGAGAATCCTTCTTTTTCCCAGCCCTTTCCTTCACATTTCCCACATGCTGGTAACATCAACTTTCTACTTGACTAAGTGCTCGGCTTATTGTTCGTCTGCACATGGACTCTTGTGGGTGCGAAAATTCTATGTGTATATTCTGAAATCCTTGTCCTCTGCATAGTCTTAATCAATAAATCCGAAGATGTTTCGTAACATGTGATTTTACCGCAGTTGAGTTGGTAGCCGCACGCGCAACCAATAATCCGGAGTGCCTTTTGTGTCTCCTTAAACGAAAGAAGTCTGGTATGCCGATGTTTAGATGATCTGAACTTCCAAATAAGTCCAAGTAGTAGTCCAAACAACCAATAGATACCATTTGAAAGACACAAACCTCTGTAGCAAAGCCTAAGCCATTTGAAAAGATGAAGACACCTCACGACTGTAGGGTTCCAAAAAAGAAACAGAACGATACTTCATAATTTGAAGCTTTAAAAAATTACTAAGCCCACAAGTAAAACTGAACTTAAAAATTTTAATAAATGTCCGTCTCTAAAGTACTTGTAATATATATTTTCATTTTTTAAAGCGATATTAACGCTTTTCTTCCCACAGTGCAAGCTAGCTGGATGCCCTACGGATAACCACTGACGTAGACCACATTTCTATTATGTTTCCGATTCGCTTCTAGCTGCTGCCGCAGCAGCAATAAGTTGTTGTTTTGTTTTTGCTGTTGGCAGCTGCTCCTTCCGACCGACGAGACGCGACGCGACGTTGATGAGGAGCATATTTGGCACGACGGGTTTCTAAATTTAATATACGATATCTTTTTCTTTTTTATTCCCTTTTATCAAATGCGATTGAAAGATACAACTAGAACAGAACAGAACCGAGGACAAGGAAAACTTTCAGCAGCAGTCCGTGATGTATCTTTCGCGAGGTATTATAATATTTCATTGCTAGAGGTATCTTTGAAGGAGAAGGAGGCTCCGATTGGGTATGAATGAGTGAAGCACGAGGACATCACCTCTCTTCGTTGTTCCGGTGAACAAAATTTGTTTCTGCTGATGCTGATGATATTGCGTTCGAATGTTGATGTTGCCCCTGATTAAGTGAAGCGATTATTTGCGTTGAGTTTTAGGTATTTTTTCTTCTTCTTTTTTTTCTGGATTCTGGTTCCTTTTCTATTTGCTGGTTGCCGTATTGTTGTGTTGTGTTTTTTGCATGTGCATGCTTTTGTCCTTTACAAATCTTTGTTGTTCATTGTAATCGTCGTGATTTAGTCGGTTGGTCGGTCGGTCGGTTGCACATCTCATCAGTGAAGGGGAATAGGGTTGGGAAGACTGGGTGTGTTACCTTTTAGTTGTGAGAACATTCATCTATTTGGCTAACCTTTTTATTATGTTAACGCTTGTTCTGTGCCTTGAGCAGAGGAAACCAAACAATCCCTGATTACAAACTTTTTATAGTGCACTTGGCAGGATTTCAAAACTCTTGCATTATTGGTATGTGGATGTGGGTGTCAGGATATATATGTGTATGGGACATATTGTTTATTGTTCCTTCCAATTTAAGGTATCTGGTTTATGGTAATATTGTTCTTTTCTGGCCAACCTAACAACATGGAATAAAGGGAACTCGTGTTTATTTGATAAATACTTTAATAATTTTATATTGGTAAACATTTTAATGAATATTGTTAATTTTACACTGTTTCAGTACACAACATGCAAGTTGCAGTTTTTCAGCAGATATACAAATACTTTTATCTTTGACCCAATCACATATCTAGAACTTTATAGGATTATAATGTCCTCAAATAACAAACTTCTTGCACTAAAGATGGGATTTCAATTTTCTCTTGAAAAAATTGCTGGTACGTATGTTGATGTATTGTGCTATATCATCAAACTAAGTATTAATAAGGGTTGTTTTCCTGCGCTTAAATGTACTGAGCTTAGGCCTTTTTCAGAAAAGGTAATCACAGAAACTTAAGTGATGATAGACCTATTACCGTTCTGCCAACTTTTGCCATAATTTTTTAAAAACGGCATTGAATGGTATATTTTCTAGGAAAAGCAATCAATTCCAGCAATGATTTTAGGTCTCTTAAATCGAATTGAAGTCATTTGTTTGTCTAACAATGGTAAAAAATGCATAGCTCTCTTTGTTGATGTTTCAAAAGCTTTTGATATGGTTGTTTTTAACAAAACTGGGGCACAGTTAATGATTGGTTTTGGTACTTACCGATAGGATAGGAAACAAGTTATTAAGATAGATGGAAAATTCAGCAGCACACTACTGCAAATTAAAAAATGGTGTACCTCAAGGCTCTGTTCTTGGTCCTCTTTTATTTTTGATTTATAGTAAATCATACATGAATTTGAATTTTAAGGGTAAGACTACTGCCTATGCTGATGACATCTATTTGGTCTGCCAATGTTTCTCGATTTTTGAATGCAGAATTGCTGGAATTCAAGAGCATCTACGGACAATAAGGCAACGGTGTGCGTTTCATAAATTGGTGATTAGTGGTAAGACTAAACTTATGTATTTCATACATCTGCCAATGCTTTATGAGAGTATAATATTTTTTATCATTTATATGATTGTCAACAGTTAACAAAACCGTTGTGTGTGTGCAAGTGTGCAATGGCAAACAGTGTGCAATGTTTGCCATTGCACACTTGCGGCAAAAATAATTTTTTCTTCAGGAATAACGATTCAAACATCATCATCATCACATTTGGCTCTACAACCGGGGTCCGGTCCTAGCCTTCCGCAAAAATTTTCTGAACCGGTCCCGATTTTGAGGCGATGTCATCCAGTTTGTATCCGTAAACTGTGGGCGTCCTGTTCTACACCACCAGCTTAGGCTTGGCCGGCCTCGCTGTAGTGTTTCATAAATCCATAAAACAAACAATATCAATAAGTTCACCGTTTGGTTTTTTTTACAGAACCAAGTGGATTGTTGTGGTCAAGGGAGAGTGTTTTGTGAAGTCGAGAAGCCGTTGGTAGTTAATTGATGCTTTCGCAAAACTCTCTCCAGTTTTTCCTTTTTTTTGTCCATTAAGGCCACTTTGTATCTAGTTAGGGCAGTTTTATAGGCCGTCCAGGTGTTTGGCTTAGTTGAAGAGTTTACCAACTTTCCTTTGCTTATTCTCGAGTTCGTGATTCCACCATGAAATGTCCCTGGTGCACCTGATACGAATATGTGGTAGGCGTTTATAACTGCCTCAGTAAGGTCGTTTGCTGAGCTGTCAAGATCAGCAATTGAATTAATGGGGGGTACATATACCAGTTAGGTTACATTTGAGTTGGTCAAGCCAGACTTGCCAATTAGTGTGTTTAGGGATTGAGCCCTGTTTGGAGTTTCAATATTGAATCTAATATACATTTGGTCAGAGCATGATGCCTCCTTGTATCTGATAGGGTAAAGGTCCAGTACCTCTCTCCGTATGGCGTTTATTGCGTTGCGTAGTTCCCCACATTATTTATCACAATAGATGAACAGTAGTTAAAGAGCTGCTCGCCTCTGATGTTAGTGTTGGTGCTTCCCCAGACTAAGTGGTGTAAGTTAGCATCGCATCCTATTACGTATTGTTGACCCTGAGCTGTACAGAAGTTGATGAAGCTCTCTGGAGGGGAGTATTCTTCCTTGCCAGGAAAGTAGGCAGCGGCAAGTTTTGTAGTGCTCTTGCTTCTTTGTGGCTTCTTTTTTTGTTCTTGGTCCAGGGCCCTGGATAACTGCAAAGTGTCTGTTTTTGGTTGCGAATATATGGCAGAGGTTGGCAGTGGCTGCCTTCGATCTATGCAAATTTATTTGCACACATCTCATCGGTCTATGTAGTTTTTTGGTTATTTGGACTAACCTGATTTATATTTTAGTCTTTCTGTCGCTATGCCGTGTTTCTTCGAGGCGTTTATACCGACCTTGTGTTTCGAGTGACCTGGTTTCTGTGTTCGGTCAGTGGGCTTGGTTTTAGTGTTGACGGTGGTGGGGTGTGTTGATAATTTTGACAGACTTGGTTGCCCTGGTTTTGATGGCGCATCATTGATTTTTGCTTCTTATCTTTTTTCCTCTTCCTTCTTTAGCCTGAAGTAAACGGACCCGAAGAGCCAGTTGACCTTATAGTTGAAGCTCTTTAGGTTCTGCGCTATGTTCTGTGAGGCCGAGACAGTCAACTGCAGATAGTCATTTTCCCTAGCTTTACGTGACAGGATTTTTCAGTGTGCGTTGTGTAGCTCCTTGTTCTGTACTATTAGGCGCCTACTGATTTGTTCATTTGTCTCATTCCTGCAGTGCGGAAGATAGACGTAGAATATCAGATGGCGAGGAATTTCATCCTCCCCGACTTTTTTCTGTTTGGCATCTGGCCGTGGTTTCAGGGTTGGGACCGTCTTGATAAGCCATGCTACCGTGTCTTTAAATGTGTCTTCACGGTGACAACACTTTCTATTAAAATTTGGAATTTGGAGTTCCATGACCAGACTAACAGTTGTATTCAAGTTTTTGTCTAACTTAAGTGATTGGGCCCTAACTCATCATTATATAACAAGCTTTATGAATTCATTGGAAAGTCAATACGAAGAAAAAATGAAATTCCATAAAGTGCGAGTATAATAAAATTCTCAAATTCACCCCCTGGCATATAACCATCTTCTTGCATTTCTCTCACAACTGCCATCAATAAATCATCAATCAAATCAGCTCCTCAATTCGAAGAATAGCAAATGGGTTTTATATGAGGATTTAAGTGGCACGATTGACACACATACTCGTACATTGATACTCTGATGAACACAATACATCTATCAAACGCAGTTCTGTGAAAAAGCAGATCAATCAGAAAATCATTTTTCAATTCTATATTTTTCCAGAGCCAGGCACAAAAATGGAAAAACATGAAATAAAAACATTAAGGGATGCATGAATGAGCCGCGCCTGTACCATAAATTGTGAATTCAATTTGCAATGACGAAATATTTGTATCAATTTTTCTATCCAGTTCTATGGTGTATCTGTCTTTTGGTATCGACCACGAGTTATGTTTCTGTGTGTGTGTTTGTTTGTCGACTTATAACAGATTGAAAAGCCATGTATCCATGTATGTACCCGAATTCCTATTGTAAATGTGTGTGAAGAGCAAAAATGCTGATACTCGGCGCACAGAAATTGAAAGCAACAAAAGACATACAAAGGATACTCCAAAGGAAGTCACGTCGCACGACAAAACAGCAGCATAAATGGCGAGCAAACAAAAAAGAAAAGAAGACATCCTTGCATTGAAAGAACACAGACATCGTTGGTTATGGAGTCACATGCGAATATCCTAATGCTGATGCTTGCACATGTGCGGTTATATGCGTGTGAATGGAATCGAGTATAGGGTGCTGATGATGATTTTTACACTTTTTTTTTAAAGGATACCCTAGCCCATATGGCAGACATTGCGACCTTAAAGATCTATTGTATCTTAGGGTGTATTTACTCTAAGAGACGTACCACCTCCCTAGTGAAGGATAGTATGTTCTTCGTGGCAGAATTTCTCAACTCCGCTGTCGAGCATATTTCCTTCTGACAAATGCGTCTCCTAAACCAAAGTAGTGCTGGTATATGAAAAACCGGGAATAGATAGTACAGATAGGTCGAACAAATTCACAGAGAATAAGCTCGGATGTCTCATCATCCTCCGAGCATTGTGTCTTTGAGCCGAGACCAATTTTGTTAAGGGGAAGTTGCATTTGCATGCCACAATGATCTGTTAGAAAACTCACCAGCTTTCTAATGCTATCCCTATTTAGGATAAGGATTTCCTTTTAGGAATGGTGCCTGATTTATTGTTTGGATTTCCTTAGCACTGGGACGTTATCCCAGTGGGCCAGACGAAGTTTGTGTTCCCAATAATTTTTCAGTGTTGTGGCGGCAGCCCAATTGATACCACAGTAGGTTTCAGGTCCTATGAACGCAGATTTCGTGCCAGCCCTAGCTAGTTCATCTGCAAATTCATTGCCTGCAATTCCCTGATGTCCAGGGACCCAACCTTGCTTCACTCTGTTATGTCTGGCAAGAAATTGCAGTACATCGTAGCAGCTTTTTACTGATAACAAGTCCATTAGGTTGGACGACAGCGCTTTAAGTGCTGCTTGGCTATCTGAAATGATATATATTATAGCGCCCGTAATTCTGGCGAAGATCTCAATGACATGGAGTTTCGTCTGGAAAACCGTGGGACTTTTTCCCATTGATATCGAGACTTTGTTGGGTCTAAAGACACCAGCTCCAACTTCAGTTTCCATCTGTAAACCAGACCAGACCTCTAACGTCCAGGGCAGAAAAACCATTGCACCAGTTTGCCCGGTCCAATATTTCTACCTTAAATAACCTGCCGAAACAGTACTCTCTGACCATAATGTTGGGGATTGTGCAGAACATTTCTCTTTCAGAAATTGAGTCAAGAATTTTCAGGCGTCCCACATATTCACCTGGTTTGTACCCCTATACTAGTTGCAGCTTAATAGCGCCGTTTTCCTGATAAAGATTTGCAAGGGTAAAACCCCTAAAACAACTTCTAATGCAGTTGTAGGGCAGGTGTTCATGGGAGGTGCCTTTGATTACTGATATTTTTGATTTTTTCCGCCAAAATTATTTTCCATCGACTTTGCGTTTCGCGTATTCACCCTTCTATTGAAATGGCGATCTTCGTCTCAGGTTCCCTCTACTTGGAGTTGAGTCGACGCTCGCTTTTCCGTGATTGTGCTGGAATGTGGTATAGCTAGTTATTTATGAAATGACAGGCTGACAGGCACAACGATTTTCATCATATTTGGCTCTCCAACGAGGGTCCAATACTGGCCTCCCGCTGTATCGGACATGTACCGATTTCGAGCCGTTCTCTTTTAGTTGACAAAATGTTGCGGTCCATCAAGGCCTAGCTTCTGGCAAACATTCGTGTTCCAATTTTCGGACAAATGAAGAAGGGACCACCGTACCCCAAAGGCTAGTTGAGAAGCTTTCCGTAACTCACATTTGGAAATTATTTTTCATCGCCTCTACGTTTCGCGTATTCATCCTTTTATTGAAAGGGCGATCTTCGTCTTATGTTCCGTACACTCGGGATTGAGTCGACGCTCGCTTTTCCGTGATTGTGGTGGAATGTGGCATAGCTAGTTATTTATAATATGACATGCTGAAAGGCACAACGATCATCCTCATATTTGGCTCTCCAACCAGGGTCCAATATTGGCCTCCCCCTGTATCGGACCTGTCCCGATTTTGAGCCGATCTCTTTTAGTTGACAAGCTGTTGCGGTCCACATTCGGATGGTTGTCAGACAATCGCAAGAGGTGGGACCGTGAAAAATACTTTTGGTGTTCTCTGGGATGCGAACATCGCCTAGTTTAACATCCTTATAATATAAATCTACGCTATGCTTCCATCGTGGACTTGCCTAACTTCTGTGTCCCATAAATTCTACCGCAAATGATCTTCGCTCATGCGACTAAAACCCTTGTTCCTATGGAAATTCTGAGATCTGGCCAAAAGGGTCAGGAATTTTGTGGACCAAGCAATTTCTCAAGCCATTCGTATGAAATTCGGTATGTAGGTCTAAGATGCGTCTATAAGACTTGTTCCTATGGAAATTCTGGAATACGGTCATTAGGAACTGGAAAGCGGTATCATTGCTTGCTCTGGGATTGCTAAATAAGTTAAAGTAGCCTGTTGTATAGTGATTCATAAAGGGCCTCTAAATACTTTAGTGAAAGTCTGGACCAAGCTTTATTTTTCAGTTTATTGTTTCAATTATTTCGTTCTTATTATCATATATACGCCTTCGTCCTTCGTAGACTTCCTTTAAATGCTATACCCAAACGTTTTTCGTGATATTCAGTTTAGGCGAATGCATGGTCAACATGTCAAGGATTCTACATTTTGGTCCTAACATCACGCTTTTGTCGTCCTTGCGGTGTGTATCGGGGCATTATCCTACCGAACAAGTTCCGGGAAAAACGAAGTAGTACTTTTTCTAGTAAGAATTTGCAGGTTGCTGCGGGCAGTCTTGAGCTTTGGACATCCAGTTCCACTGTGCAGGAAAGAACTTTATGGCCTTCCATACTATCACACCGCCTCCTTTGCTGTGTCGTCTTTGTAGATTGATTTCATACTTCCTTAAATCAAATATAAATAAAAATTATATCCATCAGGTCCATCCAAATAAAACTGTTTTTCGTCGGAGAGGACAACCGACTATGTGGCAGTCTCCTCGTACTCCACCTGATGTGTCTTTTTGCAAAGTCAAGTCACTAACTCCACTCCGATGTGCTACATTCAGTGGTGGTTTCTTCTTCAGTTTTTTAGTTCCGAATATGCGTGGCTTTCTGTATGATATCATAAACAGTCATTCGATTACCTTTAACCTAAGTTTTAGCCTTGATTTTGCCTCTAGTGGTCGTTGTATTGGAATAATTCCAAGTATCTCCGCCATAAAGCGTCGTTGCCTTGCTCACAAGTTCTTTCTAGAGTTTTCGGAGTTTTTAAGGTATGAAGTTGTGTACAACTATATGTACAACTATATGTATTTATATAGTTAGCGAATGCCTTTCCCTTCGCACTTGTAAGCTTGCATTTGTCCTTTTTCTTCTTCACTTAATTTTTTTCCTCTTGCCATTGGTGCGAAAACAATCAAAGAATGCCTTTCTAATTCAACATTCTTGAGGGTAATCTTGAGGCAGGTCTTGAGAGGTCTTAAGGGGGTCTTAAGTGGGGTCTTGATGTGGGATTTTGATGGGGGTTTTGAGTGGGACTTGAAGAAGAACTTGATGGTGGTATTTAGGGGTATTGAGAGGGTCTTAAAGGGGTCTTGAGTGAGGTCTTAAAGAACGGTTTTGGCGGTTTTTTTTTTAAAGGATTTTAAGGTGTGTTTTGAAGGGGATATTGAGTGGGGTTTTGACTAGTATTTTTAGGAGTGTCTAGAGGAGGGTCTTGTGGGAATTTTGAGGGGTCTTGGATTGTTTGGGGGTCTTGGAGTTCTTAGAGTAGGTGTCAAAGTTGGGTTGATGGTTTTGAGAGAATGTCAAGGAATGGTGGCGAGAGTTCATGGATGGGAGACGAGATGAAATGGGTGATAGGGAAGGGATAACTGGTGAATGGAAAGTGTAGGTCGGTAGTGAGTTATGGTTTATTTTTGAATGTTTGTATGTTTGTATGTTTGTATGTTTGTATGTTTGTATGTTTGTATGTTTGTATGTTTGTATGTTTGTATGTTTGTATGTTTGTATGTTTGTATGTTTGTATGTTTGTATGTTTGTATGTTTGTATGTTTGTATGTTTGTTGGCGATTAACTCGTAGGCTGTTTTTATATAAAATATAGTTTCGCGACATCATATTCTTTTCTCTCTAATACTAACAAATGTTTACACACCAATCACCTTGAATTCCAGCATTCACACTACCTTTTTTTTCATAAAAATAAAAACATTTAACAAAGTTTTACTTAAAATATTTAAATATACTACATAATCACTTTGTTTTTGTAGGCATAACAACGATCCTTGCTTTATGATGAAGTGAACCTTTCCATTTTGTCTCTTGTAATAATTCATAAAACACCCTGTTGTCAAAATAACAGGACTGAATATTTTTCGTGTTGAAAGGAAAACGTGTTGGTTTGCGCCAACAAAGGACAGAGTGAAGGATCAAAATAAAAAGCGGAAAGTATATCATAAGCATCGTCACTACAACGTCGTACTAGCAGGATGAATAGAATCGCTACGTTGTCCATGGAAATCCATGTAAGGGAGGAACAAATGTTTCATAAATGCATTCATAGATGCTGGTGAAAAGGATACATTGCTGAGCTTTATGGCTTTGTTGAAATGATCGTATTGTGTGCGAGCATGGAGGAGGGTGTGTGTGTGCCAAATGGCAAATGGAAAGTAAGGGTCTATTGGCTGATTGCATTTATCGCACACTTTTTCCTCTTTATGAGTAATGAAAACCGACACCAGCGACGGTGATGGCTATGGTATATCGACAACAAATGGACAAACATATTGTGCCTGTCTGCCGGGCCGTGTGGGCAATTTCGATTCGGGATAAATCGGAAAAATAAAATATCTTCCCTGAAATCCCCGTTCAAATCGTCGATACTTCTGTGACGGTTGTTGGACGCGAACGCCGAACGCATCCGAATGACAAATAATATTTGCGTTAAAAATAAATACGCTCGGATGGTTAGGAGTGGTATTATGAACGCTTCAATAGATTCTCGCTCGCTCGACTACCGCGCACTATCCTACAATAATGTGCTTATCAACTTTTCAACCCACAGTTGATTTGTTTAAGGGCAGATCAAGTTGTTTTCGCTTGATATTGGTATTGGTGCAAATTATTTGGACTATTATGATGTGTCACGCATCGCCACCGTCGTCCTTTGGTTGACATCCTGTCGGACATTTTTAGTTTAATCATTCAATGCAAGCGGAAAATGTCCTGTCGAAGAGCACTCGTCTGTTGGTTATATTACCACAGCGGCACTAGCACTCCCAACCAACACAAACCGCTTTTCCACCATCCATCGCATACAAAAGATAACACGTCAGTGACTCATTGGAAGGCTCGAAAAATTACATTTTCGGATTGAAATTATATTTTTGATTGTTTTTTGTTTTATTGTGTATGTTGTTGTTGTGGGAGTTGTTGTTTTTGTTATTCTTTCTGTTACTAAAGGAATCGATGTTGCTGACATAAAAATGAATTTATTTCATTCAGAATGACAGTTTGTGGACATTTACGGATGAATTTTGCCGGTGGTGGATGGCAGATGGAATTAAAATGTGCGGTTTTGTGGGAGGATCCAAATAGAGTACATTCGATTTTTTCTTACTTGTAGCGGGATCACAATCAATATCATCATCAACATCATCATATATGGCTTCTACAACCGGAGTCCGGTGTTGGCCTCTCAGAAAAGAAAAATTTGCGATCCACTTTCTTAATTGAGTGACCAGTGTTGGAACTTTCATGTAAGACAAACTTGCTCTCATTTATGTGTAGCGCCATATTCCGTGCCGCTACTTTGATCTGAAGTAAAGCTCCTCTTACAGCTGTAAGGTAAAATTCAGTTTCTGGATGAACTTATAGAGGATTTTTCCTTTCACTTTTACATAAAAGTCTCGGATCACTTTCCACAACGCCAAGTTGAAGAGGACGCAATCTAGTCTATCACTTTGTCGAAGCCAGTTAAAATTGTGGGATGTTTTGATACTAATCCGGAGAACTTTGCTTGGTTTATAACGATGGTCACGGCCAACCTTGTGGTCAAGTCAGTTTATATGGGATGCCGAAATCACTGACGACTTTACAAATTTCTACTCTGGATATGGATATGGCTTTAAAGTCTATAAATAAATGGTGGAATGAGTTGTGGAAATGTAGAAATATTTCCTTCGCCTTCCTAGGGGGGAAAATATAATCAGTTATGGCTTAACCTGGGATGAATGGCATAATGTACCTAATTGGGGAAGAGCGGGTGGGTAACGCTGCTAACGCTAACTTCATCTATGCTTGGTGGCGGCAGCATGGTGTGGTCTTCGAACATTGATGGAGCTTCCTATTCCTCAGAAAGCTGGCCATTTAGCAACTCATGAAAGTGCTCTTCCCATCGGTCTAAGATGCCTTTGAGCGATCGGCGATCAGATTACCCTCCTTGTCTCTGCAGTATGTGCTTCTTTCTTTCTTTCCTTTACTCCGCGGGGGAGCATAGGGCTTCTACAAACGCCCGCCAACGAACTCGATCTAACGCCTGAGGTTTCAAGAGACGCCACTCGATCCCCTGGGATCTTGCTTCCTCTTCTATTGTCCTTGTCCATGACTTGCTAGGACGGCCAGCTCGACGGCTTCCTTGTGGATTTCAGTCGAGTGCTAGTTTCGTAATATCGTACGCTGGCTTTCTCAAAGTGTGGCCAATCCAGCTCCATTTTCGTCGTCTGATGGTGATCGCGATTGCTTCCTGCTGTGTTACTCTCCGCAAGTCTTGATTGGTGATTATGTCCGGCCATCTTATTCTCAGTAATCCTCCTTAAGCACTTGTTGACGAAGACTTGGAGGCGCGTCGCAATTGACTCTGTGACTTTCCACGTTTCGCAGCCATACAAGAGTACTGAGAGAACGTTAGATCGGTAGATCGTTAGCTTTAGATTCCGGGAGACTTGCGAGGAGTTCCAGATATTATTTAGCTTACTATAGGAGTGTCACGCTTTGTTACACGTGAGCACACATCTGAGTAAGCACAACCGTTTTCTAACATCCAGCTGCCCAAATAACAAAACTTATCGACTTCCTCTATGTTCCACTAGCGTTAACGCGAAGTAGTTTTGTTTTTGAGACGTTAATTTTTAAACCAACTTTGTTAGCGTTGAGTTCTAGAGAGTTTAAATTTCGCTCCATGTCACCTAGCGATTGTGATAGGAGACAGATATTATCTCTAGGTCTGCAGTATGTGCAACACGGTGTAAATTGCGTCATACCGCGGATTCTTTGGTAGAACTTTCAGTCAGTCTTTCGTGATGATGCAATCCTCGCTCGAAGTACCATACCAACAAGATAGTGGTCCGAGTCGACGTTGGCACCGTCATCAAGTTCGGGTTGTGGCGGCAGTCATCAAACGTGGTCTATCTGGTTCCCCGTCCACCGCATCTCCTGGATTGCGGTTATGTCAGGATTATATTTGGACAGGGTATCGGCTAGATGCTGTACAGCTCGAGCTCAATACACAGTCAGCGTACAGCGTAAAATTCTTAAATCGTTTAGCTGTTTTCGTTGCCGTGGTCGTCGTCGTTCATCAGTGTTTCCGGGGCTGATTTTGGGTTCCGCAATAACGTTTTTTTACGGGCGAGGTTATTGCCTCGCGCCAACCTTCAACCTTACTTTGAAGGGACTAGCCCGATCATTCAGATTTTCCTGAGTTTGGAGAAAAATTACATTCTGTGATGGCTGACCGCCAAAACAATAATCAGTGTTAAAACGCATGAAAGCCTAAAACAAACTGCTAGGAAAGTAGAGTTAAAAATTTTAACCCCTTTATTGTACGCGCAAAATACTTTTGTCCTCATGTAGCAGGCGATCAGCACTGCAAAATTAGCAATAAGTGTATGCGTGCGTATTTCAACCTGACCTGAAAGACACAAACTTTCTGGTACGAGTATGTTCATCATCCCTTCTCCCATCCAAAAATATCCTGATATCCTGTTAGCACGAAGAAGGCGAATAAGAAAGAAAAACAACAAGGACGGTTTTTGCTGGAATTGTGTGAATGGTGTAGTGGTGTGGTTGGTGAGTATTCATTTGGTCAAATTATAATGAAAAAAGGCGATGTTAATGAGACTAACTCCTCTATAGTTAGCGCGGGGCAAGCACATCTATACCACATTTTGTAAAAATTCCGAGCATTATTTCTGGAGTATCATCTTCATAGTTGCTAGATGTGTTTTGTCAAACAAAAAGTTGGCCCAGGCATGCTTCAGGTGGACGGTCGACATCCTTTTAAATGTTGACAGATTAAAAATTTTCGAATATCCAAGAAATTGTCGAATAATAATAAAAATATTTGGAGCGACAGACCGATGCAGTCCAAGACACCTAGCTTCTTGCGACCATTTGTGTTGTACTGTGCGTGTTATATTTTTGTACACAAATAGAAGGGACCTATAATTTGATGTCGTATCCGAAAGGCGAGTTGAGAAGCTTTTCGTGACAAAATATTTCGCTTGGACGTTTGTCAGACAATCGTAGGAGGTGAAAAATACTTAGAAGTTTTCTGGTATTCGAACTTCGAACTTTCTACTCAGGAGTCTACGCACTAACGCCACGTCGAATTATAACTGACTGGTCTGGGTTTTCTTGACCAAAAACACTCCGAACAATATATTAGCCACAGAAAACCGTTTTTGCCCGTAGGCTTGTGAGACGGAATAAAACAACGCAATCTACAATCAGCATCAGCGATTGTCCGCAAAATTACAGCGAACAGACCAAGGTTTTGCTTAAAGAAATGGCAAAGACAAGAATGTAATATCATACCAATAAGCAAACTACATGATATTGGCAGCATAATCCACGCAGTTAAACTCCTGAGCTCCCGCGACGCCACAATAAGATCACTTGCCAGCAACAACTTAATAGCAGCAGTTACATCCAAAATTAAACGGAGCCCATCCAACCAAGATGTTGATGATTATCTCAATGGCTCGCTCCGGGGCGATCTTAGAAAGGATGGTGATTTCTCCAACATATGGTCTCGTACTCGCAACGGTGTACGACCCCTCTACCCTAGCATCTCAATCAATTGGAGAACCTCACGAACAGAACCACCATCACTTATGATAAACAATAGAAATACCATGGCTGAACAAACCAGTAATCAACTGCGAACAGCATTCCGACAGAACCAACTTAACAAACTGATGAGGAAACCAGATCAAGGCAAATCTATAAGGGTTACATCCAGGCACCATATCTCAAATCACTTCTAGCTTGAAGGCAACTTCACTAGATTTGCTGACTGGCGATTTGTACACCGGGCTCGTCTAAATGTTGTACCCTTGAATGGTAACAGGAGGTTTGGTGAGGGCTCCAGAAACTGCAGAAGATGCGGCTATGCTAACGAAACTGTGGCACACGTAATCTGTCACTGCCCACTACGAATGGTAGAAATATCCCTAAGGTACGACGCAAAATCCAAAACCGCCTACTGCGGGCAATCCCAGCATCATCCGGATCTATCAGTGTCAACCGCACCATTAAAGGAACCTCGTCGGCACTCCGTCCGGACATAGTTGTGACTGATCCCATAAGGAAAACGATAGTGATTATCGACATATGCTGCCCCTTTGAGGGGTCCGAACACGCCCTTATAAAGGCTAAGGGGGAGAAGCTGGAAAAGTACGCATCCTTAGCACACTTGTTAAGGAGAAAAGGCCATATATATATCTGAATGCATTCACGATAGGCGCACTTGGAACGTGGGACCCCATCAACAACGCGATCCTCATGCGCCTCAAGGTTAACTTCAACTACGCCCGCCTAATGAGACGTCTGATGATAAACGACACGATACGATGGAGCCGAGACATCTACGTGCACCATGTTTCCGGTGTTCAACAATCAAATAAATACTCTCTAAATACACTAACATAAACAAATCTCCATTCCTTACAATTAACTATAACTAACATGTATTGTAACATAAGTTAAAACATTTCCATTTTGAAGGTATCAAAAAAACAACAACCAACGGTATGTTCCTTCAGCGCAACATTATAGATACGTATTTGTCTGTAAGTTAGCTAGCTAGTACAATATCCTCTTTTGTCCTTTGTTTGTATTACAACTAGATACTGAATTGGAACCCTTCTCAAACAGGTCTACTCATCATTCGCCTGAATGTTGGTCCACAGATGAAAATGATTCCTTCAAAAGAACAAAAGGATTTTCCGAATGGCAAACGTCCGCCAGGATACGAGTAACACCGCGCGTAGATAATCCCCTTGAGAATTCACGTTGATGACTGTGTGCAAAAAAAAAAACAGGAAGAGCAAAAGTTAAAAAGGTGTTGGTGAGACGGGAGGAGAAGGTAAATATCTGTGTTTGTGTACATTATCACAACATCAACGGTAGCGAAGTTAAATGAAAAAATGTTCTCCTCACTCGAAAGGGATGATGATGAAAATTTTGCTTGAGGATGAGGGATAAATTGAAATACACGCTAAACTCACATAAGGGTAAATACGAGTAAGTCGTGTGTGTGTGTGTGTGCCTCCGTCGTTCAGATCAGCTCCTCTTGAACTACCACGCTCGTTCGGTGGCATTGCATACAAGCGAACTCCAACAACCAACAAAAATTCTAATCATAAGTTGATTCAAGTATTCCCCCTTCATATCGCACTCACTTGGTGAGTCCCAGAAATCCAGTGGATTCTACTGGCAGTTTTTTTTTTGGCTGTATGTATCATGTAGTGTTCGGCCAAAAAAAAATGCCCAACCAAACTATTCGCATGTCCTACAAAGTTTTAATAAAGATTTTTTTTTGGTGCGCTTTTCTTAAATCACACTCTGACACTTTGCGAGTTTACGGTTTTCTTACCTGAGGTTTAGAGAGAACGAAAAGAAAATGTTTTTCAGGTGAGATGATTATTATCAACGGAGAATTGTTGGCCCCGTATGTGGTTGGTTGGTTGCCAGAAACATTACCAATGACTTTAGTACGTATTTTTACGCGTCTTCGAATATTTTTATTACCGCTGCACATCCCTCATAATTCACTCATTCACTGCATCACATGCATTCACTGCATGTAGATCTCACTAAGAAATAAAAACAACCCATAAAAATTAAAATTTTTCATGTAAATTCTCTAATAGGAGATCACTCAAAAAAATGTACAAAAAATTTTATCCATCGGAGATACACATGTATATAAAATTTGAAGAAAATCGGGTTAATTTTTTTGAAAAATTATTATGGGCCCCCACGACCCCGGCCACCAAAATGTTTGCAAAAAGTGTTTTCCATCGGAGATACACATGTGTATTAAATTTGAAGAAAATCGGGTTAATTTTTTATGAAAAATTTTATGGGGCCCCCACGAACCCGGGGCCCGGAGTCTCCAAAATTTTTACAAAAAGTGTTTTCCATCGGAGATACACATTTGTATAAAATTTTAAAAAAATCGGGTAAATTTTGTAAAATATTTGTATGGGAGCCCCCCGACCCCGAGGTCCGAGGGGCCTCAAATTTTAATCGAAAGTATTGTCACCTGAATATATATCTGTGCAAAATTTCAATAAAATCGGCGTTTGGGTGGGTTAAAAATTGATCAGAAAATCTGACCAGCCAGTCAGCCAGCCAGCCACGTGCACGCGAAGTTAATATAGAGAATTTAAAAAAAATTGCTCACTGAATAGAGCTTCAACTTACAGCAGTTAGTCGCTACCTTGTTCAAGTATAAAGCTGACATAATTCAACAGATACCATGGGCGGGGAATTGTGTCTTATACATTATGTGCCTGAAATGCGCTTCCTAGTCAGATAGAGAATGAAACCCAGCCATATCGGCTTAATAAAAATAAACCAACGGCTAAACATCCTTCGCGTGTGGGGCAAATTTAAGAACATAAGCCTTATAAATATTCAGGCAACTATGGGGGATTTTTCAGACGATGAGAAAGAAAGACATTTGGAATCATTCCAGTCCTAGAATCCGGAACGCAATTAAAGTTAACTAATTACTATGACGAATTAAATATTGCATTGATGCGATGTTGATTGTCGACTAACGAACGAAACGAAGTCTCTTGTCAAGCGAATTCGTTGCGATTTTCTGTTGGGCTGTGTTGTCTTTTAAAAAAATCTTCTTATTGTTGTAATTTTTAATTGTTTTTATTTTAATTTATTTAACATATTTTTTTTCAAGTATTTCGTTATTTTAACATTGTGAAATGAATTCTTATTTCATTCATTTCACTAATATTCGCAGCTTTAAGGGTAATTTTAACTCCATCGTATTTTCAGACACCAATCTTCTAACACAACTCGTCGATAAGCCAACTAGATATCCCGATACAACTGGTCAATAAACGCACCTATTAGATTTATTTCTAACTTCTATGCCAGATAAATATTCAATTGATTTATCTGCTCCATTAGGTCTTTCCGACCACGCTCTTGTATTAGCCAAATTTTCAATAACCCCAACCCTTGTAGAGTCAACAAGTAAAAGGCTACTCTGGCACTTCAAAAATGCTAACTGGGAGCTCCTGAATCAATTTTTTTGCTCATTTGATTGGTCAACCTGCTTTTCCAACAATAATGCTGATGAAGCATCTCAACCATTATGCTAGGAATGCTAAATTTCATTCCTTCCTCCTTTAAGAAAAGCAATATTCGTAAGAATAAGTGGTTTAATGATAACTGCAGGTCAGCAGTCGCGAGTAAAAAATCAGCCCATTTGGATTACGTTAATTGCCCATCCGTTGAAAACCTTGTTAAGTTTAGAATAGCCAGAAATAGAGATAACGCTATAATTAATAGGTCCATAATAATAAATGACCAAAAGATTCGAGATAGTATGCGGAAAATTTTAGATTCTGATTCAAACATTAAAAGCTTTTGGTCATTTGCAGCAATGCTTAAAAGAAACTTTGCAGAAAAGACTTCTTCTGTTCCTACTCTATTCCATAATGGTATTCTTTATAAAACTGATATTCAGAAAGCAAATCTCTTAGCTTCGCATTTTGCTAGTGCGTCAACCCTTCCATTTTCTAACCAAAGTCCACCAATTCTCCCGAATGTTCTTAAATTCTAATTCTAATTCTTAAAGAACTTGACACCAATAAAGCAACTGGACCCGACGGTATTCCACCATTATTATTGAAAAAATTTTATCATACTTTGGCAAAACCGCTTAGCAAATTGTTTTATCTCTCAATGAAGACAGGTGTTTTTCCGTCAATTTGGAAAATAGCTTATATTCGACCCGTCTCGAAAAAAGGTGATAAATCTGCACCTACTAACTACCGCCCTATTGCTCTGTTGTCAGTTTTATCAAAAGTAATGGAATCTTTCATTAATTTCAAACTAATGAGCTATCTGTATTCGAATGCTCTTTTATCCGATGTTCAGTATGGATTTCGAAAAAATCGATCTTCAGGTGAACTAATGACGTGCATGACTCATTGTTGGGAGCGAAGCATCGAAAATCTAGGCGAATCAAGCGTTGTGTCCTTGGATATTTCTAAGGCTTTTGATGGAGTTTGGCGTATTTGTCTTATTAATAAGATTCGTGCGCTCAACTTAGACCCTTCTCTCATTACATGGATTGAGGATTATTTATGGAACCGCAAAATTAAAGTGGTATTGAATGGTTTTTCCTCATTTTCGCATGAGATCAATGCTGGCGTTCCTCAAGGGTCATCCTTATCGCCAACATTATTCTTAATATATATCAATGACTTGTTGTCTTCTACAACATGTGATGTCCACTCATTTGCTGATGATACGACGTTATCGGCTTCCATGGAGTTTGTTAGTCAAAAAGAATGCAATTCTCGCTTGATTGGTTCGCGTGAATTAATGAATTCGACAATTCTGTCGAACATTCAAGTTATTCTTGATTGGGGCAGAGCTAATAGGGTGGAATTTAACCCAAATAAATTCCAGGCTTGTCTCTTTTCTCAAAAGGCAATTCAACATTACGTAGCACCAGTAATTAATGGTGCCACTATTGCGAGATCAGTTTCACTAAAGATGTTAGGTTTGAAAATTTCCAGTGAACATATTTATGAAATCTCAAAAAGAGCGAGCCAAAGCTTGGGCTTTATAAGACGTTGTAATTTTTACTTCAGCCCCTCTGAAGTATTAAGATTATATAAATCTTATGTTAGACCAATTTTAGAATTTAATTCATTTGTGTGGGGTGGGGCTCCAAGATCGCATTTGGTTCATCTTGATGGAATTCAAAATAGAGTTATCCGTTTGATAAACGATGTAACAATTACTTCATCTCTTGATTCTTTGGAGCATAGACGTAATGTTGGAGCTTTATCTGTTTTCTACAAATTTTACAACGGTTGATGTTCTTCAGAAACCCGTTCTCTATTCCCAGGTCCTTTTGTCAGCAACGTTAACACTCGTTTGAGGTCTAATCAACATAGATTTGCCTTGAAACCGTTCTCATGTAGAACCCAACACTTCAAATCGTCCTTTTATCCGAGAGTGACTTCTATGTGGAATCAATTGGTCGACTCTGTATTTCCCGAATCTTATAATTTACAGGCCTTCAAAATAGCTGTAAACAACTTCCTGAAGGACGACCGTAGTGTTCATTAGAGGATAAGATTATTTTATATTAAAAAATTATTATTTTTTGTATTATTTATAATATTTGTTGTTTATTTTGTAATATTTTCTTAGTCAAGGTTTTTTGTAGTTTTCCCTGACCATGATTCATTGATAAAAGTATTTGGACTCGCGTCGTTTTAGTTTCGTGTTCGTTTTTTCGTGTTGCTTTTTTCAATGAATCAGAGATAAGTCTGAGAAAATAAATTGAAACCGGCTACAAACGTGAGGAATGTATTATATTGTAAATCACATTCCTTCGAATTTTTTAATTTTTAATTTTAATAAAGGGCATAGCCCAACTTATTGCCGTGACGAAAGTCATTCAGGGTCTTATCCCTTGGCAATGAGTCTTTTTAAAAAAAAAAAAAAAATGCTAGTACGTATGTAGATGTCTATCAGTCTTTCCGGTGGCTTTAGGAGGAACGATGATAAACTGATGGGTCTGAGATCTTTTGGATTAACGTGCGAGCATTTGCCCACTTTGGGTATGAATACCAATATAACCTCTCTCCATAAATCCAGAAAGCGCCCAAAGCAGTTAATCCTTGTTTATTAGATCATTGGAGATAGAGTATGAGCTACCCAGGAACTGGGTGTCTAGAAGCAGATTGAGCGGTTCTTTGCTAGTGGTAGTCCAAGAGCCGTTTGCTTTTTTTAAACAGCTAGGCGTAGTTGGATGGATTGGTAAACAGGATTTTTCTTAGCCTAGATGCCTGGGAAGATTCTTCTATTTTGCCACAGAAGAGTCTCCAGGATACACGCTTAGCTTTCCTTAACTCCTTTTTATAAAATGTGAGTGAATTATATGTTCAGAGTTTAAGTGGCGCGTAAACCTTTCTCAATATTTGAGCCAATCAGTTCTTATGTGATTTCTGAGGGCTGGTTGGCAGGGGAATTCATCGTCCAAACTGAATTGAATATATCGGTGCTCTGAGAAAGAATGTTCAGCCGATACTTTCCACTTATGCATTTTTTGGTTATGCGATTCGGTAACAAGAGTAATGTCTATGACTTATTGTAGACTTTTGGTTACAAAAGTTGTTTCATTGCCAATATTGGAAACAACAAGATTTGTGCTTACAGTGTAATCAAAAAGTAACTCACCTCTATCTTTGATGTCGGAACTGCCCCACACCAAATAATGAGCGTTTGCATCGCATTCGATTATGAGGCAGATGTTTTTTCGGTTTCATGTTGGATCTTCTACTCGCAGACGTGGCCACCATGTACTTTGTTTTGCTCTAATTTATGTGCAGCCCCAGATTTCGTGCCGCCTGCTCCATCTGGATGAAAGCTTCCTGTACAACTCTTCGGTTTCTACCGACGATGTCACTATCGTCTGCGTAAGCCAGTATCTTGTTATGTGGAATGAATTGCCTGATTCTGTGTTTCCGCATTTGTATGATCTGCAGTCGTTTAAGATACGCGTGCATAGACATCTCATTTTTTCTTCTCCCTAATTTCCTAACGCCCACGCTGTGCTAAACTAAGTCCATCCCCTTGTCGGAGCCTTGTCGGAGATGTTAAATGGGCTTGATAGTGATCCGGAGATTTTTACTTGGCTTATAACATTGGTCATGGTCAACGTACATATAGTCGTGTCAGTTTATTTGGGATGCCGAATTCTCTCATGGCTTTTTAGAGTTCTACTCTGGCTATGCTATCATAGGAGGCTTTAAAGTTTATAAAAAGATGGTGTAGTGAGTTTTGAAACTCCCATCACCTGCCTTAGGGTGTAAATCGGATGAGTTGTTGATTTGCCTGGTATGAAGCCATACTGGTATGGAGCAATGATGACTTTAGCGTATGGGGCTATCCTGTCTTGAAGGATAGAGGAGAAAATCTTATACGCGGTACTCAACAACGTTATACCACAATAATTGCTGAATTTTGTGATATCTCCCTTCTTATGTATGGGGCACAGGATGCCTCTTCGCCAGTCTTCCGGCATAGCTTCTTCTTCCCATACTTGCACTATTATTTCATGAATTGCTTGGTTTGCCTCAGCGGTAATTCTCTCCTAGCAGAGAGCCCACTTGATCGTGAGCGAGATCCCATCCCATAAAATTTTGACTGGTAGAAGCCGAGATATACGAGTTTACAAACTGACAAACGTACAAATGTACACACGCACGCTGAAAAATTTTATTGTCATCATTTCAATAAAATCAATTGGTAAATGTGAGTTTCCATAAATTAAAGGCAAACAAACATTTATTTTTATTTTTATAGCTAAATAGATATGTATAGATTTAAAAAGTGGGTAACATTTATTTGCACAGCACTGTATACAGATTGTAGTTGATCTGGCATACTTGTCTTGCTCACTGCTTGCCGTAATTTCCCAATTGTCATAACACAATTCATCCTTTCATTTGTCCGTCTATCCATCGCAACCAAACACAACAATTAATTATTTATGCTGTGTATGAGAGTGAGTTTGTGGGCGCCTTCCCTTATATCAAGAATATTGACTTTCATTTACTACTGCTTGCTGGGGGTGTGTTGGTAAATGGCAAACACACAAAAAGGACGAAAGTTAATTACAAGGAGGACAAACTAAAAGTAACACTCACCGATGAACTCCTTGGATAATGATAACTCATTTGCGTTCAGTTAATGAATCGTAAAATTCCTGCAACTGACAATTTACAGGCGGCACAAACAAGTAACGCAACGTTCTATTTAACCGCAAATTGCTGGCCAAGACAACATCAGCATCTCGACCGCTTGTAAATTGATCCGCCGATGAGGATAAAATTAACAGCACCTTCGTCTTCGCCTCCACCTTCGCAGTCTGACGATGCTGCGACTCACGCTGCCACGCCACCACACATCACAGAATCGAAAGTAAAATTCAATCAATACGCCGGCGGATGAATTTATATCGAGAACGTCGTGCAACGCCCAGAAATCCGATAATCACATTAATCAACGGGCGAATTAAGCCAAGGACACCACATCACCGCAAAATTTATGAACGTGCGATGTGCATTTCTTGCGCCGCTGCGTCTTCGCTTCACAGTGGCGAACTGGCGGACAGGCGGTCTGGCGGTCTGGCGGTGGAGGAGAAATCATTATCAGCGACATCGGCGGTTGCTTGGTGGTTGCGGTTACCTGTTTCCCACACATACATTGTGTTTACCGCGCGGCGACTTAACCACAGCTATACACTTGGCCGGCCCTTGCTATGATGGCCGCGTATAAGCGAAAGGGTCCGATTGCAAATTGCTTATAATGCGTGTAATTCGAAGAGATTACATTCGAATTCGATGAACTGTGTTCAAGTTTTGCTCTGATGGGATGGGGTGGAGGGACGCATTGGTATTCCACTGGGATGCATAATACTTAGTGGTAACACTCGATATTGATGGAGATGGAAATGGAGTGGACTACTCTCGCCGCCACTGCGCTGGTAGAATTCGATATCTTGACCAAAAGCGATTGGTGCGATCCGGTTTGTAATGATGAGGTTGATTGGTTGGTGTTGCTGGCTCGACAGATGAAGTACAAGATGCGAAATGACATCTGATATTGTATCAATGAATGCGTTGTTCCATTGTCTGCCGATGCACTACATTGGCAGCACAAACAACGACAACATTGTATGCAATTGTACAGCAAGGTGTTAACGTGGACGTATCTGTGGGTAAGGCATGATTAATTGCGGCACTGTATTATCATGAAGGCAGTAATCGTCCTCGGGCCTGTTTGATAGTTCCAAAAATCTCAGCCAATTTACTGAGACAGTTTTGCTCTCAAGATCTTGTCGCGTCGCAGTTAAAATATCTTATCAGATATGTGGGAGAAAGGCAGAAACCATCTGCTTATCTCCCATATGGCTCCATTAGCCACCTCCATCAGGGGAACTGATGGAGCTGGTTAGATACTCTGAATCTAACAATCTGGGCCTAATAGATGCGATGTGAATTCTCAGCATACCGTCTGGGGAAGCAACAAATGCAACAACAGATGACTTCAACTGTTGGACTATATACTTTCCACAGATTTAGTAATAAATAACATTGGAAATGAGCCAACATTTTCAGTTGAAAGAAGGAATTGATCTAACCCTGTCGAACGACATTGTCCGACCATCGATATATTGGGTTTCAGTTAAGCGTCGACAATTTCCGCCTGCGGTATTCCAATAAAAACTGACTGGACGAAATTCCAAGAGTCTCTTATAGCCAAAGCTAGTCTTTGGAGGCGTAAAAGAAAGCTCACAAAAGAAACTGAAATTGAAGAAAGAGCACAAATTATGTGTAAATCCTTAATGGATACCTTTGTTGAGTCCTATCCAGCCAGAAAGGAGTGCAAAGGGAAAACTGTTCTCTCGTGGAACAGTGAACTTCAAAAACTTTGCAATATCTCACGAAAGTTTCTCAATAGAGCCTTAAAAACAGGTCTTGAAAGCAAGGAGTAAACAAAAAGTATATAAGGCAAAAGTTAAAAAGGCTAAGCTTGAGTCCTATAGTAACTTCGGCTCCGAAATTAATGAGCTAAGAGAAAGAGCAAGGCTCTGCAAAATCTTTCAGAAAGACAACAGAGCCAAACTCAACTCACTCAGAAAATCTGATGGCACTTTCACTAACTCTGTGCAGGAGGTCAATGACATTTTACTCCACACTCACTTCCTAGGAAGTGCTAAGGGAGACTAATAGTGTCACCAGATATGATTGTTATGTAGCAGGAAAGGTGGCTAAATCGGAGGCAATACAATTCTCTATTGCGTCTTTCAAGGATTTTAAAGCACCAGGTCCCGATTTTATATACCCAATAATGCTGAAACATGGTGGTAATAGACTTAACGACGAGCTAAAACTGATATATACATCAAGTTTGGCCTTCGGGTATGTGCCCACATGATTATGCATCGTTCGGTGCTTCGAGGTTTGTTTGCATCATTACATTATCCAGGACGACCAAAAAGAGCAGTGGTGATAGTACGCATTCTTGACGTACTCCTTTGGTGATGTAAAAATTGGCACTTTGCTTGCCTTTGAAGTCGGGAATTTTACGTGTAATCCACGCTTTGTGGATGATTGGTGATAGTGTGTTTGCCATAACGCTTGAATTGCTTTTCAAAAGCTCCGCTGCCAGGTTATCTGGGCCTGGAGATTTGTAATTCTTCAACTTGTTGATCGGAATTTCGATCTCCTCTCTATCTGGTGGTTCGTTAGATATATTGCGCTCTGGATTGCGTCGTTCCTGCCTTGGGGGAGGATCGACAATCTCCGTGATCGTCGAGTCATCAAAAAACTCCATCCACTTCTCAAGCTGTTGGTCTTCTGTGGCAAGAATATACCCAAACCGGTCTTTCAGCGGTGGTGTTTGCTTAAAGCCTTCTCCATTTAGCTTGCGAATTGTAGAATACACACCGCGCATGTCGCCACACTGAGCTGCATTCTCCGCTTCCGTAGCGATGTTGTTTGTGAATTGCTCTCGATCAATATGCACCATCCTTCTCACTTGGCTTTCCGCGTTATTATATTCCCTTCTTAGATGTTGCCTTTCCTGCTGCGCACGCGACTGATCCAGCCTAATTTTGATTGCTTTTCGATCCTCAATGCATCTCCAGGTTTCATATGTTATCCAATATGTTATTGAATTATTCCAATAACTAGATGGCGGTCGCTGTAAACATCAGCGCCTCGGCGAGTCTTAACATCCAACAGCAAGTTGAAAAACATCTTATTGATCAGGATGTGATCTATTTGATTACATGTTATTCCATCAGGAGATTGCCAAGTGTACTTGTGAATATTCGGATGCGGAAACCTAGTGTTGCCAATCTGTTAATCTTTCTCCATTATTGTTGCGAGAATAACCGAGACCATGTGGTCCCATAACTGGTTGGAGATCTATGTTGTTGTTTCCAACTTTGGCGTTAAAGTCACCAAGATTCAGCTTTATATCACCATTGCGGGAATTGGCTATAGTAGCTTCGAGTTGGTTATAAAACTCGTCCTTGGTCTCGTCATCATCTGTGTCGGTGGGTGCATAGCATTGAGGATCGAACGGTGATGTTCCTAAATTTGGTGTGGAATCGTGCCATAATTATGTCGCTTGGGTATGCAAATGCTTCCATGATGGTACTCCCATCGCTTACGGCCGTTCCACTGCAGTTGGAACCGCATCGCTTTGATTATGTATAAGTCAGCATTTGGGTTTAAATTCTACCAGGGACTTCCTGGCTATAGGTGTTATAAGGATTCCCACTCCTTTTATATGGGCGCTGTTGTTGCCACTGTACATGCGAGGTATTGTCCATCAGTCCGTGTTTGAAAATCACCTTGTCCCTTCCATCTCATTTCGCTGAGGCCCAAAATGTCTATCTTGTAGCGTTCCATTTCACAACAAACTTGTGCTAATCTCGACGATTCTGTGAGGGTACGAACGTTCCATGTTCCGATCTTAGTCCTTGTACGAAAGCTGAAAGTCGTTACCGAAGAATCCTGTCCATATCCGAGGCTTGTTTCCGTTCCTATAGTAAATTATTTAAAGACTGGGTTACTGGCCCTGCGCAACCCCCTGAAGAAGGGCCATAGACTAAAGGTGATTAAGACCTTAAGTCATATAGTCGATGCGTGATGAACACATTTATATAGCGAGTCGCATGATACACGGCAGACAACCGCTTGTAGCCGCCTCTAACATGGAGTAAACAGACACTACCACCCAGTCCCGAGAGTCCGGATCATCCGACAGACAGTACTCTCATACACTCTACGCTGTCCCCCGTTGTCCAGTATTACGCCCCTGGAGACTGGGCCCATGCTCGCTGGCTGTATCGTCTTACTCTTACACTTATTTCATTGGCACTTATTTAATAGAGCCAGTTTTCCAAATGCTCAGAAAGAATAGGATAGATCGAAATCTTGGGACTTATTTAAAAGAGCCGGAAAAGCTTAGGCAATTGTGATGCCAGCGATGGAGAACTTGCATGTCTTGATATACCACCAGGCCCAGCGGATTTGTGTAAAGCTCTGGCAACTCTACGAATACGAATGAATATCTCATGGTATGTTCGATACAGTACGGTCTGTTCTATTCTGTCACCATTATTAATTGCCATTATTTTCACCGCTATACACACTTTACCTGTAGCTGTTTTTAATGACTTCACCACTCCTTGTGACTATTAGTTCATAGTTTTGTCTAATTACCCATTTTTCGTTACACGTTTCTGTTCAGAAATTTTTCACTTGGTCACTTTTTGACTTGCTTAGCTTATTTGGCAATAAACGCTCTCATATGAGGTCATCCTTAATAAACACTTGTCCTTAAGTCTTTTCATGTTTATGGCTTTTTCGTATCAAAAACTTCCTTCCAACTCAACCAGACCTAAGCTCTTACGTCGTCGTGTTATGTGAACCATCCCCACACCCCCTGAAGACAAAAGACTCACAACGCAATTAAGTACCTCCTCTTACTTCCGCCTTCTTCGGTACTTATCACCATTATCATCAGTCAGAGAGTCATCAATCGCCCGTCATTTTAATCTTTGCAACTTTTGCTGCAATGGAACCAAAGCACGCAACGCTCCTTCTAAAAGAGACGGAGTTGAATGTTTGCATGAGTGTGTGAGTGTGTGTGTGTGTGTGTGAGTTATGTACCTTCTGTATAACCCGACAAATGAGTTGTCATTTGTCTTCGACGCCTTTTTGAGCGAAAGATAGCAAAAGGTTACAGGTTGCATTTTCCTTAGTATCAAGTTGCAACGAATGCGCGAAGGTAAAGAAGTGTGTGAGTGTGTGTGTGTGTATGTGAAGTGTCATTATTTCTTGTGTTGCCAATCGATCAAAGCGATGCAGTTCCAACTGCAGTGGAACGGACGTAAGCGATGGGAGTACCATCATGGATGCATTTGTCGATTATATGTGCTGCAGATTTCCTACCATTCCGTTCCGTGATTATTACTAATGACACAGTAAGTGGCACCTATTCGCCCATTAGTGCAGTACACAATGTGTTGCTGGCCAATGTTTAGCTGGAATTTTCAGAGAAACAAAACCGCATTTTATCGGTTACTAAAAGGAACACACGAGTAGGTAGTTACATGGAGTTAGGAGGACCGTAATGATATCTACAGTAGCAGCGCAGCATCCAATGGATTAACCTTTCTTCAGGGAACAGGCTGGTAAGAAAATTCGTTTGCTGACACTGAGGATCGAATTTGAATTTTAGAAATAAATAAAGTAATCATTAATCAAAAAAAAAAAAGGAAGTGCCTTTATTCCAGTTCATGTGCATGTGATTAAAGTAAAGGTCTCTAACCGGTAGGCCACGGAATAGGCAATAGCTATTGGCTGCTTTTTACAAACTTGAAGTTAGCGTCGTTCTCATAATGATTCTGGTTCTGCTTTTCGATGGTTATGTGTGTTATATATATACGAGTGTGGCAGCAGCCTCTTATACGAATAAACGGACCCCTAGTTTCTATTATTTAATGTAATATTTAAAAGTTTGAGAATCACTGAAATAAAAGGAAAAATACATGTTTGAGAGTCACTGGGGGAACGTATGAGAATCGCTAAAAGAAAAGTTTGTGAATCATTGAAAGTAACTCTTTCAATACACCATTCATCTGTTAAATGTTTGTAAATCACTGAAGGAAAAGCTTGGGAATCACTGAAATAAAAGTTTGAGAATAACCGACAAAGAAGTTTGAGAAAAGAAAAAACGTTTAAAAAACATTTAAAGTAAGCCATTATGCCAGATGCATCCCGCCCATCATCCAACCCATCGGACGTACTTACCAATTCAGGGGTTCCTGCTCTTCCTTACTTCCTAACGACAATCACTGAAAAAAAGCTCGTGAATCACTGTACGAAAAGTTTGAGAATCACCGAGAATCGAGTTTGAGAATCGCTGAAAGAAAAGTTTAAAAGAGCTACTTACTGCCATTATGGTGTATGTCTCTGTTAAATGTTTGAAAAGAAACTGAAAGAAAAGTTTTTGAGTCATGGAGAGAGTTATTGCCACTATGGCCATTATGTCTCTGTAAAATGTTTGTGAATTACTGAATTAGTATACGGTTTGTGAATCACTGAAGGAAAAGTTTGCGAATCCCCGGGAGTTTCCTCCCTCACTCCCTTTAAGAATCACTGAAAGAAAAGTTTTTGAGTCATTGAGAGAGTTATTGCCATTATGGCCACGGTTTATATTTGATCACAGTTTTAGAATCACAATGGTGCGGGTGTGAGTGCTTGCATTCTTATGTGACAGGGGCAAATTTTATCCCTGCGCCACGTCCTCTTAGTGCGTCCCGCTATTCTACCTGCCTGGTTGAGCGGGTTCCACCGCATGGCATATTTCGCAATGGAGTCGCGCCGTAGTGTGTGTCCAATCCATTGCCACTTTCTCTTTTGCACAATAACGTCTACAGGTTCTTGTACCGTTCTCCGATGAAGTTCGTCGTTGGAAATACGATAAGGCCAGAAGATCCTCAAGCTGATAAGCAGGCATTTGTTTAGGAAAGATTCCAGCTTGCGCGTGGTAGTGGTATCCACCACTATCCAAGTACTGTACTCATACAACAGTACAATACATTTATTGCTTTAACCCCGATAATGTTGGGTTTCATTCTTTTGCTGACTTTCTAGTCCAACGAGCTCGTGATGTCTGGCATGACAGTTATTCTTACTATTGTAAGACGTCATTCCCTGTCCACATCATCTCTTCGATTACTATTATGTCAGCTTTACATTTGCATATGCATTCTTATGTTGAAAAACGTTTCATTCCAATAAAAGTTTACTACAAAAAATTAAAGTAAAATCGAATCATTGCCAGGAAAAGATCCTTTATTTGGTCAAAGCAAACAGCCAAAACACCCACTTATTTTATCGCCACCGCCTTTTTCTGATTACCGAACAACCATCAACATTGAATCGCGCTTTAAACGCCTTACCTGTTCTCCTTTTGTGGAAATCATCATGGTATTAAACGCGAGCCCCTGTTTCTCCATTTCCGTTTCCACACAGGATGCTAATCACATGGGAATCACTTATTGAACGAAATGAAATGGCAAAATGTGGTGCTGTTGTTGTTTGGGGTTTGGGTTGAGTTCGGTTGGTTTGGTTGCGTTTTCGATCGCTTCTGATAATTCCACACTACACAGAGAGAGAGTATGTGCAGAGGATAAATGCTATCATTTCAAACGACACCAAATAGACAGGATTCAAGAACACACACACACACAAACACACATAAACAAAGAAAGATAGAAAATGCAGCCAACATATGTAGTCTCAAGCTCAACTACTGAATTCAAACTTCAACGTACGGTTGCTGTTGTGTCAGTTCACTAAATTGAATTTCATTTTCCTGCGTCCGCTCCCATCAACCAATCTCGGCCAGCACATGCCAGCAGCAACATGGGCCACTCAAACCCCCACATCACTACTTGATGTCCTTGTTCTCATTCGAGCATTTAGTTGGTGCTTTGCTCGCTCTCTGGCACTCCTTTCGGAATCCTATGGGTAGGATATTCAACCTTTCGGTCGGGCGGTTGGTCGGTCGGTCGGTCGGACGGTCGGTATGTCGGTCGCTTATATCATTTTACTAGAATTAAATCAAGTTATCGTTGATTATGTTCGAATCATAAAGAGCACATGCTATGGTGTATGACTGTGTAGACAGTGTTGCTATTGTAAAAAACACAAATTTGAATTTTTTCAGTTAAAATGTTATTGAATTGTGATCCAGCAAAGAGTTGTAGAATTTTTGAAAAATTTCGTATAAAAGTTGATAAGTTTTGTATAGAGAATGATAGGATTACAGGTGCAGTGCAGATTGACACCATTTGTAAAACAATTTGTTGCTAATGAATCCTTAAATGTATATTTTTCGATGTTTATAATAAATGGGACATAGAAAATAGGTCATTTGGTTAAGTAAAAATATGTTAACCTTAGATGGATAACACTGTGTATGCAACGGATCGAACATAGCAATGGTGATGATGAACAAAGTTGAAGTGGAGCAGTGCAGAAAACCAACCATCAAAACAAAACACCAAGAAGAACTGAACAGTAAGTTATACGGACATTCGAAAGGACAAAAACTGCACCGACCAACCATTCGAACAGCCAATCACAAACATTATGAACATCACACACGAACTCACACTTGTGACAGCAATTGTTTATGATATAAGATATTAGAAAAAATTAGAAGAGTTTAGAGCAAATAAAAACAAATTAAAAAACTTAAAAATACATTAGAATATCCATTATAAACCTTTATAACAGTTTTTAACGTATTAATTAATTTATGAGTAATTAATTTATGAGTTCATATTAGAACGAATTAGAAAACTTAAAAACACATTAGAATATCCATTATAAATCTTTATAACAGTTTTTAACTTATTAATTAATTTATGAGTAATTACTTTATGAGTTCATATTAGAACGAATTAGAAAACTTAAAAACACATTAAAATATCCATTATAAATCTTTATAACATACTGGAATTCATGATCTCAAATTCTAATACCTTATAAATGGTTATAACACATAAGAAAACACCAAAACACATTAGACCACATTAGAACACTTTAGAGTATAATAGAACAAATTGGAAAACTTAAAAACACATTAGAATATCCATCATAAATCTTTATAACAGTTTATAACATACATATTGGAATTCATGAGCTCAAACTGTAATACTTTATAAATGGTTATACCACATAAGAAAACACCAAAACACACTACACCACATTAGAAAACTTTAGAGCATATAAGACATAAGAAAACATCAAAACACATTAGACCACATTAGAGCACATTAGAATTTATAAGGACACATTAGAACTCATTGGAATACATTGAAAAAACTCATAATAACACATCAGAACATGCATTAGAACAAATTAT
The DNA here is from genome assembly GCA_947095585.1 of Nephrocerus scutellatus. Classification (NCBI taxonomy): domain Eukaryota; kingdom Metazoa; phylum Arthropoda; class Insecta; order Diptera; family Pipunculidae; genus Nephrocerus; species Nephrocerus scutellatus. The sequence continues at coordinate 107,832,949 of OX352762.1, read as the reverse complement.
AACATATTCGAAATCGTTAAAACATGTTACAATAGATTAAAACACATTAGAAAATGCATTAGAACACATTAGAACACATTGAAACAAATTAGAAAACATTAAAAAGCATTATAACATATAAGTAAAAATACGAACACATTAGAATATCCAATATAATACGTTAGAAATCGTTATAACAGTTTATAAGACAATACATTAGCTCAAACACAATGCATATCAATATTTATAACACATAAGAAAACATCAGAATACATTAAAACACAATAGAGCATATTAGAGTTCATTTGACACATTACAACTCTTTGGGACACATTGAAACACATAAGAACACATCAGAACATGCTTTAGAACAAATTACAACACATTAGAAATCGCTAAAATATGTTAGAATAATTTATAATTTTTAGTCCTGCACTAGAACACATTGGAACTAATTAGAACACATAAGAACACATTAAAGTGTATTATAACATATAAGAACAAATTAAAATACATTGGAGCAAATTAGAACATATTAGAACACGTAAGAACACATTCAAACATCCATTAAAATACATTAGAAATCGTTATAACAGTTTATAGCATATAAGAATACATAAGCACAAATTGTAACACATTATAAATGGTTATAACACATAAGAGAAGATCAGAACACATTAGAATGCATTAGAATATATTAGAACTCATTGGAACACATTGAAAAAACTCATAATAACACATCAGAACATGCATTAGAACAAATTATAACATATTCGAAATCGTTAAAACATGTTACAATAGATTAAAACACATTAGAAACTGCATTAGAACACATAAGAACACATCGAAACAAATTAAAAAGCATTATAACATATAAGTAAAAATAAGAACACATTAGAATATCCAATATAATACGTTAGAATTAGTTAGGTTCGAATCCCACCTCTCGCGAATGGGTGACAAACGTTCGGAGAGTCATACCTTGTTACGGAAAGCTTCTCAATTCGCCGTTCGGATCCGGCCTTAAATTGTAGGTCCCTTCCATTTGTGTCCAAAAATTAACATGTGCAGCACAAATGGTCGCGAGAAGTTAGGCCTTGGACATCAATGGTCTGTCGCGCCGAATATTATTATTATTATTATAGATCACACATACTACTCGTACATTAAAATGCATTAGAACACATTGAAAGACATTGGAATATATAAGAACACATAAGAACATGCATTTGAACAAATTATAACACATTAAAAATCATTGTAACCATGTTAGAATAAATTATAACACATTAGAACCTGCATTAGAACACATTAGAACATGTCAGAACAGATTGGAGCAAATTAGAACATATTAGAACCCATTGGAACAGATTGCAATATATTAGAACACATTAGAGCATACAGTAGAACAAATTACATCACATTAAAGATCATAAAAATTATTAGAACACATTAGAACCTGCATTAACACATTGGAACAAATTAGAACACATTAGACCTCATTGGAACACATAAGAATAGATAAAACCACTTTAGAACATGTATTAGAACAGATTACAACACATAAGATATCGTTAAAACATGTTAAAACAATTTATAACAGATTAGAACCTGCAATAGAACACATTATAACACATTAGAATAAATTAGAACAAATGAAAAATATTAAAACACATAACATATTAGAACACAATATAGCAAATTAGAACATTCATTATAACACATTAGAAATCATTATAAACTTTTAAAACACATTAGAACTCATTGGAACACATAAGAACAGATAAAATAACTTTAGAACAGATTACAACACATTAGAAATCGTTAAAACATGTTAAAACAATTTATAACAGATTAGAACCTGCAATATAACACATTATAACACATTGGAATAAATTAGAACAAATGAAAAAATATTTAAACACATAACATATTAGAAAAATTAGAGCACGTTAGAACAATTTGGAACATCCATTATAACACATTAGAAATTATTATAACATTTTAAAACACATTAGAATGCATTAGAACAAATAAGAGAATCCCATTTAATTTTCACAGATGATCATGGAATTTCCTCTACTCGGTTCAGCGAGCTTAAAAGTTTTTTGGAAATAAAAAAAGTCAAAACGGGCTTATTGTAATACCAATAAAATCCTTTTTGGAAACCTGAACCTTCAAAATGTCGTTATTAATCGAGTTAGAAACTCTTGGTAATAATATAAACAAACGAGCAGACGGACAGCTGAAGGGATGAATGGACTGACAGGCACATCACAAACACAAAACGGATTTCTCGGAAAAGCTCCTTGTTAATGGCGTTGCATTTGAATTTATATGAGCAGGAGCAGCAGCCGGAGCAATGTTATCCTCATCAGTCTTCAGCTTCACCTTCAAAGTGGAAATCCTTTTTAGTTTGCTTACAGTAAAAGAAACCACGGCAACAACAGAGTCGAGAGACAGGCAGCGAGACAAAAACGTTGGAAACCCAGAAGAGCAGAATGTTTACTCTTCTTTTGTGGCATTCAAAAGATGCTTCAAACAGGTCGTCGTTCCTGCCACTTCCTGGAGACTCCTTCCTCTTTTATGCCTTCACGTTGAGTACACTCATATGTGGGTATGTATACAACGTAATTACATTGCAATGTAGAACATCCTTTCTGTGCTGATGTACGGGAGTAAATTCATTTGGCGAATTTCGAATTTAAATTCAAATTCAAATGCCAGGGAATAGCAATTAAAGCGAACGACTATGGTTTTGTACTGGCTGAGAGTGAGTGAGAAGGTAAGTGTGTGTGAAAGAGTATACACTGAAGTATGAGCAATATATTCTACATAATTTCTGTGAAAAACACATAGTCCTTTCCATGTGCAATGCATTCAATGAGTCCTCTTAGTCGGTTGAGTGCCACATTGTCGGGACATTTGTTTGCTTACCTCATCAACAACATCAACTTGAACAACAACAACAACAACAACAATGGTAACAACAAGAACTTTGTTTATTTATGAAGGTGAACTTTTTGAAAAGGCGTTAACTTGGTACTTTTGAACTTTTGAGAAGTAACCGCCTCAACGTGTTCCAAAATAAAAAGGGAATGGCAGAGAGTGGGACAGTGATGATAAAGATAGCGAGGTGGAAAATGTGAAGACCTGCAATTAGTAGAGATAAACGATAAGACAGAGAGTCAAACTCATAAAGTTTGGTGTCTGTGCGATGAAGAAACGCGATTGAACTTTGGAAGATAGACACAACTCTTTTCATTCAGTCGGAAATGGAAGCTATCTAAGCAACGAGACAACAGGATTTGTACCTTTCAAATTACGGGAATAACAAAAAATTTATTGTGGTATTAAAGATATGGTATAAACCTTAAAAGTGGTAATTAAAGAAAAGGCTGAAGTATTTTATAAGCAGCTAGCTTGACACTCTCTGACAAGTTTCAAATTGTTGCTTGTCGCTTGACTTTATTTGTAGATTTACTATCTACGCATATGCCAACTCTACCAGCTATTGCGGTACTGCCCTGCATGGTCCCCTTATTGCAATGATCTTCGCCTAAAAAGTGCTAGCAGAGTCAGGTGGCTTGAAAGATTTAGGTAATCAAAAAATACTCCAGCGCCGAAATCATCTCTCATCTTGGATCCGTCAGTGAATACACTTACATCAAAGAGTGCCAATACTCCCCCGTCCATCCAACATTCTCTAGTTGAAAATGCAACGGCAAAGCTTAGACTAAAGTATATTTTAGGAGTGCAGTAGTCAGTAGAAAATGTTATCATCTCCATTGGTAACAACTGCAGTTTATTGCATTGTCCGTACGAGCCGCACTGCACGTCGCAATGTATTTAATAGATAGGTCGGAAGGTTATTAGCCACCAAACTATCGCTCCATAGGTGAGAATAGTGCGTAGCACCGCTGTGTACAGCCATAGAGCCAACAATCAGGCTACAGGCGCAATTTCTTACCGATGGTTTTGTTATTTGCCTAAAGAGCAATATTTGCTTACTTAGAGTTAAATTCTTAGTTTAGTTTCCTATCCTATTCCTATCACGCCGATGTATTAAGCGTCTGAGATAAATGTGTCTGTACATTAAGCTTGCGGAAGGCAAAATTAAGTATTTTGGACTTAGTGGTAAACAGTATCATTAAAGTTTTTCAGAAGTTAACTCCTAGACCCCAGGAGCTAACCTTGCTTTGAGCCCTTTTCATGACTTTACTAATCACAGAACCACCTACGATTAGTTTTGTCAATAGCATCCCGCTTTAACATGAGTTTGCATGTTTGCATGAGAACCATGTTTAGGTAAGATGGGTACTTTAGTTCCTTGTTTGGCGTGTTCGTCAGCCCTACAGTTTCCCGGAATGTCTCTATGCCCCGGCACCCAACACAGGTGGATATTAAACTGCTCCGCCACACTAAGAGATGATCGGCAGTTAAGGGCTAAGATTGCATTTGTAGAGACAGTTTCCAGGGATTTCAGCGTGGCTTGACTATAAGAGAATATACGGATATCCTTAGTAGATATAACGTTACTCTTCAGCCAATATAAGGTTTCACTGATCGCCATAATTTCAGACTGGAAGACGGAAAGAGAGGCTTAGATTTAACCTCCACCAACTCCGTCATCAGTCTGTGTAAAAATGAATGTGTTCATCTTCCAGGTACGCGCCTCCCTTCAAGAATGATCTTGGAGGGGAAGGTGACCTGAAAGTTTTTATTGAAATGTAGCTGTGGATTGGTGTAGTCTATGTTGTTTTGGATCCTGACTAAATTCAGGAAGGCAGAAAAAAGCAGAAAAAAAGCAGAAAATAAGAATGAGAATGAGAATGAAAATGAGAATCAGAATGAGAATGAGAATAAGAATGAGAATGAGAATAACGCTAATCTTCAAAATAGAAGTCTCTCAAATCTTCGGAAGCCTCAGTGAACTTTTGAACTTTTAAAAGGTCTCACCCCTTTAGTTGTATAATATAAAAAAGCAGAAACTATACTCATCGAGACTTAACTATGAGTATGAGCTTGAAAGTCTAGAGAGACAAATTATTAAACGAAATAGAATGATGAGCGCCCAAATAGCTTAGGTTAGGTTTCCGGTGGCAGCAATCGCTTACTTAGCCATTAGCGGTCCTTTGTGTTACAACATCGATCTTATACTTTTGCCTCTTTCAGAGACTCCATTCCGAGCTCTATATGGATCGAAGTATATCTCGCACTTTACCATTTTCGGGATCTGAGAGGTTATTTATTAACCGCTTGAGTATGTGTGTCTTCTGTAGACTAATGCCGGACAGGAGCAAAGAAGATGATCTATTATCTCCTGTTCCTCCTCGTCCATGCAGCTTCTGCAGAAGTTATTGCATTCAAACCCATCCATCTCGCGTGTTTTCCTAGAAGGCAATGTCCTGTCAGTATACCCATAACCGTTTTCAGGTCACGTCTTTCTAGGGTGATTAGCGTAGTTGAACGCTTCCAGTCCAGCTTTGGCCAGACCTGTCATGTTATAAGTGTCGGTGTTTTTCCACCTTACATTTGTAACGGCTTCTGCCTCTTTCCGAAGCTCAAGTTGCACACGACTAGCTAATTCCTCCACCTTGCAGTTTACTTCCCCATCCGAGTGTCCGGGAACCCAAATGATCCTTATATCGAACTGCTCTTCCATCTCGTTAAGAGAGGAATGCCAGCTCAACGCCACCTTTGATGTCAGTCAGATCGCTTCCAATGATTTTGTGGCCGACTGATTGTCTACATGAATGATAAACTTCTTAAAAGATAGTATATTATGCTTCAACCATATACATAACCTCCACAATCGCTATTATCTCAGCGTGGTATACGCTGCAGTGATCAGAGAGTCGAGAGTTGGAGATGCTTATTTTCAGCCTGTCCCTGTCCCGCTCCTACATTACCTTCATGCTTAGAGCTATCCGTGAAAAACTGTGCTGTTTCCATATCCAGTATTTTCCGGTCTTCTCTGGATGGTATTGTTGTCCAAAAATCTTTATTTAAGCATAACACTGGTGTCATGAAGTCGTCAGTTCTTACTTTAACGTTTTATTTATAGTGGAGTGTCGCTCTTGGAGACTTTTACACTGATTAACCTCTAAGAGACACGTAGCCATATTTGGCCACTTTCCGTTTTCCAAATCTATTTATTGTAAGGTGCGAGTTGGTGCTCATCTCAGCACTCCGCTTATAAGCACGTAGGCCGTTCTTTGCACCTTCTCCATTATTTTTTAAACGTACCTTTTTCCAGATCTGGTCACTATATGCTTACTTCGTACAGTAGCATTGGTCTCACTACATCTGTGTATAGCCATTGTACCTAGCTGTATAGCTGGTGAAAAGGACTAGGTCGGGTTGACACTCAGACCGCTTTTATTTTCCTATTCTGTAACGATTTAGAAGACATTTTGCATAATCTCCCTAATTTCCCTGAGAACGTTAATGCTACATCATCAGCATACTTCTTTCTTCTTTTTCTCCCTTCCCTTTGCTTTGTTTCAACAGTAATCTACTGATCACTATATGTTCCATAGGAGAGGGGATAATATCCCTCTTTGCGGTGTTTCTCTTATCACCCGCATTTTTATGGTATAGTCCTCCAGCTTTGCGCTACTAATCCTGCTTAAAAATTGAAATGATTAGCCTGCCTGCTTCTAGAGTGCCCAATTAGTTTTCGCTCGAATTTAGTTTTCTATTTCCAATTTTTGATACGCAACTTATACTCAGCAGACAGCTGGATGGACTATCTTTGCAAGAAAATCCAATCCAAGCTCCAATTTGAATTTTATTCGATATCCATTAAGCTATAAGATATTTTAGAATATCAAAGGTGACAATTCAAAAATAAGGAATTATTCCTAAAAAAACGGAATAACATAAAATAAAAAAGTCCTTTCTATAAGCATAGCTTCCTTCAAATCAGGAGAATAATGGAAGAAAATAAAATTTAATTTCTCTCCAGCTGCGCTTGAGTTTGAAAAGAGGAAAAAAACTAAAAAGAATTGGTAAAGTCCTGTGACCAGCCGCACAGCCAAAAGCAATTTATAAGCTCCTATTAAGCACAGAAGTTCCCCAAGTCGTGCATTCCACTGCACCATCGGCTGCCATTGTGTTTATTCTGTGCTGTGTTGTCCTGCCCCATGCGTCCTTCTGATATTTTCCTTTTTTTCCTCCTTCGTTTATTTCCTTCAACCAAAATGAAACTCGATATCGCATCGTTTGTTGTTCACTGGTTCACTCTGCATCCACTGTAGAACTCACTTGGTGGAGCGGTCGGAGAATAGACTCGAACGAGTGCCAACAACAAAAAGATAAAATTCGAGTCGAGTCGAGTTGCAAAATGAAGGCGAATAAAAATCATATTAAGTTCTTGTGTGGTGGAGTCTCGTTGAGCGGCGATGTATGCTCATTGCTCTCGAGTTCTTTTTATGACTTTGCTCGACGGTCGAAATTTGTTTAGCAGATGATGATGGGTCACGTGTCTCGTGTATGTCGTATATACGGTGTGTGTGTGTGAAAAGGAAACTGCCATAAAAAAGGACTATTTCCGTTTTCTAAGAGGTTTTATTACACAGAAATTGGAAATATTTCCGCACAATATGGTGGATTGTCCTGCTTCTATTTCATGATATGTGTCGCAAGGGAATAAGGGATTGCATGTACATATATATGTACATGTTTGTATATCGCATAACATTTCTATTTAAGGATATTTTAATCGAAAGCGATAGATATTATGATTTCAAATATCTTGTAGGAATAAAAAAACCTTTGCGCCAATGATTTGAAAGTTATAAGAGCAGAGAATAAGTCTTGGAATTGGAACCCTTACCAAACTAACATAGGTAGGTATACAGTTAAGTCGAATGAATCTGAATGTCAACGACAGACATAAAAGACAAAAAAACCGCCCTAAAAAATTCCCCAGCGAGGAATCTGATAGAAGAAATCGACAATAAATTTCATTGACTGCATGAATGAAGTTTGGAGATTGAGTCTCTAATCCGAATTCGAAAGGGAAGTCAGGTATGTACGCGTGTATAATACAATTCAATACAATAGTCAAGCTACGTACATTACTCTGTAGGCAGGACATCAAGGTACATGACCAGAGACCAAACATTCGGTGGAAGGATTGCGGTAGACCAGATCACCCAGAGCTTATGGATTATTATTAGATTCCGATTGAAATCGTTTTTATACTTTGATTACAGATACATAAGAAGAAGAAGACTATTCAACCTGCAGCAGCTGCGGATAGTTGGAGAACAAAAAAGGTCTTTATGGAGAAGATATGAAAAATCATCGACGTAAGCACAAAGCTGCCGTAGCATTAACGTAGAATACAATGAAAGTATAGAACGAAAAAAGTTGGTGAGAAGGACATCGTGCTTCTCAATTATCCTTTTTAAGATAAACTTAACTTTTTACTAATTTTTACAATTCTAAATTAAAAAATTGAGGTGTGGGCACAACACGACTTTCTTTTACGGACGCGGTCGGAATCTTCAGTAAATGTATATAAATGTTAGGTAGAGAGTCCTTGCTGACTTGGCGAGGTCCACGAATAGCACTAAAGAGCGCCGTTTTGCTGCCACAGTCTTCAGGAGACCAAATGCAACGTAGAATGATTGTGTGAATTTATATCCAACCCTTAGCATCATGTTTTGATTTCAGATCTGTCATGCCGTACTCTGAAAGCTCCTTCAGGACAGAAAAGAAGGGAATACTTAATTTGTGGAAACGAAGTGCCGCAAGGGCCGGACACTTGCAAAGAAAATGAATGAGAGTTTATGTTTCATTCACATCTACTCCTGCAAAAGGTATTGTGAAGGATTCCCAGTTTGGCTGCGTGGCTGCCCACCGGATAGTGGCCCGTGGTTATGGCAACCACTCTGGAAATATCTTTCCGAGATCTGGAGATCAGCACGGAGGATTTGATTTTATTATAGGAATGCCACATCTCTATCGACGTGGTGCAATTGGTCAAATTGTCCGTGTCTAGTGTGACGCCCCTCTTCGCCAGGACGTCTGTCCTCTCATTGCCGTCAATGTCGCGTTGGCTAATAGAAGCCAGTTCGGCCTGGCACTGCCTGACGAGCTTAGAATTGTGTCTTGTCGCTCCCAAACAAAAATTTTAAAAAATTTACCCGATTTTCTTCAAATTTTACACACATGTGTATACCCAATAAACAATACTTTTTCGAAAATTTGGTAGTGATCGGGTCCGGGGTTCGGCCGCAAGGCCCTTATACATTTTTTAAATATCTGTACTGGCATCAGATATTCGTCGCCCTTTATGGACTGTGTGCGGTGTGTGCTGCGCAGTCGGCTGCGCTGCATGGTTTTGGTGGTGGTGGAGAGAGAGAGAGAAATCTTAGCGCACGCACAAATGAACCCAGCAAATGAAACGAGACATACATGTTTTATGCTTACTTCAACTTACATTTTTATTTACTGAATTGTATTTTTATTGATGTCGTTTTTTTTGTTGTCGATATCAACTTACAGATAGAACAACAAGTATTCTGTCATTTGGCGTTTTCATAAATTAGTTCAGAGCAGTCAAAGAGTTCTCAAGATAAATGTTCGTGTTTCTTATTTGCTCAGAGTATGAGCGTGCTCTAAGTGCTCAGAATAAAATGATCTGAGCTTTTTCAATTTTAACATCTGATGTCAAATGTTTGTTTCGATGATTTTCTTCTACAATAAAAAAAATGGCCCAGGATCGAGGGGCTCCCATATCAATTTCTGCGATTAGAGAATTTAGATGAAAAATTTTAATTTTTATGGGTTGTTTTTTTCTTTTTTTAATAGTCGCCGACCACCAGACCAGCGCGCTATAGGTAAGAATAGGATGCACCACTGATGTGTACAGCCACAGAGGCGCAGATGAACTGGCTAGGGCCGGTTCTGAAACTGCGTTCATAGGACCTGAACCCTTTTGCGGCGTCAATTGGAGTGCCGCCACAGGGCTGATTAACAGTTGGGAGGGCAGGCTTCGCCTGGCTCAATGGGAAAATACCCCGGGGCTAAGGCAATCTAAAAAACTGATCAGACCCTTCTCATATAAAGAAATCCTATATCTAGATAAAGGCAGCATTAGGAACTAGTGAGTTTTCTAACTGGCCATTGTGGCCTAAGATATCATCTTAGCAAAATTGGTGTGGGCTCTGTGACAGAATGTAGGTTCTGTGCGGAGAAAGAGAAGTCATCCTTACATGTTCTCTTCGAATGCCCAGCACTTATTTGGCTAAGGAGATGCATATTCCATAAGGAAATATGCTCGGCAGCGGAGCTGAAAAGCTCTACTACTAAGACATTCTGTCTTTTATTAGGAAAGTGGTATGTCTATTAGACAATTAATGCCCTATTGACACAATAGATCTTTTAGGTCGCGGTGCCAGTCACTTGGACTAGGGTTTCACAAAAAAAAAAAAAAAAAGTGTACAGCCCCAGAGCCATCCTCGGCTTCAGTCCCCATTTCTTGCCAATTGTTGTGCTGCTAGCATATAGAGCAATGCAAGCTTAGCCCTAAATTCTATATTCGACTTCGAAGGAGAGAAATCGACACACCTTAAGAATACTGTCATTAGTACTAGAGATCGTAGAGATCGAAATGACTGGCGGGCACGCCAAGATGAATATAAAGAGCTCAGATGATAAGAAAAAAACAGTTTACCGGCAAAAGAAAGCAGCCTGGTGGAAGAATCTCGTCTGTGAACTAAAACAGTACGGAGAGCGGGGACCGCACCGGGCGCGGAAGTTCTACCAAAGAGTCCGCCATATGACGAAATTTACACCGCGGTGCACGGCTGCAAATTCAAAGAATGTAATCTGATCGCCGATATCAAAGGCATCATAGTGCGATGAGAAGAACTGATCAAATTTACACCCTTACGTGATGTCTAGTTTCTAAACTCACTACGCCATCTTTTTATAGATTTTAAATCCGCCTATGATATCATAGCCAGAGTAGAACTCTATACTATATACTATACTCTATACTCTATGAGAGAATTCGGCATCACAAATACACTGACACGACTATGTAAGTTGGCCATAACGAATGTTATAACATTATAAGTACATATATGCGAATCACCCATCAGCCCATTCAACAGCCACAACGGGCTCCGACAAGGAGATTCACTTGTCTGCATCGTGTTCAACCTGGTGTTGGAGAAAGTGATCTGAAACAATCCTCTATAACTCTATTTAGATACTGGCATTGAAGACGTTGAAATCGTTGATATGTAGAAACCTAAGAGTTGTACAGGAAGCTGTCATGAAGATCGAGCGGGCGGCACGAAATCTGGGGCTGCACATAAATGAGAGCAAAACAAAGTACATGGTGCTAGTAGAAGATCCAAGTTTGGTCGGTCGTCCAAAAATAGGCACTAAATTAGAATTTAAATTTGCATACTTTTGGGCTGTAGGTTAGGTTAGATTATTTTAAAGACTATAAGTTTAAATCATTATGTACTGGTCAAAATAGTAGTCAAACTGGTTTGTCCGGTTCACCCGGTTTTCGTGTAGGTACATGATTGTAGTTTATTTATAAAAAATGACTCATTACATATGAGTATGGTTGGTTGTAAATAAGTGAAGTTGCCACAATGTTCTGGTATTTTCTCGATATTTCTGTCTATAAGATTGGAAGTTTCTGGAAACTTTTCAATGAGTATAAATAGAGTCGTTTGACCGAAGTAGTTCAGTTCTTATTGGAAATTCAACCAGTTAAGTAGGAAAAGTTCTTGCAGAAATATAGTGAAATACAAGTGTTGTTGTAATAACTATTTTTGTGTACATTTAAAGTTATCACCAGTATACATTTGTGAACTTTTGTTGTCTGTGTATGTCTGTCTGTGCGGGTGGAATTTCGAAATTAATAAACTTGTCTTGTGTTTTATTTGCAAAATCCTTTACGAACTCGAAAGCGTAAATTGCACAATATATATGCACAATCATAATATTCTTACTCATTAGTGAATAGCAAGCTGCCTGCAATCTGCAACCCACTGTAAATTATTATTTACCGTAAACAAGCGTTATTCAGTTCATTCCAACTGAGGATAGCCTTTTTTGTTTGCTGGAAAAATGAGGTCATCAGAGGGGACCCGCCTCTTAGCCTCTGCTTCTGTCACTTTAACATGTCATATCATTTGTCTATTGACGGTTCGTTCAATGTTTGTCATATTAATTAAAATCCTCACCCTTACCCTAAAACTTTCACCCCTATTTACTCGTACCATTCTACATGGCGCGCACTTGTACGACTGCCTTTTACTGTTAGTCATTCAAACATTGCCCCCAATTACGTCCTCACCGAAATACCGAACAACAAAATCCAAATTCGTCGATTTTCACTCAATTGTCCGTCTGTGCAACGATATTCAGATCGATATTTTTTTGCACCTGCTCACCTGCAGGGGTGAAATCGTGAAATCAAATAAATATTTCGGTTACAAAGCAAATCGAAACCAAAACGCGGTGTTACCAGGGGTGAGTAGGGGAGAGAAGCATTAAGCACCAATGGAACGAACGATTGAACGATGACGAGGGTGGCAAGAGCGACGGCTTTTGTGTTTTTTCTATCCATCAGTGCGCGGTAAGGGGTGATGCCAACACATCATCGACATATGGCTAATTGGGCACCGGGGGGTGTTGTAAACAAAAAATACCCTTAAATATAAAAGTGCACGAAAACACGAAAACATTTTATTGAATTTTCCCATTCTCGTACGTTTTTTCTGTTATGATGTTCACTGATTGTGATAAACCAGCCAGCCAGTATATGTGTGGGTGCTATAAATTTAAGTGGGTGGTTGGTTGGGATTTTTTGTTGTTGCGCGTCCTTTGTAGTTTCTCATTGATGTTAACGCAAACCAAAAAGGACGACGCGGCGCAAATATTTTTTCTCGTTCCCCCACCGCGATAATGTCCGTCCACAATGATAGTAGCCCTCATCGTTGATATTCATGACCCATCGCGTACGCTCCATTTACTCTTCAGCATCACGCTTCTTTTTAACGGTTCGGCATCAGACAGAGCGACAGGATACCAGATCCTATAAGTTGCAAGTCCTGTCTAGAATATAGAATATCTACCTACAGCAGATACTTCCGGAGTAGAAAATTATTCATCGTTTTTCCGATGGCCAGAGGCAAGGACTAATTCGTTCCATTTACTTCTTTTTTTTATTGTTATCCCAGTGTTTGCTTTGTTAAAATTTCAGAAATTAATTTTCCAAGCTATATCAGGAGGCTTACGTTTGTTTGAAAATCAGGGTATCAGCGGGTGATGGGCAGGATATTGCGTTATGGATGGGAGAGCATTGCTCCCGCGGTGAACGATGCAGTAAAGTTATTGCTGTTGTTGCTATTGCTTTGTGCTTCATATCGCTGGCGAGGTAAAAGATTTTCGTTAATTTAATTAATTCTCTAAATTTGTATGGTGGAAGAAGAAGAAGAAACGAGCTGTAATTAGTCTTGTTTTGCTTTCTCACATTTTATGTGGAACTTGAGAAAATTGTTATTTAAGTCTCTATTAAGTTATGTTATTATTGAGTCAAACAGGCAGAATGGAAGGCCCAGTGACTGTTGCTTTCAAGTTAATGATATGAATTATTTTTGGGCAATTAAGGAATATCCTTAAAATAAGCGAGTGATTTAGGATTTATAGTTGAATCGAGACATTTATTTGTGCGAAGCATACTTCAACAGCGTCGTGGCTCAGTGGATAAGAGCATGGCTTCTGAGCAGGAGGTTCGTGGTTGAAATCCCAGTAACAACAAAAGTATTTTTCCCTGTGTCCCACCTTTCGCGAAAGTCTGACAAACTTCCGAGAGTAATAACTTGTCACGGAAAGCTTCTCAATTCACCGTTCGGATCCGGCAATAAATGGTTGCGAGAAGCTAGGCCTTAGATCGCAATGGTCTGTCGCGCCGGATATCCCTGTGATAATTTCTGCTTTTATACAGTTTCGATTAAGCCTCCTGAATATTAATCGAGTTCCATTCAATAAACCCTTTTTTTGGGTTAAGATTTCGAAGAAGCATGATAAATGCACCAACTTTCAATTTCAGTTTATGTGACGGCATTTCCAAGGGACATTGTGCGTGTAAAAATTCAACAGGAAAATCAATCTTAAGTACGTCTAGGTGAGAACCCGTGAAAAATGACGGGATCTCTTTTCTACCACATAACCATTTTCATCGGAGCACTAAACGAACATATGGTGTGAATATGAACCAAATCCAATTATAAACACAAATTTTCGTAAATACCTCGACTCAAGCGCCACCTAACGGGTCGAAAAACAACTTAAACTTATCTGAACACCAAACGAACATATGGTGTCAATATGAAGTAAATCCAACCATAAACACAAATGATCGTAAAAATCTTGACTCCAGCGCCACCTAACGGGTCAAAAAAAACCTAAATTTATCGGAGCACCAGACGATGTGAATATGAACCATATACACAAATTTTCATAAATATATCGACTCCAACGCCACCTAACAGGTTTAAAAACACTTAAACTTATCGGAGCACCAAACCAACATATGATGGTGTGAATACGGCTTCGATACGTCCAGTGGTTTAGGCGGGATTATACGAAATAAAAGCGTTATATCCATACAGACAAACAGACAACGGTAATTATGATATTAGGCGATTATTATACTGCTAGAGACTGTTTCGAAAAGGATACAAGGACAAAACTTTGCATTATAAAGTAACAGCCAAGCAAGCCTACTCGAAGATTGTTTCAAAATATAAGAGAATTCCTACCTATCTACAAATTTATCTGTTCCCACTGGACTGTTTTCGTTTACTCTACATTGTTACAATATTGTTCACAATGATAGTTGTAAAGTGTTCATAAACCTCTATTGTAACATCGGCAACGTGCGTTGTGTCGTTCATAAACATTTTTCTACATTGTCGAAATGACATTTGCAACTCTACTCAATACTGCCTTTATAGCTGTCACAACCTCACAACTCACAATTTTTATTATTATTATTAATAGTAATGAATACTTCGATTGCAATAGAGAAATCGGTAATTACATTTTTAATATAAAATTTAATTAATCTTTACATGTAGTTAGCTGTAGAAATAAAATATATTTAATATTTTACGGGTTCTGTTGGACTGTTCATTTGTTATGAATACCTTTCCATAAAGAAGGTATTATTTAATATATCAATGATCCCCTATGGAGCAGTAGAATTGGCAGGAAGGTCCAAACTAAGCTGCGCAATAAGACCATTCCAAAAAGTACAGAGGCTGGAATGAGTGTGACAGTGACAGTAGACGTAAGAAAAATCTCCCTCGTCTACGTCAGATTAAGGAAATGTTGGGGAAATACTGGGAGTGAACAGAAGTATTGTTAGAATCATTACAGTATTCCTAACAGGGCATTACAGATGGAGAGAATGACTAAGGAAAATAGGGCGCTGGGTGGGCTCAAGATCCCGCGGCATTCTCTCTGACTCCACTCACACCGTTAGGTTATTAAGAGCGCTTGACATAGTGGTGGTGCTGCAAGATTCATGTTTGCACTAACCATAGCGCACAAGTAGTACCAGCACAATAGAACCAAAATGCTACAACATACCCAATCAATCATTCAAT
This sequence comes from Nephrocerus scutellatus, assembly GCA_947095585.1. NCBI lineage: Eukaryota > Metazoa > Arthropoda > Insecta > Diptera > Pipunculidae > Nephrocerus > Nephrocerus scutellatus. Next base: position 107,817,314 of record OX352762.1, on the reverse strand, counting down.
TATCCCGAAATTTGAAAAAACCTAAAAGCCAACAAACATACAGTCATCGCTTAACGAAGTAATATTGGAAATCTCCAAAGAACGATCTCAGTCAAGATTAACACACGAACCACTGAAAATCGCTGACCAACCAACCACTTCGTGAACCTTTGGGTCAGTTAAGCCATTGCAAGAGAATGCGAGTCCTTCCATCCACTTGATCATCCCTAAAGCGACAAAAAAAGGAAACAAAATACAAAATGGAAATGGGAATGGAAAAAACTCAACTGATGTACAAACAAATCCCAGTTTATCCTCTTTTGGTGGCAAAAGTTTTCATCGCGCAGAGTGCGGCAGCCGCCACCCAAGGGACTTATCAAGTTAATCATGTCCCATAAGTCTATTTGGTGTCCTCTGTTTTTTTTTTGCAATATTCTTTTCTACAGGATTAGCGTGACAACAGAATGGAGTGTCGCAGTATTCTCGAATATGTACGCAGTGCAGCGTAGAGAAAGAACTAAAAGACGCAGAGGAGATGAAAAGTTACAGTGGAACAAACATTGGTGAATGTGAATAAAAAAAATTCAATATTTTGTTGGGATTTTTAAAATTTGAATCGCATAAGGTATAGGGTTTAAAGTTGAAAGTTTGTTTTTTAATCAAAGGCTATGGCAATTTTTTTTGAACGATTTGCTTACAATTTTGACAGCTTGTCAGTCTGATATTCTGCCGCACGAAACAATCATGCTTGCGCTTGCGGAGCGTTCTGAAAACTTATTTTCAAAATCAGTGCTGAGTAGCCGAAACCGTGCGAATTTTAAAAAAAAAATATGGCTCGTGAAAGAGCGACAAGCGGAACTGCTGTGGTGAAATAGGCGAAGAAACTACGAGAAAAATGATTGCTATTGGATAACAGAAGTGGTCCTTAAGTTTTGACAGGTCGCACGACTGAGAATATTGCACCTGTGGTCCAAAGTGTGGGACAGAGTCCATTGACCTCAACTTAACGTCGATTGCAGCAACTGGCCATTAGTCGCAACAGCCTGAGGAGAATACTGTGCACATCGACCTCGGATTATTAGCCTACAAGGTCCATTTGACTAAGGGGTTAAAAGCAAATGATCATCCGCTTCGATATAGACCAGCTTGATAATGACGTCGATTTTGGTCGAAAAATCATCTTTTCAGACGAATTGCATTTCCATCTCAGGGGGTAAGTAAACAAGCAGAACTGTCAGATTTGGGGTTCGGAAAAGCCACACGTAATCGTAGAGAAGCCAATGCATCCACCAAGAGCGGCAGTTTTGTTTGGAATGGTGGCCAATTTTCGGTTTCCACCCATTGACTCTGTCGCAGGTCACAACGCTTCATTGTGATTTTTCAAATGGGAAACAAATTCAAGAGGTGCTTCTCTCCGCTTTTCACTTCTAAATTTTGATCTGATTTGATTTTAATACAAAATTTATGCACCCATTATTTTAGGTAAAAAGAAAAGTGGTATAATTGATTGGTATAAATAAAGCTCATACAAAAAATAAAATGAATTGTAAGTTTTGTTCACTTGCCCCATTCCTTTTGCTGTTTTTTTTTTCAAAATAAAAGTTTTGAAACTCTAGATAAGAGTCCATGATTTTTATTAGGAAGAAACGACAATATCTGTTAGAACTTACCACGCCCCTAGAAAAAATAACCTTGGTTATGGTTATGGATGTGATGTGGAAACGTGTTTTCTGTAAAACTTCAGCTACAACAGTAGCTGCTTTGCTGGCACGATTTCTACTTTCTCACATACATTTTTTTGCAATAAAAGTTATTCTAATCTTACCTCTCAACAAAAAAGTAATTATAAGTTTTTTATTAAATTTGAAAGATCATAAAAAGTGCTTCATTGTACAACACCTGAAAAATGTCAGAAATAATCTATTAATACTTCAACTAACTGTTGATATTTTTTGTTGCTAAAATGGCAATTAAGAAACAACTGACTAGTTTTTTGCAGTTGTAGTTGTTCTTGTTCCACTGTAGGGAACACCATTTGTTTGTAGTTGTTTTTGTTCCACTGTTTCGAACACTATTTGCAAATAAAATCCTTATTTCTGCAGGATACAATACAAGCAAATTCACATCGTGATATCCCGCAGGGACATCCGACAGCTTTTGTCTCCACCTTGCACCACACTTGCCGCAATAAAAACCAACTCAGCGTTTTGTGTATCAGGGTTTATGTCCTTGGGAGATTTTTCCAATTTCTTCATTCGCCCTTAAGTGTCCTTTAATACTTTCCCTTGAATCGCTATTATTGATATTGTGCAATGGGCTTAAGGACCGTTCTGTTTGCTTTCAGTGTATGTGTGTGCTAAGGTGCGGGTGTCTGCAAGGAAGATTAAATCCTAATGGACAGATTAAACCGAACACAAGCTTGGACTGCCGACTAAATTGACAAAAAAAATGTCTAACTTTTGTTGCCAGCGCACGCAACGTGATAAGACTAACGATGAGCTCCGTTGCCATACGTTCCAGGATGCTCAGGAATAAGAGTATTTAGGTTGAAAGATTTTATGTCGCTCTGGGACTAGAAAGTGGAAGTTGAATTGTGTAGCCTTAGAGAATTTTTGTTGAACCACGTATTTGAGTATTTTTTTGAGTCTACACATATGTTATGCTGTTTGTATATATCCTTCTTTGGTTCCATAATGCTACCTTTACACTGTTATTGTTTTCTACAGTGTTTGAAGTTCCTTGATGTTTGATGTTTGATGCTTGATGCTTGATAATAATGGTGTTTCGTGTTTGATGTTAGATGTTTGATGTTTGATGTTTGGTGTTTGATGTTTGATGTTTGATGTTTGATGTTTGATGTTTGATGTTTGATGTTGAGTTTGATAATAATGGTGTTTGATGATGGTGTTTGATGTTTGGTATTTGATGTTTGATGTTTGATGATCGATGTTCGATGTTCGATGTTCGATGTTCGATGTTCGATGTTCGATGTTCGATGTTTGATATTTGATGTTTGATGTTTGCATATGTAAATTTGATAATTGTTAATCGTCCTACGAACAATAGTCTGAAAAATGTCTCAGTTATGAGAAATTTTTAATTTTGAAAATTTTCATAAAAAACTAAATCATAAAACCGAAAAATGAAAATGCATTGCGGCGTTTAGTGTTCCTTGTACTAAAAACAAAATACCTACACCGAACAGCGGAAGTGAAAGCCAGTATAAATCCCGGTAAAAATTGACGAAAGTTGATGTGCGTTTATTACGAGGGCGGGTCAATAAGTCCGTGACTTTTTGAATTTCCCGCCTATTAACTGAAAGGAAAACACTGCTCCTGTCATCTGTCAGTTGGCTCCTGTCACTCCTGACCCGGCCTCGTAGTTCGTCTTGTATCGATTGGAAGACACGTCAGAGAAGTCGTTGGGCGGCCAGCAGTTAACGCTCAAATTCGAAAGTAAATCATACTCGTACTTATGTGACTCTAAAGTCACTTTCCCTCACTCCTAACCCATACTTCCACTCAATGTCCAATTATCTTATTGCATCTAATGGAGCTTTAGGTGCAGGGCGATTCCAAATTGTCTTGATCACATCCTGCCGGGCTGGTGTTGTATAACGGCAAGGCGGTGGCACAGTGGGGTACAAGAATGAGACAATGAATATATTTTCAACGATTGGACATTCGTTGGCGGTGTGCCAGAACGGCATGTTGGCCATGTGCCATTTATGCAAAAGTGAATACAGTCTGCGATGATGTTCGCGTTTGTGTGTGGCAATGGCGGTAATGGAGTGTTGTTTTTCCGCCTCGAAGCAGCAGACCACATTTGCCCTGACCTAATCTAAATTTCAATCCTTTGATTCAAATTCAATTTTTTGTGGATTTTCGAAATCCAAAATTTAATTATGTGGTTTATTGGTTTCGGTTACAAAATACAGAATGATGACTTATTCAGGAGCTTTTTTTGATGAATTACGTTATCTTCAAAATCGAAATTTTTCTTTTTTTTAATAACTTTTGGGCTTGTGCCGGTTTTTGAGTTTATTGTATAGTTGGCGCCACTTTAGGAAATATAATATACAGTAAGAGGAAAAGCTTAACTTAAGAAACTAAATATTCTATACTAATATCATAAAGAGGTAAAGTTAGTTTGTATGTAGAAGGTAAACTTCGGAACTACTGGGCCAATTTCAAAAATTCTTATACCAGTATTTAGAATGGACTTTCAGCGTAAACATAGGCTATATATTATATTTAAATCAAGGGGCCTTTTGTGGCGACCAATTTTGTAACTAAATAACTAAAGTCGTCACAAAAACGGTCGCGGATCTTTCTGTGTTATGTTTTGTACGAACATGACGCCTAAAGCGGCATAATCATAATGACTGTGTGCTATGTGCTGCATTGTTTATATACGTACTATAATCTATATACATATATGCATATAAAAATGAATGTCTGTTGGTTTGTAATATATATGTCTGTATGTCTGTTTGCGCATAACTCGAAGACCGCTCATCCGATGTTAGTACGGTAATGGTGTTGAGGGCGTGGATTGACGTGGTGGTTGGCGTGATTCGAAGACCGTGCATTTTTTTTATTAAAAAACTTATTACCAAGGAACAACTCACTGAATGACTTGCGCCACGGCAATAAGGTGGGCTATACCCTTTATTAAAATTAAAAATACAATAAACAATAATAGTTCTGTTATCTGTGGGGGGTATCTCAAGGTGGATCTTGAAGGGTCTTGGTGGTCTGTTGGGGGGAGGTAAGTGTGGTGGGGCCAGGCAACGCTGGGTATTTCAGTCAGTATATATATATGAAAAATGTCTGTTGGTTTGTAATACGCAAGTAAAACTCAAAAACTAAACAGCCGATTGAGCTGAAACGTTCACAGAATATGCGTCTTAAAAATTCTCGGTAAACCTCATAGCGCAAATACGATCGAGGTAGCTCGTATACTAATAAAGCAGAGTCGAGTGGTAAAATTCTTACAAAGACAGCATAACGCAACATAACGCCCACCATCACCCCTCAGGGTTAAATGTCGTCCACATTCCAGTCTAGCCACCAGTATCCATCTTTTTTTTAGAGACGTTCCTTATTTAACCTGTCCCTTTATGACAGAATCTCGAGCTATCAATTCCATTCACATTGAGCAATAAGGCATGTCGGCAGGTTTTGGCTTTTGCTCTTCTAGCAAAATAGTAAATCACAGGAACGTTGCATAACTCTGAACACCCAATTAGCGCACGACATACCTTTTTATGATTTTAGGACTATTCGCCCCAGTTATCTGCAAGTTTTTCTTATTGCGTCGGAGGTCGTCTTCGAGAGATATACGTTTGCATTTACCTTAAGCATGCCTTGTATATTTTTTCTGATTTTCTACTTCTGTTGTGTGCACACAATATGATGTCATCAGCATAAGCCGTGGATGCATGTACTTTCGAAATATATATGCTGAAGGGTATTGGTGCCGTTGCTGTACCCTGAGGCAGACCGTAAGTGGTATTGAATATTCCATTTTTCGTTTTTTTTTTGTTATTTGTAACCACAAATTTCTTCCCGTATATCATGTATGTGTAATCATTTTGATTTAATTATATGAAAATATTGAAAAATCGGCTCAACAGTAATAAGGCCTAGGGATCAAATGGCATCCCAGCGGAGCAAATAATGAAGTAATAGTTCAAGAATGGGAGGAAGAAACTTTGCCACACAATAGAGAAGGATGGCGATGAGGCGAAGAGGTGTAGCAATTATCCGGTCAAGTTGAGTATTTCACCAACAAAATGGCTACAGTTTCAAAACTCACCACACCATCTTGTTATGGACTTTAAAGCCACCTATGATAGCATAGCCAAAGTAGAACTGTATTACAAAACTATGAGAGAACTGTATTACAAAACTATGAAAGAATTCAGCATACCTAATAAACTGGCATACGACTAAGTAGGATGACCACGTGCATGACCAAGGTTATTAGCCAATCCCACACCTACTCGTATAACGGGCACCGATCTTACGTTGATGAGAGTCATTTTAGACTCTCCGATTTAAAGGTGAGTGGAACAACCCTCTATCTTTTCTTCTTCTTCTTCTTCTTCTTCTATGTATACAAAATGGAGAATTTATTTGTTTGTGCCTAACAACTCTGGAACGCCTTAACCAGTTTCAACCAAACTTGGTATACATATTACATACCACCTGGAATCAAACACAGTTGATGGGTTTGGTGAGGTGGGGGGATGACCGATATTTTTCTCGATTTCATAGTTGTCGGTGTCGCAGAGGATAGTAGTGATAGAAAGACAACTCAATGGGAAGGGGGTCGATTGGGCGTAATGGAAGTGGCCGATATTAACGTCGATTCCATAGTTTTCAGGGTCGCTCAAATGAATGGTGATGGTAAAATACGTCTAAGGAGAGGGTGGTCGATGGAAGAGGGTAGAGGCTAGTCGATATAAGTGTCATAGATGGTGACGATAAGACACCGTTATGGGATGAAGATCATTGGAAGAGGAGAGGGTGTGGTGGCGATATTGTACAACCGTGCAAAGCCGGACACTGAGTAGTAGTAGGTTTGGGGTGGTTTTTGGCTGGTTGATTTTTGATGTGCAAACATCTTAGGGCTAGGGGTGAAGTTTTTTTTATCGTTATCTCCGATCTTGAATAGGGCTCTTGAGGGTTTTGAGGGACTTTGATGTGCTTTGAAGGGGTTTTGGGGGTGTACTTTAACAGGTTTTTGAGTGGCCTTGAAGAGGTTTTGAGGCGATCTTGAGGTGGGTCTTGAGTGGGATTTTGTGGTGGCTTAAGGGTTTTCGATGGCGGTATTGAGGAGGATCTTAAGGGCTTTTGAGAGGGTCGTGAGAGTATTTTGAGGGTAGTATTAAGGGAATTTTAATGGGCTTTAAAAAGGTGTTGAGGAGGACCTTGCAGCCTTAACTGGGATCTTAAGAGGTCTTGAGCGGGGTCTTGAGAAGGTTTTTGAGGCTTGTTTTGAGCGCGTATCTTGAGAATGGTCTTGAAAAGTGTCTTTATGGGGTCTTGATGATGGTTTTTTGGGGGGGATATGTATGTCTGTATATTTGTGCCGCCATAACTCTGGAATGCCTGGACCAATTTGAACAAAGCTTAGTACACATTTCACATAAAATATAGAATCAGGCATAGGCGATCGGTGGTTGGTCGAACGGTGTAAAGGCAGACGGGCAAGGCCAGGTATTTCGGCTAGTAAGTCTATAAGTACAGATACTGCTTTACGCGGACGATATTGACATCATTGACCGAAACCTTAACAGCTGTAAGAGAAGCTTTCATTTAGATCGAGTGGACGACGTGAAATATAAGCCGGTACATAACTGAGAGAAAAACAAAGTAGATACATGGTGGCTAAGTCTCCGAGCAGAAGATAGTGGACCCCACGAATTCGAAGTAGTCCAATAGTAGCTACCGATAACAGCATTGAACCAGAAATACGTGCACGGTTACTTAAAGCCAGCAAAAACTAGTTAATATAGTCTGTCAAGATATGTATTAAATTAATTTGTCGCTGTCGCTTAGGTCTTCCATTTACTACTACAAGTACCAATATTCCATTTTTATGTCTGGTAGTATGTAGTACAGAAAACACAATGTACATACCTAGCACCATTGCTTGTTAGGTTCGATAAATTTGATTCTTGTCTGATCGCTTCGATGACCATTTGCTTCGTCAAATAAATAAATACGTTTATTGTTTATTTTATCAACAGTTAGTTATCCTTACTCTTAATAATTAATTTTGCAATTACCTACAGCGCATAACCAACGACACCTCTAATTTTCTCCCTTCCTTTTTGACAACTCTTATAAGTGAAGCATTGCTTGGGGTTAAGTTGAGACTCAAAGAGTCATCAAGACCACCATTTAACATTATGTTGAACATAGCACCATATTGTCCCTGAGAAATTATTTCCAATTTTTTACCTATAACAGCCTGAGAGTCCATAAACGACACTGCAAAGAAACCCCTAAACTAATGTACCATATTTAAGGCAATAAACTGTTCTCCACGGGGGAAACATTAAATCAACAACAACAACATCTACCCACAACCACCAAAGTAAATACATCCTTATGATGTACAGAAATCACCTCTTCGCTCCGTTCCACTCCGCCTCGCACAACAACAATACACATTTCATCCAGCCATTAAGTGCCCACATAATAAATCATAAAGGAAAACCACATTTGCCAAATGGAAACTATAAATATGTACAACGATATCGTCATCCAGAGTATGAAGCTATAGTCAGTCCAAATCCCTCTAGTTAAGCATATTACGATTGTGCAATAAAATAAACAGAACACTCTGTCCGATGGGCTAGGTCGGCTGAGACCCCCCCCCCCCTCCATCCAACATCGTACAACATTATACTGCCCAGCTGACTGACCCCTTCACACATGCAAACACATAAACACACACTAACAAACGCTAGTAGTCGTACAATAACTTCACACGCAAAAGCAATTCAATAGCTGCTCACCTTAATGGGCGCTTAAATAGTCCCACAGTCATTGCCTTAATTACAACAACGCACAAGCTTTCAATGAGCCACCGCGACACCGTCCTCAGCAAACCCATCTCATTCCATAGACATACCCGCACCCGGACTTAAAACGTCCACCCAAGTGAAAACATTTTCATTTTCATTTTCCATCGTCGTCGTCGTCGTCGTCAGCGTTTCCTCAGTTTAGTTTAGCTCGGAACTGTGGGGGCATCATACGCAATTCAAAATAAACTATGCCAAAGGGGATGGATTCCTGATGATCCTTGCTATGTACGAGGAAATGTCTGTACCTATATATCTAGTCATTACACCAACAACAATGTTCGCGTTTGCATTCAATTCCACCATGGACGGTGGTTCGTTCGCACAAAACACAAAAAGAAATTACATTCGAGTTACCGTGCTCCACCAGCCGCCATGTAAGCCGTAAGGCTCTATAGAGCTCACAGCTATAGAAGGGACTTTGGCACAGCCGGAGCAGACAAGATATCGATCCCGAAAGCCACACCCACGTTGTATATGAAATTACCCTCTACCATTGTCGGTACAATTGCCGACGAAGGATACCCGCGCTCAGACCAGCTTCGGCTGTTGAGTTGGTAGAGGTCTGCGGTGTGCGGTGCGATGCGGTATGATTGCCAAGCAGAGGCAGTGGGCGAACAAAACAAAACCAAAAACGCGCAAAAGTTAAAAGGATATTCGTTTGTTCGGTCATGGTTCGTCGTTTCATTGTTGGCTTTCGCATCGTACGGTGACTGCGTGATGGTGAGAAGGGGGAGGAATAAATGAAAGCAAAGTTCCCGGCATATCCAGAAATACACACGACGATGATATCTTGATAAAGATGCTTTTCAGTTTTGTGGTTTCGCCAGAGTCAGGAAAAACTAGCAACAGTGAGGGCCGGAAAAAAGGAACTATGAAAATCGCAATATTGGTGATTTTGAGATTTCATGGCTGAAGTTTCTTCTTATATTGTAAAATTCGTCGTTGGTTGGTTGGAACGGAAATAACAGCAAATGTTTGCTGAAATGGCGATTTCCAAACCTAAAGAATATTTGAAAACCTCTACCATGGATTTTCCAACCAGACAACGCTCCCATCCATACTTCCAGGAAAGCTACAGGCTAGATTCACTCGGAAAACGTGGAACTTTTGCCAAGGCCACCCTATTCACCGAACTTAAACATCATAGAAAACGTTTGGGCCTACCTATATTGAAAATATTATGAAGCCAGTAAACAATTTCAAGATATGAACTCATTAATCGAAGCTATCCGAGATGCCTGGGACGAGATTTCACTTAATTATTTAAAAAACTCTATTATTCTATTTCAAACTCTCTTCTAGAGCTAACTTATATAAAAAAAAAGTTTCACTTCAAAAACAACCCATAAAAATCAATTCAAATCAAAATTCATAAAGTTATATACATATAAAATATAACTATAGAAATCGAGGCATAAAATAGTGACATAACAGTGTCTCATAACAGTGTAACATTTAACATTAAACTTTTTAAACATGAACCTCTTATTCCATGAAGAGTGAGACGTTGTCACGTCAAAAGATGACAACAACTTTCAAAGGTGACATCCAAATAAAAAGGACAAAATCTTCATAATTCAACATTTCACAAACCATAGAAAGGAACGAAAATTCTTCTGGGCATACCTCAGACGAGATTCGTATCCTACATCTTCTTCCATTCTTTGATTAGACCATTTCAAGCCACCGATTGAGTCTGGGCAGGGCAGATCTCAACCTAATCTTTTTTTCTAACATGTCCCAAACGTTTGATGGTTTTATGTCTGAAATGTCTTTGCAGGTCAAGCCATTACCACTTCTTGAAGATACCCAGTAATGTATTGTCTTGCAATGGTGCAAAAGGAACAACACATATTCCTCAAGAATTTTGTTCAGGATACAGGAATTTTAATTAATCGAGTCTTTACCGATACAAAGCTTAGTTTCTTCGCGCAAAGTTATTCTTCCCAAAATCATGACAGAGCTTCCCAAACAAGTTTCTCGCTGGGAATTTGTAACTGAATACCATATAACGTTTTGGTCAACGTCATTTTTCAAGCCATGGTCTTGCTGTCCAATCATAAAAGTGTCATAGTTTATACGCTCTGCGCGACTTATCGAAGTTAGCCGTCGCATATGTAAAAATTTTCCGTATCCTCAGTCATACCACTCATCACTAAGAACTCAGAGACTTTCTTCAATTTTTTTGATACTAAAATATCATGGATCCTAATTTTAACCAACACTGTACTGCTGGATCGTTATCGTTTTTCGTAACAAACAGAACAAATAATCCGTATAAGTTTCCATTCGAACAAGGGTAAAAACTCTACATATCTGGTACATCTTTTATGTCTTCCACTGTAATGGCACACAAAGAAAAGCACACAAAAAAAGTTAACGTAAAATTTTACCTCTCGTAAAGTTTAGCTGTGTTTTCTTGCAAATTATGTATAAATGCTGAACAGAGTGCTCTTTCCAACAAAGTACTCGTTCTGGTACACATCTCGTGCCAGGACATCTCTCATTTGGAAATCTTTTTCTTGGTTTTTTAGTTTTCCCTTTTCTCCATTAGTCCTTCTGCAAATGAAAAGAACTCTTGTTCACTTTTGTGATGCGATATACATCTACACGTACAACGTATAGGTTTGATACCAAGGTATAAAACAGTTCCTTGCAAGTCCTGCTGTACAAGACGCCGTGGATAAGGAGGCGGCAAAGGTAGAATTAGGAAAAACTTAAATGGACATTGGACATAAGAACGACTTCGAGGACTTTTGGTTGGTAATAAAGTTTTATTATCACTGTTGTCGTCGTCCTTGTGCATTTACTTTCTTGTTGTTGTTGTTGCAGTGTGTGTGTGTTCTCGTTTTCTTGCCATTTTATTGTTTGCGTTTGCTTTTGGTTTATTTTTGGTTTTTTCTTGGCTTCTCTTTATGTTGGGGCAGTGAATACGCTTCGCTTGACTAAGCGCAGGAAGAAAATAATTATCTTCCCATTGAAAACAGAACGGTACAGGATTTATTTATGCAGTAGGAGGAGAAGGAGGAGGAGTAGCAATAATCCATGTTGTTTATGCCATTAAAGTTTCCCTACTCCGAGCGAATGGTGTGGATGGGAATTAGGTGATTTTTATTTCAATTAACCGGGAACGGAGATCGTAGATGGAGATGGTGTGGGATATGGAAAGAAAAAGGAAGAAAATTAAGACAATTACACAGGGAAGTCACTTAAGGTATTAAGGAAGACATTTTTTTTTTACTTTTTGCCTGGATAACCGATTTTTCACAAATGTTGCATTCATGATTCAGATAGGAGCTGGAGCAAGTGATCTGGAAGTTATTTTCTAGGTGTTACGTCAATTGTCATAGAGTTATAGTGACACATATGGGATAAGCCAACTAAATTTGGTGCTTTAACAAAGTAATGGATCGGAATCATTTAACAACGGCGCGAATTTCTATCATCTTCACAAGATCCTTATTAAATAAGTCAAACTTTTGTACTTTTCCCTAACTTACTTACTTATATGTATCAAGGTATATACAATTGAGGGTGAAACTTTGAAACCAATATGCGTCTCCAATTACCATAGCCTTTGGCCTCTAAATACGCACACTCATGCTATGCATATCGCCCCCCCCCCCACTTTTGTTCACAATTCAAGGCGAGTTGTCCTCTGAGTTAGAATCGAATACTCTGTGAGCTTGAGTGTTTATTTCTATTACCTCAACATGTCTTAGCTACCTTAAAAGTTCAACATGTAGTTTTTCTAACGAAGTCGATGTCGTAAAATACCTCGGCAACAGATTTTCTACTTTAGCGATCGATGATCCTGACACAATCACCAAAGTTAAAAACGAGTAATTGCCTCCAACATATTTAAGGGAGGCCGCACTAACTAGTTCAAAATTTTATAGCTCCCCGATCAAAAGGGGTAAAATAGACGAAACAAAGATTCAACCGTTTGAAATTGATGGATCAGAGCCTTAGTAAAGCATTTTGACGAGTTGGGTAAAAGATACTACACATAACCACTTAAAAGTCAAAAGGGATTGACTGTTATTACAAAAAGAAAAGAGAGCTGCATAGCTGTAAGCGATATACAAGCTGCTCTTGCTGCGGAAGGTTTCCAGGTTAAACCCATTGGGAATACAGTAAATCATGAGAAGATACCTCAGCCAATGTTTGGTTTAGAAGTATAGCCAGATGAGAAAAACTTGATGGGAAGGCACAATATTTATTGCGAGCCCGAGGGTGAAGCTTATATCCAGAGGAGGTGCAGGCGGCAGCAATATACAATCTGGAAGCGTTGAGCTAGCTGCAAAATTCGCAGCAAACAGATTGGCTCTTTCTTTAGAGTTGACAACTGGAATGTCATTATAAATGAGAGTTGGAATCGACGACGAGGCTGTATTTTTGTGTCTTATCTCGAATGACCAAAAAAGCTTACTTCCATTGGTATATTGTGGTATTTCTTGCCTCAATTTTTGGTTGTAGGCGAATTTGACTCGCCGAAGATGGGCATTGCAATAAGTTCTGACTCGTATAAAATTTATTCGGTTTTCCTCGGTAGGGTTGACTTTGTAAAACCGAAAGCATACATCTCTAATCCTGGAAGCCTTATTACAGCTCGAGTCATACCATCCATCTTCTTTTGGTTTAACAGACTTATTCCTGAAAGGGATAAAATCTCTCATACCAATAAGGAGGATGTTTGTGATTGCATCAGTGGCGGCAACCACGTGGCTATCGCGAAACAATAGCGGCCAGTTAATACTCCCACAGAAGTTGTTAAGGCCGTCCCAATTGGCTTTCTCGTATTGCCACTTTTTTTTAGTTTTTTCTCTAACTGCGTAAATTATTGACGAGAAATTAGCTGATACTACACAGTCGTCTGACGAGCCTAGAGGCGAAAATGCATTGATGGATAATTTATCAGGCCGAGATGTAAGGCACAAGTCAATGGTGTTTGCGGAATGATTTGCAATGTCAGGTATTCTTGTAGGCTCATTTACAAGGATTGCTCCAAATATCGGTTGTATAACTTAACCATTCAGCTCTAGAAACATGACCTAATACTTTTTTTAATTTTTTCGTATGTGGCTGGCATTGAAAATGTCCTGTCTTTTTTCTATAAAGTGACTGTCTATTAGAATCAGTCAAATTAAGCCTTTGAAATGCGAACAATATTGTACGGCAGCATGTCGACAATTATAAGGTGCATGATATTTTCTTCATTGTGGGTCCTAGGGCCTCTACTACGCCTACGCGCCATCGCGTGTGGTTTCTGGCAATGAGCTTCAGCTCTCTCCAACTCTTCCCCAATTGCCGTGACTCCTCCTCAACTGTTCTGCGTTTCTCGGACGACCCGTTCTTTTACCATCCTGAGATAACGGATTCCATTGCATTGCGTAGTTTACTATGGAACTGTCGCTTTTTCGGAGTGTATGACCAATCCACTGCCACTTCCGCCGTTGTATGATTGTGCCTATTGGTTCCTGACCCGTTCTCTGGTAAAGATGTTCGTTAGAGATACGGTTAGCCCAGAAAACCCTTAAGATGTTCCGTAGGCACCTATTTACGAACGTTTGTAATCTTTTTGTGATAGTAGCGGTCACCATTCAAGTGCTGCACAGCACAGATTCAACATTTGAACGGAACAGTCGCAGCTTGGTGTTTAAGCTGATTTTGCTTTGCCGATTCGGTTGATAATGTCCTGTTCGGTTCCACCATCGGTCGAGACAATACTCCCAAGATATTGGAAACTCTCTACTCTCTCTACCGGTTGTCCAGCAATGTTAACTTGAGTTACTGAGTTAGTGCCGAGGTTGATGATTTTTATTTTAGCAGCATTAATCTTCAAACCCGCAACATTTGCCTCCCTTTCCACATTTGTTGTCATTTGGTGCAGCACCATAATCCTGTGTGGGAGTAAATAAACGTCGTCGGCGTAGTCTAGATGTTTGGGTTGAGATGTGAGAGACCAACGAATTCCTCCATTTCCAGTAGATAAAGCTGCGCGAAGCACATCGCTAATCACCAACAAAAAGAGTATCGGCGATAGAATGCAACCTTGTCGTACCCCACTTAGCATCTCGAAATGCTCTGAGAGCTTTCCTCTATGCAGCACATGAGCCATCATAGGTTGCTTTAATAATAGCTATTAATTTATCGGATATACCTCTCCTGCGCAAGGCGAGCCAGATAAACTGTCTGTTGACACTGTCAAACGCCTTCTCAACAGCACTGAACAGCAGGTACAGTGATGACCGGAATTCAACGCACTGTTCAATAATGAGCCGCAGGGTGTCGATGTGGTCTACACAGGAGGAGGAGGAAGAACGCAAATGCCTCTCCAGTTTTCGCACTCCAAGTTCCATGATGCTTTTATCAATTCGCAAAGAAATAGGATGAGAAAACAGTGAATTCAACATTCATTTGGCCAAAGCCGAAGGTTGAATTTTTAGCCGAAGGTGGCCGAAGCAGAAGCCAAAGCCGAATTTTCGGTCGGAATCTTCATTTAAGACACACGTGCATATACATATCATCTTTTCCTCTCCTTAATTTCCTAACGCCCACGCTGTGCTAAGCATTATAATGGTGAAAATACCTTGAGCGTGTGTACAACAAAATTATCTTTAAAAATAATAAAATTCAAATTAAGTTTTTTTTTCTGTTAGATGAGAAACGTCATCCTGAACAGACGTAGCTACAACACTTAAAATTGGTAACACTGCGACTAGGTTTATCAGTCTATTTGTCTATACGTACGTCTGTCCATCTGTTTGATCATCCGTTTGTCCATGCATCTGTCCAATAATCTGTCCATCCATTTGCCAATCCTTTTATCTGTCTATCTGTACATCCGTCTGTCATTCCTTCTATCCATCTGTCCGTCTAAACATCCGTCAATCCATTTTCCTGTACATAAGCAAAAAACGCTGCCATCTGTCAAACCTATTTAAAAATGACATGCTACTATTAACTCTAAACCTTATAAGAAGGAAATTTCATTTACACCTAAAATACTGCCAAACCAAGTATACTCAGTACACCCAGTACACCCAGTAGACCCAGTACACTCTGTGTATACTGAGTATACTGGTTGTACTGGGTGTACCGGGTGTACTTGGTATATTCGGTGTAAGGCTGTCATTTTCAGATTATCCTTAATTTGTCGACACCAATCAAAAATTGCACTTCTCGCTCTTCACTTTTGTTTTCGCTACAAACTAAAAAGCTGTCTTTCTCTTTCTCTTTCTAGCATTTTGAAGAACCACTGCAAGGACTTCACAATAATGAAAACTGAAGACTGAAAAGCGCCCTCCTCAAATGTTTTGACAGTCATTTAAAATAATTTTCCAAGATTTCGATTGTCTTTTCGTTGCTTCGTATGTACGATGAGATGATCATTTCGATAAAACCTCACCTATACACAAACACACAAGCAACGATATTCACATCCAACACAACAGCAACGACCATTTGTGCTGACGATAAAAATGAACCAAAGTGACAGGACATTGTCGTAAAGTAATAATAAATTTCTATCCACACATAGACACGAAATTACATAATAACTTGAGTGCGACGGTAAGCTGTGATCCTCCTCATCCTCCTCATCAGAATAAAAGTGACAAGCGACAAGACATCGCCCTCCGATCCCATATCTCTCTGTCGACATCTTCCGCTGTTCAACAGCTCTTAAATTCATTCATAAAGGGCGATGTAGAACGTGAAGATGATTCGCTCGAAAGCAACTGAACTAAATCCTAAAGTGAAGTGATGTGTTCTTGTTGTGTATCGTGTGCGGCGGCCCTCCTACCTTAGCCACACTGTGGGATGGTTGCGCAATAAATATGTCTTGAACTTTACGTACAAGTTGTTCAACAAAATGGTGTGGTGCGGTACGGTGCGGTTTGAACGCCACCCCCTTAAAGTGGAGTTTATTCACTCACATGATGTCAACATACGATTACACCAACAAGAACAAGAGACCACCACGAGTGTCGACACCGGAAAAGACGAGGGGTTGGGTGAAACAAGTACCGTAAGACCGCAGGGGATTTCTGCGCTATAATATCTATACCGCACTCCGCGCCTGATGCATTTGGTTGGAGTGGATGGATAGATACAACGATTCAAGTCAAGAGATCTGAGGACGAAAACGAATACGAACGAACATTAACGAGTGTAAATGTATGTGCAGTACAGTACAGCGCACCGTTTGCCCACAAAGGACAATGATGATGATGACGACGACGATAAGGGTAAAGTTCTCAGTGGAGCCTTCAACCGGAATAAAAGGATAAGCGACTCATTCCGTCATATGCTTCCCTGAACGATGAAGAGACAACGACAACGACAACTCCATGCAAGGACATAAAGTATAATAATAACAATTATCCCTTTTTCCTGGCAAATCTGAAATTTTGTTTTCCCCCCAATTTTTCCATGGCATTTCAAGTTCTCCGTCGTTTGGTATTTTCCGTCAAAATAATTTTTGAAAATCATTCCGAAGACTGGAAAATCCATTGTCATTCTCATTATGTATAGGGGTGTGTCTATGTATGTTTGTACACTGCGGTTCATTAGATTAGAAGCAGGCAATTTTGAGAAATAGAAAAACAAATTGTTCAAATTCTCTAATAACCACAAGTATACAAAATTCCACTATAAATGCTGAAAAATAAAAACACATGCGAAGCACTGCAACCCAACCACAAAACAATCCCAATCGTGAAGCCACGCTGCACACAGAGCACCAGCGCACACAGAACACAGTTATTATAATATGGCATGATCTGACGCCGCTATATGGCATGATTATAAAAAAAAAATTGTATGGGAGTCACCCGACCTCGGGGCCCGATCACTACAAAATAATTAATAGAAAGAAAGGAAATAAAATCGGGCTTTGGGAAGTGGGCTAAAAATTGATCACAAGATTTTACGACAAACAGACAAACACACGGGCACGTGAACTTAGGGTGTTTAAAAATGATCTTTCTCCCGTTATATGGCAGTGAGGGAAAATGATACCATGTTGTCTATTCCCGCATTATGCAGTCCCCTTCGCCGCAAAGAGGTTCTGTTCCGATCAGCGGAGTTTCTGCCCCTGTTATTTGCGAGCCTATCCGCTGCTTCGTTGCCTTCTATGCTTGTGTGTCCCGGCACCTAGTACAAACGTACCCTGTTGATTTCGCCTTCACTCTATCGCTCTTCACTCCTCCACCAGTCTTCACGTGTTGTGGAATGCATCCAGGGCCATTAGCGCAGCTTGGCTGTCTGTCATGATAGCATTGTAATAACTAACATGGTCTACATCCAGTGCATGATTCTTGGACTGACTCCCCAAGATTTTCCTGCCACCCTTCTGCACATCATAAGTGCTCTTTTTGATTTTTTTAGTACTGCTTCTTGGTATTTGTTCCATAGCAGTCTACGAGTAATACCAAAATACAGTCTCTTTGCTGATAGTAATTTATTCTCCATTGAAGGTAATTCTTCCTTCCTCCTATTGGTGAGGGGACCAACGAGCGGACCAGTGTTGCTTGGATTTACCCAAAGTCCCACCTATTGGCACTATCTGCTCGTGGTGGTTAATCCGTTTTGAACTATGTCACCAAGCACTTTCTCGAACTTCACACTTGTCACGATGACTATGTCGTCTGCGTAACCTTGGGCATAAGTCCCTGCTTCAGCTAATCGCTGGATTATTTCATCTACAAGGATGCTCCAAAAGAGTGGAGACATTACTCCTCCTTGTGGGCATCCTCTCTTCGTGTTGACCTTAATATTTTTGTCAGCTAGTATGGTTTCCGCTGTTCTGGCGCATAGTATCTCGCACATCCATTTAGGGATTGTGCTGTCTATTTTCTTTCTCTCCAGAGCATTCCTTTCCGCCTCATGAGATGCGTTGTCAAATGCTCCTTCGATGTCTAGGAAGGCGCATAGCGAAAGAACACATGACCTGGGATGTGCAACAAGGAACAGGTTCGAATAACTGGAAAAAAGTAGTCTTTTGTGATATGGAAAAGTTCAATTTCGATGTACTGGATTGCTATAACTTTTACTTCTTCGATCTAAGAAAAGAAGAGCTTCAAACCGCTATCGTAGCAGAGAAGGGGCGTAATGGTTTTGGCTACAATATCTTAGTATGGCAATATCGATTTACTGGTACAAAGCTCAAAAATGACAAGAAATAGCTACAAAGCGGTGTTAGAATGATATTTTCCGAAAATCCATGATATATTCGAACCACTTTCATGGATATTTTAACATAACTCACACGAAAAGTGTACGGAGCTAGAAAACCATACGATCACAAAGAAGCTCTGATCGATTTTGTTATACTTACCTGGAATTAGATTTCACTCGATTAGTTGGCCTCATTGTACAACTCTATTAAAGATCGAATTTTTGAAGTTATCTTGACGAAAGGTGGCTCATTATTAAAAATTATATCTGGAATATGAATTTAATTTTGGAATTTTGCGATCAATTTTTAACCCATATCCCAAAGCCCGATTTTATTAAAACATAGCAAACATGTGTATAACCAGTAACAACACTTTTTTTAAAATTTAGTAGTGATCGGGCCCCGGTGTCATGCCATATAGCGGAATCAGATCACGGCATACTATAATGACCGTGTGCGGCGCTGCTTTACAATTTGAACCACAAAAGCACGCAGTTTTTATTTTCAGCATTTATAATGGATTACTTTTAGGGGCATATTTTGTTTATTATAGAATTTACATGAAAAATTAATTTTTATAGGTTGTTTTATCATTCCTGACATATAACTGGAGAAATATCAATATTATCTCCCAAAATGATGTGCTTCTAATCTACTGAACCGCAGTGTATATGTTGAGTATTCCTACCGTTTGATAGACAGACAACAAGATGCGCTGCCTCACTCCTCATCATTGCCAAAGAATAGATAGTATAATGATTATGTTTGCAAAGAGGGCGGACGGCAGGAGTAAGCATACACTTTGAACTGTTGTTGTTGTAATAATTATTTGCTATTACAGCAGCGGCGGGAATATTTTATTCGTTTTCATTGGATTTTCATCTGAGGCGTTTAGTATGGGGCATGGAAGATTATGAAGAGAAGAGGAAGAAAATGCAAAAGTTGTCTCAAGTTAAACTTTTGATGGATTTTGCGGCATATGATCTTCCCTAGTGGGGCAAGAATGTCAAGGATTTTTTTGCCAATTTATCAACAAAGACCTAAGCTTATGTGTGTGTGTGGAATAAAAATGCTGGCAGCCATGAAATCATATTGCGGAAGGAATCGAATTTGAACTCAATTTGTAGAACGACTTACCAACTGAATACACTTGTGAGTTGGACTTTTAACGCATCTGGCTTCCAAATTTAAAATTGAAAGAAAAAAAGTAACATGGAAAGCTGAGTAGCGGTTTGTACAGTTTTCTGGAAGGTTTTGTATCCAACCAACCATCATCTGCTTCAGGCATATGTGGATTTTATTTATTCCATTGTTGTTCTCGGTTGGACGATTTCATTGAATCAAATCTTTAATATTCACAGTCTGGTGGAGTTGGAGCGACTTGAATGGTTGATTTGCTTCCAAAATGTTATGTTCAACAAATTTCCACTGATTGTCAAATGTTAGGATTGAGAATACCTAGTCGATGATATAGCTGGGTACGGTAGTTGTGGTACTTGAGTGAGTACGGAAGATCATCACACCTGAACAAGCAGACTCCACTCCTACACGAGCGTCGAACTTGACGAGTTGTAGGGGCTAAGTAAGGACAAAGATTCTTCAGAGTCCTGAAACCAAAGGTCGCTCATCACCCTCTCTTCCCCCTCCCATATTCCCCTCCCCACATTCTACAACTCCCAATCCCTATCCTCATTCCCTGGGCTGGACTAATGTTTTATACGTTCCGTGCCGAGAATCAGCCTGGCTGGGAGCGGTAATGCTTCTGCAACGGTGGGTAGTGGTTTAACTACTGCCGACAAGCGCAGGTCGGCTTTGATAGGTAGGCTTTCTACTGGTAGCGGTAGGATTGTGGCATCTCATGGCCCTTCCGCTTTCAGTGTGCTTGTAAGCGCATCTGATGGATGTTCGCGACAACGCACTCCATCTAGATCATCGTACAAGGAACGGCGTACTGCAGTACGGATATTAAAGGCCCTCGGAGCAATTCCAGAGACCAACAGAACACCAAAGCAGGTCGCAAAGCTAAAATGGGCCCAAGCCCTTATTGGTAAGCCTCAGAGGTGAGGGCTGCAGAGTTATCGCTTATGCGGAAGTATTTGGGTCTTATTTTGGACAGAAAGCTAAGCTGGAAACCAAACATACAAGAAAGATTTCGTAAAGCCACAGCGGCACTCTTCTCATACAAAAAAATAACCCATAAAAATACATTTTTTCATGTAAATTCTCCAATAGGAGATGGGTATGTGTTAAAATTTGAAGAAAATCGAGTTAATTTTTAAAAAATTTATATGGGCACCCCTCGGACTTTTGGAGTGAGGCCTCCAAAAACTTTACAAAAAATTTTGTACATCGGAGATACAAAAATTTAAAAAAATCGGGTTAAGTTTTTTAAAAAATTTGCCCCATGACCCTCCAAACCCTGTCTCCAAAATTTTTGCAAAAAGTGTTGCCCATCGGAGATACATACGTTTATAAAATTTAAAGAAAATCGGGTTAATTTTTTTTTAAATTTTGGGGCCCCACGACCCCGGGACCCAGGGTCTCCAAATTTTTTACAAAAAGTTTTGTCTATCGGAGATACACATGTGTATTAAATTTGAAGAAAATCGGGTTAATTTTTTAAAAAAAAACTATGGGTCCCCACGAACCCGGGCCCGGGGTCTCCAATTATTTTACAAAAAGTGTTGTCTATCGGAGATACACATGTGTATTAAATTTGAAGAAAATCGGGTTAATTTTTTTAAAAAAAGTTATGGGGCCCCACGAACCCGCGCCCGGGGTATCCAAATTTATTACAAAAAGTGTTGTCTATCGGGGATACACATGTGTATTAAATTTGAAGAAAATCGGGTTAATTTTTTTAAAAAAAGTTATGGGGCCCCACGAACCCGGGCCCGGGGACTCCAAAATTTTTACAAAAAGTGTTGTGTATCAGAGATACACATGTGTATAAAATTTGAAGAAAATCGAGTAAAATTTTGTAAAATATTTGTAGGGGAGCCCACCGACCCCGTGGCCCGAGGGTCCTCAAATTTTAAATTGGTCCTCAAATTGGAAAGTGTTGTCATCGGAGATATGCATGTGTGCAAAATTTCAATAAAATCGGGCCCTGGGAAGTAAGTTAAAAATTGATCGCAAGATTCCATGACACACAAACAAACCCACAACACACGGGAAAGTGAAGTTAATATAGAGAATTTAAAAAAGCCATTGGTAGCAGATGGGGTCATCAACCTCATATAGCCCATTGGCTATAAACAGCGGTACTAAGACCTACTCTTCTATACGGTGTGATTGTATGGTGGACTGTCTTAAATAAGAAAATAAACCTTGACAAATTAAGCAAAGTCCAAAGATCAGCTAGTCTATGTAAGAGCGGAGCACTTCGTACAGCCCCCTTGACCGCATTGGACATTCTGTTTGACATTTACAGCAGGCAAGTAGTTGGGCTATTCGCCTTAATGGTATCTCCCAGTTGACTAGAAATGAAATCGGTCAATCCTCTATCCTGAATTTAGTTAGGATCCCAGACAAAATAGACTACACCGTTCCGCAACTCCATTTCAACAAAAAATTCCAGGTCACCTTCCCCTCCAGATCATTCTGGGACGAAGACTCTTACTTGGAAGATGAAAACAATCATTTTTAAACAAACGGGTCAAAAACGGATGATGGAGGCGGCGGAGGTGTTTTCTCAAAAAAGCTAAATCTTAGCCACTCTTTCCGTCTTTCAAAACACTGTAGTGTTTTTCAGGCTGAAATTAAGGCGATTAGTGAAGCCTTGTCTTGGCTGAATATCCGCTAAGGACATTCGTATATTCTCGGCTAGTCAAGCTGCACTAAAATTCCTGGAATCAGTTTCTACAAATTCAACTCTAGCCCTTAACTGCCGATCATCGCTCGTGGAAATGGCGGAGCAGTTCAATATACACCTTTGTTGGGTGCCGGTGCACATAGATATTTCGGGTAACTGTATGGCTGACGAACTTGCCAAGCAATGAACTACACTACCCTTCTTACCTGATTATGGTCCCAAGGCATAACAATCGCTACATGCAAATAGTTGTTAAAGTGTGATGCTAATGTGAAAACTTACTGTAGGTGGTCAAAGGGTACAACTTTCATAGCGACAAAGCAGATTTGGCCGAAGCTGGATCCGAAACGCTCCAAGTGTTTGCTCTCTCAAAGAATGTGCTATTATAGGTTTCATCACTGGACACTGTCTCATAGGCAGGCATGCAACAAGACTTGGAGTCTTCTCGAATGACTTCTGCAGTAGCAGCATGGATGAGGAGGAGGATGGATGAGGAGTAGGAGGAGACCATCATCCATCTTCTCTGTACTTGTCCAGCCCTCTCCCAAAAACGTAAATTCCATATGGCAGCTTTCTTTTAAAACGACACTAATGATCTCATCAACATTGACATTGGTAGTCTCTCACGCTTCATATGAAGCTCTAATTGGTTCATCGAGTAGGTGGAAGGAATTTTTCCTGATCCCTGTGGGATCACAATGGAACATTACTGGTCTAAGTGTGTCGGTTTCACTGACAGCCACCTTAATCTAACCTAACCTAAGCAGACTCCATATTGAAGTTAGCCACACAAATTAGCCACGCAAATTAAGAATAATTGAGCGATTGAATGAAATTAAAATCTTCTTGAACTAAGTGTCTGATCCTGTATCTTCTATATGGACACTCACTCACTCACCCACGCATGCACCCACGCACAAAGTATTGTGACCCTAAAACTGTGAGGAAATATCATCGATGGGTGGAATAGTGGGTCAAGGGGGTTAGTGAAAGTGTGGTGTGGTGGGTTTGGGGTGATATTACTGTCGAATTTGCTTTGTGCTACCCCTGTTGGGAAAACGTTACATAACAAATTGGGTGCTACATTATATCCTTTACCAAGCTGTTTATCCTGAAATTAGAAAACAGCAACAATAAACAATCTGTTCGTATACTCAAGACCTAGTAGAGCAGTTTGTCTGTCTGAAACGTCTATATTACATATATTGTGGATGACATTCTTCATATTCCCACTTATATCACTCAAAGTACAAATTGGTGAACTACTTGTCGAAGGTGAAGGCTGAATCAAGATGCGGAAAAATTATATTCTCAATTTAAAAAAAAGAACGACAATCAGACTCAAATTCCAGGAGAAAATATACCAACCAAGCAAGTTTTCCTTTCCGATTCGATGGGATGGGGCCACCCAATCATCCGAGTAAAAGGATTACAACGCCGTTGTGTCTGAACGTCTTAGTGTCTCTGTTTTGCTTGTTTGCTGTTTCCTTGTGCTCTTGTGTACCACTTGGCATTTATATTACATGTCGACTGGAAGATGACTGCCGCTTGAAGGGTACATAAAAATATGGACTCTATACAAAACTGAAACCGCTCAACTTCGATCGGGTAAGGGAAAGAACACTCAGCACTTGATACATAGTATCCTGCGGCAGTCTGTAGAACACTAGAAACTTTTCGCATGCTCAACACCGAGCACAAAGCGTAAGGGTGGATAAGATTGCTGAACTGTAAAAGAGGTTGCCATGGGAGTCGAGTGGACAAGTCAGCGCACACCGACATCACGACATCCCTCTGAAATGTTTTATGTAAACGAATCCTTAATTATGCAATGCACGTGTGCGGCGACGACGATGATTATGATAATGTAAGGTCATGAATTGTGTTTAATGTTTGCGGATATGTGCATTGCAAGGGGACTCCACCATACTACGCATTTGGTTTTTATTCCATTAGGGTCCTGTAACGTTTTTTTGCGTTTCCACATTTCATCATTAGAAAAAAAATTGGTTGCCAGGATAATCTTCAGCCTCGTGCACGCATGTTGTTATTTCGGTTCTATTATAAAAGCGGACTTTGCAGACAGGGTTGTTTCTGTTTAGTTATATGTTAGGAAGGTGCGGGTATCTTGATTGGGTTGAGTATAGGATATGTATTTTCCTCTCTATCTGGCTGTGATGCATTATGATTCCTGACTTCATTTTTGGTATTCTCTTGTTTCTTCAGTGAAGTAGCAGAGTTAATTGTCTACTGAGGAGGTAGGTAGGCAGAGTGGTGGTCATCGCTGTCCTGGCCTCAAATTGAGCTTAAGTGCACCGTTTTGCGACCACATATCTAATAAAGACCTAATAAAGTTATAGATAATTGGGTTGATTATATCCAACCTGCAGCATTCAGGTGCGAGATTAGATCGGTGATGCCGTACTTTAAAAGCTCCTTCAGGTCGACAAACAATGGTTTGCTCAACTTGCGGAGCCGGAGGCCTGCCTGCTCCTCCGGCTGGACATTTGCACAAAATCTGGATATGCTCGTCGATCACACTAGGATCACCAGAAACATCTCCTCAGTTAAATGCAAATATTGCGGTCACTGGTGTCACTTTCGACAATGCTCAGGTCTGTCCAACATTAGAGATGGAAATCGGAGTTTCATCGCAGATCGCTGCAGAGCACGAGTTTATCCAACTAACCAAGCTAAAAGCTGGCACTGCTCAGTATGCCAAAACCGCATGCACGGCAATGCCTCTTCCGTAAAATGCAATTGCTGTGAGAACTGATGTCATCTTAGAGCATGCTCTGGACTTGAAAACTGTCGTCAATGGACATCCAGCTTCTTAGCCCCATGCTGCTCTAACCAAACTCTACAGACAGCCTCGCAACCTCACACTCCATGCAAATCTTCTCCCTCAACCAGTGACAGCCCGATAGACAGTGTCAACTCGATTACCAACACCCCACTACCGTCTACGGACTCGACTGCATGGTCAACATCCTAGATTCACACCTCTCCAACAACACGAAACGATGGTTTGCCCGCTACCTTAATGGCAGGAAGTTCTACGTCGAATTCCGGAATAACAAATCGCAATACAGGAAAGTTCAGCCAGGTGTACCCTAAGGAGGGGTCCTCTCACCGAACCTCTTCAACTAGCACATGGCGAATCTTCCCCTCTTCCCCTCAGGTCAACCTTATCCGTTAGGCAATACAACTCCCGTGGTACCAATTCGACCTTGGATAGGGTCTCACATCAATGGCTTCGGAAATTTCAGGAATGAGTGCCTGGGCATTTGCAAGGCAAAACCCTGGCAGCACATTAGTCGGTAACCTAAGCCATCTCATTTGCCATCAGGATAGCAAGCTATCCCGAGTTTTCCAAACGCGACCTTGGTCAGATCTGGCATCAAGGATCACCCATTCGTTCAGGTTAGGTGCCTGGGCTTTGCAAGGCAAAACCCTGGCAGCACATCCATCCGGAACTTGAACCCTACCATTTGCCACTAGCACAGCAGGCCATCATAGGCCCACCTGCATATGTTCGTCCAGGTATGAGTGCCTGGGCATTTGCAAAGAAAAACCTGGCAGCACATCCATCCGGAACTTCGAACCCTATCTTTTGCAAGCCATCCTAGACCCAACCCACATATGTTAGACTTGACCACTTAAACACGAAGAGGTTGCCCAAATGTAAGAATCTCTAAGTACCAGTGGCACTTTCGAGGTCGCTAAGTACGAAGAGAATGCTCTAAGTACTAGCGGCCTTTTATTTATCTTCCGTGCGAAAGGCCCCGCAACATATACCAGATAAGAATAATGATGCAGCTGGACCCCACCACGGTGTCTTTTCAACAGAGGAATTCATGATACGTAAGTTGAATCGGGTCGAAAAGAAGATATTTGTGCTTTGAAGACCAACTTTAAATGTTAAATGTAACAACGAAAAAAACAGAGATAACAATGAAAATTTTACACAAATTTTGAAAACTAAAATACAAAAAACAACTTATTGCTTAGACGAATTCAAATATTTCACGTTGGTTGTTGGATGTTCCTCGAGAAAAGTAGTGAACATTTCCCAAAAGCACCACAAACAATTTAACAATGAATGATGTTTTTTGTTCGATATTATATTACTGAATATATTAATGTTCTGGCGTTAAAAAAATTAAATTTCGCATAACATAATGGACAATGGCACAGTTAAAATCGATAGTAATTCTTAAAATTTACCGGATAACCTGCATATATCCGGTACATTGATAACAATTTAAACTTTTTAACTTGTGTCTATATTGCATACAAGGCACTTAATTTTCAAAAGTGGAATTGTGACTTATATAATAAATGCTGAGGTTTTTGTTATTTCATATTGCACTTTATCGTTTTAAGTCAAACGGAGAACCTTTTCAACACTGTTTCTTTTGGAATAACTAGAAGTTCAAACTGCACCAAGAGGAAAATAAATGTCCATTCACTTAGTCATAATCTTCGTAGGTGAACGTTGAAGATAAAAGGGTACCAGTGTTTAACAAATTCTCCGTTGACTTCTAAATCTGGAATAGTGTATAAAAATATATATATAATATAATAAAATAAACTCAATCTCAAGAATAAGATGAGCTGTCCCAAAATGAGGTTGTTGTAATATACATAATAATATTATTCTGCTATTTATTTCTGTACGTTATCCGACTTCCAGACTAATTTCATTCGTTGCACACAATCGCGATGATTAGATTCCCAGAGAAGATTTGTTATTCGAGCCACTGTCGCTTCCCCATCGTCAGCATTGCGAATCCATTGTAGCAACAGCTGGTAGATAACCTGTAGAAGCAGTAAAGAAAATAAGAATAGTAAAAGATATCATTGCTGGTCGACAAAAGGCACCTCTTTTATGCCGCCATGCATTTGATGATCGATAATTGCCTGTTCGATCTGTCCGTCGGAAGCTCCGATTGCCCGCATCACATCCTTCCAACCTTCACCCAAATGAGCCG
Source organism: Nephrocerus scutellatus (assembly GCA_947095585.1). Taxonomy (NCBI): domain Eukaryota; kingdom Metazoa; phylum Arthropoda; class Insecta; order Diptera; family Pipunculidae; genus Nephrocerus; species Nephrocerus scutellatus. The sequence continues at coordinate 107,789,742 of OX352762.1, read as the reverse complement.
ATATCGTATCGAGTAATCGATGATTTAATGAATCCTGACACTGCATCATCGCGGCAATTGTGGTGGTGCGACGTTGCTGGCGTGGTTTTGATGCACCCTCAATGAATGAGAATGTATTCGCTTGTTCTGGAATGGCTCCTTTCTCAGCATTCGCTTTGTTATTGTTAATATTGTAAACAGATCCAAAATGAACTTGGCTCATGTTTGAAAATTGCATAACAACTTGTCCTTGAGTGTTGTTAACATTCATTGTATTGTAAGTTCCCATTGCATCGGGAGTCACCAGTGCGCCAGATGCAATGGGAACTAATGATGTATCAGAGGGGCGTCTTATTGATTCCAATGAATTGTAATTTGGCTCAGATAATCTTTGAACGACTGCATTGTTAAACTCCTCGGAAGCAGTTGGTGTGTTAATTTCGGTGTTTATAGAGACTGCTTGATTGCCATTGATGCCATCATCCACAGGTAATGCATCTGTTTCCAGTCTTCCCTTCACATTATCATTGCCTGATGCCGATGGTGAGGAAGATTTTAATCCGAAAATGCTCGGAAATAGTTCCTTGAATTTAGGCATTGACGCGATGACAAATTTCCGCACTGCAAAAATTAACTCTCACCACTAAAAACAAAGAAAAAACTTGTTTCGTTGTTAAATTGCTACAAATTTATATGGAATTTTCAAATTATCTCTGGATATCACTGACCTGACGTGACAGTTGTTGACATTTACGAATTTGGTAAAATCGAAAATGGACGACTGACAAAACTTCAATAATTTATCTTGATTTACGCGTTGTTTCCATTTCTTGTTAATTAATTGGTAGAATATTAATAATATTTGGCGCGACAAACCGTTGTGTACAATCTCCTCAACTGTAGCTCAAGAAATTGAGTTATTTGAGCGCAAGATCCTGAGACACTGCACTGGAACTTTGAGAAAACTCAATTAAAAATGTATTTCTAATAACATTTTATATGATAGAGCAAAATTAGTGCCGCTTATGAGTTACATGGTAAATCTATGTCTAGTCTAGTATTGAATTCCACCCAAATCCATTAGTTCGCTCGATTTTTGAGAAAAAAAAGGAATGAGTCACTGATGGATACCTACTATCTGTCACCAGTAAACATTCTGCACAACGATTCAACCAACCATATCATCAGCCCTGGTGACGCGGAGAACATAGTTGTGCTCTTCTACGAGAAATCATCTGCGATAAATTACAGAACCTAATATAATTTAGATCTAAATATAAGATTCTTTCATACATTTAGACAATGAATAAAAAAAACTACACAGCACGTAACAATATTTGTTGCATATTTAGGCTGGACAAGCATTCTGCCTAGTAGTATTCGTCAAGTGTGGCCCAAAGGCATTCTCGAGGCGAGTTTTTTCCCCCAAATGGCCTTAACATGCTCCGCTTTAGAGAAAATGCCTCATCAGCAACCAAAAAATACGAGTAATGCTTGTTACTACTTGGTAGGATTTCATCTACAGGAATTGCTAGCCCACCATCATTCCTGAGCCAAGCCTTTCCAAATTTTGATGCAGTAAAAATACCAGCATCGCTGTTCGAACCATATCCACCTACGTGAGCCATGGTAAAACGGTAGTGTGCGTCACAAACCGCTAGGAGCACTATCGAGAAATTTTTTTTATAGAAAAAGTACTCTGAGCCGGATTTTCTAGGTTTGTACAATTGTATATGTTTCCCGTATAGTGCTTCTAGGCAGTTTGGCATTTGCCACAACCGATTAAATTCACTACTAATTTTTTTCCAATCCTCAGTGGGTTGAGGACCCAAGTAAATTGGCAATAAATTTTCGACTATAGTCGCACAAGCTTCTTTTACTACTGTCCAAATAGTTGAAATACCCATTCGAAAATGAAATGCCAATTTTGTTAAAGAAATGGCATGTGCCAAATGTCTGCAAACCAAAAATATGAATCGAAAAGGTAAAGTATGTCGTGTTATTTAAAAAAAAAAATTGGCGTAGATTGATTTTTTGGCTGTCAAGTTGTTCGTTTTTTCTAAGAAACCAATCTACGGTAGATCGGATCGGATCTTCTCTAACCCCTCTTTACAATAACAGCAACAACAACACATGTAACAAAACAATCTAAACAAAAGATTCTCGGCTTTCGTGTTCGTTTTTTCGAGAAAAAATCTGAGATCGAGCGCAGATTTCTAAAACAAAATAAAAAATACGACAAAAGAATTATGTCATGTAAATTTTAAATTTATTACATTAAGGTGATATACTTGATTTTTCGTTGGCACTAATACTCTTTCGGTAATGTGTGCCGGGGCCCTCAATGGTATTTTTGATGGAGTCTAATATTTGATAAAATGTATTTTGTTCCATCCGAAACAATGTAAAATATCTAGGAAAATAAATAATTTCATACTTAGCAGGATACTCTTCTAATTGTTGTCATAGGGATTTATAATGTCCAAACGAATCTCTTTTTCTTTCTTTGCAACTGAGAGTTATTAATAAATTATAATTTTTTTTAATTATCGCTCTTCTTTTAATAATAATTTTTAATAATTTTTTTTTTGTTTAGCACAAATTCAGAATAGTTGTTTACCTTACCTCACATAACACAGATAAACGAAAAACAAAATTTGACAGCTGTCAAATGTTGAAAGACAAAGTAGACGCCTCCGGTATGAAAGGATGTTAGCTTCATTTTGGTGGGACTTAAAAATTTTTAGGCGAAGCTCCTGGTATGAAAAGTACTTAACCCCCAACAAACATCCACCCCAACCATCTTCACCACGACCCAAAGCTATATCGGATTAACCGTTTTTGGACTAATCGCGACAAGACATACAGACATACAAACAAATTTTCATTTTTATATATTAAAATATAAAAATCAAGATATATAAAGTATTTAATTAAGCCATTTAAACATCATACTTACACAAAGACAATATATTTTCAGAATAAATTTCTTTAATTTTCATAAATATGCGCCACTAAAAATAAATTGCATAACAAGTTTCACTTTTATTAATAAAAAATTTTAATTATTTTTTTTTTTTTAATTTGCATAAAATAAATGATCTATTGTGAATATGAAATATAAATTTACATAGTGCACAGTGACATCTGTGCTTTCAATTGAATAATAGATAAGTATTGTAAAACTTTGACATTGTGGCGAAAAGAAGATGGTGCTAGTTTGTTATTTCGCTCGTCGCTCCCATCAAAAGAGCTACCACGGTTGGGATGAATCAAATTTCTATCGTCGTTTACTTTTATTATTTGCCGAGTTCCATCGACGTTCGCTGCAATTAATATGGCCGCACGTTAGAAAATAAGAAAAAAAGTTAAAAATATATACTAGAAATAAGAAATAAATATATATTTAAGTTTCGATTCTAATCTTTGATGTACATATTCAAATTTAAATGTTAAATTAATCCAAATAACTAAATCAGAAGTGAGAAAAAAGAAGAAGTGAAAAGTTGTATTCCCCTGAATAAGTTGATGGTTGTCATCGTCGTTGCCCTTGCATTTCTCAGCAATTAATTGTGTGCACACTAAAAATTAAAAAGGTATAATTTATTCCATTCCATTTCAGAAAGACAATAATTCATTAGAATATGTTAGGAAGTAGTAGCAGGCGTGTATTCTAAGGTAAACATTTTCCGCATCGCTTTCACTGTTTTGTTAAAAATGAATTTAATAATTTCTTAAAGTAATGTGATGAATAACAATAATATTACAAGTTTAGAATTATTATAAAGTCTTCGATTCAATTGCACGCAACATCAATTCACTGCATTTGCTGTGCCGCCCCGTGCTGGCATTCATATTTTTATTAATGTACGTTGCACCAACATCAGTTGGTAGATAGGCAACCATCCCCTTGCTGTTAAAAAAGACCAATGCATTTATCGTCGTCCTGCATAGTAAGGTCATGGTGGTGAATACAAAAGTGCAGCTGCATTTGATTCACATGCATTGCATTTTCTTAGCAATAATCCGTGTCAATGAAACATAAAAAGACACAAAGGGCGGACGAAGAAGAACCCTCTAAGATTCAGCAATGTCTGTTTCTTTGAAAAGTTGTTGTTTTATAAAATGTGCCTGCAGCACATGGTGTCTAGCTGCAACAATACATTTTGCATATTGAAAATAAATTTTTTTCTATTCAACGTTTAATTGAATAAAACTCTGTGGCGGAAACTTTTTTTCTATTTGCTCAGGGCACTCTTACTTTCATTTACTTACAATTTACATGAAAGCAAGCAATTACAATTATTGCAGTGAATGTTTGTGCCTTAATTCGCCTGCTGCCTGTTACTTTATCTATTAAACCAAAGGGGTAACTACTAGATTTGAATAAATTTCATCCCTTGGGAAAGTTCTTCGTTTCTAAATGTTCATTATATTGGCAATTCAATAGTTGAGGATTTCTGATTAGTGCTACAAAGCCGGAATTTCACATTATGTACATTACTACCCGCTACCCTATACCGAACAAAAATATGAAGAAAATTTACCTACTTTTCATTCATTTTAGATTTCAATTGGGTTTAACTCCTGCTAGCTGTTAGCAAATATGCAACACCATACACTTCCGTCGCGACCGACGCTTATGCGACAGCCGCACCACATGCACCACGGTAAGATGCATCCTATACATCCTGGAGGACCTGCACCTCCACCTCCACACATGGCTATGAATCTTGGCCCACATACACAACAGCAACAACCTTTGCCGACTTCTCAGCAGCAGCAGCAGCAACAACAGCAGCCACCACTTCCGCATCACATGTCAAATGGGCCACCTCTAACACAACAGTATGTGCCGCCGCCGCCGCCACATATTCGTGAACAACAAAATCGGTAAGACAAAGCAGAAGTTTCATTTCGAGTTCTGTAGCGTTTGCATTTAAACAAAAGCTCTCAACCTACAGTGAACAAACTGAATGGTATCCTGACCTTTCGATGTTGGTGATCTTCATTATCCCAGTCTTAACCCGCTTTTGTTTGTGTGTTTTTTGTTCCTTTTATTCTTCTCATTTGGTTTTTGTCGCCATTGTATTGTCGAATGAATATACTTTTTAATGTATTCGTTTGTTTCTTTTGGTCAGGAAAATTAAAATTGAAAAACTGGTCAGTCAGTTGTTTCACCAGTACATTTTGTTGTTGACGCACTAACATTGTGCAATGTTTCAACTCAGCTGGTGAACCTGAAGCCACATTTCAATTACAATTCAACCCTTTTTGTCTGTCTTTTCGCGCGATGACTGACTATTATTCATACACTCTCTTCTGTATTTGTGTGTCACTTCTCAATCTGATCATATGATCATCTATATTTGCCAGCAGTCAACAGTTTTTCATTCTGCCATCGCAAGAAAGCAAGGGTTTTGATCGCGCGCTTGTGACTACTGATTTTGATTTTTGAAATATTTGAAATTATTGTTCTTTTCGTGAAACGTGCGGGAGGTGAAACTTGAACAAAAAACAAAACAACAAACGAAATCGGGAAGGATAATTTAGTTGCTGTTTCTAATAATGGTTAGTTATGATTATGAGTAATATTTCCATTAATAACAGTTTGAAAAATACTAATAAATAATAATAAAAAAAACAACCCATAAAAATTAAAATTTTTCATCTAAATTCTCTAATCGCAGAAATTGATATGGGAGCCCCTCGATCCTGGGCCATTTTTTTTTTATTGTAGAAGAAAATCATCGAAACAAACATTTGACATCAGATGTTAAAATTGAAAAAGCTCAGATCATTTTATTCTGAGCACTTAGAGCACGCTCATACTCTGAGCAAATAAGAAACACGAACATTTATCTTGAGAACTCTTTGACTGCTCTGAACTAATTTATGAAAACGCCAAATGACAGAATATTGTGAAAACTTGTTGTTCTATCTGTAAGTTGATATCGACAACAAAAAAAACGACATCAATAAAAATACAATTCAGTAAATAAAAATGTAAGTTGAAGTAAGCATAAAACATGTATGTCTCGTTTCATTTGCTGGGTTCATTTGTGCGTGCGCTAAGATTTCTCTCTCTCTCTCCACCACCACCAAAACCATGCAGCGCAGCCGACTGCGCAGCACACACCGCACACAGTCCATAAAGGGCGACGAATATCTGATGCCAGTACAGATATTTAAAAAATGTATAAGGGCCGTGCGGCCGAACCCGGGACCCGATCACTACCAAATTTTCGAAAAAATATTGTTTATTGGGTATACACATGTGTGTAAAATTTGAAGAAAATCGGGTACATTTTTTAAAATTTTTGTTTGGGAGCCCCCAGACCCCGCAGCCCGAGGGGCCTCAAAATTTAATAGAAAGTGTTGTCTCCGGAAATATACATGTGTGCAAAATTTCAATAAAATCGGGCCATGGGAAGTGGGTTAAAAATTGATCGCAAGAATCCACGACAGACGACCGACCGACGACCGACCGACGACCGACCGACGACCGACCGACGACCGACGACCGACGACCCACGGGCAAGTGAAGTTAATATAGAGAATTTAAAAATAATAATAAGGACAACATAACATAAGTTTCGGCACTTCAAATGATCAAGAGGCTTCAGTCCTTGAGGTAATTTGATTTTGTAGGCCAAGATCATTACGCAAAATTAGACAGAATGCGGACTGAGAGATTCCCAGTTCATGTGAACGGCGTTGAATCGACTTATTTGGAAGAACGCGAATAACAGTCGCAACGTTATGTTTTAAAGCTGGAATTGTCTAGATTATCCGCATAACATCTATCTTTAACGATACCCCATTAAAAAAAGTCTATCGGTATCTAATCGCAGCTCCACGCAGGCAGGCCATAACAAGTTGGTCAGCTGGCCCTTTAATGGTCGCCGTTATTGGTAACGGCGTTTCCAGCAGCGTTATCGCAAAAAAAGATGGGCCACAACTCTAAAACATGGATGCATTGGCTTCCAAAACCCAAATCTGACTGTTCTGCTTGTTTACATAGCCCCTGAGATGGAAACGCAGTTCATCTGAAAATATGATTTTCAACCAAAATCGACGTCATTATCAAGCTGGTGTATGGCTCATTCAGAGAACTGATATCGAAGCGGATAGTCATTTGCTTTCAACTCCTGAGTTATCTGGACCTTGTAAGCGAATAATCCTAGGTCTTTGTGTATTATTCTGCTCAGGCTGGTGCGACTAATGGCCAGTTGCTGCGATTGGCATCGAGTTGAGGTCGTTATGTTCTGTCCCACGCAATATTCTCGGGAATGCGACCTGTCCGAACTCAAGAACCACTTCTACTATCCAATAGCAAGCCTTTCTCACAAAATTTGTGTTCGCCAATTTCACCACAGCGGTTTGACGCTCTTTCACGACCCATATTTCTTTTCAAATTTCGCACGTTTACGGCTACACAACACTGCCATTGAAAATAAGTTTTCAATATTTCGAAACGCTCTTCAAGCGAAAACACGATTGTTTCGTGCCGCTGAATATAAGAGAGACGAGCTGATGAAATTTCAAGGAAATCGTTCAAAAAAAATTTGTTATAGCCTATGATTTAGAAACAAACCAGTAGATTGCCACCCTTTGGTAGAATTTTGTTATTTACCATTAGCCACAGTAAGGGAGAGATGACCACTCCTTAAGAAGTGCCTCTGTCGACTGGTTTGATAATGTTGCAGCTGCCAAGGTTGGCTTGTATAATCCTGCTACCGAGCATGGATGTGATCCATTGCGTAAGGAAAGATTCCATTCCTCACAGTGTCATGGCTTCCTGAATGGCCGCAATGCGAACATGGTTGAAGGTCCCTTCTATATCTAAGAAGGTGGCTAGCTTAAACTGCTTGTAATCAATCGTTTGCTCAATCATTCGCACTACCTCATGAAGGCCAGTTTCTGTGGATATGTGTATTGAGATCTCGATGCTTGTGGTACTTCAAATCGTTGCGCCTGATATGATGATCTAGAACGCGCTCCGGACCCATTAGCAAGAACCCAATCACTTCTGCAGCTTCCGGCGAAATAGTTTAGTATAAGACAGCTTCTGAAAATCTTCATTAGACAGGAAGTCAAGAGCTCCAGTGACTGGTGTAGCATAATGCCATCCAGACCAGGAGACTTGTAGGCCAAAAAACTTCTTATAGTCCAGGAAACCTTTTTCCGGGTAATGATATTATCAAATACACAACGAGGGACAGGATGCTCAGCCTGCGTCCGCCCTAAATTATCTACACATTGATAACTGCAGGTGGGGAAGTGCGCATAGGTTAGAAGATCCAAGGATTCTGCCGCAGTGCTCTCTTTGGATAGGATCTTGAAAATTCTAGCAGAGTCCTTGGTGGTGTCGGTTGATTGGCTAAAATTCATCCAAGATCGGCGATTTTTAAATTCTCTATATTAACTTCACTTGCCCGTGGGTCGTCGGTCGGTCGTCGGTCGGTCGTCGGTCGGTCGTCGGTCGGTCGTCTGTCGTGGATTCTTGCGATCAATTTTTAACCCACTTCCCATGGCCCGATTTTATTGAAATTTTGCACACATGCGTATTTCCGGAGACTTTCACTTTTTCACTTTCATACTTTCTATTAAATTTTGAGGCCCCTCGGGCTGCGGGGTCGGGGGGCTCCCAAACAAAAATTTTAAAAAATTTACCCGATTTTCTTCAAATTTTACACACATGTGTATACCCAATAAACAATACTTTTTCGAAAATTTGGTAGTGATCGGGTCCCGGGTTCGGCCGCAAGGCCCTTATACATTTTTTAAATATCTGTACTGGCATCAGATATTCGTCGCCCTTTATGGACTTTGTGCGGTGTGTGCTGCGCAGTCGGCTGCGCTGCATGGTTTTGTTGGTGGTGGAGAGAGAGAGAGAAATCTTAACGCACGCACAAATGAACCCAGCAAATGAAACGAGACATACATGTTTTATGCTTACTTCAACTTACATTTTTATTATATACTGAATTGTATTTTTATTTATGTCGTTTTTTTGTTGTCGATATCAACTTACAGATAGAACAACAAGTTTTCACAATATTCTGTCATTTGGCGTTTTCATAAATTAGTTCAGAGCAGTCAAAGAGTTCTCAAGATAAATGTTCGTGTTTCTTATTTGCTCAGAGTATGAGCGTGCTCTAAGTGCTCAGAATAAAATGATCTGAGCTTTTTCAATTTTAACATCTGATGTCAAATGTTTGTTTCGATGATTTTCTTCTACAATAAAAAAAAATGGCCCAGGATCGAGGGGCTCCCATATCAATTTCTGCGATTAGAGAATTTAGATGAAAAATTTTAATTTTTATGGGTTGTTTTTTTCGATATTTCGATAGGTTTTGATCGGCTCCGTCTGGAGGCGCAGATCATACCTTAAATACTTATGATCAGAATATAGGTCTGAAATTACTGCTAGTAATAAAATCAAAAAAAAAAAAAAAAAAAACAATTACCCGGCATTAGTGTACAGAAGACACAAATACTTAGGTAAGCGTTTAGTTAATAACCTCTCAGATTTCGAAAACGGCAAAGTGCGAGACATACTTCGATTCATTACGAGCTGCGAATGGATTCTCTGAAAGAATGTGGTGACACAAAGTACCTCTAATGGTCTAACCTAACCTACATACATGTACTTAATTCGACTTAACGTGTATTGGAATATAGCATATAATATGTTCAGTCTCAGTCGACTACGCGATCGGTGTGTATTTCTGAATTTTTGCTATAGTATCTTATTTACATGAACCGTTTCTATTTGCAGTCGCGCATCTGCAATACACAAATCAAGATATGAATTCCCGGAAGGATAAGTTGCCGTAACCGGGCTGTAAAATTGCAATTTATATCTGGTTTAATTATCATCAACAAATCGCTTAAGAAAGTTGCCTCTTCCGTTCGCTGTTGAATCTAACCAAGCCGGATGTTTCGCGATTAAATCTCCCGCTAGGATGAAAGAGTTATTTAAACTATCTAGTCCTAGTGTCTCGAATATTTTTTCGAGCTCGACGTTAAACTGATTATCTGCTGGCATTTGCAGATATTATAAGAAGGAAACTATTATTTCGAAGTGGCAGCGAAATAATAGTCGTCTCTAGACAGTTAAAACACACAATATTGCCCTTATACGTTTTTTTTTAAACTAAGTGGTTTCTGGATAAGCACCGATGTACCACCACCTCGAGTAGCGTCTTTTCTCTCCGTTCGTATAATGCTGTGTAGTCTTTAAACTCTATTTTGTGCTTGGCGTTTAGCCACGTCAGGCAACTGTCAGGCAACATATCTAAAATAGTGTTAATTTTTAATGGTTGGTCTTCCACAATCTTGGTTTGGTTAGTTTGTTTACTTGCTTCTGCAAATTGTCATTTGCTGAACGCGAAATAGTATGGGTACCAGGGTTGCTTCTGGCCATGTCAGCAAATGAGACAACTTCGGTCGGGTTGGTGCCATATACTTCAGAGCTATAAAGCTCGCATTATCCATGGCACCAATGATATCTGCCCCGTCTGTAACCAAGGCACCCATACTACCATGCCACCTATTCCTCTGCCTTCTTCACTCAACGGATTTGAACGTTGCAGATCTGTGGTCCAACCCTGTTGGACTAAGCACCACCTTTAGTTCATCTAATTAGTATAGGAAGTTTTATTTTCTATCTGCTTTGCTTGTCATTAGCGTTTAGGTTTTTTAAGCACACTGCGAAATTAAATAGGTTTATTTGTATTGTGAATGAGAGTTTAATGTTTGGAAGGTTCCTCCTGATCTCGTCTCAGGCCTGGAGTTGCTACAACAACAACAACCAAACTGTATTTACAAACCAAATCTGTTTGGAATATTGTGTGAAATTTTTGCTGTTTTATTATCACTCATATGTTCGCATTCTTATCAAAATATTAATTTAATGTACACCAACTCTCTGGCCGAAACGTCTACCATCTTGTTTCCCAAAGTTCAGTATCAACATTTATTTCTACAACTTCATATTAACAAAAGGTGCAAAGCCACGTAAATATTCTATTCTTTCTTATTATTATGTTGCTTATTCTGAAGTTCAGTTGAATTTCAAATAAAAAACAAATCCCTCGTTTCATAATGACGGGGTCCGCCGACCGTGGTGCAACTTTTCTTTCTGTGTTTACACACTTGAAGTGAATTAGAGTCAAACTGCTCCTGTCAATAAAGAGTCAATTGTCTAATGTCGAATTGAATATTTAAATCCGCGAGTACATAGATGAACAGGAACCGATCATTCGATTACAAAAGGAGACCACTTGAAGGGGAACCTTAGGATGGAAAAACGTGACTGTGAAACTGTGGAAAACTGAAGTGATAATCCTACGTTGATACCCCGTCGATTTCACGAAACAAATCCGCTAATGTTGCTGCCACTGCTGCTAATGTCAAATCACTCGATGAAGTTGAAATTATTTGTCACCGTCCTCGACGATGTGTGACACGATGTGAACTTTTGACAAAATCGTCGTCGTTGTCTTTGTCCTTGTCGTGATGTGAGTGATTTATTTTAATTTCCTTCTCTGGATCGTAAGCTGGAAGGGTTAGTATGGAAGGTGAGAAGAAGGGGTCGCTCTGGAATATTACTTATATTCTTCTTTTTTCCTTTTTGTATTATTGTTCTCATTTTGAATAATAGCTTCAATGGCAAATCCTTTAACACAATGGTCAATAGTCGGTCGGTTTTTTATTTTTATTCGTCTTTTGCGGCTTCGACGACAACGACAAGGAGAGTATCACCCAGCAGTGAAATAATAATAATAAGAAAAAAAAAGAGGAAAAAGAATAATAATTCTCCACTATACTGTAAGTTGTTTGGCGGCGCTCGAGCTCTTGATCGACTGACTGGGTAATCCCATCTTTACAACTCATTCGGTGCGATATCCATATGGCGGCTGGTCAAACCACAAGTCGGTGTAATGTACTCATGATTCCTTATTTCTTCTTGATATTTGCGTTTTTCTACGTTTATTCCTCCTTTTTTTCATAGCATTGTGCTCTATTCACAGCCTTGATTCATTCGATTTGATGATTTTGCATTTGATATTTTATTCCTTTTATTAGTGGCGTCGCATTGTTCACAGCAGCACCCTGTCTGCTGTCGCTTCCTCTGTTATCTCGTTTATTTGGATTTTTGAATAATTGCGAAAAATGGAATTGAATTTTATGGAAAGTAATAAAAATCTTCGTAGCCTTGTTTGACTGGAAAGCTCTACGTAAATAATAATTCATTCAAAATGTAAATACACAATTGAACGAATGAGGTGTTATATTAATTTCCTCTATTCAAGTTATGCTTGCAGTTGGCTGCTGCTGCTTTCTTTCAGTTACAGATTTTCTATAATTTCTATACTTTCCTTCTCTTACAGTTTGGGTCATCCTCCTCCTCCTCCTTCTCATCCACATTGTATTCATTCGCAACAACAGAGATTGAACAATTCTCAGGCAATGCATCAGACATCTCAAATACAACAGCAACACCAATCGCAACGACAGTTATCACAGATAAATAGTCAACAGCAGCAGCAGCAACTCCAGTCTTGTCAGCATTTGTTACCTCTGAAAAATTCAAATGGCAAGCAATCACAACTCCAAATTGGAGCGCAACAACAACAGCGAATGCATCAACAGAAGCAGCACTTGCAAGCGTCGACACACCAAAAACCACTTCATTTACTGCAATCTCAAGCGTCCTCATCACAACAACAACATCAGTCACACTATCATCCTCCTGCGGTGGTGTCAAAATCGAAATTTCAATCCAGTACATCACAATCACCTCCAGACACTAATTCATATCCCAAAGCAATCCTGCAAAACACAAATAGACTGGCAAAGCAACAGCAGCAACAACAACAAAAACAACACCAGCAGCAGCAGCAAGGAAAAATTGTTTCGTCCACTGCGACATCTGCTTCGTCAACTTCCAGTGAGAATCTATTCGCTGCAACAACAAAATCTACAGTTGTTAGTTTAAATCAGGCAAGCCCGCAGGAAGTTATTCTGCTCAATGGGCGGTCAAAACCGTTGGGAACGATAAACACCACCGAACGACTATCCACAATTGCTGAAGGTAAATGTTCTTTATGCTTATGCTATATTTGCTTCACTTGTCACGTCGACTTTTTTAGTCCCTCAAGAAGATCAGGCGAAAAAGCAGCCAACAAATTCTGTTACCAGTTCTAGTGATAGCTGCTCGTCAACAAATGCTGACGCATCTAACGATGAAACCAACGTTCTTGCTGACGAAAAAACATCGCCCGCAAGTGAATGTAGCCTGCCAAGTGCAAAAGAAAAAACGCCAATGTGTTTAGTAAATGAATTGGCACGATACAATAAGGTAAGGAAGCGAGAACTGATAGAATGTCATAATATTATAATTTTTATTCATTAACTATTTTTCATTAACAAAACAAGTTTGTACTTCTTGAATTAAGGGCATTATTGCTCTTCTGTATTTAAACGCTTTTTGACAATAGTTGTGCTGTTTGTTCCAGTCCCTAATATTCAAAATCATCACCTCCAGAATTTCCTCATCCAATAGGTGACACCTAAATTCGATTAGAATTGGGTACCTGCCAACGTGGTGTAATGTGTCCTCTCTGCTGGCTGGAAATCTACTCGGTGTGGTATGAAATTCAGATTCAAAATTGCTCCTCTTGCCTTAAAAATTGAAGATATTCGGTCGGGTCAACTTAGATTACCTGTTTGACTCTATAACTAGAATTTTATTGCTTGATTCGTTTTCTGAAATCGTCATTGCGGGTTCAATATACACAATTTTAGTTGGCTTCGCCATTCAGGCTTAACAACACCACATTCTGATACGATCACTAACACAATCCATTAGAGTATGAGACAGTTTATCACTTTCAGGACAAAGGAAAATGCTTGATATGATTTAAGCTGCAAAAAGGCTACCATGAACCGGGGGATATGGTTTCGGTTATATAAAGAAAACCCCACACCAACTAAGTTTATACGAGCCAGAAATGATTGCAATGCCTACCTTAGACGAACCAAAATCGCCTATGGTCAAAAACTGAGATAAAAAATACTTCAATATCCCAAGTAGTTAGTAGTCCCAACCAGGTAGTAAGAAATTTTGGTCATTCGTGAAACGAATTAAAAATACTGCCTCGTCTTCAATTCCAACGCTCATTCATAATGACATTCCAACTGTCAGCTCTATAGACAATGCCAATCTGCTTGCTTCACATTTCGCAGCTAGCATAACGATAACAGTTTTGAAGAGGTGTTCTTTAACGTTGGTTTTGCCACTTCGCAGGCTTTTCCATTTCTTTTATTCTCTTGGAGTCGTCCCGAGGAATTGGAAAACAGCCTTTATACATCCAGTTCCTAAAAAGGCAAACCCTTAGTCTCCACTCTTCGCAGTATTTTTGCAGCCTGGGTATCATTCTCTGCAAACTCTTCGGTGAGTCCGAAAGCAGAACTTATTCATCCGCATACAACAGAGCTTTGATGGGAGTTCCACCAATTGTAATCCCCTTAGGTTCTTTTATATCATCAATAAACATCACAAATGCTTGTGGGCTAAAGTTGCATCCCTACTGTTTACTGTTTCGAAAAAAACTGACAGTTGTTTTCCATCCTAAACGGGGGAAAACGTATTTTCGTATATCTTTTCGATCAATTTCCGAAACTTTCTGGGAATACCAGGATTGTATAGTTTGTTGAAGAGTGGACTTCTGTCTAATGTGTCGAAAGACGCCTTGAGGTCAACATAGAACGCATACAGTTTTTTTCTTTCTTCTAATGTGGCTCTGCGAAACTGTTGTTAGTATGAAGATTTAATCCGTTGTTGAGTAATTTGCTCGAAACCCAGCCTGAAATTTTAATAATGAGTTTAAAAATGCAAGGGGTAACCTTTATATTTTTATATTATATTCTTTTGTGAGAAGCGCAATCAGATCGTTATTTGCATATTTGTAAAATTCGACTGGTATGCCATCCGAAGCGTGTACACTCATAATTATCCAGTACTGCATGTTGGAACTTGGTTGATCACTGGATGTAGGGGGATTCGGGACATTATTATTGCAATTCTAATTGCGATTTGGTGACTTTAAATTTGTTCCCGTTTTTCTAACTGAAAAGTTTCCAGAGTATTGTAGGATCTCTGCATTGCGATATTGCAATGGCTAAAGCATTATAAAATTGATCTCTGTTTTGTTTTTTGGCTCATCGTATTTTCCGCAGAGGTCTAATAACGAGAAGGATTTCTTTCTCTGCCAATTACATTCTAGGTTATATAATGGCTGTTTCCGGTACTGACCAAGTTTGCTCGTATTTGACTGTTGGCGTTCTTGATTGCTTCTTCAATCTTGTCCATATTTCCTTGAGGGTTAATTGCTACGATCTTTCTTCCTAAATGGATTTGATAATGGTTTCTGTACTACCAGAGTCTTGAGAAGAGAGTTCGAATTGGCAGGTGATCTGAAAAATTTTGCAATTGTACTTCAAAATTCTTGATTAAATTGTTCCATTTTACACCGCTTAGTCTAAGTCTAAGGTCAAGAACTGAGATTCCTTGGATACCGACAAAATATACTCGCCTTCTAGGTCTACTTTAATGGATTCATTAGTATACTCTGCAGAGGTCCAATACCTGACGCCCTTTTCCACCCAAAACATTGTCTTTAGATTTACGGTGTTGTGATGAAATATTCTCGTTGACTGATAAAAAAGTATGTGTGGTCCTGGTCCTTTTATAAAGTCGCCTGCTAGGAGTATGTTAGTTTACTTTGGCAGGCTTATAGCATCGGTACATTTTTGCATATCCCTTCCCCATTGCGGTCCATAGTAAAAGGAAGTGATAGCAATCGGAAAATGTCATCAACGGGATAAGTGTGGCTGTTTCTGCATCTGTTGCAAACATCACCCCGAAAACAAGCGATGCCACAAACAGCACTGCACCTATCACCACTGCTTCACCTTTTGTAAAAACTACAGCTAGACAGATTCCTGGTAATTTTAATACTACGTCAACCAATACGTGATATGTTAGGAGGTTTGAAAATGTGGACTTTTAGTTCGAACTGTAATCATGAAAATATTCGAACTCGGGATTATTGCCGCTTTACCCATTTCCGTATCTTCTGAGGCAGAAAAAGCAAAAAAAAAAATCATGTCTGTCTGTGTCCACTCTACAGCTCAAACGGCTGAATTGATGGTGATGAAAATTCATTGGGAGGTCCCAATTGATTCTGGCGGAAATCGCCCAACCTTAAGTGGCAGTTACTTGTACAGTTTTTCGAGTTTTTGCATACATCTCAAAAAGTATAGCACTTATGAAAAATCTGTTAGGTGCGAAAGAAATTTAAAAAAAAAAAATTAAAAAAAGAAAAAATACTGAAGATTTCTGGCCCGCCTTTCTTGATTTGCCGCCTGATATTTCTTATTTATTTTTTATTTTACTTCCCCTCACAGATCCTCCATCAATATCGCCTCACTGGTGAAAAGGGTCTTGCCCATTGCAAACGATTTGTGGTAACACTGAAACTCGGCGAGGAAGACTATTCCGCCGAGAGCAATAAAATCAAAAAGGCCCAACATTTGGCGGCGGCCGAAGCTATCGAAAAAACCAAATACAAACATCCAGTGCCCAAGACAATACGTCGTCTGGACGATGGTACACCACGAGCGACAATCACGCCAACAGTTGAGCTGAATGCGCTCGCTATGAAACTTGGACAGCAAACATATTATCTGTTTGATCCGCGTGCACATCTCACAGAAGGTTTGCCACCGGAGAAGTTGCAATACTCGGTCGGTCCACCGATGATACCGCCGGTGTCCCATATCCATCATCATCATAATGCTCATCATCGTCACATTGTCGATCCACAAACGAATCAGCATTATATTCGAAGGAATACTGGAGGTGGTTATCCGCGTGATCAGCGATTCCCACCTTATGATGCTTATCCTTCGAAATATAATTGGCAGGTAATTATATTACGATATTATTAATGGGTGCGTAAGTTTTAATTCTGTGTTTTTTATACAGGCACATCGATATCCAATGATGGGCCCGCCACAAGGTATTGCCCCCGCTTTCTATAAAATCACGTTGATCGTGGGAAAACAAAAATTCATCGGCACTGGCCGAACAATGCAATCGGCAAAACATGATGCAGCCTTGCGTGCACTACAAGTTCTCAAAGCTCAAGCAGCGAATGATCTTAATAAGATGTTAAGTCCCAACATTGAAGATGGGGACTCTAAGTCGCCGATATCACTAGTGCATGAAATCGGCATCAGGCGGAATCTAAGTGTAACTTTTAAGGTGCTGCGCGAAGATGGTCCGGCCCACATGAGAAACTTTGTCACAGTATGCACGGTGGGAACGACAGTGGTAAGTTTTTCGTACAATAAGTTGATGTGCAAAGTAAAAATCAATTTATTAACTCACGACAGACTGAAGGCGAGGGTAATGGCAAGAAGATATCCAAGAAACGAGCAGCCGAGAAAATGCTCGAAGAATTGAAAAAACTTCCACCGCTATCGCCGTCTAATTCACCGGTGAAGAGGATAAAAACAAAGCCACAGGGAACATCATCTCGTGGAGGTGGTGGCCGAGCTGCTGGTGACTCTGCTTCAACAAAAACTCCGATGAAGGAACGCAAGAAACGCTCCAGCAGCACATCGATCAAAGAACCAGCAGCAACAGACAGCTCGAATCCAATTTCAAAACTCATTGAATTGCAGCAAAGTCGCAAAGAAAAAGAACCCACCTATGAATTGATTTCGAAAAGTGGCGAATTCAAGCGACGAGAAATTGTCATCGAAGTCACCGCGAACGGAATGACTGCACGCGGAAGTGGTCCGAATAAGAAAATTGCCAAACGCAATGCTGCACAAAGTGAGTGTATTTTTTTCGTGTTATTGTCCTTTTTCTAAAGATTCAAATAATTTATTTTTAGATCTACTCACTGCAATTGGCTATGATCCATCGGTAACGAATTCAACGGAAAATGCCAATGCAGAGAACTACAGGGAGTTAGCCAATCAAATACCCTCAAAAGAAACAGCTGAGAATAACAATTCGGAAAAGGTCGTCAATGCGAATAGTGTGTCTACTTCTGGTTCTGTTGCAAACACCATGACACCATGTGATGCCACAAACAGCACTGCACCTATCACCACTGCGGCTCCATTTGTAAAAACGACAGCTGGGCAGATTCCTGGTATTTTAATACTACGTCAACCAATGCGTGGTATGTTAGGTTTGAAAAAGTTGACTTTTAGCTCGAACTGAATTTTCTTTTCTTCTCGTTCTCAGCAACCGCAAAACCCACAAAAGACATTGCTGCCGGAAACAACGAAAATAACACAGCTAATAACCAATCCAATAAAGGGTCATCGCCAGTGCCATCTGCTACTCCTATTGTCACTCCGTTGATGAATACAAATGCCTCAAGCACTGACAGCAAAACTTCCAGTACCAGTTCTGCTGTCACTTCCACCAACAGTACAAATGTTATAACTTCCAGTGTTCGGTCAAAGGATCAACTCATGTATTTGGCACAAATTCTTGGTTTTCAGGTGAGACACCACAACTACGAGACACCATATTCTCATTTTTCTTTTTTATGACTCCAAATGGTTTTCATTTTAAATCATTATCATATATGGCTCTACGGATCTCCAAATCAGACAAATCGCTTATGGGAGGCGTGTCTTTTTTTCTTGATACATAACGAAGAATAATTCTCTACGAGCCCTTTTAAAGAAGAGCACCGGAAATCTTTTTTATCGTCCCACTTATCGTGAATGTATATGACATACATGCAAGAGAAATATTCTCATGTAACGTTTCTCAATTAAACTTTGGATATTGAATGTTCCTTTATTTGTGTGCAAAAATTAAACACGAATAGCGCGAATGGTCGCGAGAAGCTAGGTCCTCCACCGTAATATTATTATAGTAACTAGATCTACTAAATCTAAAGCTAAATATCTGTGTCTCATTCTGGACAGAAAGCTAAGCTGGAAACCTAATATACAAGAAAGAGTTCGTAAAGCCACAGTGGCACTCTTCACCTGTAAAAAAGCCATCGGTAAAAAACATCGGACCTACAGATCTGTTCGGTGTGGAAGTCTGGTGGACTGCCTTAGACAAAGCAATAAATTTCGACAAACTAAACAAAGTCCAACGATCGGCTTGTTTATGTGTAAGCGGACCACTCCGCACCAGCCCCTCCGCTTCACCAGACATACTGTTCGACCTAACACCACTCGCCATCTTCAGCTGATAAGTTGCTGCTTGCGCGCCTATTCGCCTCAATGCAACCTCCCAGTGGAGAAGAAATGAATTCGGACACTACTCTGTTCTGAGTTTATTAAGGGCTCCACACAATTCCGCAACAACATTTCAACAACATCAACAACAGGCCAGCATCCCTTCCAGATCACTCTGAATAAGTTGGCAGATGAATCCATCAGTTTTTATACTGACGGGTCAAAAACTGATGCTAAAGAGGTGTTTTATCAAAAAGGCTAAATATTAGTCTATCTTTCGTTCTTCCCAATCATAATGGCGATTAAAGATTTCCTGTATTGTCTTAAGGGAAACGATCCACAAGGTTATCCGAATCTTATTGGATAGTCAGGCAGCTTTGAGATCCCAAGGCAAGCATGCAGCAAGGCTTGGTATATTTTCCAATGACTTCTGCATGTTGCATGGTCGAGGACGAGGAAGAGACCATTCTTCGCCTTCTCTACTAATGCACAGCTCTTTCTCTAAAACGTAAGATCCATTTGGGAGCCTTCGTTTACAACGACCTTAACGATTTGTCAAGCATTGACACCACGCATCATTCGAAGCTCCAACTGGTTAACGAGTAGGTGAGAAATCTTCTCGATCCATGTGGCATTACAATGAACCATCATGAGTGGGTCGGTTTCCTGCCGACAGCCACCCCAACCTCACCTAACTAGATATACGCGCTCTTGTTATTATTTTCAACCTTCCTTCTTTGTCCGTAAAACACAAAGCTTTGTTTAGCATCGATATGATCCGCAGGCAAGAGATATAAATTCAAGAGATCGACCAAACACCTCGTACTTGTACGCTGTGGCACCTCTTAATTAATTGATTGCTTTTCAAGCCGACCTTTTTTGCTTTGGGAATGACCTCAACGTAGTGCGTCGTCTGCTTTCAAATGTACTTTCTACGGAATATAGCCCTCGTCTCTATTGAATCAACCAGTGACACGAAGCGAAGGTGTGATCTGCTTTATCATGGACAATTAAGCAGAAAGTGCTTTCGGTGTGGGGGGCCTTCGATATTCAATGCATTTATCATAGGAATTAGGAATCAATGGCTAATAAGAACTAGCATCAGTCATTGTACGCTATCTCCTCTGTCCCCCATTTAGTTCTTTTTTGTTCCTAAGATTTCTGCCAGAGTTCTATTGTGCGAAACCTATCATAGAAACTTGCCACTTTTTTAACCAGCCTTAGATTTTCAGTAGAAGCTAGCTTTGCGCTATTCGCAAGGAGGTGAAATCTTAGCCAATGATCTGCTTAAAGCAATTTTGAATTTACACCCCGATATAATTCGATTATTAAGAAAAGCATGACATAGGATCGACTTCGGAATGGGTCTAGTGAGGGTTTGCAATCCCAAAAAGAACTAATAAACGAGAATGTTTGCTATGTTAACGCCGTTTGGGATGCCAGAACCGGACCTAGGTTGCTGTCATTTTAATTCGCATTAAAAATCTGTATAATTTTCCGCTCATATTGTAAACATTTCTATTAAAAAATTCTTTTTTCTCACTCTCCTACATGCCCATCCTTTAGGTCAACTTCTCCGACTATCCCAAAGGAAATCATACCGAATTCCTAACCATTGTCACACTTTCCACTGTGCCACCACAAATTTGCCATGGAGTCGGAGCAAATCGAGAAGAATCCCAAGATGAAGCGGCAAGAACAGCATTAACTATCCTGAGCGAACTGGGATTGGACAATAATGCCAACGTTGCCAATTCTAAAGACTAAAAAACCCTTTTTAAAGACCACAACAACAAGCAAACAAAAGAACGGTGATGCCACCTTTCCACGAAGATTGGTTCTACGCACCGAAAGGACTTCAGTGTTTATCCGAACACTGGACCAAAAATCGTCAACCCAGCAACAGGTTTGATATTAGATTGCTCATATTCTCTTATTTTATGAACTTTAGTTTGCATCAATTTTTATACCTTTTTTGTTACCTTTAGACAAGCCTATACTGCTTACCACTAATTAGAGCCGGGATCGAATTAAATCCGGGTCCCAGAACCTGGCAATGCTCGGTCTGTACCCGTCCAATTAGCAAAAGTGTAGCGCCTGTGCGTTGCAACAGTTTTAATAACTGGTGCCACCTTCAACAATGCGCAGGACTACAAAGTACCTCATAATCATCATCATCATCATTGGTACTTGCTGGTCCAAGGGGCCTCATAAACCCCTACCATTCCATCTACACCGTTGTGCACTAATAACGACCCCCATCTCCACAAACGCAACAAGGCCAGCAAATAGGTCAACCAGTTAATTCTTTCCAAATCCTTCAAGGGAATTGCAATGGCCTACGAAAGAAATTAAAAGAGATCAGCTACTATATGTCTAGCAATAATATTTTAAGTGATGCCGTGCAGAAGGCTAACATCCACAACTCTTACTCATTAACATCCCTCGATAGTTGGTTACGTGACAGACCCGACCGAGGCGGAGGACTCACTTTTATTCTATATCAGAACGTATCTTACAAATACATTACCCAGCAGTCCTCACCCGATTCTCAGCTGGAGGCAATGAGTATATCAGTAAATATTGAAGATTTCGAGTTATTAATCACTAGCGTTTACATTCCCCTGTTAACAGAACAGTAAATGGTTACCAACCAATCTTACTGCACTATCTCCAGGGTGAAAACACAATTGTGATGGGGGATTTTAATAAATATCACCCCGTTTGGTTCTCCGATCTTCCCGAGAAGCAACCGTGGAAATAGCATTGTGGACCTATTAGAAGAAACTGACTTTGTCATCTTAAATGAAGATTTTCTCACCAAAATCTCTGCTACGTGCTCTATCTCGTCTGATATTACAATAGCAAGACAACTTTGTCATATCTGAACAGCGAACCTACATGAACCACAACAAAGCTAATTGGCAAGGTTTCGCGGTCTTTGTCGATATCAAGTTACATCCGTTTCAAGATCCACTAAACGCTATATCTGGTGAAAAGGTCTTTCGTGACTTTTTAGTTCTTGCCGTCAAAAGATTCATTCCCGCCGGAAGAATGAAAAAGGTCATACCATATTTTTCGCCGAAAGCCCTTAGGCTTGCCGAGTAACGGACCAACTAAAAGCAACAGATCCAGCAGACAATCAAATTGCTCAGCTCAGCAAGGAAATCCAGAAACTAGTTGCCGATCACCGGCGATCCATGTCCCTGAGTCATCTCCAAAATTGTACGCTGGGATGGAAAAAGCTCTGTCCCACCGTCAAAGGTCTTTTTTTGGGAAAATCCAGTAAAGAGCCTAACAGCAATCACATTCAATGACCATAAATACGACAACAGTAAGAAATGTGCATTCCATTGTCAAACATCCGTCAGCTAACGAAAACATTCGTCCCATTTTACGCAAACTAAAAGCGTTAAACCGCGACACAAATAATCCAACCTTCACCGTCCAAGAGGTACAAACGCCATTAAGAAGGATAAACCTTCATAGGCGCTTCGACCGAACGGGATATCCATGTTTATGTTGAAAAAGCTACATAACTTCAGCCTGGATTATTCAACCTAACCATGGAATTGCCAGTATAATGCCTATCTTAAAACCTAGCAAACCCGCCTACGAATTATTGTCTTATATAGCTATTTCGCTGCTTCTCCTAGAAGCCAAAATTTTGGAGACCATACTCCTCCTTAGGCTTCATCAAAATTTCAACCTTACCACCAATTAACACGGCTTCAGGAAACATCGCAGCAATACAACTGCCTTAAAGGAGTCGTAGAGATTTGAGCGACTGGTTCGATGACGAGAGTAAGCTAGCGACTGAACATAAGAATATTACGTACCGAGCAATGCAACAATCTCTTAGAACACGGGCACTCGAAGATGAATATAAAGAGCTCAGAAGATATGAAAAAACTGTTCACCGGCGAAAGAAAGCAGCCTGGGAGAAGAATCTCGTCCGTAAACTAGAACAATACAGAGAGCGAGGACCGCACCCGGCGCAGAAGTTTTACGCAAGAGTCAGCGCTATGACGCAATTTACACCGCGTTGCACATACAGCAAAGAGGGTAATCTGATCGTTGATCTCAAAGGCTTCTTAGAGCATCTTGTGTCCCAAACATAAGAAAGGAGATATCACAACGTGCAGAAATTATCGTGGTACTAGATTGTTCAGTACAGCGTAAAATATTATCTCCTCTATCCTTCAAGAAAGGATTGTCCCATACCTTAAAGTCATCATTGGCCCACACCAGTGTGGCATCATCAGACGCAAATCAACAACTGAATAGTTTTTCATCCTTAGGCCGGTCATGGAAAACTGCAGGGTTTCAAAACTGACTACACCATCTTTTTATAGCCGCCTATGATAGCATAGCCAGAGTAGAACATTATAAAGCTATGAGAGAATTCGGCATTCCAATGTCTGGACTGAACATAAATAGAGCAAAACAAAGTACATAGTGGCCACGTCTGCGAGCAGAAGAACCAACATTCGTCCCTCAATTACAAAAAAAATAGTGGAGCACGATTTTGAAGTAGTGCAATCCTATCCTATCTCGGGTTAACTGTAGCAGCTGATAACAGCACGAAACGAGAAATACGCGTACGGTTGCTTAAAGCCAACAAAGCCTACTATAGTCTGTCAAGACTCTTCATATCCAGGAATTTAACCATAACATCCAAGCTGATGGTATATAACACAACGGTCATACCGTACATACATACGGATCCGAGACTTGGTGCTTAACAAAAAGCATTCTGACCTCTTAGTTCGAGAGAAAAGTCTTACGGAGAATTGTATGTGAGGAATGACGATTCTGGAGACTCTAAAATGATGAGATCTACGAGCGTAATCGCGATGTTGATATTTGAACATAATTAAGCTCGATAGGCTCCGGTGGGATGAGCGAGGAGGATCCTGCTCGGAAAGTCATTTGCGGTAGGACTTATGGAACACGACAGCTAGGCCGGCCAAGACCAGGACGCCCAGAGTTTAGGGATGCAAAACTGAATGACATCGGGTGGAGAGATTTACGGGAGGTCAGGACCGGACCCCGGATGTAGAGCCAACTATAATGATGATGATGATTATCCATGGCACCAACTTTTATTTGCTACTTGCTTTTCTTGCCTTCAGCTTATAGTTAATCTAAGTAAACTTTTGAAATTATTAGGTATATTAGTACTGCGGATGTGGGTATAATAATTGGAGGGTTTCTGTTTCTTCTGATTTCAGACCTGGAGTTACTACAATAACAAACAAAACAACGGTGATGCCACGCCCCGTCTATAAAAGATCTACAAATGATGTATTTGAAACGACGAACATGCAAATTGTATTCTTTCGCTCGCCACTTCTTAACAAAAAACAGTGCTGCAATAATTTACTTTATTTTCATGTTCAATTTCGTGTTAATTAATAGTATTTGTCTGGAAAAAGTTCTCTCTCATTGAGTCTTTGGCTAGAATCTTAAATATCTATTTATTAGAAGCTTTTTTGTTGAACAATAATTGTAATTATATATCATATCAAAGAGTTATAAATATCAATAATTGATGTGCGTTGTTAAATTTTATTGCATATTTGAAATTTATCCTAAAGCACAGCACTTAATGAATTAATATTTATCGTATTTAAAGAATTATTGAATTATGTTAAGGAAAATATTATTATTTTATGCAAATTGTAACTCCTTTTTTTTTGAATATTTTTGATTTTATTCTTTTATACAAATTGTAAACAGAAGAAGGAGGCAACTCTTGGGTTGTTTTTGGAATAACCAATGAAAGTGATGAGAAGTTCATTTGGTTTGTTTCGTTCGCTGATGATGGATGTTGTAAGATGTGATGAGGCGATGGTAACCTACAATTGAATTGGCGAACGTAGCAAACAAACATAAATAAAATAAAGAAATTTAAAGATCAGTGGAGAATCCAAACCCTACTAATCAACATGTGGTCATATTAAACAATGATAGTTATTGAGTATTAAAAAAAAATAAAATTTGGAATTACGAGTAGAGCCAAAAGGCGCGCACTTGCATTTGCACTTGAAATGCAAATTTTATTTTTTTTCTTCGAGCAAAATGATGGAACTCGCCTAATAATAATTCGCACACACACATATTGTTAATTGGTAATTATATGCATATATATATATACATAACTAGATAATCATAATTAAGTGTTTATTGTATTCTCTTATAATTTGTTCGATTTTTTGGACTTAATTGATCACTGTAACTGCCAAAATTTTAATACATATAGTTATTTGGAAGAAACTGATGTTGTCATCATGATAGTCGCACGTCACGACCCGACAGGATTAATTTGTAAAAGATGGACGAGCAAAGTTTGCCGAAACTTAAATTTTCATTGCGGGTCGCTTTTGAACATGATATAAAGCTCACTAATTCTGATAGTGGATAGACCCAAACAGCTTGTAAAACTAAAATAATATGACAGACCTATGTTCGAGTTTCTAACGTTGTCGAAGTTTCGGTAAATTTGACTGCTAGACTGCTACGAGTCGAGCCGTCATGTACGACTTTCGTGATAAAACCATCATTCTTAACTAAATTCCAAATTAAATTAAGCCATGAAAAAAAGTTAGCCTATCCTAGTTATAGACTATAGGCAACTTTTCCAAATTTAAAAATCTATCCTTTGCCTTACATGGGCAGATGGTAATTAATTGATGAATTACTACACAAACAAAAGAAGTCTTGAATTAAAGAAAGTTCTTCTTGTAAATGATCAGTTTTTACGTTTATTGCTGCTGCTGCCGCTGCTCTCCCTCCTGATACACCTGCCGACAATAAGGCTTTTTCACACTTCCAGTTAATGCAACAACAATCAAAGGAGAAAACGACCGAGAAAAAAAGGATTAACGTAAAAACTGATCATCGAGCTGTTCTACGCCGCCTTCTTATCCATTGTTCACTCACTCTATGGAGGTAGAGACAGACGCTTGCAACTTAATAATATTAAATGTAATTATAATAAGAAAAAAATTAAAACTCGAAAGAAAAATTAAAATTTAAACTCACACGAAATTTGATTGTAAACAAAATGTAATGAAATTATTAATAAAATAAATATGTATGTGTTGATTCAATCGACAATTGGTGCGACTTGCAACTATGGTGGATCACGAATTCGAGGAATGAAAGACGGAGAGCGATTAAAATCGGTTTGAGTCCCGTATATTTATATATTAGATATTTTTTGAAGAAAGAACAATAATGTTCACATTCTATTTGTCGAGGAACTAGATTTCAATTTGGGTCAATTGCATTTTCAATACCATCAAGGAATTGGATAGTGCAATTGTTGTTCTAAAGCGTTAAAATAAAATAAAATACTCTAATTATTGACTAACTGGAATGTTTTTCACCAGACACCATCGTCCGCGCCGCACCACTTGTTGAATCGTATTTTATTCATGCATGTATAACAGTTAGGCTTATAACATAGGCTATTTGTAATGTGTGTTGTGAGAAGAATTTGAAATTGCTTAACAAACAAAAGCAAAAAAACCCATCACAGCACACACAGCCAACGGATTGAGAAATTATTCCTGAAATGCTAATATGTTATACATAATAATCTCTATGTTGTGTGCGACTCATTTATGAATCTTATACCGCAATGTAACTCGTTAAATATGCAAGACAAATAATTTGAGGATATTTTGAATTTGTTATATTAACTTCTTGATTAAATTCTCTATATAACCTTCGTGTGTCTGTCGCTGGCTTACTGGTGAACTTCTGGCCAACTGGCCAACTTCCTAAAGCCCTATTTTATACAAGCACATATCTCCCATGACAACACTTTCTATTAAATTTTGGAAGTGATCGGGCACCAAGGCCGAAGGGAACCCGTATAATTTTTTTTAAAAAATGTACCCGATTTTATTCAAATTTTGTACAAATGTGTATCTCTGATACCACAATTTTTGTAAAATTTGAAAGTGATCGGACCACAGTGCCCAGCGGCTGCCATATTTTTTTTCAAAATTAACCCGATTCAAACATTGCACAGATCTGTATTTTTGATTAGAGAATTTTCATAAAAAAATTTAATTTTTGTGGGTTTTTTTTTTGAATACCAAATTGCCTCAATCTGTTGAATGGTGGTGCTACAATTTGACGAGTTACTTGCGATTGATTAAATATAAAAACCTTTTGTTAGCTCATTGATACACTTGTAATATTTTATTACTTTTCGATGTTGTATTGTTTGAATGTATTTATTGTAAAAGTACACACTGCCTGCTGGTGCAAAACAAAACGATAAAGGTAAAAGTAAAGTCAACCTATTGAAAGAGCAATACGGAATGAGAAGAAATAAAGAATATTTGTGTATCTTTCAGAACAAAGATGTATAACAAGAAATGGATGGTGTTT
The DNA here is from genome assembly GCA_947095585.1 of Nephrocerus scutellatus. Taxonomy (NCBI): domain Eukaryota; kingdom Metazoa; phylum Arthropoda; class Insecta; order Diptera; family Pipunculidae; genus Nephrocerus; species Nephrocerus scutellatus. The sequence goes on along the minus strand of OX352762.1, from coordinate 107,762,058 downwards.
TGAATTTTGATTAATTTCAAGATGTACTGTTTTGACAATTCGGTGAATCTTTGCCAACCATTATAGTGTCAAGACTCATTCGACTTCAGTCCAATAGTTGGGGCGAACGCAATTCACTTTATTCGCCAATCATATTACCAAATAGCCGAGTCACACTATTTTTTTTTATTGATTGTGAGGTGCTATCTGTTACAGGGGTAGTAATCGGAGCTGCATGCCTCCTCTCCTTGAAATCAGCCGCAATACTAAGTTTACCCTCAAGCCCATCTTCGGACGTACAGGTAAGCTCAGGGATTCATTCTTCAGCCTTACAACACGTATGTGGAATGCTCTGCCCAGTTTGGTCTTTCCACATCAATATGATCCACGGGCATTCAAACACAAGCTCATAGACATTTTTCCCCCTCCTTTTCCTTAACGACCACGCTGTGCCGAGCATTATAAGGCGTGCGCGAATTATAAAAAAAAAAAAAAAAAACCTTGATATAAAATAACAGCCCATAAAAATTAAACTTTTTCTTGTATCGGATAGATTTTTAAAAAAAATTGTATGTCTGCTCCCGGGGCCCGATCACCACCAAATTTTTACAAAAAGTGTTATCCATCGGAGACATGTGTATAAAATTTGAAGAGAATCGGGTACTTTTTTTTATAAAATTTGTATGGGTGTCCCCCGATCCTGGGGCCCGATCACTTCCAAATTTTTACAAAAAATATTGTCCATCGGAGATACACATGTATATAAAATTTTAAGAAAATCGGGTAAATTTTATAAAATAATTGTATGGGGCCCTCAAATTTTATTAGACGGGAAGGGAAGTGGGTTAAAAATTGATCGCAAGATTCCACAAACAAACACACGGGCACGCGAAGTTAATATAGAGAATTTAAAAATGAGAAAGAGTATCGGGTACAAAACAGAGCCCTGGGGAACGCCTGCATTTAAGTAATGTACTTTAGACTTGAAACCGTCCTTTCTCCAAATTGGTGCAAAGACCGGTTCCACTGTTCGGTGAGTAGAGCGTTGCCCACGAAATCCATACTGCCGGTCACTAAGGATTTCATTGGTTTCAAGATACTTCTTGAGCTGAAAATTGATCAGCGTTTCCATGACCTTGGAAAGAATGGATGTAAGTGCTACGGGTCGGTATGAAGAAGGAGACGACGGCTCGCATTTTTTGGGTATGGGCTGGAAAAAGGCTGTTTTCCAACTTCTCGGGAAAGGTCCAGAAGAATAGGATAGATGGAAAAGCGTACGCAATGGTAATGCCAGCCTTGGAAGAACACCTCTTCAGAACTATTGTGGATCATTTAAAACTCTATCAACTGCACGAGAACGAATAAATATCTGTCCCATAGAGTGTTCAATACTCTGACGTGCAGAAGCCAGCAATGCACAATCTGGAAGCGTGGAGCCAGCTGCGAAATGCGCGGCAAACCGATTAGCCTTGTCTATAAATCTGACAACTGGACTGTCATTATAAATGAGCGTTGGAATCAACGACGAGGCTGTATTTTTGATTCTTTTCACGAATGACGAAATACTACCTTTGGGACATTGTAGTATTGTTTGCCTCTGTTTTTGGTCGTAGACGAATTTGACTCGCCGAAGATGGGCATTGCAATTATTTCTGGCTCGTTTAATATTTTTCCGTTTTCCTCAGTAGGGTTTACTTTGTAAAACCGTAAGCATACCTCCTGTAATCCAAGAAGTCTCTTTACAGCTCGAGTAATACCATCCATCACACAGACTTATTCCTGGAAGGTATAAAGTCTCTCATACCAATAAGGATGATGTTTGTGATTGCATCCACGTTGCTATCGCGAAACAACAGCAACCAGGTAATACTCCCAAAGAAGTTGTTAAGGCCGTCCGTTGGGGGTTTTTTCTCTCTAAAGCTTAGCTGATACTACACAATGGTCTGGCGTGCCTAGAAGCGATAATACATTGACGGAGTATTTATCAGGACAAGAGGTAAGGAACAAGTCAAGGGTGTTTGCGGAATGATTTGCAATGTCAGGTATTCGTGTAGGTTCATTCACACGCTGAGTAAGGTGATTTAACTCAGCGAATAACTCAACACACTTTCCTTCAGGTGTTGTCTGGCCAGAACAACGAAACCACCCAGAATTGTGTACATTGAAATCCCGTAAAAACGATTTCATTTTTACGAGGTTTTATGACTTAAGGATTGAATAAGATAGTGCATCAAACTCGCTCTGAGTTGAAACACTGTCTCAGTAGGGGCTCCTGTAAAGGAAACAGAAGTCGATGTTGCGCTCTTGTACCTTTATTTTGAGCCAACTGAAATTAAATTCCTGATTGAAACTTTGGCTGAATTGAGATAAAAGCTGAAACGCAACATCACTCCGGACATAGATTGCTAGTCCGCGTCAATGGAAAAATAACGGCACCAAGTTATAACCAGGCAGATTAAATTCCGATGCATCAGAATTATCAAATGCTTGAGTTTCACTCAGTGCCAGAACTGCTGGACTGTGGACATGTTCATAATTAAAAACCAGCGAAAGAATTCGTTCTCATCCCGCGTATGTTGCTGAGATCCACTCTGAAATCACACATAACTACAAAAAACAAACACACAAAACACAACTTACCGCTTCTTTTAACCGAATTTGTGTAATGGATTATTAACACAAATTGTCGCCAGTGTTATACCCTCACGGAAAAATGAGTTTAGTAACCGTTATTCTATTGCTAAAGAATAAGATCATCAAACTGCGAGGACGGAATTAATAGACACCACACACTGCACTTTGCACTGGTACAACTCGAACACGCGAAATGATGGTGATTTCATATTTTGTTCTTTGTGCTGTTTTTTGTTTTACACTTGCGCATGTGCTGATGCTGAAAACAGTAGAAAACAGTTGAAGCTCCTACATTTCGTCTCTGATCCAAAGAGTCAAGAGATGAAGTAATTGTGACATCGTTTAGTGCATACGGACAGCTCTATTCTGAATTCCATCAAGTTAAAGCAAATGCGTTCTGGTAGCCCCTTTCCACACAAATGAATTAAATTCTAAAATTGGCCTAACATAAGTCTTATATAATCTTAATACTTCAGAGGGGGTGAAGAAGAAGTTAATGCTGAACTGCTGAACTGAGAAAAAAGACAAGCCTGGAATTTATTTGGGTTAAATTCCTCCCTAATAGATCTGCCCCAATCAAGAATGGCTTGGATGTTCGACAGAATAGCCGTATTCATTAAATCTCGCGAACCAATTAAGCGATAATTGCATTAGTTTTTACTGACAAACTCAATGGAAGCCCATAGTGCTGATGATGCTGAATGGATATCACAGGGTTTAGAAGAATAGGTCATTAATATATATTAAAAAAAGCGTAGGCGACAAGGTTGACCCTTGCAGCACGCCAGCATTGATCCCATTTGAAGATGAAGAAATACCACTCAATACAACTGAACCCAATAACCGTCTTGCGGTAGATGTTATACATAATTTTTGCGTTATTTTCTTCTTATTTTTATTGATATTATTTTCTTGTTACTCTTAATTAAATTGAAAATGTTTGTATTATTTGTTTTAGTTGCTACTACTTTGCTGTTGTTAGTGTAATGTTATAATTTTGTACCTCGTTTGCATTCACTCGTCTAAATATATGTAATTTACACTGTGTGTTGCGATGAGTGTTGCTATGTAATTGGCCGTGCAGTGCTATTGAAGCAAAGACCGCTAAAACTCTCTTAACCTGCAGGGTGACTATACAAAATCAAATACTTGAAAGCATTTAACAATGTAACAAAATATATTCTTTTTTTTATATTTCAAGTGTTGCTTACTGATATTTACATGTTTATAAAACGAACCGTGATGGATTGTAGTAGATTAAAATAAAAGTTGGTTATTATAAGTTTGCTTTACTTAAATTTATTAAACGTATGTAAGCGTTTTGCAATCTGTGAGTACAAATTACAGTGTACACAGACATAAAACACAAACCACCCCGACCTTCACAACTTAAAACAAACAGAACGCCACTGTATCCAAACCACCATAAACATATCTTTTACTACTAACATAAAACTTAGTTTAAAAATTGATAATATTACTATATGAATAAACAGATTGATTGTACATTTATGAAAATTTATAAATATATTATCGTTCAAAAATTTGAATAAGGCCATTTGAAATGTTCCGTCTTGTTTCATATAAAAGTTACTATTCTTCATCTATGCAAAGAGGGTTGCGGGTGTGATCTTCCACTAGCGGAAGGACTGTGGAGAACAACAAGGCACATTTTTGCATTTACAAATTATTTGATTTTTATTTTTGTTTTATTTTATAAACATACAAAAGCACGGCACACAAAAATTTTGAAAAGCACAAAATACGCTGTCGCTTTAGCTAAATTATAAATCGATTAAAAATTGTATAAAGCTATGCTAAGCACTAAGAGATAGGTTAAATAAACCAGCCAACTAAATAAAATTATTAAGGCATGTATGCAAGCACGTATATAGGAGAGTTGTTAAACGCCTACGTATTAAGATATAATGAGATTGTAAAACTAGGAATTGCACAAAACGGTTATTGCATTTTTCGTCGGTGATTATCACGAGTACTCTACTGGTCCTTCGTTTGAAGTGTCATTAATGTTTATATTGGAGCGAGGCTGCATCGACGAAGTTGATGAAGTACTGCAAAGCGAAGCTGTTTCGGCGAAAATTTCAATGGGCAGCTGATTAATATCATCAACCAGACTGCAAGAAGCACCGCCATTAACTGGCTGCACAACTCTATCCTTCTTCTCTGCCTCCTCGTTGTCCATCGGACACCCAATGGTTGCCTTCTGCTATTTGCCTTGCAAAATTGTTCCACAATTTTGAGCAGAAATATTACAACCGGATCCTATGTGCTCGATAACTTGCTGTTTCAGTTGGAAGACATGCTCTTTCAGGTTTTTCACCACCGACGCAAGATCGACATTCTCGCCCTTGAGCATTTTTACTTTATCCTCAAGCTTAGAGATGCGTTCGAGTTTGCGTTTGCGACATTTTGAAGCGGCAACACGGTTACGCTGACGCTTACGTTCCAATTTGATTTTCTCTTGTGTTACCATATCGATAGGGTTGACTGGCGGCGGCGATGCTGGACCATTTTGTGGTTCATCTTTGATAGTCACGGGGAAGGGAGCTTCTGTGAATATATAAAAAGCAAGGATTATAAATGTTATTGATGGTTGGTTGGTTAACAGCATATAAAATATTATATGCAAAGAACCATCCTCTTACCTAGATTAGTGTAAGTAAAGGATCCGCCACTCATTCCATTCGAATGTGTGTTCTCGCTATTGCGCAAATTATTTAAGGCATCGACAAACCCCTTAGCATAATCTTCTTGCTCGGTAGTGACCTAGAAGTGCGTTACAAAATCGTGAAAAACAAAGATCATCAATGAATATTACCATCAAGATTTGTAAACAAACCTTTGTTGGAAAGACAATTCCGGGCGTTGGTGTTTGCAGTAAGCTACCTGACAATAGAAATTTCTCCAGATCGGGAGTGGTCATTTTTAAGCTTTGCAAATCAGGTGATTCCAGGGCAAGTGAAGTCGGCACTCCAGTTGATGTGGCCAATCGTTGTTTCTTGGCGGGATTTTTGTTCGTATTTAAATCTAATGAAATTGGTCGTTTCGTGGAATTCCCTGCGGGCGTTTGAAATTGTGGAATTCCGCCATTACCAGCAAGAGCTTGTGAATCCTCCGATTTATTCACAAAAAACGTAGTATCGATGTTGTTGTTTTCTAATGGTATGCTGGTGTTGTTATCGGCGATGTTGTTTCTTATGTTATTATTGTTCTTTTTTGGTGGACTACTATTTCTACTGACAGCAGCAGGAGTGGTTGTAGTTTTCGCCAAAGTTTTCATTTTCACTCTGTACTATGTTCGCAGTGTAGTTATTTTACAATCGAAAGCGACAGCTCAAACTTTCTTTTAAAAGTGTACTTTATTATTAAAAGTCGCGTCGAAAATTTTTATCTTCATAAACTACACTTAAGCGAACTGAATTATTTCATTTTCTAATAATTTTATATTATAGGCATAACACTTTTACGAAATCTTAGCACGGTGTTGCTGAAAATATTAACAAACCAAAAAAAAAAAACTACCACGACGACAGATCTTTGGAACGTTTTCACATTTACGCTTTGGCTTTCCTATTTAATTTACACTGAGTGTCTGTTACGAGGTGACAACGAACGACAAAACAATACAAATTTGTGTCTGTTCTTTTTGTCTAATTGACGTGAAAACTTTTCAAAATAATATTTTTTACGTTTTACAACGATGACGACACAATATACGGTACTGTTACGACAGAACAAACGGAAATCTGGCACCCTGCCTACCTTCGTTGTCAAGTGTTTACGATTGAATTTATGAATCATCAATCATTCTTTTACCTGGAAAGAGCTAGGAGCGTATTATATGACGAACTTTGTAAAGAGTGGACTTTAAAGAAATCACTAATGTGTGAAGTGTGACTGGTACAGAAATAGTAAAATGTGGGTGTTGCTCTCTTTTGATTTGCGTTTGCGAGCTTGACGTTAATTGATATATGTATGTATATGATTTGTGAATGCCAAAATACCAGTTGGAAATAGTGTTAGCAACCCTGAAGATGGCGATTATCGTACCAGGAGCGTAATTTTATCGTATTTGATATACTGTCGTATTTTTAATTTCTATTAAAATACCGTGGATGATGAATAATAATAATATTCGGCGCGACAGACCGTTGCGGTCCAAGGCCTAGCTTCTCGCGACCATTTGGCTTGTGCATGTATATTTTTGGACACAAATGGAAGGGACATACAATTTAAGGCCGGATCCGAACGGCGAATTAAGAAGCTTTCCGATGCAAGTCATTACCCACGGAAAGTTTTTCACCCATTCGCGAGAGGTGGGACACCGTGAAAAATACTTTTGGTGTTACTGGGATTCGAACCACGCTTTTCCACTGAGCCACGGCACCCATGATGGTAAATAAAATATTTTAATTGTTGCTCTCGAATTCGTGTAATGCACAAAAAAAACGTTTTCTTTATCTTTTGATGATTTTTTTTCTAAACGAAAATTAAATAAAATAAAAATTACTCATTTAATATATGACTGTAATAAAACATTATGACATTCTTGGTGAGTTCACAATGGAAATACTAAAGACTTATATGGATTTTCAGCATAAGGTTACATTTTTTTTTGTTAAAACCAAAATTATGTAAGCCTTAAGTATTAATTGTTTCCATTGTGAGAGCACGCTCACAAAAATCACAATAGCTACCTACGATATTTATTTTTCTCTCTTGTACTATGGGTTATATAACTAGGCAACGTCAACAAAGTGTCGTATTGGCTTAGTTCAATGTAGCCAGAGACCCTGCTGGAAAAATTATCTCTTAAATATCATTTTATTTTAATTTCTTCGATACTCAAAATTATCGTATTTTTACGTACGTATATTTTTCGAAGTGAACTGTTAGCTTGAACCGAATTTGTTGAATGATCTACTTTATTTCTGTTATTTCTATGTGAACCTACTCTACATCATATTTGTGTAGAGTCATCCATAACGTTGGAAGCGTAGTATGCTGAAATGTACGTTACATATTGCATTAGCGTCGTATCAGATAGCGAGCAATACCCGTTCCCTGATAAGATACTTGAAATGTCTATGTAGGAAAATAAACACTACACCTTCTTTTTTACAAAGAATTATTTTGTTTTTATATTTTATTGAAAATTAAAACGTATTCTGAAAAAAAATTTTTTAGCGTCACGTGCCCGTGACTAGCTGGCTGGCTGGCTGACGGACCAATATTTAAACCACTTCATAAAGCCTGATTTTATTCAAACTTTGCACCCATGAGTATTTATGACAACACTTTCTCTGTTTGGGCCCATCGGGTCTCCGGTAAACACATGCGTATCTCCGATGGACAACACTATGCTAGTGTTGTGCCTCTTTTATTTGTAAAACATAACAATAACATTGTTCTTTCTCTTTTAAACACCACAGTATGGTGCTTCGAACAAGTTACGAGTAGTTTATAGACCTAAATACCATATGCATTTCTGTTGTCAAGTTTAACCAATATTAAAGTTATAAAAATTCCATAATCTGCGGACTCAAATGCATTATAGCTATTATCTATTCATAATAACAGTGTGACAACATGGACATAACAGTGTCACATTACGGTGTAACATTTAACATTCGGTTCGGCGTTCATTTTGCAAACATTAGTTTGGTGCTTTGGTTCTTAATTGCAACTATAGCTTTGCTACACGTCGGCTCTCACAATTGAAAAATTCCAATGACGTCTTTTCTATTTTTAGCACGAGTGTGATTAATATTAGTTGGTCATCACATATTAGTGATTTTTTAGTTTCGTTTTCGCTGAGTTAAGAACATGACGTCTCTAACTAAAGCGTTTCCATTATATGAAACTGACTTGCGTTTCTTACAATTAAATTGTCTGACAAACCTAACGAAACAGCTCTAGTTTCGGGTGTTTTTTGGGTTTTACAAAATTAAACTCTAATTAAATTGTTCTCACAATGCAAAAACCTCAAACTTAAGACTTACAAGATTTTATGAATTTTGGTTTTGACAAAAAAAATTTGCTCATTATTTTGGAAATCCGTACAACCTTGTAAGTCTTAAGTATTAATGTTTTCCGTAGTTAGAGCACTCTTAGCGTTTCCACGCATATTAACCATTGGTTACTCGATTATAGAAACTATTTAAAACTCCAACTATTCTCCCCGCAAATAAAAGTACTACGTTTATATCAGAAAAAGTATATTACCAAGTTTCCATTACAGCGAAAATACGGTTTCGTATCAATTCCATTAATTGGTAGGATAAAGTTAATTTGACAGATGCCTTCTATCAACATCAAAATGAAAAATCTGAAAAATCATACTCATGCGCACACTTGAATCCAAAAAATGTAAACAAAAGATTCTCGCTTTTTGTGATCGATTTGCCGAGAAAAAATCTGAGCTCGAGCGCAGAGAAAAAAAAACGACAACGAGCAAGGCTCAGATAACAGTTAATACATTTTCATGAAAAAGGTTGAACTGGCGAGAAGATTTAAATAAGTCTGGTTCCACAAATCAGTTTTCCTCACGGAAACAGCCTGAGCTTAACGAAATCCCATCTAAACCATGTTATCATTGGAGCAATCACAGGTTGAACAAATAGGCCAAATGGGCCGAGTTCCGAGATATCCCATAAATTTTTCTCTGATATCTATCAGAACAACAACGTGTTTTTTTTTAGTATCAGAGAAAAGTTTTATTTTTCACCTAAATGCTCCATAGTAGTCGACATGTCTCATGTTTAAAGAGTCCTGTCAAGAAATGTTCTGTACATTTTTTCAGAGTAAAAATATCATATCCTAGAAAAAATGCTTCAGAGAAAAAAGATTTCTCGGAGAATGAAAAAAACACACAGAACTGAATTCTGACATGTAAATTATTTCTCCAAGAGTTTTGTCATAAAAATTTATACCATTATGGAAACGATATGTCACACAATTTTAAACAAGAAAAGCATTGAAGAGAAGGTTAGCCATAGTTAACACCAATCTCTCCCTCTTTTTCTCCTGATACCAAGAATAATGAAAAATATGATTCACTCTGAATCGTATTCGTAAAACCTTCACTCATGTCGTTTTACAACTTCATAGTACATACATAAGTCTTTTGTAACTCATAGCTCGTGGTTCGTTGGTAAAACGTACATCGTACGGGAAACGGACTGTTGTTCTTTATGGCTTGAAATTATTGTACGTGTTGTGTCGTCATCGTCTCAAAAACATGAAAATTAATTTATTTCAAAAATAAATATTTATTTTTTTAAAGAATAACAAAAAGCACCAAATTTTTTATTGTTTTGTCGTTGTCCGTCCTCTCGTCTCGTGCAAACAGAAACATTAAGTGAGAATGAAATAAATCGAAAAACAGTTCAAGGTTTTTAGTCATCCAAAAAATTAATGGTCTTAAAGTGATTTTATTAATATTGGTTTAATTGTTTAATTAGTTTACAACGCAGCGGTGATATTTGCGTGCTAAGAATTAACGTTTTTATTAAAAAAAAAAAACAAAAAAAAACCTCAATAAGAATTTGCCAATTAGAGGGAAGTCGGCGATATTGAGTTAAGTACACTTAGAGGGAAAAGATTGAAACATTAATTACTCTACTCAACGACAAAATGAAAACATTGGCGACAACTGCAACCGCCACTGCTGGTGGAAACGCCACTCCTCCGATTAAGAACAGCAATACTATCATTAATGTCAGCAGCACCACTGATAACAACAACAGCAGTATTACAATTGACAGCAACAACATCGAAACAAATTACTTCGAGGAAGAATCTGATTCACCAGTTGGTGTTGGTGACGCAGTTCCGCAATTTCAAACTCCCACAGGGAATTCAACCAAACGCCCACTTTCACTAGATTTAAATATTAACAAGAATCCCGTGAAGAAACTGCGAATGGATACATCATCTGGAGCGTCAACGTCACTTGCCCTGGAATCACCTGATTTACAAGGCATAAAAATGACAACTCCCGATCTGGAGAAATTACTACTGCCGGGCAGTCTTTTGCAAACGCCTACGCCTGGCATTGTCTTTCCAACAAAGGTGCGATTACATTTTTCAATTTTACACTTAAGTTGTTGTTTTATCCCATTTTTGATTTTGTTTTGTTATGTTTCTTAGGTCACCTCCGAGCAAGAGGATTACGCCAAGGGATTTGTTGATGCCCTAAACAATTTGCTCAACAGCGAAAACACACATTCGAATGGAATGAGTGGTGGATCATTTACATATACAAATTTAGGTAAGAGGGTTTTGTAAATGTTTACTTGTTATTTATACTTTCGCTTCCTCGATTTCCTTTCAATACAATTAAAATGTTTTCTTTTATTCACAGAATCATCATTCCCAGTAGCTATAAAGGATGAACCACAAAACGGTCTCACATCGCCGCCAGTCAGTCCCATTGATATGGAAACACAAGAGAAAATCAAATTGGAGCGTAAGCGTCAGCGTAACCGTGTTGCCGCATCAAAATGTCGCAAACGTAAACTCGAACGCATCTCAAAACTGGAGGATAAAGTAAAAATTCTCAAGGGCGAGAATGTCGATCTGGCGTCGGTGGTGAAAAACCTCAAAGAGCATGTCTTCCAACTAAAACAGCAAGTCATCGAGCACATAGGATCCGGTTGTAATATTTCTGCACAAAATTGTGGAACAATTTTGCATGGCAAATAACAGAAGGCAAACATTGCGAGAAGGAAGAACAGAGTAGCTAAGATGAAGCATGGGGTAAGGCAGGCAACTGATGAAGTTTCTTCTTGTAGTCCGGTTGATAATATAAGTAAGTTGCCGATGGAGATTTTTGCTGAAACGTCCTTATCACCACCTGCTCCGGTAGCAGATTGCAGTGCTTCATCTATTTCTTCTTCCGACTCAACCTCTCTGTGTACCACAACTTCGACTACTGATGCCTTCCATACATACACCAATGACAACTCAAACGAAAGACCTCTAGTACTCGTGTTAATCACCGATTACAACAAGCAATAACGGTTCTGTGCAATTCCTTGTCTAACAACCCTACCAACTTTACAAGTAGGCTGTCAACGTACCATTCGTCTCAATTCCAAGCGATTTTAAATTGTTAACATACTCCTCTCTATATATTATATACTGCATATGCCTTAATATTTATTAATTTTGTTGCTGTTGCTGTTTTGTAAGCTTAATTCATACCAATGCTTCTTAGCAAGAGCCTTATTCAATTTTTACATTTAACAATCTTTAGCTTTGATGGCAGCGTTTTGTGCTTTTTACAATCGGCCTGAATCAAATAACATAAAGCATTATATATATTTTTAATTGTATATTGAATCAGGCATATTTTTATGTCATTCGAAAACTAAAGTAAGATAAAAAAAAATGTACAGAAATGTGGAAAAATGTGCCTTGTGGTTCTTAATAGTCGGGTGAAACTTCACTAATGTTGTCTATTGCACTAATGAAGATGCGCATATTTTCTATGAAACGAGACAAAAGTGAAAAATGGCCTTATTCATGTTTTTTGTTTTTGAAAATTGTGAATATTTATATTATTTACAAGCCTTGTACATTTTGTAAAAATAACAAATCAACTTTACACACGCACATGCAAAGTATTATTCTCACTATTTTTTTTATGTAATAAGCAATATTCGTTACTATACTTTTTATTAACACATTACATTGTATTTTCATGATAACATAAAAAGTTCATAATAATTTAATGTACATCCTGTAACGTCTCAGTTCAAATTGTGGCGTTCATGCTTATTGTATTGTTGTGTACATTGTAAATTATAAATACTCTCAGAATAACATTTTTAAAACTACCTTACATATATATGTATACTACAATCAAAATAAAAAAAATTAAACCAATTGGAAAAAAAATGTTTTTATTTGATGTGTTCTAACTTCTAATGAATTGCAAACTACACGCTTACAAATACTTCTTGCCGCACGCACAGTGTAGTATTTTATTTTACATATAATTATGATCAACAGTACTTAATTGTACTTGGCTACGACTATTGGAACACAGTACATATTAAGCGATTTACACTAAAAGAACTTTGTACAAATGTTGGAGAACTCTTAACGGGGTTTTTACTGAACTTGTTAGATATGGTGATTACGGCAAAAACGTCCTAGCTAAGAGGGGGACGCATAATTTTTGTTGAGCAATCAAAGCAGTGTATCGATTGTTTTGCCATGCGGTAATATTGATATTGGTAACGGATTGATTATGGAAATTCAACCGTATGCACAGCAAAATCAATTTTTGGATTCGACCGGCATTTAATGGCGCAACGACGCAATGAAGATCACTTAGTAATTGCTATTTTCTATAATTCTGTTATTTAGTATAATTAAGTAAAAGAATATTTTTGGATCTCTACTGTAGATTTTCCAACAAGACAACGTACTTTCAGGGTAGCTAGAGGCTGGATTTAGTCGGAAAAATGTGGAACTTTTGCGATGGCTGCCCTATTCACCGGAATAAACATTTGACATTTTTTCTCGTAAGTTTATGAAGCCGGTAACCAATTTGAACATAAGGACGTCTTAATGGAAACTATGTGAGATACCTGGGGCGGGATTTCGCTTAATTATTTAAAAAAAAAACTCTGATTCAATTCCAAACCGTCTTATAGAGGTAATGTTAAAAAATTGCGGGCATACTTACTATTAATGGATAAAAACATAGTAAAGTAATGTTTATAACCAAAAAAGTTTAAACATTTGGAAACGAGTAAAACTAAAGCCGATGATTTCGTATTATTAATTTGATTTTATTCACTTCGCCAAAGTACGTACGTCGTACACACGGTCTCGTATCTCTCGCAACAACTGACAATCATCATTTTGACAATACATTATCGGTAATGCAGTTGAATAAATGCTGCGTTACCATTATACCATCTTAATACTAAACAATTGTACCATTTAAATCCTAAAATATACAGGTTGAAATTCCTTTAATTTTTTTCTCTTTTATAAGAATTTTCAACTGACCTCAATCAAGTGACGCAACTATTTTACCCTTTTTTAGCAGTACATTAAGAGAATTTGGGGGATTCCAATACATTTTCTTGATTTCCTCCTTAATTTAATGGCTTTGTTTTTGGAAGATATGTAATTACTCTCAGATAGTAAATATTTACGGGTAACAAATTTCCTAGAGGTATAAAACGCGAAGAACGGTTGCAAAAGTTGTGGTCTCAATCAAGTGATTGGTAGTGTAAATGCGATCGCACTCATTTCATGTACGAACATAGTTTGTCGCTAATGGTGCGTGGAAACACTACATGAGGATTACCCTATGAGTCATCAGTTGGAATTTTCTGTGTGACGCCGTGGTCAACAACGTAAACAAGAAATAAAAAGAGGACACGGAAAAACCAAGTTTTCTTTTTACCTGAAATCCAGTTTTTATTGTTTTGTTTTTTTTTTCAATTCCGTTCCGACAAACTATAGCAATTCACGTGCTGTCCAACCGACCGACGAATGGTGGCGAAGATAGGCGACCGCTCGACTGCCGGACGACGTCTTATTTCAATATGCATTCGTTTCGTAGTTTGATGGTATGGGACAGCCGGCGGGCGGCGTGGCGGCAATTACTGCAGTCGTGACTGATACTGATTTACTTATTGTCTATTATTATTTTTGGTTTTCTATTTATCAATGGACAAACAGCTAGACAGCAAACGAATTGGTAAAGGCAGACTACTTACCTTTATGATAATTAAATTTCGTTCGGATGAATATCTTTAGGTTCTTAGACTGATAATGATAAGCGTCTTCTATTTGTACGACAATGACAAAAATGCAGTTAAAAATAAATATTGCAATTGCAATTATCCATTAGACATTAACTTGTAAACAAGTCTATTCTTAATGTATACACAGGGTGCGGCGATTGAAGTGTTACTAACCATACGCTACTATATCTGCCAAACGGCTGATGACAGCGTGCTCATATTTTAACAAATGCTGGTACCGTATGTTGTTTACAAGTCTACGGAAGCTTATCGACATACGTCGTATTTCAAAGTAATATTCAAATGGAATTCAAACCTAATCCTGTGATTCCATTGTATTTGGGAATGGTTCCAAAGTTTTGAGCTCTTTTTTGAAAAATACAGTTTTTCTAAGTGGTTTGATGGATGTTAGTGGGTTAATTGGTATCATATAAAATATAATAAAAATACCTTCCACCTTATAAAAAATTGGGTTCAATCCAACACCTCTCGACGCCCCCTTTAGGAGAGAGAGGCTACCAAAAATTTGAGTTCTTTTTAAAAATGGATTTTTCTAATTGGTTTGATGGATGTTAGGGGGTTAATAGGTAAAATTTAATTTGATGCCAATTAACCCTCTAACATGTTCAAACCACTTAGAAAAATTCATTTTTCAAAAAAGAACTCAAAATATTGGAAGGCTCTCTTTCCTAAAGGTGGCGTCTGTTCCAAACAAGATTGCGGGTTTTGAGGTATGCTCAATAAGGGCTTTCAGCGTCCGAAAGCCCTTACCGCGTTAACGCTATAATGCACTTTGCTATATAGAACCTGTTTTTGTAATGGAAAAACTCAGTCATATGATATATCACTCAATTATATGAAAAACCACATGAACCAGGTACACCTTGATCAAACTTCCGTTTAAGCTGGCCCAGGAACGGTGGTGGAGGAACGGTCAAAATACCGCAAAACACATATTTGCCACTGAACTTCAATTAAAGCCCCACAGTTTTCAAAAAGTGCAAGATTTATCAACGGCTACAAAGGCAGTTCGACTTGAAAGATGCAAAAAGCGAAAACGTCTGCACGAACGTAACAATCTCGTCAACTTGGTGTTTTCTGATAAAAAAAAATTTACGGTTCAACAGTTGGAGTACACAAACAAAATGATCGTGTGTGATTAGAGGGCAAGTCCAACGACAAATTGTACAAGCTAGTTGCACTTCGCAAAACAAGCGCCGACTGCTGTCATGTTTTGGGCAGCTGCAACTGCAAATGGTCATTCTCCACTAGACTTTATCGATCAGGGCGTCAAGCTGAATCAAGAATTGTACAGGGATTAGTGTATTAAATGATCCGTTACTACTTTGGGCACACAACAATTCGGTAACAACCGCTGGACATTCCAACTGGACTCAGCACCATCACATAAAGCTCGTTTGACACTCGTTTCTTCGCAACAGACTTGAATTCAATTCTCCATATGTTCTATTTTGGAGGTCAAGGTGTAGACAAAAAGATATGAAAGTATGGACGCATGGAGGGCAGCTCTTCGTAGAGAATGAACCAAAATACCAACATATGTCACGTTCGTACAGTATGCAATGCCTCCGTTAAGACTTAAGAGACTCAACGCTATCATTCGCGAAAATTATGGCTACATCGAGCAGTAACGTGTTTGTCATAAAATTTGAAATGTTACAAAAAAAATCTGTTTTTTTTAACAGATTGATCTTTTTGCTCATTTCGAATTTAACACAATCCCATACAAATCTACATAAAATAATTAACAATTAATTAATTTAAACTACTCTAATATTTCTTTTAGGTTGACTTATAATTTTAGTGGCGTAGACAGGCTATATATTATCCTGTTTGAATAAAAGGGGCCTTTCGTGGCGCACAATTTTGTAACTAAATAACTAAAGTCGACGAAAAAACGATCGGGCATCATAATGACTATGTGCTGTGTGCTGCACACACACAGCTGCTTTCTGTGCTGTACGAACATCACGCCATATAGCGGCATGATAATGACTGTGGTGAGCTATGTGCTGCGCTGCTTTGTGCGTACTATAATCTATACGTAAAAAAAGAATGTCTGTTGGTTTGTAATTCGACACTAAGACTCAAAAACTAGACAGCCGATTGAGCTGAAACGTTCACAGAATATGCGTCTTCACAAAATCTTGGAAAACCACATAGTGCGAATATGATCGAGGTGGCGCTTTGTTTAGGTTTAATCAATAGTACATCACTTCCGTAGTAGTGATGGCAAGGCGGTGATTCATGTGTGCGGGTGGGCGTAGCGCCAGGGAAAAGCTAGTTTGGAAATAAAGACAGCGCTACCAAATAATGTAAACGACCATAGACGAAAATGTCTGCTTCCTATACTATAACCTAGCCCCGAAAGTAGACATTATCCACACTAGTATGTTAACATATAAAAAAGTTTTGTTATTTACTGCAGTCTCAGCGACACACACATTCCCACAGTAGTTTTGCATTACGCATGAGCAGTTTAGCAGAAATAATTGTTTTGGTCGTGTGAAAAATAGCGTACATTACTCGCTGAAAAGTGCTTATCGTATAACGTCCACTTTCCTAGCTCGTTATGTACCATTTCAGCCTACACAGTACCGAACACGGAATATCAAAGCCATCTCTAGTGCATTTATATATTATATCTCATATATAGGATATACATATTAAACACATATGTAGTTCCTATTGGAGAATTTTCATGAACAATTTTAATTTACATGGGCACCACTCGGGCCTCAGGGCTCGATCACTCAAAAATTTTACAAAAAGTTTCGTCCATCGGAGGTACACTTGTCTTTAAAATTTGAATAAAATCGGGCTGATTTTTAAAAAATTTACATGGGCCTCAAGGCCCGATAACTCTAAAATATTTAGAAAAAACTTTGTCTTTAAAACTTTGTGTTTAAAATTTCAAGAAAATCGGGTTAATTTTTAAATTTTTTATATGAGAGCCCCTCGAGCCTCAGGGCCAAATTTTTAACAGAAAGTGTTGTCTCCGGAAATACACATGTGTGCAAAATTTCAATAAAATCGGGCTTTGGGAAGTGGGTTGAAAATTGACCGCAAGTCTCCACGACAAACCGACCGACCGACAAACAGACGTGCCACGGGCAAGCGAAGGGTGTCATAAATGTTTTTAGAAAATGGCAATACTAGTGTTTTCCGATGCGAATCTCTAAGTCAGTCAAAAAGTTTAACATTTTTGGAGGTTATGTTTCTCAAAAGTAATCTGTCAGTTCGCATCGCAACATTGTTTTTTATTTACTTGTAAAATTGAATTCAGTGAAAAAATGGAATTATCGCGTGAAAATTTTCGTGTGATGATTTTACATGAACATTTAAAGGTGCGGAAGCTATGTGCACGTTGGATTCCACATTGACAGACGCACAAAAAAAAGGTTCGTGTCGATTGGTGCCGCCAAATGCTTAAACAATTCGTTGAAGGTAATTCCAAAAAGGTATACAAAATCGTGACAGGTGACGAGTCATGGATATTTGCGTATGAACCGGAAAAGAAAGGACAATCGACTGTTTGGGTCTTCCAATTCGAAGAACCAACCAACAAAAGTTATGCGTGCACGCAGCGTTGTGAAGCAAATGGTAGCGTGTTTCTTCACGAAAACCGGTCATGTGGCTAATGTGGCTCTTGAAAATCAAAAGACAGTAAATACAACTTGGTATACGACCTTTTGTTTGCCCGAGCTTTTCAACAAATTGAGAGAAAAAACCTAAAACGGCGAATTATTTTGCATCACGATAATGCGAGCTCACAGACATCACATCAAACAAGCGAGTATTTGAGCACTCAAACGATCGAATTGTTGCCTTACAGCCCCGACTTGGCACCCAATGACTTCCTCCTGTTCCCAACAATCAAAGATAAACGATTTTTATCGCCTGAAGAAGCGGTTGATATAGAGAATTTAATAATTCTAAATATTCGTGAAAAATGGCTTATTCCAGAAGGTACTAAAAAATCGTTAAATATACTGGCAGTTATACATTGATTCTTAAACTGTTAAATACTCATAGTATATATATTAGTTTATCTGCTTTTAGGCGTGAATGAAATATTCAGTTTGATATGACGGACATGAAATGAAAAATGAAATGACGGAGGCGAAAAATTAAAGAAAAGAAAGAAAAATTGAAAAACTATTTTGAAACAATAATTATATAGCCAGTTATATGAATTCACTACAAATTATTTCTAGGTCTTACAATTAGAACTTGAAGTCTTTGCACATCTTTACAAAATGTGTAACTATGAGGTAGAAGACGCAAACAAAAAGGCCTTTTGCTTATATGTAATATTATTATCGACTTACTGTAAAAGCCGCAGCTTCTAGCTGAACACATTGACTGAGGCTGAAATATACTCTGAAATTGTTTAATTGCTTTTAACAATTTGCACAGTTAAGTGGGATAATTAATTAATTTTATTTGGCAGTTGAATTCCCCAATGAGTCATTGTGCTCGTTAGTCCGAGCGGACGCAAATGTCATATGCCAGTGGGTGGCGGTTAAGGTGTGGACTTTTGGCTCCAATTAAAATTAAACAGGAATGTTCCTTTCACCTTAGGTAATAAAAATACTTAGGCGGTCAAGAATTCAAATAGGTTTTGTAACCAGACTACAATTATGGATGTTGATCGGTTAGCATCATAGGCGGCATATCTAGAATATATTTAATTAATTTTGTGCTGCCATAAGGTGATCCTATTACATATGCACCAGATTGTACTGATTTTTGGCCATAACGCTATTTGCATATGCAAGTGATCTGCTGGTAAATAATATTAAATAGCGCGGTAACATTAAACAGAAAAAACCAGAAGCAGAATTCTGTAAAATGTCAAAAGATGCCCACAACCAACAAGAAATTTCTCCAACTAATTATTATTTATGGCAATCCATCAGAATGGCGAAGCTCTATAAACACGCTGCCTCATAGACCAACCATCAGATTTTAGATATTTTATGAAATACGTAAATTTGTATATTTATTCAACACAATATTACATAAGATAGTATTTTAGTTATAGAGCTGGAATATTTTCACCATCCGTGAACGTAAACCGAACCCAATCTGAAAAAAGGTTACGCCATTGAATAACTTTCTCCATTTATCATAATAATTTTGTCAAGAGTGATAAAGTGTTTTTATTTAAACGATAATAACAACAAACAAATGCTGAGATGGAAACCAATATATTTATTTAAATAAAATATTAATAAAATTTCATTAAAAACGGACCGCGCTTTTGTCATCTTACTTTCTATTACATAATCTTTTAAATGCTAATTTGTTGCTGCGTTTCCACCAATGAATCTTGAGATATATCGAAAAAACTTACAAATTATAATTCTTACAAACCTGTTGTACGTATAAACGAGTCGCTATAGTTTCTATTATTTAATTTAATGTCAACTGTCTCACAGCTAAAAAATTTCTCAAATTTTATTAAAAAGTTTGAGGATGAAAGAAAAGTTTAAGAATCATTGGAACAATGTCGGGTTGAAAGTAATAAGGTCTCGGGATCAGATGGCTTCTTAAGGATGGCATAGGATTGCGATTGATCAGCGTTTCCATGACTTTAGAAAGTATGGATGTTATGGATAGTACGAGGAAAGAGATTAGGGTTCGCCTTTTTTAGGAACAGGCTGGACAAAGGCTTTTTCCAATTCCTTGGGAAGACTCCAGAAGAATTTTGTTTATATAACCGAAAGCATACCTACCGGTTCCTAGAAGCCTATTTGCAGCTTAAATCATACCAAGCATTTTCATTCGGTTTAATGCACTTTGTCCTGGAAGCTATAAATTGTCTCATACCCTCCTGGATTATGTTTGTGATAGTATCAGAAATGACATCCACGCCACTATTGGCATTAAGTGGCCAGTTAGTATTCCTAAAGAAATGGACCAGGCCAACCCAGTCGGCTCTCTCGTGTAGCCATACTTTTCTTTTAGGAGTTTTTTCTTTAACTGCGTGGTTCGACAACGAGAAATAAGCTGCCACCACACAATGGTCTGAAGAGCCTAGAGGTGATAATGCACTGACGGTGTATTTGTTAGGATGAGAAGTAAGAAAGAAGTCAAGGGTATAAGCGTTATGACTTACAATGTCTGGAATTCTAGTGGGTTCATTCACAAGCTGAGTAAGATTGTTAAAATCAGCAAACATCGAAACTTCTGGTGTATTAGGCAATGGTCAAAGCAGTCCTTACATATTTATCCGACTTGGGTTCTTGGCAAAAATCATTCTGTCCTCTTAGCAGCGTTTGAGAAGAAAGTTTTACCGAGAATTGTTGGTGCCGTATGTGAGAAAGGACAATTCTGGAGAATCTATAATGATAAGATCTACGAGCGTTACTATACTACGATGTCGACATCGTGAAGAGAACTAAACTCGGTAGACTCTGGTGGGCAGGACTCCTAGCGTGGATGAGCGGATAGGATCCTGCTTGGATAGTCCTTTCATAGGAAACGACAGCGAGGCCGTTCCACCCTACGCTAAAGGGACGCTCGGAGTTTAGAGATGCCAAACTGGATGATATCGCCTCGAAATCTGGACCAGTGAAGAGTTTTTTACGGAAGGCCAGGATAAGACCCCGGTTCTAGAGTCAAATATGATGATGATGATGATGATATTAACTTTGCATCCGGATGTGTTTATGGCTGGCTAGGTGGCCAAATCTTGTGATCAGTTTTTAATCCACTTCCTAAAACTAGATTTTTGCACACATGTCTCTATCACCGATGACAACTCTTTCTATACAAATTTGGAAGTAATCGGGCGCCAGCATACACACATACGGAGATAGCTCCGATTAGAGAATTTACAAGAACTAATTTTTATGGGTTGGTTTTTTTTATAACGTACACACGCTTAAGAAATTTGTCCCTTTACAATGCAAAGCACAGCGCGGCATTAGGAAATTAAAAAAGAGGAAGAGATGAAGAGGCTACGCAAATACGTGTTGAGTACCCGCGGAACTTGGCATTGGCATTGGAACTTGGTCAAGGTCAGAAGTTAACATGCTTAACATATGCTGTTGTTTGAGTTCCATTTGCAAAGAGAAGGGACGTTCCATAGCCATATATGAGAAGCTGAGACTCTTGTCATCAGTGAGAAATGGGTCGCACTAGAAGTTGAGTAAATGAGATCATTAATGAAAGTTAAAAAGAGTGTCGGAGACAAAACAGAGCCTTGTGGAACACCGGCGTTTATGCGCTGAACAAAGGATTTGAAACCATCTAATATGACCCGGATTGAACAGTCACAAAAGTAGCTCAGGGCCATATCGATTAGATTTAAATCTATAGCATTGTGGGAAGGGAAACGTTAGAAAATTAACACGTAATTTCCTTACCAGTACCATACAAACATTGAGAAGCTTCGATGAAAAGATGAGGTTCTTAGAACTTGTCAAGGTCGCGATAGGTCGACTTTGTTGGCTTAATGCAACTGTCCTTGACCTGAGATGGATTACTTTAATTGTAGGAATGATCTGGATCCTTTCATAGTACTATAGGTTCTACTTTGTCTTCAAACAGTTGTGTTAGAAAAGTATGTACCTACAACTACGAAAATGTAATAATCCATTCTTTTTTGCTACGACTATTTTCTTTGCAAAATGTTGTAATATTTTCTTAAATCCTGTTGCATGATTGCGCATCTCCTAGCTCTTCCTCTGATCATTTACTGAAGGAAAACGATTGAAATTTTTCTATAGCGGTTAAGTGAAGTTCACTGAAAACAGAATGGCAAATAGAAATTAATTTCAAATTAAATAAATAATAAATATTAGTAAGTAATTGTTACACTTAACTGTGGAAATTCTTTATCAATAATGTATTTACGTAAAAGTTTGTTTAATATTTACTCGTCATTTGTGTACTTATTGCGATGCTCGTTATGATAAAATAAATATTAAGAGCCATCCACTTGTTGAACCGCGTCAACAGTTGGTCGTTATCATTTAGCCGTTTGCATATTTAAGTCAGTGAAAAGTTTTCCTTTAAATTGCGGTCTATCACCCAATAGAATTGCATTCAGTTGAAACCGTCTAAGAGTATCATTAGTGAAATGAAGTCATTCGTAATTGCAACAATTTTTGTTGTCTGCTTGGTTGTGGTGGCTGCCCACCCACCGCAAGGTGAACGAGGCAGTGGCGGACGTCTTAGTAGAAATGAAAGTGAATTTGGTTCAGTAAGACCTTTAGGAGATCTATCATTAGATGAGCGACGCCCATCAGGACCCCGGGAACGTGAAGGTCGTGGACATGGACATGGTCGTAGGCAGGGAGGACCTGGCCATAGACATCCTGGACATGGACATGGACCAGTAGAAGATCGGCCACATAGACCGCATAAGCCCGAGAAACCCGAGGAACCACAGGAACCACAGGTGGATCCAATCCCTGAAGATCAACCATCTGAAGACCAACCCGCTGAGGATCAACCAGCTGAAGACCAACCCGCTGAGGACCAACCAGCTGAAGATCAACCAGCTGAAGACCAGCCCGCTGAGGATCAACCCGCTGAAGATCAACCCGCTGAAGACCAACCCGCTGAGGATCAACCCGTTGAAGATCAACCCGCTGAAGACCAACCCGCTGAAGACCAACCCGCTGAGGACCAACCAGCTGAAGATCAACCAGCTGAAGATCAACCCGCTGAAGATCAACCCGCTGAAGATCAACCCGCTGAAGATCAGCCCACTGAATAGAAATCTGCTGAACATTAAACAGGTGGCAAATGAAATCGAATATCGGTCCAAATGTTAAATATACTACGCCTTTAACATTTTAAATTAATGTAAATATTTCAAAATGATGTTTTTCAATATATTTGTGTACTTATACTATAATATATGAACTTACTATAAAATTTTCCTTAAAACTGTATTTTGAGGTTCGATTATTATTATTACAATCTTGACATGGAACACGATTTCTTGCTGAGGAGTTTCTCCATTTTTTTGGAGACTAAAGCGTTTTGATTCGTTACCTCGCTTATGCGTATAAGATTTGAAGAAAATCGAGTACTTTTTTATAAAATTTGTATGGGTGCCCGTGGGGGTGGGCCCCCCTCGAATAAAATTAGACCACCTGTTTCAAGTTCGAGCCAATGTTAATCAGTTTGGCATACGTCATGAACTCTGGGTATTCTAGCTTACGCCATCCTTCCGCCTGGAATTGACATGCCTCGCTGTTGTGTTCCATAAATCCTACCGCAAATGACTTCCCAAGCAGGATACTTTTTGGACATACCAGCCAGGTGTCCTACCCACCAAAGTCCATTCCCTTCACGATGTCAACATCGCGGTGACATCATCAACATCTCATCGTTATAGAGTCTCCATAATCGTTCTTCCTGAAATATTCTCGGTAAGACTTACCTCTAAAATGCGAATCTAAGGTTAGAGTGCTCAGTTCCATATAAAAGCACTGGTATGTCTTATAAAACAGCAACTAGATTTTGTGGTTGAATACCTGGATTTGAAGAGTCTTGACAGACTATAGTATCAAGGTTTTGTGGGCTTTAAGCATCCTTTCAGGTATTTCTGATTTCATGCTGTAAGCTAGTATCTGGATGGACTTATAGAGGATCGTTCCTATCGCCTTAACAAAAGACTCTCGGATCCATTTCTTCAACGCCGGCTTCAATATAGGAAGCAGGACATGTCCAAGTCGGAAGTTTGATATAGTGATCCGGATATAATTACTTTCCTTATAACATTTATCATTGTTAACCTGCATTGTCTTGTCAGTTTGCGTGAGATGCCGAATTCTCTAATGGCTTTTATAAAGTTCTATTTGGTTAAGCTATCATAGGCGGCTTGAAAGTCTATACTGTCTGTACTGTCTATGTTCATGGACGAGATTCTTCTCCCAGGGTGCTTTCTTCCACCGATGAACAAATTTTTAAAATCTTTTGAGCTCTTTATATTCTCCTTTGCGCGCCCGCGTTCTATGAGATTGTAGCGTGCGTTGCTCTGTACGCAATATTCACTCGCTAGCTTGTTCGATCTTTATGACTTCTGTCTAAGATGGAAGCAAACAGCTGCTATGTAACTTTTATGTAAACATCGACCTTAGCATATATTTTCGTTTTGAGATGCTGAAAATAATATCCATTTTTAAATTCTCTAACTTGGTTCGTTCGGTGGTGGAAAACTACATTAAGTCCCTCGCTATATAAAACGAAGATATTTGAATAGTGAACTCACTGGTAACGAGATCAATGGACCGACGGTCTAAGTGTTCTGGTGTAGTTTTCCTTGGATTATCACGCCTACAGACCACAAATATCTACCTGCTATGCTATCGTGGAACGTATATCGCATATTGAACAGCACCTAACGGACTCTTGCAATTCTTAGCAAGCCGATTAGTTGGTCAGTGGCTTTAATATAATTGGTATTATTTAAAAAAAAAATTACTATAAAAGCATATGTATTTACAATTAAATTTGGTCGTCTCAATATAAAGCTTCAGGATGTCCTAATGCAACTGTTAACCAGTCCTTGACCTGATATATATTACTTTAATTGTAGGAATGATCTGGATCCGTTCATAGTACTGTAGGTTCTACTTTGTCTTCAAACAGTTGTGTTAGAAAAGTATGTACCTACAACTACCAAAATGTAATAATCCATTCTTTTTTGCTAAGACTATTTTCTTTGCAAAATGTTGTGCATCTTCCAGCACTTCCTCTGATCATTTACTGAAGTAAATCGATCGAAATTTTTCTATAGCGCTTAATTGAAGTTCACTGAAAAAAGAATGGCAATAGAAATTAATTTCAAATTAAATAAATAATAAATATTACTAAGTAATTGTTACACTTAAATGTGGAAATTCTTTATCAATAATGTATTTACGTAAAAGTTTGTTTAATATTTACTCGTCATTTGTGTACTTATTGCGATGCTCGTTATGATAAAATAAATATTAAGAGCCATCCACTTGTTGAACCGCGTCAACAGTTGTTCGTTATCATTTTAGCCGTTTGTCAGTGAGAAGTTTTCCTTTAAATTGCGGTCGGTCACCCAATAGAATTGCATTCAGTTGAAACCGTCTAAGAGTATCATTAGTGAAATGAAGTCATTCGTAATTGCAACAATTTTTGTTGTCTGCTTGGCAGTGGTGGCTGCCCACCCACCGCAAGGTGAACGAGGCAGTGGCCGACGTCTTAGTAGAAATGAAAATGAAGTTGGTTCAAAAAGATCATCAGCAGAGAGATCATCAGAAGGGCGATCATCAGAAGAGCGACACCCATCGGAAGAGCGACGATCATCAGAAGAGCGACGCCCCTCAGGATCCCGGGAACGTGAAGGTCGTGGACATGGTCGTAGGCAGGGAGGACCTGGCCACAGACATCCTGGACATGGACATGGACCAGTAGAAGATCGGCCACATAGACCACATAAGCCCGAGGAACCACAGGAACCACAGGAACCACAGGAACCACAGGAACCACAGGAACCACAGGAACCACAGGTGGATCCACCATCTGAAGATCAACCATCTGAAGATCAACCAGCTGAAGACCAGCCCGCTGAGGATCAACCAGCTGAAGACCAACCATCTGAAGATCAACCAGCTGAAGACCAGCCCGCTGAGGATCAACCAGCTGAAGACCAACCCGCTGAGGACCAACCAGCTGAAGATCAACCAGCTGAAGACCAACCCGCTGAGGATCAACCCGCTGAGGATCAACCCGCTGAAGACCAACCCGCTGAGGACCAACCAGCTGAAGATCAACCCGCTGAAGATCAACCCGCTGAAGACCAACCCGCTGATGACCAACCAGCTGAAGATCAGCCCACTGAATAGAAATCAGCTGAACATTAAACAGGTGGCAAACGAATGATGTTTTTCAAGATATTTGTGTACTTATACTATAATATATGAGCTAACTATAAAATTTTCCCTAAAACTGTATTTTGAGGTTCGATTATTATTAATTTTACAATCTTGACATGGAACACGATTTCTTGCTGAGGAGTTTCTCCATTTTTCGGAGACTAAAGTGTTTTTGAATCGCTACCTCGCTTTGTCAGTTTTGATTACTTTGCTGACTGACAGATAGGTGAGAATGTTGTCCCACTGAATGCCAAAACCCTCACTGAACAGATTGTCAATTATGATGCGCTCTCAGTTATATCGGTTACAAGGCTATTGTCAGAATTGAAATATTCTGACAGGCACATATGTATACACACACTCCTTTATGAGCGGCTTACAACGTCAATCAAGTAGAAAAATACAATGTACGCTCGATGTCAAAGTTTTTTGACAGCTTCCGCATGTCAAGAAACAATTGAATTGATTGACAAATTGTCAATTCGCCGAGCTTTGATATTTTATTACTCCCTTTTATGTAATTACCATCTGTTCCCGGTATAAAACCCATATGCAAAGTTTAAACGCGATCGATTCATTAATACATGCAATTTGTAAAAATTAAAAAAAAATTCGTATGGTGACCCCTTGACCTAGGAGTCTGACCACTTTCAAAATATGCCTATTAAGTGCCTATTATGGTAGAAAACCCATATGCAAAGTTAGAACGCAATCGGTTGAAGGGTTTGGCAGTCCATACCGGACATACATACATACAAAGATTCACTTTTTTATATATAGATTTGTCTCCATAAAAGAAGAGTGGAAATAAATTCACAATGATATTGACGATTGCGAATTGCATTACCACAAACATATTTATGTTTTAAGTTTTACTGACCCCAAAGATTATCTTGTTGGTTTGAGGTGTCTTTTAAAAATGTTCAATGTTGACTTGAATACAACCTATTATAATTAAAATTTTTCATGTTAATTCTCTAATAAACTAATTATGTGCTTAAAAATAATTCTCTATTAATGCTGAAAAATAGAAATACATGCGAAGCGTGATCTGATGCCGCTATATTACATGATTGTGAAAATTTTTGTATGGAAGCCCCCGACCGATCTTTGCCTGATCACTACAAAATTTTAATAGAAAGTGTTGTCACCGGAAATACACATGTGTGCGAAGTTTCAATAAAATCGAGCTTTGGGAAGTGGGTTAAAAAATAATCACAAGATTCCACCACTGAACGAACGATCGACAGACAGAAGGTTATATGGCATTGTAATGTTGCTCTGTACATTCTTACGGTCATCCCCTAGCTTAGATCTATCATCAAGCTAGTCCCATCTTTACAACTAATGCCTAAGATGGAATCAGCTATATAAGTAAATGTAAAACTTCGTTTTTCGGGCACACATCCGACCTAAGCATAAATTGTCGTATTGAGATGCTAAAAAAATATCCACCTTTCCCCTCTGAAAAAGCTCCCATAAGGCTTCATTTTGTTCATATATGGTTCTCAATCTGGGCTTTTAGGCTTCTGTGAAAAAACCGCCCTGGTTTGAGCCGATATTCTCAAGATTGTAATTCTGTAAAGTCAAGGCTTATTCCATCCCCCATGTTATTACTCATTAATCCACCAAAAGCATAAAACAACCCGAAAAACTAGTACCTAGGAGCATATCGAGCCTACTTCAGCATTATGGCAGTGCACGTAGTAGGGTCTAAAGAATCGTTCTTCCTCACATTCGGTGCTAACAATATTTATTTGATGTCCGAAAGTATGGAATGTTCTTTGTTGATCATTCAATTAATTAAACACAATAATCGTGGAAGGTATATACCGCAATATCACAGTTCTAGCTGCAATCGTTACTTCACAATTTAACAAAATTAATTACAAATTTAGTTTTTCCTCTCGTTGTATGGTATGGTTAGGTTTCTGAATAAGGAGAGTACTGTGATACTAGACTTGAAGAGGACACAGGTTAAGGTCAGTCCATTCTCATGTCTGTCAGTAGGTGCTCGTCGTAGACGCTGAGTTTCCACTCAACTTATGGAATTGATTGTGCACTTGACTAATCACATTCGTCATAGGCGTCTCAGGTTAATTGGAATTTTTGAATTCTGGCATAGCTTAGTAAAGTTCAATTAAGTATATTTTGGCCGGAAAAAGGCGATTACAACCACAACCTTGACTTTGACATTTCAATATTACCAAGTCTCGGGAGCATCAAGTGGATGTTATGATGATTTGAAAAGCCAACAGTATGCACTGCATTCGTTATCTCTTTTGCGGCTCTAATGTTTTTTTTTTATTGCCATTGCACTCTATTAACGCAAACAAAAGTACTTGTGCTTGCAACTCTCAAACTAATCAAACTAATGAAGTGTTCAATATTTAAATTCCGTAATATCAGATAGAAAAGTCTCGAGTACCCATGCCATTCATTACATCCGCAAGTGTTTTTCTTATTGAATAACGCATAAACAAGTATTGTTTGGCTTAGAATTGGTATTATTGTATTCCGCTATTAATCCTTCAATATAGATACAACAACAACAATAGTTATATCTGAAAAATCCAATATAATACGCCAGTAGTAATGACTCATAAGTAACAAAAGAACGATGCTTTGCTGTCTGATTCAGTACCGTAAGACTCGTTTATGAAAAGAACCGATTGTAAAGTGAGTCCCGATGAGGAGTTTATTTTAGACCACTTACTTGATTGTTTAATGATACATTGCTGAAACTGTTAGTGGAAATAATTGCTCACAAAATTATACAGAAAAGAATGATACGGGCATTTTTTAACACCTCCCTATATGCAATGTATAAATCTTGACATTCAGGTTATTTATTTATTATAACTGTTGCCGAAATTAGCACAGCAACAAATTGTTTTTTTGATTTGTTCAAGTTGGCTTCACTTTGTTTTACGCAGAACACTTTTATTAACTTACAAAGGAGTATTAAGCAAGAACTATTCGCCTGTACTTCTGGGAAAACGAACATTAAGTATCTGGACATCGGTTAATTCTTCTTTTTCTCGGTTCTTATCGGTCTTAACTTCCGCAAAATTGATCGTTGAAATATTTTTTAAATGATTAGAACCTTAAAATATACAATGAAATGTTAGGATTATGGCAAAATAAAATAAAATTACTACTTCAACACTAAAAGTATACAATACTAAGTAATGGTTGTTGCAATATTTGTTAATGGATGTTAACCTAAAAGTAAACAATAAGATGTAATAATGTAATGTTCTAATATTTATTAAGAGATTTGACCCTAAAAGTACACAATGCTTTTTAATGATTGTTGCAATATTTATAAGTGGGCGCTGTGGCTAAGTGGAAAAGCACATGGCTACTTACTGAGCAGAGGTTCGTGGTTCTCAATTCGCAGTTCGGATCCGGCCTTAAATTGTAGGTGCCTTGCATTTGTGTCTAAAAATATACATGCATAAGACAAATGGTCGCAAGAAGCCAGGCCTTGGACCGCAATGGTCTGTCGCGCCGAATAAAAAAAAATTAAATATAAAATATACAATGCTATGTAATAATTGTTGCAAAAAAATATAATGATCGTTGCAATATTTATTAAAGGATTTAACCACAAAATTACACAATTCAGTATAATGTTCTTTGCAATATTTATTGACTGATTTAACGCTAAAAGTAGACAATGCAAAATAATGATTGTTGCATTATTTATTAATGGATTCATCTCTTAAAGTATATAAAGAAATGTAATGATTGTTTCAATATTTGTAAAAAAAAAAGTGTAAACCTGAAAGTATATAATGCAATATAATGTTTGCTGCAATATTTATTAAAGGATTCAAACTTAAAAGTATACAATGAAATGTAACGATTGTTGCAATAATAATAAAAGGTTCAACCTCAACTGAAAGTATTTGTAATACAATGCTATTTACAATTTAAAAGTTAACAATTTAGACGAGAAAAAAAGATTTGATGGCATGCTGAGAAGTACTCGTACTTCGGTAAAAACACACAAATCGGGATGTATGTACATATGTGGGTTGTTCTCGGCATAACTCCAAAATAGAAAGTCCGATTTGAAAAATACTTTCGCAAAAATTATCTTTAGATTAAAAAAACTGGTAGGATTATGAGGTTTATGCGTCAATAGGTTGAGGTAACTGAGACCCCCCCAAAAAAAAACTTCTTTGCTCTAAGAAAATCAAAACCTACAAAGAATTTAATTTGACATTGAGTTAGTTAGTGATCGGGCCCCAGGGTAAAGAGGCTCCCACATAAATTTCTTAAAAAAGAACCCGATTTTATTCAAACTTTGCATTAATGTGTATCTACGATTATCATTAGTGGAGTGGGACGAACCCGCACTTACCCAGCTTTCGCCATTAAGTGTGCTCATAATTATGCTATTTCTGTCAGGCATTCCCCTTTTTCGAGAGTAAACCTGAGCCCCCACGTTACATCCCCAGAACGAACCGGGTCCGCATCCATAGTAGCCCCCAGAACAGATCAACCTCACGGCCAAACCTGGTCCGTTGGGCACAGACAACTCTCGTGGCACCAACGCGACCTTGGTGAGACATCAAGGGACTTAGTTCGTTCAGTATGAGTGGCTGGGCGAAGGAAAAGCTGAACCTGACAGCACATCGTTCGATGCATGGACCCCCCACAGGGTGTATCTACGATTAGAGGATTTACATGAAAAATTTAAATTTTAATGGGTAGGTTTTTTACGTGGTCTTCTCTTTGCCTTTACAGTTTTAATCTTCTTTTTTTGTTGGACCTTGTGACTACCAAAGTACATCTTAAGCCAAAACCGCCTTGTCTACGCTTTATATCGATATGGTTATCTCATGGTTATCCCGGTGCCAACAAAATCATTAGACCCTATCATAATAGCTACAAAAATTGCGTTCATAGTTTCAACAAATAAAAACTAAATGCTGATACAGATATAGAAAGTATTCGTACATTTATTTACATACAGAATTATTATAACTATACGTTGGAGTGACAATTCATAACAGACTAGCTGATTATTTACATAAAATATATTAAGGGGTTGATGCAAAACTAATTGCCAATGACATTAGTTAGCAATTCAATAAACGTGAATTGTTTGTTCAAGTGCTCAAGTAATAGAACATCTGATTACTTTGTGTTTTTAAAAAATTTAATCAATAATAATAATTAATAATAGTAATTGAAACAGATTGTGTTTTTACATAACAAATCGTGATGGTTTATTCTGTAAAAGTACAGCGACAAAACATTACATAATTGCCAGACTATCTGCTTTACTTTGAACAAAATGAAATTTTTTAGGTTATAAAATTAATAAGATGCTATTTGTATGTTTGTTTTTATAAACCATTTTTATAAACTAAATATGTAATACAAAGTTTCGTATCGAAGTAAATGATCTTATGCGAATAGCTATCATTGCGAATCAGTCCGCCAATACTCTGGACTTACTTGTCATCTTGATGGTAAGAACAACATTAGTGTACCACCGCTGTAGGCTGCTCCGACCTGTGTATGGTATAAGATAACTAATCTTATAACTTATCCTATGAAAAACAAATAAGATACTCAACATCGGCTGCGATGCAAATGCCCACAATACACTATAGGGAAACAGTGATACAAGCAAAAGTGGCGAGTCTTCACTAGAATTCTTAGAGGCTAGCCAACAATAGCAAATAAAGGGGAAAGCCCCACTTTTGTAAACGCAATAAGAAAAGAGGTTCTAGACCTGCCATTAATAATAAATAGATATAACAAATGGACATGATTCAAAATTGGAGAGTCTGAGGGGAAGGCTCCTTTTCAGATCACAGACAAATTCTATTTGAGATAGCCACAAAATAAAAGATACAAAAAATCTATAGGTCGCTAAGTCAATAAACTGGGAAAGGTTCAAAGAATACCTAAGCACAGACAAGAAAAGATAACGCACTATTGATGACTAATACAGTAGAGTTTGACTTGACTGTATATGAATTAACAGCAGTAGTCCTGTCAGCGTATCATGAAAGCTGTCTAACAGAAACAAAGGTAACAAAAAAAAAGTAAATTGGAACAGACAATTAGAAAAGCTACGGAAAGCGGCTGGAACTGGGTTCAACAAAGCCAAAAAACAAATGCTTGGGAGAGCTACAAACCAGCACTTACAAGCTATAACAAAGAACTTAAAAGATCTAAGAGAAAAGCTTGGTTCTCCTTCTGAGAAAGCCTAAAAGATGTGCCGAAGAGACCGCAAGAATCCAAAAGGCTCTATTTAAAGGAAACACAGACAACATAGGAATCATAAACAACCCCAATGGAAAAATTACGTCTACTTTCCAAGAAACTTTAGTGCTCTTACTAAAGACTCACTTTCATGGATGCATAGCAAAAGAGGTAAACGAATCAGCCATAAACAGGCCTAGAGCAACAAATAATATAGAAAAAAAATAATAATAATAATAATAACCCAGCCAGCCATAATAAGCCAGCCACAAAAACACACCCAATCACACAAACAAAAAACATCCGAACGCGAACTTTATATAGAGAATATAAAAATATATAACCTTTCAAAATCCATAAATTGGAAACACCTTTTATATAGGATCACGGACTCACGGATTCTTTTTTTTCTTCTGTAAAACAAACAAAACAAAAATTTTGAATTTTTTTTTATTTATTAGGATTAGAGTTTTTAAAAATGACATATTATGAACATGACTTAAGAAGAAACTGGTATAAAGTTGATTTTTATATGAATTAGCCCTGCATATGGTATTGTTGAGTGACTTAGATAATTTGGTTGAGTGTGCTAAAGCTGGCTGGCGTCCTGTCTATTTCGTCGAAATTTCTTTTCTCTTTCGACTCCCATCTATCCGCATAGTAAAAAACATTATCTTTCGGGACAAGCTCCAGAATTGCGGAATTGGTATTTGTGTTGCTTAAATATTTTTCCAGACGTAGAAGGCACATTATGTTCGAAGAGGAGTTGTAACACTGCTGAGGATATTTCCACGTTTCTTTGTTGTCAGCATTTTCAAAAGCAAGAACGAGTCTATTGCAGATAAAGCAAACCAGTTTGTTTTCTGCGTCCGAAAGCATCCTGAATAAAAATTAAAATTTGTTAGCATTGATATTTTGTAAGTTGATAATTTGTTAGCTGTAAAAATTAAAGAATAAATAATAGTTGGAAACAATTACGAAGAAAGTCAGTTCTTTGATTGGACGCGTCTTTGTTTCGTTTCGATATCTGAGAAAAAAGTCACAATCAAAACATCTCCTCTCGTTTTTTTTTAAATTAATTAAATAAAATAAAAAATAATATGAAAATAAAATAGAATAAGTACCTGCTATGTTGTGAACCATAAATGCTGCGCTCCTTACACAGTCGTTAAAATCCCCAGCAATCGCAAAACAAAGCCACATTTATTATTACAGCCAGATCGCCGTCACAATCCAAACCTTATGACCCTATTAACGTAACGAGGTGCAGTGTCATCACCAAGAAAGACGCATATCTGACTCTAGTTAACACGGCTGCCGTTCACAATGAAGCGACCAAAAACAACTACGGTCACGCAATAGGAACCGCCCTTAATGAAGTGAGAGTAAGTCCTTACAGCTGAAACTGACATACTGTTATTATGGCGTAAGAAAGCGGCTGGAAGAATCTTTCGTGAACAGTACGGAAAGGCGTGGAAGTAAAAACCCCGCGTTGTACATACTGCAAAGACAAAATTGGTAATCTGATCGCCGATCTTCAAGGCATCTTGGAGTTATGGAAAAATCACATTGATTTTTGATAAGCTCCTAGCGAGCGAGCTTGCTGAGAAATTAGAAGCTCTATCAATGACCCATGACTATCTGCTAACACCATAAAACGTAGAAGAATTTAGCAAAGAGCTAAATCGGCTCTCATAAACAAACTTGTGGTCAGATGACATCCGAAGCTTGAGGCTCTACCAATGACCGACGACCTACTCCCACCGCAAAGCGTAATGGAAGTTAGCAAAGAGTTAAATCGGCTCATAAACAAAGTCGGGGTCAGATGACTTCCCAGACGATTAGTTTATGTAACTAAGAGAGAAAAAAACTGTGCCAAAACACTGGAGAAAAGGAATCCTGTGCCCCATGCATAAGAAATAATGTATTAGGTCACAGTTGCGTTGTTGACAAGCGCGTATGATTTTTTCTTTATCTTACAAGACAGGATAAATCCAAAATGCAATGGCAAGAGGAACAATCCTCTATAAGTCGATCCAGATATTGGTTTACGAAGACGATATTATCATCGCTGGTAGAAACCCAAGAGCTGTACAAGAATCTTTCATCCATATACGCCAGGCGGTACAAAATATAGAGCTGCACATAAATGAAAGCAAAACAAAATACATTGTGGCAACGTCTGCGAGCAGAAGATCCAACATTGGTCCTTTATTAAGATGGTAGAGCGCGAATTCAAAGAGGTGAATATCTGAGGGAGAATTGTTAGAATTATTTGAAAGAAAGTACGTTTCTGGAGACTGTAGTGACGAGAGTTTATTACCACGACGTTTAGATTGTGAAAAGAATCAAGCTCTGTTGAATTCGGTGGACAAATCACCTGCTCCTTTATGGTAGGATTTTTTTTTTTGGCACGAGTGCAAGACAGCCCAAGCCTACACTATAAGGATGATGTAGACCAGGACACTAAGAGTTTAGATATGCCAAACTGGATGACATCGACTACAATTCAAGACCGGTTATTGTTTGCAGAAGGAAGACAGGATCGGACCTCGGCTGTGAAGCCAATAATATGGTTGTTTTTCAAAACATTTTTTGTTCTCCTCAACCTTGTTGCTCCTCGATTTAATCGATGAGAATGAACAAACTGTTGAAATCCTATCGATGCGATGCGATGCAATGAGATCTCAGTTCTCCATGAGAAATCTAAATCATTTTAGTTTTCTTCAGTCATCGTCTGTCATGTCACACATCCACACCTATTTTTACTCAAACACATATTATGATGATTGCTTCAATCGATGGATGGACTGAGCAAGGAGCGCATGACGCTCCTTTCTGTTTTACCAAAACTCAAAAAGGAAGAATGAACTTTAAAAAATTAAAATGATTGGTTATCTAATCAATGTCATTTTGCTTACCTGCGAATATGTTTTTGCATAGTGGGGTATTTGAGAGCAGCTTGAAATGTGCAAAAAATTTATGTTGTTATTACAAATTTAGTAAGGATATGATAAACAATTTTTTTATTTCAAAAATACGAATAACCACTTGACTATTTTATCTATTTGAGAAGCTTTCCATGACAAGTTATTACTCTCGGATCGTTTGTCACCCATTCGCGAGATGTGGGACACCGTGAAAAATACTTTTGGTGTTATTGGGATTTAAACCACGAAGCTCCTGCTTAGTAGCCACGCGAATTTCCACTGAGCCACGCGCCCATTTGTGTCCAAAAATATACATGCGCAACACAAATGGTCGCGAGAAGCTAGGCCTTGGACCGCAATGGTCTGTCGCGCCGAATATTATTATTATTTTATTCTTTTAGTTAATACTCATAGTTTTTCTATTTTTCTTCTAGTATGAGTATACATTTATTTCACTTTATTATACGTAGTCCTTTATTATTTGGTAATAATCGCCAAAACATCTGTTTTTGAGGCTATTTCAAAGTACTTTCTTTTTTCCACGCTTCACACGCGCCACACGCGACAAACGCGGGGTATCGAAATTGACCCCTGACATTGAGCCGCTCACTAAATTTCAGTCCTCTAGGTCGTGCGAAAGGTGGTTAAAAAAGACTTAAAAAAACGAGAAAATGGCTCGATTTCAAACCATCACACGCGGAATATAAGAAATGCTATTTTGGACAAAGTCAATCACAAAATTTCAGCTGTCTAGATCGTGTGGAAGGAGGTTTAAAAAGATCTTAAAGAAGTCGAAAAAAAATGCAACCCATCACACGCGCCACACACAACACGCAACACGCTTCATACGCGGAATATATTGGACTTAGACACTAACAAAATTTCAGATCTTTACGTCGTGTGGAAGGTGATTAAAAAGGACCTCAAAAAGTTCAAAGAGACAACCAAGGTTCATATCAAATCAAATATAAGTTACTAATAAGAGAAATTTCCGAATTTTTACGGGCTTTTTATTTTAATCGTCAAATTTTCTTTTGTTGTGTTGATTGACTTGTCCCTGATATGTCCTAACATTGGTAGCATAAAATAAAAAAATAAAATAAATTTTGAACAAAATTTTCATTCATAGCCATGGCTAGTTAATTATCAGTCTGCCCTAGTATGTGTACGTATTATAATATTTACTATTTGGTTGTACATATAACGTTTATGTTTATACGCATAATGGAGGGCTGAAAAGTTACAACAATTTTATTCTGATTACATTTCAAATAAAGAAAGGGATATACCTAAAAGTAATTAAAAAAAGGTACCCTGGGAATTTAAAAAAAAACCAAAACTTCGCTTTAAAAAAAATCTGAATTTGTTGGACAATGTTGTATGAGAGGTACCACTCATTATTGACGTACAGATCTTAAAAGAATGTCAAACTGTCGGTGGAAATAAAGGCACTACACAATTGATAAAAAAATTACATCAGAGGTTTCTCTGAGTAGGAAGAACAAAGAAGGTATGACAGTAACCTTAACCAGTTGAAATCTAATCATATATAAACTTTGTTCTAAAAATATTTTAGTCAAAGAATTTTTGAAATCGAACTTTCAGTTCTTGAGTAATGCTGCGAATATCTATACATCCCAATAAACGTTTTCTTTTGGCTCCAAATTGCCTAAAACGCAGAGATAACACTAAGGTATCCGAATTTTTTGCTTTTTCTGAGTAATCTCAATACTTTGGTTTTTTTTAACCGAAGTACAAATTATTTTTTGTCTATGTTTGTTTTAAATGTATTGTATTTTAATTAAATAATTGGTTTTTTTCTGAGTCATTAAGGCTTAAAATTATAATTGTTTATATTCGTACTTACATTTAATCGTATTATAGTTGCTGTTGTCAATATCGGTGTTCTGGGACATCTGCGAAAAAAATTTAAAAATTTTTTTTATTCTAAAAAAAATAATTATTTTTTGTCAAACTTCGAAGCATACCTTATTTGGTAAACCTACAACATATGCACAGTAAAATATAAACAAAATGCAGCTGGTCAACTTCATGGCTAATACGACAAAGGGCAAAAACTTTATTTATTTGACGAAGTTATTGATTCCAGTTTAACAGAATGGATCCTTAAACTAAACTGTGAAAATGTTGATGCAAGTTAGTCCTTTTATATTCACTGATGTTGGCTTTGTCATCTGCTGGAAAATGGATGTGGGAAGGCATTGCGATAGGAGTCACTATCTGTGCATAATACTCATAGTTGCTTCTGTGGTTTACCAGCAATTGGTCTTTAAAACTAATAACGTTTTGTTTGGCTGTTTTAAGTGTTTGCTTTGTTGTAGCTTACGTCATAATGTCTTTACACAAGGATGCACAATCTCTTCATAGTACACTCTTTTCTAGACATACGCACAAGGAATATATTTATTATCACAAATGCCAACAACAAAACGCCTATGAGCATTAGTCGTTTTATTTCAAGTATATTTACAGCTTATCTCACTTCAATTGTTTTATAGTATATTATAGTTGAATACCCACCCATAAGTACTGTCAATCTGTTTTCCCAATAAAATTTACATACAAATCTTTTCTAGTTGTAAGTAAAGGGTGAACAATTAAACGAATCATCTGTTCCAAATATTTCCATAAGCATTGCTCCTTGTAATTGTTGGCAAAATATATGTAGTCGTGGTTTTAATACAGCATTTTGATATTGCAATTCAATTTGAAGTGTTGGCATAAAATACACAAAATGCTTACACATCTTAAGCTGAAGACTGTTTAGTAAAAAGTATTAGGCTATAAGGCTACTAGGTTACTAGCTTATGATCTATAAGCATTTTGTGGCAGTCAGCCATCATCAGAAAAAGGGAATAATTTAATTTATTTTAATCTTCGAAGAACACTAACAATATTATAAGAAGAAAATAATAAATAGATACAAAAATAAAAATTTATATAAAACTAATGAGATATTAAGAAACTAGTATGTATACACGTGCAATATCTCTTCTGCCTGGTGAATGTGCGATCAAACCTCTTCGAGGTGGCCGTCTGTAATTTTTTCCCCATAATGGACTGAATAATCAAGTTAGTTACTTCTAATTAAGCTCAGCGCGAGATCAATTACCTGGTTCGTAAGAAACACAATTATGGAACCAGCAAATAGTCGCCCAAATACAACTGATCCAACTTCGCCTGGCGGTAAGATTACTGCCAGCTGGTCCCAGGACAGCATTAAGAAGAGGAAAAGCCGTGAGATAACGGAGCATCACTTCCTGCGTAAACTACGTATCAAGGTTGAGATACTTGTGCTGAAGGCTGCATGATCAGTATGTTTTTAAAGATGCTCAAGCAAGGTCGATCGACTTCTAGTGCCTTATCCTGTCATGTTGACTCTCGCATGATGGATAGCATTTCCGACCCACTTGTAGAAGCAGTAAAAAAATTAAGGAGGAGGAGAGGCCATTAGGCAGCTCATCCGAGAATGATTTGTAAGTATCTAGTCAAGAGACGGTGATGCCATCAGATCACAACAACGGGAGTACCAGTCAGGTCGCCGGGGTCAGCCTTAAGAACAAAAGGAGAAAAACTGCTGGTGTTCCTTGAAAGCAGCAGTACCTGAGGGCTGTCCTTAATATAAGAAAGATTGTTAAAACCAAGGTACAGTTGACGAAACAGACGCAGCAGACGACCTCAAATATCTCAGGGTGATAGATGAGTTCAACAAAAGGCAGAGCAGTAGCAAGTCCTTTTGTCCAATCAAAAAACGTCACCTTCTGTGCTGGGGCGATTTTCAATACCTGCTAATCCAGGTAAAAATTTACAAGAAAGCCATTAAAGAAGCCAAGTGACGTTCTTGCTCTTGGATGAACTTCTGCCAATTAATCGAAACCACCAAGAATTTTGATAGAAACTGCAAGATCCTGTCCAAGGGAGCACTTGTCTGTGGCTCTTCTCACCAATACACACTTTCCTTCCTGCAGAGCTAACTGCACAAAAAAGTTGGAAACGACGCACGATAAGGGTCCAGGGCAGGTGAACAATATCATAGCCCGGGAAAGGGTTTCCTAAGCCCTAAGAAGTTTATCGGCACACAAGTCTCCCAGCCTAGATGGGATATAGCTGATTACACTACACATATCTACATTAGGAAGACGGCTGCTAGATGCGCTATTGAGCAGCAACTAGAATAGGGGTACAAAACTGGTGACTATGTGGGTCACGTGAAGTTTTTTGATTCAATTCCTGAAAGAGACATGGTCTGGAAAGCACTGCTTCGGAAGGAAATTTGAGGCAGAAATATTGGACGGGGTAAACTGGTGCATTGGTGTTTCGGCACTGGACACTAGATGTCTGGTCTGGTTCACAGATGGATCGAAGATGGAAACTGGAGTTTGGACCCAACACCCAAGTCTCGATACCAATGGAAAAAAGTCTATCGGTTTTTCTGGCAAAACTCCATGCCATTGAGATCTGTGTGATTAACCTTAATAAAGGAATTAACGGCGCTAGAATATGTATCTTTTCAGATAGATAGTACTTAGAGCGCTGTCGTCCAATTTTATGGACTCGATATTAGTCAAAAACTGTTACGATGCACTGCAATCTCTTGTTAGACACAACGAAGTATTGTGGCTTCCGATATCACCTTAACAAAATTGGTGTGGGCTCAGAGACAGAATGTTTGTTTTGCTCGGAAGAGTCAACCGAGCACATTCTCTGTGAATGCCCACAATTACTTTGGTTAAGAAGACGCATCTTTCACAAGGAAATATGCTTGACAGCGGAGTTAAGAAATTTGAGACACTAATGTAAAGATAGCAATCCTCTACCACTAACTTTGTAGAAAGCCAAGAGTTGTACAAGAAGCTTTCATCCAGATCGAGCATGTCGCACGAAATCTGGGGCTGCACATAAATGAGAGCAATACAAAGCATGTAGTGGCCACCTCTGCAAGCAGATGATCCAACATTGGTCCCTTATTAAGAGCCAATTTGAAGTTGTGCAATTCGAGCAGCGGATAAGAGCATGGAAACTGAAATGCATGCACGTTGCATAAAGGGTACGAAAAATCGAGAAATTTACCTACAACAATAAAATTAAAAATGCAAATTACCATTTTATTGTTTCAGATGTCAGTTTATGTATTCTGAACCCTGCGGTGCAGTTAACACGTTTAAAATACCTTCACATTACATTACAGCGAATAATAACGAAGAGCATACTATTACTAAACAGGTTATTCAAATTCCCAGAAATGCGTTGCTGAACATAAATTCCTTTGTCATAAATACCTGACTTTCTTCACTTAAGCATAGCCTCCCCCCATAACTTTTTTAATTTAAGCTTTTCTATCGAACATAATTAAGTCTTCCGCCTAACAAATACCATCAACTAACCTCTTTGAGTCTATAGTGCATAGTGGGTATATCACTTTCACATTTCAATAACTTTATCGCTAACGCATCGAATATACGAGTTAGCCACTTTTCGGAAACATCTGCGTTGGGCTTAACTGAAGATCTTCGTAATATGGATAATCAATAATGACATTTTAAAATCTCAAGCATCATGAATGGAAGACTGTCATTCACTGTTCAGTGAGCTGAGCTACTTCCTTGAATGGGTGCTGCGTTTGAGTGTTATGGCGGTCCTCTTCAGAGTAGAGTCAAGCCTAATTTACGCTACAACATTCCGTAACATCTTCTGGTCATTGAAGAGATCAACTCTGGATTTTTTTTGGTTTTGTTAAACAAATTTGTTAAGGGTGGTGGGGGGACAAGATGACGACGGTGAGACAAAGTAATGACTCTAGGCGTGTTGTTGTTGGTTATTACCTTTCATCTGCTCATTCTTTACAGTTTGGTTTTTCTTTCTCGTCGCTTCAAAATTTATTCAAACGAAAGTGAACGTTATTATGATCGTCGGTTCAATGAGATGTTAATGAAACCTTAAAGTTAAAATATTAAGATACGAGTATATTATCTCTCTCTGTCTCTCACTTAATCGTTGCAACTCAGAAATGTCGTTTCATCCCACCGACAAGACCATCAAGTTGATCGCCGAATATTTGGAGAAATATTTTGATTATCTTCGGGCGTTGAAATCAGTCTGAGTTCGCGTCTTAACCGGTAAAGTGTGTTAGGCTCGGTGATTGCGACAACCACACCTGTTCCTGGAACGACTCATCCTTTCATTTAAGTTTTTAAAATTTCCAAAGGAAAAAAAATCGAGAATATTGAGAGCGTTAGGCAAATCTATTTTAAATTATTTAAATTTAAAAAAAGCAATCTTTTTCAACAAGAAGAACAAAAAAATTGCAAATTTCTTTTAAGACCTTAAAAGTGATGCCTTACTTTATCAGATTTAAGTGAAAGTTTTTCAAGTTTAACTTCTGCAGTGCATGGATTAACTAATATTCGGCAATAATAATAATAAAAAGGTTCGTACAAACACAACATAAAAAAGGTTCTTTCCCACATACGCAACGCACAGAAAAAAACTTAAAAGACGTTACTTGTCAAACCTGCATCATACTTGAAATTGTTTAGTTTTGTTGTTCATTTAAAAATCCCGCTAAGTACTAGACTAACTGAAATAAAATTTGTTCTTTTGTTTTTGTTGACTTGATCAGTGATCGTTGATGGCGCGAAGAAAATTTAGTAGACAAACATAGCTGATGCTTAATTATATCGATTAGTGATTTAAGTGAAGATCTGATTTCCGTTGGCTTAATTACCAACTCGATTGAATTTGTTTCCATTTCCTTCCTTCTCTTGACATTCACAAAATTAAAATAAAAAAACGTCCTTCAAATTGCCTGAGTGCGATAGATTTTTGCATAAATACGATATTGAAGGTCGTTTTCAAAATGTTGCACTCCAAATTGTTGGTTCATCGTTTTAATGTTGCTAGCAATTGCTAGTCTGTATATTTTGATGATAGAAAAGCCGGTCAGTCTTTGTTGGAAGTGCAGTAGTCATTTCATAAAAATTTATTTTAAAGTGACAACGTCTCACTGTACAGGGATGCATACGCGAAAAGTTATGCCGCATTTTAATTAAAATCTTTAAATGTAGAGTGAGTGTGGTCGGCACCTATTATCCTTAACTTTTTAATGGAAAAATACAAAGAGGGTTCATAGGTAAAACCAGTTCTTTGGGAGTGTAAGAGAAAGTTCTGTACAAAACGTACTGAAAAGTCATGCCAGTTCTTAGAAGCACATTGAAATGGTGGAAAATTTATTAAATAAAAGCGGCACGACTGGTTAGCGCGTTGGAATTCAGAGCAGAAGGTTCGAATCTCAGAAACACCAAAAGTATTTTTCACGGTCTCACTTCTAGCGAATGTATGGCAAACGACCGAGAGTAATAACTTGTCACGGAAAGTTTCTCAACTCACCTTTTGGATACGGCATTCAATTATAGGTCCCTTCGATTTTTGTGCAATAGTATATTACATAACGAGCTAGGAAAGAGGATGTTATCTTGCGAGTTAGAAGCTTGAAGAACGGGGCGGAAATCTAACGAGCAGTCGATAGGCAGTTTTCAGCGAGTAAAGCACAAGAATTTATTTTTCACACGACCAAATAAATTCTTCTGCTAAACTGCTCTCGCGCCATGCAAAACTACTGTGTGAATGTGTGTTCGCTGTGACTGCAGTAAATAAAAATAGTATTTTCTATCTTAACATACGTGTGTGGATAAGGCCTACTGTCGAGGATAGGTTATACTGTAGAAAACTGTCACTCTCGTCTATGGTAGTGTGAAAAAAA
This sequence comes from Nephrocerus scutellatus, assembly GCA_947095585.1. Lineage (NCBI taxonomy): Eukaryota > Metazoa > Arthropoda > Insecta > Diptera > Pipunculidae > Nephrocerus > Nephrocerus scutellatus. Next base: position 107,718,812 of record OX352762.1, on the reverse strand, counting down.
TATAACGCGCACAACACGAATGGTCACAGGAAGCTAAACCACAAAGGTCTGTCGCGCCAAATATTATTATTATAAATATTATTGACTGGCAAGTTAGAGAGTTCCATTAGTGACCGAAAAAATCACTAGGCTATTTGCACAAAACACAGAAGATGATAGTCAAAACCCAATAAGACTGAAGTGGACTGGAGAACCCGCCTGCAAGTATGAAGATGCAAAGGATTCTGGAATACTGGATAAAACTCATATCATGTGTCCCATATCTAAAACAGAAAACTTTTCGCCAGAAGACTGGCGAAGAGGCATCCTGTGCCCCATGCATAAGAAAGGAGATATCGCAACATGCATCGTGGTATAACGTTGTTGTAAACGCAGGCAGGTCCTGAAACGCTGTCGTCTTCCATAAAATCTTCCACAAAAGACTTTCTGTTCCGGATCCTGTTCACTCATGCTAGGTGTCCTGTCGACCGGAGCCTACCGAGCTTAATTCTTTTCACAATGTCGACATCATGACAACGCTCGTAAATCATATAGAGTCTCCTGAATCGTCAGAGTCTCGGATCAGTTTCATGTTGAGAAAGACGCTCTTGTCGTAGCCGGATACAAATTTTGAATGAAATTGATAGTGATAAATTTACTAGGCTTTTAACATTGGGCTTATAACAGTATAGTATCCCACTCTGCCAAACGTCTGAGAGTAATAACTTGTCACGGAAAGCTTCACAACTTTTATCTCTTTTATCGCTTCTTCCACCAGCGGTGTTAAAGAGAAATGGCCATTTGTATGCCACCTCTCCTTGAATTCAACCGCAACACTCGTGCTGCTCTAAACGCTCATCAGTTTACCCTTTACGTAAAGTTAAGTTCAGAGATACAACACCTTTGTTGAATGTTCTGCAAAGCTCTGTCTTTCCACATAGCTATGATCCACAGGCATTTAAAGCACAAGTTCAAAGACATCTCCTCTTTTCTCCTCCTTTTCCTTAATGCCCGCGCTGTGCTACGCGTTGCGCAAACTTAAAAAAAAACAGCCCATAAAATTAAAAATGTTCTTGTAAATTCTCTAATCGAAGATACACATGCGTATAAAATTTGAAGAAAATTGGGAACTTTTTTTATAAAATTTGTATGGGTGCCCCCCGACCCCGGGGGCCGATCGATTCCAAATTTTTATAAAAAGTGTTGTCCATCGGAGATACACATGGGTATAAAATTTGAAGAAAATCGGATAAATTTTGTAAAATATTTGTCTGCGACCCCCTGACCCCGAGGTCCAAGGGGTCCAACATTTTAATAAAAAGGTGTTGTCATCGGAAATACGCATATGTGTAAGATTTTCATTAAATCGGGCTTTGGGAAGTTGGTTAAAAATTTATCACAAGATCTGACCAGCCAGCCAGCTACAAGCACGCGAAGTTTATATAGAGAATTTAAAAAAATTCGCCTTTCGGATTAATTTGTAGGTCCCTTCCATTTGTGTGCAAAAATATAACAGGCGAAACGCAAATAGTCGCGAGAAGCTAGGCCTTGGACCGCAACGGTCTGTCGCGTCAAATATTATGTTTATAACATGGTCTACATAGTCGTGTTAGCTTATTTGGGGTACCCAATTCTCTCACAGATCTACTCTAGCTGTGCTTGTACAAGCGACTTTAAAATTGATAAACAGATGATGTAGTGAGTTGTGGAACTATAGCCATTTTTCCATCGCTTGTCTATAGGGGGGGAAATCTGATCAGTTGTACATTTTTCTGGGAATGGAATGGGCCACTGATGATTTTAGTGTACGAAAAAAAATCTTATAAGCAGTACTCAACAACGTTATTCTCATAATAACTGCTACACGTTGTAATAGCTGATCTCTTATGTTTGTGGCACTCTTCTTATCTGGCTTCATTCCTTGCACCACTAGTTCATGAGTTGCTTTGTAAAAAGCCGCTCCTCCAGATTTTTCAGATATTTGCGTGGCTCGATTGTTCTTCTTTTTATTTATCCTGGCCGTATGGCAGTGGGAGCATAAGGACGATATAATGTCATAGGTCTCGGAAGATGACATTCAATTCATTGAATGTTCTTACATGTGACAGCTTTTTCTCCGCGTTATATACGAGGTGTGTCTGTATGAAGTGAGCAGATTTCGCAGCGGAATGCGCCGTGACTTCAAGTTTTGCTGAATTGGGTCTCGAACATAGTTGGTTCCACGAGGACGGAGCTCACCGCTCCGCTCACCAATTAAGGGCACAACGATGGAGATTTTGAAACACCAATTTCGGGACTTTTTGGCTATTTGAACTGGCCGATCGCCAGATCTGACGGCGCCAGACTTCTTCTTTTAGGGCTTTTTGAAATCTCACATTTACCACAACAAACGACAAAACCTGTAAGTCTTGAAAGCCAACATTGAAGAAGAAATCACCAATTTGGAGCCAGATGTTTTGCGAGCAAGAATATAAAATGCCGTAAAACGAGCACAAATGTTCATCAACTCAGGAGGTGGTCATTTTGCCGATATTATTTTGTTATTGATGTCAATTCTACGCTTTTATGAAAACAGAGCGCGGGTTTTTTTCCTTTTTAACAAAATGGCAGCCAATTCACAATATAACATTGCATTTGCACCACCCCATTTTGTATGTAAAGATGCTCGTGCTCGGCGATGTCCGCAGAGGATGTGTCACACTATACAAAGCTATAGTTGTCGTGAGTCGGGGTCGCTGAGATGATTAGTGTTGGTGAGCTAGTGGTGGTGGGTATTGATGTTTTTGCTGGCAAGGAAAGGCAAAAATCTATCTTATACGTATTTTGCAAAACTTCCAACACATCAAAACTGTAAAACAATTTTAAATCCTTCTTCTCTTTTCGAAAATTGCATAGCTCATTGAAATGAAAAAAAATCCCACGGATTATGGTCAGCGCCATACACTCGCAATTAATTAAACATTTTTGAGAAAACTTTCTTCCAAATTTGACTCAGCTGCGCTACTTGCTATCCATTATGCGATTACCGGTTTATTAACAATGGGTGTTGGTTTGAATAAAAATATGGGTTAGGCGGGCATTATGTTGTCTCGCATGCGCCCACATTGCACACGCGCTGCGAACTCGAACGCTGCTGAATGACACTATGCATACGGTGATTATGAATGAGTTTTTAATGCGCTTATTCGAGTTTTAGACCTGAATGGTTGCGGGAATGCGTTAGTCTACATAAATGTGGCAGAGAAAAACTATCTGCTGCCTGGCCATCTGTATAACCAAATAGCTAAACAGTTATTTCAAACAAGTTTTTGTGCTTAAACTTTTATTCGTCACCACTCATCATAAATGATGATTAAAAATAGATTATTACTAATTGGTAGCTTCATCGTTGGCCATTGAGTGCTACTGCCAATTATGTAAATGACACGATATGGCTGTTTGAAGTTTTTGCCTCTCTGGAATATCAAACAAACTACACTTTCATAATTATTGTATTCTAACGCTGCCTTTAAGGTTTCTTAACGCTTAAAGCTGAGTGCTTTCACACTAGAATAGGAAATGGAATCAAAAGCTTTGTTCAATAGTGTGATCCGAACTAATCGGTTCATACATGATCTCGGTCACTTTCGCTCACTTGTGATCACTTTGTTTCAATAATGTACTCTGTGGGGTTAACAGCTCAATCGCGAAAAACACAGTTTTGCCCTAATACAACCGACAGCCTCGGTTATGGACGGATTTACTGATGACGACCCTGTAAAACATAATAAGGACAACGATTTCCGGATCTGAATATGGAATTTTTGCACCCTCAACAGACCGAGGCTTTTATTGGTTTCAAGAATCAATTAATTCAGTTGAGTGGTGATTGGCCAACCGCAACCTAGGTCGACATGAAGCGCCGCCGACCAAGGCAAGTCCTCCTTCTTATTTAGCCCCGACCCAAGCTAATACAAATCGGATTGGGTACCGCAATCGTTCACTTGATTTGGCCGAGTGACGCGACGTGGACGCATAAGATAAGAGTTGTGATGCGAGAGGCTTAGGACATGACTGTCTATAATCGCGTCATCATCACCGTTTGTCACCACATGCAGTCGAACAATTTGCGGAAGCCTTAGACAGATACAAAGCTGACATAGGAAGAGCGCGATGGAATGGGCCTGGAAAAGAAGTATGAAATATCGCCAGGTATAGTTTGCAAACGGAATGTCAAACTTAAACTATGAGAATGCAATTTTAACTCAGCAAATGGAAAGTGACATTTGATTCATGAGACTCAATCATTTCACTCAGATGAAAGAGACTGACTGTTAAGAGAGAGTCTCTTTCATATGACAGAAACCTCAATTTCAATAAGACTTTTGAGTCACAGTTAGTTTAAGGAGTCCTTTCAGGTGACATTGAATAAAGTCCAATCCTTAGTTTTGGACTTGAATGCATTTTCAAAAGTACAATAAAGTCCAATTCGAGTTTTGACTTGATGATTTTTCAAAAGTGAACGGTCAAAACTAAGGTTTAGACATGTCACTGGACATGTCACACCGTCACTTTACAGCACGATTCTCTCATATAAATGTTAGTATATTGTTATTAGTTCGGCCCAACAACAATTAAAAGGGCCTGTAATATCTCCTTGAAAATCATATTTTTGTTTCTCGCGAAGGAAACTTTTAGTACATTCGAGCACTTAACTAGTATTTTGCATTTCGATATTGTGTGTCAAAACACATACTGCTTCTGCTGCTGCATAATATTATCATATGCCTTTTTTTTCATTTAAAATCTGGCGTAGATTGAGTTTTTGGCTGTCAAGTTGCTCGTTTTATCTAAAAACCGATCTAAATCGAAGTTCCCCTCTAACAGATCTATAGATTTACTCCTATTTTCACTAACTACAACAGCAACACACCTTTCGTGTTCCATTTGCCAAAAAAAAAATCAGAGCTCGAGCGCAGATTTGTAAAACAAAAAAAAAATACGACATTAATAATACAAATGCTCAACAAATAATTTCGCATCAATTCAATCAATCATAACACCAATTGGCCAATTAATTTGCCAATGGAATGCAATTCACTTAACTTTTATTCCAGAACACAATTTTTAGAAAGACAAGAAGCCGACGGAGCTTGAATACATAAATGAAACAAACATCTACCTATACACACTTATAGATTCCTAATTAAATTAAAATTAAACAAACATACATAAGTAATAAACCTCACCTGACTTCTTTGTTTAGATGGCAAAGCAATTATTTTCGCAACAAAATAATGACAAATTATTTGAATTGGAAATGAGTTGTTGGCCGATCAATCAAAGAGATCGTTTTCTGTCTAAGCGATCGGTAATACGAGTTTCTTTCTTATTAACAAAAGAGTTAGAGTTAGAAAAATACTTCTTCTAACTCCACTCAACTGCACTTGCATTTATTTATCTTGAGTTCTATTCACCTTTGAAATCCAGAAGTTCGTTTCGTTTATGAAATTGTTACAAAATTTATGCTTTCTAGAGTTTGTAATGGATTTTTCAAATAAACACACAACACCAGTTAAATGGTAAATTTATTTTTTATTTTTCAACGTTTTTGCCATTTCTTTAACCCCTCCACATAATACGATTTCTCAAACTCTTAAAAAGTCGCTTCTGTCTCGGCGATAACCTCCTCGTTTGAGCTGAATTTATTTCCTTCAAGCGATGTTTTCATGTTTGGGAACAGAAATAAATCACAGGGAGCCAGATTGGTCGGTTATGGTGGGTGCGGCACACAGTTCATGGAATTTGACCGCTACAATTCGGGATGAATGTGCTGGTGCGATATCGCAGCACTTTTTTCTTAGCCAAATGGGGTCTTGTCATCTTTAATTTCTTATCGAATCGGTGCAATAATTTACTGAAGTACTGCCCTGTGATCGTTCTTCCTTTTTGCAAAAAGTCCATGAGAATTATCCGTTTCGAATCCCAAAAACATCGTGGCCATAACCTTTGCGGCTGATGGGACCGTTTTTGCCTTCTTCGGAGCAGATTCACCCGAAAAAATCCATTGTTCTGACTGTCGCTTGGTCTTTGGCGTAGAAAAATTTATCCAATGGTCGAATTGCCACATACGTGACTGAATAATACGTGACTGAATAATCTTGATTTGGCATGATCGCCTACGTGAACGAGTGACAAGTAATGATCGTCCCACTGTGAATACTCGATCACTCGTAAATGTATGGATTTCATTCACTCGATAACTGATGTCGTACTTCGACCCCAGGTTTCATCAACGATGACGACGCTACGCAAAAACTCCCATGAATTTCGCTTAAAGAGGAATAAACATTGCTTCGACATTGACAGTCGTATCCGCTTGTTGTCTACTGTGAGCAATCGCGGCACCCATCGGGCCGACACTTTTCTCACACTTATCTTATCCGTTCCGTCCAAAACGCCTATGGTTTCTACTACCTCGCGCACTTTTAGTTCGGCGATCAGCGAGAATCATGTCGTTGACCTTTTTACCGATTTCCTCGGTAACAACGTCTGCCGGGCGGCCTAGCCGCTCCTCATCCAATACCTCACGGTTGTCATAGATGGTAAAGGGTCCACATAGACAGCATCCAGTTTCGCTTTTATTCCTTCGCACGGATCTATATTGCTCTTTTTCCATTTTATTGAGAAACAGGAAACACGATTTATACAACTGGGTGCCACATAAAAACTAACCTATTAATTTGTCTGAAATTTATTATGGTTTGTAGCCGGTTTCAATTTATTTTCTCAGAATTCTATCTGATTCATTGAAAAAGCAATACGAAAAAACGAACACGAAACTAAAACGACGCGAGTCCAAATACTTTCATCAATGGATATTACAAATTTTAAAAATAATGTAAATAATACTGAAGTCCATCAAGATAAACTAAATTCGATCTTGGAGCCCCACCCCACACATATGAATTAAATTCGAAAATTTGTCTAACATAAGATTTATATAATCTTAACACTTCAGAGGGAGTAAAGTAGAAGTTACAACGTCTTATGAAGCCTAAACATTGGCTAGCTCTTTTTGAAATTCCATAAATATGTTCTTTCCAGGAAAGATCACTTGATACTTTTAAACCTAACAACTTAAGTGAATCAGATCTCGCAATAGAGGTACCATTAATAACAGGAGGAACATAATGTTGAGTTGTCTTCTGAGAAAAAAGACAAGACTGGAATTTATTTGGGTTAAATTCTACTCTATTAGAAATGCCCCAATCGAGAATGACTTGAATATTCGACAGAATAGTCAAATTCATTAATTCACGCGAATCATTCAAGAGAGAATTGCATTCTTTTTGACTGACAAACTCAATGGAAGCCGATAGTGTTGTATCATCAGCAAATGAATGGATATCACAGGTTGTAGAAGACAACAGGTCATTGATATATATCAAGTAGAGCGTGGGCGACAAGGATGTCCCTTGAGGCACTTTTATTTTACGGTTCCATAAATAATCTTCAATTCATGCAATGAGAGTGGAGTGTTGTAAGTTCAGCGCACGAATCTTATTAATATGACAATCATGTCATACTCTATCAAAAGTTTTAGAAATATCTAAGGAAACAACGCTTTATTCACCTAGGTTTTCAATGCTTCGCTCCAAACAATGAGTCATGCACGTCATGAGTTCACCTGAAGAGCGATTTTTACGAAATCCATACTGCACTTCGGATAAAAGAACATTCGAATCCAGATAGTTCATTAGTCTGAAATTAACGATAGATTCCATTACCTTCGATAGAACCGACAACAAAGCAATAGGACGGTAGTTCGTAGGTGCCGATTTATCACCTTTTTTCGGAACGGGTTGAATATTAGCTATTTTCCAAAATGATGGAAAAACACCTGTCTTCATTGAGAGATGAAACAATTTGCTAAGCGGTTTTGCCAAAGTAAGATGACAACTTTTCAATACTAATGGCGGAATACCGTCGGGGCCAGTCGCTTTATTTGGGTCAAGTTCTTTAAGAATCTTTGAAACAACCCTTCGCCGGAAATAGATTTTAGACATACCTTTGCCCAGATTCGGGAGAATTGGAGGGCTTTGGTTAGTTAAAGGAAGGGTAGACGCACCAGTGAAATGAAAAGCTAAGTGATTAGCTTTCTTAACATCAGTTCTATAATGAATACTATTATGAAATAAAGAAGGAATAGCATTTTTATAGTGCCAGAGTAGCCTTTTATGAGTAGGCTTGTGTTATTGAAAATTTGGCTACTACCAAAGCATGGTCAGAAAGTCCTAATGGAGCAGATACATCAATTGAATTTTTCTCTGGCATAGTAGTTAGAAATAAATCTAAAAGGTTAGGTGATTGACCACCAGTATCGGGATACCTAGTTGGCTTATCAACGAGTTTTCGAACACGGGTACTTGTTGATGACTCCTCGTAGTTTTTGGTAATCAATTCAATAAAAGCTTTCTAAATACAATTCAATACAAAGCTAATTCAATAAAAGATTTATATTTACATTTTCACATTTTCGTTACAATATACACACACAATATACACAAGAATGGACTGGAAATGACCCCCAGATGCCTACAGTTTCGAGCAGAAAAACTGTTATCGCTTCCCATAAAACGCGATTGTAGAGTAAAAAAAAGTAAGGACTTGGATTCATGTTTGTACGAAACCAGGGGTCGAATTAAGACATCCGTTAACGAGTGAATGAAATCCATACGTTAACGAGTGATCGAATATTTACATTTGGGATGATCACTACTCGTCGCTCGTTCATGTAAGAGATCATGCCAAATCAACATTATTCAGTTACGTATTATACTGTCACGTATGTGGTAGTTCGACCCCCACTTCTTCAGAACTAACATTCTATCTGAGGCTTTACGTTTGGTTATAACTGAATTTATTTTTATTGCTGCATTAAACTGGTTAAAGGTGTGCTGAGATGTTGTTATGGATCCGTTATTCAATCAAAGCGTAACTTATTGCCAATTAATTTGTCCATTTATTCACACATTTTCGATGCGACCAGTCATATCTGTATACTGAAAACAAAACTGACCACCGCAGCTTGCATTCACCGGATCTTGTCTGAGTTTAATTTTCTACGGAAACAGCCAATGTCCTCTAGAACCACATAACAACACATGTCTCTGTGGAGGGTAATATTGTTTTTCAAATAACTGGAAAACATTTCAAAGAAAAAAGTTTATAACAACTCTGCTCCATGTCCTCTAGAGTCCGCTCATCTAATCAACAAATATATATTTTTCATTACAGCTTAACACTTGAGGAGGGTGCACAATGTTGCAATTAAGATCAATAAGTAAGTTCCATTGGTTTAACTGCACATGTTATGAATTCGCTTACAATGTTGTTCTTCTTACTTCTTAGCTATTGGCCTGGTAATATTTTTATTAATTCCGAACACTATCAATGCAGATGGTAGATTCGAAGATGCAGATCTGGCGAACGATTTTCTCTCATCCAGGTAGGTGGTGTGTGTTGATTTTTCTTGAAGACAATCAAATAACTCCGTTCTTTTATTGCGGTCACAGCGTAAACATAAATCTGAAATATGACTTAAGGCATACCATTCCCGGTGAACCGGATATTGATTATCCCATCTATAGGATCGTTCCTAACACGAGTTTTGAATGCAAGGGTCATCACGAAGGTTTGCATTGATTAGAAAATCTGACTGGGTGGCCTAGAATTTTTTCTTGATTTACAGGTTACTATGCCGATGTTGAGACAAGGTGTCAAGCTTTTCGTATCTGCACAAATACTGACCTTAAAGGAACAGGTAAAACCATCACAATTTGGATGTCAACCTTTATAACATTAAAAACTGCCTTCCATTTAAGGTTTCGCTTTTCTCTGTCCCAATGGAACACTCTTCAGTCAGAAAGATTTCGTCTGCGATTGGTACCGCAATGTCAACTGCAATGAATCTAAGCAGTTTTACCATAAAAATTCTGCCGGTTACATGGGTAATAGTAACGAAATCATAGAAACAGTTCGTCAAATGATCGAACATCCAATGAAGACCATCGTTAAGGCATTTGGACAAAAACAAATAACGTTACAGCAGAGACCTAATGCACCGTTTGCTAACAAACAGCCCTATTTGCGAGAGTCCACGAAAAACTCTCCAATTCAGTCGGTTCCCATTCGAAAAGCACCAGTGTTCAATGATGAAATTGTGTCAGCTGGTACCACAAGTGCAAAACCGAACACAAATTCCTCGCTTCGAGTGCCATCTGACTCTCAACATAGTCCGCTAGCTCAGGTTGACCAATATAGTACAGCGTCCAGTACAGCGAAGCATACAATAACGAACAAAGTATACGTGTCCAGTTTAGGAGAACTCTCCACAGATCCGTCTGCAAGCTTTGACCAGAACACTGCCAAAATCAATCCAGACCTAACAAAGAGGAACGTCGCATCAAATCCAAATATGAATTTTGCGGAAAAAATAAACGCTGGTCTTTTTGCTCGGCAAGAAGTTTTCTCCAATGAGGAAGTTATAGCTCCCGATTATGTAAAGATCCTCAGAAAACAACCGTATCAACATCCTAGCTTACAGCCGAAGCCATCATTTACTGAATTGGCTGGGAATATCAATGGTTTACTTGATGAGGTCGCTGGCGAAGCACCAGCTAATAAACCCACAAGAAACAAATCGTTTAGGTTCCTGAGTCGTGGCTTTTTATCGCAACGTGAAGAACCTTATCACTATGACAAGCCAACAACATCAAATTTGTTAGAGGACAAGATTTTGGTAAGTAGCAAGTAATAATGCAAAAACTTCGTGGGTTTGATAAAAGGTTTGTAAGTACGCAAGTATTTGTGAGTTGAAGAAAAATGGAACGAAACTTTAAGAATTCGAAGGAAAAATAACTACATATTAACAAGCGAAAGTGAAGTCATATCTGAAAAGGGGGTCCAGTCCTGGCCTCCCGCAAAAAATCTCTCCACCGGTCCCGACTTCGAGCCAGCATACCTAATCTCTGAGCGTTCTGATCTACGTCAATCTTCTAACGTATGCTTGGCCGTCGTCGCTGCCGTCGACTATCCGAGCAGTACCCTCTTTACTCATGTGCGTTAGGTGTCCTACCACCGCAGCCTACCGAGCTTAATTCTCTTCACAATGTCGACATCGCGATAACGCTCGTAGATCTCATCATTATAAAGTCTCCGAAATCGTTCTTCCTCACATACGGATCAAACAATTCTCCGTAAGCCTTTTTTCTCGAACGCGGCAAGAGGTCAGAATGCTTTTTTCTAAGCATCCGAGTCTTGTATCCATATGTGAGTACTGGTATGAGCATTGTCTTATACACCAATAGCTCGGATGTTATGGTTAGATTCCTGGATTTAAAGAGTCTTGAGAGACTAAAGTAAGTTTTGTTGGCCTTAAGCAACCGTGCGCGTAATATTGGTTCCATTCCAATAACGTCTGCTACAGTTGACCCGAGATAGTTAAACGATCGCACTTCTTCAAATTCGCGCTCCACTATTTTAATTGAGATACAAAGGTTGGATCTTCTACTCGCAGACGAAGCCATCATGTACTTTGTTTTGCACTCTTATATTTACAGCCCCAGGTTTTGCGCCGCCTACTCAATCTGGATGAAAGCTTCCTGTACAGCTCTTAGATTTTAACCGACGATATCAATATCGTCTGCTTAAGCCAGTATCTGAATGGACTTTTAGATGATTGTTCCTCTCTCCGTTACATCGGAGTCTCAGATCACTTTCTCCAACGCCAGGTAGAAGAGGATGCAGCCCAGTCCACCCCATTGTCGGAGCCCGTTATAGACATTGAATGGGTCTTGATAGTAATCCAGATATTTTTACTTGGCTTATAACAATGGTCACGGTCAAAGCGCTCTCTAGACCCAACTGAATGCCCCATCATTAATCACCTTAAGACCCATCTCAAGATCCACCTGAAGACCACCAAAAGACCCCCGAAAAGTCCTACCCCAAAAATGCGTACGTGACTTACTAACAGATTTGTAATGAAAAAACGTGGCAGAATGACAGAATATAGCCACATTAAGATTCCCTCAAGACCACCCCTGAAGATCCCCTGACTACCACAATACTCCCCTCAAGACCCAATAAGAACGCCTCTCAAGACCCGCCTCCTAAAAGTCTTCCACAAAAATTCGTACGAGACCGTCACATCACAGAACGACATATAAACCGACAGAAAGACAGAAAGAAAGACATAGGCAAGTTAATAATAATAATATTTGGCGCGACAGACCATTGCGGTCCAAGGCACAGCTTCTCGCGACCATTTGTGTTGGGCATTTATATTTTTGGACACAAATGGAAGGGACCTACAATTAAAGGCCGGCTCCGAGCGGCAAATTGAGAAAGCTTTCCGTGACAAGTTATTACTCTCGGAACGTTTGTCACCCATTCGCGAGAGGTGGGACACCGTGAAAAATACTTTTGGTGTTACTGGGATTCGAACCACGAACCTCCTGCTCAGTAGCCACGCGCATTGAGTTTATATAAAAGCATTTAATAGAAGACACTAATGGTGGACCAGAGTTAACACGCACAATGGAATAATAAAAAGCGAATTTTACTTTTTACTTTAATAATAATTATTTGGATGGATGTTAAACTTTTTTTCGCGATTTACTCATCTGCCGGGCAATCATATTTCATGTTACTTTATTTATTAAAACATTTCAAAATTTTCTTACTTATTAGCTTAAATGCTCTACTTTCATATTCCATGTTACTTTAGTTTTTAAAACATTTCACTATTTTCTTCATTCATAAATATCTTAAACGCTCTACTTTCTCTCTCTCTCTCTCTTTAATTTTTTCTCTTTCTTTCACATACACTTTGCACTTTCAAATTCTTCGCCATTTTCATAGAAAACATCCACTGATGCACCACTGATAAGCAACAACAACACCATCACACCTGAAACCGCAATAAAAGCCTCAGAGACTAATGCTTTAAATTCTGCTGCTTCTACTGCTATCACTTTAACTACGAGTACTTCATCGGACATTAAAGAGCTTGCGATTGCTACACTCAATCCAGTCTCAACCTTGCTAATAACTCCACCACCTAACGCGTTTCCGCACAGCACATTTCGTGCAAATGTCAAAACATCGATTGCATTACCAAATCTTAAACCTGGCAGGACAATTCAAACACCTTCCAATGGTATAAGAATCAACGACAATAAAAGTGGAGAACATCCGGTTAACAACAATGTTAGTGAGATAAAAATTCAGAAGGTGCCTTTACGACTACAACTAGATGCATCCTCTGAGGCGACGATTGTACCTAGCTATCGGGTCGCTAGAGTCCAAGAACCAACTAATTACGTAAAAAATTCTACAGCTACCCAACGTGAGTCCAAAGATCAACAAGCATCTGGTCAGCTGGATGAGTCCGATGAGGAAAAGATCGCTGTTAACGAACGCGCTGAAAATCTTTTACTAGCCGGTGTTAAGCTGGCTGTTCTTGATAACAATGTCAACGGTAACAACATTGACATTGATAGTTCTGGATCCCAGGCGAAAGACTCAGATTTTTCAGGGTCTTCGAGTGTTTTTGTGCAATCGAGTAAGCCACTTTGGATTAATGCTGAGGAAGTGGAAACTACAATCACAACTTCAAGTGCAATTACAACTCCAAGTATAGCCACAACTCCAAGTGCAATTACAGCACCAACTGCAATGACAACTCCAAGTACAGCCACAACTCCAACTGCAATTACAACTCCAAGTGCAACTACAACACCAACTGCAATGACAACTGAAAGTACAGCCACAACTCCAAGTACAACCACAGCTTTAAACACAACCACAACTCCAAGCTCAACTACATTCACAAACACAACACAGACACCAACGAGCACATCGACTCCACCGGCACCAATGATCACGTCCACAGAAATGGTCACAGAAATAAGTAGCAGCGTCGAACGAATACGCTCGTTTCAAAGGTTTACTGTAAAGCCTCGGCAAACAACAACAACAACGATAGCAAGCCCAGTTTTTTACGCGAAAAGGGATAAAGCGAGATCAACTCCAAAAATCCCAACAAGCACCAAGCCACCAAAATTGTTGACAACCCGGAGACGATTTAATCGCGTGATCGCGAACCTTCATCGTGACGGTATAAGACCGAAACTCACCACAAAAACAACAACATCAACGGAACCGGAGGCTGAAAAGAAATTATTCGTTCGTAATGTGGGCAATGGTACCGATGTCTCATCGGATCAAAGCGCAGTCTCAAGCACCAGCTATAGTGCCAGTGTTCGCAGTGAATCCAGCAACAGTATTCCCAATAATTCGCGCAGATATTTCCAACAATTCAATCGCCAACGTAACGGCTACAGATACCAAAGCACAACTGGAACTTCAACAACGACACGTGCTCCAGCAGTGACGCGCAGCGCTACACTCCGCCCGAGAAACCGTCTCACACTCCTGAAAGCTCGTTCATCAAACACTTCTACGACACCGGCTCCACCCACAACCATTCTCACTACTTCGTCTCTTAATTTGGCTACAGCTTCGCCCTCTAATTCTTCTTCTCTCATTGCACACCTTTCATCATCATCACCATCATCATCGCTATCACCTGCAGTTTCTTCTCATAAACCCATTGATCTAGACTCGGATCCGTTGACAAAGTCGTCCGCTTATATTTCGTTTGATAAACTTACTCAGGCTATTGTTGACGATTCGATTTTGCAGAACTACCGTAACAGTCAAACGCCTACTACACCAAAGCCGTCAACTACGGTCTTTGGTTCGGAATTTCTAGCGACCCGGCAACCAGCATTTGCCTTAGGGCATATACCCACCGCCAAAGGTATGAATGATAGTCTTGGAGAAGACAATATTTGGAATTCAAAATAACACTTAACGCCTTAACCATTTCAGAACCCTCCCAGTTAATAGCACCACAAAAGCCGCAGCGCACTTACCAGCACCCATCAGTACATTCACAAGCACAGGCTCAAAGGCAGTCCCAGCAGTTGGCGGTGAAAGTTGAAAGCGATTCGTTTACACCACGAATTGTCATAGCGAAATCGGAGGGCCACAGCACGCAATTCCCGAACTCCTTGTCTTCG
Source organism: Nephrocerus scutellatus (assembly GCA_947095585.1). Taxonomy (NCBI): domain Eukaryota; kingdom Metazoa; phylum Arthropoda; class Insecta; order Diptera; family Pipunculidae; genus Nephrocerus; species Nephrocerus scutellatus. The sequence continues at coordinate 107,703,702 of OX352762.1, read as the reverse complement.
TCTAAAATATCCTATGAAACAGTTAATCAGGCCGTTAAAGCATCTTCCAATAAGGAACAGTATGTTCCGCTGGATGATTTTCTATCAAACAAATTCAGAAACTTCCAAAAGCAATCGCAAAATACAAACCGTTTTTCACAGCTCTCACAGAGGCCACAAAATAACAAACTACAGCAACTGCAGCAAATCAAATCTGGCCAATATAGTTCAGACCAAAACAGAAAAGGGTACTACCACCCGACGCAATCACAGTCATCTTTTGGTAACACTTTCTCACATGCTTCATTTACGATTTCGCCGTCGCAAAAAGTCACAGAATTCCCAGCGCAACGCCACCAACAACAACAACAACATCAACAACAACAACATCAACAACAACATCACCAACAACAACAACAACCCCACCAACAACAACACCAACAACAACAACGACCCCAACAACAACAACCCCACCAACAACAACAACAACAGCTGTCAGCAGCCCAACAGCAGCAATACAGTCAAATCTTCTTCAGCAACTCCAGGCCCAACATAGAATATCAGCAACATCAACAATACCAGTCCAGTTACCCAAATCAGGTGGGTATTCCGAGTGCTCCATCGCCACAATTCCACCAACAGGTTAACACCATTAATGCCAGGCAATTTCCTGGAAGTCTAACTCCAGTTGGCTCAGTTAATGTCTTTATACCAACAGTGCCAAGTGGTCTGATACCAAATGTAAATTCCCAAATAGCTCAGAGGCGTATTGGCAACGTCAATAACCTCGCCTTCGACGATGAGACGGCATCGGCGTCTTCGGTTGTCGCCACTGCTAAATCTGCCTACTCTGGGGTATCATCGTACGATGTTCCATTGAATAGTGTCGGAAGACTGCAAAACGATATAACGCAACAAAGGCGATAACCTACCGCACTGGATTTTAGTCTTAAGTTTAATTTAGTTTTTAATTTATAACTGAACGAAGCTGGACGAGATTGTTATTTTAGCTATTTATTTTTCCACCGCATTACAATAAAATTTATTATTATTATATATGAACTGTGTTTGATGCATTGGATTGTACGAATATTGTACTGAGTGTTGCTGGTTTAAGTAAATTATACAACAGAACCAATTATTCTTTATTTTTTTCATATAGGTCATAAGAAATTTAAATTGCTGTAATTTTGTTAACATATATTTTGTTATATATATTTATAAAAACAAAGAAGCTCCGAGAAAAAAATTTAAATCAACGTTTTTCATTTCGTATTTGATAGAAAAACTTCGTACAACTTCTTCTGACTTGTGGAGTGGCGATTATGGTCGCAAAATTAGACATGAGTCTGTCGTATACGTACGAGGTATATAACATACAATTTAATTGTAGTGTGGTGCTTTTTCCTTTATTTCTACACAGCGAGTAATACAAAATTATTCCTGCCATCGAATTAGTTCCCTTGCCTCATGCAGTCAAGAGTGTCGAAAAAGTTAAGTAGCAAAACATAATGACGTGCATGCGTCACTCACCATACTTATATAGGTTGTTTCAACAAGTGCGCTTCAACTTTTCTCCGATAGGGACGGCGAACGACGCCATATTTTTTATTGTTCTTTTGTCATTTGGAAACTTCATTAGTATACATTTCATCATGGAACGCTACACATGTGAACAGCGATTGCAAATCGTGCAAATTTTTTATCAAAATAATCGTTCTGTTGCCGCTACTTTAAGAGCATTACGGCCATTTTACGGTCCATTTAACAAGCCAGCCCGTTCGACAATCGACCGTATAGTAAAGATCTTGGCCTACATCCCTATAAGATCAAGCTGACACAACAACTAAAGCCGTTTGACCATTTGAAGCGACGCCGATTCGTGAATTGCGCTCAAGAGCAAATCGAAAATGATGCAGATTTTCACCGAAAAATCATCTTCAGCGATGAGGCTCACTTCGTAAAACATGCACGCGGTGGTCATGCAAAAGAAATCGAGTTTCATACTTAAATGTATCATATGTATATGTTCAAATTCGTTAATAAAAAAAAAAGTTAGTTCAAAAGTCGAACAGTTTGTGTTTTATTCAAAAAAAAAGTTGAAGTGCTCTTATTGAAAAACCCTATATAACAAACACTACTACACTACTACTATTAACTTACGGTAATTTTGGCCAAAACCTTCTCTATAGAAGCCCAACTGTACGCATACTAATGCTGTAAACCAATCCCAAACGCGTCTGTGTTCGTGGGATGTGAATACAGTGTACAAAAAAAAGGCAATCGCAAAGAGCGAGAAATGTAAGTTGCGGGAGTGGGAAACAGAAAAAATGTATATGGATTTTGCTCTTTAGTTGATTACTAATACAAAAACATTTGGGATTTTTTTAAGGAATTGATCTGTGTAACAGCGGAACAGTTGGGCTTTCTTTAGAGAAGGTTTTGATTTTGGCTCATGCCTCATTTTGCGACCAGAATCGGCCCTCTGGTGAAAACTTCATATAATTTTTTGTATTCCATTATGTCGTCCCAATGCGACATTTAGTTTTTCACAATTTGTATAAAGCGCAAAAATAGGTGACAGAAATTGAAAACGAGTGTTATCAAGTCATGGAATTAATTATCTAAATATTTTAAGAGAATTTATATGTTGTTATGCTGCGAGTAACAAAAGTACTAGTGCAATGGTCTGTACTTATACAGGAATACAGAAATACGTCTCTCCAAAGATGTAAAAGGTTTATGTATTGGGTTATATGAGGATATTTTGGTTTTACACAGCTAAGACGCAAATTGTTTAACGTAGTTGCTATACATTATGCCTAGGCCCTTTTTTAATCCAATGCTGATTTGTGGAGACTTACTTTTTTTTATTAATGGCGTCAAATAAGCTTACTTACTTACTTATGTCCTATATCCCATTGTGGGTCCTAAGGCATCTACTACGCCTACGCGCCATCGCGTGCGGCTCCTGGCAATGAACTTCAGCTCTCTCCAACTCTTATCCAATTGCCCTGACTCCTCCTCGACTATTCTGCGCCATGTATTTCTCGGACGACCCGTTCTTCTACCATCCTGAGATAACGGGTTCCATTGTTTAGCCAAACAAATAAGTACTTGTATGGAAAACAGCCTTAATATTTAAAGAAGAGATTTTATAATCACTCCCAGTAACACCAAAAGTATTTTTCACGGTGTCCCACCTCTCGCGGATATCTGACAAACGTCCGAGAGTAATAAGTTGTCACGGAAAGCTTCTCAATTTGCCGTTTGGATTCGGCATGACCCTGGGGCCCAGGGTCTCCAAAATGTTTACAAAAAGTGTTGTCTATCGGAGATACACGCGTATAAAGAAAATCGGGTTAATTTTTTTAAGAAATTTGTATGGGGCCCAACGACCCCGGAGGCCGGGCCTCCAAAATTAAAAAAAAAAATTGTTTCCATCGGATACACATTAGAAGAAAATCGGATAAATTTTGTAAAATATTTGCATGGGAGCCCCCCCGACACCGATATTTCAAAGGCATTTGACAGAGTTTGGCATCAAGCTCTTTTGTCTAAAATGCGTGCTTACGGTTTTGATGATAAACTGCTTCCTTGGATTAGAAGCTATCTTTTGGACCGCTCAATTCAAGTTGTTTTGGACGGTTTCAAGTCTGAAATACACCACATAAATGCTGGCGTTCCCCAGGGCTCTGTTCTGTCCCCGACACTCTTTCTCATTTTTATTAATGATCTCTTATCTGTGACTTCTAATCCAATTCACTCTTTCGCTGACGACAGCACTCTCAGCTTCTCACATAAGTTTGTGGAACGTCCCTCCACCTCTGATGTGGAACTCAAACAACTTCGTATGTTAAGCTTGTTAAATTCTGACCTTGACAGCATAATACAATGGGGAGAAATCAATCGAGTAGAATTTAACGCTTCCAAAACCCAATGCTGTTTTCTGTCGTCTAAGCGAATCCTTAACCCCATGCCATTATCCATGAATGGCACTTGCATCGAGGAAACTGAAAATCTTGCAATTCTCGGTATGTGCGTTAACGACAAGCTTCGTTGGAATGACCACATATTCACCGTCGCTAAAAATGCTGCGAAATGTTTAGGTTTTCTAGCCCGGTGCAAGAAATACTTCACTCCCTCTGATCTGGCTACCATATACAAGTCTTTTATTCGCCCAAAACTTGAGTACAATTGCCATATCTGGTTGGTGCGCCTGACTACTTTGCATAAGCTAGATAGAATACAAAACCGCGCGATAAAACTTATCGGTGACGAAAACATTGCGAAATGAATAGATTCGCTTGATCACCGAGGAAAAGTTTCCTGCTTGTCACTGTTTCATCGCTTCTTACACCAGCTGTGCTCAAGAGAAAATGCCAGCTGCATGCCACATCTACTTGAATTCAACCGCAATACTTATGGTGATCTAAATGATCATCAGTTTACCCTCAAGCCCATCTTCGGACGTACAGTTAAATTCAGGGATTCGTTCTTCAGCCGTACAACACGTATGTGGAATGCTCTGCCAAGCTCTGTCTTCCCACATCACTATGATCCACAGGCATTCAAAACACAAGCTCATAGACATCTCCTCGTTTCTCCTCCTCTTCCTTAACGCCCACGCTGTGCCAAGCACATAGCCGAGCATTATAAGGGTGCGAACCCCTTGAAGCGTGCGCGAATTATAAAAAAAAAATTGCACTTAACTCGATCCTCTAGGAATGGCACCCTTATTATATCGAAATATAAATTTCTTAACTTCTCAAGGCACTTCCTCGTTCATGCCACCTGACTTTATAATTAATATTAAACACTTCAAGCTTCAAGAGGGCTATCTATAATCATTAAAATTTGCAATAATCCCCCATGAATTCTTTAGAATATATGCTCCTTCCCTTACTTTTCCTTACTCTACTTTATTTTGTTTTCACTCTATCCCGTTTCTATACTTTGTCCCTCAGGCAATTCTTGCTTTATAATTTACATATATCAGTATTTTGCCATACTTTTCAAAGTTTATACTCATATTAATTTGTCTTTTGTACTTTATACTTAGGTTAGGTTAGGTTGCGGTGGCAGCTAATGCTCACTTAGACCATTCGCGGTCCTTTGTTTTACCACAGGATATTATACCTTTCCCCTTTTCAGAAGATCCATTCAGAGCTCTTAATGAATCGAAGTATATCTTGCACTTTGCCGTTTTCAAGATCTGATAGGTTATTCATTAACCGCTTACCTAAGTGTTTGTGCCTTCTGTGCATTAGTGCCGGCAGAGATGATGTTCTATGGTCTCCTCCTCCTCCTCCTCGTCCATGCATCTTCTGCAGAAGTCATTATATTCGACACCCATTCTTCTCGCGTGTTTCCCTAGAAGGCAGTGTCCTGTCATTATTCCTACAACCAGTTTAGTTCACGTCATTGTAGGGAAATGAGCGCAGTTAAGCGCTTCAAGTCCAGCATCGGCCAGACCTGTCTTGAAATATTACAAGTGTCGGTGTTTTCCCACCTTGCATTTGTTATTGTTTCTGCCTCTTTTCGAAGCTCAAGTTTCAGTGTCGCGATAGGACTCTCTACCTCTGCCCTTTCCAGTAGCATGATGATCCTTATATTGAACTGCTCACTCATCTCGTTAAGAGAGGAATGACAGCTCAACGCCACTTTATACTTAAGAAGATGAATAAATGAAATGAAATTGCAGAGCTTTTACAATGGGTTGACATTGTGCGTAAAATCGTAGGGTTCAATAGATTGGAAACATATTACTAGGAAGAAGAATTGATGATTTGTGGGATTCGCCAGCAGATCTGATTATATTCTTGCCTATAGAGTGGCGTAGACTAGGAGTCCCAGAGTTTTTGAATGCCGAACATCGATGGAGATATTTTGTATTTGCAATTACAGACTTCAAGCTTCAGAGAGTGTCCTTTGCTGGAAGGCAATTACGATCAATGAATCAAACTTAAGTCACCCGGGAAAACCCTATTACGTCATTTTGTGTTTTTTAAAAATGGTGTATAATTAAAACATCTAAGGAGTTTTTTTCTTCTTCAATGATTCTTGTGTTGTGTGATTTTATTTCTTTACTTCGCTTGTGTTTTATGGTTTAAGTTTGTCTTGATTTTCTTATCAGTTTGTTTTACAGTTTAGCTAATTAATTAATCTGATTATAATTAGTGTTTTGTTTTTTTTATATTAAATATCATCATACTACATATAGTAATTATAATTAAATTATCATCATCATGGGCTTTGTGGCAATCAGCATTCAAAACTAACTCCAACTTTTTTTTGTTGCTTTTGCAAACTTTTGATGTTTATTTCTCTCTCTCTCTCTCTCTCTCTCTCGAAGAATGGAGGTTTTTCTCTTCGCTTCGGTATGATCAAAGTTCACTCTTTTGTTTATGGGATTGCGAGTGTTGAAAGTCACATTCATTGGGGCAAACAATAACCGGAGGTTTGGAGGTAATTTATAGCGCTTTTGATTTGCTGGGTGCAGTGAAGGTTGGGTGTCCCATTTCTACAGCATTCTCTGGTTTTCGTCGAGAACGCGAACAAAATGGGACACCAAATCGATTTGCTAGGTACAGTGAAGGTTTAGTCTCCCATTTCGTTCTCGTTCGCGTTTCTACAGCATTCTCTGGTTTTCGGCGAGAACGCGAACGAGAACGAAATGGGACACCAAACTTCCACTATACCCAGCAAATCGAAATCGCTGTTAAGAAACTTTCTGTTTGTTACCACATGGTGTCATCATGACTGGTCGTGGACAAATCAAATGTTTGTCGATTGTCGTAAAAGAGACCAATAACTTTGCTATTAGTTTCGCTGTCAACACACCGACTTGCTGGGAGGGATTTTACGTTTGTTGGAGTGAAAGAGTGTCCTCACTGACTCGCTCACATAAATACAATGCAATTTCTGACAATAAAAGGAGCTTTTTCATTCTGAAACGTTTTTCAAACAATCGTAAAGTGGATCCGTGAAAAGTTCTCCGATTTGAACTTTGAAACTCCCGCTCATTAGGCCAACCCACTGACCACTTGAACCACAGCGCCCACTCTTTGACTTTGGAAGCGAAGAGAAAAATCCATTCGTCATTTCGACGTGTAATAGTGCTACACAAAGATGTTTGTTGTTGTTTGCGTTTGCTCCTTCATCGTCTTGTTCTTGTTCAATAGAGTTTCGATCTTTTGTGATTTGTTTGTTTTTTTTTTGTTTTATTGAAAATTAACACAATTTCTATTACAGTTACATAAGTATGGTTACATAATACAATGGAGTACCTAAATGTCTCTATATCTCACTAACAGTTTGTTTTTGTGTGTATTTTTGTGTATTTGTTTGTTTATCTATTTTAAAAACTTATATCTCAGCTGGATTCCATGCAAATGTACAAAAAAAAAAACATTACACCAATTCAATGTGACAACATTTCGTCTCAGTAAACGGATTCTGGGACTCTGTGTGGCACGCAGGCGCCATAAACTTTTTTCATCATCACCTATTTACATGTGTGTTCCATCGCAATTGTAGTGTGTGGTATTTCTAGTTGTTGCTAGACTCATATACATAATAACACTTAACATATTACAACTTAATAAATAAATACATATAGATACAGAGTTTTTGTTGCAAGAGGTTTTTGGAAACCGGTGAAGGGTGGAGTGTGTGGGGTTAATGTTTAATTGGGGTAAAAGCAACTTCTTATGGTACAGGCTTCATTTCATTCGGTATTTCGATCTGCTATTCTTTATTGATTTTTTTTCCCTTAAAAGTTTTTACGACATATTTACAAGATTTTTCTAAACTTTGGAGAAAAAAAGTGTCTGAACAAATTGAACAAAATTTCGTTAACTATCTAAAGAATTATGTCGGTTGGTGATGTTGAAAGAACCGCAATTTATGTAGGCTGGGTAATTCGTTAAACCAAAACCTCCAACCCACACGGTGAACATGATTTTCTTTTCAATTAAAAATTTAAAACATTATGTATTTACAGTCTTAGTTAGGAATTATTAAATAATAATACAAGGAAAAGTTTAAAAAGCAAACAAAATTACAAAATAAAATAAAATTCATATAAAAAAATAAACATAAACCATAATTATGCGACGTAATGTGTGTGTGTGTGTGTCAGTTGTTTATTATGTAGATGGTTGAGGCGATGGATGGAGGAGAATGAGGACTATGTTGGAGAGAGCAGTCTCCGCGTGAGATGATGGAGGGAAACTTAAAGCCGTTTTGTATTCTGATTGAATACTTCGTACGTCCGGTTTTTAGCAGCTGCTGTGTGTTCACTTACGAGTTCGTAGTGACAGGGAGGAGTGTCTTTGCCGTAGCATCCGCCTGCCCATGCTTGTGGCAGTAGATCTTGTGTTCGGCCTCATTGAAATTCCAATTGGAGAGTTTCGCACATGGTATGTGCGCCTTTTCCGCACATCCGCGTTGCAGGCAGCATATCATTGCTCCATTTTTACAGCATGTGGTACACTGATATTGCGTGCTGGCCCAAACGGAAGCCTCCAAACCGACAACACGAGCACCAACCAGAAAAACACGTGGCGCCCAAACGGCGCAGTCCTCGTGCAACCAAACCTCATACGTGGTGTCGGAAACCTTGGACATTCCAAAGTAGAGACACTCAGAATCGATACTGTTGGCGGTTGTGGTGGCAGATTGCATCATCAGACCTCTAGACGATGATGATGATGTTGATGCGGTTGTGTCTAGAGGATCTGCTAATGCCGTTGCGTCCATTTGTTTATTTTTCTTCTTATTCTAAAGGGACGGTGGAAGGGAAAGTTTGATTATCTCTCTCTCTATCTCTTTGCCTGTCTTTAAGATACTTACATTGACATTGGAAACATTCGAATGTGCAGCCGGCACCACTGGCAGACTGTGCGGATTCTTCTGGAACATGTCGATTTTCATTCGTTTACTGACAAACGTGTCCGAACAGTTCAGTTCAAGTGATTGTGTGACTTCCTTGTATTCTTCGCAGTTGATTGTGATTATGTAAGGACCGAAGAGATCGCCTAGTCCCAGCTTGTGCGGGCCGCGCTTGCAAAAGACACATATCCAGGTGGCATCGGCGGTGTCCGCATCGTACTTGTGGCTCAACGTGCTCACATGCATACCGCGGATCTTGCTGCGTTCGGGCGCGTACGATCCCTTTTTGACTTTTGTCTGCTTTTCGGGTAGATCTTCGGCAATTGGAGCATTAATGACAGTAATTGAGCCGTCCTTCTTGACCACCACATAGGGGCTCTTGTAACGCGTGCCATCGTTCGAGGTGGAGGTTTCACGTGACTGTTGTTGTTGTTGATGTTCTTCTTCTTTGTGTTGGCGATGTTGATTTTGATGATCCTTTTGCTTATTTTGCTTTTTCACTTTATCCGCTGCCGCAGCAGCAGCAGGAGCTGATTTGTTACCACCCTTGCTGTTGCTAGTAGATTTTACTTTACCTCCGCCGCTAGCGTTTGCACCCATAGCTGTAGTACTTTTCTTTTCAGTGGCAGTGACAGTAGAAGCAGAAGCACCCGGGGTTCGTTTTTCCTGCTTTGCAATTTCAATCGAAGAAGTTGCGTCAGAAGTTGCTTCACCTTTTTGCTCAGTTACGGATGATGACGGTGTGAAGGATAGTTCAGCCACCATTGAATTTGTCGTTTCTTGCTGTTGTTTTGTCAGGCGTGCCTTTTTTTGCTTTGGCGGTGTGGAAAACGCGGCGGCGGTGGCCGGAATATCAGTGGTTGCTGTTTGGTTGTTAGAGCTGTTTGCCGCTACTGGTGACGACGAGGCGGACGATGAGGAAGAGGAATGTGAACGTTTTTGTGGCGTCGTTTGTTGAGAATTCGATGTCGATTTAAGCGGAGGGGGAGTAGCTGGAGTTGATTTTTTCGCCGCTTTTGTTGACAACGGTTCAGACTTGTGCAGGCATTGATCTTCAATGATCATTGCGATTTCTTTCACAGGGTTCTTGTTGTTGTCGTTATTATTGTTATTGTTGATGTTGCTATGACTAATGTTTCCACCATTACTACTACTACTACTACCACCAACTGCGTTGCCTCCTCCACTTGTACTTAAGGCTAACGCTAAACTTAAATCGCCTCCAACTTCATTTGCTGCTGGATCTTCAAGTGATGCAGTAACACCACTTACCGCTGTGGGTTCATCTTCGATGCCAGCGAACATCTCCTCCAGTTTGTTCTCAACCTGCAGAAAAAATGCATTTTAATCATTGGAAGGGAAAAATAGTTCTTACTTACCTCTTCGAAACTTCTCTCGGCCGGGCTTGGCTGGTTAACTGTCTTCGTAAGTGTCGTAGTTGTGGTAATTTTGCTGACCTCATCGTGTGATAGTTTTTCTGCGGATAGCTCGCCGCTACTCGAAAGCGTTTGACTAGTAGTAGCTCCAGAGTTGCTTGCTCTTTCTACTCGCGGCGCTTCATCAATCGCTGGCAGCTCTAGAAATTTTTTCAATTCTATTTGTTTAGCATTTTTCATGCTGCTGGAACAGGGGTTGCTTGAGCTTCTGTCGTGCCCTTCCAATGATACTTGAGCAGTTAATGCATGCACCACCGTTCCCGATGGTATACTCTCTGACGCTGACGATGATGATGTGCTGCTGTTTGAGTTTGAGTTAGTATTTTGTACCGCAGCTTCTGGCTTCTTCTTCGACGACGTGATTTCGACAGATTTTAAACTGTTGCTACAGCTACTACTACTACTGCTGCTACTGTTGCTGTTATTATTGGTGCCGCCGTCGCCATCACCACCACCACTAGTTTTTGCAATCATTTCGGCGATTTTGTCGATTGTTTCGACTTCGTCTGAATCACTTTTGTGCAGTTTACCATTTTCGATTGAATGTTTTCCAACACCACCATCACCACAACCAGCGACTAATGGTGTGGTGCAATCTGGTTCACTATCATCAGTGCTTACCAGTCGAGCGAGTGACGTTGCAAATGCTGCAACAACAGCTGCTGTTGCGGCTGCTGATGATGCCGATGATGCCGAGGATGCCATCGTTTGTGGAATGCCACGAACATTCGAATCTAACTTGATAGTATCCAATGAATTAGAAGTGTTGGTGTTGTTGCCGGTGCCAATTCGATTCGCAGTAGCAATATCGCCGCCAGCACCAGCGCAACTACCGAGGACCACATTAGAAGGTGATTTCGTGCGCATGGATGCATTGGAACTTCTACTGTTGCTGCTGCTGCTGCTGCTACTGCTGCTGTTGTTGATGCTATGATGTGGATCCAAGTCAAGATCAAGCGCATGCGATGACGACGAGGCTATTGTTGAAGCAGCGTTGCTGATGCTTATACCGCCACCGCCCACTGGTGCTGCATTAACTGATGATTCATTTATTTCAGTTTCGCTTTCATTCGATGACATGCGAACTGTCTTGTTCGGTTTTCGTTTCCGTCGCTTCCGGCTGGTTCCGCTCGAATCGACCGAATCCTCATTCGATGTGGCATTCGCTGGTGATTCCGCTGACAAACTGTTGCATGAGTTTTCTGTGAGCGGTGTGATAATGCATTTATTGCTTTGCTGCTGCTGCTGCTGTGCGTTTGCGGAGCTTGTCAATTGGGCAGCAACAGCTGCTGTCATATTGGCCGATGTTGAATAGGTATCAATCGTCTGATGTTGCTGCATTTGAGGCGACTGCGGGTGGTGGTGTTGTTGCTGCACTTGGGGTGATTGCGGGTGTTGTGGTTGTTGTTGTTGTTGTTGCTGACGAAGCATTTGGGGCGAACGTTGTTGTGGCGATTGTTGGTAGTGTTGCTGCTGCTGTTGTGGTTGTTGTTGTTGCTGATTATGATGGTGATGATGATGATGATGGGGATGCTGTTGTTGCTGTTGTTGTTGATAGTGTGGTGGATGGCTGAAATTGTTGTTCTGTAAATGAAGCTGATTGTAATCGACAATCATGTTGCTTCCACCAGCACTTGCAGACTGATGCATCCTGTTGTCTGCTGTCATCGGTGATATGGGTGGCATAGGTGGCGTATGTGGTCCATTGTGTGATTGTGATCCATACTGCTGCTGCTGCTGCTGCTGGTTGCCATGATGATGATTTTGCGATGGTGAAACTGGACAGGACACAAGCAAATGAATAAAATAATTATAATATGCCTGAAAACGTTAAAAGCACTTACGCTTCTTAGGCGACGTGGGATTAATTTTATTTGTTAGATTCGTATAATTGCAGTCCTTGACCAGTTCGACTGGCTTCTGCATCACTTTCGGCTGCATCTATTAATTAGCAGTAATTAAAAATAATAATAACCGCAACTATTGATAGTACACCTACATCATTCTCACAACTTCGATTTATATTGGTCATTTTAGCGTAGTCCTCATTGATGCGTTCCGTGTCCCGAATGTAAAGTCCACCAACTGTCGTCGACGATGTCAAATCGCAATCATTGCCATTTGAATTTAAATATTTTGCATTAGCACCTCCTGCTGACGATTGCTGATGGATGTGAGGATGACCGACAGTAGAAATGGGATGACCAGGATGACTTCCACCGGAGCTCACAGCACTGCCACCAGGAGGCGATGTGCTGCTAGCTGATAAATTACGGCTGCGATGGAAAAAGGAACTGTAGTAAAAACGGAATCACACAGTGCGTCAAAAATTAAACTTACACTGGAAAATTATTTTGTGGCGGATGCTGCTGGTGCTGCTGTTGTTGGAGCTGCTTATGAACATATTCCGATGGCATTCCCAACACGCTGGCACCACTACTGCTGCCAGCAGCACCAACACCACCACCTTGAGAGTGTCCTTTAGTCATTGGTGAATTTGCATTGCGATTCGACTGCACTGACAAGTCCATTGAATCAAATGGCGACGGACCTCGGACGAACGATGGCAGCAGGGGATTGAGTTGTTCCAACTGGAGGACAAAAGCAATCAATTAAATAACAAAACTGGAAAAAGAACTACCTCTACACTCTAAAAAATCGCATAAATCTAAAGCTCAAGGATGACAAATTGCGTTTAAGAAGCATTAACTATTTTGGTGTGGAAATGGCCGAATGTACTACAATTTCTGTACGGACACGTTTACAATAAATGGAAGCGGAAACTATTCAGCAAGCAGCTAGAATGATTAATGCTTTTAATTACATGCAACAAACAGCATAACATAAACATTAACAACACAACTGGGGAGGAAAGGATAATAAATTCTCTATTTGTGTCTGCGGATGCGGGTGGGGCCATCCCAGTGGCTCCAAAATGCAACATTACTACAATATTATTTAAGAAAAAAAAACACACAACGACTACAACAAATTACATTTTTATGATTGGCCGATATGAAATTGTATATGGAGTCCGGCGGTGTTGGCGTATGCCAGGCCAATGGCGAACGGACCATCGGTCTTTCATTGGACATGTGCGCCAGTTGCGGTTGCCTTGGAATGTACGATGGTATCTATAACAAATACACGAATGTTAATATTGAATACATTTTATTTTTATTTTAATGTCATTTTGTTCCGTAGGAATTTGTTGTTGAAATACAAATCAAATAAAAAAAAAAGGTCAACTCCACTCGACACTCGACGAAAACGAGCCGGGAACAAGTTTACTCACTTGCAATGGATTCCATGAGGGATTCTGTGATGGCGGTGGAGGCGGCGGTGGCTGGCTTAGATGACTATGAGGATTGTTGCCCGATGCCATGTTGACGCTAGGGAGGAAACCTTCCTTAAGAACCTGTTTTTCGAGGATTTTTCCTAAGATAGCTCTAGTTTTTAAGTTGGAGGGAAATTTTTGTTTTTTGTTATAATTTTCCCTGCATTTAAAATAACCGACAATGACGGCGTCGACAAATTGCATTCATTTTGAAACAAATTGGTGCAGCTTATCCTGAGAACAAAGACCTTAAAGAGAGGATTAAATTTAAAATTAAAAATTTAGTTAACAAATAATGTGAGCTTTAAATTTTAAGAGTCAACTAAGTGCAAGTCGGAGCAAAAAATGTACGAGCAGAGAAAACAACCCAAAAATGATATTGTTATTGTTGTGGTAGCAGCTTTTGCTGGGAGGACGATCTTTTGTCCAGTGTTTGGATAAACACTGGAGTCCTTTCGATGCGTAGAACCAATCGTCGTTAAAAGTAAACAACACAACCTAAAAAAATGCCTAACTATGTGGTTTTGTTCAGAATGACGACTAGATTACGTTTGTAAAGACAAAGAAGAAGACCCAAAGCTTACCTGGAGTAGAATTTTTAAATTCGGAATATCGAATAAGTTGACTATGACATATGTCAAGTCACTCTCACAGAACATTATCCAGAGAAGGTGCTCTCTTAAAAGATGAATCGATCCATTTTTAAACAGACGAGTCAAAATCTGATGACGGGGTAGGTGTTTTCAGTGTTTTCTCAAAAATGCTAACTCTTAGTCTCTATTTTTGTCTTCCAAATCACTGCAGTGTTTTCCAGGTAGAAATTATGGCGATAAAAGAATTCCTATCTTGGCTGAAGAGAAATGTCATATCAGCTAAGAATGTCGGATAGCCACCTGCGCAGAAATCCCTGGAATCAGTCTCTAGCAACTCTACTGTAGCGTTTTAGAACCTAATTCGTGTCCGAAGAGGGCAGGACCGTGGGTAAAGCCTTCTCGGGAGGTACTTACGTTAATCATTTCTGTAGACCTAAACCTCTTAACGAGATGCCATATCAGTTTAATATTCAATTGTGTTGAGTGCCGGGGCATAGTGATATTCAGCGGAATTGCAGGGCTGATGAGCTCACTAAACATGGAATTACGCTGCCCATTTTACCGGAAATTGTTCCTTAGGCATTCCAAACGCTACATGCAAACTAATGTTTAAGCTGGATGCTACCGAGAACACTAACCTTAGGTGGTCAAACGGAACAAATTGTTGTTAAGCGACAAAACACATCTGGCCTAGGATGGATCCAAAATGCTCCAAGTATTTGATCTATCTAAACAGATTGCACATAGGGGCTACAATAGATGTCATTGCCGGGCACTGTCTCATAAGCAAGCATGCAGTAAGCCTTGGTGTACTTTCCAATAACTTTTGCAGAAGCTGCATGGACCTTCTCTATACATCCGTAGCCCTTTCTCTAAAACGTAAACTCCATCTGGGAACATTCTTTTACAAATCACCCAATGATCTGTCAAAAACTGACATAAAAAGTCTCCTACACTTCAAGTGGAGCACGAAACTAATTCAACGAGTAGGGTGAAAAGTTTTTCTCGATCTGTTGGCAACGCGGTTGCCACTGACAAATGCCGCGGTGCCGCGATGCCGCGACCAGACGTCATTTTGTGAAATGTGAAAAATCTTATTGATAGTTATAGAATAAACAAATTAGAATCTAATTTACGACACTGATTTATTTACAATTAGAATCATCTTAATATATAAAAATGGAATTTTGTCTGTATTTTTGCGGTAGATGTTAATGGTGTTGAGGGGGTTGACGTGGTAGGTGGCTTGACTCGAAGACCGTGCATTTTTTTATACATAAACTTATTACCAAGGGACAACTCAATGAATGACTTACGCCACGATAATAAGGTGGGCTACATCCTTTATTAAAATTAAAATAAACATAATAATAATAATAATAGGGCTGTTATATGTGGTAAGAAGTGGGGGGTATCTTAAGGTGGGTCTTGAAGGGTCTTGGTGGTCAGTTGGGTGGAGGCAAGTGTAGTGGGGGCAGCCAGGAAATGCTGGGACATGCGATAAGCCAAAAACAGATACATGTGGAATCACAATGGACCATTACTCCATGTGGTATCACAATGGACCATTACTGGTCTATGTGGCCACTTCAACCTATCCTAACCATGTGGTATCACAATGGACCATTACTGGTCTATGTGGCCACTTCAACCTATCCTAACCATGGCACATGCGATAACCCAAAAACAGATACATGTGGTATCACAATGAACCATTACTGGTCTATGTGGCCACTTCAACCTATCCTAACCATGACACATGCTATAAGCCAAAAACCGATACATGTGGTATAACAATGGACCATTACTGGTCTATGTTGCCACTTCAACCTATCCTAACCATGACACATGCGATAAGCCAAAAACCGATACATGTGGTATCACAATGGACCATTACTGGTCTATGTGGCCACTTCAACCTATCCTAACCATGACACATGTGATAACCCAAAAATCTTGGGTTTACATCGGGTCTATTCTTTTATTCAACCCCAGCGAGTAAAATTACCCGGAGTACACCGAGCGAATGTTGCACGGCGTAAAAGTATTCGGTGTGTACACTAGGTTACTTTACTCGCTCTTACTCTGCCTTACACTGGTATTCACTTCAGAGTAAAAAATAGGAAACTGTGTATACACCGTGTCGTGCTCGGTTCACAATAAAAAACACAAAGTACAGAGTAAAATTTCCCCGGGTGAATAAAAGAACACAGTGTAAATTTTTGACGTACACTGCTCGCTCGGGTTGAATGAAAGAATAGACCCATCATGTTTAATTAACTTAAAAGTTTACTAACATAAAATCTCTAAGGGAAAGCAAGTACAAAAAAAAGTACGGGAACCGCATGAGACCACAAAATTGTTGGCTTTGTAGAAACTGTCAAAAAACCTTAAGCGTCTGACAGACTATCAAACTTGACTGTAAGTTTTGATCGACATCCCTCGAAAATGGCCGGACATTATCACAAATCAAGAATTGTAGAGAACAACGCAGCGGGAAGCAATCGCGATCACCATCAGACGACGAAAATGGAGTTTGCCACAATTTGAGAAAGCCAGCGGACGATATAACGAAACTAGCGCTCGACTGGAATCCACAAGAAAGCAGGAAGCAAGATCCCAATGGACAGAGTAGCGTTTTTTGAAACCTCAGGCGATAAATCGAGTTGGTTGGCAGGCGTTTGTAGAAGCCCTATGCTCCCCCGCGGAGTAAAGGAAAAAGAAGAAGAAGATGGGACATAACGAGACCCGAATATGTCATACGTGGAAAAAAATGATGGACATTGCAAATTGGTGGAAATTATGAAAAAATACAAGGCAACGGGGGTGGATCGCAAGAATGAGCATCAAACAAGCTTTTTGTTGATTGTCAATCTTTCCTCTAGAGCTTGGCTGTTGGTTTGACTGTCAAACCCACCTACTAATCTGACCGCACAGTCAACCGCTTTACGGCAAAATTCAACATTCACAAGAAAGTTATATTTTTTTTTAGTTTTAGAAATCTACGCATCGTCATCATGGCATTTATACGACCATTTCGACACAAATTCACATACAAGACATGCAAGTGCATTTTGTTTACGCTTAGCGCTAAAAATTAGAGCACTTGGCTAAGAAAAGAAAAAAAACGAACGCCGCATAAGTTCGTGGTCAATAAATTTGTTTTTTTCAGAATGCTCACCAGATTACATGCAGAAAGTTTTTTAGTAAAAATCGGCATGGAGAGGAAATGATCTTATTCTCGATTAACCGCTCTCTTTTACCACATTATCGAGTACGGGGACGATTTTGAGTAAAAAGTGGTAAAAATTAGAAATAATTATTACTACTTTTTGAGTACTGGAACAGACCTAATATTAAAGGCGACATCTGCCAATAATACAAATTATTCTTCCGCAGTGCTCATGAAACACACTTTGGGAGTAAACAAGCAAACATAAAACACATATTTTTTATATATTTGTAGACAAAACTTCTTACACGAAATGTATTTTTTTTGTTAGATCATCGATACAGGCATTTTCAGCACCTAATCATCAATTTAAAAATCTAATTGGACAATTACAATGAACTTTGCAAGTCGAGTAAAACAGGCATCGGAGGAAAAATGGTCGGTTATTCCCGGTGTTTCCGTGCCGATTGTGCGTGCTGTTGTAGAATGGCGTGGACAAAAGGTGGAAGGGTTTTTTTTATTTACTACATTAAGGTATGGAAGGTAGAATGGTTAAGAAACCATAATGCTATTATTTATAAATCACTGGCGGCAACTTGAATTACAAAAAACGTTCACACAAGTACGAAGCGTTAATAAAATGTTGAGTTGAGCACATTTTCTGTCTGTACCTTTTCCTGTTATTATTCTCTGATTTCCCTTCGCTGACAATAGGTCCAGAAAATTGGTATTAATATCGGTATGGAAAGTGGTGAATGACAGAGTCCGGAACAGGACTAATGCGGGAAAGGGATCCTTTTGAAAACATGAAAACCTTCCACATAAATCGTTTATTTCACGAATAAATATAATTTTCCCTTACACACCGCGCGCACTTATTAACACTTTTCAATGCAAGACATATTTTTGAAACAAGAAAAAAAAAACAAATCTTTTTATCCTTTGCACTCGCTGCTATTGGTAAATGCAATGGACGGACGACGGACAATGGTAAAGAAATCCGCAAACAAACCAAACTATCCTTGCGTGTTGCGTGCGCTAAGGATGGCGATGGCAGTGCTCCGTCAGAATGTCCGGCTCCCAGGCGCCTATGACATTAACTATTTGCGCTATATATATGTCTCGCTCAAGCACACTAGCACAAACAATGCAAGATTGGAAACAGAAATGACTGTCACAGATTGCAAATCCAGTTGGATAAACAGACACAATTTGCGACAAACAATTGTGCTCTTCTTTTTGTTGAAGACACCTTAACTATCTCGTTTTCACTCGTGGCAAAGACTGCTTTCATTCATTTCTTGACGAGTTAGTACATTTTTTTTCTTCACTTCACATATTTCTTCATAGCTTGCTACTAACGCTTTAGCAATTGCAATATTGAACAAATCCGCAATCCTCTAGCACAATATGCATTTCTTTGATACATAAGGTTATAATTGTTTTAACAAATTTTAACATATTTTCCGATACAGCGGCAGTGTGAAATTTTTATCTATTTTCCGTTGATAAATTTCCTCCCGACGATGAGAACCAGAACGGTGCCCGATGAATTCTTCATTTTCATTTGGTGGCGAGTTATTGTGGTCGTAGTCGATGCTCGCTGCTCGTCAGTTTTTTTTTTGGGACAGTGACTGAGATTTTTGTTGTCAATGATCTGCCTAATCGACAACGTGGCTTTTTATTAAAGCGTGTTTACGTTTAAACTTTGAATCGAAATAAATCAGAAATTATAGACTACATATAACTATAATATATAATACTAGCTTATAATGTGAATATATATAAATATATTATTCTAGCTGATACACTGCGTTACCCGGGACCCCACGCTAAAAAGACCATCAAAAACCGCCAAACGCTAAAATAACCCGGCTGCCCTTACCACGTACTGAGCTGAGCAACCCAAACTGATCCCACACCAACACCTTTCTCCTTACTCATACTGGCCCATACCATTTAGCCCCCCTCAATCACAGCAACACTATCAACCCAAAAACTAGCATATAACAGGGCCAAAAAACCCTGTAGTTCGGTTAAGTAGTTTCTAAGCTTAGCGTTTAGCGTAGCGTTGGCGCCGTGGCTCAGTGGATAAGAGCATGGCTTTCTGAGCAGGAGGTTCGTGGAGCGAATCCCAGTAACACCAAAAGTATTTTTCACGGTGTCCCATCTCTCGCGAAAGTCTGACAAACGTCCGAGAGTAATAACATGTCACGGAAATCTCCAATTCGCCGTTCGGATCCGGCATTAAGATGTAGGTCCTCTCCATTTGTGTTCAAAAAATACATGCTCCATACAATTGGTTGCGAGAAGCCAGGCCTTGGACCGCAATGGTATGCCGCGCCGAATATATATAGGAGAAAATGTGTTTCGATTTGCGTTGTTTCGTTTTGCATACACAATTTTTAGAACCATATGCCTATCGGGACCCCATTGTATATGTCTTCCTTCATTAGCAGTTCAGCGTTTTATTTGAAAAACTTTTGAAAGTCATTCAATTGTAGATTCCTTCCATTTGTGTGCAAATTTATACATGCACAACACAAAAGGTCGCGACAAGCTAGTCCTTGGACCATAACAGTCTGTCGCGCCGAATATTATTATTAAGAAAAGTCACAGTGCTCTCAGTGAACACACATCGAATATATGCAAAGTGCTAAGCAAAATGACATTAGATGTTGGTATTAGTAAAAAAGGGGTAAATCTGCCAAAATATACAGATCTGTGAGAGACGATTACCGAACTTCCGTCGATTAGTTTTTTAGGGAAAACGAAGAAAATTCTTAAAATCAATCATTCAATCTTTCTTTCGAATTCAACATATGCTGTATTGCTTTGGCTAATCCAGCTTGGCTTACAACAACAATCGCATAAGCATTAAGCCGAAAATAAATCCAAAAAGTTTTTAGGATTTAAAACTAAAGCCATTTTATAGTTATAGCGCTCACCGTAAGGCGGTGATAAAGCGGCATGAAGCCGAAGTAAATAAAAATGTTCAGAATTAAGGAAACTAAAGCCATTTTATAGTACTGCTGCTCCCCGTAAGGCGGTAAGGCCAAAAGCTGTTGATTTGTAAAGCCAAGCCGGCTTTGCCAAAGCAACGCAGCAATAGTAACTAATAACTAAATATTTTCACAAGTTAAACCTATCTCAGACTCAAACGTACGTCATCTCAAGTCAAGCGCTAAACAATTGTGTTGAAACAAGTCCCATCCAATTCTAATTTTATGCCTCATACGATTAGCTAAAACAGTACCCGAAATCATAACCACGGGTAAGCTATCAAAATAAAGGGGTTTTCGTGGTGAATGCTTTGCAAATAGAACGCAAAACCGAAACCAAATTTGACAATAACAACAACATGAGAAATTAGTCTGCTTTCTCTCTCTTCGCCATCTTGCTGAGTCGACGAAATCACACCCGTCGATTGCCGACGGGTAGCAAAGTTACATAGTCGGTTACAAAATCTTGCAAATAAAACGCAAAATCAAACCTTATCCTAGTTATAGTTTGCAAAAAGAACACCAAACCAAAACTACGTCAGAGAAATTTTAACTCTATCCTGCAAATCGAAAGAGCTATTAGAATCATTAAATTTAAAGAATACTTATGG
The DNA here is from genome assembly GCA_947095585.1 of Nephrocerus scutellatus. Classification (NCBI taxonomy): domain Eukaryota; kingdom Metazoa; phylum Arthropoda; class Insecta; order Diptera; family Pipunculidae; genus Nephrocerus; species Nephrocerus scutellatus. Next base: position 107,682,677 of record OX352762.1, on the reverse strand, counting down.
TGCTCTAACAATGAAAAAACTTAATACTTAAACTTAAAGGATTGTATGGATTTTGGTTTTGACGAAAAACAAAAATTTGCTCGTTATATCGGAAATCCATCGAACCCTGTCTTAAGTATTTCTTTTGTGAGAGCACGCTTACAAAAATAACAATAGCTGTATTTTATTGAATTCGAATTTGGAATTACAACAACAATTGCACTGTCGAATTCCTTCTTTGGAATTTGAAAACCTGCTGTTTGGCTGGTTTTGACATTCGAATTCGGATTCCAAATAAAATACAGCTAATAGCCGTATTTTATTTGCCGAGGAACAACAACAATTGCACTGTCGAATTCCTTCTTTGGAATTGTGAAAACTTGCTGTTTGGCTGGTTTTGGCTGGTTTTGAAATTCGAATTCCGAACTCGCTCGGCATATAAAATGCAGCTTATATGTATATCTCAAAATTTAAAAAAGTATGCAATCACATAAGCAAGAACACTGCATTACCTATTAAGACAACAAAACGAACATACCCAAAACTCTTTTGTTGTCATTTCATGACCGATAGTGATTAATGATGACACTGACGGCTGATGACAATAGAAATTTTGATTGATCGTCCACGTCCAGGCTGTCGCTGTGCCGGTTAATAGATTCCTGCTAAAATAATTTCAACTTTGTATGTTTTCGCGTCTGAATATTGTCAGGCTAACGCTTCAGCTCAGGCTCCAATTTATTAGGAGCACAGTGAATCCCTCTTGACAAATAGCCAAACAATTAATTCAAAAGTTTGCTTCCCCAATTTCTTATCAAATGGTCTCACCGAACTCGCTAATAAATCGTGGAGCACTTATCGTCCTGGAAGGATGTGACTGCTCTGGAAAATCAACTCATAGCAAATTACTTGGTTAGTCTGAATATAGATTTTCTTTGATACTTGGTATTTTATGTGAAATTTAGTTTCTTTTCTGCAGAGTAAAAATGTAAATGTAAAGCATATGGTGTTTCCTGCTCGTGATTCTCCAAGTGGTCAAATCATCAATTCGTATTTAAGAAACAATCAGGAACTGCCTGATGAGTGTATCCACTTGTTGTTCTCAGTCAATCGATGGGAGTTCAAGACAGAGATGATGAAGCTTCTGGAAGCGGGGACGACCCTAGTCGTTGATCGATACTCATACTCTGGAGTGGCGTACAGTGTGGCTAAGGGTAACTTTAAAATTGTGATGATTGTGCTTTAAACTTTCTTGTTACTTTGACTAGGTCTCAACTATGATTGGTGCAAAGCGCCAGACATTGGGCTAATCAAACCGGATCTTGTGTTTTACCTAAAGGCGAGCATTGACACTCTGTCGGAACGTCGAAATTTCGGCGAGGAAAGGTATTTGCTAAATTGTTTTTTATTTAAATGATTTCATGATTATTTCTTTTTTATTCCTTCCAGGTATGAGAAAAAAGAATTCCAACTTAAAGTCTCGGACGTATTTGATCGCATTTGCAATGAGGAGAAGAATTATTGGCACAAAGTCGATGTCAGTGAATCGGTGGAAATCGTCCAAGAACGGATATCAGAGAAAGCACTTCAAACAATACGCAATGTAGAAAATGAACCATTGAAAGTTTTGCAGAAGGTCGATTGTTAATTTCATTTTAATCGAGTGGTTAAGTGGGATTCCTATTGGTTGGTTTAATGTATTCTATATGAGATAGGCCCTGTACCACAACGGTCTGTAGAGCTAAAATGTTATTATTATTAGAGTATATTTTTCTATGCATACTTTATATATAAAGTTAACTTTTTGTCACTAAATTAGCAATACATCATATAACGATTAATAAATAAAAATAAATAAATTACCTAGTTAACAGATAAGCAGCTTTAATTAGAAAAACATTATTCGCCATTATCACGGTCAGTGGAGTAAAGGACTGCTGGAAGGAAGAGTGATGGAAGTTGCTTTTTGAGTGATAGTCACATAAAGTTTCGCAATAAAGTTTGGTTCCTGTTTTGCGAAACGTGTATTTTATGTCCTCATCAATTAAAGTTTCTAACTTTCATTATTTCTTTAGCTAAAAAGAAGATTCATAAATAATTCAATGCATATGGCTGGAATACAAATTCGATGTTCACAAAAAGATTCAATTTTGTCAATGATTGTAAGCCAAAAACATCGTACATTTTTTTAAATATTGAAGAGCAGCAGGAAAGGTTTTTGTTGTGTGTCACAATGCATGTGTGCTCATGATGTGCCTGCATCATGAAGAGGAAACAGAAAACAAGCACAAACCTCGCGCATTTATATAGAAGCAGTATAAGAATAGAATTTGATGTTGATAAAAAATCCAATTAAGCCCATTTCTGATCTACTCCCGCTTCAGCAGCATTATAGGTACATAACTGCATCTGTATCTTTTTTTACAAAACATTTCTTGTCGCAATATTTCTAACGAGAGGTGCGACAACACAATAACGACCAGAGTCCAGCACAAGGGACTCAAGTTGGATTGGCAATATCTCCTCGATATCCATTAATTAAATTGCCGCCCTGTTGATCATTGTTAAGCCTCCTGCTGTTGCAGGGCATCTTGTAGAACATTATTTGGATTAAATTTATTTTCTTTGTTCGTTTTGCTATTTCGGAAATTCCATTTTGATTCGATTCCAACTCGATGTACTTCGATTTGATAGACAGACATTACCAATTATTGTAATTGGAATTGACCACTTAATTGTAACGAAAGAACCCGAGGAAAAAGGTTAACACAGTCAACGACGAATACCAGTCTGTACTTTCGCAACTGCGTTGTACAGTTAACATGTTTCGTCAAGCTATGCGGAGGTACCAGGAAGATGATCTGACCAAACGGCTCCAGGACATCGGACCAGGCCCTGATGCTTTTAAGAAGCTGAACTCTCTGGTTGGAAAGCGTATTTCCATTCCAGAGATAATCACCATTGAAGATCGAACAGCATTCAGCGCTGCAGAAAAAGCGGAAGCCTTTGCCTGCCATTTTGAAAGAAGCTTTACTGACCGACCACCAACGCATCTTCCAGATTTCTTGGAAGAGGTTGAAAGTCTTGTAGAAGACGCCACTTCTCCAGGAAATTCTATAGTTCGGTTCAGTGAAGAAAATCCTGCCTACGTCGATATGTTTACCGGAACAGCTGTTGTCAGTGATTTGATTATGAGTGCCAACTCAAAAAAATCATCAGGCACAGACGGGATTTCTAAATTTTTGCTTAAAAAGTTACCGGGTATGGCTATGGTTAATGGTTAATTTCCAGACAACTGGAGGGTGGCCAAAGTAGTACTAGTTCCCAAGAAAACTGACCGCTCCAGCGTAACTGGTTACCGTCCAATAGCCTTACTGTGTTGCAGCAGTATTGGAATATTTGATCCATAAAAAGATCAATACGAAAGAAGCACTTTACCCTGCACCCTCTGCTGAAGCTTCACAGTGACGTTACTAAAGGACTGAACGTCAATAGTAGTACAGTAGCCTGCTTACTAGACATCGAAAAAGCTTTCGATAGCGTTTGGACAAACGTGCTACTGGTACAAACTTATTAGTTTTGGTTTCCCCAATTATATTATGAAAATAATTAAAAAATGTCTCTTTAACATGGCATTTTACGGCAGCCCATTGACAAGGAAAACGATTAAAGGCGAAGTTCCTCAAGGTCCAGACTTGAGGCAGTCCTGTTTAGCATTTTCACGAAGGATCAACCCACCAATATAGCCACGCTCTTCGCGGATGACTCCATCACGTATGCCGTTTTCAGCTCTCCTAATATAACTGCCCGAAGAGTGGAGGAACACCTCCGAAATCTTTGGGAATTCTACCTGAAGTGGGGACTGAATATGAACGCCAACAAAACGGAAGTCATCTGCTTCCGAGTATCAGCAACGAAAACATGGATAAGAAATTTCGCAAGGCGGTCCAGAGGATTAAAAATCACCCTTCCGGAAAACACGCCACAGACAAAGTACCTGGGAATAAACTTTACCGAGAGGATCAAATTAAAGTCTCACATCGATAAAAAAAAAACGGAAAAAGCTAACTACGTTCTTCAATTGGTGCAGCCGCTACTAAGAAGACGAAACGGTCTTACCAACAACACCAGGTTGCTCATTTAGAAGTAGCTCATCAGACCAGTGATAACCTATGGGTATCCCATATGGTTCACCGTCTCACCAACAACGATAAATCCCAAGCCGAGAAAAGGAGGAGGGTTTGAGGCAATCCTATCCTCAGTAGAAGGTATTCCTAATCCAAGGTGAAACAGCGTACAGCTTTCGATAGCGTCTGGACAAAGGGGCTTCTGTACAAACTTATTAGTTTTGCTTTCCCCAATTATATTTTAAAAATAATTAAAACTTTTCTTTTTAACAGGGTCTTTTTTATACATGTATACGGCAGCCCATCGACAAGGAAAAGTATTAAACCCTGAGCTCCTCAAGGTTCCAGACTGGTCCATCCTGTTAAGCATGTTCACGGCGGATCAACCCACCAATATAGCCATGGACCACAAGAACCATGCTTTTCGCGGATGACTCCATCACGTATGCCGTTTCCCGATCTCCTGAAATAGCTGCCCGAAGAGTGGAGGAACACCTCCGGGACTAGTACCTGAAGTGAGGACGAAAGATTAACGCCAAAAAGAGGGGACTCATCTGCTTCCTAGTACCAGCAACCGAAACAAAGATAAGAGAAATCGCAAGCCGGTGCAGAGCCTTAAAAATCACCCTTCCGGACAACACGACAATTAACACCAAGTCAGAGACTAACTACCTGGGAATCAACTTTACCGAGGGGCTTAAGTTTAACTCTCACATCGATCAAACAATGAAGAAAGCTAACTACGCTTTTCATTTGGTGCACCCGCTTCTAAGAAGGCGAAACGGACTGTCCAGCAACACCAGGCTGCTCATCTACAAGCAGCTCATCAGGCCAGTGATAGCCTATGACTATCCCATATGGTTCACCGTCTCACCAACAACGATGAAGAAGATCTCCCTATTTGAAAGGAAGGTACTTAGGATCTGTACAGGACTCTTGAGGGTGCCAAACAGCTATAAGTTAAGGGCGAATAAAAGCCTTGTAGATAGTAGCCAGATCAATGCGAGTGAAATATTTCTTGCATCGGGTTAGAAAACCTTAACATTATGCAGCATTTTTGGCCACGGTAAATATTTGGTCTTTCCAACAAAGCTTGTCGTTAACGCACATACCAATAATTGCGAGTTTTTCAGCTTCCTCGATGCAAGTGCCATTCATGGATAATAGCATAGGATTTAGGATTCGCGTAGACGACAGGAGACAGCATTGGGTTTTGGAAGCGTTAAATTCTATTCGTTTTTTTTCTCCCCATTGTAATATGCGGTCAGAATTTAATACGTAGTTGTTTGAGTTCCACATGAGAAGTGAAGGGACGTTCCTATGAGAAGCTGAGAGAACTGTCGTTAGCGAAAGAGTGAATTGGATTAGAAGTCACAGATAAAAGAACATTAATAAAAATGAGAAAGAGTGTCGGGGACAAAACAGAGCCCTGTGGAACTCCAGCATGTAAGTGATGTACTTTAGACTTTACACCGTCCAATACAACTTAAATTGAGCGGTCCAAAAAATAGCTGCTCATCCAATTAATCAGTTTATCATTTACTCCATAAGCACGCATTTCGGAAAAAACAGCTTGATGCCAAACTCTGTCAAATGCTTAGGAAATATCGAGCGGAACTGCTTTGCTTTCATCAAATTGATGCAAAGACAGGTTCCACTGTTCGGTGAGATATACCATCAAATCACTAGTAGAATGTTGCCCACGAAATCCTTACTGCCGGTCACTAAGGATTACGTTGGCTTCAAGATATTTCATGTGCTGAAAATTGATCAGCGTATGCCGGTTTCGATGACTGTGGGAAAAGTTTAGAAGGACTTTCCGGCTGGTGTGGAGAGTTTTTTCGTCGCTATTGCAACTTACAAAGTTAGATCTGGGTTAAAGCTTCTCTGCCAACGTCTGGAGAAGAAGGTTCCTGCATATTTTGCATCGAAAACGAGATGATGGTGGATGGTTCACATATCGGACCATTCAACTAACTTAAGGCCATTTAGATCATTCTGGGCATATCTCCATGAGGTTTGATGGCTATTGAAGTCGCCGATGTATACAGCAGGGTGTTCGAAAGTGGGAGTACGGTCGGTGGCCAGCACCTATTTGGTGGTTTATACACATGGTAATGTGTGTTCCAGAAACTTCTATGGTGATATAGAATATGTTATCATCGCACGATTGTTGGACTAGTTTTGCGTTGTTCTAAACCGTTTCTTACATATGTAGCAGATCCGTATGCGTGTGTGACATAGAATTCTGTCTAAAGTTATCCTCGGATGCCGTCTTGTTTGACTGCTACGTCAATGGCGTTGTTCGTAAGAATCTTTGATATGCATTCGCTTTTAGATTTACTAATTCCTTATATGTTGACCTGCAGAATACGAACTGATGGTCCTATATTCCTTGTCAAAAAGATCTTAAAAGTGCCGTTTTTTGTGTTATTTTGTGTGGACTGCATTTAGTTATTTCTATCGATTTTTGTCAATCGAGTAGAAATTGATTGTTTGACAGTCTAGTTTTGACAGATTATTTGACGTTATCCAGGGTGCACCACGAGGAGGCGATCTATCGTTGCACCCAATAACGAACTTCGATCGTTGAAGTTGAAACTATCTTAAGTCCTTCGCTACCTAAAGATGATGAAGAGATTTGAAAAGTGAACTCACGAACGAGTACAACGTGACCGACGTTCTGAGTGCTCTGGTGTGGTTTTTTCTCGAATTGTCACACCAACCCATGACAACAATATATGTGGTAGAAAAGGTAAGTGACTTTTTTCATTGTTGTAGTCCCGACAGTAATGAAAAAAAAACCAAAACCTTTCCAAACGTAGATCATGATGAGGAGTGAAGTTTTTAAATTTTTCAATATTCCCTTTTAAATATTTACAGTGAAATCAGAAATACAAATGCTCTCCAAACTTTTGCACTGAATGGAGCAACATTATTGTTAACCAAATTACAATTTCGATTTTAAAATGTGCTGCAGCAACCCACACGTGAAGCACATTCGCCGGATGGTAGCAACATTTTCGACAGCGCATGTTCGCTCGTTCACAGAACTTGGAGATGCAGCATCCAGAAAACAATTTTCCTATCAGTCTTTTTCCCACCTTTCTGCTGCCCATCAGGTGGCTGTATGTTATCGTTGTGTCCATGGACGTTGCGAAGGTGGATGGATGTCTGCTGAAAAATTGAGGAAATAAATTTCCATGCTACAGATCCTGCAGTTGACAGAGATGTAGGTTCTTTTGCCAAATGCCACATGTACGACGTTCAGTGGTACCGCCACCGTTGTCGTCTCAAGTCGCATTCATTCGTCCTTGCCGTTGTGGCAACGCTTAGTTGATTCTCGTTGCTGTTGTCGTCGCGGCATTAAAGCAAATCTTTCGCTATTTTTCTGGTGTGATTTTTTTTTTGTATAGAAGGGCTCCTGTGAGATTACGAGCACCGACCAACCGACCAACCGACCGACCGCTGGCCCCGTAACACAACAAAGAACCAACAAACTGAAAAAATGCATTGGAATGGAATATGAAATTGAATAGGGAATAATAATAACAACAACAACAACAACAAAAAAACCAGATAAGGGAAAAACTATAGATAAGGATAAGCCTCGCTGAGTTGGGAGGTGTATTCCGTATTCGGTGAGGATTAAATCTCCATTCTTGTTGGGTTTGTGTGTGCATCCGCTGCTGCTGTGTTAATCTGTGACGACTCGGTTGTTTAGTTAGCATCGCTTGCTTGTCGGCTCCGCCATCGCCGCCGACTCCGCCGGATCAGTAATAACCGGAGTGTTATCTTACAAATTTTCCTCGGAGTATAAAAACTCGCGCAGTGATAAAGTAAATTTACGGTGGGAAATGGAAACTGGACAACAATAAAAGCATCATCATCTTACAAGTCCGATTCTGAGTCAAAGTTTTAATGTTGTCCTTGTGTGTCGTTGCTTTAGTGCGGGAAGGTTGCAATTGCAATTGCAATTTAAATTTTCATTACCCAGCCACCCACATCAAACACTTGTTGGTTGATTGTGGTGGTTGCTTCTCAGATCTTTAGAGCAAACCGAGAAAATTGATATCAATGCTTTTGTCACTACGCTAACATTTAATTTAATTTAAGAACAAAACCAGCTAAATTATCAATTGGCTAAATTCTTTACAGGATTTCTCTCCTTTTTCGGTTTGTCTCCGCGCGCCTAGTGAATCAACGTGGGAGCTTGCGTCTCTTAGACAAAGAGAATTTAAAATATTTACATTCGTATGAGTAGAGTATGAGTTCATTCTAGGACTTATTGGTAGTTATTTTGCCGGTTCCAGAATCAGAAACCATCGACAATGGCCGCAGTTAATAACAAAAGGATAGGGTGTCTATGCAAGGCAAAGTGCTGTGGCTTTGTTTATTTCATTTTAAAAAATTTGTTAATGAGGTGTATCAGTGTGGGATGGTTATTTTATTATCTTTATTTCTACATTGGAACTTTTTTGTCCAGCAATATATACAGGTTGTCGTGTCTTCTAATTCGTGAACTATAATTTGAGAAATACTTCTTGGGTATATTCTTAGAAAAAATCGTTCTACAGTAAGGGTCTATCTCTAATGTTGATATCATATATCGGGGATTTAAGAACAAGCTTACTTTGGTGTACCCAGGCCCATTGTAAAGGAAATTGCTCTGTTAATACTAATTGTGTTTTGTGTGTTTGTTTTTGTAGTATGTGGGGTTTCAGAGTGGATCTCAGCAACATACGTGGGCTGAGAGGCCACAGGCCAGCAATATTGGTACTGAGCGAAACTCAGGTACTAAGGGAAACTCAGGTATCTGCCTGGTTATCACTTGATGCGAAATGCGACGCGAACTCGCATTTTATGCCTATAGTGATGTTGCGTTCCAACTTCTTTCTCAATAAAGACAATGTTTCAAGCCGGAATTTAATTTCATATGGCTCAAAGTAAAGGTATAAAAGAGTAACATACACTACTGTTTCCTTTACAGAAGCCCCAGCTTAATGTTTCAACTCAGAGCGAGTTTGATGCACTGTCTAATTCAATTTTAAGAACTGTCACAAAACATCGTAAAACTGAAATCGTTTTTGCGGGCGATTGTAATGTACACAATTCTGGGTGGCTTCTCCATTATGGCCAGACAACACCCGAAGGAAGGGGTGTTGAGATATTCACTGAGTTTAATCACCTTACTCAGCTTTTAAATGAGCCTGCACGAATACCCGACATTGCAAATCATTCCGCAAACACCCTCGACTTGTTGCTTACCTCTCGATCTGATAAGTACTCTTTCAATGTATTATTGCCGCTAGGTTCGTCAGACCATTGTGTAGTATCCCATTAATAAACCACGCAGTTAGAGAAAAGACTCCCAAAGGACAGTATGGCAATACGAGAAAGCCAATTGGTACGGCCTTAACAACTTCTTTGGGAGTATTAACTGGCCGCAATTGTTTCGCAATAGCAACGTGGATACCGCCACGATGCAATCACAAATATCATCCTTATTGGTATGAGAGATTTTATCACTCCCAGGAATAAGTCTGTTAAACCAAAGGAAGATGGATGGTATGAATTGAGCTGTAAAGAGGCTTGTAGGATTAGAGAGTCAAATTCGCCTACGACCAAAAATTAAGGGAAAAAATACTACAATGTCCCATAGGTAGTCAGTCAGTAGTGGTCATTCGTGAAAAGAATCCAAAATACAGCTTCGTCGTCGATTCCAATGGTCATTCCAGTTGTCAGCTCTATAGACAAGGCCCATCTGTTTGTTTCGCATTTAGCAGCTAGCTTCACGTTTCCAGATTGTGCATTGCTGCCGCCTGCACCTCAGAGTATTGAACACTCTATGGGTCAGATATTCATTCGTACTCGTGCAGTTGCTAGTTTGCAGTTTTAAACGATCTAGCACTCACAAATCCGCTGGGCCAGATGGTATTTCCCAATTAGTTCTGAAGAGGTGTTCTTCCAAGCTCGTTTACCTTGCGTAAGCTTTTCCATCTATCCTATTCTTCTGGAATCTTCCCGAGAAGTTGGAAAACAGCCTTTTTCCAGCCCATACCCAGCCGTCGTCTCCTTCATCCATTCTTTCCAAGGTTATGAAAACGCTGATCAATTTTCAACTCATGAAATATCTTGAAACCAACGAAATCCTTAGTGACCGGCAGTACGGATTTCGTGTGCAACGTTCTACTGGTGATTTGATGGTATATCTCACCGAACAGTGTAGCCGGTCTTTGCATCAATTTGGCAAAACCAAAGCGGTTGCACTCGATATTTCTAAGGGATTTGACAGAGTTTGGCATCAAGCTCTTTCTCATTTTTATTAATGTTCTTTTATCTGTGACTTCTAATCCAATTCACTCTTTTGCTGACGAGAGCACTCTCAGCTTCTCATATAAGTTTAAGGAACTCCCCTCCACCTCTCATGTGGAACTCAAACTAAACCTATGTAGGTATCTTCTCGGATGATCTAATTCTGTCAAGGTTATTCAAGCTACCCGATTTGGCTAGCATCTTTCAGGCAGAGATTCTAGCAATTAGGGAGGCATTTTCAAATTTATTTTTTACGTGCCGATGGACAAGCAGGCAAAAGGACGGACAGGCAAATAGAATCCGTACTGATATGAACAGATTTGTGTGTCCAGAAAAATTTGTCGAAAACATGAATTCTTTTGTTTTTGTTCCCAACAACAGGAGATGAAATTTTTATTGTTGTCTGTAGCCGGTTCTTTCCGCCATCTCACACTCTCCGTCTGCACTTGCCATTGTGCGTCTGCATTTGGGGATATTATTTTGCATCCAAGCAAAACACAGACACTTATGTATTACAAATGTAAAGTTATATGTATAGGAATATGCACAGTTTTATGTACAGTTATATGTACAAGTATGCAACAATAGATAACCATAAGATAAACTTATTTGAATAAGTTTTCTGGCGAGGTGACATGTTAATGGCGCCAAATAAGTAAGTCTCCACAAATAAGTATTGGATTGGAAAATGGCCTAAGATTTGGGGTTAAAGCTTCATCGATGTCATTATGAAACACAATTAATGTTAATTGTCCTCGACGAAAAGGCCTGCACGAGTGAATGCGCTAAGTCCAATTTTTGGTCAATTTCAAAACTTTTTCGTGGCGATCTGCCGGAAGCTTCGCATTTAATGTTGCTCCTGACGTCGTCTAAACTAACCGGCTTATTGGCAAATCCGTAAAGAATAAAGTCTAAAGGCTTTAAATCACAGAAATTAGTCGATCAATTGACTGCCTTAGTTCTTGGAGATAATACACGGTTAACGGTTCAACTTTAATAACTCGATTGCTTAGCCAGCTATTTGGCATATGGCGCCAATTCTAATTTATCCCAAAAATATTCACTCATCATAGTCCGATGGTAGCGATAGCAATTGACTTCTGCCAGCATCATTGAAGAACAGATATCGACCAATGAAACCTCCTACATGAAACCTGCATGAAATGGCGCTTCGATAATCAGTGAAATGAGACAGTTTAGCTTATGAACGAAGCCGCTGCTTCATAAATGGGCTTCATCACATTGTTAGAAACCTCTTAACCGAAATTAGGCATAAAAGACTGAAGAAGAGAGATACTCTAGACTTGCTAGATTATGTTCTAACTTGATTGTAAATCAGATCTTTGTTTAAAAACTTGATAGTTCAATGCACTGGTAAAAAAAGTAGTGTATTGTTTTTTATAGTCCCTAAGATTTGAAAACTTATTGCAAAAATCTACGATTGATCCAATAAACAACTATGTATAAAAAAAAACTTTTACAAAATATGTAAGTGGACTATGATATTGATATTGATATTATAATTTAATATCAATACGGTCTCCAACAAGGAGATGGATTGGAATATTTCCTCTTCAACTTGACGTTGGAGAAAGTTATTCAAGTCTCTGTAGTAACGGCGACGAGTACAATACTTTATAAGTACATAAAAAAATGGCTTAACTAGACGACATTGACATCATAGGTAGAAACCCAACCAGGGCTGTATAGGAAGTTTCATCCAGATCGATCTGCCAGCACGAAATCTGAGGCTAGGGCGGCCATGTTTGAGAGGAGAAGATCCAACATTGTTTCTTAATTAAGATAGCTGTGGAGCGCGAATACAAAGTAGTGCAGTCCTTTAACTATCTCGGGTCAATTATAGCAGCCGATAGCAACATGGAACCAGAAATACGCGCACTGTTGCTTAAAACCAGCCAACAAAGTATACGTTAGTCTGTCAAGCCTCTTCAAATCCATTAATCAACCATGACATCCAAGCTGCCGGTGTATAAGACAATAGTCATACCGTAGACTCTCTAATGATGAAATCTACCGCGATAACGACATCGTGAAGATAATTAATCTCGGTAGGTTCTTATGGGCAGAACACCTACCTACGCTGAAAGGATGGTGTTTAGACCTCGACATCGTGAAGAAAATTTAGTTGTGTAGACTCTGGTGGGCAGAACAACCAACTCGCACGAGCGAAAATGTTCCTGCTCTGAAAGTCCTTTGCGGTGGAATTTATGTGAGACGACTGTGACACCGGTCAAGCCTGCCAAGACGCATAGATTTTAATATTTAAGGGATTTTTTGCGGGAAGCCAGGACCGAACCTTAGTTTTAGAACCAAATATAATGATTTTGATGATGTAGAGGTGAAATAATTCTTTTACTATACTTCTCGTCTATCTTCTCTTCTCTCTTCCCTTCTCTCAACTGTTCTTCTCATCTCTTCATGTCGACATTACAATATGAAGCCGAATTCAACGACAATTCGCTTTGCTTATGTTAGATTAGGTTGGGTGGGTCGGCAGGAAGCCGACCCACTTAGACCCAAAATATGGTTCATTGTGATGCCACATGGATCGAGAGGTTTTCTCGCTCTATTCATTGAACCTGTTAGAGCTTCGAATGAAGCGTAGAAGACTTTTGATGTCAGTGCTTGCATAATCATTAAGGTCGTTGTAAAAAAAGGCTCCCCAATGGAGCTTACGCTTTAGAGAAAGAGCTGTGCATGCGTAGAGAAGGTTAATAATGGTCTCTTTCTCTTCCTCTTCCTCTTCTCTCGTACATGCAGCTTCTGTAGAAGCCATTGGAAAATACACCAACCCTTGCTGCGTGCTTTTCTATGAGACAGAGTCCAGTAATGACACCTATTGTCACACACTTTGAGCGTTTCGGGTTCAGCTTTAGCCTGAACTGTTTTGTCGCTACATAAGTTAAAACATATGAGGATAAGCTTGTGCCCTTTATAGATGGTGGGAAAATATGTGGAATTTTATATATTTTCTTGTGAAGAGGACAAGTTCTGTTCTGTGGGGGCTTACTTCCAGACCAGAACGATATGCCCATTTAGTTAGCTTGTTGAGAGCATTCTGTAAGAGTTCCTTCAGGTTATTGAGGTGCTTTCCTGAAACAGATCTATTGTCAGGCGCCGCACCCAGTTTTGAATTATAGCTACAGCTTTCTTTTGTTTTTTGTCTATAATATGTAAATGGATATTAATCAGTCATTCTAAAGTTTTTAAAAGGAATGATGACAGACTGATCTTTTGGACTAAGGTGCAAGCATTTGCCCGCTTTTTGTATGAAAACCACTTTTACCTCTCTCCATAAATACAGAATGTGGACCAACTCTAGACAACTCTTTAGAATTACCTCTAACACAGGTAGGGTAATATCTGAGGTCTTTTGGAGTTCGACTGGTACTATGCCGTGCGTCTGGCCCTGCAGATTTGTATGGGTTGAAGCTGTGCAGTGGCCAAAGCAATTTGTCCCCATTAATGAGATCATGAGATATGTGTGATAGAGAGTTTGACCTATTAAGGTTAACGGTCCTATTGACATGAGAGCTACCTGCGAAGTGGGTGTCTAGTAGTAGATTGAGCGATTTTCGGTAGAGGTAGTCCACGAGCCGTCAGCTTTTTTCAAACAGCTATAGGCATTTTGGGATTGGTTGAGAGTATTTTCCTAAGCCTTTAAGCCTCGTAAGACTCTTCTATTTTTCCACAAAAGAGTCTCCAGGATAAACGTTTGGCTTTTCCTAGTTCTTTTTTATAAACTTTGAGTGATGCTTTGTAGGCGGGCCAGTCTACCTCTTTCCTTGAGCTTTTGGCTGAGTTGGACAGTTTTCTGCAGCTGTTTCTGTCTGAGTTGTCCCAATTCAGATGACCACCAATATAGTCTTTTTTTGCCTCTAGGGCGAGTAAGAGGGCTTTGTTGAAAGCCATGGTGAGTTCCCTGACCTTACAATTAAGCTCATTAGTACTGATGTGGATTTTTAAAAGTGAACAGTTAAGCTATCGCTTAAGTGTTTCTATGTCTTTGAGCCAATCGGTTTACCGATAGTTCCTGAATACAGGTTGGCAAGGGGATTCATCATCTAAGCTAAAATGAATGAAATGGTGATCTGAGAATGAATCCTCAGTCGCAACCTTCCGGTTTAGAATACTTTGATTAATGAAATCGGAGACATAGTAATGTCGAGGACTTACTGTCTACTTTTGGTGATGAACGTTGAACGTTGGTTAATTTTCAATATTGGATACAATGAGGTTTGTACTCAAAAGATAATCAAAGAGTAACTCACCTCTATCGTTAATGTCGGAACTGCACCATCCGGAATGATGGGCTTTAGCGTCATAACCAATAATGAGGGCAGTTTCTTAGCAACAAGCTTCCTTGATTACCCTCTCTAGGTTGACACCAGGTAGAGTTCCAACGTGGTCGCGTGCCAGATAAGCCGATACTATCCAGTAAGTATATTTGGCAGATTCCAGCTTCGCCACGGTTGTGTCGCGGTACCTAAAATTAGGGTGTAAGAATACATTTAGGCTACTTTTCACTAATATGCCTAGATTTACCTTTATCGGCTACATATAGTAGATGATAACCAGAAGTCTTGAGTCCAGAAACCAGGTTGTTAACAATCCATGGTTCCTGTATAATGACTATATCCTCTCTGTCTTACAAAGACGGAGTAGAAGGGGGACCGAGGCATTTTTGGAGTGTTGAAGGTTAATATGGACTTCTTATGGACCACAGATAGGCAAAGAAACCTCCACCACGGTATTCTACAGGTCTTTCCTTTCTGAAGGCGAGCTGAGAAGTACGTCTTCATTAGGGAAGTCACTGAAAGTCCTCCATTTCCAAATTCGAAAGAGGGTCGGCGATGGAAACAGGTGACAATGACGGGGTCCCCGAAGCTGTCATCCATCGAAGGAAAGGTGACGGATGCTCCAGTTTTGATAACGAGGAGTTCCAGATCTGAAGAATGGGGGGCAGTTTACCTGCGTCCACCTCGTCCTTTTTGTAGACCCGAAGTGTGATATGTGATTTCTTATGTTACATGTTTTAAAATTCATCTCGCGTTGTGAGGTTTCATGTGGTTCCATTCATTTCCATTTTCATCGTTACTTGCGCTACATTTCAGCGTTGCCTCAATGCGCCTAAAGAAGTTTAATTTCAAAAAGTAATCCTTTCTTTAGACTTATACCTAATTCCATATAATATTGTGAATATTCTGCCGAATAATCCAAATACATTACAGCATAAGGAAACAAATAATTGTTTTCCTCCTCTAAGTCTTATCTTCTATGTTAAAGCTATAGTATAAAAGGATATCGAGATGGATACTCGCATCATTATACGAGTATATTCCAAAACTATTTTCGCCGGTTACTAATAGAGACAGAACATAATGGCAAACTATATGCCGTGGCCTTCTGAATTAATTTCTGTGGAGTTTCGCCGCTGTAGTCTACTGACTGCTGCAGACAGTCGATAGCAGACAGGATGTATACAACCGGGAAAAAAAAAGAAAAAATAACGAACGAACGAAATAGAGACTTTATCAAACTTTGCATTTGCATTTGCTGTCAATATTGTGCCCCGCGCGTTCCTTCAATGACAGTGAACAGTGAAGTTGGAATAAAAGTTTCAAAACTCTCTCAGCATTGTGCGATTTTCATACGTTGTTTGTTCGTTGTTTGGTTTGCAGCTGAAATTCTAGTCCCAATTTTCGTTGTGTCGTTGTCATTGTTTGCCGCACATCAACTCATCCAAATGGAGCCAAATGCGCCAACTATTCATATATTTTTTCTTCTTCTTTTTGTTATTATATATTTGGTTCATATTTTTAACAAAAGGACGAAAGACGGCAGGTGGTATTAGAAGGAACATTCTTCTTGGCCGATCTAAGTGCGAATTGCACGCTCCGCCTTGGCGTTTGGTACAGAATCTTGTCAGGCCTATTATATTCGTTTCCTTTTGTTTCATAAGATCCCAAAAACTTTTCCCTTATTATCTTGTCTAAAGTTCTACGAACAGTCCCTATTTAAGCGACAATATTATGGGACTGCTGCTTCGGCTTAAACTTAGTCTGCAAATCTAACTTTTGCTAGAGTGCTATTTATAACCATGCGTATGCATAAGCCTCCAGACAGCATTTCCCTAGTAGCCCCGCAAAAGCAACGATTCACAACAAAACTTAATTCTACACACACCAACACAGGCGATCGTATAATGCTTTAGATACTTTGAATTATGCAAAGTTGATGTGGATTTTTTTATTGAACTCTTTTTAGGTCCTCTACACAAATCCACAGACTCTCTTCTTCCGCTGGTCTATTGTGTTGCCAATTTATATCAGGTAAACACCAGTGCGCGTATCCTTCAAGTGAGTGTAAAGTGTTATACATATAGTGAGTCCTTCCACAAGTGCATTGGGGTTGTGTGTGCCGGTAAACTCACAAATTGAAATTGAAATTGTAAGATATCCGTTTGTGTGTGTTTTTTTTTAAAGTACAATCCTACGTGACACATAGCTCTGCAAATTGTCAAGCAGAGAAGAAGAGCATCAACTACGGCGGCAAAATGTTGAAATTTCCAAGGATTACTTGCATTTGGATATGTTTTGTTTCCTGTTTACTCGACTATGCTGATGTGGAGGTTCATGCAGGTAAGTGTCTCTCTATCCGAAAGTAAATGCCATGGAGAGATAAATACGTGCCGACGAATATGAAGTTACATCAATCCCATTCCGCATCCATCCTACGAGATAGTAACTTTTTTCGATTCGCCTCAACGAACAAAAAGGATCGATTGTTTGTTTATTGTTATTGGGTATTCTATGCTTGTAAGGTTATTAGTGCAAGAAGGTGAGTCGGAATGGGGTTAGAAACGGGTATACATTTGATAAATGCTTCCTGTTTGAATAGAGTATCGATTTGGAACCGAAATCGGTTTCAATTATTCTGCCTTGTGTAAAACAATTACTTTCACTGAAATGGGCGAAGATATTTAGGTATAATAATAGAAATTCTAGAAATTTCAGTGCTACCTAATCGAAAACTAAGAAAGCAATACGAAAATTTGCTAGCGCTCGGCTTCTTGTCCGTTTACTAGTCAAAAGTTTTAGATATACTGGACTAGAGAGGCTTAAGCTATCTTTTGAGCTAAGGTTTGGTATGCTCCGGAGTTTCCATGGAATTTCCTCACCGATCAAGTATCAAACGTAAACAGTGTTCACGATCTCAGTATCGCGTTACTGCTTTAGGATTAGACAGGTAAGCTTTCGGTGCTTTCTAAAAACTAAGTAAACCCTACAGAGGAAAACCAAATAATTTTTAAACAAGACAGAAATTATTGCCATGCCCACCTTCCAGCGCTCATTTATAACGACATTCCAGCTGTAAGCTGTAAGAACAAGGCCAATCTGTTTGCTCCACATTTTGCAGCTAACTCCACGCTTTTAGATTCTACATTGTTGCCGCCTGTAGCTTCGAGTATTGAACACTCTATGGGACTGACTTAGATTCATACTCATGCAGTTGTTAGAGTTTTAAACGATCTCAACACACACAATTCCGCTGGGCCAGATGGTATTTCTCCATTAGTTCTGAAGAGGTGTTCTTCCAAGCTGACATTACCATTGCGTAAGATCTTCGATATATCTTATTCTTCTGGACTCTTCACGAGAAGTTGGAAAACAGCCTTTGTCCAGCCCATACCCAAAAAAGGCGAGCCGTCGTCTGCTTCTTCGTACAAACCCTTAAAACTTATATGAATTCTTTTTTAGGTCATGACCCATGACATATCTTCAATCTAATAAAATCTTTAGTGACCAACAGTAAGGATTTCGCAGGCATCGTTTTACTGGTGATTCGATGGCATATCTCATCGAACAGTGGAACCAGTATATTCATCAATTTGGTGAAAGCAAAGTCATTGCACTCAATAGTTTGGCATCAAGCTCTTTTGTCTAAAATGCGCCGATGAAAAACGGCTTCATTGGGTTAGAAACTTTAATTTGAACTGCTCAACACAAGTTATCTTGGATGGATTCAAGTCTAAAATACATTAGATAAATGTTCCCCATAGCTCTGTTTTGTCTCGGACCCGCTTTCTCGTTTTTATTAATGATCTGCTGTCTGTTACTTCTAATCCAATTCACTCTTTCGCCGATAACAGCACTATTAGTTTCTCATATAAGTTTGAGGAACGTGCCTTATCCCCATATGTGGAACTCAAACAATTACACAATTACTTGGATAGTATAATAAAATGGGGAGAAGATAATAGAGTGGAATTTAATCTTTCCTAAACTCAGTGCTGTCTGCTGCCGTCCAAGCAAATTGTAAGCCCATAGCCATTATCCATGAACTTTGGTGAAACGATCAACATATCCGCCATCGCCAAAAATGCTGCAAAATATTTAGGTTTTCTCACAAAGTTGAAGATATATTTCACTTCCTCTGATCTGGCGACAATCTTCTTGGGCCGTTCATTCGCCCCAAACTTCAATAAAATTGTCATATCTGGTCAGGTACTCATAAATCTACCCAGAATCTTGCCACCTCTCCATAAATTCAACCATAATACTCTTGGAGATCTAAATGCTCGTAAGTTTACTCTCAAACCCAAGCGGTCAGGTTAAATACAGAGATTCCGTTCAACACGTATGTGCATTCTTTTGCCAAGCTCTATTTTTTCTCATCACTGCAATCCGCAGGCATTCAAAACACAACTTCACAGACATCTCCTCCTTTCCTCTTTCTAAACCGATCACGCTGAGATAAGCATACCATTATAAGAGTGTATAAGCAGCTTTACCTGTGCGGAAATTAAAAAAAAAGATTTGGTTGAGTCTCTGCCACCAATAAATATTACTCACATACTAGTCCAAACAGACTCTCTTCTCAAATGCGGCTATGGGAGATGAATTATTTTTGCTCCAAAAGATCTCGGTGGGTACTCTTCTACTCTTAGCCAACGAACAAGTAGATATAACGGCATGATTAATTTGTTGGGGATTTAGGGGTTTTAGGATTTAGGTGCCGCTTATGGGGTCATTTGTGATAACATTCCGAGCGCTACACACATCCAGTTCAATTCAGTCGACTTATATAACTCTTCCTTAAGAAAGAAAGTTTTTGACTGTTGTCCATCAATTTTGATTTTAAGGGTGAGATCTGAAATGCTGACAGTTGACAATTTATATACTCAAGCCAACCTAACTTGCTTCCAAATGTTAAGTCATTTTGTGTAGATCCACTAGTTTATGCCAAGGAAAGCAGCTATCGTCAGCATACTCAGGATTAAGGAATGATGTCATCATACACAGGTATTTGGTGGCACAGCTGCAAGTACCATATCACCCCTATAAAAATAATAGTGGTGACAGTATGCAGCCCTGTGGAACCCCATTTTGATATACGCCCCTTTTTTTTAAAAAATATCTCTGGATGTAAAATTCAAACCCCTTGATTAATTAAACCTTGAAGGTTAAGATTAGTTGGTTTTGATATTAGCAGCTACAATTCAATTGGCCCAAGACAGTTACTTCGACTTCATGTTGCACTAGCCTCTTCGCTTTTTCTGTTTGCAGACATAACAATCCTCTCGTTTATATAAAATACTGCAGATACACTCGTTCTATATAGAGGATTTTTTTGGGTTTTTACGCTTGAGCCACTCACTCACTTACTGAAGCTGACGTTATCAAAAGAAACTGTGACAGAGGGGCAGATGACATTCTCTTGTCGGGGTTGATTACAGATATTGATTAGATATTACAATGTTCCGGAATATTATATATATTCCAAGATAAGTTCATCCAGCTTGGGTATTATAGTTGGCCTTTAGAAGAGTAATTCAACTCTATTCTTGTTAGCGAACTGAAGTTTAAAACTGGAGAGATTGTTTCAATACCTGCATTTAAATATACGTACGGACTTATCAAGCTCAATTAGAATATATAAATTGGTCTTATTGTTTTTCGTGGTTAGGAATAAAGGGATGCATTAGAATGGAAAATGAACTAAAAACAACATCAATTTTGAATCAGGCTTTGTTTATTTATAAACGTTTTCTTTGGCGGCTGATAGACTATCGAACTTAACTATCAGTCAAAACTGATGTCTTGTTTAACTGATGCACTTTGCGTTCGGATTAGTATGATGGTTTGACAGTCAAACCAGCTGTCAAGGACTCGTGTTCATATTACACATGTACATATTATCGATCGCAAGCTAACGTATGGCGACTGACTGATAGACAAGAGCGAAAATATTTGCCAGCCATCAGTTTTGACTGTGCAACCAGCATACAGCCAGTCATACTCTCAGTTTTGACTGTTGTCGATATAAAATGCCAGACAAGTTCGATAGTCTGTCCCTTTTGACTGTCAACCCCAAAGTTAGCCGGTCACACTCGCAATTTTTTACTGATGTTTATTAAAACTGACAGATAAGTTTATTAGTCTGTCAGATACTTAAAAAGTAATTTTACTGTTCATAATTTGAGGTCTTTATACACACGCGGCGTAGAGCCTAATTTGCTGAGCGGCCTTTCACATTTGCACAAGGTCACGAAGTGTCAATTTTGTTCACCAGGGAATACCTTAAATAATTAAATTAAATTTAAGATACTAATAGCTCTTTCGATTTTCAGGGTAGAGTTGAGACTTCCTATTACGATATTTCAGGAATCTTACACAAAAGATGTCCCTCCTAGACTGCTGATTAAAGAAAGAGTCAAATTCGATAACAAACGCTCCTGAGGTAATTCAATTCAGAGCTGGATTTACGTATAGATTTCTAACATAATACATACTACCTAATACATAATACAAGTACGAATCGGGTCGATTCATTGTCTAGTATTCTACGAATTTAACATGGGGGTACTCTAAGGACTCTCCAACAAATTCGACATTTGTGCAGAACCAAAATTGAATTGCCTATTCATTTGTAATAAATTAAATTGTCAATGGAATGGTTTATTTTTTTCGAAAGGAAAATTGCTGGTTATTATTGGATGTCGGATGCAGAATGTAATTACACATTTGGATAGTCTGCCGCATTAATCATCGAGTGGAAAGTTGGGTTGAAAGTTGGTTGCAGTTCATATGAACCTTTACCTTTTGACTTTGGAAGTTTTTGTAATTAATTATTACGCCGCACACTGTATTGCGAGGATGATGGAAATCACAAAAATCATTTGAAAGTCAATTCAGTGAGCGGTTAATTAACGCGTGCTCATTTGAATGGAGCTGCCGAAGTGCATTGAAAATCGGTCCGTTCTAATGGACACATAAATCGAAAAACTGTCAAAAAATTTCCTAAATTAAAATTTGCTCGTCATCATCGAGCAATCTCTATTGATGTGATGTATTTATTATTCGATCGATCCATTTTCAATATCCTTCAAATATTTGAAATTAATTGCGGCAATTTTAAATGCGGTCCTCGCTGTCCGCTTTTCGCTATTCGCAGAAGCACAAGCACAAGCGATAGCGGAACAAAACATTTGAAGAGAGGCATAGACGTGAGCATGTATTGATAATATTTTTTTAGTCTGGTGCACTTAACGAAAGGACTTTGTATATTGGCAATACCGGCTTACTGGAGTGTGAGTGATTGATTGATGCGCTGTCAATCGATTGAAAATGTACAGGGTGTTTGCTAATCTCGTGCTCTTATTGGCGATTGTAAAAGAAGAGTACGCGCCTCTTGTGGAGAATATTAAAAGAAAAATGACATTTGTGATTTGTCACATCGGAGGAAATTGTTTGAAAATTAAATTGTCAAATTGCTTGTTCATACGCTTGAAAATTTATCCGCCAGGGGGTGTTGTGATGCTCCAATCTTCAATAACATTTAGTAAAAAGCTATTGCAAAAGTTGATTAAGCGGAAAATATTAAAAAAAAAAAAACGAGCGAAATGATATACATGACATTTGTAATTAGTTTCATTGTATCATTTCATTTCATTTCATAAACGTCAAATTGCTTGTATATTCGCTTAAAAATCTATCCGCCAGCAAGATTCATTAAATTCCAATCGTCAATTAGATTAATAAATTAATTGTATGGCTTGAAGTTTCAAGCATACCCTGTATCTCAGTGGGTAATAATGAAAATATGTATTTACAATAAAATATAAAATACGAAACTAATTTGAAAATCACACTGAAAATGACTAAAGCAACTGATAGCATAACAAATTTTTGCAAGTTTGCGGTTTTTGAATAGGAATTCGCAGAAATTGCAAATTATTCCTATAATAATATGTGATAAGGAAAAAATTTCCCTTTTATGACCAGTTTTATATTTTCCAATTTCACCTGAAAATGGCTTTGACAGCATGTCAGGGAAAAATGGCAACAAAAGCGGAGCAATCAATAAACCAAAAAATAGTTGCCTGTTTACGAAGTGTTTTCATGTTGCATCTGCCTGTCTAGCCATTATGAGATTGATTGTTCGGAGAACTGTCATTCCAAATACGGAGGATTTTTGTTCATTCTGGTAAAGTTTACCATGTCCAAATTGACACAGAAGTTGTTTTCGTATTCATAATAATGTTGCACAAATTTGAAAACCAACTTTATGAACATTTATAAAATGCTTTAGTAACTTTGTTATGCACACGTCGTTTTTTTTTGTAATATGTGTATATTTTTTTTATAACTCGCGCTCGCTTAAAAGGGGTTAACACCCTTATAATGCTCGGCTATATCCTTGGCACAGCGTGGGCGTTAAGGAAAAGGACGACAAAAGAGAAGATATCTATGAGGTTGTGGTTTTGAATGCCTGTGGATCATAGTGATGTGGAAAGACAAAGCTTGGTAGAGCATTCCATATACGTGTTGTACGGCTGAAGAACGAATCACTGAACTTAACTGTGTCTCCGAAGATAGGCTTGAGGGTAAACTGATAAGCATTTAGAGCATTGTGGTGCGGCTGAATTCAAGGAGAGGTGGCATGCAGCTGGCTATTTCTCTTAAGTACCGCTGGTGGAAGAAGCGACAGTGACAAGCAGGAAACGTTCCTGCGGTGTTCCAGCGAATCTATTGATTTCGCACAGTTTTGTTTCTATCTAGCTGATAGAAGGTAGTTTTAGGCGCACCAGACCAGATATGACAATTGTACTCAAGTTTAGGGCGAATAAAAGCCTTATAGATAGTAGCCAAATCACAGGGAGTGCACCGGGTTAGAAAACCTAAACATTTCGCAGCATTTTTGGCGACGGTTAATATATGGTCATTCTAACGAAGCTTCTCGTTAACGCACGTACTGAGAATTGCAAGATTTTCAGTTTCCTCGATGCAAGTGCCATTCATGGATAATGGCATGGGATTTAGGATTCGTTTAGACGACAGGAGACAGCATTGGGTTATGGAAGAATTAAATTCTACTCGATTGTTTTCTCCACATTTTATTATGCTGTCTAGGTAAGAATTTAACGTGCCCAACATACGTAGTTGTTTGAGTTCCACAAGAGAAGTGAAGTGACTTTCCTCAAGCATTTATTAGAAGCTGAGAGTGCTGTCGTCAGTAAAAGAGTTAATCGGATTAGAAGTCACAGATAAGAGATCATTAATAAAAATGAGAAAGATGTCGGGGACAAAACAGAGCCCTGTGGAACGCCAGCATTTAAGTGATTTACTTTAGTCTTGAAACCGTCCAATACAAATTGAGCGGTCCAAAAGATAGCTATTAATCCAATTAATCAGTTTATCATTGACTTCATAAGCACGCATTTCGGACAAAAGGTGCTAGGTGCTAAACTCTGTCAAATGACTTTAAAATATCGAGTGCAACAGCTTTGCTTTCAATAAATTAATGCAGAGACCGATTCCGCACTGTTCGGTAAGATATACTATAAAATCACCATCAGGAAAAAATGGATGTAAATGCGATGGGTCGGTACGAGGCTCACCTTTTTTGGGTATGGGCTGGACAAAGCCGTTTTCCAACTTCTCGGGAAGAAGAATAGGATAGATGGAAATGCTTACGCAATGGTAATGCCATCTTGGAATAACAACTCTTCAGAACTAATGGGGAAATACCATCTGGCCCAGCGGATTTGTGAGTGTTGAGATCGCTTTAAAACTCTAGCAACTACTCGAGTATCTCCAATATCTTCCATATTTTCATCTTGAACTAAATTGGTTATCCGTCATTTGTTGTAAATTCATAGTAGTATTAATCTGAAATTGCTACTACTCCTTGGATGATGATGTGTTTCACTATTTACAGATGTTTGGTAAGTTCTTCTATGCCACTTAACCACTTTTCTACTTTTAAGAGACTTAAACGGCGCCGTGGCTCAGTGGGAATGAGCATGGCTACTAAGCAGGGGGTTCGTGGTTCGAATCCCAGCAACACCAAAAAGTATTTTTCACGGTGTACCACCTCTCGCGAATGGGTGACAAACGTTCCGATAGTAATAACTTGTCACGGAAAGTTTCTCAATTCGCTGTTCGGATCCGGCGTAGGTCCATTCCATTTGTGTGAAAAAATATACATGCTCAACACGAATGGTTGCGAGAAGCTAGGCATTGGACCGCAATGGTCTGTCGCGCCGAATATTATTATTAAACGCGATTACATCGACCGGCTGAAAAACTTGCGTTACATTTGGGTGGGGTGTAGGGCAATTAAAACAATTCCTAATTTAACACATAACTTCCTTCTTGGTAATGTTTGATGAGTGACATGCCCGTCTACAAGATGTAAAATTGGGAAATTGGTGCCAACGCTGACAAGGTGTGGATAACAGACTTTCGAAATGCATTCATAGAACACCTTTTGTCATCCACACATTGTCGCTAATGCCTAATATTCTCTTATAAATATATATTCGGGGTCAACTTCGTTAATATTTTTTGCATCTTTAGCCGCTAATACTGTTTTTGTTTTGGGACACAGTAGAAAGTTAGTTTCGTCGCCGTTGTAGATCATTGTCAGGTCATTCAAAATCTCAAAAAAATTAAAAACTGCTCAATCGATTTAAACCTATTTTGTGGTGTCAATAATTGTAGCGGATACGCCAGACCGACCCTGGCAAAGAAAATGTGCACCTTCTCTTGTTTTTATATACTGGTGGACAGTATGAGTTTATCACATCACTGGTTATTCATTGCTCAGAGTAGGTGGTAACGGGTTACTGACTAACCATATTGCAAAAGACAGTCCATTTCAGGATACTTGAGGAGAAAATTGAATTCTGAATTCTTAATTGTTGTCCTATAAGATTGGTTGTGAAAGACATACGGACAGACAATAACATAAATTGGATTTTTATTTACACATCAGACGAGGAAGGATATAGCAATAACGATGACCAACAGTTGTCTGAAATTGCACATGGATTTTTGAAACAACAACAAAATCTCCTACCTACCGTCTATGAATTGCAGTAGAACTTAAACACAGAATGTTGCCCCCGGAGGCAGCAATATGCCATTCTCTTGTGCACAAGAAAGTGCAATATTGCACCTGCCGACTCAGAACGAGAAGTGTTTCATGTAAGTCGTTTCAAAATAGTTAGAAATTAATAGAAATGTTACTAGCAGACAGACAGCTCAGGGATGGAAAAGAGCTAACGATGATGTGTGTTTCAATTATTATTCCTCTTAAGTCTAAACTGTGATATACAATTTATTAAATTCTACCAACCACAAGAATTTGATAATAAATTTGCAGCTTCCCAGAAAGGAGCAGAGAATTAGATGTTTCTCTTCTTGCTTTGTTGTTGTACGAGAATGCAGACACATCTGCTTCTAAAGTTAACCTATCTCCCAAAATTATTTGTGATATATTCATCGACACGTACATGTTATTGTGTTGCACAGTGCACACGATAACCCTTCTACGCCCACTTGTAACCAAAATCTAAGTTGGTTTAAAGCTTTCAAATATTTAATCATCATCATCATTCAAATAATCAGAAAGGAAAACCAAGTTTATTGCATTCTCAAAACTCCTTATAGCTTATATGCACCACAGCCCTCTTGCAACTCCCTCCACACTGTTTGTGATTTAATTAAACTTTTACGGTACAATAACCCAGGTTGTTTGGTGTTTTTCGTCTCTGCTGGCTCGTTTGCAGATTGGTTGATTGCACTTCGCAGGATACTGAGTATCGTTTTGTCACAGGAATGCTTTCTGACATCATTCATTTTTTGTTAAATATTCCCTCGTATAGTATAGTCAGTCATTCTCGTTTGTATGCAATTTATACTCGTAATATGTGGAGAAGTTGTTGCAAAATTATTTTGAACAGAAAGGATGGAAATGTCATAATTGGAGAAAAAATGTGCTGGATATTGTTGAGAAATGGATGGTTGCATGCGAACAAGAGTAATGCATTTTAAGCATGACATGACTATCCATGTGTACAAAAACACATACAAGCATTGTGCATGTGACAGAAATGTTTATATAAAATTATATGGGTTGTTATTTTTATTTAAAAAAAAATCACTCGTTTGAGCCCGAGTTTTTTGAAATGCTGTTTTTAACTTTTACATTTAAGATTGACCGAAAATTACAAAACATTTGCTTATGAAAAGGTTAAAGTTGAAGCGAGGACAACATATTCCATCCTTTCAATAAGACTCTTATAAAATTTTTGAATAATTTGAATAGTTTTGTAACCGTTGAACACTCGGGTGATGTTCGCGGTATCCAGAGGTAAGTTTTCGGTCGTGTGGTAACAAATTAAATGCTTCGGTTTTTTAAATCATAATCACCATCATCATCATATTTGGATCTACAACCGGTGTATGGTCATGGCTTCCAGCAAAAAATCTCTCCATCGGTCCCGATTTCGAGCCGATGTCATCCAGTTTGGCCTCCCTGAACCCTGGGCGTCCTGGTTTATGCCATCCTTCCAGCGTAGGCTTGGCTGGCCTCGTTGTCGTGTTCCATAAATATTACCGCAAAGGACTTTCCGCGTAGGATCCTCTTCGCTCGTGCGAGCTAGGTGTCCTGCCCACCGGAGCCTACCGAGCTTAATTCTCTTCACTATGTCGACATCGCGGTAACGCTCGTAGATCTCATCATTATACAGTCACCGGAATCGTCCTTCCTCACACACGAGGCCAACACGAGGACTTTTCTCTCGAATGCGGCTAAGAGGTCTGAATGGTTTTTGCTAAGCACCCAAGTCTCTGATTCATATGTTAGTATTGCTATGACCATTGTATTATATACCAGCAGCTTGGATGTTATACTGCCAAAACCAAAATCATCAACCTCGGCACTAACTCATTAACTCAAGTTAACATTGCTGGACAACCGGTAGAGAGAGTAGAGAGTTTCCAATATCTTGGGAGTATTGTCTCGACCGAAGGTGGAACCGAACAGGACATTGTCAACCGAATCGGCAAAGCCAAATCAGTGTTTGGAATGATGTCCATGACACCAAACTGCGACTGTTTCGTTCAATTGTTGAATCTGTGCTGTGGTATGGGTGCAGCATTTGAAAGGTGACCGCTACTATCACAAAAAGATTACAAACGTTCGTAAATAGGTGCCTACGGAACATCTTAAGTGTTTTCTGGCCTAAACGTATCTCTAACAATCATCTTTACCAGAGAACGGTTCAGGAACCAATAGGCACAACCATTCAACGACGGAAGTGGCAGTGGATTGGTCATACACTCCGAAAAGGCGACAGTTCCATAGCAAACTACGCAATGCAATGGAATCCGTTATTTCAGGATGTTAGAAGAACGGGTCGTCTGAAACATACATGGCGCAGAACAGTTGAGGAGGAGTCACGGCTATTCGAGAAGAGTTGGAGAGAGCTGAAGCTCATTACCAGAAACGTCACGCGATCGCGCGTAGGCGTTGTAGAAACCCTAGGACCCACAAGGGAATGCCGAATTCTCTCATGGCTTTATAATGTTCTACTCTGGCAATGCTATAAAAAGTCTGCTATTAAAGTCTACAAAAAAATGGTGTAGTGCGTTTTTAAA
The DNA here is from genome assembly GCA_947095585.1 of Nephrocerus scutellatus. NCBI lineage: Eukaryota > Metazoa > Arthropoda > Insecta > Diptera > Pipunculidae > Nephrocerus > Nephrocerus scutellatus. The sequence goes on along the minus strand of OX352762.1, from coordinate 107,654,284 downwards.
CCCTAGACATATTTCCATCACCTGCCTAAGTGTGTTAATCTGATCAGTAGTTAATTTGCCTGGGATAAAGCCATACTGGTATGGAGCAATGATGACTTTAGCGTATGGGGCTATCCTGTATTGAAGGATAGAGGAGAAAATCTTATACGCGGTGCTCAACAACGTTATACCACGATAATGCTGAATGTTGTGATATCTCCTTTCTTATGCCTGGGGCACAGGATGCCTCTTCGCCAGTCTTCTGGCATCGCTTATTCCTCCCATACTTGCACTATTAGTTCATGAATTTCTTGGTGTATTGCGGGACCTCCTGTTTTAATAAGATCCGCTGGGATACCATCTGATCCCGGAGTGTAATTATTTTTGACCCGATTTATCGCTCTGCTAACTTCGTCTATGCTTGGTGGCGGCAGCATAGTGTGGTCTTCGGTGATCGGTGGAGCCTACAATTACTCAGTTAGCTGGCCATTTAGCAACTCATGAAAATGCTCTTCCCATCGCTCTAAGATGCCTTTGAGATCTGCGATAAGATTACCATACTTGTCTTTGCAGTATTTGCAACTCTGTGTGAATTGCGTTATACCGCGGATTCTTTGGTAGAACTTCCGCGCCTGGTGCGGTCCTCGATCTCTGTACTGTTCTAGTTCACGGACGATATTATTCTCTTGGGGGAACTTATTCTATTTTGCTTGCCTTAACACTTGTGGTTATATATTTGATACCGACGTTGCGCAGGTATTTATTCATCCCAATCTATAAGGCAGGGGTAGAAAAAAGAATGATATCTATTTGTAAGGTAAAATTGCTGCAATTTAATTTTAAGTATAGCTACAGTATTCAAATTATAAAATAATAATAAAAATAATCATAACATTAATTTGAAATAAAACTTGATTCTATAAAATGTTTTTAGTTTTACCTTCAGGAGCAAGAATAAAAAAATCAAGTTGTCCGTGTGAAAGCATGGCGATCTCAAGTCTATACTTACCTTACTTAATAGACTGCCCATGTGACTTATTGATCGACATCAAAAACGCAAGTGTGTTACTGGAAACTGCAATCTCTCGAATCTAAAAGGTAGATCCGTCGAAATGAGTGGTATCCGTGGGATAAAAACTGTTTTACCCTCTCGCTTTCCTGTAAAGATAATAATAATATTTGGCGCGACAGACCATTGCGGTCCAAGGCCTAGCTTCTCGCGACCATTTGTGTTGCGCATGTATATTTTTGGACAAAAATGGAAGGGACCTACAATTTAAGGATCCGGATCCGAACGGCGAATTGAGAAGCTTTCCGTGACACAAGTTACTACTCTCGGAACGTTTGTCACCCGTTCGCGAGAGGTGGGACACCGTGAAAAATACTTTTAGTGTTACTGGGAACCGAACCTCCTGCTCAGTAGCCATGCGCATTTCCACTGAGCTACGGCGCCCACTTCCTGTAATGATAGTCGCTTCAATTATATTGCCCAGCACCTTTTTTTTATGATCTATCAATATCAAAACGTCTGTGAATTTTTATCGTGGTGAAGTTCACGCGCAGATAGATTTATGAACAGATGGAAAGGAGGACAGAAGGACAGACGAACAGACAAATAGAAGGACAAAGGGAATAAGGAACATAAGGACAGAAGGACATAAAAATGGAAACAGAAAAGGGCAGAATAACAGAGGAATAGAAGGTCTGAAGGACCAAAGGACAGAAGAACTGAAGGATAGAAGAACACTAGGACAGAAGAAATGAAGGAAAGAGGGATATAACGTCAGAAGGACAGACGACAAAAGGACAGACTACAGAAGGACAGAAGGATAGAAAGATAGAAATACAGAAAGACACAATGTAAAAAAACAGAATGGCAGAAAGAAAGTACAGCAAGATAAAATATCATAATAAGAGAAGTACATAAAAACGAAAAGAATGAAGTTCATAAGGACACAAGGCTAAAAGACAGAAGGCAAAAGGAGAAAAGCAAAAGTAGGAAAAAATGACAAGACAGTCATCTAAAGGAATTATTTCCCAAATGTCTCCGTAATTAAATAATAATTAACAATAATTATTTTTTAGCTTCCAAGTTAACTATAATTTCTTTTAATAAATTCTTGCATATCTCTTTACTCATATATATATATATATAATTTGTAAATAAATTTTTTCTCGTTGCAGTGCCTCTCGAATACTTCGACGACCACGAGCAATTGTCCTACGATATGGACACGGAGCAATCCAAAGCGAAATATGATCCAAGAATACTTTCCGAGCAGTTGTTAGAAAAACAAGACCAACACGATGCTGATGATGATGACGATGATTGGCCACAAGATAGAGCTGCGTCATGCTATTCTGGTGCTAAGAAATACACACACGGCCAAAAGGTAAGCAAAGAACCCTTTACTTCTGCTCACAAAATCAGATTAGAGCTACGCGAGCTACTTCATTCAACGACCAATTCAGGGAGCAGAAAATTCAATTACACTTCCACCAATAACTTTTGTCCTTTCGCTGCAAATGCACGATGCGGTTGTACTTGACTTTTTGTTGTCACGGGCTGTGGGTTAAGCTGCCATAAATGGCTTTAACCCACTAAGTCGGGTGCTCTAGAAAGATGCTCAACGACTTGTTTTCTTTGTCTTGATGAGATGAGATGCTGATGCTGCTTTCTGTGTTTTGTACCTTCTCTGGGTGAGTTCCTTACGACCGATGCGACGACAAAGTCCTGTTAGAAACGACAACAAAAACAGTAAGCGGAACGAATAAACCAAAGTCGTGGCACCGCCCGCTTCAATTCAATTTGCTTTGCGGCCATTTATAGTCATACATTGCTGACAGAAGGAGGAGAAAGACACTTTTCTTTTGTTAAAATTTGCATTGGTTAGCTCCACGCCTACACAGAAAACCGAAACTAAAGGGAGATTATTCTTCTTATTTATTGTTATTGTTGTTATTTTGAACTTGTGGTATTTTTAAAGGAATTTAAATTTGAACTGCGATCTCCAAAGGTAGAGGTGTCAGTTGCGTGTGTGCACGTGCCGTATCTATGACTGACTGGTGGAAGTGTCACGAAATCTCTTCTTGGAGCCCGCCGATAATTTTCCCTAAAAAAACGAAAAACTTCATGATTGCGGTATAGTTGCCTTAAAAAGTAAGGTTGGCAAAAGGGTAATAATCTCTCCCGTCAAGAACCATTACCACGAAACTCTAAATCAGTCACGGACCGATGACGGTGACGACAGGAACAAAAACGTCTCAACGATTTAAGAATTTTCTCATGAAACATAGATTAACGTATAGAGCTAAAGCTGCAAAGAAACTATCTGATATCATGTCTATGTTTATAATGAGATGCAGCAGACGAGGAAAGTCATAACCAGATCGGTTAATAAAGGATCTGGTAAGACTTAGGGCTGAGATGCTGGATGTATAAGCCACTCTTTAAAAAATACTGCCATTAGTACTAGTGATTCCATCTACATCTCTATCTGCAGTCGTCGCAAATATCGGAAACGACTGGTTCGATGATGAATATAAGCCAGCGACTAAACAAAAATATGTTTCGTAGTGAGCAATGCAACAATCTAATAGAACGCGGGTACGCGAAGAAGACCATAAAGAGCTCAGAATATATGAAAAACAGTTCACTGGCGAAGGAAAGGTTCCTGGGAGAAGGGAAAAGGACTGCACCAGGCGCGGAAGTTCTACCAAAAAGAGCGGTATGACGCAATATACATCGCAAAGACAAAGAAGGTTGATTGTTCGCCGTTTTTAAGGGCATCTTGGTGCCAAGAAGAGCATTTTCACAAGTTGCTAATTGGCCAGCTAACTAAAGAATTGGAGGCTCCACCAATGAACGGCGACTCATGAAAATGCTCTTCCCATCGCTCTAAGATGCCTTTGAGATCGGCGATAAGATCACCATACTTGTCTTTGCAGTATGTGCAACTCGGTGTGTATTGCGTCATACCGCGGATTCTTTGGTAGAACTTCCGCGCCTGGTGCGGTCCTCGCTCTCTGTACTGTTCTAGTTCACGGACGATATTATTCTCTTGGGGGAACTTATTCTATTTTGCTTGCCTTAACACTTGTGGATATATATTTGATACCGACGTTGCGCAGGTATTTATTTTTCCCAATCTATAAGGCAGGGGTAGAAAAAAGAATGATATCTATTTGTAAGGTAAAATTGCTGCAATTTAATTTTAAGTATAACTACAGTATTCAAATTATAAAATAATAATAAAAATAACCATAACATTAAAATCTTAATCTTGGTGCCAAGAAGAGAATTTTCACAAGTTGCTAAATGGCCAGCTAACTAAAGAATTGGAGGATCCACCAATGAACGGCGACCGCTCTTTGCTGTCGCCACCAAGCGACAATGAAGTTAGTAGAATGAACATTGGCCCGTACCGATGGAGCCTCATTCAAGAAAAACAAAAATTGATCAGATTTTCCCTCTTAGGCATATTATGGAAAAATGTACATATAGAGTTTCAAAGGATCTCTAGATCGCTATCAATCGTAATCTTCATCTATTAGAGGTTCCGACAACGAGATGGACTGACTTGCATCCTAATCAACCGGGCATTAAAAAAATTGATCTGAGACTCTGATTTAACTGCGAGGGGAACAATCCTCTGTTAGTCTACACAAATACTGGCTTACGCAGACGATGTTGAAATCGTTGGTAGAAACCAAAGAGCTGTACAAAAAGCTTTCATCCAGATCGAGTGGACGGCATGTAATCTATTGCTGCACATAAATCAGAAGTGAGAACAAAACAGAATACATGGTGGACACTTCTGCGAGCTGAAGGTATCTCAACTGAGATAGTAGAGCGTGAAATCGAACTAGTGCAATCCTTGAACTATTCCTAGTAATCTGTAGCAATCGATAACCACATGGAACCAGTAATACATGGTTGGATACAGTAAAAAAAAACCTGCTTCAGTTGCTCAAGACTCCTTAAATGCAGGAATTATTTCATACCTGTACTTATATATTATGAACTGAGACTAAGCAAAAGGCACTTACCCTTTAGCCGGGTTCAAGAGGAAAGTCTTACGGAAAATTGTTGGTGCCGGTATGTGAGGAAGATTCCACAATGACGAAATCGCACAACCGCTATGTTGACATCATTTTGAAAATCAAGCATCTGCTGGGCAGAAGACCTAGCTCTCATGAGCGAATTAAACCAGTGACCAGGATGCCAATAGGTTTTGAAATGACACCGGCTTGAAATCGAAACAGGTGAAGAGATCTTTTGAGACCATGACTGGAAGACGGTTATCGAGCAAACTATTATTCTGATGATAATCCTTCTTATTGTGGTTTTTGCAAATGCCTTTATGAAAAATAATATTTGTCGCCACAGATAATTATGGTCAAGGCCTTGCTTCTCCCGACCATTCGAATTGTGCGTGTTATGTTTTTGAAGGAACATACAATTTATAGCCGTATTCCAAAGTGAATTTTGAAGCTTTCCACGACAGTTATTACTCTCTGACTTTTGTCGGACATTCGGATGAGGTGGGATGTTTTCGAACTTTGAACCTCCTACTTATAGGTTCAGCACAGTAATCTCTAGAGCTATGGCTCCCACTTAACCTCCCTGAAGGAAAGGTTTATTTCCTTGAGTACCATCAATGCCGTACTTTAACTTTAATCTAAGCCATAACTACCAAGCCGATCAATGTAGATTCTCCAGAACTGTTCTTTCTAACTTTTGCGCGATCCAAATCAATTGGTTGAATCATTATCACCATCATATTTGACTCTAACCCCAGGGTCCTGGCCTCCCGCAAAAAGTGTGTCCACCGGTCCCGATTTTGAGCCGATCTCATCCACTTTTGCATCCCAAAACTCTGGGCATCCTGGTCTACGCTACCCTTCCAACGTAGGCTTGGCCGCCCTTGCTGTCGTGTTCCATAAATCCTATCGCAAACGACTCTCCGAGCATGATCCTCTTCACTCATGCGAGCTCAAGCCTACCGAGCTTAAATCTCCTCACGATGTCGACATCGCGGTAACGCTCGTAGATCTCATCGTTATAGCTCGATCTGGATGAAAGCTTCCTGTACAGCTCTTAGGATCCTACCAACGATGTCAATATCGTCTGCGTAAGCCAGTATCTGAATGGACTTATAGAGGATTGTTCCTATCGTCGTTACGTCAGAGTCTCGGATCACTTTCTCCAACTCCAGGTTGAATAGGACGCAGGTCATTCCATTCCCTTGTCGGAGCCCATTATAGATTTTGAATGGGCTTGATAGTGATCCGGATATTTTTACTTGGCTTATAACATTGGTCATGGTCAACCTACATAGTCTCGTCAGTTTATTTGGGATGCCGAATTCTCTCATGGCTTTATAAAGTTCTGCTCTGGCTATGCTATCATCGGCGGCTTTAAAGTCTATAAAAAGATGGTGTAGTGAGTTTTGAAACTCTAGACATTTTTCCATCAAATGCCTAAGAGTGTAAATCTGATCAGTTGATTTGCCTGGGATGAAGCTATACTGGTATGGACCAATGATGCCTTTAGCGTATGTGGCTATCCTGTCTTGAAGAATAGATGAGAAAATCTTATACGCGGTACTCAACAACGTTATACCACGATAACTGGTGCTGTGATATCTCCTTTCTTATGTTTGGGGTACCAGGATGCCTCTTCGCGAGTCTTTTGGCATCGCTTCTTACTCCCATACTTGCACTATTATTTCATGAATTGCTTGGTGTATTAGAAATGATGACCCAGAGGTAATTTGTTGATATCAGATTGTGTTCTGAGATATGTTTTAGGACCAGAAACTGATTGAAGAGCCGAAGAGAAAGACGATAACATTGTTAAAAAAATGACTTAGTTTAGTAATGAAAAACAGACGGACATCTCACATTTTGGTGAAGCTGTAACTACTTGTACAAGAACCAAAAAGAAACGCTCCAAGCAATATAAATTTGTATCGTACCTCCAATTTATTTATCATTAAGCCTAAGTCACATCCCGATCCCAGCATCCCAACCATCTTGAATCCTGGATGTTTACAACTCAGCGCCAGCGGCAAGTATCCTGCAAATAAATAATTCCCAGATAATAAATAAAAAAAAGAATCCCAAGCAGCAATGTGATTTTTCGTCACTCGCTCTTGCATCGTGGCCATCATTTGCTCGTCTTCTGTACATTGTCTTTGTCATTATGCAGGATTTGAAAGACAGTTTAGCAAATCGCTTTGTTTCATTATTTATTCCTCTGTGTGCGTGTGTGTTTGAGGGCGTGTTTGTGTAACGTGAGCTTTGACAGGCAGACATTGTACAATGCCAGTGACAATGACAATGAAATCGTCGACATTTTATGTTTTTTATTTACACTTCCATCAGGACATCAAATGTCAGGCAGGACATCGAGAATGCCTTTTTATTTGCTTAATAAAATTGCGGCACTTAAGCTCGTGCATGTCATTTAAATTTACAGTCGCTTAAATTTCGTATTTAGACAGGATTATGTTGCCATTTGCACAAATCTCTGGGATTTGCGTATATGGGCATCAGGAAAAATCGAGGGAGTTCTATTGTTATGCATCCTGTTGCTAAGTCCTTTATTTGGTATTTGCAGAAAAGTACATTTTAAATTTTCTTATTATTGTACCGTGTGCATGGGATAAGTATTTATGTAAGATTGTAATGGGACATTAGGGACTTCCGGTCTGTTGTTGTAGCTTTTGTATTTCAATTGTCGCTTACAAAGCTGGATGGTGTAAATTTATTGGTGAAACACAATAGAATGGAAAAGTGGAAATTGGTTATTGCCACATGAAATTTGTACGCCTCTTGAGAAGTGATTCTAACAAAATGTAACATCTGGATAATTAAGAATGCTCTATAATATAAAATCTAGAAATTTGTATTAGACTATTGGATTGACTTAAAAAGAGAATACTGCTTTAAACATTTAAAAAAAATGCTTTTATTAAAGTAAAGGGTGGGCAGTTTAAAAGTTTGTTTTTAAAAACGCTATAAAACGAGTATACTTTAATATTTTGTTGGAATTTTTTTTTATTGTAAAAAGGAAGAAAAATTTTCTTCATGTGGTTCCCTCTACTGGCCTTACAGTAAGTCAGAGTCCAGTTTTCAAGAATTTTTTCGATCATTTCGGCGCCTATCTCGCGAATAACAGTCGTAAAGCTGAAATTGTCTGTGGATTATCCGCATAACATCTATCATTAACGCACCAAATAGAAATAAGTCTATCGGCGTCAAATCGCAGCTCCGCACATCTCCGAAACGGCTGATTATTCGGTTGCCAAATTTGGCACGCAAGAGATCGATTGTCAGTCGGCTTGTATGGCATGTGGCGCCATCTTGTTGAAAATCCAAACAAACCTGTCGCTCTTGGTGGATGCATTGGCTTCTCTACGATTACGTGTGGCTGTTCCGAACCCAAAATCGGACAGTTCTGCTGTTTACATAGCCCCCTTCGTCTGAAAAGATGATTTTTTTGACCAAAATCGTCGTCATTATTAAGCTTGTCAATGGTCCACGAAGAGAACTGACATCGAAGCGGATGGTTATTTGCTTTCAACTCCTGAGTCATATGGACCTTGCATGCGAATAATGTGATGTCTTTGTGCAGTATTCTGCTCAGGCTGGTGCGACTAATGGCCAGTTGCTGCGATTGCCGTCGAGTTGAGGTCGATGGATTCTGTTCCACACTATGGGCCACAGCCGCATTATTCTCGGTATGCTACTTCTCGGAGCTCAAGGACCACCACTTCTGTTATCCAATAGCAAGCCTTTCTCATGAACTTTTTTCACCAATTTCACCACAGCGTCTCCGCTTGGTGCTCTTTCACGACCCATATTTCTTTTTAAAATTTTCACGGTTTTGCTACACAACACTCCTATTTAAAATAAGTTTTTCCTTGGCTATCTCGGAATCTCCCTGGCCGGGATTAGCTTGAGCCTTCCCAGGCTTGTCGACTGGTCCTCACACCTGATATTTCGAAAGCCCCGCAGAAGCTCGGAGCAGTCGAACGAGACTGGTGGACACTGTGCCTTGTTTGGGAGGTTCTCCATCACCAATGGGGTCAGGCGAGCCTCTATGAGGCCCGACCTCTTTAGAACCGGTTTGCTGCTCTTCAAAACCTCAATTTCTCTCTATGAACGCTTCTTTTTTTGTTTCGGAGGGACTGCACCCTATTGTGGTTGGTCGGGGTAGTGGAGTACTATGAACAGTACTGGCACTGCCCGGTGACAGAGCAACACGACTGGTGCTTGGTCTGCAACTATCCTCAAGCGTATCCTGACTGGATGCCAGAAGATCGGACAAGCTACCTAGCTCAGTCCTCTCCGGTAAATAAGAAGTAGCGGTCTTCAAGGTTTTTGTGCTGTTCCTAAAACAAGCAAAAAGAAACATTATTTTAAGCTGCCATTTGGATTCCTACGAGTGGCGGAGAAAGAGTGGTCCATCTGTACAGAGATCCGCAATATACAGATAAGGCTGCACAATCTGAAGGGCACCAGGTATCCAGATACTCCGTGAGCGACTGGGCTATTTTTAAGCTGGGCTCCCAGCCCGGCTGATTGTTGGCACGGAACGCATGACACCTTAATCCAGCCCAGTGAATAAGGGTGTTGATTGGCATATAGAGGGTGAGGAGGGGGAAGATGTGAAGAGGAGAGAGGGTGATGGTGATGAGCGACCTTTCAAAAGACTCCCGAAAGACCCCAAAAGATTCCCAAAGTACTCCTAAAAGATTCGCATATTGTATTCTAAAAAAATTCAGTTTTTAGCTAAAGCAAAAGCTTTGCTTTAAACCATTAACTACATTTAAGAAACGTTTTTTTCGTGTCGTTTTCGCTGCATGCTAAAATTTTACCCTCACCTACCGCCTAAGAACTATAACTTCAAAAATCCGGAATTTGCATGTATAGCGTTATACGAATTATTACACTCCAACCCCCGTTAAAATTAATTAAGAAGTGGAACATATAGAATAGAATCCATTCGCGAGAGGTTGGACACAGTGAAAAATACTTTTGGTGTTACTGGGATTCGAACCACGAACTCCTGCTCAGTAGCCACGTGCCTTTTCACTGACCCACGGCGCCCACATTCCTAGAATATACCCGAGAATAATTTCCCAAATTAGGGGATACCCTGTATAGAAATTGCCATTGAAAAAAAAATGTTTTTCTAAGTACGTATTTTTTCCCATTAGTATAAATTGGACAAAAAAAGAAAGAATAAATCAATACCGCACAAGGACAAGTACAAGGACAAGGTCTCATTCTGTACTTTTTGCTTACGCCAGGATCAAAATCCTTACTCACACTTAACAAAGACTATGCACACTGTTAATGGCCTACTCTTTGTATGTACTGGAATAACATCCTGTTTGCAGTCCAGAGCATCCTTCCTAACGAGAGAAATCCATTTATATCGAAGCTAAATTTTCGAATCCTTGCATCCGCTCCACCGCAGAGAACTTTATACCACCCATGGTTAATGCACTGTGCATTATGTTGTCCTTTTGATACGCGCTTTCAGAGCCTCTTACTACATAAAGTGTCGTCAGCTAGCGGTTCCGCTTCAGTTGCTATTGTCGTTTTATCCGGTCTTTTGTTTTCTCCTTGTGTTTCCTTTCTCGTAACCGAGAGTCAGTCAGTCAGAGTAGCAGTCAGGAAACAAAAGGATACTTCATTTTGATGCGTGGCACTTTGACTTTGATAGAGCAGGTCATGTCATTGTGAGTTACTCATATGTTAATGCAATGATTTATGTGTGTGTGTGTGTTTGCTTGAAAATGCAAGACCAAGTACCCATTACGATTACACGATTTCTTTGCAGCGATGGTTTAAGACGAAACAAATGGATGTTTGTTTTTAAAGTCATTCTGGTTTAGAGATCAGATGACTCTCTCCGCTTGTTTGTAAAATCCAAATAAACTTACGGAAAATTTAAATTTAAACGAAACCACTTCATTAAGGTATAAAACTCCTATGCAAAATTTGATTATATGAAAGCTATGTGGAAACGTATAAAGGACATACACTACGTCTCAGCCGTTTGAATTAAAAAAAACCCAGAAAACTTGGGATACGTTGTTGCGCAAAATGAAACATTTCGCAGCATTTTTAGCGACGGTGAATATGTGGCCATTCCAAGAAAGCTTTTCGTTAACGCACATACCGAGAGAGAGCGCCATTCATGGGTAATGAAAGTGGATTTAAGATTCGCTTGGACGACAGGAGACAGCATTGGGTTTTGGAAGCTTTAAATTTTACTCGATTGTTTTCTTTCCATTTTATTATGCTGTCCAGGAAGAATTTAACGTGCTTAACATAGGTTGCTGTTTGAGGTCCACGTAAGAAGTGGAGGGACGTTCCTCAAACCTGTATGAGAAGCTGAGAGTACTGTCGTAAGCAAAAGAGTCAATTGGATTAGAAGTAATGTATAAGAGATCATTAATAAAAATGGGAAAAAGTGTCGAGGACAAAACAGAGCCCTGAGGAACGCCAGCTTTTATTTGATGTATTTCAGACTTGAAGTCGTCCTTCAACTTGAATTGAGCGGTTCAAAAGATAGCTTCTAATCCAATGAAGCAGGTTTTCATCGATTCAATAAGCATGCATTTTGGACAAAAGAGCTTGATGATAACTTGTGTCAAATGCCTTGGAAATATCGAGCGCAACAGCTTTGCTTTCAAATTGATGCAAAGATCGATTCCAGTGTTCGGTGAGATATACCAACAAATCACCAGTAGGACGTTGCCGCCGAAAACCGTACTGCCGGTCACTAAGGATTACGTTGGCTTCAACATATTTCATGTGATGCTAATTGATAATTGGTCATGGAAAACCTAGGAAAAATGGATGTAAGTCTATGGGTCGGTACCAAGGATGTTTTCCAACTTCCAGAGTCCAGAATAACGATTTAAAGTGAAAGAGAGCCATGGTGAACATCCAAAAGTGAATCTCATGTGACGATTTAAAAGAGAATCCGAAGTGCTGATTAAAAATGACCATTTAAAGTAAAAGTAATCCATAGTGATGATCCAAAAGGGGATCCAAAGTGACGATTCAAAACTGGATCAAATATGACGATCCAAAAGTTAATCTCTTATCATGATTAAAAATGACGATTGAAAGTGAAAGGTATCGATAGTGACGATTTAAAAATGGATCCAAAGTAATGATCCAAAAGTGAATCTTATGTGATGATCCATAATAACGATCCAAAAGAATTTAAAGTAAAAGTTATGCACAGTAGTAATCCAAAAGTGGATCTCATGTGAATATTCAAAAGTGACGACCCAAAAGTGATCATTTAAACGCGGCATTCAAATTTTACTCTCAATGCGCCTCAAGAGGTTGCACTTCAAAAATCAAGAAATCAAAAATAGTTTATGTGTGAAAATAACAGCGTTGGCTATACAATCAAACCTGAAAATACAAGTACGGGCTGTAAAGTAATTGGGTTAGGCAAGCAAAAACAACTTTTTTGGCAAAATTTAATTTATTGCTCAACAAAGTCTTCTTACACTTCTTCAGGCAATGTTCCAATTTTTCGATCAGAGTCAGAGGGACCAAGTCTGAAGAAGTTTATTATCTTGGTGGAAAAGCACCAAATGCAGCCGCTTTAGCTTCAAATCGGCGTCGAATCGATTCAACAGCTTAGCATAATATACACCGGTAATTGTTTTGCGCTTTTCAAGATAATCTTTGCATGCATCCCAAAAAACTGTAGCCACCACCTTGGCATTATTCGGCTTAGATTTGCCAGGAGCAGTCCACTGTTTCGACTGTTCCTTTGTCTCTGGGTGTTTTGATGGACAGCCTCAGCAATCTAGCATACCTTCACTTGTCGATCGTCAATTACCATAGTATTGATGGTATTGACTGACAAACTAAATGATGGAGCTGGCAAAAAATTTGACAGAAAACATTTGAAGGATATAAAGAACGAAAGCCAACATTGATACTGGTAGCGCCATCTCTAGGCTAGGCCAATTACGTTTGAGCCCGCGATAGTACAAGAAGCAAGAACAAAATATGACAACAACAAAAGTGGAACGACTAAGGTAGTCCCAAAAGTACCCGACCTGACGTATAGATAGCGGTTGTTGTTTAAAAAGAATTACTGTAGAAGAAAGTACCAACCTTACAAAGCTTAAATTTTACGTTTGACCAAGTTTAGTATATGTACGGGTACGGGGTACGGCAGCCATCAATAGTGAATGCTCTCAGTGAATTGTTAAACATGGGAAAAATTGGTCATCGTTATGTGATACAATACTTTCGTTTGAAAGGTCTCAATAAAACCAACATCAAAACGGAGCTAGATTCTACTCTGGAGGAGTCTGCTTCTTCGTTTATAACAGTAAAATATTGGGTGGCAGAGTTTAAGCGAGGCCGTACGAGCTGCCAAGAAGAACATCTTAGAGGTCGACGAAGACGAAGGTGAGTACACCAAAAATGGTGAAAAATGGTATTGGATGACCGTCGACTGAAAGTACGTGAGCTAGCAGAGATGGTAGGCATTTCAAAAAGTCCTGTACATCGCATTTTGACTGATAATTTGGACATGTTCCACTGTGAGTAATCGTGGCACCCATCTTGCAAGACAAAAACCGCGGCGTGAGGATGGTTCAATCGAGTGTTTCACAGCAATAAAACCGAGTTTTTGTGTCGATTTATAACCATGGATGAAACTTGGGTCCATTACATCAAACCCGAGATAGGAACAGTTAAAAGAATGGAATGAAAGGGAAAAATCGGCTCCAAAGAAGGCGAAGACAGTTCCATCTCATTGATTCATTGATTATCTTCAGAAAGGAAAGTTTGAAAGATGAAAAAATGACCGCATTTGGCGAAGAAAAATTTTTGTTTCATCAAGACAATGCACCAGTTCACACATCCGTCATTGTGATGGCCAAAATCAAAGAGTTACAGTTCAAATCGCTTCATAATGCACCCTATTCGCCAGATTTAGCCCACTTGTATTATTTTCTGTTTCCGAACTTGAACTTTTACCACCAGTCATTTGCCAACAATGAAGATGTGGAGTCTGCGATTGATGGCTATTTTAAGGAACTCGACAATTCTCACTATAAACAGGGTATCGAATTTATTGAACATCGCTGGGAAAAGTGTATCGAACTAAAAGGAGACTAAGGAGAGAACTAAAGATATTTCCCCCAAATTGTGTTTTGTTTGTTAGATCGGGTACTTCTGGGACTACACTTGTAGATGGCTGGTGGTTATCCTTGCAAGTTCCTTTATGTACAATTTTTCGTACTCTATTTACATGAAAAAAAAACGCCTATTATAAATTGTTTATACTTTTTGAAAAAATGTTCACCCTCCAATTGTTAAGCTTTGCATCTGACGGTTAACCCTAGCTCAGCACGAATAAAAAAGTACCTAATACGTGACCTTAACGACACATTAGAAACCACACTTACAGCAGAATGGATGAAACAAGAAGTCAAAACGAAAGGAAAAAGAAGCCACAAACAGTCAGACGGATTGAAAATGGAATAACGAATGGACGGAACATCATACAACAACAATTGGAACGATAAAGTTACAAACGGAACAAGAAGCCACAAACAAACGGACAGACGAAACGAGGAATCACGAACAGTCGGATGGAAATAAAGCACTGATAGGATGTCGACCATCTTTCCTATGTCCACGGACAACAGCAACATGAAGATGTTCAATTTTCAGTATAAGGGAACTTCCATTGTTGTACTAATTACAAACAATTTGCGTTGATTTCACACATTAATTATTACTTTGAATAATCCCCCAAATTTTACAACCGTCCCAGGGATTCTTCTTAGCTATCTAATATATCTGATTATCATGATTATACATGAATTCTCTAATATATCTGACCTTAATTCACTCCTGTATCCTGTTGCCTCCTCCTTCCATTGTGTAATATATTAGCATCATCCATACGAATAATGAAATTGCAACTTCGAACTTTTCGGTCGCCCATTGCTTTGTTCTGCGTTCGACTTTTCTTCAACACGACAATAGTGTGGAAAAGTTTGCTTGTCAGTTCCTCTTCTTCATCTGAATTGTAGAAGCGTTTTTGGTAACCACACACAATGAGACGTGACATGCGATGTCAGCAGTGTATGCGGCTATGTGGCTTCCGTGGCTTATACCACCACTGCATTCCGCTTTTCGTTTCTGTGCAAACTTTAAATCTTTTTCAAATGTCACGTTGTACGAGCAGTCGTACAAGTATGTGTAGTTACTCTCCCCGACAAGCGCAAGAATCGCTCTGTGTGTCCTTTGACGACGTCGTTATAATGTCACTATGGTGTTGCGCTGGGGTGTTATTTTACAATAATTTCAGTACCCAATTTCTGTGAGCTTTTGACAAGTCGTGACATTTTCATCGCTACACGTTAATGTTGCGCCTGTCGAGATGTAGTTATTAAACAGAAATGTCATTTTTGAATAATGACAAATACCCTTTAAGTACTCGATCCTATTGAAGGACTAAAGAAATTCAATTAGTCTTAACTATGTATGATTGTATTGATCGAAAACCAAAACAAAGAATGAATAAAAAAAGGATTTTTCAATCTGGTAGCCCCATTTTGCCAATAGGATTTCTTGAATATACGTGAAGTTAGCTCCAATTTGTTAAAAATTTCAACTCGACAATTCTTTCCGTTTAATTATGAAATTTATTTTTTTTATTCTGTACACATGCTCAAGGGATTTGCACCCTTATAATGCTTAGCACAGTATGAGCATTAGAAAATTAAGGAAATTATTGTGCGGCTAAAGAAGAAAACTATGAATTGGTTGGTATGTCAGAAGATAGACCTAACCTGTGGGCTCGAGTTGTGGCAGGGGTAATGGGGAGGGGTTGTGGAATAGGCGGAAAGCATCTGGAAATTTATTTTGAACATACCTGCGATGTTCAAGTGATTCGATTATTTTTGTGATATTGACGTGACCATTAAGTTTTATCGCGCGGTTCTGAATTCAGTCTAGTAGATGTAATTTGGTCTTGCGGGCACCTTCCCAGACAATACAGTTGTATTCAAGTTTAGGGTGAATATTTGTAAATATTTGGGAGTATTGTCTCGACTGAAGGTGGAACCGAACAGGACATTGTCAAGTGAATCGGCAAAGCAAAATCAGTGTTTGGAATGATGTCCATGATATAGCGAACCAATGAGATCAGCTTAATTTTCAAGCTGCGATTGTTCCGTTTAAATGTTGAAAGGTGTTGCAAGGTGACCGAACGCGATGGCGCGTAGGCGTAGTAGAGGCCCTAGGACCACAAGGTGATATAGGACATAACAAACAAAATAGTAGCCAAATCTGAGGGAATGAAGTACATCTTGCACCCTTTTAAAAAAACTAAAGATTTTGCGATACTCTTAGCGATCGTGAATACGTTGTTCCAACGAATCTCGTTGTTGACGAACATACCGAGAATTGCGAGTTTTTCAGTGAGGCAAGATACATTCATGGATAAAGGTTACGGGTTTAAATTACGCTTAGACGACAGAAGACAGCATTGGGTATTGGAAGCGTTAAATTCAACTCTTAACACACGTTGTTGATCAAGTTCCACTTGCGATGAAGAGGGGCGTGCAGAAAGCGTTAAATCATATGAAAAGCTCGAGTGCTGTCGTCAGCGAAAGAATGAATCGCATTATAAGTATTATAATGATATCCTATCTCATTAAAGAAAATGAGAAATAGTGTCGGAGACAAAACAGAGCCTTGGGGAACACCGGCGTTTATGCGGAGTACATTGGGCTTAAAATCGTCTAATACGACCTGGATAGAACGGTTGGAAAGGTAGATTCATTTCATTTCATTTCATTCATTTTCCACAAAAGAGCTTAATGTCTGTTGTAGGCTTATTATCCAAAATCATTACCAAAGTTCGCGTTCGATTTTGAGAAATATACGTGCGTTAATCATTCTCAGTGGTGAAGAACATATATTGCTCAACGGTTTCGTCTATAAGCAAAATTTCCATATTTGGGCAGGTCAGCAACCTGAAGACATTCATAATCAAATGCCATGGCATTCACAAAAGTTAGCTATTTATTAGTTAGTCATTAGGCCATACTTCTTCTTCAATGACATGACTCGGCAGTCACAGTTAGTGGATATCGCTACCGGACCATATTGACTGAGTGAATTTTTTGGGACAATTAGAAATAATTGAATTGGAGCGCATATATTATGGTCTCAACAAGACTGCCACACAGCTGGCCAAAGACCTAGTTATTGAAGTCAGAGTTCATAACCGTGTTAAGGACCATTCAATTGGCCGCCTCGTTCGTGTATTTAAACGCCTCTGGACTTTCTTATTTAGGAGTATGAGCTATGCGAATACGTCGGTGACAGTGACAGTGAAATTTCCGGCAAATCTCCCGATTAACGCAAAAAAGTAATGAAGAATTGAGTTCAGGGCATTCGTTCATGCAGGCGTGGTCATGGAGGATGTTTAAATTATGTTGTATTCAATAATTATTCGAATCTATGGTACTTTGTGCCGAATTTTTTTTTAATTTTGATATCTCAAACATAAGCTGTTTTATTAAAAAACAAAATGTGGCAATCTTAATCAAAAACCTATTACGACCAACCACATAACCCCAGAACCGAAAGACAGGTTTTAGGCAGTCTGGAGGATGAAAAAACCAAAAAAAAAAAGTGTGTTGTTCTCATTATAACTCCAGAAAGACGGGTTTCAGGCAATTTGGAGTCTGAAACTTTGGAAAATTAAAATTAAAGTCTAAATTTCTAAGCATTTCCATTTTAGAACGAAGTCCATTTCATTTGCCAATCTCGTTGAAATAGTACGCCCTATGTCCATATACTACTCTTTAATCCAACCAGAAACTTTCAACTTATCCTCTTTGGAAAATACCAAGTCCTTTTATGTATTTAACAGTCGTTTGAAGTTTTTTTTTTTCCGAGTTTTCCGTTGAGCCAGTTTTCACAATGTGCTCGTCTCTAATTCATGTTGCACGTTTTACTTATATATTCCTCTTTATACTGCTATTTCCTAGAATCCAGCATAAAATGACTCATTTAGTAATCTCAGAGATTTGCTCCATATTTACACCGCTTTTGAGTTTGCTATGTGTTGATTGCGCCAAACCTTACATGTAAATGTTACAAGTTTGAGTACAGGGTAAAGGGTATTTGTAATGGAATTCTGGGCAAAATAAGAAAGTGTACAGTTTGATCAGACGAAAGAAAGTTGCGAATAGTTGTAGGTTGCAGGTTTGGCTTTATCTTATGCTTTCACAATCTGGAAATAATAATGTCGGGGTATGACATCCTATCATATTTTGGTGTGGAGGGATGAAAATATTTTAAGACTACCGATATAAGTGTAGAATCCATAGTTATGGGGGTCGCTGAGATGAATAGTGTCAGCCAGGCGTCAATACCATCTATCATCTCTATGGGTGGGAGGTGGAAAGAGTGACTCGTGCAAATAATCCAAAACTACCGATATTAGTGCAGAATCCATTGTTTCGGGGGTCGCTAAAATGAATAGTGTCGGTAGGCACCACTCCATCATCTCTAGGGGTGATGGTGGAAAGGGATGACTTGTGAAAATAATCTAAAACGGTCGATGTTAGTGTTGAATATATAGTTTTTGGGGTAGCTGAGATGAATAGTGTCGGTAAGAACCACTCTATAATCTCTAAGGGTAGTGTTGGGAAAGGATCATGAAATCAATCGTAAAGGATCGATGTTAGTGTAGAATCAATAGATGTCGGAGATAAAAAGTGTCAGCAAGGCATCATTTTCATCTCTAGGGGTGATGGTGAGATGGGATGACTCGTGAAAATAATCTAAATCTACCGATATTATTGTAGAATCCATAGTTGTGATGGTCGCTGAGATGAATAGTGTCGGTAAGGTACCATTTGGTGGCCAAAAACAGCAAATTACGACACGCTCAAAACTGAATAAAATACAGTGACTAATTTGTCTAAGTGCAACGGGCGCAGTAAAGACCTGCCCAACGGCAGTCATGGAAAAACTCCTAGGGCTCTCACTCCTGAACAATACTATCAAAAGCGAGTCTGGATCAAGAGTCATAAAACTAAAAATCCTTAACTAACTTTAAGCAGAAAGACCAGGACAGCAGGGTTTTCGGGTTTCGTAGAATCAAAATGCGAATACACCTAGGCTTATATCCAGCAGTATTTCAGAAGAACTGAGATCACAGGCATATCAGGAAAATCACAGGCTGACTTGTGAAAATAATCTAAAACGATCGATATTAGTGTTGAATCCATAGTTTTGGGGATAGCTGAGATTAATAGTGTCGGCAAGCATTACTCTATAATGATTAAGGGTGGTGTTGGGAAAGGATCATGAAATCAATATAAAAGGATCGATGTTAGAGTAGAAATAATAGTTTTCGCGGTCACGGAGATAAATAGCAAGGCACCATTTCCATCTCTATGGGTGATGCTGAGATGAATAGTGTCGGTAAGGTTATCCTTGAAGTGCATCTTACCCCTAGTAGTGGTGGTGGAAAGAGGATGACTTCCTCGCTAGTTAAGTTATATTAAGGTTGTTTAAGTATGTGTGAATAGAGTAGTTGAAAAATATCAATGTGGAATACTTAACCGCCAGAAATTCCGTACGGAAACAACTTTGCAAGCATTCGTAAGGAATCTTTTCCTGTACGAAATCGTCTCTAAAAACACAAAAGCGAGAATTTTGGTTTAGGTTTTACATCTTCTAATAATTGTGGTTAAATTTGAAAATAATCCAAACGAGTAAAAGTTTGCCAAAAACCACTCACAGATGCCCCGACCCCTCATAATAAAAACTTCAATTTAATAAAAAGTTTTCGGAAGTAATGATAAGCTAATGAACGAATATAAAATCTTTATCTATACAAGGATTATGAAAATAGAATGAGTGAATTTGAAATAGTTGTAATAATTGTTATAACACGTGAGGAGAAAAGGAACGTGTATAGATTAGATAGATAGTTTTTAGACTGGCATTTCACTAGCATAAAAAACTTTCATCAGACTTAAAGTTTAAAAATATCTTGATTCAGTTGTAACTCTTGCACTTCTTCTTATTATTTCCTAAAAAGTTAATTCTTTGCCTTACTGCAGATTTGCTTCCTGCTTCCAAGTCAATTTAAATCAACAAGCCCACCAACCCCATCGATGACTATCGCACGACCATCAGCAAATTGCTTTTGCCATTCATTATCCTTTTAATCTACACAACATAATGCAGGATAATTTAATCATAATTACTGGAATCCTTTTAGTTGGATGTTGAAGAATTTTTCTTTGAAAAAAACGGAAAAAAATTTACAAGAATAACATTAGCCATTTGAGTTTTTTGTTGGATACCAGACGTGCTTGGGCCATCATCACCAACTGATGGTAGTGGTGCACGAAGAGAATTTTTTCCCATAACATCCACTTCAATTTCAATTTCCCCCGGTTGCTTTCCGTTTTAATTTTCTTGTCATAAATTAAGGAAAATTGTGTTAAAGGAAAATTCCCATCCATGCGTGACTTTTAAGTTACGCAAAAGCGAGACTCGCTTCTGGATGGAATTTAGCCTTTCAATATTGTTTCTCCTGTAATTAGTGTGAAAAGTGTGAAGTTACGAGTAAGAACGCACAACGTCTATTGTAATTAAAATTTTTTTTCTGTGAATGAGAAAATTTCTTACTGTGCGGTACTACCATTTTGAAAAGCTGCTCTGATTCTGCGAAAGCTGTTGCGCTTGTTATTTATTTTTTTAATTCTCTCTAAAAGCGTCATATAAAAAAGGAACATATTTCAGCTAAATGAGGGGAAGAACCCAATTAACAGTGAGAGTTTATTTTCATTTGCATTTGCAATAAAATGTCCTTGATAACCATAAGCGTTTTGTCACTTGAGCCATACCTACATGCACGTAGGTAGGAGTCTGCAGTCTGTCTTACCGTTGTTGCTTCATACAACCACAAAATATAAACCATAGTCCGTAAAAGGGTCATTACATTCGTTTTTTTTGTGTGTCACGGAACAATTCAGAGGTTTCTATTTTTAATGGGTTTTGTAAGTGCATAGAATAGGAACATTATCTGTGCAATAATATAACAAGTATTGTGTTTCCATAGATGCAGCTAAAAGCTGTATCCGGCATGCAGGAAAAACCTGTCTTTGTCTTTCCGTTAAGAATCTATATATATGAAAATGAAATGCTGTTCGTTGGTAACTGCATCACTTGAGAACGGCTGAACCGATTTAGCTCATTTTTATTTTGTTCATGTTCATCATAGTCCTAGTAAGGTTTATCCGAAAAAAACAAATTGAAAATATTGCCCGGAAAATTAAAAAATTCGGCAAAAACTGAAAGTGCGTCTCTCCATTTTTGTATGAACTCGAGACCATAACTGACAATCCGAACGACGGATTTCCGTAATTCTTTCCATGTTTTCTTTGTAATGGTCCTGGAAAACAACGCCAATTACAAAGGAAAGTAGAAAAATTCGGACAAACAGCAAAAATCATAATTTTTTGTATGCACTCTCGATCATTACTGTCGATAGGAACGAAATATTTGGTTGATTATTTTTGTGTTATTCGTTATGCTCTCGGAGAAATTTTTAGCAAAAGAAAATTCGGGAACATTTAGAAAACGATAAATTGGATATTTTTTGAGGAAATAACGTGTGGCGCGAGTGAAATAAAAACTCTAAAAAAACGCATTCCAGCCTATATTAAAATGAACTAAATTTGTGTTGATTCGCGATCTGTCAAACAAAAGTCGTAATTTCATTTATATTCCAATAGATTCCAATAGTTGGCGCTACGTGCGCAAATGTCATTTGACAGCTGATCCATTTGCATGGTATTTCTTTTACGATGATTCTGACTGGCATGCCGTTAGACTTTAAGCGCTTGCAGTTTCGGCAGGGGTTTGCATTCATAATTACAATAAACAGTTTTTGCATCATTAACCTTGAAAATCCATGCTTCCATGGTCAATTGTTTGTCGCCTATTCCAGTGTCGGAAAACCATCAGTGTTGTTTGTTTACGCGCCAGACAACAAAACTAATAAAAAACAGTGCGTGTAACTTTGACGCGCAATTGAAGTGAAACTTCCTTGATGTTGTGGGCAAAACGATCTCCAAAAGACCAAAAGAGGCCACGAAAATACGCCTAAGACCCCCAAAAGAATCATAAATGTCCTACAAAAGTCCCTCAAAAGAATTATAGAAGACCCCCAAAAATCATTAAAGACCCCCCAAAAGACCTTCAAAAGGCTCCCCAAATTTTCCTCAAAAGGGCTCCATTAGGAACCTCAATAGACCCTCAAAAGACCCCCCAAGACCCTCAAGCCCCAAATACCCACAAAAGACCCCTCCCAAAACCCAAAAGACCCCAAAAAACCCCTCGAAGGACCTCCAAAAGACCACCAAAATACCTCAAAAATCACTCAATAGACCCCGAAAGACCCAAAAATACCCCCAAAGACCACAAAAAGATCTCAAAAAGACCCCCAAAAGACCCCTAAAATACCCCCAAGAGATCTTCGAAGGACCTCCAAAAGACTCCCCAAAATTCCCCATAAGACCTTCAAAAAACCCCAAAGACCCTCAAATGACCCTCAAAAGTTTTTATCTTCAAAAGAAATATCAAGATGCATACCGCCAATCCACCATCTTAACCGAAATACCCGTGCCTCAACTCGAGCTCACGGGTCCACCATAGACATATATTCGGACATAATCAGTTCTGCGAGATTCCTTCTATAGCCGCACAATAATTAGGTGGAGTTATTTGCTCGACTCTGTGTTTCCGCATTTGTATGATCTGCAGTCATTTAAGATACACGTTCATAGACATCTCACCTTTTACTCCTTAATTTTCGAACGCCCACGCTGTGCTAAGCATTATAAGGGTGCAAATCTCTATTCGAAGATACACATGTGTATAAAATTTGAAGAAAATCGGGTCATTATTTTTATAAAATTTCATTGGGTGCCTCCGACACCGGGGTCCGATCACTTCCAAATTTTTATAAAAAGTGTTGTCCATCGGAGATACACATGCGTATAAAATGTGAAGAAAATCGGATAAATTTTGTAAAATATTTGTATGGGAGCGCCCCGACCCCAAGTCCCAAATTTTAACAGAAAGTAATGTCATCAGAAATACACATGTGTACAAAATTTTAATAAAATCGGAATTTAGCAAGTGGGTTTAAAATTGATCACAAACTCTGACCAGCCAGCAAGCCACGGGCACGCGAAGTTTATATTGAGAATTTAAAAACTGCACAGCAACCCAACAACAAAACAACTGTAATCGTAAAGCAAGCAGCGCTGCTCACAGTGCACCACGCACACAGAACACAGTCATCATAGTATGAGATGATCTGATGCCGCTATATGAAAAAAAAAAAACAATTTATATGGGAACTCCCCGACTCCGCGGTCCGATCACTCTCTAATTTTAATAGAAATTATTGTCACCGGATATATCATCATCATCATATTTGGCTCTACAACCGGTGTCCGGTCGTGGCCTCCCGCAAAAAATCTCTCCACCGGTCCCGATTTCGAGCCGATGTCATTTAGTTTGCCATCCCTAGACTCTGGACGTCCTGGTCGACGCCATCCTTCCATTGCCTCCCTGTCGTGTTCCATAAATTTTACCGCAAAGTGCTTTTCGAGTAGGATCATCTTCACTCATGCGAGCTAGGTATCCTGCCAACCGGAGCCTACCGAGCTTAAATATTTTCACGATGTCGACATCGCGGTAACGCTCGTAGATCTCATCGTTATAGATTCTCCGGAATCGTCCTTCCTCACATACAGGACCAACAATTCTCCGTAAGACTTTTCTCTCGAACGCGGCTAAGAGGTCAGAATGCCTTTTGCTAAGCACACAAGTCTCGGATCCATATGTAAATTCTGGTATGACCATTGTCCTACATACCAGCAGCTTGGATGTTATGGTTTAATTCTTGAATTTGAAGAGTCTTGACAGATTATAGTAGGCTTTGTTGGCTTTAAGCAACCGTGCGCGTATTTCTGGTTCCCTGCTGTTATCGGCTGCTAGAGTTGACCCGAGGTAGTTAAAGGATTGCACGCACTACTTCAAATTCGCGCTCCACTATTTGAATGTTGAATTGTTGCTACTCGCAGTCGTGGCTACCATGTACTTTGTTTTGCTCTCATGTATGTGCAGCCCCAGATTTCGTGCCACCTGCTCGATCTGAATGAAAGCTTCCTGTACAGATCTTGAGTTTCTACCAACGATGTCAATATCGTCTCCGTAAGCCAGTATCTAAATGGACTTATAGAGGATTGTTCTCTCTCCGTTACTTCAGAGTCTCGGATCACTTTCTCCAACGCCAGGCTGAAGAGGACGCAGCCCAGTCCATCCCCTTTTCGGAGCCCGTTATAGATGTTGAATGTGCTGGATAGTGATCCGGATATTTTTACTAGGCTTATAACATGGCCAACCTACATAGTCTTGTCAGTTTATTTGTGATGCAGAATTCTCTCATGGCTTTATAAAGTTCTACTCTGTCTATGCTATCTGCGTTTAATTCTCATTTAGACTTTAAGAGATCCAATCTTCTGTATATGTCCTTTGTTCTCATTTCATTGATAACCCTTACGCTTTGTAAACTGTATACTAATTTGGGGTGGTTGCGCTTTTGCGACAAAAAAATAAAAAAATAGAATTGCCTAGCAATTCTACGCACTTATGAGTAAGCCAAACACAATTAAAAGAAATACTAATACGGTCATGCAATGCAATACAACTCTTGCTTGGAGAACCATTTCAAAAATATAATTTTTATAAACCTGGAAAAAATGAGCAATTTTTATGGTTGTCTAAGATAACTTGGAAAACTGACTTGCTCATGTGCTGCAGGTGATGGTGGTGGTGTCGGTGCTGATGCTGATGCTTTGTGTTATAATCATCATGGAATCCTATCTGTGTGACTCATGTGCATTTTCACTTAAATCCCAATGGTAAAGCGAATGAAAACGATGAGAGAAACACAGAAACAGAGAAAACCGCAATTATTCGCGTACACTTTTGAATTGTGATGCAATGAGAAGCTCAAGAAATTAATTTCTAGGATATACGTATGTACCTGAATAGTGTGAGGAACAAATTCGTCAAAGCGTGGGAAGAATTTCTCCCTCCCACACAAATTTTTTTTTCCGCTCCATTTCGCTAACTTCCCCTCTAGAGGGAAGATATAAGTGCATGTGCAAAAAAATGATGCACATTTCGTTATGTGTGTCATAATTTGGACACACTTCCTGAAAATTATGGTGTGTCTTCCGTAACTGTTGTTTAGATCATATCTGCTATTTTACCGGTTCCTTTAATGCTCGTACCATCACAGATATATAAGGAAAACTAAAAAAGCATACCATACTCGCATCGAAGGAATTTTGGAATTTCATTTTTCATTTCTCTTTCCTGCACTGCAGATGGGATTATTCTCTTGGTTTTCAAACAGGCCACCAGAACGAAATAATTTGTAGCACTTTACTCATATTTTACTAGTTAGGAACTTTCACCATTCTGCTTCTGTCGTCGAGTAAGCGCAGGGGTCTTCAAACTTTTCACTTGAGGGCCGAATTAAAAAATCTTATCTTGGGAGCCAGGTGGATAATTCATTCAAATATCTTAAATACAACATATCTTATGGATTTTCATTTTGTTGATTTCGAATGTACGTATGGGATGTGTGAAGTTGGTTCTGACAAAAAATGTCTGTCCACTTTGAGTCAAATTTTAATTTTGGTGCCTATCATAGAATGAAGTTCAAGTTTTTTTCAGACAAGTTAGCTATGTACTTTAATTTTACAAAGGTCATTGCTGTAAACGTTTGTTCGCAAATATAGGTTGCGCCAAATACTGAAAGCATTGCTCTTGCAAAGTTTTTAATTTCCGCATCATTTAATGATCTTCAATTTAAAAAAAATGGAGGTGTGGCCAACTTTCTTTTACGGACGGGACCGGAATCTTCAGTAAATGTATATTAAAAATTTTTTTTTTATTTTTGTAAATTTCTTTTGCACCTAACAGATTTCTCCTAAGTGCTATACTTTTTGCGTTATTTGCAAAAACTCGAAAAACTGTCTTTGAAACTGTCACTTCCGGTTGTCAGATTTCCGTCAAGATTATCTGGCCTCTCACAATTTATGTAAAAAGCTTAAATATAAATTTTCATCCCGATAAGTTCAGCCGCCAGGATTGTAGAGCGGACACAGACAGACTTACAGACATACATACATACAGACATCCAGACATACATACAGACAGACATACAGAGATTTTTTTCATCATCATATTTGGCTCTACAACCGGTGTCCGGTTCTGGCTTTCCGTAAAAAAAACCGGTCCCGATTTCGAGCCGATGTCATCCAATTTGGCATCCTTAAACTCTGAGCGTCCTGGCCATCCTTCCAGGCTGGCTGTCGTGTTCCATAAATCCTATCGCAAAGGACTTTCCGAGCAGGATCCTCTTCGTTCATGCGAGCTAGCCGTCCTGCCCACCGCGGTAACGCTCGTAGACCACATCATTATAAAGTCTCCGGAATCGTCCTTCCTCACATACGGGGCCAACAATTCTCCGTAAGACTTTTCTCTCGAACGCGGCTAAGAGGTCAGAATGATTTGAAGAGTCTTGACACACTATAAGTAGGCTTTGTTGGCTTTAAGCAACCGTGCGCGTATTTCTGGTTCCATGCTGTTATCGGCTGCTACAGTTGACCCGAGATAGTTACTGGAATGCACTACTTTAAATTAGCGCTCCACTATTTTAATTGCGGGAATCTTCTGAATCTTCTAGTCGCAGACGTGGCCACCATGTAATTTGTTTTGCTCTCATTTATGTGCAGCCTCAGATTTCGTGCCGCCTGCTGGATCTGGATGAAAGCTTTCTGTACAGCTCTTAAGTTTCTACAAACGATCTCAATATCGTCTGCCTAAGCCAGTATCTGAGCGGACTTATAGAGGATTGTTCCTCTCGCCGTTAGGTCAGAGTCCCCAACCAGGATATAGGAGAAACTCTTATACGCAGTACTCAACGATAATTGCTGCATGTTGTGATATCTTCCTTCTTATGTATTTGGCACAGGAAGCGTCTTCGATAGTCTTCTGATATCGCTTATTCCTCCCATACTTGCACTATTATTTCATGAATTACTTGGTGTATTGTGGGGTCTCCTATTTTAATCAGTTCCGCTGGGATCCCATCTGATCCCGGGGCCTTATTATTTTTAAGCCGATTTATCGCTTTGCTAACTTCGTCTATGCTTGATGGCGGCAGCATAATAATAGAAAGTACTGCAGGCCTAGGAATAAGACGCGACAGCGAGAGAGGGGGGTAGTACTGCTTGCCTAGGAATAAGATACGATAGCGAGAGGGGGAGGTACTGCAAGCCTAGGAAGAAGACACGACAGCGTAGAGGGGGGGAAGTACTGCACACCTAGGAATAAGAAACCACAGCGAGAGTTGGGAAAATACTGCAGGCGTAGTAATAAGACACGACAGCAAGAGGGGGGAAGTACTGTAGGCCTAGGAATAAGATCGAACAGCGATAGAAGAGTGGGGGTACTGACGCGGTTTAAAGACGGTCGTCCGGTCTGAATATGAATATAATGTGTTCTGTCGAGAACATCCAAAAATCTGGTTGCGCAGTTTTCTGACGGTCGCCTAGTCTGGTATTTTATGTATGGTGGTGCGTGCCAAAATGGTTGATGATCTGTTTTGTATAGAACTTTAACATCTGCGTCTCATTCACTGGGAAACCGACAATTGTATGGGCAAAAGTTGCCGAACCTGACTAATATTCTCCGAGAACTAGGTGGGAATTGTATGACTTCAAAAGGACTTGAAGTGAAATAATTTACACATAATTTACACATGTTACATATGTTTAGTTGAGTGTTCACTGTTTTGTTGTGGCGGCCGGCTTACATGCGTTGTCGGCACTTCTGGTTTTTGCCTACGAATACGGCAACAATCCAATGTGCTGGGGGAAAATGGAACGGACAATGCGAAAAACCTAAGCCGTATGGTTTGTAACGATGGCACTTCGTTACAACCCATCGTATCAAATAACTTTCTAAAATCAGCTAAGAAAAATATATATAAGAGATGTAATGATCGACTAAAAAACACATAGTCTTATAATATTTGAAATATTTTTACGAGGTATTTAAAAAATGTACACAGCATTGGTACCGGACGGTAAACGTATGTAGTTCCGCGGGCCGTACTTTGGAGATCCTCGGAGTAAGGAATCGCTAAGTTAACCTTTTTATTCCGTTTTTTCGGTTTTGTTCGTTGTGATGTCAGGTATAAGCAGACATCAAAAACATGCACGACACCTTTCCGTTCTACATAAAAAAAAAAAAGATGACGAAAATTTCATTTGCGCTTTTCCTCTTTCATTTTGTCACACTGCAGGTCCCGCGAGACGATCCGTGTGAAGTGTGCTTGTGTGTCGATGGAGAGATCTTTTGTTGGTGGAAAAAATGCGGTAAGTGAAACATATCTTTTTAAAATCCTTAAAATAAAATACAAAACCCTTCGTTCCTAATTGAATTTCGCTTATCCACAATTTAATAAACAACCATGTTATGTATTTCGATTAAAAAGTTCATCAACCTCATAGTTTCATTGCTTCGCCAGACAAATCGTGAAGCTAATTTTTTTTTGTATTTAATACTTTCTTTCTGTTTCTCGCTACTTTGCAGAGGGAAAGCGGAAAAAATCTGACGCACACTCCGCGGCGGCTGCCAATGGAGGAGTCAAAAAAACTAAGAAGAAAACCCCCCCAACAACAATTAAGACTACGACAACAACAATCCGTTCGCCAGTTGACAAAGAACGCCATGTGGAACATTTAAAAAAAACGAAAAAACTCTTACTCGCAAGGATGCAGAAAAAAGTGCAAATGCAACAAAAGAGCCAGCCCGCTGCATCGTCGTCGTCGTCATCATCAGCGTCGCCAAACAAAATACTCAACTTCCCGGAGAATCTACCTTCGGTGCTGTACTACGACTACAATACAGAGGAACACCATCACCATCAGCATCAACATCAACATTTAAAACGCAACCATCAGATGCAGATGGAGCAGCTGAAGAAACAACAACAACAACAGCAGCAGCGTTATCCTTCCGACAGCAACAAGAGACAACAAAAAGAGCACATGGGAAATTTCAATGTTGGCAACGAGAACGTTAACAATGACAATAGATCCACCGAAGCTGCTGTCGGTGCTGAAGGCAGCCATGGAATGGTGGAAACTTCAATAACTCGTCACGGAAAGTCGCCTACACCGCGATCACAGTTGAAACTTTTAAAGGAGGGACCTTCCATTGCATACGATGCAGTTGACGAGGATGGCAAATTCATCGAAAATAATAAAGATTATCAAGTAAAGCTCCAATCTGACGTTGCAGGTGGAAAGGAGGAGCCAACTGGATCTAGGAACAACAACAAAATTTCATTACAGATACGTCCGTCACGGACGCCGCTGGCAACAAAGTCATTTTCAATCGTAAGTACTTATATCAATTTCCTTCCAATAGTAGATACTCTTATATGTTCCGTCTTCCGGTTAAGAAGACAATTATTGTCAGCTTGAAGTTTAAATTCACTCCGTCGGCTGGGACTTTTTATATTGTTTTATATTTTATTATGTCCTAGCGACCGACCGTGTTGGGTCGCCGGACATATCATATCCATCCAACCAACCAGCTGGAGCATCCGCACTCAAAGTGAGTGCCGGAATTCACTGATGGCGTGAGAGATTTCATTTGGTTTCCTTTTGCAAAGCGACCATGAGAAACCAAGCGAACGCTTTGTTTGGTAAGTGCCGACCAAGTATCGTAATAGCCGCAAGAGTAGTAGTTGTCCAAGAAGATGAAGACACTACTTCTCTGCAGATCCCATTCTCTGTACCATTAGGAGATGAAGGTTTTTTGTGCTTTTAAATAACTAAAGTTGTGAGGAAGTTTAGCTGGTGTCGAGTAACTTGCAACTTCGTGGATGGGGGCAATCTTATAATTTCAACAACGCACCAGCCGACATTACAATATTTTATTTTCTATTTACTTTCATTTTGAACGGAAAGTGCATTTTCCTCAATGTAAGAGCATTAAGTTATCAGGGGCGTTAGCATACCCCAATGTGGCCTAAGCGATGAAATTAAAAAAAAAGGGTTTTTGTTTTGAAACAGCAGAACTTAGGGTCTAAATCCTAAAATGATACACTGGATGTATACAATGATGGTGAGGTCTCACTGAAGTAACTAAGCTTCAGAAGCTTGAAAGAATTGTATGTCTTGGTATCAGGGGTGCTGTGCGTACCATTGGAAGCATTAGAAGCTATCTTAGGACTTTCACCCATACAAATCTTAATTAGGAGGAAGACCGGTAGCTGCAGCTTATTAGCGCATCGTATTCGAAACCATGTGCGAAACCTTAAAACTCTTGACTCAATTCCTGAAAGTGACATGTTTTGCACTATCACCGACATTACGGTCAGGGAGTACGGTTTCGGCAGGTTATTTGAGGTAGAAATAACCGTGGACCGTGCAAACTGGTCTACTAGTGTTCTGGCACGCTAGAGGTTTGGTCTGGTGCACAGATGGATCCAAGATGCAATCAGAAGTTGAAGCTGGCATCTTTGGATCCAACACCGAAGTCTCGATACTAATGGGAATGAGTCCCTCGGTTTTCCAGGCTGCACTCTATGCCATCGAAATCTGCGCTGGAATAAACCTTAGTAAAGGCATTAGGGGTACTAGAATATAAATCTTTTCAGATAGTAGGGCAGCACTTAAAGCGTTGTCATCCAACCTAATGTACTCTAACTCAGTTAAATCCTGCTAGGATGCAGTGCAATCCCTTGCCAGACTCAGCAGGGTGAGTTCCTGGTTATTAAAAGGAACTGCAGGCAACGAATCTGCAGATGAACTAGCTAGCTTGGAATCTGCGCTCATAGGACCTGAATCGTACTGTAGTATCCGGCTCGGAAAGTCCTTTGCGGTAGGATTTATTGAAGACGACAGCGAAGCCGGCCAAGCCTACGCTGGAAGGATTGCTTAGACCAGGACACCCCGACTGCGCAGCACACACCGCACACAGTCCATAAAGGGCGACGAATATCTGATGCCAGTATAGATATTTAAAAAATATATAAGGGCCTTGCGGCCGAACCCGGGACCCGATCACTACCAAATTTTCGAAAAAGTATTGTTTATTGGGTATACACATGTGTGTAAAATTTTAAGAAAATCGGGTACATTTTTTAAATTTTTTGTATGGGAGCCCCCCGACCCCGCAGCCCGAGGGGCCTCAAAATTTAATAGAATTCAATTTCAATAAAATCGGGCAGTAGGAAGTGGGTTAAAAATTTATCGCAAGAATCCATGACAAATCCACAAACCCACAAGCCCACAAACCCACAAACACACGGGCAAGTGAAGTTAATATAGAGAATTTAAAAAGACATGAGGTTTTAATGAAATGCTTCTTAGAGGCGCCGTGGCTCAGTCGATAGGAGCATGGACTGCTGAGCAGGGGGTTCGTGGGTTCATGGTTCGAATCCCAGTAAGACCAAAGTATTTTTCACGGTGTCCCACCTCTCGCGAAAGTTTGACAAACGTCCGAGAGTAATAACTTGTCACTGAAAGCTTCTCAATTCGCCGTTCGGATCCGGCATTAAATTGTAGGTCCCTCCATTTGTGTGCAAAAATATGCATGCTCAACACAAATGGTTGCGAGAAGTCAGGCCTTGGACCGCATGGTCTGTCGCGCCGATATTATTATATTCTTTGGGGAGACCGGGGATAGTTTCCCCTAGGGGCAAGTAGACTCACCGCCAATAACTTCAAAACAAAACAATTTCGTTCATGTTAGTTCTTGTTGTTACATCGAGCACAGCTACCTGCTTAGTCTACCATTGTCTTTCGTCAGAGTTAGACGTCGTTCGAGATTTATTGCGAAAAAACAGATTTTTGCCTTCGTGAGTAATTTTTTTGTTTTTTTTTCGTTTTCTTTTTTCGCAGCGGTTTTTGTGTTTAAGTCAAATTTTTTTTAAGATAGAGAGCGAGTGCATATTCGTGATCATCACAGCTGGTAGCATCTTATTTGTTTTTATTTCCTACTACCTCAAAAAAATCATTGAGAGGCCGACAGGCCGATCGGGGTGAGTTGACTTTTTTTTCGTGGTAAGTTGACTCATTTTTTTTGGTGATTTCTAGGAAAATGAGAACATATGTTAGGAAAACCGCAAGAGGCGCAACTGAACAAACTCTTTTGGAGCGTGCGTGCCAGCTTATACTTGGAAGGAAAGAGTATACGATCTGTTGCTCATGACCATGGCATTCCTTACAATACCATGCAAAGATATGTTAAAAAATTTAAGCAGAAAAAGTTGGAACATCCTTCCACCCCTATTGCTGAGCTGTCTCTTGAACTCTTGAAACTCTTTATTTCTGTTTCAAATAAAATTGATTTGTTATTCTATTTTTTTATAGTTTTATTATCAAAAAGGTGAAAATAAGAATATAGTCAACTGACCCCATACCCTTAGCCAACTTACCCCGGTTCTGGGGTTACTTGACTCATTTGAGGTCGTTGTGTAAAATTAAGAAAATAGGGTCTTAAAATTAGCTAATTTTAGAACTTTTTTTTAAAAGCGAAAAAGATGTTTTATAAAAAGGCATTTGATTCGTTTTGATATCTTTCTTAGTTTTTTTTAAAAAATAAAAGATAAGCAAATTTTGAGTCTACTATCCCCGGTCTCCCCTAGTCATCTTTGCCCACAGTTATGAGAGCACTGTTGACAGTTTTTGTGTCATTATATATTTTCTACAGCTTACCAGAATTAAGGTGTTCATCAAAACTTCTATTAGGAGAATAATTTAACAAAAAAAAATTAAAACTCTACACAGTATTGCCCAATTCGTATTCGCATTTACATCTGTAATCCTTAGTATTTTGAGATTCTGAGTGAAAAACGGCAATGAACTCATTACGTTGTATTCTATAACTGTATATGTATATCTAAATCTATATCTCTATGTTGTTAAGTTTTTCGTAAGGTTCTTATTTTGTTATTCGTTGATTCTCCCCGCTCACCTAAGTTTCCTTTTAAAGACGTCCGTCGGTTTGGTTGTTTCTACTTTTTAATATCTACAAACCCAAAATACCTCAAATAATCAAAACTGACAGACAGTAAGGCAAAACAGTCAAGTCTGTTATTTATTTTGATAAAAAAAAACAAAAAGAAATGGGAAAAACAATCGAAAATTGTTTCAAAGGTAATTTTTTTAAAATAAGTCGTCCATTAGTTAGGGCACACAGCTTTTTTGACGCAACACGGCCACTAGAATTTTTTTTAGTTTATATTTGAGGCTCTAAGTAAATTGTCGAAAAAATCAATTTGTATATGGTATCTATGTACAACTATAAACGTTAAAGGATTTTCTCATGTAGACACCCTTGTAATGTGAAACAAAGAAACAAACTGTGAATTGTAAGATAACCAAGAAATTAAAAATAACTCAAATGAAAGCATTTTGTCTTACCAAGTTTTTGTTGTAAAAATTCTTCCGGTTTCGCACCACTCAACGAGTAGGAAAAACTTTTCAGCACAACTCTGTCACTCTGTCGTGAAGTGTTAAAACAGCCATAGGATTAGTTTCGGTTCCTTGCTGCGCAGTAGTTGCCTCTGACGATGTTTGCAGTGGTTGTCAAGTAAATAGATAAATAGATTTTTAAGATATCCACTTAGAAGGTCTGGCGGTAAGAGGCACTTTACAATTTTTTATTAAAAATGGATGTGTGCCAAGTATCCTGCCTGTGTGTGTGGTGAGAAGTGATACCGCGTTAGAGAGTTGTCAGCATGAACGATTAAAGTGGCAATCTTACACATATAACGTCTATAGTGAAAGGAGACGAAAAATTCTTAGAAATGTAAGGATTCGTTAAGCAGGCGTAATAATATTTTGAGTTTTTTATTATTTCAACAGTAAGTGGGCGTTACGAAAGAATTGTCACCTAAGCGGATGTGCCACTGTCAGAATAATTGTAGAAAGTGGCAATCTTAATACTCGTATATAAAATAGAGAATTGATTGATATAAATGTGTGTGTACTTGTGTCTATTAAACTCTGAAACGCCTGGACCGATTTCAATCAAAGTTGGTATACATGTTTCATACAATCTGGAATCAAACATAGAGGGTGTGGGGTAACGCCTTTTGTAGGTGGGGTGGGGTGGCTTCCGATATTACTGTCGAACCCATAGTTTTATGGATCGACGTGATGAATATCGGTGGTTGGATCGTGTGTTGTTGGTGGCTGGCAAGTCTGGCAACATGCTTGCCTATGAGACAGTGCCCATTAAAGACACCTATAGTACCACCTATGTACAATCTGTTTAGAGAGATAAAATACTTGGAGCATTTTAACACCAGCTTGGGCCAAATCTGTTTTGTCGCTTAACAAGTTGTTCCGTTTGAACACCTATGGTTAGTTCTCTTGGTAGCATCCAGCTTAAGCATGAGCTTGCATGTAGCGATTGGTATGGCTAAGGAAATGGGCAATGCAATTCCATGTTTAGAGTGCTTATTAGCCCTTCAAATCCCACACTGTCTCTATGCCCCGGCCAACCACACAGATGAATACTGAACTGCTCTACCATCTCCTTGATAGATGATCAGCAGTTTAGTGCTACAGTAGAGTTAAAGAGGGATTTCTGCTTGGCTTTCAGAGAAGATGCGGATATCCTTAGCGGATATGCCATTTCTTGTCAGCAAAGATAGGACTTCTGCCTGGAAAACACTGAACTGGAAGGCGGAAGGAAAGACTAAGAATAAGGCTTTTTGAGAAAACACCTCAGCCTACCCCGACATCAGTTTTCGAACCGTAACTGTGAAAATGAATCGATTCATCTTCCAAGAAAGCACCTTATTCCCAGAATGATCTGGAGGGGAAGGTGAATTGAACAGGGGAGTGTCCGAATTCATTCCTGTTCCACTGAGCGAACGGTTGCGCTAGCAGTTACTTGCTTACTAAAGATGTCCAGTCGTGTTAGGTTGAACAGAATGTCCAGTAAAGCGGAAGGGGTGGTGCAAAGTGCTTCGCTCATATGTAGAAAAGCTCATCGTTGGACTTTGCTAAACTAGTGTAGTGTTGCATCGTCAAGTGTCGCTGATTGCTAAAGAGACGAACTGTGCTACAGTACGTCCGTACAAAGTACGAGTGTGTACTTATGTAGTTTGTTCTCTGTGCTGTAGTGTGGAGATGGTGGTTGGAGACTAGACGTGACATAAGAGACAGCGTTAAGTGTTGGGTTGGTTTTGCTATTGCTGCGGACTGTGGTAATGCAAATGGCACCAACATTTTGATTTGCTCTGATACTATTTGTCTGCCTGTCTCTATTTATTTTTAAAGCTACGGTTTAAGGGCCCAGCCTATAGAATCCGTTTGCTTCCGTTGAATATTAGATATTGCAACATGCAATGCATGCCGAGCGACCGTCCCATCAAATAACAGGTTCGAATCCCCGGCGTGGGGAAAACTTTTTTGTAAGGGAAATACCATGGACGCGTTGAAATAAAACCAACGATTAGTGCTGTGCTCTAAGGTATATAGAGCACAATGGTCACATGAGTAAGGAAAAGATCACCGGAACTACCGCCTTATATAGCCAATGAGTGATATGGGGTTAACGACCCCATTTATTTACAATGGTTTTTTGCAAGAAAAGAATGCCACGTGGTCTTTTGAACTCTTTCTTGTATATACTATATGTATGACTTTCAGCTTACCAATTATGTAGAAAAAGACCCAGATCCTTGGATTCATGTTTAAGCATATGCCCTTTATAGGGGAAGGGCCAACATTTTGAATTTTGTATTTCCTAGTCAAGAGGACAAGTTCTGTTTTGTTGGGGATTATCTCCAAACCACAACGATCTGCCCATCTCGTTAGATTGTTAAGAGCATTTTGTAGGAGTTCCAGATTGAGTGACTTGCACAAAATCTGAGGCTCTACATAAATGCTAACAAAAGTAAAAACATGAAGAGAAGATAAGATTCAACAATGGTCCTAGACATGCCGAGAATCATTTTGAAGCAGTACGATTCATTAATTAACTATATAAGGTAATTTGTAGCAGCCAATAACCTCATGCCAACATCCGGTGAAAGGCACCATCTAGGCCTCGTACTCGTTTCAGATGAGGATCAAGCGATGGAAGGAGCATTTCTACGATCCTTAACCGTGTATTCGCCAACGATATGCACCCAAATCAAACGGAGCTGCCGGAAGTAACAATTTCCCGAATTCGCACCTCAACTCCCAGTAAAGTAAAGAACAACAAGTCGGTAGAACTAGATGGTACACCCGTAGAGCTTCTGCGCGCCGCACCAACGACATCAGCAGAGCTCTTATATCCTCTTGTAGAGAGAGCTTGGGAGGCAGAAAGTTTCCCCGACGAGTGGAAGAAGGGAATGATTGTTAAGCTCTCTAAATAAGGTAGTCTTATGGAGTGCGAAAACTGGAGAGGCATTTGCGTTCTTCCTGCAGTTGCAAAGATAATAGCCAAAGTAGTACTTGAGCGAATTAAGGAACATCTGGAAGATACACTCGATACCGAACAAGCAGGTTTCCGCACTGGATCCTCCTGTGTAGACCACATAAACACCCTGCGGATCATTATTGAACAGTGCGTTGAATTCCGGTCACCACTGCAACTGCTGTTCATCGATTTTGAGAAGTCGTTTAACAGTGTCAACAGACAGTTGATCTGGCTCGCCTTGCGCAGGAGAGATATACCCGATAAACTAATAGCTATTATTAAAGCAACCTATGATAGCTCTAAATATCATGTGCTGCATAGAGGAAAGCTGTCAGAGGAATTCGAGATCCTAAGTGGGGTACGACAAGGTTGCATTCTATGGCCGATACTTTTTTTGTTGGTGATTAGCGGTGCATTTCGCGCAGCTTTATCTACTGGAAACGGAGGAATTCGTTGGACTCTTACATCTCTACTCAAACATCTGGACTACGCTGACGACGTTTGTTTGTTGTTCCGTTCAAATGTTGAATCTGTGTGCTGTTGTATGGGAGTAGCACTTGGAAGGTGACCGCTACTATCACAAAAAGATTACAAACGTTCGTAAATAGGTGCCTACGGAACATCTTAAGGTTTTTCTGGCCTAACCGTATCTCTAACGAACATCTTTACCAGAGAACGGGTCAGGAACCAATAGGCACAACCATCCAACGACGGAAGTGGCAGTCCAGTGGATTGGTCATACACTCCGAAAAGGCGACAGTTCCATAGCAAAATACGCAATGCAATGGAATCCGTTATCTTAGGATGATAGAAGAACAGATCGTCCGAGAAATACATGGCGCAGAACAGTTGAGGAAAAAAAATCCTTAAAACTCGTATTTTCGGTAATTGTTTCAAGCGAATAAACCCTTTACATGTGAACGAATTACACTCAAAGCTATGATACACATGCTATCCAGAACTTTCAACGAGTTCAGCTGCTTCTGGATTTAAGTAATTGGTTAAGGCGAGTATTTCACGATTGAATTGATGGGATCACACTTGGTAAGCGCTGCGTTCTGCGATAATAAAACAATAGCTCAGGCAAAATGACTCTCGTTAGATTCGAAGATTTATTACCCTCTTGTGATGTGATGGATATTATATACAACACATAGTTGCTATTTATATTTTATACATCCATACATACTATACTATAGATATACAAACAAAGTAGAAATAAAAAAAAAATTGAAATTCATCATACAAAGTGCTTTTATAATGGAAATCTCATCTGAAGAGGGTTTTCTTAAGATTCACAAGAAGTAGGTAGGTAGGTACTCTGTGCTTTGTATTTTAAACGGCTAAGTTGTTAGAAGGAGGTAAAATAGTTTCCAAGGTACGTGACCTTCTTTACTCAATCTATCAACAAGCAACGAACAAATTCTTATTTTTTCCTTCCTTCCTTCGTCGATGGTCGACGATCTCAACCAAGCAGCAAGTTCCTTGCTTGGTGCCACCTTCGCTTTTCTTTTCTTTGCAGATGCAAGTGATTTCCTACGGCTCTGTACACCATTACCGATTCTTCACATCATCCACTTTCTAATACTTTCATCCTGATCCATTAACTCCTCCTTGACACTATTGTTCTTTCAAGATGCGATAATGAAAATGCTCGTCAAGATAAGTTGTTCAGTTCAGCTCACTACGATATGGCAGTGCAGCAACAATTTGCAACAAGTTACGACAGTCGTCGTGTTGCTGGGAAATCGTAAATCCGATTTTGGTCTTCTGTTTGATTTTGGGATTAAGGAATTTATTACACCAGCGGAACGTAGCTGTAGCTGAGGTAACGCGTGATTGGAATTCATAGCTGTCGTTTGTTTCATCAAAATCGTGCCCTCATTTCCACTCTGTGACAGTCAACATATATAGACCGCATTATATTGCTCACTGGAAATTGATTTACATTTTGGTAGTTGGTATCCGGTAAATTAGCTTAACAGCTTAAGCGCTTAGGGTAACAATAATGACAAATAATTACATTACGATGCGACGATGATGGTATTATTATTGCTGATGGGAGATTTATAGCTTTTTCCCCAATTAATTTATAATTCTTTCGTGCACACGAAAATTCAAATAAATCGACGAGCTTGAAACACACAACAAACGCTTACCCGCCCAGAGAGCCTACCTCCCTGTCGGTTGTAATGCAAAAGTTTTTACAACTCTCCTAACTTTTCCGTCTACCTATACTTACAGAACATAGCAATATCATAACCCATATACCAGTAAGGAAAAAACAACCTCAGTTATCCAGAAGTTTATGCTACGTGAGCAGCAGTTCACCGCTGAACGCTTAAAGCGAACCTAACGAGAACCAAAAAAAAATTTCTTTCCAAGGTTGGCTGGCGGAAAAATTCAACTTTTTAACTCATTACAAAAATATTTCTGGGTCAGATCCTCTGATTTACGGCACACAGAGGTGGCCTGCGTCGATTCAGGTATTCAGGTGCTATAATTTGAAACCGCACAGTAGTTAAACTCTTAGCAATGAGGTGTTTCTGATGTTTTGTCAGGAGAACAACTGCTTTGGAAAAGTCCTAGTGCCAAATGGAAAAGCTTTCAATTTTCCTTTAGCGTACTTTATTTATTGCTTAAGAGACTTGAAAATTAAAAGAAAATTTTATTTTCAAGTTCATTTATGATGGTCCAAGAAGTTTTGTAACAAAGTGTTTTACTTTTCTGGAACTTCTGT
Organism: Nephrocerus scutellatus; assembly: GCA_947095585.1. Classification (NCBI taxonomy): domain Eukaryota; kingdom Metazoa; phylum Arthropoda; class Insecta; order Diptera; family Pipunculidae; genus Nephrocerus; species Nephrocerus scutellatus. The sequence continues at coordinate 107,614,917 of OX352762.1, read as the reverse complement.
AGGCTAATTTGTGTGTTCAACTGCGACTGAATGGGCTATGTAAGAGAATTAATTAAGCTGGATTGCCCCAATTTAGTAAATTGGCTTTTACTCAAAATGTAATGGAAATAAAAAGCAATTTTCATTTTAAAAGCATGGACGTTTTGGTAGAAAAAAATGTCGGTCCTTTGCAGTCATCTGGAAACGATGTATTTATTCTTAATTTGAATATACGTTTATTATTTTAAGCTTGCCGAATAGAGATATTGAACTATAAAACCACTAAAGTTAAAGAAGGATGAGTTTCTTTTTTTTAATTCCTTATAATAACTTCACGGCGGCATGGCTCTGGCGTTCGTACGTTCTGTGGTGGAATCTTGCGATTAATTTTCAACCAACTTCCCAAAGCCCGATTTTATTAAAATGTGTATTTCCGGTGACAACAATTGCTATTAAAATTTGGTATTAGTCGGGGGGCTTCTATCCAATTTTTTTTTAATTCACGCCATGTAGCGGTATTAGAACACGCTATACTATAATGAGTGTGCGCTATTTCAGCGCGGCTTTACAATTTGGGGTAATTGTTTTTTTTATCCACAGAGCGCTTCGTATTAGTTTTTATTTTTTTAGCATTTAAAGTGGAATTCGTTGTACATTTGGTTATTAGAGAATTTACATGAACAATTTTTATGTGCTGTTTTGTTTTTGTTATGATGATGACCTAGGAATTGTTGAAACCACTTTGCACATATACAATAAATACTTAAACACTGCACGGATAGATTTCTGCAACCATACTTTTACGAAAAAGTAAATATTATGAATAAAATTCTCTCTTCGGACATACATACTGGTATTAGAAAAACTATTTATATAAAGATTAAGAAATTACCAAAAACCATGGCATATATTTAGGCTCAGTAAGAGGAAGTATTTTAGGTTAGTATCTTTCGTATACTAACGAACAGCTAGTAAGTAGTACGATAACTATGTTTGCTGATGACACGGCAATTATGGCAGTTGGAAAAAACGAAGAGGAAACTAGTAAAAAAATACAAGAAACGATTAATGAGGTAGCAAATTGGACAAAGTTGTGGCGAATAAAGCTTAACAACACGAAGTCAATCCATGTGGATTTTACAAATAAAAGAATTCGATTCCACCCAGTATCTATCTCTCACATTCAAACTCTTTTGAGCATTTAGGCATGAACCTCGATGCAAAGCTACGTTGGAAAAATATGTCAAAAATAAAAGGATTGAACTTACCATCAAATTGAATAATAAAATAAACTGGCTAATAGGTAAATACTCATCACTATCTGTTCAGATAAGCTTTTGCTTTACAGTCAAGTAATAAAACCCGCATGGACTTATGGTAGCCATCTTTGGGAATGTGCTAGACACAGTGTTATTGAAGTAAGAAAGAAACATCGTAAATGCGGCATGGTACGTTATAAATGTCGATCTTCACCGGGATCTGGGAATAGCAACCGTCCACGATTCCATCGGCAACATCGCCTCCTCATTACCCAACACGTAAATGAGGAGGCATCAAGACTCAATCAAGCAACGGAGATTGAAGCGAAAAAACCTGGTGCCTTGGTAGTACCCTAAAACATCAAATTACCTATCTTAAATTAAATTTCTTAAAATTGATTAAAATTGAAATTAACTTTTTTTAATCAACTAAATGTTTAATTACTTTTATCTTTGCTTACATTATATAATTAAATGAAAACTACTCGTTAGTTTGTTAATAATTTAGTTGTAGTACTATGAATATAATAAATATTTATATCGTTTCAATAAAAAAAAGTATAAGTAACATTGTATAGGAAAATTATACCAATCTGGTATATGCTAGATGGTTCTTTGTGTAAGAATAGAACCTTCTCGAAACTGTTAATTAAGTATAAATAGCCCAAATTTAATCGCAGTAAGTTAGATATTCTGAAATTCTACCGTACTATTTGAAAAGTAGATAGAGCTACCGCCTATGTGAATAAAATTATTGTAGGTGAATTGAGGACCTATATCATTTTGAACCCTGACAACCCTGAGTTTACCCCGGCTGGGAAAACTCCGTTACAGCAGGCTTTAGTTTGCGGAACATATAGCTCACACGAGGAAAGGGATTGTGCTCCAAAAGTAATTTGCGGCAGGATTAATGGGAGACGAGAGTAAATTATGCTAAGCCTTCGCTGTAAGGGCGTCTAGTGTTTAGGGATGCCAACATGGATGACACCTCCTTAAAATCGGGTCTGATAGAAAGATTTTTTTTTCATAATTTGCGCACGCGTAAAAGGGTTCGCAGCCTTATAATGCTTGGTACAGCGTGCCGTTAAGGAAAAGGAAGAGATAGGAGGAGATGTCAATGAGCTTGTGCTTTAGATGCTTGTGGATCATAGCGATGTAGAAAGACAGAGCTCGGCAGAGCATTTCACATACGTGTTTTTAAGGAAGACAAAGTCCCGAACCCGGTTGTAGAGCAAAATAGGATGATGATGATGTGCCTGTGTGGTTTTACCACAGAATTTGTATTCTCAAATATTTTTAAGATGGGTGGAAAAAAATTTAGAAATCATTGTGGGACCTGCTTACCTACCGTACGACTGTATAATTCCCCCTCCATCTAAGGAACTAATGTTCAAAATTGAATAATCTTGGTCTTATTGTTAGATCTAAGGTAAATTCTTAGCATACTGTACAAATGAAACCACAGAGGACTTAATTTTTTGCATTGTCTATCACAATACTCGTATATGGAATATGGAGAATATATGTGTTTGTATGTCTGTGTGTGTTTGTGCTTTTTTAACTCTGGAACTCCTTTATTAATTACTTCAAAAAATGGTATACATATTACTTATAATCTAGAAACAAACATAGGTGGTGAGGGGTTACACATTTTGTGGGTATTGTTGCGATGGGTGCCGATATTAGTTGTGTAGTTCAGGATCACCGTGATAAGTGGTGGATAGAATGGTGCTGGGCGATCGGGGGTTGTTGGAGATGGCGCTTTCCAATAGCTAAGTTGAATATTGTTAGTAGGACAGCCTTAGGGTGGTGGGTTGTTCGTTGGTGTAGGTGGATGACCGATATTGCTGTCGATTCTATAGATTTCGGCGTTCCTGTGATAAACAGTGATGGTAAGTTACCCTTACGGGAAGTAATTCAGAGAAAGGGGGGTGTGTGGGTGCGATATTATTGACACATTTTACAACAGTGCAACGCCAGCCATTCAGCTAGCATTATAATATGCAAGCCCACCCGAACGAAGGGGGTTGTTTGTTTTGTAGGTTTTTGGAGGTAAGTGCGATTCGTAGTAGGTGCTTTGGGGGTGGACCGGGTTGAAGGTTTTTTTTGTGTTTTTATGTCTTGGTGGTTAGTGCGATTCGAAGTAGTGGTTTTGAATTGGGTTGGTGAGGGGGGTGATGGGGTTCTTAGAGTTTTTATGTCTTGGGGGTTAGTGTCATTCACACTAAGGGCTTCTAGTAAGTATATACTTTCTACATGTTTAGTAATAAATAAAATTGGGAATGAAACATATATGAAATGAACAGTAAAAGGAAAGAAGTGATTGATCAAACCATGCCAGACAACAAGATAATATATCGAATCAAAGGAAGGAATGTGATGAATGATGTCTCGTTGTCTGACCATCGATATTTTGAATTTCAGTTAAACCCCGAATTAAGCATAGATATATATGTTTACTCTGTGGATTTCCCTTTAAAGTTAGGTTAATGTCAGTGGGAACCATGGCTCAGTGGAAATGCGCATGGCTACTGAGCAGGAGATTCGTGGTTCGAATCCCAGTAACACCAAAAGTATTTTTTACGGTGTCCTCGCGAATGGGTGACAAACGTTCCGAGAATAATAACTTAACATGGAAAGCTTCTCAATTCGCCTTTCGGATCCGGCCTTAAATTGTAGGTCCCTCCCATTTGTGTCCAAAAAATATACATGCACAACACAAATTGGACCGCAACGGTCTGGCGCTCCGAAATCCTTTACGTCTCGCTTACAAGACTAATTTCTTTTCATATCTAAGCTGACGACTTTGGTTATTTTAATTAATTTCGAGACCATTGAAAGCCTTTTATCTCTAAATCGCATGTCTCGAATGTGATTCTTAGAAAACAACCAAGAATCCGGGACTTTTTTTATCTGACAGAAAGTAATTTGTTTTATACACATTCACGAAGATGACTCTTTTCCTTTTCCAGACTATGAAATGCTGTAGATCGCGTGTTTGGCCGATGCTATCAGTTTATTTTAGCAAGTAATTCTTTCTTGCAGTATCAGGTAAAAGAATTCGCATAGTATTATTTTAGCGTCATTTGATTGGGTAAATGTACTAGCAACAGGTCATTCGTTTTTTCAAAAATCTGGTTAACAAATAGATGGACAGACCCACAAAAAAAATTTGTTTAATCATTAATCATTTTATCATTTCATTCAATACATTTAATCATTTTATTCTCACATACGAGTACCATGTGAAAGTTTGCATACTCCCACTTTAATTTAAAAAAATGTTTGTACCTAACCCGTAAATGAATAATAGCATTATATTCCTACTCTTGGAAAGAGGTCCACCAAAATCAGCCTTACAAACGAATTTTCGCTTCATTGCCAAGCTTTAACATTAGGATGAGCAGCAAATTATCAAGATGATCCCAAAGAAGTGAGAACCGGGAGGAGCAACAAATAAATTGTGTGCGCCCCCCACCCTCACTTTATAAATTTGTTTACGCTCACTTTTTCGTTTGGTTGTCAATGAAGCCAAAAAGGATTTTCTGGATATTGTGCTTGGGCATTATTCAAAACCAAAAGTACGGAACACTAGTTTCGTTTTCGTTTTTGTTTATTTATCGTTTATGGTATCTCATCATGAGGACGACGACGAGGACGGTGACACACAGTTTTCCACTTTTCCATATCAGTGGCTGCTAACAGCATTTTATAGCTTGAAGGGGGAGTTTTTTGCCAGTAGACTAAGCTTTGTGCTGACGATAGTAGACAAAAAACAACATCCTTACGCTTAAGATTTAAAATCAACATTGAAGCAACTTTTCATCGGAAGCCAAAAGGATAATATCCTCGTTTGGTAAAATACGTTGTTTTCCTGGTTAACAACCGATTAGCAGAAAATAAACAAAACTTAAGGTATGGACGAGCGTTTGCGAAGGGAAGGAACTGCATGTTGCGCTCCTTAAAGAAAGCTTCGCTCGGCAGATTATGTCATAGGAGACAATTTTGCAGAGATTAAGGAGTAAGCGTCCGTTTAAATTGAATTTGAAAATTGTAAAGACCAACTTTTAATACAGTCCAAGGATGTTGACAGAAACATAGCAACATAGGTAAAGTAAACGGATTTTAATAAGGAAATAATTGAGATTTTGATTAAAAATCACACAGTCTTACGTTTACCCGATCACTGAATGAGTCTATTGAAGTCTCATAACTAACGTCGTAACCGTCTTCTATTTTAAATGCTTTTATATTAATTTGCATGTGTCGTTCTGTCTTTCTGTCGATTAAATGTCAGTCTGTCAAGCTTTTTCATTACAAATCTGTAAGTCTCGTACGCATTTTTGGGGTGGGACTTTTCGGGGGGTCTTTTGGTGGTCTTCAGGTGGGTCTTGAGGGGAGTCATGATGGGGCCTTCAGGTGAGTCTAGAGGGGGTCTTGAGGGGGTTTAAAGAGGGTTTTGATTGGGATGTTGATTGGCTTCTGAGATAGTTATGAGGTCTTCTTGAGATGATGTTTAGGGAGTGTTAAAGGGTTTACTTGAGGAGGTCTTGAGGGTGGTCTTGAGGGTGGTCTTGAGAGGGTCTTCATGGAGTTTTGAGGGGGTTCTCGAAGGGTCTTGAGGGTGGATTTGAGGGCTTGAGGGCGGTTTTTCTTTAGGGGGTTTTGTGGAGGTTTGAGGAGAGTTTGAGAGGGTATTGAGTGGGGTCCTAAAGGGGGTTGTAACGTAATCTTGAAGGAGTCTTGAGAATGTTTTAAGAGGGGTCTTGAGGGAGTTCTGAGTGGATCTTCAGAGGGTATTGAGAGCGTCTTAAGGAGCTATTGAGGAGGTCTTGAGGTGATCTTGAGAGAATCTTAAGGTAGTCTTCAAGGAGTGCCCGAGGGAATTTTGTGAGGATCTTTAGTTCTTAGGTGGTCTTGAGGACATTTTGAGTGGGTCGTGACTGGATTCTTTAGGTGGTCTTAAGAAGGTTTTTAGGGTGCCTTGGGGTGGTCTTGAGGTGATCTTGAAGGGGTTTTGAGAGGGTCGTAAGTAAAGTCTTGAGGGGTTTTTTAAGTGTTTTAAAGTGGGGTCTAGTGAGTGTTTTAAGAAGCGGGTCTTAAGGGAATCTTAAGGTGGGTTTGAGGGGGTTTTGAGGAAATATTGATGGGGGTCTTAACGTAGTCTTAGCGGGGTCTTGAGGGTGATTTTTGGGTGGTCTTGAGGGATTTTTTAGAGGGTCCTTTGGTGGTCTTCTCGGGCCTTTTGAAAGTCTTTTGAGGGTATTTTGGGGGACATGTGGGTGTCTCCATATTACCATCCCATCTGAACAATATTAAAACTCTTCGACACATATTATTATATTGTCAACTGATGACGTCATGAAGAGAAAATAAACATCCTTAGCATATCTTGTATCACTAGTATTATCGCTGCAGCAACCGTCGTAACTACTCATTGTTGGCACACAATTGAATTTGTATGTTTTTCTTCTTCAGATTCCACTATTACCACCGCAGCTGCATCAATTTCTTTGGGCAGTTAGGGTGCAACTGATGCAAAATTCTAGAGCCATGCCACATTCATTTCCAATTGAAAAACAAATTTTGGTTTCAGATTGAAGTGTCAATTTTTTAAGTTATTATAATATAATAGTAAGTGCCCTGTTGGGTCAATCTCCCAATCCCTGCTCCGAACAGCATCCCATTCAAAGTATTTACCAGTTTCGGCCCTGTTTGGTACATTGTCACTCAATCCCTACCCCGAACCACCTACTTGCGATTCATTTGAGACTTCCAGGAATCAAGTGGAAGTTTTTATTGAATGAAATATTCTGACGAATACCATTCAAAAAATTTAACGTTACAGCTTTAATCGACATTCTTAATTGAAAACTGTATTATCCGTTTAAAATGTATACCTCTGAAATATTCCGAACTGAACCAAATGTGGGTCAATGTTTTTAGGACTTCGATACGGAATGGTGCATTGAAAGGTTGCAATTGCAATCAACATAATATGTTGATTTAAGTGTTCCACTTTTCATGTAAGTGTGTCAGAGCCGTCAACAGCGATGCTTGTAAGGTAACTTTGCACACAAAACTCCCAAAAATTACATTTAAATTTCTGTTTAAAGTCCTTAAGCAAAACTATAATTAACTATATATCTCTCTCCCTATCTCTTTCTCACACATATACCCCAGGACGACATTAAGAGGACTCGTTTAAATATTAACAACGCATTCAGAAGTAATACAAACAGCAATCACCGCGAAAGCAACGGCTCGGAACAAATAAACTTCGATGACTTTCACCGCGTACCGTCGTCATCAGCGTTCAGCATGAGCTACAATTCCCAATTAAATTTAGAGAAATCACAACCAAAAGATGGAGCACAGGATGAAAATGATATAAGTGCTGCTGTGACTATATTTAACAAGAATGAGAATATGCCAGCTGTTGGTCATCGTCATCTACCTGATGATATACAAATTATATCAACATTACAGCAAAAAGATGTTCAGCAGCAACAGGAGCATCCTGTTTCATCGCAGGAAGCCGAAGCTGATGTTGTCGGCATTGCGACATCATTCCGCAGCTCCTTTAATGATTTCAGTTCGGAATTCAATTCAAGTTCAGTTAACTTGGACCTAATATTGACAGCGTCAGGACATCAGGGACGACAAAAGCAACCGTCGCCGGAGCCGATTATCATAGAGGCAAACACCATTTTGAATTCATCAAGCAGATCCGTAGTCAGCAGTACGAACGACAGAGCGACGGATGTGGCAACTTCAACAACAGGATTCAGTCAGCTGCCAGAGGGAACTTCTGTTGCTGGCATCGACGATATTTTCGTTGTTACATCCGAAGCGGCAACAACTTTGGCGGCCGACATGGCAAAGGAATGCATAGTTATGGGTGAGTGATCGTATGTTTCCGGATCATATTATTATGTATATGTACGGTCAGTTCTTTTGTTGACTTAACAAGGCAATGATTCATTTTATAAACATCACAACGTGATAGCAAATTGTAATTTCAAGAAAAAGTTTTATTTTTAGGGTTCAGCGTACTTGTGGGTAGGATATGAATAATTGTCGAATCGAAGAATATTTAAAAAAGGGGTTGGGAATAAAAATGTTCTCAAACAATTCTTCTTAAACAGCAAATGCCTTAAATAAGAAAGTTAACCTTGACAAATTAAGCAATGTCCAAAGATCAGCTAGTCTATGTGTGGGCGGTCAACCCCCTCCGCTGCATTGGACATTCTGTTAAGGCTTTTCACCTTAATGCTATCTCCCAGTGGACTTGAAATGAAATCGGTCACAACTTTATCCTGAACTTAGTCAGGATGCCAGACAACATAGACTACAACTCCATTTCAACAAAAATTTCCAGGTCACCTTCCCCTCCAGATCATTCTGGGACAAAGACGCTTACCTGAAAGATAAACACATTAATTTTTACACAGACGGGTCAAAAACCGAAGACAGAGACAGCAGAGGTGTTTTCTTAAAAAAGCGAAATCTTAGCCTCTATTTCCGTGTTCCAAATCACTGTAGTGTTTTCCAGGCTGATATTATGGCGATCAGCAAAGTCTTGTTTTGGCTGAAAAGAAACGTTGTATCCGCAAAGGATATCCGTATATTCTCGGATAGCCAAGCTGCACTGAAGTCCCTGGAATCGGTCTCTGCAAATTCAATTCTAGCCCTTAGCTGGCGTAGGGTTGGTCGCCTCGCTGTCGTGTTTCATAAATCCTACCGCAAAGGACTAGATCCTCTTTGCTCATGCCTACCGAGCTTAATTCTTTTCACGATGTCGACATCGCGGTAACGCTCGTAAATCTCAAACAAATCTCCACTATTCATTTCAGAGAAATGGAGCTATGTAATCGACACTAATATCGGTCACCCTCCCCTATCCGGTGATACAACTCACCCATAGAAGTGTCCTACCAACACTTCATCTCATCAACCCAGAAAACTATAGAATCGACAATAACTAGTAAGGTCGGTAGAGCCTGCATTTTCTAGAAGTATGGCTTAAAATAGGACGCTCAGAGTTTGGGAATGCCAAACTGGATTGCATCGGCTCGAAATCGGGACCGTTGGTGAACGTTTTTTTCTTGTAGCTAGTACCAGATCCTGGTTAGAATATTATGATGATTATGAGTGTAATGTTTGTGCATTAGAACAAAGAAATCTGATAGAACCATTCACAACGAGATGGACCACCGTCACAATCCGAGCCGATGAAAGCATAAACGTAACGAGGTGGCAATTAGATTCGAGCGGAGATTGCACCAACAAGAAGGGCGGCATCTGCAAATAAGATTCGAGTCAACACGGCTGAATTTAACAACAAAGAGACAAGAAAAAATTATGGCCATGGCCAAGCGAGAGAATTTACACTTAATGAAGTGTGAGTAAATATTGGGCTGTGATGCTGTGTGTAGAAGAGAAATGAACAAGCCTTAAAAATACTATCATTAGGTGATGGAAAAATGTCTATAGTTCCAAAACTCACTTCAACCATCGGTTTATTGACTTTTAAGTCGCCTATTATGCCATATAGCCAGAATATTCAAAATAAACTGACACGACTATGTGGGTTGACACAAACACACACTTTTGCACACTTTTCACAAAACGGAACAAAATAACGCTTCCTGTACTACAATTCCAAGGCAAACACAGATGTCAGAAGCCAAATACCAATGGGCCGTGTTTGACAGTAAGTTAACATGGAACCCCAATATATCATATATTACGAACAAAGCTTACAGAGCTTACTTTACCTGCCAAGGCATGTTTAACAAAACGTGGGGATTAAACCAGCAAATCACCTTATGGCTATAGAAACGTATCATTAGACCCAGGAACATGTACGCGTACGGATTTGTAGCCAAGCCAAAAACAAAGCAAACAACGACGATTTGTCTAAGTGCAACGGGCGCACTAAAGACCTGCCCATGGAAAAACTCCTAGGGCTCTCACCCACCCCTGCACATACATATCAAAAGCGAGGCTGGATCAAGAGTGTTGATGTGAATAGATGATTAATATTGTTAAGTCTATATAGACCCTTATCTGTCAAATGTAACACATGTCACATACATATTCTGTATATTAAACTCAACTATGGCTACTTCCCCTTTTTGCCTAGATCATTAAACTATACACAGTTTGTTTTCCTTGTTCACTAGACAATAATCAAATAACATCAGGTTATGGGCCCAGGATTTCCATAGCAAAGTCTTGTGATTTAATTTAAATTCAAGTAGCATCTAGTGTTCATTAATTTTTTTTTTTAAAAAAAAAAATTATATTTTTTTTTGTACACAATTAAAAGCGTAACATGGCGTCAGTAAATACGTCAATTGAAAAATTAAAAGGCCGTGAAAACTATGATGTGTGGAAAATTGCTGCCGAATCATATTTAGTGATCAAAGGATTGTGGTCACATGTAGAAAATGGTTTAGCTGAGGATGCAAATGCTACGACAAAGGCAAATGATCTGAAAGCAAAATCCGAAATTATTTTGTTACTGGAAACAAAAAATTATTCATACATCGCAAATGCAAAAACTGCGAAACAAGCTTGGACTGCATTATCAAGTGCATTTGAAGATAGCGGCTTGTGTAGACGTGTGACATTGCTGAAGGAACTGGTTCAGTTGAAGTTGTCTGACTGTGATTCGATGGAATCATACGTAAATCGCATGGTAATGATTTCCATCAAGGTAAAAAAGGCTGGTTTGGAAATAACCGATGAAATAACCGCATCACTAATGTTAGCTGGACTGCCTGACGATTACAAACCACTTGTAATGGCAGTAGAAAATTCAAGTACAAAATTGACAACGGACTCAGTAAAAACATTATTATTGCAAGAAGTGAAATATGACTCTAAAAATAGTGATAATGCTATATTAGCAAAAGAGTACAATCGATATAGCAAAAAAGGTTCCAATTTTAAATGTCATTCTTGTGGTGATACGGGACATTTCGCGAGAAATTGTCCGAAGAAAAAAAACAAAAAGAGGCATGAAAACCTTCTGTACACGTCTTTTGCTGTGAATACTCAAAATTCATGCGATTGGATTATTGATTCTGGTGCCTCAGCACACATGACGAAATCCAAGTCGATTGTACATCAAAACCAAGTTCCGACAAACAAAGAGGTTGTTGTTGCAAACAAAGAAAAACTTAAAATTGATTGTGTTGGTGAAGTGAACATAACCCTATTAAATGGATCGTCAAAAACAAGTGCAAAATTGACCAATGTGCAATATGTTCCGGGTTTATGTGCTAACTTACTCTCTGTAAGCCAAATGGTTAAAAACGGCAATCATGTTGTGTTTGATAAAAAAAATTGCAAAATTTTTAACGAAAAAAACAACCTAATAGGAACAGCAACACTAGTCGACGATATGTATCGGCTGAACTGTGTATTGCCAACCTGTAAAGTCAAAAATGAAACTTCTATGACTGTGAACAGAGCTAAGAATGTCAATGGAAAAATGAACAATAATTTGTGGCATCGGCGTTTGGGCCACATTTGCGATGCAAATTTAAGAAAAGTGTGTGACGCAGGGACTGGCGTAAAATGGAGTGAGAGAAACAACAAGTGCATTGTGTGCATTGAAGGGAAGAAAACGCGCGCTTCATTTAAAAATGTTGGTAAACGCGCTGATGATCTGCTCGACTTAATTCATTCCGACGTCTGTGGTCCGCTGCAAGAGCGATCAATTGGTGGCGCGAAATACTTCGTTACGTTTGTCGATGACTACAGCAGAAAAGTATTTGTGTATCCGTTAAAAGAAAAAAACCAAGTTTTCCAAACCTTTTTGGACTTCAAAGCCATCGTCGAAAACCATTGCTCAAGAAGAATCAAAGTCATGCGCACTGACAATGGCACGGAGTATTGTAATCGACAGTTTGATACCTTTTTAGCAAAAAGCGGAATTTTGCATCAAAAAACAGCACCATATACACCCGAGCAAAATGGTGTTTCTGAGCGTATCAACAGGACACTCATTGAACGAGTTAGGTGTATGTTAATCGACTCTGGTCTAAGCAAGAAGTTTTGGGCCGAAGCATTATCAACGGCAGCGTATTTGATAAACCGAATTCCATGTAGGAGTGAATCATCGACAACACCAGAAGAATTTTGGTCAAAAACGAAACCAGATTTGACCATGCTACGTGTGTTTGGATGCAAAGCGATGGTACACGTACCAAAGGAAAAACGTCGAAAATTAGACACAAAGTCAACTGAATGCATTATGTTGGGGTATAGTAATGAATCGAAGGCATATCGGTTGTACAACATGGCACTTGAGAAGGTTGTAATCAGCAGAGATGTCGTGTTTATAGAGTCAGACCCTCATGAAAATTCGCATCTTCAGGTAATTACAAAACTAGATAAAAATACTAATTCTTCTTTTTCGCCGGCAGTTACCTTGACCAATGATGATGAGGCTGACGACAATGTCAATTCAGGTGGGGCTCGTGATGATGAATCTTCCATTGTCAATGGGAACACCATCTATAAAACGTCTGACCACCAACTTGAAACGTCTGACAACGCCGCAAAAATTGAAAATGTCAACGAAATTGAAGCTGAGAGCCTAACTGTTGAAAATGGTGCAGTTAATGAGCTCTTGAATGACACATCCAATGGCAACGACACATCCGTCAGCAAGTGTGATAATGACGACGAATCGTATAGACCAGATGAAGCTATAGAAGTACCGCAACAACTTCGTCAGTCCAAACGCATTCGAAATATGGACGCAACACGTTATAACTTCTTGGCAAAGGAAATTATTGGAAGTGATCCTGAGACCGTTGCACAAGCGTTGTCAAGCCCAAATGCTGATTTGTGGAAAAAGGCAATGTGTGAAGAAATTAAATCATTGCACGACAATCAAACTTGGACCTTAGTCGAGTTACCTCGTGACAAAATACCTATTAAGTGTAAGTGGGTGTTTAAAACCAAAATCAACGCAGACGGCGAAGTTATACGACACAAGGCGAGACTGGTAGTAAAAGGTTTCTCGCAACAATACGGCGTGGACTACCATGAAACGTTTTCTCCCGTTGTAAAGTATACTTCGATTCGATTCCTATTGGCGATTGCAGCGAAGTTCAACCTAAACATTCGTCAAATGGATGCAGTAACAGCATTTCTCAACGGCGAACTGAAGGAAGACATATATATGTATCAACCCGAAGGATTTATCGGTGATTCGAGCAAAGTCTGCAAACTGTTTAAATCGTTATACGGCTTAAAGCAATCAAGTCGTGTATGGAACGAGAAACTGAATGCTGCACTGATAAAATTTGGTCTGAAGCGTTCCAATGCCGACCAATGTATTTATTACATGGTGAATTGCAACAAAATGTTATTTGTTGCTATTTACGTGGACGACGTATTAATCTTCTCTAATGATGAAGGACGCGAAAAACTACTTAAGGACGAGTTGTGCAAGCACTTCGAAATGAAGGATTTAGGTGACGCATCATTCGTCTTAGGAGTTCGAATAACCCGAAACAGCGCAGCTGGTACAATATCAATCGACCAATCGCAATACATATCTCAAGTTCTTCAACGATTCGGTATGAGTGATTGCAATCCAATCTCCACACCTTTGGACTTAAATCAGAAAATTTCGGCCAGGATGTGTCCAAAATCGAATGACGAACAACAAGAGATGTCAAACGTACCGTATATGCAAGCTATTGGTAGTTTGCTGTTCGTAGCGCAGATAACGCGACCGGATATTTGCTATGCAGTAAATCTGTTAAGCCGATATACAAAAAACCCTGGAAAGCCACATTGGACCGCTGTCAAGCGCGTGCTGAGATATTTGAAGGCAACGATCGAAAGGAAGTTGGTGTATCATAAATCATCAGATGAAATTAAAGGATACTGTGACGCTGATTGGGCTAGTGATCTTGACGAAAGAAAATCAACAACTGGCTATGTTTTTGTCATGCAAGGTGCAGCTGTTTCTTGGGGATCAAAATGTCAACCGACTGTTGCACTTTCCACAACCGAAGCAGAGTTTATGGCCATGGTATGTGCAATACAAGAATCAATTTGGCTCAAACGACTTCAACTTGATCTTCTGCCTTCATCATCAAAACAAATGGTGTTGTATTGTGACAACAAAAGTGCAATACAATTGGCAGTCAACAATTCATCATCTGCGCGTACGAAACATGTCGAAATTAAATCAGAGTTCATCCGTGAAAAGCTCGAAAATGGTTTCATCAGTATTCAATATAAACCAACTGATGAAATGTTAGCTGACATACTCACGAAAGCAGTTGTGAGCAACAAGCAGATGATATTTTCAAAGCAATTTGGACTAATTTAAAACTAACAAATGAAATTGTTTAACTTATAGTATATGTAATGCCATAATTAATTGGAACTTTAATATCTATTCTGGAGGAGTGTTGATGTGAATAGATGATTAATATTGTTAAGTCTATATAGACCCTTATCTGTCAAATGTAACACATGTCACATACATATTCTGTATATTAAACTCAACTATGGCTACTTCCCCTTTTTGTCTAGATCATTAAACTATACACAGTTTGTTTTCCTTGTTCACTAGACAATAATCAAATAACATCAAAGAGTCATAAAACAAAAATTCTTAACCAACTTAAAGCAGAAAAACCAGGACACACCAACATAATAACCAAGATAAAATTGGAAAGTGTAACTGTCCAACCATCAGACATAATGATAAAAACTACTAATTTTCTTTTATAAGTAACCTTCCACACCATGCATCCCCATCTGGTACACAGACGAATAAAAAACAAATACAGGAACCGGAGCAGGCGTTTTCGGACCTAGAATCAAAATGCGAATACCCGTAGGAATTAACGAATGTTGTGGCATTTACAAAGGAACTGAGCAACCACATAATGTGGTAAATAATCTGGGATGCACAATAGATCTCAATGTCGCAGTGCACAAGGGTTTACAGCCCACCAACAATAATAATAATAATAATGTGGGTTGACCATGACCAATGTTTAAAGCCGAGTAAAGATATCTGATTTACTATTTTATATTTATAACGGGGTCCGACAAGGTGATAGACAGGGCCTATGTTTTAAACCTGGCGTTGCAGAAAATGATCCGAAAATATACTGTAACGGCTAGAGGAACAGAAGTGTCATTTGATTTACGTGGATACCTCCATTGAATGGTTTACCCCACGGTCCTCTTCGGACTTGGATTCGTTATACAACAATCAACGTCCATCATAGACTGATGTGCCAGTATTAACTCAATGGTTAGAGCAGGACCTATCTTAAGTCCCTGCCGATCTCTGGTTTTTCGACAACCGGTTGATCTATGCAACTCCACAGAGAGCACATCATCGCACCGGTAACATCAGGACGGTCTTCTGATGCACCAAAGATTTTTGGCAACATCAGCCTACCAAACTGATGTTACCATGCTAGTGTTCTACCCGCATTTGGGTAGTAAACCACAGCCACTACGTAGGCCAAAGCCAGAATAAACTGGACCTCAACCAAAGGTTGGCCCAGACTCAGTTAAACCTCCGAGGAGATTAAACCTTATCTGTGGGCATCCAACCCCCGTAGTACCAACGCGACCTTGGTGAGATCTGCCATCAAGGGACTCAGTTCTTTCAGAAAGAGTGCCTGGGCGATTGCAAAGCAGACCCTGGCAGCACGATCGTCCGGAACCTCGTATCCTATCATTTGACACTAGGGTGTTTCAAGTCCTAGGCCGCCCGGGATAGAAACTATCTCAGGTACTACCGCCTGCAGTTTGTACGGTAGGGGCGCTTCGTTCTTAGACAGTGCCCCTGTTTGAGACTCTAAGCACTAGCCCCCTGCCACTATAATCTCCCGAGTTGATCCAAGTATCAGACTTATAATAACCAGACGATTAAGTAAGATACAGCGGACCCCTCGGGTCGGCTAGAGTAACAATCCTCCTTGTGTCTATACAGACGATACGCAGATTATATTGACAACATTGGTAGAAACCCGAGAGCTTTCTCCATAAAGAGCGGGTGGCACAAAATCTGGGCCGGCAGCTAAAAAAGAGCAACGCAAAGTACATGGTGGCACCATCTGCGAGTAGAAGTTCAAACTTTGGTCCCTTTATAAGCAATCCTTTAACTCTTTCTTCCGGGTCAATTATACATAGCTGTCGATAACAGCATAAAACCAAGAATACACGGAAGGTTGCTTAATGCCAACTAAACATAATTTAGCCTGTCGAGATCTTTAAAGTCACAAAGTGTATAAGACACTGGTCATACCAGTACTAACATATTGATTCGAGGCTTGAGTGCTAAGCAAAAAGCACTCTAAGGTGTTAGGTGCGTTCAAGATATTGATTCATAACCTAAGTGTAAGCAACTAAGGTAATCATTACAAGTTTTATATCCTCCAATGGATTCAAATATGTCTCATTAAATCATAGCAGTAGCAGTAAGTCATGTGAGTATAAATTAAGGTCAAATAAAAGTACATTTCCATGATTTGCCCTTAATAGCAAAGCGAGTATTTCCACCAATGAACCAAATAAATTCTGGCGTACGCGTAACTTTTTATTTTGTAACATATTTATATTAAACATACATACGTATTTACTAACTACGTTTTATGTTCTTCATTCCAGTCCGCTAATTTTTCTTGTTCGTTAAGCAGAAATACAAATAGAAAAAGTCAATTAAGGATATCCGAAGAAATAGGAATAAGTGGAGCAGAAACAATTTAAATGTGCCACTTTCGAGGATGTGTGGATGTCGAGATTTACACATCTAATGAATAGCCAATTACGTGCGATATGTTGCATTCTGATGTGCGTGAACTGTTTAACAAAACAATCGGAATAATTGATTTAGATGTCGACTTTGATGAACCAACATTACATTGGACATTTAACATTGTAGTAGTTACCAACCTCTAGGAACATTTTCACTAGACACAATTTAACTCGAGCAGTTCAACTATGTACAACTCCACTCGAATAACTCCACTTCACAATGAATATTTTTACGAAATTTAGGCTTTCGAGTTTGTAAAGGATTTTGCAACTCTTGAAACTCATTGCTCTAAGATGCCTTTGAGATCGGTGATCAGATTACCCTCTTTGTCTTTGCAGTATGTGCAACGTGGTGTAGATTGCGTCATACCGCGAACTCTTTGGTAGAACTTGCTCTCTGTACTGTTATAGTTCACGAACGAGGTTCTTCTCCCAGGTTTCTTTCTTTTCTTTCGCCGGTGAACAGCTTTTTCGAACCAGTCTTTCCGATCTCTACGACCACTGCCTAAGATGGAGTCAGCAGTACTAATGACAGTATTTTTAAGGCGTGTCATCTCAGCCCCAGGACATACTCTTCCTAAATTTAGGCCGAGTCCTATCGCTGGACCGTAGTGGTTTCTGGTCTCTTCGGTGCGAAGGGCAGCCGTGTTGACTCGAATCTGATTCTCGGATGCAGACTATCGTGATGATGAAATCCGCGCTCGGGGCACCATACCAACAAGATAGTCGTCCGAGTCGACGTTGGCACTTTGGTACATTCGTACCGTCATCAGGTTCGGGATGTGGCGGCGATCTATCAACACGTGGTCTATCTGGTTGTGAGTGACTCCATCAGGAGATATACAGGTGGCTTTGTGGATATTTTTACGAGCAAAACTTGTACCCGCAACGACCAAACTATTGCTTGCTGCCATCTCTATGACTCGTTGTCCATAGTCATTAGTGTTCTCGTGTCAGCTATGGCTGCTAATGTACTGCCTGCACACTGGCTAACTACCTATTTTTGCATTTATATCCCTCAGAATGATTTTTACATTATACTGAGCAATAAGAAATTTTTCAATCGTTTAGCCGTTTTTATTTCCGTGGTCATCGTCTTTCATCAGTGTATCCAATTTTTTAAACGGGCAAGGTTATTGGCTTCGCACCAATGAAGGGACTAGCCCGATAATTCAGCTTTTTCTGTATTGGAGGAAAATTACCGGCGGGCACCACGTGGAGGTTTGATCGCACTTCCACCAGTCAGAGATAGTTACGGCCACTTGCAATCCTGATACATTTTGTGTTATTCCACCTATTCTGCTGATGGCTGACCACCTTGTATTCACTATAATTCTCTTAGGTGGAAGCTCTATCTCTATGAACTTGAACTTTTTCAACTTGACTGGTTAAATTCCAAATAACTAATAATCTCCTGCGGCAAAGGGGCGCATATTTATAGTTAATCAAAAGGTTCTTGTCTTTTCTACTGTTTTCCATTCCAATAATCTAGAGCCCGCTAGATCACTCTGGCAAATACCATATATAACGGGTGTTTTTTTAGGAGGTTTGTTTTTCCGATAGATGTCGTTTTATTTTATGACAGTTGTTTTGACAGCTCAAAGTGGCATTTCTACTCAGTATTGTTTGGCAAATCATTATGAAAAAAAAAAAAAAAAAAAAAAATGACATTTGTGAAAAATAGTCGTGGTAGCCATATGCCAGAAATTGTGTTTAAATGTTAAATGCCAAAAAATTATCTACCAAATAAAAAAAAATTTTGGTCATTTCATAATTTTATATGTGTTTTATTCAAAAAAAAAATCGGCAACCTCTTAAAAAAACACGTTATATCTAACGGGTGTTTTTTTAAGAGGTTGCCGATTTTTTTTTTGAATAAAACACATATAAAATTATGAAATGACCAAAATTTTTTTATTTGGTAGATAATTTTTTGGCATTTAACATTTAAACACAATTTCTGGCATATGGCTACCACGACTATTTTTCACAAATGTCATTTTTTTTTTTTTTTTTTTTTTTTTTTTTTTTTTCATAATGATTTGCCAAACAATACTGAGTAGAAATGCCACTTTGAGCTGTCAAAACAACTGTCATAAAATAAAACGACATCTATCGGAAAAACAAACCTCCCAAAAAAACACCCTTTACAACTCGCAACTTGATATTAGTCATGTATTGTAAAACTTCTAAAAATAAATTCCATATACAAGCGCGTACAATTGATTATCAATAATACATAATTTATAATCAATATTACTTACAACTCCGTAGACTAAGGGACTACGGATGGAGTTGTGCACTGGTAGCAGTGACAATTTACGTAATTTCTTAGTTCTAAATGCTCGTATTCCATTATCGATCGGGTAACGCTTTGTTTCATTGAGCAATTAGGCATGTTGGATGGCTGTATCTATTGCCCTTCTAGCATTATGATAAATCATAGGGACATTGCATGAGTTTGACAAGTAGTCATTTTGAATAGAGGCTGGCCGAGTGAAGTTGTTCCTAATAAGATCAAGAATATAGTCAATTCTAATTACTACAGAAGCATTTGTGTTTAGAAGCATTCGCTTCTGTACACATGCATACACGCTCTTAGGGATTTCCGCTCTAAGGCGCTGAGTTTTTTTTATACATGAGGTGCTAACAATCAACCATATTGGAAACGTGTACGTCAGAATATATCGTTCAAATGCCTGATAACAAACAACCGTCACATCACTTCTCCGCTCGCGTAAGTAAAAGAGCTTTCTAAAACACATAAACGCCGCTCATGCTTTTTCTACCGCGTGTTAATTGTACGAGTAGTACAAGAATTAGACTCAATGAACACCAAAATAGCGCAATACATCCTTTTTGGGATTTAATAACCATTTGCACCAGTTATTTGCGACTTTTTCCAATTTCATCGCAGGTTGTGATTTCCAAGTCTAAAAGAGGGTGATGACATGGCAATTTAAATAGCTGATTTTAAGCTTCCATATTTCGCAGTATACCCGATATTCATCGAATATTCGTTGCAGCTTTCGTTTAATTTTTTAATTTTTTAAATGAATGCAATAGTATGTCCTCATCATAAGAAAGGGTTGCATCACAAAGTTCCTCAGCAGTATATATGTTGAACAGGATTGGTGCTGTTACTGTACCCTGCATTTATTGTTTGAATAAAAAAAAAAAGACAAACAGCCCAATTATTCATTTTCAAACGTTTTTATTTCAAATTCATCTTCTTTCTGTAAAATCCTTCGTATATCTACTGCAGATCATTATACAGAGGAAGATACAAGTACATATACTGCTTTGACATAAATATCCAAGATATATAAGATATACAAGAATGGAGACAAATGTTCTCGGTAACACGCCTCATTTAAAGATTGTCACGTACTTATAAGCATCCGTTGGGAGGGCAATTATTATTTAATTACACCTTAAACGAGCGGTAATTGCCAATCAGGGTCTATGGAAATTCCAAAGCAAATTTTACAAATGAGTAAAATTGTGAGTAGGTTTTGGGTCTTGTTTTCTCATATAAATGAAGCGTAACTTTGTGTTGAAGTGGAATTCTAAAGAACGACGCTCGTTTTAGGGCTGTAACGCACCTACTTGCCACTGAATTTAAGTGATAGATAATTCATCGTTAAATGGCAAATATTTTCCATCGCACGCCTATTGCTTTTTGTTCGCTTGCTTTCAGTTGTACCAGCTTTAGTCCTTCAATGTCCTTCTACTTCCACCAGATTCCTCATTATCATTGGGGGTAACTTGACATTTCTTTAAATCCTCCTACTTCAGTTCGTACTTCTCGCACTTTCTCCTTCAATTTGAAACGATTTTCATGAAAAGCATCGCCGGCGGCAAAGTTTTCTTCAATACGGTCGATTTCACTGTCGCGCTTCTTTTCATCATAATTTTCCTGCGGCACAAACAGACCCTTTGCGAGCTCATTCACTCACTTACACGCACACAGACTTTACACGATGGCGGCTGGTATTGGCCATGTGGCACACTTTACATGGGATCATATTGTTCAGAACATATTTTTGTGGAGCACATAAGAGTACTCGAGTATGTACACATACGAGTAGGTACACAGGTACTCGTCATATGATTTACGCGCCACCGAGGGCACACGTCATGTTGTCGACTGGACTGCTTGAAAAAATCTCTATATTATTTTAGCTTCTGGCCTGATGATGGTGCTTGAAATCATTTTATTTTCGTATTAACTAAGGATCGTTAGAATGTGCTATAGGGCTCTTAAAATTAGAAGGTTAGGTTGGGTTTTCTTTGAGAAGATGTACAGGAACTTTCATAGGTATGCACATCAATGTCAGGTCAGCGGTCTGGTAAGTGAGGTACTTATACATACGTACGAAATATGTGGTGCAGTTCGTCAAAAATGTATGCCCATGGGGTCTTTAGGTAGAAGTAGTGCCTTTAAATGTGGTAGGACTTAAAGATAAAAAAAAACAACGCAAAGACTAACACATCTCAACATGATGTATAGTTTCGCAGGAAGCCATTGAAATTGGTCTTTAAGATCGTGCAATTTCGCCCTACTCGATAACTTCCTGTGGGGATACCAGATGTCACTGATTTATGCTGAATTTGAACCAGTTGCGGGTGCCGTGGTTCTAGTGGTTTGTGCGTTAAATTTCAAAGCCAAACACCAAAAACATTTGTCTCAGTTCCACAACTCACGAATGTGTGACAAGGGTCAGAGAGTAATAACTGTCACGAAAAGCTTCTCAATTCATCTTTCGGATACGGCTTAATATTATAGGTGGCTTTCATTTGTGTGCACGACACGAGGCTAGGTCTGTGCGCCAAATATGTTAAGACCATTGAATTGAACCAAACCAAAATATTTTTCGAGTTATTCGTTAGTGCATACTTAAAAAAGAAATAAACCAAAATTCAAGGGTCATAAATAGCTTCCTGAAAAACATCTGCTTGTGTGCAAAATCATTAAAATCAATAAAGGAATTAAGGAAAAACTTGATATTCTCTCCACTGAAAAAAAAGTTCAATAATTCTGGAGAATTTCGGCAATTTAATTTACGATTTACGAATACGACATCTTTTAAAGAACGACGCTAGAGATTGACATTTACGCTAGAAGTCTCTTAATAGGTAATACTAGTAGTGGTAATAATTGTATACTAACAATTGCAAGGGCGAAGCTTATAATTTGGAGAAAGGAATTTTATTAGCGTGCGTGTGTTTGTTTGTTTGTGAGTTTGCTTGTCCACTCGTATATCTCAATTTCTACCAGTTAGAATATTTTGGAACTTATTTTAAAACAATTGTTTAGCGCTCGATTTGCAATATCGTAATTTTGAGATTTTTTTTATTCATAAGGGTAGTTTTATGAGAAAAAATATACAAAACGAGCTTTTCCTGTTATAAATTTTAATTAAGTCTTTAAACTGAATTACAACTATTCATATCGGGAACTGAGAAGCTCCTCTTTACTATGTTAGTTACAATATTTTCTAAACGATTTAATCCTATAAGCGTACAATGAAATGTAATGATTGTTGCAACATTTTTTTGCGATAGGTCGTATTTCTAATATGTTGTTACGAAATTTAGGATTTCTGTAGTTCGTAATGGATGTTGCAAATAAAAACACAACACAAGTTTATTAATTCAAGAATTACAACTTTAATTAATAAATAGCAAAAATTGCAATAGTTCTCAAATTAAGCACACATTAACAACTTTCATAACCAATACTACTTTTTAGTAATTTTTTAATTCTAATTCAATTTAATGCTTAGCTTTTATATACGAGCATGTACAGTGCGATAAATCATTTCTTCTTACATTTTGGTAACAATATCCTAAAAACTTTCATTCATAAACTTTCTGAATGCCCATTAAGACCGCAAATTTTGAAATTTGAAAACAATAACGCAGTCTTTAGTTGAAATGTACTGATGTTTTTATTATAATAAAGAGTGTAGATATGGAGGTTCTGTATGGAACACATTATCTGATAAATAGCTGTCTCGTGATTGACGGCACTCGTTGGTCCTTTTGACGAAATTTGCGATGAAATTTTGGATCAATTTCATCAACAGCGCGTCGAATCTCATCTTCAAGTTCAGAAGATGTTCTTTTTCTTTTTCTTCGAAAAACCCCAAAGAAAGAAATCCAACGGCGTTGCCAATTCACATCACCGTTGCGCAAGATAATTCTGCCTTCAAATTTCGCCTTCAACGATTTGATTGTTTCGTTCGCTATGTGGCAGATTGCGTTGTCCGGTTTAAGCCACATGTCTTCGAGATCCATTTCAGAAATTTGAGCCCAGAAGAAGTTGTTTATCATCTCACGACAACGAATGCCATTTCCGATGACCACATTGCCAGCCGCATTATCAACGATGAAGGGTACAATCACTCACCAAACCCAAAGGGATCAAATAAAAGTTTTTTTTTAAAATGTCACATCAATAAAGTTAGACTGGTAATGGAAGTTTTATCTGCCAGCATCAACTTGGTTTTTGTAGAGAGAAAATGCTGACTGGCCCACATTGTACGCAGTCCAGTTTAGACCTTACCGATAGTACCTACTGTTTATAGGTGTGTCCTAGAAAACCGTATGGTTAACGATCAATCCAAGGTTTTTAGCTGCATTAGTCCACTTATACGGACTATTTCCGATTTTAAACGATTGAAATTCAAATACATCAATCAATTTACTATGTATAGCTAGCGCCTGGGACCCTTTGAGTTCAAACGTAGTTCATGTTTGAGGGAACAGTCATTTATTCTTGACAAGTCCTTGTTTATTAGATGAATAATGTCATCAATCGCATTCAGAGGACAACTAATGAAAAGTTGAGCATTGTCCGCGTACATGTGAACTGAACAATGCCTGACTACCTAAAGAAAGTTTGTTCACATAAAGTGTTAGGCCAAGGATTGATCATTGTGTTATACCATTCCAGACTTCACGAAAACGTGGAGTCTTTTCACCAACTGCTTGCACCAACACGTTGTTGCCTTCCATCTAAGTAGGAGGAGGCCAGTTTTTTAGATGGTAATGAAAACTTAAAATCCTGTATTAGCTTATAGCAGAGCATCGAGTGATTCACAGTGTCAAGAATTAGTAAAGTGGCTGATTTTTATCTACAGACTTCCGCGCTTCATCAACAGTGTTTAAAAAAAGCCGTTTTGAAACCTGAAATACTGATTGCTTTAAGCAGAGAAGATGTTTTCAAAGAGGTATCTATGAATTTCTGACATTTTTTCTATGACTTTTGACATAATGGGGAGAATAGCAATTGGTCTATATACCATCATGCTAGACTTTTTATTCTTTGGTATTGGAATGATTTTAGCTTTTCACTCGGATAGGAATACGTGCATCGCTAGCACCGAGGTAAAGCGATAAGTTTATATATGGCAGCAGAATTTTAACACACCTAGGATTTAATCTGTCTAGACCTGTAGCGCTAGAGTTTGTACATTAATGAGCTTGCACAACACTTTCATCATAGACCCTGTTAAAACGAAAAAACCATTGTGGTCATTATCGGCTAGTAGAAGTGCTAGAAGAAGCAAATCCAAATTTAGCTTATTGCAATCAATACCATGCGTTTTTTTTTTTGGGTTTTGCTTATCGAAACCAAGTAAGCTGTTTCTAGATTTCTTGTCCCAATCCCTAGTTGTCTAGCTGATTACTATATAATAGGCAGACTTTGTAGATCTTATTTAAAAGATAACTTTATTTCGTAGAGCGCGGTAATTTTTAAAAAGGGATCATTCACGGTATTTATTCATTCTCTGTAGACCCTATCACGTTTTTGCATGAGTAGTAAAATATCAGTGCAGAAGTATTCTTTATTTTTGTTTTTATGGGAACATTGTTTATTGACAATGAGATTTTTATACCAAGTAGCCGGCCGGTATGATAAGAAATATAAGGCGGTAATAATTTTCCCTTAAATTCTTTTGATGACAATTCATTAATGGCTGTTCTGTAATATATTTTCCTTTCACTGCACACTATATATATGTTCTTCTCTGTGAAATTCATTTGGCTTAAATTTTGGTTTCGTCTGCAACTGACTTGTTCGATGGCCTTACAAAATGATAATGGCTCGTCAAGCAAAGTAAAGGGTTGTCCATTTCGCGGTTTCAAAAGTATAGGGCTGGAATTCGACATCTGTCAAACTAAGTTATTAAAACAATTTTTTTTTTCAGTTGAAAGTCTGACATTTACGAAAATGGATCGCTTAACTATCGCACAACGCTTGAAAATTGTAAAAACCTACTACAAAAATGGTGATTCTGCCACAGCCACATATCGTGCTTTAAGAGGATATTATGGTTTACATAATCGTCCAACTACGCAAGCAATTGGCAAAATTGTGAAGAAATTAGAAGAGACTGGATCGGTTACAGATATTGTAAGGCCTGTGCATCATCGTTTCGCTCGTACCACTGAAAATATCGCTGCTGTAAGTGAAAGTGTTGCCGAAGACCCGAATGTGTCGATTCCTCGTCGTTCTCAGGAATTAGGACTGTCTTACGGCACATTATGGCGTATTTTGCATTTGGATCTACACCTACATCCATATAAAATCCAGCTCACACAACAACTGAAGCCAGCTGACCATTCACAACGTCGTAGATACGTCGAATGGGTGGGTGCTTGAACAACAGGCGGTGGACGGCGATTTTTCGAACAAAATATTCTTCAGCGACGAAGCACATTTCTCACTTGGTGGGTATGTTAACAAACAAAATTATCGTATTTGGGGTTCTGAGAATCCTAAAGTAATTGAAGAGAGGCCATTACATCCACAAAAAGTCACTGCTGGGTGCGCTCTTTGGTCCGGAGGTGTGATTGGACCTTACTTCTTTGAAAACGACAATGGAACGACTGTCACCGTCAATTCGGAGGTTTATGGTCATATGCTAACCTACTTTTTTTTGCCTGCTATTGAAGAATACGACTTAGAAAATATGTGGTTTCAACAAGACGGTGCCACATGCCACACAACTCGAGCGAATATGGCTTTATTGCAAGAGACATTTCCTGGCCGCGTAATTTCTCGTCGTGGCGATATCAACTGGCCACCAAGATCATGCGATTTGACACCGCTTGACTTTTTTTTGTGGGGCTACGCGAAAGACCGTGTTAATGCAGATAAACCTTTAACTCTTGAGCACTTAAAAACCAATATTCGTCAAGTTATGGCTGAGATACCGCCCAATATGTGTCAAAAAGTGGTCAAAAATTACCTCAAAAGAATTGATGATTGCAACAATTCGCGTGGTGGTCATTTAAATGATGTAGTGTTTCACACATAATGTCAACGTTCAAACTTTATAATAAAAAAGAAATATCATGATAAAAAATATTTTATATGTGTTTTATTTACTTTTACTTTTGAAACCGCAAAATGGATAACACTTTATATATAAAATTCAATAAATCATACGCAAGACAGAGAAAATCATATGTACTGTGTCGTAGAATTTGGTTACATATCAAAATGTTTCATTTTATAACAATTAGTATCAAATAGTTTGATTATTTACTTTACTATATTTTACATTTTTATAATTATAATTAATTTTACCAACAAACATATCTATTAAATAGACTCAATATCTCCTTGCAGTAAAAACGTGCTTTGTTCTTTCACTGAAGTCATGTAGTATATACGTCCCCAGCTAGTTCACCTATTGTCATCTAAAAGGCATTCGTAGCTTATATATATTACAAAAGCCCCTTAATTGGTTCATTGTTACTATTGTTAGCGTCAATAGTTAAATAATAAAGGTCATGTTTAGAGAAACCAGGTGCAGAAAGTTAAATAAAATGTCTCAAAACACTTAAATGTTAATGATAACAAGGACTTTGTTACATAAAATGCCATCACTGCCAGGAGCACTGAGTTAAGCAAGTTGCGTAATTTGTTTCACTGGGTTAACATAACGCTTCTTGTCGCTGTGATTGTGACTGCCAACAGATCGCTAAGGTCTTTTTTGGTTCAACATTGAGACGTCTGGTATGTTTTTCTCTTTTTGTACGAAATATCGTCAAAACCAGAAAATACCAGAAAACTCCCATTATGTTAAGCGTTTAAAAAGAGAAAGTAAATCGTGTGCATGAGTGTGTGTTTGTGTGTGTGTGCCTTGTATCACATTTTTAACAAGACGACTATTTCTGTATGAAAAGGATGCGTCTCGCTATTACAAATGCGAAATCAAAAGAATACAAAATAATAGAAGAAAAGAAAAACCTGAATGCGAGTTTCCGCTTGAATAAGTGCAAATAGACATGGCCTTACCGGATCACTCCGACAACTCCCAAACCTCTTCAATGCAATGGAAAAATTATGAATTGATTTACGCTCACTCGTGCATATATGAGTAGGTGTGTCTGTGTGTGAATGCGTGTGTGTACTCAGCAATTTATTTTCCACACTCAATGTTTGCGTTTGAATAATTTCTCTTTTTAATTAAAATTTTAAAGTGGATGTTGCGAATCACACAGACTGATGGCGAAAGTAAAGGTTCCACATCCTTAAAGTACACACGCCACGCACTTGTTCCTCTGTGAATAGCTTCGAACTTTCTAAACGCACGTGGGTACTTCACTGGCTTGTTTCGGAAGCTCGAAACTCGACAAGAAGGAAAGTTTTTTTCCAACGTCAAACATATTCCCATCTGTGGTACTTCCTCTAATCCCCTGCTCCTGTTTATGTTCTCATATTTGATTGCATGTTTCCGTTTCGGTCTGTTGTTTTTAATTATTACCCAACAGAGCAACGCTTCATAAATGCACGAAAGTGTTGAGGATTATTGCCACATGAGTCTCGGAGTTTGCACAAGGATACATACGACTACTGAAGACGTGAAGATGAAATGAAATAACAGAATTGCTTTCCCTATGTTATGGCGAAAATTTAAACAAAAAACAAAAGTGTTGTTTGTTTGTACCATTAAATTGTTATTTTAACAACAAATTATAATTCTAAAGTTTTAGTAATTGAAGTACATAATATTTTTATTTATGGTTTTGTTTTTGTATACACTACTACTACTTATCATCTAACAAACTATTACATTACAAAGGTTTAAACCACTTTTACTGATAAATTGCATAAAATCTTATTTACCTGGAAGAATCCAATATGTTAAGACTGCCGACTATTTCTCATCAAATAAAATTAATGTTACATCGGGAGTCCCACAGGGAAGTCATTAAGGCCCGGTGCTTTTTTTGTTGTTATTAGTGAATGACCTGCCATTATACATTCTATAAAAGCCCTAATGTTTACTGATAATTTAAAATTATTTTGTAAGGTGGAATTCAACACAGATTGATTAAGACTTCAATCAAATTTAAACGTTTTATTGCTTTGGTGGGAAGAACATAAACTTGATCCAATTCAAGCATTCAAAACCCATGCTCATAGATATCTCCTATTTTCTCCTCCTTTTCCTTAACGCCCACGCTGTGCCAAGCATATAGCCGAACATTGTAATGGTGCGAACGCCTTTACGCGTGCGCAAATTAAAATAAAAACTTTACAATTTCTAGCTAGCAAAACTCCTCTACGTCTACAATGGTGATATCATTATTTAAGATATCAATTGGGACTTGGGTTCCTATTCTCAGCATTTTGGTTTTATTCATATTCAACCTCAGTCCAACTTTCTATGCATTACAGATCAGTGACTGCAGCTTCATTTGACTGTCCCTCAGAGTAGGTGTTATTAGGCAGATGTCATCAGCCTAATCGAAATCATTCAATATCTGAAATTGGCGCCATTGTTACCATTCGGCGTATCAATATTAGTTTGCTTTATCACACTATCCAGGATAATCAAAAAGAGTGCAGGTGAGAGAACGCACCCTTGCGGTACTCCTTTGTTGATATTGAATTTAGAATTGTCTTTGCCTTTGAACCGAACACTGTATATGACCTTACGCTACAGCTCTTGAACCAAAGCTATAATTGTTTATGATGTTTAATAGCTCTGAAGCGTCTTCCAATTGGCCGGAACTTGATATGGTATCGAAAGCTCTCTCGAAATCGACGAATAATACGAAGAGGTGTGATCATCATTTAACAGACTCCCCTAAGTTGATCCTGAGAGTATTTATGTGATCGACACTATATACTATAATTTTAATTGACCCGTAGTTCTTTAATTATGTTGGCAATGCAGTCACAGTCGATGATGATCGCTACCAGACTGACTTTTTTTGGGATAAATTTGGAAGAAAGGTTGACTTAGAGCATAATATATAATCTGACCAAGCAATCGAGTTATTGAAGTCGAAGTTCAGTGTGCTTGTTATCTACAGAAATGAAGATTGTCGGTGTGAGTGGAGCAGTGGTTAGCACAAGTGGCGTTCACACAGCTCAGCTTTCTATTCCTGGCGCGGCAAAAAAAATCCATGAATTCTTCTTAACGCAATGATCATCTAGATTCCAAATACACTATATGGCCTTCAAACGGCCGACAAAGCTATTGCATGCAGCACGAAAGTGGCTCTGCGGTATTTTGGCCCATTCCCGGCGAAGCGCTTGCTTGAGATGATCGACACTTTGGTATTTTTTTGTCCCAACCTTGCTCTTCAAAATACCCCAAACCGAGAAATCTAGCGGATTTGCATCCGGTGAATTTGGTGAGCATTGGGCAGTGGAAATGAACCGCGGAACGTTGTTTCTCAGCCAATCTTCATTGACGCGCGCTTCATGACTCGGCGCCGAGTACTGTTGAAATGTCCAGGCTCTGCGGCCGAAATGTTTTGGTGCCCAAGGCTTCAACGCTCCCTCCAACACATGATCCCGATAAATTTGAGCATTTATCTTGATGCCACGGTCCAAAAAAACCAGCGGTGAACGGCTTTCGGCCGTTACGGCGGCCTAAACCATCACCATCGGCGGCGCTTGGTTTCGAGTGGGCAATCCGTTGGTCCAAATTTTCAGTAGAACGGCTGGGTAAGTAAACCCGGTCGTTTTGCTTGTTCACATATTGCTCAATAACGAACGGTGACTCATCGGGGAAAACCAATTTCGGCAAATCGCCACTTTCGTGCAAGCGTAACAGCTCCTTTGCTCTTTCCACTCTAACTTTTTTTTGAGCATCGGTGAGACCATGCGTTTTTTGGAATTTCAAGGCCTTTAGTCCAAGATAATATTTCAATATGTGCTGCATCCGTTCGAGTGAAATGTTCGCCTCACGAGCAAATTTTTCTGCCGCTCCGAGCCAATCTGGCCTTCACCTTCCGAATAATATCCGGCGATGTTGCAGTGCGTTTCGGTCCACCACCATGGCATAAGCATGGCATGCTGCCAGTATCGTTATAACGATTTATGGTGCGATTCACAAACATTTTATTCACATGCAGATGTTATAACTGGTTAACAATCTGCGGCTGTGGCTAAAAATAGAGCCAAAAATAGAGCAATCACACTATTACGCTTGAATTCCATTGCGGATAACTTTTTTCTGAATATTTTCCACTAAAATGCTTTTGTACGCTTGTAAATAATGGAATGAACTGTCATTAGTGTAAATTTGAGCGCTCTGTCATCACTGATTTGACAGCAATGACAGTCTGAAGTTGGTATCACTTCGTGCCAGTCACCCGGTAGTACACGGTCTATGCCAGTAAACCTGAGACGTAAGACCTCCTTGGAATCGAACATCGCCCAATTTTTGCGAATAAGAAAAAAAGAGCATTATATTTCTAAGACAAAAAAAAATTGGGATCAGCGCATTCAAACGTGGAGGAGTGTCTGCGAAGGACATTAAAATGGTGTTGTATGTGTTCCATAATTAACGGCATCAATGGTACATTAACCGGAAATAAATTTTTTGATATCTTAAACACAGGCTGTTTTATTTAAAAAAAAAATGGGAGGCTTTTATATATAAGTGACAAAAAAAGAACGTAGTAATCGCAATTATTTTGTTTTCATTTAGCGATGCGAAGCGATATTTTATCTTCTCCTATCAAAGCTCCTAACACTCAGCCTCAATTACTTGCCTTCACAAAAGGACTATAACGCACCTACACGAGCATTTGAATTCAAGTGATCCCCTCTTGTACCAAATGAAAAACGCTTACATTTGTCCTCGTTAAGCAAGAGAGAAGCGAGAAGCGCGTCATCGTCACTCAATTTTATTCCATGCTATTTACACTGTAATTATAATCTACAAGGATACTTGGTGCATCACCATCATCATGATGTAATGTTACACGCTTTACCTACATGACGAATAGGCCGCAGGGTGAGACATGCAATATAGTGTCGCTATACTCGTATTGTTGTTTATCCCTAACGCGAGTACATTACAACATGCACAGCGCATTTGCATGTCAATTATTGTCCTCGATTCTGGCGTTCAAGCATTTAGAGATACTGATAGTGGGAATCTCATCATATATGAAATAGAATTTCAAAATGACCTTGTTGTGGCGTCATCCGAATGGCCTCTTTTTTAAGTGCACATGGTTTGAAAATTACAAAAATATTTGTCAAGTACTTCTTGTTGAAAGCAGATAAAATACTAAGCTTGAATCGGAATTAAATGTTCCATAGATAAATGATTCTGCTATCAACCTAAATTAACATCACAACCTTCATACAATGAAACATTATATCTATCACAGGACTTTCAGTATTGATGTGTACGATATATAGATTGTTATGGAAATATTGGTAACGAAATTCAATTTATAAGGAATTTTCCTCGTTTTGTAGGATTTGTATACTTATATACATTAGAAAGTATATGAAATATCACCAGTACTACACCGCGACAGATGTAATCTGCCAAATTCACAAATGATTGACAGAATGTAATTCCACATCTTATAAGGTCGGACAGATAGAGTCCTTGGCTAGGCGTATTCATCAGCAAATAAAATAATCTAACACCAGCATTTCGTAATTTTCGAAATGACTGACAATTGGGTATTTTATCATTCATCCGAATGCTTATCTTTAAATGTTTCTGACTTCCTGGAAATTGGTATTAGGAAATATTTTTTCAACTTAGATTTCGATCCTATTAGGGTCCATTTGTATATTAATTCGCATTCTACTTACGAGTATAAATATCATTATCAAAAAAAATTAGTGCCCACAACTGCGATATGAAAGCACGAATTGGAATATCTACAGCTGCACCACAATGCCGAACAAAATGTAGTTGTGAATGGAAAAACTTTCTCAATTTCCGGTTGCATTTGAAAAGGATTGTTTGAGTTATATACTTTTGGTTGCTTTTTTGGTACATAATTCGAAAAGCTGCAAGTTTTGTATAAGTTTTAAAAATTTGTTACAGGCCCGAGACTTTTCTTTGGATTAAATTGAATAACTGGCACAGCCAACATTACTTCTTTAGAAAAACAAGTTTGTCTGGTGCCTCAACACTGGCTTAACACTATCACACTCTTTCGACTTCATTGCTGTTTTAAAGCAGTGAAAACCATTATCGCGAGAAAGTCCGCTGTCATATGTACGCCCTGTCGGCGTCATTTCCATCATCGTCCTCAGCTAATTCTGATTCATCATCCATAACCTGCCAGACTATTTTTTCATCAGTTTCCTCGAAGTTTCTACTGTCATAGTCCCAAATCATCAGCTCATCACTTCATCACATCACTTGAATTGAAACATAATGATATCACTCAATAAAAATGTCGCTGATCATCCTTGAAAGCATTGTGGTGGTTGACCAGGTACAGGAAGCCTGAGATTTCCCATCGAGTTAGCATAAACCGTGTTTGCCTTAAATCCAGGCACTATACGATGTGCCGTTGAGATACTAAGGAATTTGTCGGCATTGTTCCAGTACATTATAAATGTTGTCTTTTTATAGCCTCTTCATTGATGTACTTCTTGAATGATTCTTTAAAAGGATTGACTGACAGCTCCTTTGTAGCAGACACCTCATGAAGCTCGAGCTTCCTGTTTTCGATATGCCCCGTGGGGGTCCAGCTGCATCTTAACCTATTTATGGTTAGGGTGCGGGGCTCTACCACGGAAAATAGGAAGGCCTTAGAGTATATATTCGTACTTTACGGCCCAGAAAGGGCCTTACTTAGAGACTAATGTTTTGGGTAACTCTTTGTATTTAGTAGCTTTTTTCGTACAGGTCTGTGTTGTGCCTAGAATAGTTTCCCCCGACCCCGGGGGGCTCTCTAACAAAAAATTTAAAAATTTACCCGATTTTATTCAAACTTCACATTATGTATCCCAGATTAGAGAATTTACACGAAAATTTTTAATTTTTATTGGTGGTTTTTTTAATTGACAAACTAGGTGCAAGCCGAGAGCGTTGTATCATCAGCAAATGAATGGATATCACAGGTTGTAGAAGACAATATGTCATTAATATATTGAGAAAAGCTTAGGCGACAAGCATTACCTCTGTGGCACGCCAGCATTGATCCCATACGAAGATGAAGATATACCATTCAATACAACTTTTATTTTGCGGTTCCACAAATAAGGCATAGAGTTCCGCTTGGAAAACAATGAGACTCACACCCATTGGTATTGAGACCTTGGTTTAGGTCCGAATACTCCAGCGCCAACTCCTCCTCCATCCATGTAATGACAGAGGTGTCTAAGTTAAGCGAACGAATCTTATTTATAAGACAAGCATGCCATACTGGATCAAAAGCCTTGAAATTTCTATGGATACGACGCTTGATTCACCTAGATTTTCAATGCTTCGATCCCAACAGTGAGCAAAAAGGCGGTAGTTAGTAGGTGCAGATCTATCACCTTTTTCGGAACTGGTTGAATATTAGCCATTTTCCAAATTGCAGTCTTCATTGAGAGATAAAACCATTTGCTAAACGGTTTTGCCAGATATGATGAATTTTCAAAAATAATGTCGAAATACCGCCGGGTCCAGTAGCTTTTTAAGGATCAAGTTCTTTCTTCTTTCTATTACCCACTGGCTATTTACAGCGGTAGTAAGATCTATTCTTCTATACGGTGTGACTGTATGGTGGACTGCCTTAAATAAGAAAGTAAACCTTAACAAATTAAGCAAAGTCCAAAGATCAGATAGTCTATGTATGAGCGGAGCACTTCGTACAACTCCCTCCGTCGCATTGGACATTCTGTTCGACCTTACACCACACCACATTTACAGCAGGAAAGTAGCTGCTAGTTCGGCTATTCGCCTTAATGCAATCTCCCAGTGGACTAGAAATGAAATCGGTCACTCCTCTATCCTGAATTTAGTCAGGATGCCAGACAACATAGACTTCACCATTCCGCAACTCCATTTCAACAAAAACTTCCAGGTCACCTTCCCCTCCAGATCATTCTGGGACGAAGACGCTTACCTGGAAAATGAACACATTAATTTTTACACAGACGGGTCAAAAACTGATGAAGGAGTTGGCCGAGGTGTTTTCTTAAAAAAGCTAAATCTTAGCCTCTCTTTCCGTCTTACGTCAAGCCTTGTTTTGGCTGAAGAGAAACGTCATATCCGCTAAGGATATCGGTATATTCTCAGATAGCCAAGCTGCACTGAAATCCCTGGAATCAGTCTCCAGAAATTCGATTCTAGCCCTTAACTGCCGATCATCTCTTGGAGTTGGCGGAGCAGTTTAATATCCACCTGTGTTGGGTGTTGGGGACGAACTCGCCAAGAAAGGAACTACACTACCCTTCTTACCTGAATATGATTCCATAGGCATCCCAATCGCTACATGCAAATTCTTGTTAAAGCGGGATGCTAATGTAAAAACTAACTTTAGGTGGTCAAACGGTACAACTTGCATAGCGACAAAGCAGAAACGCTCCAAGTGTATCTCAAAAAAAAAAGTTCGCACATCGGTGCTATTGTAGGTGTCATCACTGGACACTGTCTCATAGGCAGGCATGCAGCAAGACTTGGAGTTTTCTTGAATGACTTCTACAGAAGCTGCATGGGTGAGGAGGAGGAGACCATCGTCCATCTTCTCTGTACTTGTCCAGCCCTCTTCCAAAATCGGAGATTTCTTCTACAACTACACTAATGATCTCATCAAAATTGACATTGGTAGTCTCCTACGCTTCATACGAAGCTCTAATAATCGAGTAGGTGGAAGGAATTTTTCCTGATCCGTGTGGTATTACAATTGACCATTACTGGTCTAAGTGTGTCGGTTTCACTGACAGCCACCTTAACCTAACCTATATATTTAGGCGTTTCTGTTGGTGTCACTTATCGTAGAATAAATAAATAAATAAATCCGAGAGTGAAATGCAAATGCCAATGCGAAAAGGTAAATTTCAACTTAAATCCAACATTTAAATAAATAGAGGAAAGTGTCAATTATCTTAATGCTAAGTATTTACAATTTTCAATTGATTGTCTTTCATGTTTACGTTGAAGCTTACAAGCACAAGACCACAAGGACATAGGCCAAGTGTAAACTTTGATGGATATTTGCATCCGTACTTGTCAGTTGTCACATCTTTGTGAAATCGGATTCGAATAAATTAGTGCAACAATCGACAGTCCGACCTTGTACGAGTACACGTTGTCCCTAGCTATACATTCTGTGATAATTATTCAGATCACTTTAATAGCCTTCAGCTTCAACGACGAGATCACACTGCGCGCCGGTATTTCTTAAGCATTTGGTGGGTTGGAAGGTAGGATGCCTCACATTAATTCTCTTTGTCATGCGTACCTGTGTTTCACACCAATGGTGCACTGATGTGGGTGTTTTGTGTGTACTATGAAATGCACAATGTACACATCCTCAAATGACATTCAGAGTTATTCATATTTTTTCTTGGTTTTTGTTTGTGTGATGAATATTCCGTTTCCAGGAGAGAAGAGAAGCTTTAATTCCAATGAATTCCAAAAGAAAAATCTATTTTCATTTTCAGTACTAAGGACGAGTGCATGTCTGATGCAGATGTAAAGTGTAAATTGTCAAATCCTTTTGTAAGCTCGCTTGGTTACTTGATGAGTGAAGATGAATGGAAATGTAACCAATGAAACCCCGTCAGCGCATTTTCCATCAATCAAAAGTTTGCGGTGAAAATTAATTCACATTCAGTTTGTTTCGGTTAGAAATTTGTGTCAACTTCTAATGAGGCAACCTCGACGAAGGAGTACGGTTGTGTGGGGATGTGGTTTTATAATAGCGTGGTGGATGAGCACGAACACATAAGCACAATTTGTTGGCAAAGTTGTGACATACGGTTCCAGCCGGTGGCGATGAGTACGCTTGTAACAATAAATTCAAAATCGTCCCTAGACGACAGAGGAGCCCAACTTCCTCGGGCATATCTGTATTTAGGTTTGTCAAAATGAAAGGATTAACTCGTATTGCAAACACACACACACACTCAAATCTTAAGCAATTGATCATTTTAGCGGTTTCAGGCAATATGCTCCCCAAAAACCAATCGTACAAAATGTGTGGCATGCGGCCGATAGCATTCGTTTTCATCAACGTTGCTTGATAAGCGTAGGGCTTGTTGCGAAGTGCGTATGTTTGTCAATGTATATGTGCCTTTTTGCCCGTGGTAAAAATGACGAACCCACATGAGATTAAACAAGCTTACATCTGTACATGAAGAAACTTTTTTGACTCGTCGACTGCCTTGAGAGGTCCAGTCGAGCACCTGGTTCGCGTTTTTTTGTTAGTGTGTGGTCAGGTCAATCTAGCTCCACTCTCGCTATCTGATGGTAAGTGCGACATCATCCCGCTACGTCGCTCTCTAAAAATCAGCGTTTATTATTTTTACACTTTGTAAGAAACCAATCCGTAGGCATAACGAATAATTAAAGGCGGGACGCGATTGAGTCGCATCCATATAGGTGGACTGAAAGAACATTTGATCTAAAAATTGTGAGCTTCAGGTTCCAGGATAATTAAAGAGAACTCCTTGTACTTGTTTCGTACCCTGTTGATTAGAGCGTTTACATTGATGTCAGCGCCACCATTTTTAGATATCAAGCGCCCAAGTAAAAGAAGATCCCGAACTCCTCTTACTCTTTGCCAACAATCATTAGGTTATATTCGCCATAAGCGTTAACTGGCAGAAAGTACCTTAGACTTCTGAAATACCACTAGGAGCACGGGAGTAACCTTTTTCATCACCCAGTAAACAACGATTATGAAGAGTTATGGCGAAAGTGTACTCCCCTGCTCGGCTCCCGAATAAATGGAGAATAGTAGGCCAAAATTTCCGTTTTATACGACATGACATGTTGAGTGGTGGTATAGCTCTGCAATGATGTTGGTAAGCTTTCCTGTAACACCATATATAAACAAAATCTACCACAATCTATTATGTCCTGCACTCTTGAAAGCGTGTTCGAAGTCTACAAAGACCAGATACAAAGGAGAATGGTATTTCACTGACTGTTTTATAATAATGCGCAGGGTGTTGATTTCATCAATGCAAGAGCGCTATGAAGATGTTTAGCAGTAAATAATAACAAAAGTATTTGGCGCAACAGACCGTTCTGGTTCAGGGCCTAGCTTCTCCCGAACATTCTATTGTTGCACACAAATGGAAGGGACATGGAATTTAAAGCCATATCTGAAAGATGAATCGAGAATATTCCAGGACAGTTATTACTCTCGGAAGTTATCAAACCGTGAAAAAGAATTTTGGTATTTTTCTGGAATTCGAACATCGAATCTCCTACTCAGTAGTCCAATGCACTTACCACTAAAGCCACGGCGACCAAAGTTAAGCAATACTCGTTGGCAAAATCAGCAAGATACTCATTCTCCACTTTCCACAATTACTCAAGTAGCTTTTCTTTTGGAGCTTGACTAATAAGCCTTCTTTCGTTGGCATTGGCGTTTGGATTCATTGACTTTCCCTGATGAGTAAGCGTTGTATTGGAAAAGTTTAAAATCAATTTCTTTATTTAAAATTAATTAGAAATTAGAAAATTAAGTTAAGAAATGTATTAAATCGAACATCTGTCATAGAACATATCAATTTATTCACGCTTTTTTCTGTCAATCCCAATGTCCCTGTACTTAGTTGTATCCCAAATATTAATGAAAAATGGTGACTACATTCACATTTAACTTTTTTTATATATTTTCGTTCGGTCGACAGATGTTTAGGTAGATACCACCGCTTCCAAATAGGATCCAATGGGATGAATTAGTAACCAGTCAGCTTTCAAGCCAACCACTCGATGCGTTCGTTTATTTCGTTTCTCGAACGTTGAACTAAGGTTAACTCTTTTTTGTCATCCGTTTGACGAATAATGAGGCAACCGATATTGGAATTCGTAGTTCCACTTTCCTCACCGCTACCCAATTGTACATGAGCCATCACACATATATGGCATATATGACAGCAGTGGCTTACACTGTGCTGATTGATTGATTTCTGTTTCTGAGCACGTACTTGGGCATTACACTTTTAGAATTTTTTGTCAGAAAAGGATTAAAACAATGCGACTGGACTAGCCAACTAAAAGTTGGTAAAAAGGTAGAAAAAAATATGCCCATTAAGCTATCGTAAGCTTAGTGCAGCAAAATTTTTGTTCGTAGTCATTCTAGCAGCAATGCGAATGCGAATCGGCCACTGACTTCGACACAAAAACGAAAACTTCAAACAACAATAATAGGACATGGAGTTGGAGTCCTCGTTGTGGCGGTCTGATGAATCGGGCATTGTTTTGTCCTCGACATTTGATTGATTTCAAGGATATTCTCGAACCTGACATTTTTGATTTATTCGGTGCTAACTACCACACAGTTGGAAAGCTTTAAAAAAAACCATACATCGAACACGGAGATCTCGTTACTCATTTATTGCAGTGGATTTGTGTTTTTTGTTTAACATTATGGACAGCTGCGCTCTCATACGTTAATAACGATAAGTCCTGAAGGATTGAATTTCCCTAAATACACAGACAGCTGAATAAATGTTATTCTTTTAGGTCCTGTATTTTGAAAAGTCTATAATATTGTAACGAAATTTAGGCTTTCGAGTTGGTAACCGGCCGATTCCACTAGCACAATTCCACTAGACACAATTCAACTGGACACAATTCCACTGGCAGAATTCCACTGAGGAACAATTTAACTTGCACAATTCAACTTGTAAAGTTACACGGAACCGCAATTACAGAAATACACACATTAATATTTTATTTGCGTTGGCATGGTTTTAATTGTACAAAATAACAATCGCGCTCGCGATTTACCACATAAATGCGTTTAATATTTTATTTGCGTAGGCGTGGTAACTTATTGTTTTCTTTAAATTAACATTCTTTAACATTCCTATTCTTTCTTTAGTTAACTTTTGATATAAATAAACGAATTCAACTTGCATAATTTTAGTCTATGGTAATCAAACGCATTTAGGGCTGTAAATCGCGCGCGCGAGTTGAATTGTGCCAAGTGGAATTGTGCCAAGTGGAATTGTGCCAAGTGGAATTGTGTCCAGTTGAATTGTGCCAAGTGGAATTGTGCCAATGGAATTGTGTCCAGTTGAATTGTGTCTAGTGGAATTGTGCTAGTGGAATTGGCCTAGAATCTTCGAGTTCATAAATGATTTTTCAAATAAAACACAACACAAGTTTATTAATTTACAAATACTAACAACTTTAATAAACAAAAAGTAAAAATAATACAAGTTTACAATTTATATTGGTGATAACTTTAAATGTACACAAAAACACTTATTACAAGAACACTTATTACAAGAATACTTGTACTTGTGGTAGCTTTATCTCTTTGCAAGAACTTTTTGAGCTTGCCTGGTTGAATTCTAAGCAATGAATGAATTCTCTGTAGCGAACGCCAACTTTTATACTCATATCCAGATAATAGTGGTAACTTCCCTTATTAACAACTGACCATACTCGTATGTATTGCGTCATCTTCTAAAAATAAACTACATCTGCAATGTAGTTTAACCGCCTGTAAGTTTAAATCATTATGTATTTTCACAAAAACCGGCCTACATTTTTGACCAATAAATGATGATTTAAACTTACAGGCGGCTGCACTTCAAATAATCTAATAAATATTACAGCCTAAAAGTATGCTATTCAAAAGTGCTTAATTCTAATTCAGTGCCTATTTTTAGTATGCTGTATGTATATTGCGATTTATCTGTGGATTCGAATCCCATTATCTGCGCTACTAACTACTTTTCAGTACTTGCTTTCTCAAATCAAGTGACATCTGATGCGCCATCATAAAGTCTTGACCCCATATGCATACGTCTTCCACACGGGCAACAATAAGCTGATGTCAAAACCTTAATCCTCCAAACTCGACTGTAAGGACACGTTAACTGCTGTAGCTTCTCATGTAGCTATCCTCAATTTGTAGTGATGCAGTCTATTTACTTGTTCTCCCCACACTATTTCAGGACTCACAATTGATCTAGAAGCTCCTATGTCTAGATAAAAATCGCAAGGTCTTCTCTCCAATATGCCATTAACAACCAGACTGTTGCAATCCTTTCCAAGATTTTTGCTGCGTATTCTGGGATATTCCCTTGTCTTCTTCAGCCTTTGCCCAGCAAACCTGGTACATGACGATTACTCCACCTTATTGAAATGTCGTGCTTCTATCGGCCGTTATCTTTCCAGATTATTGAAACCATTCACCGGTTGTCTTATCATGTTTCCAGTGCTCAGTTCCTTGCAATCCCGAATGAAATGTCAAGGTTTCTGACATTTAAAACATCTTAATGAAGAATCGAATCTGCTATTTTTGTCGTTTTGAAAGCGAAAGGGTAAACTGATGAGCCTTTGAAGCGCCACGAGTATTACGGTTAAATTCAAGGAGAGGTGGCATGCAACTGGTTATATCTCTTGAGCACCGCTGGTGGTAGTAACGGTAAAGCAGTGACAAGCTCAAAACGTTTTTGCGCTGCTCAAGCTAATCAATTGAATTCGCAACGTTTTCGTCACCGATAAGCTTTAACGCTCGCTTTTGCATTCTATCTAGCACTTAGGATGTTTAGAAAACCTTAGCTACGGTGATCATTCCAACGAAGCTTGTCGTTAACGCACATACAGAGAATTTGCACGTTTTACAGTTTCCTCGATGCAAGTGGCAATCTTTAAAGAGCATATATAGGGAGAAGTTGAACTCTTTTGCTTGTTCTTTTATTATTCGGAACTTCCAAATTCGAAGTAATAGCTGATAGTTTTGGCATGAAGCCTTTCCTGAACAATGGTTGTGAGCATCAGTTTCTGTACATTGTTAAGGAGTATTATGCCTTATGAAGAGAATTAAGCTCGGTAGGCTCCGGTGGGCAGGATACTTAAGTCGCATGAGCGTAGAGGATCCTGCTCGGAAAGTCCTTTGTGGTAGTATTTATGGAACACGTTAGCGAGGCCGGCCAAGCCTACGCTGGAAAGATGGCTTAGAGTAGAGGCAGGACGCCCAGAGTTTAGTGTTTAGGGCAAAACTGAATGACATCGGCTCAAAATCGGGCCCGGTGGAGAGACTTATTGGAGGAGGCCAGGACCGGACCCCGGTTGTAGAGCCAAATATGATTATGATTATGCCTCGCCAGTTTTAAGATTGTCTTTTGCTTTTCTGTCTGGCTGGCAAACGTTTTGGGACAAATTTGGTGGTACATGCCTAAAGGAGAAATACTTTGGTTTTTTTCTACGACTGAGTTCCAAAAAATGGAAATACCAGAAATGATATCAAATAAACTTTATGCAACTTTTCTTTAAGATTTGCTTTGACCCAAAAAACGAGGAATCAAAAAAACCACTTGTAGCCAATAATTGTCTTGTTTTACTAACAATTTGAAGAAAAAACAAACGCGACAAAACAAAACATTATACGAGTACTTATAACCTAAGAAAACGGATCCGAAATAAGGTCAATTTGGACGGCAATTGTCAATAATAACAAAAGTGAGAATGTTATTCACACACAACAACATGTTGATTTTCCGAACAAACGCAAGAACAAACTCATCCATTTTTTTTTCGAAAAATATTAAAATATCCTTTAAGATAAGAAAATAACTAAAAGCACACACTTGCTGTACAATAAGGACGAGGAATCAGCTCAGCAGACAGACAGGCACATCGCACAACCCAATTCGCATTGAATTGAGTGTCGTAAATTAGAACACATGAGCGACAAGCGTTTTGGAAAGAGATCCTTATCTCCGAATTGAAAACGACGAAGAAACGGTGTCGTCGTCGTCATTTACGGTGTCGTTGTCGCTGTCGTTGTCGTTGTCGCTGGGTGCAGATGCAACAAGAGGCGGCTCAATTTAATGCGAGTAGATCTTTACTCATACATCCTTTGGGCGAGCCAGCGTTGACGGTGAAGATTCTGCTTGCTCCTTCGCATGTCTGTCTATTTGCTTGGCACTTCTTTTTAGCTTGGATTAATTTTGCTTTTATCCCATTGGCAAAGGCATAGCCGGGGAATGTGCATTCTGCGTTGGCGTCTATAAAGTGCAATCTGAATTCATTCTCATTTCAATTCAGTACAAAACACGACCGATTTTATTTACTTACTCATAATAATGTGTCTGTGTGTCCTTTTGTATTTCGTTTCAGGTGCATCGTATAAAATCGGCGATATTCTGCCGCAGGAAACAGGAAATTGCCTCCAATGCATTTGTATAGGAGGCTCTACAAAAGACGATACTCCCAGAGTAACATGCAGTCCGCACAATTGCCCTCCACTGGTGCTACCCGACTTGTTCGATGCAACAGGATATTAAAGCCATAAACTATATGAGCCACAACCTCCAATCATCACCGTCATCGTCCGCCACATTCATCGCTCGAACTTGATAACACTGGTAATAGCAGCAACATAACAGCAACAACAAGTATAATCCGAGGGCGGGGAAATAAACAAGAAAAGGTAAATAGACGCGTACACATGTTACACGTGTTGCACCCATGCATCAGTGTGAGGTGTGCTGTACACTATTCATCTACTGATGATGAGTGATCTTTGTTCACTAGTGAATAATTTTTCAGCAGGACACAATTTATGTATGTTAACCCCTCTGCTTAACACGAGATTTAATTTTTTCTGTCGAGTGGTGAGTTAATAATAGATAGCGCCGCTCCGGTGCATTCATTGATGGCGTAAAACAATTTCAATTGACCAAAAAAGATACACAAATATGCTGAGCTGGTGATTGATGATTATTTTTTGTACAGCTAACCCTCCTATAACACGGTAGATAGGATCGTGTTGTGTAAAACCGTTTTATATGAGAATGGAACTGGAAGGCAGTACAAGTTACAAAAAAGTTAAGTTAGGAGGGTATGCCTTTAAGAAAAATTACTCTAACGTTTTGGCTAAGGTTAGGAACTTCCTATAAACATTTTATTTAACATGACTTGATCCCTGTTTGTCTTTTTGTTTCGACTCATTTGGGGACCTTTTTAATCAACTTTCACACGACCTAGAGAGCTGAATTTTAGATTTTAGAGCAACTCAGTCTCATGGGCGATTTCTGAATTCCCTTGTGTGATGCAAGTGGCGCATGTGATGCGTTTAAGTGTTTTTTTTTTGACTTCTTTGAGTTCCTTTTAAACCAACTTTTACACGACCTAAAGAGCTGAAAAGCTGAAAAGTTGAAGAGCCAAACGTTTCATTTTCTGCCTATTCTGGCACGTTTCTTCTATCAACTGACGCTGGCCATATCTTAATTTAATTTTGGTTGGACCAATAGACCCATTTATTTGGCTTATTACAACTTAAAGCTAGCATCATTGAAAACTTAAGAATTAAGACTAAGACTTAAGACTAAGACTTAAGACTTAAGATTTAAGACTTAAGACTTAAAACTTAAGACTAAGACTCAAGACTAAGACTTAAGACTCAAGACTAAGAATAAGACTAAGACTTAAGACTTAAGACTAAGTCTAAAACTTAAGACTAAGACTTAAGACTAAGACTTAAGACTAAAACTTAAGACTAAGACTTAAGACTTACAGCTTAGCTTTCTATCCAGAATAAGACCCAGATATTTGGCTTCGTCATAGAAGTTAATTTAATGCCCTTAATAGAGGGAGGGTCTACATGCGGGATTTTGTATTTATTTCTATTTACAAAGAAATACAAAATCATACAAGTTCAGTTTTATGGGGGTTTACCCCTAAGCCGAAAATATCTGCCCATTTCGTTAGCTTGTTTAAAGCAGATTGTAGGATTTCTTTAAAGTTATAAGGGTGCTTTCCTGAGACGGCAATAGCATCGTCACCGTCAGCGATCATTCCGCAACTCTCCCTTCTCAGGCATATCAGTAGTTCGTTCACCACTAAGTTTCATAGTTGTTAAATCCGCCTTCAATGTCTAGCAATTCTACCATTGTATTCACCTTATAGTGAAGGGAATATTCGATAGTACGTACTAGCGTATGCAGAGCAAGTTTTACAGATTAACCCTTAAAGTACGCATGCTGATCAGTAGGCAGAAGTATCTTATTAATGCTGTTGTGTAAGTAGATATTAATCAGTCTTTCAAGTTTTTTTAAGAGGAACGAT
Source organism: Nephrocerus scutellatus (assembly GCA_947095585.1). NCBI lineage: Eukaryota > Metazoa > Arthropoda > Insecta > Diptera > Pipunculidae > Nephrocerus > Nephrocerus scutellatus. The sequence continues at coordinate 107,570,354 of OX352762.1, read as the reverse complement.
GATAGACTGGTGGGTCTGAGATCTGTTGGATTAACGTGGGAGCATTTGCCTGCTTTAGGTATGAAAACCACTTTCAGTTTTCTCAAAACAACTTTGGAGAATTGTCTGTAGCAAAGGAAGGATAATATCCGAAGTCCCTTGCAGTTCAGCATGCCGTCTGGTTCTGCATATTTATATAGTTCGAAGCAATGCAGCGCCCAAAGCAATTTGTCCTTATTCCTAAGATCTTTGGAGATAGTTGTTTAACAGTTTGACCTGATAAGGTCAACGTTACTGATAACACGGGAGCTACCTGGGAAGTGGGTGGCTAGAAGTAGATTAAGCGACTCCTCGCTGGAGGTAGTCTACGAGCCATCTGCTTTTTTTAAAACAGCCTGAAATTATAGGATTGTTTGACAGGATCTTTCTTAGGCTAGGTGCCACAGAAGAGTCTCCAGGATATGTGCTTGGCTCTTTTCTTTATACTTTGAGACATGCTTTGTAGGCATCCCAGTTGGTCTCCACTCTTGTGACCTTGGCTAAGTCGAACAGCTTTCTACAGCTGTTTCTAATTTGTCCCAAATCTTAATTCCACTAGTGTGGTATCTTATTACCTCTTGAATGAATAAGAGGGCAGCAAAAGCATGAAATAAATGTTCCTTTAATATGTTTATTCAAAATTTCTTGGAAAAATGTTTTTTTTCTAACATAATTTCTAAAGTGGTTTGTATCGGTGCCGTGACATGGCCCAAGCGTTATAACGCCAAATTCTAGCATTGTGTCATGACTTATAAATATAATGTTAAACTTCTCAGAATGGTAAACAAGGCTTATTTCCTTTTTAAATTCTCTATATTAACTTCGCGTGCACGTGCTTGGCTGGTTGGCTGGCTGATCAGATTTTCTGATCAATTTTTAGCCCACTTCCCATGGCCCGATTTTATTGAAATTTTGCACACATGTATATTTCCGGTGACAATACTTTCTGTTACAATTTGAGGCCCCTCGGACCTCGGGTTCGGGGGGCTCCCATACAAATATTTTACAAAATTTACCCGATTTTCTTTAAATTTTGTACACACGTGTGTCTTCGATGGAAAACACTTTTTGTAAAAATTTGGAGCGATCGGCCCCTTGGGGGCCCCAATATACAATTTTTAAATATCGCTATATCGCATCAGATCACGGCAAAGTCTGAGCTCTGTGCTTTGTGAGCAGCGCTGTTCGCTGCCTCTGCGTCATTTGTGAATGATTTTTCCACAAAACGAGCACGCAGTGTGTGTGTGTGTGTGTGTATTCCCGATTAGAGAATTTACAAGAAAAATTTTAATTTTTATGGGTTGTTTTTTTCAATTCTTTTTTTTAAAATTCCACAACAACTCCATAACATTATACCACGATATTTGCTGTACGTTGTAATATCTCCGTTCCTATATATGGGCACATGATGTATCTTCTCTAGTCTTCTGGCATCGTTTCTTCTTCCCATACTTGCACTATTGGTTCATGTTTTGCCTGCTGTATTGTAGCCCTTCAGATTTAATCATCTAAGCCGTCTGATCCCTTGGCCTTAACCGGTGAACTTTTCATTTTCACATGAGCCACGCGCGGGCACTCAGAAAGTTTCCATTAGACTAAGCTGCACACAAAATTTCAGCTCTTTAGCATGTGTAAAAGTTGATTAAGAAAAGCTTGGTAAAAAGCTAGCAGGATGAATATACAAACGAACCATTATTTAATTAAACGTATTCTCTGCTTTCATTTCACTTTTACGAATTTTAACAAGCGGAGACAGACTTTGCTGTAAAATTCATAAGATTCACAAAATTCGAAATAAAGTGTTTCAATCCTAATACTCGTATGTACATTAATGTAAGTTTTTTTTAATTTGTTTACAGATCATGGCTTTTTCAATAAATTATTATAATGGCATCTTTCCTCATTTGATGCATTGCAATGGAACTTATATCCGAAATCCAAAAAGTCGTCATCTTTACCAGGAAAATATTTAATGGAATTTCGCAAAAAAAAAATTATTTTTTAAACAAAACACTATTTAGACAACTTCTATGCGTGTAACTATGATACGTGTAATCAAACCCATAAACAGATGTCTAACATTGAATGTATTCCCTCACTACAAATATAAAACATTTATCAAAAACAACAAATTCCCTCCTATCAACCACAGTCAATATTAATACAATTCAATTTTAAAATAAACAAACGGAAAATATCAATACAATAAAAACGAAATGCTCTCAGAACAACAGAACGATTTGTATTAAAATGTTTAATTATTAAATGCAAAAAAAAACAAACGTAGATACATATAGTATTAAGATAAACAACGACGATCACGTATGAGATACATTAAATATTGGAAGTACAATTTAGGTTGGTATAGGAAAATTATTGCATGTCAACAGAATACTGTTCAGATGAACTATAGGCGGGTTATTGCTTTTGAGCACACAGTTACAGCTCCTGTTGAATGACTAAGTTGATGAATGATGGGGTATGTAACCAAAATTAACTTTTGAATATGGCCGTTTAAAGTATTTTATCTGCATATACTCTGCATGTAGCATGCCTTCTTTATCATTTAAAATATCTGAAAAAGTGTATTTTAGAGACCAGGAGTACGAGTAAGTGCCAGAGTTACTTATACAAATAATAACTTTATCCATGTTGATACCCTGGAATTTAAAAAAAGTTTACATACTCTAGTCATCCACTCTAAGCTCATTTCTAAGCTCATTAAATGATGGAACATTTCAAAATGTCATCTCTCTGGATGTCTTATACCAAAATTACGCAATCGAATAACAATATTTTACCTGCTTGTTCCTCTGTTGTCATTATTCGTGTCAGGGATGCACAAATGGATTAACCACTTGCACTCCGCCACTCTACCCAGGGCCTATACCACAAAGCAACAAGTTGAACAATTATTTTCGAAATCTTTAACAAGTGATCATTTTGCTAGTTTCTCTCATTTCGTACCATAAAACACTGAGTTTCAAAAAAAGTGGCGCACCTTGAAATTTTTCAATAACTTAAAGTAAGTTCGAAGAAAACGTTTGTATTTTATAGAGTTTTGTTTACTAATATAAAAATTAGTATTTCATGTTAAAAAAAAAGAAAAAAAGCAAGAACTTTGATTTAAAACATAAATTAGGATAATGAACAGAAACTTCTACAAACAACATTTTGAATTTTTATTATTATTTTCTTTTTTAGCGGATCCTCGTTTCTTTTGTAAAGTGTATTGCCCTCACGAGCATCTAACAAAGTAATAATTTGTCAGGCATACCTTGGATAAGATTTGTTACGATGGTGTCGTCGAAATTGTCCCATTCATCGATCAAGGCAGATCTCAGGCCGTTGAGTGTCTATAGTATGGTTGATCGTATCCTAATCTTTTTCGCCAGCAGGTCTCAAACGTATTCCGGGCTCATCGCAGGCCAAGCCATAACGTCAATTTCCATGTCTTGCAAATATTCCGTAACGCACCTGGCGACGTGTTGTCTAGCATTGTCCTGCATTAGCAAGAAATTGTTCCCAATAAACGGTGCGAATGGAACTACATATACCTCTAGCATGTTGTTAATGTAATATGTGAAGTTCACCGATCTTTCCACGATGCACAGCTCGGTTTTTTTCGCATGGAAATTCCTGCCCACACCATGATGGAACCTCCCTAGAAATTTTCCCGCTCATCCGATCGTCTCCACACTCTGCTACGTCCATTTGGTGATCGCAGACAAAACCTGGACTCACCAGTGAAAAGGACTTTACCACAGTCGGCATCTGTCCAAATCTGGTGAGGACGAGTAAATTCCATTCGACGTCGGTACACGAGCAGGTCTTCTTGCTCTCATGCCACTTTCCACTAAACGCCGCCTCACCGTTTGAGCATTCGCAGCTGTCCCTTTAACAGTTCGAAGTCTGTGAGATGTTTAGAGATGATTCCGAAGGCTTTCAAGCACCGAATATCGTTCAACGCTTGCAGAATGCCATGCGCTGTGGTGACCTGATCTTTGACGCCGGGTCTAGTAGTTCTTCTATCTTTTAATGGGGTTCTTCTTAAAGTCGTCTCTGATTTTCTTATCATAATAGCGGCATACCGTACACAACCGCACAATCCACACAATCCACACTTTTTAACAATGCCTGTTATTTTGTTAAATTATTGCTTTGTGGTAGATGACCCAAGTCAGCCACAATACAAGCTAGGTGCTTCAAATCCTCAAACTGTTTCTTTTAACCCGCACAATATAAATTTCAAACTCTATATTTACATATCAACATGTTCCACAAGCATTCAAACTGTGTGATATTCTTCATTTCCTCCTTGTCTCTTTCCTCCAGCTCAATTTCCTCGCTGTGACTTTTATTGTAAAGATGCAAAAGACAATTAACCGGGTGTTAATTGTGGACAATTGCACAACCAGCAGGTGTAGAATTTGCTCTTGGAAAAGACAACTCCGTATATATCATTAGGAGAGAATTATACCAGAAAATCATTTCTTTAAACAACAAACTTATTTGTAAGTCTTCCTTACAGGCCATTTGCGCCTGAGATACCATTTACTTCATACAAAGAGTTTCGTTTATGCCAAGACGAGGCAAAAACATCAAACTCTCTGTGAGTGTACTACATCATGCTCGATTTATATCTACCAACCTTAATTATAGTGACATGGTGTGTTCTTATCTTAAAAAACATCAAACTCTCTGTGAGTGTACTACATCATGCTCGATTTATATCTACCAACCTTAATTATAGTGGCATGGTGTGTTCTTATCTTAATCTTACTGACGGTCAGATATTCTTTGAGTCAGTTGACGTAGTCCGGTAGTGTTATCGATTTGATATGACTGCGTTGCCAGCATCATTGAAGTAGCAGTATAACCTCTTCAGCATGGAACCCGCATCAAACCGTCAATATTTGTGGGTGCAATGGCATTTCGTGAGTGAGCTGACTTGCCAAAATTTGACAATTTCGCTTATTAACGAAGCCGTTGAACGAGAAATTGGCTTCATTGCTGAAAATGATTTTGCAAATCGTTTGTGAATCGTTTTCGCACAAGTTTACGGCCCAATCGCTTAAGTTAATGGTCGTTCGGCTTCAGAACGATCTTTAAGGGATGTGCAGACCTAAATCCTTGTGCGAAATTCGTCACTCATACAGGTGCACAATTCCTGAGGTGGACGTAATATCGAAAAATTACAGACGACTTGAAATGTCAAACAAACCGCAGTTAACTTAACTTATTGCCGAGAAATCCTATTGACATTCCAATTGAAAAAGCCAAAACCTGTCAACAACAAAAATACAAAAAGATTAAAAAATTCATGTTTTAAAGGAGGAAATAACTTGACAACAAAACTGAAGTAGATGCACACGTAGGTACATAAATATGTACATGACATGAATGTAATTTTAATGTATAATGTATCTCTAAACTTTGTATCGCATATGTGAGTGTAGCAAATTGTTTTACCAAACGAAAAAGAAACATTTCAAAGCATTTTTCTTTGAATTTTAATTTGAACATTTAAAGAAGAACACAAGAAACAGTACTTTGAATAAAATCATCACCATTTACATTAAAATATCATTTAACTCTAAAAAATACAAGACAAAAATATGTAAAGTAAATATCAGCATCAAAGATAAAGAAAAGACAGATTATAATTATCATTAAAAAAATAACTCCATATGTATTACTTTAAACTATAAGACAAAAGAAATTATGAATTATAATACTCGTAGTTGATACTAAATAGTGATATATGTACGAGGGTGGATTGAATTGACCAAAAACGAAGTCTCGGAAATTTTCAAAATGCTTTTACTTATCAACATAAGCTAAATGTACTTCTTCCATCTAATATCTAAGGTCATTAAACTAGTTTTACAAAAGGTTTCCTCAAGGCTTCAAAAAACATGTTTACTACAACCATGTTCGACCTGGTTATTAGTTAAACATTTTCCTCTACCATTGTTTTTTTTTTGGTTTGGGAACAGATGAAAGTCAAACGGAGTGAGATCAGGCGAATAGAGAGGAGTTTAAACCCACAGATATAAATTTCACTCATGTGGTTCGAAGCAAAAGTGTATGGGCGTGAATTGTCCAGATTAAAAATAACCTTTTTCCTCAACATTCCTGGAAGCATTTCTTTTTTTTCTCTCGCAACCGACGAAAAATTTTTAGTTAATTGTTTGACCCTTGAGCCTTGACAGGGTAACCAACCATGATAGTTCTAAGAAAACTGATGACATTGCCTTAACCGCCTAATAGGTTAACCTAAGCTTTCTTCGACCCTGGTGATCCAGATCATCTGCACTCTTGTGATTGCCGTTTGGTATTAGTAATTAAAAGATGAAGTCATTTTTACGCATCTGTGGCCACAAATTTAGCCAAAAAATCTCCTTCATCGGTTTAAAAAATCCAAACAGTTGAAAGAGAGCGTCAGTTGATTGCGTTGTTTTTCGACTACAATCAGCTGTCGAACCCATCTTGCAGAAAGCTTGGAGAACCCAGGTTCGTTTTGAATGATGGTTTTGAATACCTTCAAGAGATATGCCGAAGTTCGAACCCTGCAGAAAGCTTTGAGAACCCCAGTTCCTTTGAATGATGGTTTTGAATCCATTTGAAAGATGTGTCTAAGATCTCAACTTTTTCATCTCTCTCTCTTTCATATCTCCCATCTCTCTCATCTCTATAATCTTTCTCATCTCTCTCATCTCTATCATCTCTCTCATCTCTATAATCTCTCTCATCTCTCTCATCTCTCTATCTTTCTCATCTCTATCATCTCTCTCATCACTTTTACATCTCTCATCTCTTATATCTCTCATTCTCATCCACGTTGGAATTCGGCGACCTCCCCTTGAACGTCTATTTTTAATGAGGCACATTTCCCCAAAGTTGCCATTAAATCTTAATTAATCCACTTTGAAGTGAATTTTCTTAAAAAATTTAAAAACTCATTGTTCGGTTTTTTTTATATATTTTTTTAAATTGCTCTACTTGGCCCCGGAGTGACCCGAACTAAATACGAAATGAAACATCACAGAGTCACTCTTGGACTTTTGAGTAATAAAAGGGGAGAAGTACAAATTTAGAAGAAGAAATATGGCATTCTGCGGGCCGCGAACTTTTCAATCCACCTCGTGTGTATGTTTATAAAGTTCTTATAGTGGTGATAAATTAAATGAAAAAAAAAATAACCAAAACAAAAATAATTTTACTTAGGTATTTTACTTGTAGTAAACGTTGCTACGTATTGTGAAAATAAAGTCCTATTTAGGTACAGTATAAAAAAAATCTGTTCATTGATTTTCGTTAAATAAATAAAAACTTATATACGTAATTATTATAAAAGTTCAATTTTTATTTGTGATGCCTTGTTAGAAATAAGGTTTGCCAATTGACAGTTAGAAGGGTGTGGAAAAAGGTAAGTTTTTTCTTTAGAGATATATTTGCTAAAAAGAAGGATCTTTGCCAGTTGGTTCGCTTTCGCATAAAGCAATATTTGTAATTAAAGGAACAAGATTGCAATATTTTCCTTGCTCTCTATTTTCGCTGTCTCTCCCTTTTTACGAATTTCTATGTAAAGAGTGGTTTGTTTTTAAATCATAGGTCAGTCTGATTTTCCGCGGCATGAAAAAATAATATGAAAATATGGAAAACTTATTTTCAAAGTCAATGTTGTGTAGCCGAAACCCTGCGAATTTTGAATAGAAATATGTGTGGTGAAAGATCGCCAAGCCAAGCTCTGAGAAAGGCTTGCTATTGGATAATAGAAGTGGTCATTCAACTCGGACACGTCGCACGCCCGAGAATATTGCGGCTGTGGATGACCGAAGTGTGGGACAGAATCCATCGACCTCAACTCAACGCCAATCGCAGCCATTAGCCATAAGTCGCACCAGCCTGAGCAGAATACTGCATAAAGACCTCAGATTATTCGCCTAGAAGGTCCAGATGAGTTGAAAGCAAATGACCATCCGCTTCGATATTAGTTCTCTACGTGGGCCATAGATTTTGGTCGAAACATCATCTTTTCCGACGAAGTGTAGCAGAACTGCCAGATTTTGGGTTCGGAACAGTCACACCTAGTCGTAGAGAAGCCAATGCATCCACCAATAGCAACCGTTTTGTTTGGATTTCAGAGTGGTGGCCCATTTTTCTTCGAAAACGCTACTGGAAACGCCGTTACCGCCAATGGCGACCGTTACAGAGCCATCTGACCAACTTTTTATGCCTCCCTTATTGCTTAGCATAGTCGGGTAACTTTTAGGACACGGAAAGATTAAGATTTTCAGAGATAACTCCAGTGCCGACCCAATTTCGCATCTTGGATCCATCGGTGAATAGAGTAACATCAAACAACCTTCCCGACCTTCCAACTTTCTCGAGTCGGAAACGGGAAATAAGGGAAGAAATTTGTTGTTATAGATAATAGAAATACATTTCTTTGATTTTTAATATTTCTAACGGTCTTCCACAGGGTGCATTAACGGCGCCACTTCTGTTTTATATATTTATTTTCAAAGTACTGAAGGATATGTTATGTTATGTTATATGCTTCGCACCCCTCTAAGACGTGGAAATTACGATCTTTGAAGAAATTGAAAAACTTGCAGATAACTTACGCTTTCAAATTGCAAGAAAGACAGTCGTGCGGTATCTGTACGTTTATTTGTAGACATTCTTGTAATGTCCTTATTGAAAACCCCTTTATTACAATGAACACGTAAATGCCGCTGTGGAAAAAGGTAGAGCTGCTTTTATGGCGCAAAAAGTAATTTCAATTTCACGCCATCTGAGATGGATGGATGGATAAGATCCTCATACATGGAAAAAATCCGCCTTCTGGAGAGGAAATGCCTTAGTGCGTGTATGAATATGTATAGATGCGAACATTTTAATTATAAGCAATATGTGTCAAATAAAAAATCCCTGGATAATTTCGGAGTTTCAAAAACTGGAAGGGCAACTGGAAATCGCTTCCAATATTTCAAAGACTTCGGGAAAACTGGATTCTAACTGGAGATAGTAGTAGCGTACCTGAACGAGTTCTTAATAAGAACAATGAGAGCAGATACTGGTGGCTCCATTGGGAGTTAGGCGGCATTCAACCCTAAAGACAAGCGGGGGTCATGTGGTGTGTGCTCTGCATGGTGAGTCTTTCTTTAAAAAATAACAACTTAGAATGTGGGTCCTAAAAGCTACCCGACTATGCTAAGCATTAAGGGCGGCATGCAAGGCCCTATCCCATAGGGCCGCTATAATTGGCGGGGTTGCCATATGCGTCGACAGATAGTCAGCGATCGAAGCCATTATTACGACAAGCAACAATTCTTAATTTGCCAGACAGTGCCAAGCCGAACTGGCTTTGATAAGCCGGCTAAGGCTTTCCCGATATAAAGCAAGAAATTAATTGGCTTTTGTTCGTGGGATCCTTACTTTTTTTATTATTGGAAAAACCTTCAATGTTCTCTAACAACTCGGAAAGTAGAGATTATTGTGCATTATTGTTATTAAAAACTGGGCATATAATATTGACCGGAAGGTGTTTAAACACCACATTGGGAATGGTATCTAAACCTGTCGAGGGCATGTGGTTCAGTTTCCTGAAAATATTCGATAGTTCAGTCATTGTCCAAAAGTAGTTGGTGTTCCGTTAGTTCGTCTGCTTTCATGTCATCTGTAAAATGCGCAAGAGTCTCTGAGTAATTGTATAGATTGCGAAATCCATGGAAGTACTCGTTCACCATATCCGCAATGTACCGTAGGTATTTATATGTTATTCTCAAATTAAGTTACGGTAGCGACAGCTCAAGAAACTAAACAACGTTTTCCATAAACATTAGTCCTAACTCACTGCAACCAATATTTGCAATATATTTTCTTCCATATATTCCTTCTGTAGGATGTCATTATATAAGATGGCCGAACATTATCACTAATCAAGACTTGTGGAGAGTTACACAGCAGGAAGCAATCGCGATCACCATCAGATGAGAGCTGGATTGGCCACACTTTGAGAAAGCCAGCAGACGATATTACGAAACAGCGCTCGACTAGAATCCACAAGGAAGCCGCCGAGTTGGCCGTTCTAGCAAGACATGGATAAGAACAATAGAAGAGGAAGCAAGATCCCAGGGGACCGAGTGGCTTCTCTTGAAACCTCAGGCGATAAATCGAGTTCGTTGGCGGTCGTTTGTAGAAGCCCTATGCTCCCCGCGGAGTAAAGGAAAGAAAGAAGACAAGAAGGATTTCATTGATTATTAAATTCGATAAAATGTCCACTTCACTTAAAGTCGATTATCAGCTGTTCTACCACAGGATTTTAAACCTTTCCCCCTCTAAAGGACCAATTCATAAATCTTAGTTTGTATGGCACTTTAATCTGACAGGTTGCCCAGCAAGAGTTAGCGCAGGTGTTTCTACCTTCTGTACGCTTATGCTGGACAAAATCAGAGGAAATGTGCTATCTTCTCCTCCTCCTCCTCCTCGTATATACAACTTCTGTAGAAGTCATTAAATTCAACACTCATCCATCTCGCATTTTTCGCCAGTGCCCCGCAATTATCCGCATAGCCATTTTTAGCCCTCGTCTTTGTAGGTAGATAAGCTCAATTGAACGCCTCAAGTCCAGTTTTGTCCAAACTTGTCTTAATATAAGGCATCTGACGATGTTTTTCCACCTTTTGTTTGTTAAGATTTCAGCGCAAACCAAGAGCCGCTCCACACATTTACCCTTTCCAATTGGAACTGGAGAGTCGTACCACATCTACCGAGATCGTTCTCCGCAATATCTGAGTGACCCTGGACCGAAATTCACGCCTTATCACAGCTTAAAATATTACCTAATTGACATATTGATTGAATTCCTACATCAACATACAACGTCACAAACATCGTATGTGCACTTGAATGATTTTATCCCGGCGATGACATACAAGTATTGTTTGATGAGTGCAGTGAAAATTTCCACCATGTCCGTTAATTCCTCATGCAAGTTTAAAAAAAAACGAATCACTGATACTCGCACTCGTACGTATGTACTTCAGAACGTCAGGGATAAGCATGAGTAGCATCATATCAACAAAAATGGTGATGCGGAATTATTCGACACTTTTTTTTTGTATGTATTTCAGCCCTTTAAGCTGCACTCCATCACCGCTCCAATCACCTCTCTACACCAACACAATGCGCGTTTTAATTTTGAAAATAATAATTGGGGCCAAATCGCACAGGATTTAACGATTGAGTTCACATGCGTTCGCTTTTGCCCTGCGTGGCATGGCTGTGTACGCTTTTTGTGCTTTCCCATTTCCAACTGTGGCATTGAGCGCAGAGGAGAACATTGTTTCGAACATCGATGTCAGAGGTGAAAAGAATTTATATAAGAATATTAATAATTTTTAATTACGACGATGCTGAAATATTGTAGGGCTTGAGTTTGAGCGTAATTAAATGATTGGAATTAAATTTAGTTTATCCATCCGCCGTCCACACACCTCACACAATTGCACTGGCACACATATTCTTTTGGTGCACGTTTTCAAGAGGAAATTTCGAAATATACATATAATAGCTTTATGGTTAGCAAACGAATGAAAAAAATTAAAACAAGATATTAATTAAATTGCAAACTACGCCATTGTACGTACAGTATCGGAGAAAAGTATTGGTAAACGTATCAATTGTAAATAAAATAAGTTAGGGATACCTTACAAAGAACGTGTTTTTTTTGCTTAGATAGAACTCACTGAAGGATTAACTGTCAAACGAGCTACTATACTAAGCTCGCTTTTGATATTTGTTATCAGTAAACTCTGGCAAATCATTAGGCTTGAACTATGAATTATCCAAATTCACTTTGAAAATCGGTCGTCGGTTCGGGCAACATATAAACGATTTCGTGATTTTTATGGCGCACATGATGGTCCGTCTGAGCAAGCCATAGTACGTCAAGCAGTGGATAAATCTCCTACCACACACTCTCTAAATGATGCATTAATTCCAACACGCCGAAGGAATGTGTGCACATTGACGCATATTGACGCTGTAAATGAAAATTAAATGAAATGAAAGTCGTCGATCGTAGGAATTGGGCTGTGCGTCCACTACCTGGAAAATTTCGCGGAAAGATCTTGGCCAACACCCGTATAAGACCCAACTGTACAGGAGTTAAAGCCTCGAGACCATCTTATGCGTCGTTCTTTCTCCGATTGTGTTCTAAGCGATAAGTTGATTTCGAGAAATGGATCTATCAATTGACACCTATTGATTATTTTCTCTGGGGCCAAGTGAGTCACTGGCTTATTTTGATTAACCAGCAACAATTACCGTCTCGGAAGCCAAAATTGTTAGTGTTATTTGTGACATACGGCCAGTCTTGCTCGAAAAAGTAGCCCAAAATTGGACATCCAGAATGCGCTTCGTCAAGGACAGTCGCGGTGGCCCCATGCCCGAAAACATTTTCATGTATTGATCTTTCGAATAAATAAAAAATAAAAAATTGATTAAAAATAAACTTTTTGTATATATTTTTACAATTTCAATTTCAATTTGACTGACTATTTTTTGGAATAAATTGAAAGAGGTTGACTCGAAGCATATGTGGTTTCAACAAGATGGTGTACCACATGCCGCACAGCTGGCGCCAAACAATCGAGTTATTGAAGTCTGTGTTTGGTGACCGTGCTTTTCAATTTTCTCAATTCAAATTTTCGAATGATAACAGAGACATAAACCTCAACTACAGCAACTATTTAACTGATTCTTACGCTTTTAAATATAAATTGTCAAATATTTTCGTTGCAAGGCAATTGACATTAATTTAAAAAACACAAACTCGTTTTCGTTTATTCGTATCACGGTCTGTTTCGACTTATGATATAAAATGTTATTTTAAAATCAAAACTTACTTGACGTTGAAATAATGTGAAAAACCCCGCACCAACGAAAAGAAAATGCAACCATTTCAACTAACGATGTAACAAAGGTCATTTTTTCCCGTCACTACTGTAACCAGCCTTAACCAATTTAGCATCGCACACCAAACCACAACACTGGACAACCCGATAAATTATATCCGCTTAACAAAAGTATCCAACGGATCTTTTTCGCTTAAATTTATGCAAATGGCAGAAAAGTTTACTGTTCGATAAATTCTTTTACCTTTTATTGTTAATTTTTATATTAAAATTGTCCACGAAAATTCTTTGTGTATAGAGTGTTTTTTTAATTATTAATTATTATCGTATCGATTAACTTTCCACAGAAAAAAGGAGAGTGAAAAAGATTTTAACGATACGCAAACACAAAAAAGAATCACAGATGTTGTTGAAAAAGCCGCCGTGGTAAAATTGCTAATTGAAAAATATTTTACTTTAGCTCACTTAAAGCAGAGCTCCGCAACTTGTGTGCAGTGAGAGGATGCTAGCTGTTTCGCTTTAAAAAAAAATAATATCAAAATTTGTCAAATAAATATATATTCATAGTTTAAAATATGAATATATATTTATTACTTATCCCCATTATTGAAATAAAACATATTAATACTTAAAGGGGTGATTCCTTGGTTAATTTCATGAAAAAAATCGTATAGAAGGGGGAGGGTCTATTTTCACCATCACCATCACCATCACCATGCGGTGTACGTAGCGTTTTAATGCGAAGAGACTTACTTTTGACTTTACATCATTTCACACCCTGTAACACTTGAACGCTTTTAGCTACAAGGCCACTGTTATCCTTTTTGGAAAGGAAATTAAATTTTCAAGGTCACACAATGTACATTTTTTTTAAATTCTTAAAACTATTACCGATATGAACGTCAAAAATAAGTAAAAAAAATATATTTTTGTTAAATTTTATATTCAAACGCGATTATTTAAAAAAAATGCTCTCGGTTATTTTTTTTTGAGAAATGCAGTGTTAAAGCCCATTAAATTTTCTACAAATCCACCTCATAATATTATTTATTGAAAGTTTGTAAAATGAACGAAACGTACTTTTGATCTTAGATGTTTTACACCCTATAACATTTTAACACTTCCAGATACTTAGGGTGGTTTTAAGAGACTTCTAAGTTGAGTCTTGGAGAGTCTTGAGGTCTCTTTAGGTGGTCTCGACGGTGGTCTTGAGGGTATTTTGAGAGAGCCCTGAGTGGGGTCTGAGACGGTTTTAATGCATTATTCGGGGTCTTAAGGTGGTTTTGAGGGGGTCTTGCGGTGTTAAAGGTGTTTATGTGGTCTTGAGTGAGGCTTAAGTTGGTTTTGAGACTGTGGTCTTGAGGGCATTTGGAAAGAGCCCTTAGTGGGGTCTTGCGGGGGTCTTGAGGGGCTCTTAAGAAGATTTTAAGGAATTCTTGAGAGGGTCTTGAGATGGTTTTGAGAGGATCATAAGTTAAGAGAGAGTCTTGAGGGGGTTTTGAGGGAAATTTTGAGTGGTAGTGTTAGGGTTTGAACGGGTTCTTTAGGATGGTTTCGGGGATTTTGTGAGGTGTCTTAGGGGAGTTTTAAGAGGATTTTGGGTGTGATCTTGAAGGGGTCTTAATGGAGTCTTAAGGTGGTCTTGAGGTAGTTTTAAGGTGGCCTTGAGAGTGTTTTGAGGAAGTTTTGAGATGGGTCTTGGAAGTTTTGAGTGGGTCTTCAGAGGGGTCTTGAGGCAGTGTTACGGTGGTATTTAGGAAGCCTTGAAGGGGGCCTTAAGATGGTCTAAAGGGGTTTTCAGAGGGACATGATTGGGTGTTGTGATGGTCTTGAGGGCGGTCTTACACGAATAATGAGTTAGGTTTAAGAGTGGTCGTCGGGGGTTTTTTGAAGAGTATTCGGTTGGGTGTTGAGGGGATATTAAGGGACTCTTGAGGGGGTCTTAAGGCGGTATATAAAGGGGGTCTCGAAGGGGTTTTGAGAGGGGTCTTGAGTATGTTCCGAAATGGTCGTCTTTAATTGGGTCGTAAGGTGGCATTGAAGGGGTCTTAAGGTCAAGAGTGTACCTTCAGGGGGGTTTTTGTGGATCTTTTAGGGTTTTATAAGAGTCTTTTGGTGGTATTTTGGTGGCCTTTTTGAGGTTTCCATATTACCATCCCATCTACATGTTATTAAAGTTATATATAAATAATAATAATAATATTCGGCGCAACCGACCGTTGCGTTCCAAGGCCTAGCTTCTCGCGACCATTTGTGTTATGCATGTATATTTTTGGACACAAATATGGAAGGGACCTACAATTTAAGGCCGGAACCGAACGGCGAATTGAGAAGCTGTCCATGACAGCTTATTACTCTCGGAACGTTTGTCACTGAGCGGCTACAATGTTTATAGTGGAAATCTGGAATATTTGAGGCTCAAAAAAAGCACAAAAATTCAAAGCATCACGCTAAGCATTTGAGTGTCTATTAACCTGCTTTTAAACCTCAAATGCTAAGCATGGTACTTTGAATTTGTGTGCATGTTTTGAGCCTCAAATATTCCAGAATACCATTATAAACATTCTAGCCGCGGCTCAGTGACAAACGTTCCGAGAGTAATAAGCTGTCATGGAAAGCTTCTCAATTCGCCGTTCGGTTCCGGCGTCCCTTCCATATTTTATCATTTATATTATAACAATTATATCTGCTCTAGATCTACCATCTATTTTATTTTTTACATTTTAGGGGGCTAGTTATACTTTATACTAGTTATACTTATGTACAATTTAGCATATGTGTTAGTTCCAAACTTGCGGCTATGTGCGGTTTTAAATATTGTGTACTGTGCTGATTTGTCCATTTTAACGAGATTTTAAGGAGCTGATTAGATGCACTACTGCCATTACAAATTATTATTTTTCGTGTAGTACTCGAGTATTTGAAATGTAGCTCACATTTATGTAAAAGTTAGGATATTTTGGAGAACCCTTTTATTGTCAAATGGGTATAATCTCCCTCTTAATCCTCTTGTGACACAGATTGGCGTTTTTCATCCAGCATTGAGTGGATGACTGAGATTGAAATAAGCTGGCTGACTAAACGACTGTGTGCTATATGTCAGTGATAAGAGGGATTACATTTTTTTAAATGCCACCGCAACTTAACGGTTTTTCGCTGCTCTTCTGCTCTAGTTGGCTGTTTCGCGTTACGAGTGGGATTTTCCTTTTGTCTGCGCGTGAAAGCTGATGGAAAAATTATATATGGATGTGAACGGTATACGAGTTCAATTATAACAATGCACAAAGGACATGCAGTGTGTTATTAGAGGATAGCGCAGACAATGCATACAGTCACCAGCTAGGATATTCCATTGTGTACGACTGGTACAAAAATGCAGGCATTCATCGCTTCCTGTTAAGACTCTGATATTATGACGACGCCAAAACGACGCCATTCGAGGATGATATTTA
The DNA here is from genome assembly GCA_947095585.1 of Nephrocerus scutellatus. NCBI lineage: Eukaryota > Metazoa > Arthropoda > Insecta > Diptera > Pipunculidae > Nephrocerus > Nephrocerus scutellatus. Next base: position 107,553,955 of record OX352762.1, on the reverse strand, counting down.
AAATTGCTTTTATTCTCACTCAAAGGAATATTTCGCCTTTGTTAGTTTTTTTGGATGTTTGGCATCTATACGTGTTATATGATGTGTGGAAATGAAGGACAAAATCCTGTTCGTTTGAGCGTAACACGAGATAAATACCACGCAGCTGATAATGTAAGGAATTTAATTTTGAAAACTTCCAATTATCGAATTGGAGAGTCATTTTCGATGCTTCAGAGATGATTGCAAATGTGAAGGAATTCTCTCTCTCTCTCTCTCTTTTATTTTTGTTTTTTGTTTGTCTTGTGGTGGACTTGATGGACTCTTAAGAAGATTTTAAGGAATTCTTGAGGGGGTCTTGAGGATGTCTTGAGATGGTTTTGAGGGAAATTTTGAGTGGAAAGGAATAAAGGAATTCTCTCCCTCTCTCGCTCTCTAACTGAATCACAGGTTTTGATAAGGAATTCTGGATATTAAAATTGGTTTAAATAATTTTTTTTTTATTGAAACGTAATAAATTGACTGTAAATAGTTTACGCTAACGAGCAGTTCAATTTTGTTCTTATCCACAAACAGAGATAGCTCATTACTTCTGTACCAAAAAATATATATATAAATGGGATAAATGGAAATGGGAAATGATTCTTGGGTATATTCTAAGAAAAAAAAACCTTCTAGAGTTTAAGAAAAAGCTTACTCTGGTGTACCCTGGCCCATGTTAAGGGAAATTTCTACGTTCATTTTAACGGTAGAAACTTAGTTTAGGACTTTGTTTTTAGAAGCAATACTAGCCTTTATAAGTGCGTTTAAATAAATTTGATATCTTGTTTGAGTCTTCGGATATCCAATTTCTATGCCTGTTCCACTTTTCTTGTCAAGGCTAATTTTTGACTTTGAGGTCAATTTTCTCTAGAAAGTGCGTTAAAGTTGCTTAGAAACGCTATTTGAAATGTCTGCATTTACAAACCAAGAATACGCAGACATTACTTACGTTTTTGGACTGTGCAATAGAATTTCAACTAGTGCGCGACAAAGATACCATGAACTTTATCCTAACCGATGACTTCTTAGTTAGGAGTATTTGGAAATACGTATCGAAGGATTCGAGAAACGGGATTACTTTCAAATACACGACCTACGGGAGTAAGAAGAATTTCGGCTGATAAAAGAATACTGGAAGATGTTACAAATAATCCATCAATCAGCATCAGACGCTTAGCTTTGCAATTCAATGTTTCCAGACATACAATTTCTAATGTAGTGCATGGAGAAAGCCTTTATCCATACCACCGCATACACCTGTGCAAGAACTACTTTCCGATAATTCGGAAAAGAGACTTCAGTTTTCTGACTGGTTGCTGTAGCGGAACTTGGATGACAACGAGCTTATTAGCAAAATTCTTTGGACGGACGAATCTTAATTTACGAGAGATGGAATCACAAATTTTCACAATCGTCATACATGGAGTGCGGAGAATCCACACAGAAGGAGACAGTCAACTTAAATTCAGCGTTAATATGTGGGCAGGTGTAATTTTTTTTTTTAAATTCTCTATATTAACTTCACTTGCCCGTGGGTCGTCGGTCGTCGGTCGTCGGTCGTCGGTCGTCGGTCGTCGGTCGTCGGTCGTCGGTCGTCTGTCGTGGATTCTTGCGATCAATTTTTAACCTACTTCCCATGGCCCGATTTTATTGAAATTTTGCACACATGTGTATTTCCGGAGACAACACTTTCTATTAAATTTTGAGGCCCCTCGGGGTGCGGAGTCCCAAACAAAAATTTTAAAAAATTTACCCGATTTTCTTCAAATTTTACACACATGTGTATACCCAATAAACAATACTTTTTCGAAAATTTGTTAGTGATCGGGTCCCGGGTTCGGCCGCAAGGCCCTTATACATTTTTTAAATATCTATACTGGCATCAGATATTCGTCGCCCTTTATGGACTGTGTGCGGTGTGTGCTGCGCAGTCGGCTGCAGTTGTCGATATCAACTTACAGATAGAACAACAAGTTTTCACAATATTCTGTCATTTGGCGTTTTCATAAATTAGTTCAGAACAGTCAAAGAGTTCTCAAGATAAATGTTCGTGTTTCTTATTTGCTCAGAGTATGAGCGTGCTCTAAGTGCTCAGAATAAAATGATCTGAGCTTTTTCAATTTTAACATCTGATGTCAAATGTCTGTTTTGATGATTTTCTCCTACAATAAAAAAAAATGGCCCAGGATCGAGGGGCTCCCATATCAATTTCTGCGATTAGAGAATTTAGATGAAAATTTTTAATTTTTATGGGTTGTTTTTTTTTTTATAATGTACACACGCTAAAGGGGTTTGCACCCTTATAATGCTTAGCACAGCGTGGGCGTTAGGAAATTAGGGAGAGGAAAAGATGAGATATCTATGCACGCGTGTCTTAAACGACTGCAGATCACATAAATGCGGAAACACAGAATCTGGCTAATTCATTCCACATAACTATCGTGCGGCTAAAGAAGGAATCTCTGAATTGGTTAGTACGTCCGAAGATAGGCTTAATGGTGGACCCATGAGCTCGAGTTGAGGCACGGGTATTACGGATGGGTTGGAGAATGGGCGGGATGCATCTGGATATTTCTTTTGAACACCGCTTGTGGAAAAAGCGATAAAACAGTGACAGGCAGGAAACATTCCTACGATGTTCAAGCGATTCGATTGTTTTCGCGATATGTACGTCACCAATAAGATTTAACGCGCGGTTCTGAACTCTGTCTAGTAGATGCAATGTGGTCTTAGGAGCACCTGCCCAGACAATGCAGTTGTATTCAAGTTTAGGGCGAATATACGCCTTGTAAATAGTAGCCAGATCTGAAGGAGTGAAGTACATCTTGCACCGTTTTAGAAAACCAAAGCATCTCGAAGCATTTTTGGCGATGGCAAATATGTGGTCATTCCAAAGAAGCTTGTTGTTGACACACATACCGAGAATTGAGAGTTTTTCAGTTTCTTTGATACAAGATCCATTCATGGATAAAGGTTGGGGGTTTAAATTACGCTTAAACGACAGAAGACAGCATTTGGTTTTGAAGCGTTAAATTCCACTCTATTATGTAGTCCCCACCTTGTTATACTGTCAAGGTCAGAATTTAACGTGCTTAACATACGTTGTTGTTCCACTTTAGACGAAGAGGGGCGCGCAGAAAGCGAGAAATCAGCAAAAGAATGGATTGGATTATAGGTGGTGTATAGGAGATCATTAATGAAAATCAGAAAGAGTGTCGGAGATAAAACAGAGCCTTGAGGAACACCGGCGTTTATGCGGTGAACATTGGATTTGAATCCGTCCAATACGACCTGGATTGAACGGTCAGAAAGTCCAATCGAGCAAGGTGTTATTAATGTAATTGGAAACAAGGTTCCTTCCTTCACTATTATTTCATGAATTGCCTGGTCTAATGTGAGACCTCCTATTTTTATCAGTTCCGCTGGGATCCCATCAGATCCCGGGGCCTTATTATTTTTGAGCCGATTTATCGCTCTGCTAACTTCGTCTTTGCTTGGTGGTGGCAGCATAGTATGATCTTCGGTCATTGGTGGAGCCTCCTATTCCTCAGTTAACTGCCCATTTAGCAACTTATGAAAGTGCTCCTCCTATCGCTCTAAGATGCCTTTAAGATCGGCGATCAGATACTCATAAAATTTCAACTCTCTATGTCGTGTGGAAGGGTGTTAATATGGATCTCAAATAAGTCGAAAAAACAAACATTTCAACCCGTAACACGCGCCGCACGTGACACTTGACACTCGGAATATAAAAAACGCTATTTTGGACTTAGCCAATTATAATATTTCAGCTCTCTAGGTCGTTTGGAAGGTGGTTAAAAAGGACATCAAAGTGGTCAAAAATACAGACAAAAAGGGGTCAAGTCAAGTTAAATAAAAGTTTTAAAAAACCGGCACCCGAAGTTAAAAAAAAGGACAGGAATCTGGGATGTTGGGATACTGTAACCAACACCAACAAATGTTCTGACCACCTGCGCACGACTTACGTCTTCAACAATAGAACTCTTCAGTGCTTGTATTCGACAACTTAATGCATGGCAGGAATAAGCAATAAGTTCAGCATTAAGCCCACTAAAGATTTGAAATGTGTTCAAGCTCTTCTAACCCACCGCTGGTTAATTGAACTAATTAAAGCAACCCATGTCAAGAAAAGTTCTCGTTTGTGTTTCTTTCCCAGACACCCAGAGCATAAAAGTAACGAGAAATATATGTCGCCGAAATTGGCGCTTGTTAAAGTTTTCCCATATACATTTGGCAGCAATTTCCAAAGGACGTTGTTCAAGCAAAGAAAACTTTCTGTTGGTTAAATCAAATTAAAAATTACAAACATAGAAGCATTCTTTGCGCGTTAAAGAAATGAGATAAGTCACAGCCGAGCGGAAGTGGCGTAGCATAATTAACAATAAACGAGCATATTTCGTTGGGTTGATCCGCACGGCAATAACTTCCTCACCACCCTATAAGGAAAGGAAACAATTCACATCGTGATCATCATCATCTTGTTCGTTATCGTCATTTCATCTCACATCCCACACAGTTTCTAAAAAACGTTTACCCTTTGGCTAGGAATTGTCGCCGGTCGACATCCTCAAATTAGGAATTCCATGCTTACACATTATTTGCAACACTAACTGCGACGTTTCGTATGTTGTGGTTTATCCTTGTAGGAAGTTGTGAGGGCGGAACTTCTTCAATGTCACTAAAATTATTTCTGCCTAAACTTTTCTCTTTGCCTTAAAGTTTCTTGTGCAGCTCCAATACCAGGACATTAGACACACAAACATTAGCAATTGTATACAAAAAGCTCCAACTACTGTCGTCTTTTCCAATACCAGTAAAATGCACTTCTTGCAAACATCTTAATAACGAAAATCGGAAAACTTATTGTCCCTTCAGGTGGATGATGCAGCAAAAACACGATGACGGGATGGGGAAGAAAACATCCTCAAAGAAGTAAGTAAAAAAAAGAGTATCGTACAAATTTATGCTCTAATTAAAATTCTGACTACAAAGGTAAATAATAAGGTCGCTAAGAAATGACGTGCAAGAGGTAAGGCAAGGAAGGCGATAAGAGTTTATAGACTGCGATTGGATTCCAAAGCAAACACTGCTACTCGTATATAGCGCACGGGAACTTATTCAACTTAAAGTGGGCCAAACTAACAAAACTCCCAAGCATCCAAAGAAGGTGGATGAGAACAAGAAATTTTCATTAGACGAGCGAGAGAAACATTCATATACATATCTTTCCTTTGCTTATCCTTTTGTTAATTATTTGCAGTTCTTTTGCCTGTGATACATCCATCTACCGACGGGGGGGATCCAGGTGAATCAGTTGGATGCTGACTGAGTAATCTACAAGAGGTGTAACGGTGCAATTAAATATCACAGTAGACACGTGATTGAGAGAACGAGGAGGAGGAGGAGAAGAGAAGCATAACAAAATAAAAGTCAATTGTTATTTATTCTGTTGTTTTGTCTTAAGATATGAACACACAGAGAAGACGACACCGGTGGATTTGCATTATTTAGATTAACATTCTGGATGCACCTATATTGGATTTGCCTTTATTTATTGCGAAAAATAAAAACAATTTCATTAACAAAGATTTCCATTCATTTATTTATTCTTTTTTCTTCTTTGCGTTATAGAATAAAGAAAAAAAAACTTAAGATTTACCATTAAATTTAAAATACCTTGTAACAAAATTAATTACAGACTTAGAATACAAAGTGGATTTATAAAGAATAGATAGATAATCATTAAATAGCACTGAAAATTTTATTACAAAGAAAACAAGAAATAGTAAAATTAATTACAGTACTACCTCGATAAAGTAAACAAAATATAATGGAACTCACAAATCTATCCATTACCTTCTCTTCTTTATTACATTTTTATTTAAAAGAAAAAGAAATATCAAAATGAATTACAATATTACTTCGATGAAGTGAACTGCATTATTAGAACCCTTCGATGACCAGGACCTATCGACCTATCAGCCTCACATGATTTTCTCTAAAGTCCATGGAAAAAACAATAGGCCATTACATAAGGTCTAACACGCTCCAATGAAATCCCATAAACCCCACTCAACGCGGGGTACCTCATTCGTATTACTACCGACTACCAAGTTACAACACTGATGATGATCACCTAGTTCTAATTGTTCAAGATAAGTTCGAAAGCACGATAACAGGACGTATGCAATTTGCTCTCAAACTAGTGAAAGACTGGTGCAAAGGGGTTAGCCTAAGCGTCAATCCAGAAAAGTAATTTGCACCCTTTTCACTAAAAGGCAGAAAATAACTCTCCCAGCACTACAGTTCCAAGGCAAAATCAATTAATGTCAATTAATGCCAGAAGCCAAATAGCTAGTCGTGCTTGATAAAAAAACTCACATGGAACCCTCACGAAGCTAACAAAGCTTACTTTACCTCTCTTCCAACGGCTGTTTGACAAAACGTGGGGAATAAGCCCGCAAATTACCTAATGGCTATACCAAAGTATTATTAGACCCAGGATCACATAATTGGCCCTGAATTGGTAGCCAAAAACAAAGCAAACAACGACACGATCAAAATCAAACAAAATCCAAAGACTAATTTGCCTAAGTGCTGCACCCGTTGCACCTGTCCAACGGCAGCTCCGGAAAAAATTCTGGGGCCCTCCACCCTTGCACACATACATATCAAAAACGAGCCATCAAACATAAAATGTTCAATCAAATAAAAGCAAACAGACCAGGACACCCCAGCATCAAAACCAACATAAAATTGGACAATGAAACTGTCTAACCATCTGAAATAATGATAAGAACAACTTATCTCCAAAGGAATTTTTCGATAAGAATACCAGGACGGAATTAAGTTAAAAAATTTATTATTAGTACCCTTCCACACCATGCATCCATCTGTTACCCAGACGGATTTAAAACAAATGCAGGAACCGGAGCAGGGGTATTCGGAACCAGAACCAAACTGCCAATATCCCTATGTAGATCTCTAACACAATTCCAGACAGAAACTATAGCAATAGAAGGCTACGCACTAGAATGTATCAAAAGAAGGTACAAAAGAACTGAGATGTATGTGATCTTAGACAGTCAGGCAGCACTGCTAGCACTAAAAGGTCGTCACAGCCATCGAAGTGGGTATCTTTAGTAACATTGGTCATATGGACAGGGCCATACACTAAGTCTAGTACTTGACGAGGCACGGCCCATTCAATAGCCATCTCTTGAAAAAAAATTACTCCTTTAGATTTGCAATCTAATGTCATTGAATTCAAATGACTAAAAAACTTTTTTTTATTTTAAAACGAATAACTTCTTATAAATAGATTTACAGTCTATCGCCTGGCGAATATGTGGTCATTCCAACGAAGCTTGTTACAGTCATTATCGAGCGCTCAACACGAGCACACGCAGATCACGCATCATATCGTCAAGCTACCTGCTACCGATTGAAAAAAAAAACCCAAAACCAAAAGCGAGCATTTCGCTACCTGCCACTTTTTATTTTTTATTATTTCACTAATTATTTTTTAATTTCAGAAATATTTTTCTTTCATTTCATATATATTTTCAGAATATTTCCTTTCGATCAGCCCTATAAAATGGGGAAAAAAGCAAAAAGGAAGGAAAAAGTAAACGAGGTCTTGTCCTTAATTAAGGAACAAGTAACCAACCATGGTGGGGATTTACTCTTGTCGTTGTACCGAAGGCTGGATGAAGTGAACCAGCTGTGCGATTCAGCGACTTCAGACGAGGAAACCATGAGCGTTGTCGAGGAATCGGATACTGAAGTGCCCGAATCCAGCAGTGGTGGAGAGGATAACTCCAGCGACGAAGACAGTCGCAAAGCTTGGTCTTCTCCTGAAACCATGCCCGCAAAGGCAAAAAAAAGGAGGTTGTCTGGAAATTCCAGACCATCATCACCACCAACATCATCTTCTCCTGGAGTGGCTGCTGTTGATAAAAAAATTGCTGTTGATAAAACAGCTTTACCAAAAGAGTCCCAAAAGGTCTCAAATAAGAAGGCACCACCACCAGTCTCCGTCCATCAAGCTCCATCAAGCCAAAAATCCCAAACTACGGGACCAACAGCAAAACCTTTTTCCATGCCGCCAATAGTCTGCTTCAGACTAAACGTCGCTGAACTATCAAAGTTCACGAAGAGCGCCAACATTAGTTGCAGAATTCGTAACATCAACAGCAACAAATCAGTCGTTACGGCCATGAACAGAGATGGCCATCAGCTAATTCGGTCTTTCCTACAATCGGGAAAGACTGAGTTTAACACTTATACTGCAAAGGAGGACAGGAAAGAAATGTTGGTCCTAAAAGGTATTCACCACTCCTTTGATGCTGAAGATGTCAAGGAAGCGTTGACGACAGAGGGTGTCCCTGTACTAGTGGTGAAACCCTTCAAATCTCAAAGGACTGACAAGAAATTTAATCATTTCATTGTCGAGTTGGAGAAGAACTGCGATAAAGCGGCAGTTTGCACAAAAACCCTCCTTTTGAACCAGTTGGTGCATTGGGAAAAACTAAAATCGGCGGGCATTACTCAATGCAGAAACTGCCAAAAATTTGGACATGTCGCAAGTAATTGCGGCATGAAATACAGATGCGTCAAGTGCAAAGATGAGCACTTGCCTGGCCAATGCCCAAGAAATGCAGACAATATAAAAGACGACAACGTTTTCTGCACAAACTGCCAGAAAAATGGACATCCGGCAAACTATAAAGGATGTTCAAAATATAAGGAAAAGATGGCTGAAAAGCTTAAAACCGCACAAAAGAAGAAGGAACAACATAAATTCGCCCAGATGTCTGCTTCAAAAGCCATAGTAAAGGGAGTAAGTTTTGCTAGTATAGCTGCTATGGGGACTTCCAGCAAGCCAGCAACGATCAGCAAGCCTCTAACAAGCAGCCATGCAGCATCAAACAGCAAACCAATAAAAAAGCCAGCCGTTAAACCTGTACCATCTACCGGAAAAGCCAACATCTTCGACGATACGGAAAGGCTATTTGGAGCTGACCTCTTTACAATTCTACAGAAGGCAAGAGAAGTCGTGCCTGCTAATTATAGCAGTCTTGATGACAGGTCCAAAACAACCGTTTTGGGTCGACTTATTTGTGAATTATGTTCACAATAAGCAGGATAAGTATATTCTCATATAATGTGAATTCCATTTATTCGTTAGCTAGGCGTATCACACTAACATTATTTATTAAAACTAATAAACCTGACATTCTTCTTTTACAGGAAACAAATCTCACTGGGAGAAATCCGTTCAGTCCAGACGGATACAATATCCACAGGGTCGACAAAGGCAGTGGACGCTCTGGGACGGCGGTCCTTATCAGGAACACTATGGCAGGCGAAAAGGTGCAAATCAGTGGTCTACGTAGCATGGAAGCAACAGCTGTCAGCATTAAAGTCAACGAAGTGGAGACCTTGCTGGTGATATCGGTGTACAATCACTGTAACGCAACGAGGGAAGACATCCAACGGGATTTGCAAACTGGAGGTGATTTTAATGCTAGACATACTCGATGGCAGGACGAAGTGTGCAATCACAAAGGAAGGGCCATTACAGACTGGATGGACTCAAATCCGCATCAGCACACGATGGCTATAGTTTCACAGCCCCGGAAGACGTACCCTCGGACACCGTCAACTTTGGATTTCTTTCTGGCAACCACAAATTTCTTAAATATTCTCCCAGAATTAAGAAATTATTCCTGCTTGGCGCATGATAGCGACTCGGATCATATGGCCATAGAGCTTCGAGTGAGGCTGAACCAGCGAATTGTGCAAGTCACCCCAACACCTGAACTTCACATCAACTTTAAGAAAATAAACTGGAACCGGTTTAGATCAGAAGTTGAAGCTGAACTTCCTATTCCAGCGGCTTGCAGAAATCTGGAGAATACAGAAATTGATGATGCTATCAGAAATTTTGAGATTACAGTGAATTCAGCCATTAATCGGCAGAAAACAATTCGCACTAGCAGGGATCGCTTCCAACACTTGCCTGAGCATATACAGGCCATATATGCTCACAAGCAACGACTTAGGAAACGCCTTCAGAGAATCTTCAATAGGACACTTAACACAGTCAACGACGAATACCTGTCTGTACTTTCGCAACTGCGTTGTACAGTTAACATGTGTCGTCAAGCTGTGCGGAGATTTCAGGAAGATGAACTGACCAAACGGCTCCAGGACATCAAACCAGGCCCTGATGCTTTTAGGAAGCTGAACTCTCTGGTTGGAAAGCGTATTTCCATTCCAGAGATTATCACCATTGAAGATCGAACAGTATCCAGCGCTGCCGAGAAAGCGGAAGCCTTTGCCTGCCATTTTGAAAGGAGCTTTACGGACCGACCACCAACGCATCTTCCAGATTTCTTGGAAGAGGTTGAAAGTCTTGTGGAAGACACCACTTCTCCAGGAAATACTATAGTGCAGTTCAGTGAAGAAAATCGCGCCAACGCACCCGTAGATGTCGATATGTTTACCGGAACAGCTGTTGTCAATGATTTGATTATGAGTGGAAACTCAAAAAAATCATCAGGCACAGATGGGATTTCTAACTTTTTGCTTAAAAAGTTACCGGGTATGGCAATTTTGATGTTAACCATCATTTTCAACAATTGCCTAAACAATGGCTACTTTCCGGACAACTGGAAGGTGGCCAAGGTAGTACCAGTACCCAAGAAAACCGACCGCTCCAGCGTAACTGGTTACCGTCCAATAGCTTTACTGTGTTGTATCAGTAAAGTATTGGAATCATTGATCCGTAAAAAGATCAATACGTTTTGTACGGAAAGAAATCTTATTCCTTCCTTTCAGTACGGTTTCCGAGAAAAGCACTCTACGCTGCACCCTCTGCTGAAGCTTCACAGTGACGTCACTAAAGGACTGAACGTCAAAAGTAGTACAGTGGCCTGTTTGCTAGACATCGAAAAAGCTTTCGATAGTGTCTGGATAAACGGGCTACTGTACAAGCTTATTAGTTTTGGTTTCCCCAATTATATTGTAAAAATAATTAAAAATTTTCTTTTTAACAGGGTCTTCTTTGTACAGGTGTACGACCGCCCATCGACAAGGAAAAGGATCAAAGCCGGAGTTCCTCAAGGTTCCAGACTTGGACCAATCCTGTATAGCATCTTCACGGCGGATCAACCCACAAATACAGCCGGAACAAGGACTATGCTCTTCGCGGATGACTCCATAACGTATGCAGTTTCCCGCTCTCCCGAGATAGCTGCCCGAAGAGTGGAGGAACACCTCGGAAATCTTTGGGACTACTACCTGAAGTGGGGACTAAAGATCAACGCCAATAAAACGGAACTCATCTGCTTCCGAGTACCAGCAACCGAAACAAGGATAAGAAAAATCGCAAGCCGGTGCAGAGCCTTAAAAATCACCCTTCCGGATAACACAACAATAAACACCAAGTCAGAGACTAAGTACCTGGGAATCAACTTTACTGAGAGGCTCAAGTTTAACTCTCACATCGACAAAACAATGAAAAAAGCGAACCACGCTTTTCATTTGGTGCACCCGCTACTTAAAAGACGAAACGGTCTGTCCAACAACACCAGGCTGCTTATCTACAAGCAACTCATCAGGCCAGTGATAACCTATGGCTACCCCATATGGTTCACCGTCTCACCAACAACGATGAAGAAGATCTCCCTATTTGAAAGGAAAGTACTAAGGATCTGTACAGGACTCTGGAGGGTGACAAACAGCTATAAGTTTGTGTCGACTACAAAACTATACGAAGCAGCAGGTCTGCTGCCAATAACTGACCACTTGTTCCGAATGGCGAGGAAATTCGTCGACGCATTGGAAACACATCCAAGTCCTGAGATGCAAGGACTGCGAATCGAGGAAATCGAGCCAAGTCACCGGTACATACACATAAGAGGATTCACTGATGCTAGATTCGATGACATCTTTAACAATCAAGACGTCTCCTTCTACGAGAAGGCGGGCAACCAATATTACAGAGGCTGAAGTTCGCCCTGTTTATACGCCGCTTAATATTTTTCATTCTTATTTTATTTTAAAATTATTGTTTAAAATTTAATTACATTAAAAATTAACATGTAGTAGATTAAGTAGTAAAAAATATTGTTTAAAAATAAACAATACCAAAAAAAAAAGACAATGTAAATACGTCGGGCCCCTTTTGTTGAGCCGACACATATTAATATTATTTATAAGTTTAGTTTTAAATCAAAATTGTATCTGGAGCAGAGTTTTACAACAAGAAAACACGACATAAGTATACCTATGCAGTCCAATTTTTTAATCAACTTTCTGGTTAACTAACTAACGAAGCTTGTTGATGAAAGATGAAAAATTCATGGGTCGAGTTTCATTTGCAATGAGGAGGAGCCTACAGAGAGGGTGAAATCATATAAAAAGCTAAGAGTGCTGTCGTCAGCTAATTAAATGAATTGGATTAGAAGTAGCGGGTAGGAGATCATTAATGCAAATGAGAAAGAGTGTCGGAGACAAAACAGAGCCTTGCGGAACAATGGCGTTTATGTGGTGAACATTGGATTTAAAGCTGTCAAATACGACCTGGATTGAACGGTCAGAAATGTAGTAACTAGTTAGTTCAATCAAGCAGGGCCTTATTGATACCATTGTCATTCATTTTCGATAAAAGATGTCATACTCTGTCAAGTGCCTTGAAAATATCGAGTGACAAAACTTTGCTTTTGCCAAATTTGCGAATAGACTAATTCCACTTTTCAGTAAGATGAGCCATCAGATCACCTGTAGAACGTTGCCTACGAAAACCGTACTTCCGGTCAAAAGAATTTCACGTGACTCAAGGTATTGCATAAGCTTACGATTGATCAGCGTTTCCATGACCTTTGATAGTAGGTATGGATGTTAGAATGGATCGGTACCAGAAAAGAGGTCCTCTTAATCAAATTTCCCCTACAAAATATTAAGAGCAATAGCAATTCAAAAATCAACTAAATCCAACTGAAACTAATTTTTTTTATTTTAATGCGACTTCGTACCTTCGCTTTCTATTTCATTTTTGTATTATGTTTCTAATGAAAATTCTCTTTTATTTTTGTTTTATTTAAATTTATTTTTTTTATAAATTACATTTTATTTTCATTAAAAATAAATTATTAAGTTATCGAAAATTCTCTTAAAAATATTCCAATAAAGAGAACCTCTATAAAATGTGATCAGGCCCTTGTTTTAATTTGTTCATATTATCAAGGTAGTACTGTATTATTATACACTTATTAAGACTTTAAAAATGTTAGCAACTAAAATTATTGATAACTCTACTATAACTTAAAAATTATATTTGGACTTAGATTGGACAATGAAGGACGACACATATACATATCAAGAACTGGTTTAATGTTTGTTTATATGCAAATATAAATATAATGTACGCATTAAAACAAAGAAATTCTCATCGACTTTATTATAAAAATTATTTTACAACAATAAGATAAAAGTATATCCACTAAGTTTCTATATTTGTATTATGTTTTCTTATATATATTATTTTATTATTTACAACGAAGAAAATTTGAAAGTTTTATTATTATATTTTATTATACAACAAACGATAGTGCATCGAGCGAAACAGAAAACAAACTCTGCACGTCTGCACCCCATCTAATGTCGTTTTTTTTTCTCGGCATTTCGAACAAGAAAAGCGCGAATTTTTTTACATTGTTTTGTTGGCAGTGTATGTACCTAATGCGTAATTCTGAAACGTCATTTTCTGTTTTCTTCTTCCATTTCACAAAACTGTTTCCCCAAAGTTATTACTAATGAAATATATATTTATTTTTGCGAGAAAAAATGATAAATACGGAATAGTCAGTGCTTTTGGTGAAAAGAAATGATAAATTGTGCCACGTGCCAAGCAAAATGACATCAGTTGTTGGTGTTAGTATAAAAGGAGTTAAAAAATCATGATCTGTTAGAGGGGAATTCCGATCTACCGTAGATTGGTTTTTAGAGAAAACGAACAGCTTGACAGCCATAAAATCATTCGGCGCCAGATTTTTAATGAAAGAAAACGACATAAGAGAAGGTGGTGTACGTTTTACTTTGGCTGAGTTTTTTTTAAGTCGGAGTAATCGGAGAGATAATTTAATTGTCAGAATTCTTATCTGTTTTATTTAATTCTCTGAGAAATCTTTTTTTTCGTTTTTTACGCTACGATAATTTTCGGATATGATCTTTTTACTCTGAAAAATTATACAGAACATTTTCTTTCTTTAAACTTGGGACATGTCGACCACTATGGTGGATTTCGGTGAAAAATAAAACTTTTCACTGATACTAAAAAAAACATGGCAGATAATTTTTTTGAACTGACAGATCTGATCAGACAAAAAAACTATCGTATTTATCGTATATCTCGGAACTCGGATTTATAATATTTCTCGATTTGTCCGATATAAAAAAAAAAACACGGACTTGGGTTCGTGTTGAAATTTATTTTCGTCATATACAAAATGGCGTCACGCGTTTCCATCTTATCAGATTGAAATTGAGTTGAAATGTTAAGAATATTACAACGTTTCCAGAAGAGTTAAGATTTCGTCGAGTTGTGAACATGACGGCGCAAACTCCAAGCGTTTCCATGAGCGGATTAGAGTTAAACTGACAGATGCGTTGTAGTTTCTTACAAATGAAATGTCAGACAAACCCAAATCAACCGCTCTGGGTCAAGGGGTTTGTTTGGGTTTATCGAAACTCAACTCTAATTAGAGTTTCAATGCATATAACCCAAAGTTAACCCGGGGTTAACTCGATCATGGTAACGTAGTACCTAATACCAAATCTAACGACTACTAAGCATGCTCTCATAATGGAAAAACTTACAGAATTACAGGATTGTATGGATTGCCAACATAACGAGCAAAACAAAATACATACAATCCTATAAGTCTTAAGTATTAAGTTTTTCCATTGTGAGAGCACCGTTACAAAATAATAAAAATCGCCTTTGTGAATTTCAACTCTACTCAACCCAGGAATTTTCGTTGAGTTCAAACTATGTTCAACAACAATTCAACTCAACACTGTTACCATTACTACTACTACGTTTCCAAGGACCGATGTTGAGTTGAGTTAGGTTTTCGTCTAGTCAATAACATGGCGGCGCTAACTCGTAGCGTTTCAATGAACTGCGTTTTTGTTGTTATTTATTGAATATCAGCGAAACCTAACTCAACCGATATAGTTTCGTGGAGTTAATTTGGGTTTAATGAAACTAACTCGATCATATAATGATCCTCACGGTGGGCTACCAAACACAGGAGGAAACCCAGTTTTATTCCACACTTCACGCACACACGGGATGAACTATGCTGGGGAAAGAATACGTATATATGAACCATTTTTCATTGCGTTTGTATGAAATTGTATATGAAATTGTATGAACATTTTTGTGGGGATGTGTTTTCATCTTCGTTATCCCAGTTCGGCATAGGGGAAAGATTTTATTAAGTTTCATTCCGCGCTCTCTGTTTCCCTCAGGAGAAAAACCGGTTTGGACGTGTAAAAATAGCGTACATATATTTAAAATTTTTTCTTTATTTTTTTTTCTTTTTTGTGTAAATTTCTGTTGCATCTAACAGATTTCTCCTAAGTGCTATACTTTTTGAATAATTTGCAAAAATTGGAAAAACTGTCTAAGTAAACTGGCACTTCCGGCTGTCAGATTTCCGTCAAAATTATCTGGCCTCTCACAATTTATGTAAAAAGCTTAAATATGAATTTTCATCCCGAGAAGTTCAGCCGTCTGGGCTGTAGAGTGAACACGGACAGACATAATGCGAGGGCCACAATTTGTTTGTGCCTAAAAATAAGTGCCCTCTGTCAAATGAGGGGAACATGAAACGAAAGTCACATTTATTAGTTGTCAATAAACTCATTTTTGACAGTCGCATGGAGGGGAAATTAACTTTTAATAAATTTTCCACTCTTTTCTACTCATTTTTCGAGTACGGGAATGATTTTGTAGTAAAATTCTTAAAATTCATAACAATTACGAATTTTTGAGTACGGTAAACCCATAATTTCATGCATGCACTATGTAAAAATTATAGTTTTTGGTGAAACAAATAATCTGTATAACGCGAAAAACGAGACTGCACCACTGAATGCTAAAAACCGTGAGAGACATTACGGAATCTAGTTTAGAGTATGGAACATTATTACGAACTATTGATGCTTGAAAGCGATCTTATTAACAAAGGTTATAATATTTTCATATATTTATACTAATAGTATATAATATTTAATTGTTTACAGTAAATAATTTATTAAATTAATGTTGCTCTATTTAAATTTGGGGGGATGGATTAGGAAACATATAATTGTAGTTGTACTTGTGTTTTTTTTGAACGAGACTAAGGCACGCACATTTCAAAACGGTTACGGCATCAACTATTAATACATAATTGTTATGTACTTTTATTTAACAAACTATTAACAGGCTGTATGTGTATGTACAAACAATGTTAATATAGGAATCTGTGTCGTGTAATAAAGTGACAAAAACGATACACTTTTAATGAAAATATAATGTGATACCTTCTTAAGATATACATATATCGCTTAAAATTTAATGCATTCATATTATAATAAGTAGTTGGTTATAAAATTAAACATTTACGTATGTACATTTAGCATTAAACAGCATTCTGTTGTTGTTGTTCACCGAAGTTGTTAATTTGTGTAACTTTAATTAGTAACTATGACCGCCTTTTGGATTTTAGAATTAGTTTTAAGTTTTTCGTCTGACATTGTTAGTTGTTAGATTTCAGTAAGGCACACTATTACCATTTGCACTTATTGATATAAAGCAATTACGCAGCTGGTGGCTTTCCATGAACGCGAAACCGATAGAGACATGTGTACTGCGGATTGCCATGATTTGTCTCAACTCTTAGTTCGACAATTTCGTAGGGTCGGTTCAAGTCGCGATTAAGGACTGGAAAATACTGCAGTGATGCATCGATATCCACATATTCATACTCACCAAAGAGGACGGGTTCCTGGTCTTTTTCATGTTCGAGACCCTGTATTGGAGGGTGTTGTTGCAAAAAATAGCAGTCAGTATTTTAGTTAAAAAACAAGTCTCCTCTCCCTCAATAACAAACTTACCCAGACAGTAAAGTTTTTCGGTGCCGAATCAATTCGTCCATATGGTGCTAAACTTTTCGGTATGTGCTCCAATGTAAATCCGGTTATATAAACCAAAGAGTTGAGTTTAAGAACTGTCAAAGAAAGAAAAAGAGAAAACGAATTAATTCTTTGTTTTGTAACAAAAATCATTACAATATAGACCCACCTAAGAATCCGGGAAACCCCTGAAATGCCCAACACTCTCCTGGCTGGACATTCGGAGAAATGGCAATTCGTGGCGTATTACTTGGATACCAAAGGGGAACACCAAACACAGATATTTGTGCAGATTTCGTGTGATAATTCTCTGTGCACCGTGTCGAGAGAATTTGTCCGCCAGCCGATTCCAATGCAAAATCCACGAGCCCCGTCTTATCGGCATCGTATATGGCTAAAACACTTTTAACAATCCGCCTTATCTCGTCCTCCGAGAGAGCGGTACGAATTTCACCATTTATCGCTGCGACAGAATCCTGCTGCTTCAGCTCGACGGCCTGAAGGATTTCCACTTTTAAACGTTCACTTATGTCACGCATAAGAATCATTCCCGATCTATCGATTTCCTCTTTGATGGTAGCATTTGTTCGCTTATTCAATTCGATGAGTTTCTGCTCGAGAAATTCTTTAGCAACGAACATATTTCGCACCCAGTTTTGCAGATCTATGTCCTCGATAGTGTGGCCCGCTGCGGTAGTCTTCTTGAAGCCTAAAATCTCCACTAGCGAAAGTTTTATCTGTTTGTTCAACAAAACGAATTGGTCATCGCGAAGGGCTAAGAGTTTTGCTTCGATTTCGGATAAAAGTGAACTTAATCGATTGTCAGTGTCCAACTCATGTCGCTTGATACGATCTTGCAGGTCATCCTGACTAAGTTTCAGATTCCTTATGGACAAATGAAGAACCTGATTCTCAGAGAGTTTATCCGACAGCGCTAGTTTGATGAATGCAATTTCCTTGTTTAGCTCATCGATCAGCAGTTGCTGTTTGTTGAGGATTTCAACGTCTCCCGAACCAGCAGCAGCCGTTGTTGTCGCCGTCGCACTCGACGAAATTCTTCCATCAACAAATGCTGTCATTTTAGGTGACTTCACTACACGCAAGAGTAGTTTATCCAAATCGATGCTGTTGTAGAAGTTTTGACTGTTCACTTGGGATAACCAGTTACCAGTTTCCAGTTTCATTTGCACAAGATCAGCAATTCGATGGATGTCCTCATCACTCCATGAGGAAGTGGTTTCAGCTTTGGAGTTAATAAGGCCTTCCGCAGACATCTGATGAACGTTCTCACGAACAATATTCGCTATGAGGAGCGACATTTCTGGGGTAATTATAGGAACTATCGGCTGTTTCTGCTGCTGATCCAGTTTTATGTCTACCAGTTTCTCGACATAACTATTTACATGATTCAATATATTCTGATATTCATCGGAAGTGAGTGATTTCCGGATATTGCCTGTGATATCAGCCTGTGACTTGCGGAGTATTTGACTAGGGGTTGATTCCATGGTGGGAATATATTGAAAAAAATCTTTAAAACTGACACCGATGGTGTGCAGAGCACTTTGAAAACTTCCCACTATTGTTAATGGCAACAGATTCTGTGTTTTCTGTATGAGCACGATGCGTTCACTGTTATCGAGCAGAGACCATGCTGGAAGACGAAAAGAATTAAGTTACGAAATAAATTATTTACGCTAAATTACCGTAATGAAACAACAGCTTGTCGGGAAGAGCTTTTTCCTCTATGTCGATGATTTAATTCAAAAAAGCCTACCATAGTCTGTAAAGACTCAAAAATATTACAGAAACATAACCGACGAAAAAATGTTGGCCCCGTTTACAATTTCATGAGCTGACAATCGATAACGTTCCCATTATGGTACACTAACAGTAATACCGAAAGGAATGGTAGCTAAGGGACAAGTCAAGGGTTTCGGCTCAATGATTTGCAATGTCAATGGCGGCACTAACTTGTACCCAGGAACATTTAATTCCAAAGTAACAAAAATGTTATTTGCCTACTTTTCACTCAATGTTATAGAATTGTTGGTCTGTGACAAAACAAATGGACGTACGCAGCGAAAAGATTCGTTTTCAGCCCATAAATAGGGGGAATAACACCGAATGCATCAGAGTTGCAGTTGGACGTAACTATCTCTGACTGGTGGAAGTGCCATCAAACCTCCACGTGGTGGCCGCTGGTAATTTTCCTCCAATACATGAAAAGCTCAATGATTGGGCTAGTCTTTTCAAAATATGGTTGGCGCGCGGCCAATAACCACGCCCGTAAAAGCTTTATTACGGAACTCCAAATAAGCCTCGGATACACTGACCACGGCAACGAAAACGGCTAAACGATTTAAGAATTTTCTCTTGAAACGTACGCTGACTGTATAGAGCTCGAGCTCGACGGAGAATGGTGTCTTACAAAAATCAGAATTCGACATCGTTACAGCTGTCATGCAAGGCATCATGTGCTCGAGGTGGGGTTTCTATTCAGAAAAAGAATGAAACCCACCGTTATCGGCTTTAAAGCAGTAAATGAATGGCTATGCACCATTTGCGTGCGGGGCAGTTTATAAAACATAAGCCGCAGAAACGGTCAGGCACCTACAGAGGATTCCCCAGATGATGAAAAAGAAGCATTCTTTGATTCAGTCGAATGGGAACTCCATGGCTGCCGTCAGTATGAAATAATTCTAAGCGATATGAATGCTAAAACAAGTAGGGAGCCAGTATTCGGGCAGAACATTGGCACCCATAGCTTATACGAGAACACTAATGACAATGGACAACGAGTCATAGAGAGGGCACCAAGTAATAATTTGGTCGTTGCGAGTACAAGAGTCCGCTGTATGAGGCAATGTATACCGCGTTACACATACTGCAACGGTAATCTGATCGCCGATTTCAAATGCAACTTAGAGCGATGGGAAGAGCACTTTAAGGAGTTGCTAAATTGCCATCTAACTGAGGAATTGGAGGCTCCACCAATGACCGAAGACCACATTATGCTGCCGTCACCAAGCATAGACGGAGTTAGCAGAGCGATAAACCAACTCAAACATAAAAAGGTCCCGTGATCAGATGGTATCCCAGCGGAGATGAATAAAACAGGAGGTTCCGCAATACACCAAGCAATTCATGAACTAATAGTGCAAGTACGAGAAGAAGAAGCTTCAGTGTGGCTTCATCCCAGGCAAATCCACAACTAATCAGATTTACACCATTAGGCAGATGAATGTCTACAGTTTCAATACTCAGTGCATCTTTTATAGACTTCATAGCCAGAGTAGAACTTTATAAAGCTAACGGCTCTACTATTAGATCTATCCTCGGACGTACCAACCAATTCAGAGGTTTCTTCGGTAATCGCACAATAATTATGTCGAATGAATTGCCCGACTCTGTGTGCCGTGCCTCAACTCGAGCTCACGGTTCTACTATTAGACCTATCTTCGGACATACCAACCATTGCAGAAGTTCCTTCTTCAGTCGCACAATAACTATGTGGAATGAATTGCCCGACTCTGTGTCTACGCATTTCTATGATCTACAGTCATTCGAGACACATAAGCATAGACACTCACCGTTCATCACTTTAATTTCCGAACGCCCACGTTGTGCTTAGCATTACAAGGGCGCAAACCCCTTGAGCCTGTTGTACATTATTAAAAAATCGCCTAATTGTTTAAAATCTTTCACTTTACTTGACTTTTTCTGTCTGTCGGTTTTTTCGACTTCTTTGAGCCCCTTTTTACCCACTCGTGCCACCAGTCGCGTTCGGCGCGTGCGACGCGTGGAAAATTATCTATTCTTTGGAATAGCCCCGACCTGCGTCGAGTTCTTTGTGGTCCTTTTTAACCACCTTTTACTCAACCTAGTGTCCGGGGACATTTCTAAGATCGTGTGTATGACGCGTGTCGCGATTCTCGCATGTTATGCGTGGAAATTGGCTTAATCTTTGAAATAGGCCCGAGCTGGTCGACTATTTGGGGTCCTTTTCAACCATCTTTCTGACGACCTAGAGCTGAAATTTTTTAGAGCAGCAGTTTCTGATATCCCGAGTGCGACACGTGTCGACAGTCGCGTGTCGCGATACGAAACTGCGCGCGTGTGAAGGACGGAAAAGTGGGTTTACTGTGAAATAGGACCCCCCACTCAAAAACATATAATTTGGCAGTTATTACCAAATAATACAACTGTGTGGCGCGTGGCGTGTGTCGATGTACCGATGTACCGATGATACGATGGCGATGATACATAAAAGTTTGTACCCAAAAAACAAAGTTTTGTTTTACATTTACTTGTTCTTAAGCTTAGAAATCTTCACAACAATAAATCTCTACATGATATGGTTATTCTTCAATAAGAATTTTCGTAAATTTTATTTTTAATTTCCATTGTTTCCCAGAAAGGAAAGGCCCATAGCTGACAAGCTCTTGTTACACAACGATTACAAAGCGAATCCTTCTTCATTTGTTTTGTTTTCTTTCAATTCAATGGAGAAAATTGGATGGTTTTATTAATAGACATTTAAGCACACAACAAAATTCAATAAAAGCAAACAAATTTGTATGAAAAAAAAAGGAAAATTTTGAAAAAAAAAAAAAAACGAAACACCAATTGCAAACGACTACAAGGATTAGCTCGGACTTACTGAATTTGGCACAAATGAAGAAGGATAGAGAAGTTGCTTTGTTCTTGTATATTATGCTAAAATAAAATGCAACTAAAGAAGTCGCCTAACCGAATACTTACTGTTACCAACACTGTGTCTTTTAAAAGAGCAAAGACAATACTAGAATTCCAGACGCGCGAAACTTTGTTTTTGAAGTAAGCAAAGTAAAAAAACAAAAAAGTCGTCACCATGAAATAAAACGCGTCTTGTGTGTTTTTTCGTAACGTTTTAATGTAATATAGAACTCTTGTTGTTTTACAACGTATTGTGTATTAATTGTAAGTGTCAATGTTTAACAAATCGAACAAATTTTTATAAATACTTCAAACAAAACCAAAATATTTTCATTTGCAGCTGTCTCTATCCTTCTTCCTAGGGTTCTGCCTGTCTTGGATATTCGATCGGATGGAATAATCACAATCGGGAAAGGGTTTCTCTAACAAACTACTGATGTATGTATGTTGGAGTGTTGTTGGAGAGGGTATATGAAGGGGATAAAGGACAAACTTCAACTAGGCACATGTGAAAACGAAGTAAAGTAAATGATTTTTTCATGATAAATAGAAAAACATGGAACAATTCTTCCAGAAATCGCGTTATAAGAAACACAAAGCGTAGAAACTCAAATAAAAAAACACGAAAAAAAATAAATTAAACAAAAATAGAACAAAAAAGTCATCTAATAGCGCAACCGGTCCGTAACTTTTAAACGCGTTCGTATATCTGCTCCTTTTTGAACAGTTTCCTGCCCTCGTCAGCAATGTTACTGGAGACAGTTTTCAAATATGTAAAATAATCGTCAGTCCACGCGCGCAAGTCATCAATTAGATGCAAGGCGTTCGCTTTGAAGGCTTGAACGTCTTCTTGATCATAGAATTGAGACAAGTCGAAAGTATTAATTGCCTTTTGAATTTGTGAAAAGGATTTGGGTGGGAAGGGTTCATTGGGATGCAAATAATAATAGAGACCTGAAACAAAATCGAATGCACAAAAGGTAAAAACAGAACAAAAAAGTGAAAATTTGGAAGTTAATGAATGGTACACGATTAATGAGATTCACACGAAGAAAAAAATGGCATAGTAACAGTAAGAGGTTGAGGTTTCCGACATTTTCGTTGGAAGAATCTGTCCCCAGTGCAGATGAGAGATATCTCAGTTCATAGAAAAGTCCGCAGTAAGCGAAACTATTTTTTAACTAAGTTGTTTACTCTTTTGTTAATTTAAGAAAATTGCGATAATTATTAAATTATAAAATGGCAACAATCATTACATTTCGTTGTACACCTAAAATAAGTATATATATTTTTATAATTCGCGCGCGCTTAAAGGGGTTCTTATAATGCTCGGCTATATGCTTGGCACAACGTGGGCGTTATGGAAGGGGAGGAGAAAAGAGGAGATGTCTACAACACATACGTGTTGTACGCTTGAAGAACGAATTCCTGAACTTAACTGTACATCCGAAGATGGGCTTGGATGAATGGAAAACGACTAACAAAGGCCTCGTAGGAACAGCATCTCCCGATAGGTGATGGTCCGCTAATAACGAGAAAGATCCGAATAACTTGCAGCTCTGTTAGTAAGTCCTACTTCCACCTCCTCGTGGTGCCATCTGGGAGTTTGTCTGGTAATTGCAAACGGAAGAGGGCATATGGCGAGCCTCCTGCGTCACAAAACAGGATAAGTGTCGGTTGGTCTGTGGCCCAGCGAGACGCAACCGTAAAAAACGCAAATATATCCGAAACATAATACAATGCTCGGGTACGGACTGATACCTTGTTGACGATCTTTAGCTATCGTACACGGACAACGATCGGTTTATGGATCGTTAAAACCCTCCTTGACTCACTCCAGGAAGTACCTCAAAACGCCACACTCCTCCAATTAGAGCGTGAGTTTACGCGATATAATATCGACATCTTGGGGTTGAGTGAAATAAGATGGTATGATGCCGGAGAATACGAGTATCCAACAAATAATACTGCGATGTTCTACTCCGGTAGACCAGCAGGGAGCGGACTGAGGTCTGGAGTTGGACTCATGCTAACTCTGGTAGCATGAAACAGCCTTATATCCTGGAAACCTCACAGTGAACGGATACTGACGACTGAGGACGAAAAGGACAATTTTTATAGTCATTTGGGACCCGCGTATAACCAAACGCCTAATAGCGACATCGTAATGGTGATGGGGGACTTCAACGCTAGGCTGGAAAGTGACAATAGTATGCTTAAGCAAGTGATGGGAGTTCACGGTCTTGGTGAACGGAACGATAACGGAGAGCGTTATGTGGACTTCTGTAATATCAATCGCCTAGTCATTGGAGGTATGCTGTTTGAGCATAAGACCTACCACAAAATCAGTTGGGTCTCAAATGACAGGCAGCGAACATCGAACCTGATTGATCATATTAGGATCAGTCGCCGCTTCAGAAATTGCCTGTTAGACGTCCGTAACAAACGTGGAGTCGATATCGGTCGGTCAACAGCGAGATCACCATCTTATGTTAGCTTTTATACGCCTTCGCACTGCATCCGGCAACAGCAACCGCTCAAACTTGCTCAACATTACCAGGTTCAATACTGATAGGAAGGAAGTGCTACAACAATACAGGGACCATCTTGCCTTAGAAGCAGAAATAATCAACAGCATACCGCAAAGAATGCTGTGAAAAAGGTTTTTGTAACTGGGACACGCACCTAAGTCGGTAAAAGGCAGAATAAATACTGCACGTGGTTATCGCAAGACACCTGGAGACGGATCGATGAGCGTAAAGCAATCAAGGCTCGAATTGCAGCTCCCTCAGCAGTAGAAAGTACCGAGCTAGAAGCCCAATATCGCGTCAAAAAGAAGGAAGTGCAGCGTAGTGTAAGACGGGACAAACGACACTACATTGACTCACTTGCCTCAATGGCCGAAAAAGCAGAAAGAAGGGGTGACAGTAGGACTGTCTATAACATCACCAAGACTCTTAATGGTGGTCGAAACTCCAAACAACATCCAGAGAAGAGTTTAGATGGTGACCTTATCATGACGGATGAGGAGCTGCTCACTAGATGGAGAGAACATTTCGCTACAGTCCTTAACCACTTAGACGATGAGTGCTAATCATTCTTCCGAAGAGATAAAATCCAGAGTTCGCACTGGACCTCCCATTAAAACTGAAATAACAGCAGCAACAAGTCTTTAAAGAAAAATATAGCGGTGGGTATTGACGGCATCCCTGCCGAAATATTCCAAGCGGCGCCAAGCACATCGGCTGATCTTCTACACCCGCTCATACGGAGAGCGTGGGAAAATGATCAATTTCCACAAGAGTGGAAAAGAGGGAGGATCGCCAAGCTGTCAAAAAGGGGAAATTCTGTTGGACTGTGGAAACTGGAGAGGTATATGCGTTTTACCGGCCGTAGCCAAGATAATACCTAGAATCATATTAGAACGCGTAAAGGAGCATTTAGATTCAACTCTCGATGTCGAACAGGCAGAATTTCACTCTGGATCTTCTAGCATCGATCACATAAACACCTTGCGGATCATAATAGAACAATGCGTCGAGTACAGTTCTCCGCTGTATCTACTGTTAATCGACTTCGATAAGGCTTTTGACAGCTTAAACTGGAGATGCTATCTGGATGGCCCTGCGCTGGAAGGATTTTCCAGAAAAACTTATAGCTATTATCAAAGCTACAGACTTCGTTAGATAACTTGACATCAACTTGATATCATGAGCAGTGGAGTGATTTTTTGCCGGAGGTTAGTCAGGTTCCAACCAGGAAAACGGAAATAAAATAATTTCCATCTCAATCTAATCCCAACCATCCTGCTAGCAAGGGTAAATTTGGGATTTTGTTGTTCGTGGTTTCGGATGTGCGTTTTATTTGCAAACCGTACCCGGGGTTCAGTGCTGCCGTTGACTGATTGTTTTTGGTATACATTGGAAGAGGATGACTTTGAACATATTTTGTGGTTTCAAAAAGAGAGCGCTAGCAACAGATAGCTGGCCAAACAATCGACATTTATTAGAGTCAAAGTGAGGTGACCGTACTATCTCCAGAAATGGTTAAGTCACCTTATGTGCGTTGCTTGACGCCTGTAAATTATGTCAAGTCCACAGTCTATACCAATTACCCAGATCCTTTAGACGATCTCAGGAGCAAGATCAAACGCAAAATTGTCGGCATATCGCCCGATTAATGTGAAAGGGTATTGAAAATCTAGTTTAGCGCATTCTTTTTCTTTTCTTTGGACCAATTTGATGGCACTGTAATACAGCGGCGACAGAAAGGATCTGTCAAATATTAAGCTGATAGCCATAGCACAAGTAAATGTGATTTCCCGTGGAGGACATTAACATGAAATTGTGTTTCACAAATAATAGCGTCGATGGTAAATTTACTTAATATCTTAAACGCAAGCTGTTTTATTTAAAAATATAAACAAAATGGGTCGCTCTTAATTAAAAACATATAATAAGCTACTAACATAGCTAAGATGACATTTCTTGAATAAAATACATAAATAAATGAAAAGACAGGAGCGACAACCAGATAAGCAGTCTGTCTGCCATTTTATTTTCTAAATAGACCCTTTGTCGGCCAATTTTGTCCACCGCCCTCCACCATTTGTGGAATTATTTTGCACAAAATGGCAAGGACATAGTTGAGCGATCCAAAAAGGACAATGACGGGTGGACTGAGTGACCGGGTGGTGTGAATTTTCATTAACGTCTACCCAGCACAACTAAAAACCTAATGTGAAACTGCAAATACTCAGCACAGTCCTCAAGGTTAAAGCCAAACTGGTGGCAATGTTTCAGCGACCGGAAGGCAGGCACCTTTATGGCATCAGACCATCCATATGCCAAATAGGTAAATATTTCAAATAGAAGGTGACATGATAAATGAAAAGCTATCGGAGAAGTGATGTTCTGTTGGAAAAATAGTTTTAGATGACAAACTGCAGACTGTAAATTATATCGCAATGACATATTCGCCTTTTAATTGATTGGAAAAAAACTTATTCTGTTGGCTTACGAATAAAACAAACGGTCTAATTCACAAAATACTCCTAAATCAAATTTTTTATAGTTCTATCAAGGAGCAAATGATTATCATTATACTGTACTTCGAAATAACTTTTCAAGGAAAATTTTTATTAGTGGACGCGATTCGAAAGCAACCATCAAAGATGACAACGACAAAAATTAGGCACGTGGGAACATACAAACTGCGTGGGACCATGTGGAGAATCTATTAGTGGCGCTAAATATGACATGAACATCAATATTATGTCTCCTTTGACGAAAGAAGCTGTCATTGCTTCGTTTTAGAAGCTCATTCATCACTTGCCGCCAATAAATCGACGAAAGAAGCTGTCATCTGTCATGACGGAGAAGTTCATTCATCACTCGCCGAGTTTGGAATTTTGTTTTACCTCAACTAACCGCTATGCTGGCCATTTTTCTCTATTGCGTGTCTCGTATTATCGCTTTTATTAATATTTGTGTCTTAAATCGGTTACGGTAGATGAGGTGGGATAAGGTGAAAAATTAAACGCAAGAAGCGACTTACCGGCCAACATCAGCAATGGCAAGACAATTAGCAGAAACAGCAAAAAGCGTTTCTTACTCCTGTTTTCGGCGTTCGACGAGCTCAGCAGCCACGTATCAAAGCATAAAACGGAGGAAATAAATAAGTAGACATAGTGGAAAACGGTGAGAACGGCTGACGAAAAGCCCGTAAGAATACTGCTGAAGAAACCTGTGGAATATACGAGTGGAAAAATATGTAAATTTAGAAGAAAAATAATGGTCCTTCACGGTAAGTTACCTCTTTCTTGCTGTGCAATTTTTTGACGGTATAGAGTACTCTCACTCGGGTATGTGTCACCGCCAAAAATTGTGTTACTCACGCTTGAAAAAGACGTCACTACGCTGGTAATCATTCGTGTGAACCAAGATTCAGATGATGATGACGCCGCCGCCATCATTCCGGGATGGCGACGATAATATTTACGATAAGATTCGTATTGTGCCACATCGACTTCATCCTGTGAATCATAGATTAGATGCTCTGCAGCTTTACGATTGCTTGCTGCTGCTGCCTGTTGCGACATATAGCGACGACGGATGTACTCTTCCTGTGCTGGATCGCGTTCGATCATATAGTTGATACGCTCATGATGCTGCTCAAGACTGGACCGAGACATATTTGGCATGGCGATAACACCGGGAACCACTTCACGACGATGTGGTGATAACTCTGAGTAGGTGTAGTCTGTTTTGGGATATTTCCTGCAGAGAATAAGGTATTATAAGTAAGGTTCCTAAAAGATATACACATTTCAACTCACTTCCAATATTCGCCGGCTTCTTTGTACTCTCTGTAGGCAAGGTGATCGCTTAAATCTCCATTGCTGCTGTACGATAAAATGTTGCTTAGGGACGACTTTCCCGAGTTGTTCATTTGTGATGTCTGTTGGCGAGATAGCTCGAGGTCATTGTAGTGTCTGCTACTGGTGACAACAGCAGCTCCAGCTCCAGCACCACCACCACCGCTAATGTTAAACTGTACCGCAAAATTCTCATGAGTGTGCAACGTTTTTGGCGTTGAAGTTGTTGCGCCGCCAATTCGACCTGCAGCAATGTTACTATTTTCTAATTGCTTTTGCGATTTTGTGATTATTGTTGATGACATTGTCGTCGTCGTTGTTGCTGTTGTTTTTGTGGAGTTCGACGTAAAGGATGTCGATGACATTGATGACGACTGTGCCGCCTGCTGTTGTTTTGTTGCAGACATTTTTTTACTGGATGTTGTTGCCGCCGCCGCTACAGTGTCTGGGCTTGCGTCATCACTGGAGTAGTCGGAAGTTTTTGTTTTCTGTTGTGTTATTGTTGTTGCGGAGCTATTGCTACTGCGGGAATTCTTTTTCGAAGGTGACGATGATGATGTCACTTCAACGGTTTCCTCAACAATTGTTCTAAAGTAAGAGAGAAAGAGAGAATGAACAACAAAAATCAATAAAAGCAATGTCATTGGAATGGAAGAACTTTAATTAAATCTCTCTGTTAAACTAAAAATAGTTCCGCTGATTGCTGTTGATACTAAAACAACAACACATGGGTTCATGGCAATCAAGGCACGTCACACATGTCAGCGTTAGCGAGGAAATAATAAAAAAAATAAAGAAACAAATGCGTCATCATGTGGCTGATGCCGTCCGCTGTGTATTCAGTTGGCGCGAATATTCGAAAACTCCGCAAGAGGGTACGCCAAAAATGAACGTTAAACATTTGAATATTTTTTTAATGGAAAAGGGGAGAGTAGTGGTGATAACGTCGACAACCGGACTGGGTTGCGTGTGTGTTTTTGTTTACGTGACGATTGTGCTGTCTGGTAATGAATGTTATGTTTTTAATTTTATTCATCACTCGGTTCGTTCGCCGTATATTACAACAAACATGAAATTATTAACCGAAGGTCAGTTTGTGAAGTAAACAGAGCAACACACAAACAACAAATATATCACCGCCCGAGGGTAGCGATTTAGTTTTTTGATTTATTAGATAATTTGTTGTAAAGACCTCTAAAATAAACGTCAATTTACAATAAATTACGTCATCTTTTACGAATTTTATAATACAATCTTTCTATAGTGGGTAATTAAGGTTTTTATTGTCAATTTAATTGGCAACGATCAGCCAAAAGCTTTAGAAGCTGCCTTCAAGACGTCCGGAACAGAAGAGCAGGTCGGGACCGACATCCGATAGTATATATCTATATGATTTCCGGCCGCAAAGCAGCACTTTATCTCCATCTGGAGCATAGGGTAGCAACAAGATCCCTCCATTTGTCCCGAGTCGACGCAAGGGGATTTAGCTGTGGCCACGGACGAATATTCTGAGACCTAGCGTCCACTAATACAGTTGACCTCCATGTTGTTTTTAGTCTTCCAACACGCCTTGTATCCTTAGGATTCCATTCCAAAAATTAGTTATTCTCATGTCATTAATCTTTATTCCACAGTGGCTGGCTGTTATACTTTCCTTGAAGATTTCTTCCGAGTACACGTTGAATAGAAGTGATGATAGAATACAACCTTGTGTGTTTCCTCTTTTAATGTTTATGAATAGAAGTGGAGATAGAATTCAACCTTGTGTGACTCCTCTTTTAATGTTTATGAATAGAAGTGAAGATAGAATTAAACCTTGTGTGACTCCTCTTTTAATGTTTATGAATAGAAGTGAAGATAGAATACAACCTTGTGTGACTCCTCTTTTAATGTTTATGAATAGAAGTGAAGATAGAATTAAACCTTGTGTGAGTCCTCTTTTAATGTTTATGACTAGAAGTGGAGATAGAATACAACCTTGTGTGACTCCTCTTTTAATGTTTATGAATAGAAGTGGAGATAGAATACAACCTTGTGTGACTCCTCTTTTAATGTTTATGAATAGAAGTGAAGATAGAATTCAACCTTGTGTAACTCCTCTTTTAATGTTTATGAATAGAAGTGAAGATAGGATACAACCTTGTGTGACTCCTCTTTTAATGTTTATGAATAGAAGTGAAGATAGAATTCAACCTTGTGTGGCTCCTCTTTTAATGTTTATGAATAGAAGTGGAGATATAATTCAACCTTGTGTGACTCCTCTTTTAATGTTTATGAATAGAAGTGAAGATAGGATACAACCTTGTGTGGCTCCTCTTTTAATGTTTATGAATAGAAGTGAAGATAGAATTCAACCTTGTATGACTCCTTTTTTAATGTTTATGAATAGAAGTGAAGATAGGATACAACCTTGTGTGACTCCTCTTTTAATGTTTATGAATAGAAGTGAAGATAGAATTCAACCTTGTGTGACTCCTCTTTTAATGTTTATGAATAGAAGTGAAGATAGGATACAACCTTGTGTGGCTCCTCTTTTAATGTTTATGAAAAGAAGTGGAGATAGAATACAACCTTGTGTGACTCCTCTTTTAATGTTTTTATCAACAGATTCTTTTCCCTCTATGTCGACATTTTTGCTTTTTGATTCCAATAGAGGTTTTCGATAATTCTACATTCATTCATATCTGTTTTTATTCCTTGGGGTTTCTATCATCTTTTTAAATTCTTTATATAAACTTCGCGTGCCCGTTGCTGGTTGGCTGGCACACCAATTATTGTGATCAATTTTTAACCCACTTCCCAAAGCCCGATTTTATTAAAACTTTACACACATGTGTGTCTCCGATGACTACATTTTTTATTAAAATTTGGTGCCACTCGGGCACCGGGGTCGGTTGGCGCCATTACAAATATTTTACAAAATTTACCCGATTTTCTTCAAATTTTATCCGATTGACAACACTTTTGTAAAAATTTGGAAGTGATCGGGCGCCTTGGTCGAAAGGCACCTATACAAATTTTATAAAAAAAAATACCCGATTTTATTTAAATTTTATACGCGTGGGTAGCTTCGGTGGAAAACACTTTTTTAAAAAATTTGGAAGTGATCGATCCACGGGGTCGAGGGGCACCCATACAAATTTAATTTTGTGCTTGTTTTATATTTGTTGACCATCGTCGGAAGAGATGACTTTTTGGTAAAAAATAAAACACATTCAAGCAACTAGTTGTTACGGTCTTCGGCTTCCAAATACAAATCTTAATACCAGGACTTCCAAGTCGTATCGTGTTCTAAATTCAAAAATTGAAAGAAATGCCAAATACGAGGTGATCGTATCCCTCTTATTCGACTCCTAACTGTAAAATCCTAAATAAAAAATGAATGCCAATCGATTATACCTCTGTCTGTCATCCATATCGTCACATTAAATAAGAAAATCTTGATAACATACTGAATACTTCTAAAGTGGAATTAATGACAATCCAAATGGTAATCCCTTAAGTTAATTAGCCAATGGGATAAAAATTCAAACGACAAAGGGCATCAGATTATTCTGCACGAATTCACTTTTGTAAAATTTTAAGACCTAAATTAGTTGTGTATACCAAGCAGCAAGTTAGTTGGAGCTTAAAATGTTACTTGTCTACCCAAGCAGTTGCAATGAAATGTTCCTGCTTTCATTTACGTTAGTTAGGAGCAGGAGAGTTAGTAGATTGGTCGTTGAGCAAACAGCTTTGGTAACTGAAGGAAAACCCCTTGCAACTTAACCAGAAAAACTCTATGAATCAGATCAGATCTATACGAAAAAACTTTACGCAATTTATTCAGCTCATGAGTAGCAAACAGAAATTAATTAACAATTCACTTACTGTACAGTTGGTGATGCAGCTGCAGATTTTTTCTTTTTCTCCCCATGACGATGATGGCTATGATGGGCGTCTTCTTCGCCCGTGTGAGCACACTGCTCATTGTCACAACTCGAACGTAAGAATGGAGTTTTGGAACGTGAACGATTCCTAGTTTCAATCTGTAACTCGTTCATTATCTGTGTGTGGATGAATGAGTGTGCGTGTGTTTGAATTTATAATAAAAATTGTATCTGAAAAAGTGAATGAACGAAACGATCTTTGTTTAGAAAAAATAATATAAACAATAAAATATACAATTAAGACAAAGAAAACCAGCCAGATAAATCAATTTGATGATGGAATAACGCCGAGCAGACAAACGAACAATCAATCGAGCGGAAAAAAAGTGACTTTGCAGCGGAAACACTCGGAAGAATTAACATAACTTAGAAGAAGAACAACTATGACTAATAAACAAGTGTAGCGTCTGGTATGTTGTATTAATTTTGATTTAAATTTAATTTCAGAATCAATGTGCTACATTGCAGGCAAGAGAAGAGTTGGCAGATTATCACAGCGCAAAAAACATTAAGTGGGTTGTGGTAGCTTTGAGGTAACGAACACTTAAAGTGCCTATTAACAACATGAAAATATGTTTCAGGAAGTCTCTGTTTTTTCTCAAGAACTAAGCTTGATTAATATAATTTTAAGGTCCCTTATCGTTTTCGTTGATCATCGTGTAACGCAGTAAGTATAATATGTCAGTCTGATTGCAGAACATATGAAAAGCCGTTTTAGGAGACTTAGGACACAAGGATAAATTAAAAAGAATAACTTGTGGAAAACTGTTTAGGAAAAAGTTCTACTATGCACTACACCTTTTCCAGTTGTAATTCAGACAAAATCATTATAAAGACTTTTTTGTTAATAACACCTGGCCCTCCAACAGCAGGAACTCCTTTCATATTGTTTTTCAATTCACACTTGATTTTTGACCAAATATAATAAGCATTATAGAAAGTAGGGCGCTAGCCGCAAACAAGTTGCTCTTGTTCTACTAATCACTGTTTCTAGACTTGAATGACAAGGCGCGTTGTAAGCAACAATCGTCAAATCTGCCAGTTGGTTTACCATTTCTCGCCACTACGTATTACTTTTTTCCAAATGATAATAGCTGTATTTTATTTGGAATCTGAATCCGAATTCGAATGTCAAAACAAGCCAAAACCAGCAAAACAGCAGGTTTTGCTTATTCCAAAAAGGATATAGATAGTGCAATTGTTGTTGTAATCCCTTATTCCTCGGCAAATAAAATACAGCTAATAACAAAATGAATTACAATTGATGCTTTGGAATCACATCTTTTCCAATTGAATTACAGTTGGAAAAGGTGTAGAACTGTGGAAAAAGCGAAGACCGAACATGCGCTTGAGTTCCAACAAACGACACTTAAATAAGTTCCCAAATGGCTTCCTAGGTACAGAATTGGAGGGAGGCTCCGCTAACGCCTTGCCAGCATGGAAGTTAGAAAATAGATAAAACAAGTCCAAACAATTTCGGTTGATTACTCCGTCAAGGGTCAACACGAGTGATAAAACTGGTTGCCAAATAAAACCTAACCTACGAACTAGTCTGATATTTATACCTCTTTTGATTTGTACGGTTTAGTTAAAATTTCTCTCTCGTAGTTTTGGTTTGGCGTTCTATTTGCAAGCTGTACCCGGGGACCGTTTGATTTTGCGTTTTATTTGTAACTGTAACTTTGCTACCCGTCGATTGCCGACATTTGGTTTACTAATGTCAATTTTTTTCCTAAAAACTCTGGCCCAGAGTGCGCTCGAGTGTAGATTTTTTCAAAAGGGAAATCGAACACGAAAGGCGAAAATTGTTTGTTTACTTTTTTTTGTTGCATGTGTTGTTGTTGTGTTAGTATAAAGAGGGGTTAATCTCCCAAAATATGCAGATCTGTTTTCGCTCTACAGTAGAGTCCTTTTGAAGGGGAAATGAACAAGTTGACAGCCAAAACACAACTCTGGGGCAGAGTTTTACGAAAAAAAAAAACGAAGTCGAAGAGAGAGCAAGCAAGAAGGCTAATTTATTAGCAAATCTAAAGAAGCATTGGTATGGTGTCGTTAAACATATGACACTACACGACTGTAATTATGTAGCTTTCGTTTATGGAAAAAAATTCTATTCGAGGTATTTTGGGCGAACAAACTCCTCTATCTACACACACCTACAAAAACTGTCGTTGTGCTGACATTTTGACTTTTGATATGTGACAGCAACCACAAATACTAATGTCTTTTTAAAAAAAAAAAACCGGCGCAGATTGATTTTTTGGCTGTCAAGTTGTTTGTTTTTTCTAAAAAACCAATCTACGGTAGATCGGATTTCCCTCTTTGATATTTTGGAAGATTTACCCCACTTTCCATTAACTACAACAACAACACATACAACAAAACAATGTAAACAAAAGATTCTCGACTTTCGTGTTCGTTTTTTGTAGAAAAATTCTGAGCTCGAGCGCAGATTTCTAAAAACAAACAAAAAACGACATAAATACTAAAAGAACCAGTGCACTTGTTTTGTTCGTTTGACGCCTAAAAACGATTGCACTTGGTCAAAAAAGGGGAAAAATCAAACGAAAGTCACATAATTTCTCAGTTTCTTTCAGTGACGACGACGATTTATGAACATTCTTTACCAAAAATTAATTTAAAACATATACAATAAATAAATATTTTAGTATTGAATTAAAAGTTTCGGTTTATGGTGCTATCTGCAAAGCATTCGCCACGAAACCCCTGTCACTTTGACAGATTACCCGTGAATGGTTTCGGGTATGGTTTGAGCGAATCGAAGGAGGCATTGTGAACTTACTGCTGTCAATGCCAAAACGGCAGTCAAGGTTTACATTTTTATCAAAGTGAAATTCACGAACGAGAAACGTTTTAAAAATTATTACCGAAATTCTACAGGGCCAACTATAATGGGCTGATGTGGGCTTATTCTCACTACAAAACCGAACGAAAAGCTTAGCTAATTTCTCTCATTTACCTATAATGACCTTTAGCCAACCTTAGTTGTCAAATTTCCGCACCGAATGTCTCTGTCTTTACTTACACCTTCCATAATCCCACTTAAGTTAACGTACATTTGACGAAACCGACCAAAATCGCATTATGGTCACAGCATACGAATTACATGCAATGAGTCGTTCACATCAGCTAAATTAATCCAACTCAAGTCCTTTATAGTTTGCCTTTAAGTCGGTTGTTGCAACTTTAAGAGCGCTTACTCCAACTATTGGTCGTAATAATCGTCACACCAGACAGGGGGATAAATACGAGTCAACATATTCACTATTGAATGTTACTGTGCCACTAAGAAAACGCACCGCTTGAAGTAACGCAAGTGCTTCAGTTCTAAATGTTCACATGCGCTCCACATTGTGGCGAATTTTGTGTAAAGATATTGGAAACACCCTTATTCCATTAGCTCAAACCATACCCACGGGTAAACTGCCTAAGTGACAGATTTTCGTGGTGAATGCTTTGCAAACACCAAATTTAACAAGAAGAACAAACTGCTCGCTCTCTCTGTGCCATCTTTTGTCGAGTTTTTTTTTGTTTTAGCAATCTGCGGTGGAGCGTAGATTTTTTTCTCGAAAAAAACGAACACGAAAGCCGAGAATCTTTTGTTTACATTGTTTTGTTGCATGTGTGTGTGATGTGTTTTACCTAAACCAAATGACATCAGTTGTTGGTGTTAGTAAAAGAGGGGTAAATCTCCCAAAATATCAAGATCTGTTTGAGGGGAAATCCAATCTACCGTAGATTGGTTTTTTGGAATAAACGAACAACTTGACAGCCAAAAAATCACTCTACGGCAGATTTTTTTTTAAAAAAAACTCGAGTTAGTTTTGCGACAAGTTATAATATGGCGGCGGCTAACTAGTAACGTTTCCATGACTGAGTAGAGTGTATTTGACAGATGCGTTGTTATTTTTTGTTTGTTGAATTGTCAGCGAAACCTAACTCAACCACGCTAGAGCTGAAGCCTCTTGATAATTTGAAGCGCCGAAACTTATGTTATGTTACATCCTTATAGAAAGCCCCTTTAGATGAAAAATTCAAAGCATTACTAATGTCGTGTTTTTTTGTTTGTTTTAGAAATTTGTGATCGAGCTCAGATTTTTTCACGAAAGCGGAGAATCTTTTGTTTACATTGTTTTGTTGCATGTGTTGATGTTGTAGTTAATGAAAAGAGGGGTAAATCTCCCAAAATATAAAGATCTGTTTGAGGGGAAATCCGATCTACCGTAGATTGGTTTTTTGGAATAAACGAACAACTTGACAGTCAAAAAATCAAACTACGCCAGATTAAAAAAAACACGATATAAGTATATTGCTGGTAAATTATGGCACGATTCATGAAATGCTGTCCTCATTTCCCAAATATAAACAAGGTAGACAATTACCCTAATTTCATTTTTACCGAAAGTCTACTTAAAAAGGGAGGGGCTAATGTCTCCATCCATTTACTCAAACCGTATCCGAAACCAAATCCACGGATAAGCTGTCAAAGTATTAGAGTTTTCGTGGTGAAGGCATATAGAACGCCGAACCAAAATGTCAAAAACGAACTGAGAAATTAGTCTGCTTGCTATCTCTTCGCCTTCTTGCTGAGCAAACGAAACCATACCCGTCGATTGCCGGCGGGTAGCAAAGTTAAAGAGTTGGTTACAAAACTTTGCAAATAAAACACCAAATCAAACCATACCCCGGGTACAGTTTGCAAATGAACGTCAAACCACGACCACGAGGGAGAAATCGAAATAGGCATTAATCTGAGGAGTTTGGTAGGCTGTTTTTTTTTTGCTTTTTATTTTTTTTTCGACAGCAAATTTGCATCTGACCTACACACAAAAAACTGCTACAACCGGTCCTGCTAAAGTGATATTTAAAAAAAGAAATATTAAATCTAAAAGACGACATTGGAGCAATTTAATCGTTTTACTTTGAAAACAACTAATTTACTACATATAAGAATAATTACTAACAATGAAAGAATAAATCAAGCATATGACAGTAAGATAAATAACCAAATAAAGTAAACTGCAAAAATTCCCACTTGCCTTGCCATGCCGTGCCTTGAACGTGAAACTCACAGCAACAAGCAGTAATCTTACCCCACTTGGAATCGCGCTTAAAATCGCGCCAAATTATACGACAATGACGTGCGGTGTGGTAAGCGAAAAATACTCGCAAACATCAGAGAATGCGCTGTACATCGTACGCAGCGGCGAATAACGTGTTGTGGTTCTATGCAAGAGGAAGAAGGTGGTGGAAGAGCGTAGTGTATTGTGTATCATGTTAAATGAAGATAAGAGAGGTTAGTGCAAAACCGGGAATTCAAACAACACAAGAAATTCCAAACTGCCAACATCTGTGGGGCTTCCTTCTGGATTTAGAGTTAAGAGTGTTGAAGAGGAGTGCTTGTACGAGGGGAACTGCAAAGAAGTTGTATGACGACATACCAAGCCGTGGCAACCAACTAACGCAAAAAATGTACTCACTCAAGAGTGGAAAGCAACTGCACTGCCACTGCTAGGAAAATAGGTTTCTCACGAATTAAAATAGCAATGTATTTACTCCGCACACTACACTGAATTATGCAATATAATTATTTACAAATGCACATTGCACTCCTATAAAGTGTTACGATTAGACCAACAAGAACACAGCGGAGAGTACCTGAATGTTAATTTTCTATTTTCGTCCGTTAATGCTTATGATCATTAGATGTGCTGTGTAAGACGCCAGACGCTTGTAGCACAGCTTGCATATGTAGTGTGATATGTGCCGACTCAGGATTTTAATCGAATTAATCAGCAAATTCGGGTATACGAATGTAAGGAGCACATAAAGCCGCCAGGGCCACTACCACTTGATTTTTTTTAAACTTTTCATGTATTTCACAACCACAAAATTATAAAGAAAACATAATGGATCAGTAAATTATGTTAATTAAGCGTGAGGCATGAAGCGCCAGCCACTAAACAAACGAACAGAACAGCAAAGTCAACAAAAAGTACCGAAAAAGCGCTATTACCTTTTCTATGAAATATTTAACTCAAAGTACACAAAAAAATAAATTCTTGATCGAGAAAAATGCGTAGTTTTCCTTCCCCTCGAGTGACTGAATTAATCACGCAAATTTCCCGATTTTCACAATTAATGGCACGAGGCAATGCGGTCACCAACGAATACCGAAATACGTACAAAGCCGCATATTATTTAATCGTATATTTCACAGAATTTTCACACACACACACAATTATTAAAAAAATATACTGCGTTTTACCTCACTTTCAAATCAAGCAACAATTTTGTAGTTTTTTTTTCTCAATATACATAAATTCTATGTAAAATTCTTTTAATGTTTTCAATAACTCAAATTTGAATGTCAAATTATAGCCACGCGTAAAAACGAAAAACCACCACGACCAGCGCTGACCAAATTACAAATTCAATTGATTTTGATTTTGATTGAAAGATTGCATGAATGCCGGACTTTGAAGTTTGAACAAGCAAATAACGGCGTAGTTTTTAAGAGCGAGAGAAAATGATAAGAATTTCGTTAAATATTTAACGAATGCCTGTTTCATTATACGGCTTTTCCACTCTAGCGCATGTTTGTGTTTGAAATTTTTGCCTCATTCTGTCGCTGTCTAGCTTACAATTGAATATGAATAGTTGTACAGAAAATATGTACGAAGGGGAAAATAATCGTACGTTTCCCGGGCTCGTAGAAATATAGAAATGACCTCATTTTCCAAAACACTAAAGCGTGAACTACACGATTTTTGTTCATTGTTCATTGATATAAGGCCAAGTGAGATTAGGCCAAATCTAAAATTTGGCCTTATGTCGCTTGTGGAAGTGACAGCATAAATTGTGAAATAG
Source organism: Nephrocerus scutellatus (assembly GCA_947095585.1). Taxonomy (NCBI): domain Eukaryota; kingdom Metazoa; phylum Arthropoda; class Insecta; order Diptera; family Pipunculidae; genus Nephrocerus; species Nephrocerus scutellatus. The sequence goes on along the minus strand of OX352762.1, from coordinate 107,514,826 downwards.
CTCCTACCTCAAAAACAAATTTTTAAGGATTATATCTAAAAAATACAATCTAAAAATAAAAGTATTGGCGAATATACGGTATAGCTATTAATTGAATTTTCACCATCTGCCACAGCCACAAATCCCACTGCCTAAAAAGGTTAACGGGACTTGGGAAATGACAAAAAATTTTTTTACCCTTTAAAAAGGAAAGTATATATAAATAGATCAGGTTAGCAAAATTAGATATGCAGTGGAAAGTGACCTAAAGCCTTGGATTTATGTCGCTTTGCGGAAGTGTCCTAAGGCGATATGCTATAATTTGGCCTTATGTCACTTTGATTTGTTTTGATATAGCTCCTACCACATAAAAAGTAAAATATTTATATTTTCTTTATTATTAGTATATAATATGATGAAAAAATACTACTTTTGTTATCCAGTTAACTTTATGATTTTTTTTTTGAATAAAATAACTTTTATATTTCCTCTTTTGCAAAGGAAATCTATTTTAGTGCGCCCATTACACTTTTGTGTTGCACGATTTTTAAAAGGAAAATTTATATTCCGTTCAATCATGAATAAAAACTTCTTTAACTTTTATTTTTACATTGTATTTTTTGGTTATAATCGTCAAATTGTGTTTTTGAGGTAAGAGCTATATCACAGTTTAACACATTTTTTATCCGGATATTATAGTGTAAATTGAACAAAAGTTATCTTAAAAATATTCCGGATATTAGAGTTTGCGGTAATTTGAGTTCCAGTTGAAGGTTTTTTACTGTATCTTAGTGTGCGTTTATAAATATTGCTCCTGTGTTATTGGTGCTAAGACACATGACTTTAATGCTTACCCATCACAGAGCTTTCTTTATAAATTTTGTGTGTGTTAACACCCGGTGCATTGGCCCATGTATTTAGATGGGGCAGATAGAGTCCTGAAAGGTCATTCGTTTTTAGTTTTTATATGTCATAATTCATATTTTGTCCAGCCGGCATATGCCGGTAGTTAGAACACTTCTGTGATTTTAGAATAATGAAACTTTGTCTTAGTGGAGTAATATATGTCTATAGCGATTTATTTCTTGTTAGTAATAAAAATTAATCTTCTTCTTTTACTTTCCACGGAAAGTGACATCTCATGAAACAAATAATATTTACAGTCGGTGCTCGATAACAACGATAACGATAAAATGGATGGATGTGTATATATTGACGAAGTTAAAAAAAATTATAATTAATTATAAAAAATATTAAAATAACATCAAAAATAAAAAAAATATTGCAAGGCTATGGTAACTCTTATACTATGTCATACATTTTATATGTAGTGACAGTTCGAACTAGTGACGAAAATCAGAAAATCACAGGTCGATTTAAAAAAATTTCAATTTTTATTTACATTTTTCATATATTTCTCAAATACTCATCGTTTCCGTTCCCCAAGTAAAATATTCGGCACAAATGTTACATTTATTATGTCTGACATGCAGAAAAACAAACAAAGAGGCGACGAAGGTACCTGTGGAAATTCAAATTTGCAATTAAAACTCCCGAGCATTCTATTTTAACAATTTTATTTGTGTATGTTGAATATGTTGAAATTTTTGCTCTTACCATAGTGTGTGAATATTCTTAAAACAACAATAAGGTTAAAAAATAAATTATAAACACAACCGCGAAATAAAATTTTACTGTGGATGGAGTTTAGGGTAATTACTGGCCTCTAGCAGGAAATGGAGCTAATAACAGGGAAAGCGTAACAGTGAAACACTAGTGATTAAACTAATAGCTTAGTTAAGTAAACGACACAGGATCAAGAAGGAGCAGAATATCATTATGTTGTTGGATAGTAGTTGGCCGATTTCGCATTTACTTATGCAGAGCTGCTGTTTCTAAGTTCGGCTCTGGTTTCTTGGCCAAGCCGGAAAGTAGCTTCTTAACTTCAGCAATAGCACGACCAGGATTCAAGCCCTTGGGGCATGTACGTGTGCAATTCATGATGGTGTGACACCTGTACACGCTGAAAGGATCTCTAAGTTTATTCAGACGCTCCTCAGTGTTGTCATCACGTGAATCGATGATCCAGCGGTAGGCATGCAAGAGGACAGCTGGTCCTAAGTACTTGTCACCATTCCACCAGTATGATGGACACGAAGTTGAACAGCAAGCGCACAGAATACATTCGTAGAGGCCATCGAGCTTGGAACGGTCGTCCACCGATTGCAAGTACTGGGCGTCGCCCTTCTTTTCGGATGGGTTTCTATCGGTTGAGGAAATAGAAAATAATTTCATTATTTTTCAAATAAGAACCGAGCAGTAAATGTTTACGAGTACTTACCTGCGTTGCAGCCATGGCTGTATCGACTTGTACTGGGCATAAAAGTTACTCATGTCTGGAATCAAGTCACGAAGCACGTACATATGGGGCAGAGGGTAGACCTTCAACGTCTTTGAGATGTTAGTGTCAATTTTACTAAAACACAAGAAATCAAACAAATAAATGTTGGTTAGTTGAAATAATATAAATTAATAACATACCTAATACATGCTAATGTATTAGTACCAGCAATGTTCATGGCACAGGACCCGCAAATACCCTCACGGCATGAGCGTCGAAAGGTTAGTGTTGGATCCATTTCGTTCTTTATTTTAATCAAAGCGTCTAAAACCATAGGACCGCATTCGTTTAGGTCGATCTGGTATGTTTGCGTGTACGGCTTCTCGCCGGGCTTGTCGGGGCTCCATCGGTAGACTTCTAGAGTTTTAATTTGAGGTTCCTTTGCCTGGGCCACTTGAGCTTCCTGCAACAAACGGCTGCTTGACGATAGCACTCGAATCTAAGAAGAATATTTGCAAGCATGTATGGAAAGGAATATGCGAGTTAAAAAATAATGACCATAATTAATAGTCAGCAGACTTTTTCCTGATAACGATACTCGGATGCAATGCGCAATGCCACAGCTAATGGCAGTCTACAGTTGCAGCGGAAAATCGTTGTGAAATTCAATTGCATGCAATTATATAAAGCAACCAATTTTTCGTGCAAAGTGCGCAATAATTTTTTCGTATTTTCAAAATAACAAATATATGGAATTATGTAATCGCCTGAATTTCTTGCGGCCCCTTGCAATAAATTACCTGACTACGGGCAAGTTGTACACCACTGCGGCATAAAACAATTCTAGCTTCATTGACTAATGCCATTATGATGATAACTCGATTTCGTATATTGGGATAACAATAAATTTCAATGACACTACGTGTGAAACTTTCGAAAATGTTTTAAAAACTATTCAGGTGAAAAACACTTGCGTCGGAGGTATGCAAAACTGGCGTTGCTGCCGTCAACAGTCTACCTTTGTAGACGTCAAACAAATCACAAATGAAGTGAACGTCACATGTGGCAGCCATAGGAGTGGATGAACGAATGGGCAGTGTTACACTTAAGGGAATTTTTCCTATTAAGGGAATTTTTACACACGATATGAAGATATAAATTCTCTGGAGGGAAGTTGGATAGGTTTCAGTTCTTTTTTATCTGTTTAAATTCTGTACGTCAAATAACAAGCGAACAAGTGGGTTCGGTCCATCTACACCAGCTGCGCCAGACCTAGTAGAAGTATTTTAACTTAATGTTTTTTTTTTATCTAGTACTCCTTTTTGCAAATGGCTGAGTTTTGCAGTAACGTTATATGCAGTACAATAATTTTTTCTTACGTTACGTTGAAAAAAATCCTTTTTTGCTATCTTAGAACGTCGCTACACAGGCGTGGGAATGAAAATCATGCCCATGAACCTTGTGGCGCATTGTGGAAGCATTTGTGGGTGTTTATATTCGTCAATTTGTTGTTGTTTTGCCGTATAGAACGCTTATGCTTGCTCTGAAAGTCATCTTTCGTAGTGGAATTTCGGTGGATTCTCGGTGAAATCAAGCTTTTTCTTTCCAACTCATTAAAAAACTACCCGTTTCGCTGGACATGACTTTCATTCCCATGATCGTATAGCCACGCTCTTAGATACTTTAAGGTGTCAGATATTTTGGGCAGTTGCGCATAATTTTCGCTATTAAACCTTTATCTACCCTTTTTATAATAAAAGTTTTACTACAAATAAATTAATGTCATATTTCATTTGTCAATTCAAATTTAGAATTTTCTTTTAGTCAAAAGATATGAAAAATTTCCTTAAGGAATTGGATTTCAACTAAGTTTTGATGACGATGGCAGCATTAAGCGTATTTTATTTTATATCATTGCAAGAACAAAGGGCAAAGGTTATAATCGGAGGACATAACTTTTTTCAGCGTGCGTTTGTCAGTTTGTCCGCTCGTATAGCACGACTTTTATCAGTCAGAAGTTAATGGGACTTGTTTTAAAAGAATTGTTTAGCGCTCAGCTTGCGATTTTATTCATAGGAGTAGTAGATGGGAGAATGAGAAAAATACTCAATCTACACATCGATATCGATTTTTTAAAGTCTAATGGTATGCAAAGTTAAATGTAGTTTTTTCAGTCTATTTCTATAGTCCGCTTATGATTGAAAAAACTATATACAACATTGCATTCCATTAGGCTAAAATCCTTTTAAGATAATTCAGTCTTCATTCAAAATTACAACTACACAAATGGCAAACTGAGAAGCTTGTTTTACTATCTTAAGTTAATATATGTACTTATTTCACTAAGCCTCCTGTCTTATTGTGTCTGGGCCAGAAATGCTTTACGTCACATGCGGAATGGCCAATGTCGGCTCTCAGGTGTGCCCTACTCGTCTGTTCTGAATTCTAATTATCAGCAAGAATTGTTGTAAATCACCAAATATGATTAAGGCTTAACTATAATGGACTTGAGTAGAATTCACTTAGCTGATGGGAATAACTAATTTTTTGGTGGGTTTCCTCAACTTACGTGGGAGTAACAGGGTCGATTATAATAAACTTTCTCGTGCATGGGCTACTGTCAAATGCCAATGCTTGCTTATGTTTTCCAAATTACAACAAATGGTTATAATAAAATTTTGCCTGCATTAGCATTTGTCTCTGATTTTCGTATCCAAAAGACAAATGTCAAATTTACATAAGTAAAGAGCAGCCTGAATCGATCGTGTCTATGCGCGCGAAAGTGAATGAAAACTTAACGAATCTGTGTATTCGCAAATTCGCCTGTACGTAGACATGCTGGCAAATGTCCATTATAACTTCTGCTTAAGCAAGGTGTCAATGAAATGAGACATTCGTTTCATCCGTATTATCAGTAAGTCGAACACGGTGCGGAGACAAAATTATTTGTTGATTTGACAATTTTTTATTTCTCAGCTGTGTTTTTCGACTAAAAATTTGTAGCTTGTTGAATGTTTTTGACAATGAGAGCGTTTGTTAAAGTTCATTATAGGTACCTTAAAGAATGAGAAAAATTAGCTAAGCTTTTCATTTGGTTTTGACCAGAGTTACTGAGTAATTAAAAACGTAATAAACTACGAAAAAATCAAACAATAAGTTTTTTTGCTTCCTTCTTCACATGCTCCTGTAGTCTTTTCTTGTGTGCTTTATCACTAGAGTTGATTTCTTCAAAAACTGTAGGAATACTTAAGTCCTGATGGAGATCGCTGTTTTTGATATACCATGGAGCATTCGCAATACTTTTAAGGACTTCGTTCTGGTACCGTTGGATGATAGCTGGCACATCTCCAGAGTTCGGCGCCATAGTCCCACACTGGTTTTAGAACCTAGTTATAAAAAAGAATTTTGTTATTTATTCTTTTTCTTATTCCTGGCTAAAAGCCATTCCATTTTTCGCCATTTAATAGTCTAATTCGTTTTTTTATTTTATTTTTATAAACTCTCCAGCGAAGCTTGGCATCTAGGGTCATACCTTTGTACTTCGCTGTATATACGAGATAGTTTTACTTGTGAAGTAATTGTAACTGATAATTCATAAATCACAAGGCATAATTGTGTTGTATTTTTAAAAATTTGAAATTTTATCAGTTTCATTTAGTGCCTCATATTTCCCTTCTTTCCAATATCCAGACAATTTTCTTCCGGTAACTTCTATTTCTTAAGTAATTATTATTAATTCATTTCACTTTTATAATTATATACCGTTTACCGTAACGAAATACGCAACGGCGGTTATTAATAAAAATTGTTTTTCTAATTTAAAACGTTCAGAATAAACTCAACTGAATTTAATTTAACAATGAAAGGACTAGCTAAATAAAATAGTTTGACGTTTATAGATTACATTGATTACGCATTTACTACATGACAACAATAAGCAACATTAACTACGTAAGTCTCGTTCTCGTAGTTTATCAATTCTGGTTTCTACATAAGAATAAGTCCCTTGCTGCCCATTATATTTAAGTCTTAACACCTTAAATAACGAGAAATATTTAAAATCCATTGTTTGTTCTTGATAATTTTTGTGGGTACTTTTTTTTTTAAAAAAAAGGGAAAATGTAAAAAAAAAGTTTACGTCAAATGAAACGTAAGAAAAATTTACAATTTTCAATGATGCCAAATTTTCATGCAATATTATGTGGTATTTTGGTAGTCACGATACAATGTTTTTTTTTTAATTGCAACTAGCTTTCAAACGGCAAAACACATTTGAGATTAAATATGAAAACGTATTGTAAAAAATATATACAATTTTATTAAAAAAAGTTATTTTCATATATTTTTACAATAAAACGGAGCAAGACCACTTTTATTTGTTTCGCTTTTAAAAAACACTGCTACTGCTGCCACCTCATGTCATTTGTATCACGTCATATCACGAACTGCCAAATTTCATCAGCGTGACAGCACGTTCTTATTTTCTGAAAAACTTTTCTACTCTAGTCTCACGTATCGTTCTTTTTAGCAGTTTGCCTCGGCTTGTTTTTAAAAATGGCAGCGATTTTAATAGAAAAAGTTCGGGAACACGAAGTTATTTACAATCATAGATTGCCCAATTATCGTGATCAACATGTACGGCAAGCAGCTTGGGATGATATTGGGAAGAAGCTACAAATATCAGGTAATTGTGGTTTTGTATTCATTTTCCCACATAGTGGTGAACTATTTCTCAGTTTTTTTTTTAAAGTAGCAATGCCGTACCTATTTATTAAAAAAGTAATATATTACAATTCATATATAATATGATAGTGAACCCAATGTTTAATATTAAAGATTTCCTTGTGACAAAGAATCGAATGCAGCTGAATTTCCATGTTTATTGTATTTTCTAAGGGACTAAAGCGAAAGAAAATTGGGACAAACTAAGGAGATGTTTCTGTAATGCACGAAATAGGCGACGTGAAGACATTAAAAACAATACGGGTCATAAACAGAAAGCTCCTTGGAAGTACGAGCAACAAATGTCTTTCATTTTACCATTTTTAGAAAGTCGAAGGTAGGTTTAAATTAATAAATAAAAACACTCAAATCCTCTTATTTATTTGTTAATTTGTTAATAACTAAAGGACGCATGGCAAATTAAAGGATTCTAAGGATTCTATTGTCAAATTGGCAATTAGGGAAGACGATTTATCAGAAGTGTCTGAAGCAGAGCAAATTACCACTCGCCAATCTAAACGAGGACGAAAACGAGCTGCACAGGAAAGCCAATGTACTGATGACAAACCTATTCTTGTCGAAACTAAAGTGGAAGTTGTAAATCCAATAAAAACCAATAAGCGAAAGGAACCAATCGAAACATCGTCTTTAGAAGATATCCAGTATGAAAAAACGAATCCGCAAAAACATGATAAAACGATCAGCATTTTAGAAACTCTGGATGATACGGATATGTTCTTTCTAAGCATGTCCAGAATGACAAAGAAGCTAGGAAGGGTCGAACAGGCAAATATTAAACTTGAATTGGGTCATTCCGTGCTGTCGGCAGAACTAAGATGTAATCAACGATGACTTTTGTTAATTTCCAATAGGTATACAAAACTTGTTTGTTGTATAAGTTACCATTAATTAGTATTTTTGTTCCATTGTTAAGACCGAAAAATCTTATGTAATGTCCATAGTTATATACCACTTGTTGGTTTCCTTTTGTCCTTTTAACAAATGTTAATATAAATTTTAAGCTTATTGTAAACCAAATTGTTTCCTCTGTGATTTAGTCCAAAACGGATTTACCATCACAAGCAGATGGTGCCTAGAAGTGGGACTTAGGCTGAACACGAACAAAACCACACTGGTACCCTTCACCAATAGAAGGAAGCTGGGGCCAATGCACCCGGTTACCCTCAATGGAGAAGATATTACTATCAGCAAAGAGTTTAAATAACTGGCTGGGACTGATATTTTATAGTAGACTGTTATGCAATAAAGAGTACTGAATAAATAAAATAAAAACACTTTTGGTGTGCAGAGGAGTGGCAGGAATGCACTGGATGTACACCATGATAGTTATTCCAATGATTACTTATGGAGCAGTGGCATAAGCGAATAGAACCAATCTAAGCACCACGAGAAAGGAATTGGAAGAAGGGCAGAGGCTGGTCTGTGTTTTAATTACAGGTGCCATGAGAACATGCCCCACGGCGGGTATGGAGGTAATTCTTGGGCCTTGGCAGTGATAGAGAGCAAATCCGAGGAAAGTTACACTTAATCAAGGTAGGCTGCTTAACTAACCAAACAGGTTCCCTTAGCCAGCATGCCTTGTGATAATATGGTGCAAAAGCTTGAACTCAAGAAAAACTTTGAAGTCAAATGAGTACCAAGAAGGAATTCAGATCTGAAACTGAATACCAGACACATCCGGAAGCAATAAAGTGATACACGGATGGAAGGGTGCGGGAGTCCATGAGCCAAGAACCAAGTCCTCGAAGCAATGGGACAGTACCCGAGCATATTCCAAAAATCGAAATATTGGCTCACTTTAATCTGGAAAGAAACTACCAGAGGCAGGAAATAACTATCAAGCTGCACTAAAAGCCCTAGGTGCATTCCAAATCACGTTAAGACTGGTGGAGGAGTGTAGGACGAAACTAAACAGACTTGTCGAAGTAAACAAGGTACGTTTGTACTGGTTGCCAGGACATACTGGCATAGAAGGCAATAAAGCAGCGGATATGCTCGCTAAAAAAGGGGCAGAAACTCCGCTTGTTTGCCCAGAACCATTCTTTGGCATAGGGTACCGCATAACGCGGGAGGAGACAGGTAAGGCTGCTGCTTCCGTAAGATGGGCAAATCTTTCAGGCCTACGAAAAGCAAAGGAAATGATAACGAATCTAAGAGGTCTCGCTCGTTGTTGGGACTTAGTAGAAATAATGTAAGAATACTAACGGGTCTCCTAACAGGACACTATTGACTGAAAGGACACCTAAAGAAATTAAACCTTGAAGAGGATGGAAGCTTAAGGCGTTGTGGGGAAGCGGAGGAAACCCCGTGACACCTTCCCAATGAATTTGGAGGAACGATTCGACAGAGAAGAGACTACATGGGAACTCTTGGATCTTGGAGTCTGCACGGCATTCACTGAACTCATACCAAATTATAAGGTTCATAAGAGCCATTGGTATGGAGGGGGTGCCATAGCGACATGCACTGTCTCCATAGGACTAGTTAGGGGGAGGGCAATAGATCCATATGAATCGCAGTGCTGTTGGTAAATACCGCTTTTTTCATTATCATCATCATCAAACCAAATTTCTTCATATTTACGTTATTTATTACAACATAAACGGAATTCAAAGAAAGTTAAATTTAATTTATTTGAGTAACAATAGAGCCCTGCTGAATTAAACCGAATCGACCAACTGCCTTAATTCTTATGTAGCTTAGCTGTTTCCATTTGGGGATTCGGTTTTTTTGCCATTCCAGCGAGCATTTTTTTTAATTCGGCAATTGCCAGACCAGGGTTCAGGCCTTTCGGGCAGGCTGAAGTGCAATTCATGATAGTGTGACACCTGTATACGCTGTAGAAATCCCTGAGATTGTTAAGGCGTTCTTCAGTGTTTTCATCGCGTGAATCGATTATCCAGCGATATGATTGCATGAGAATGGCAGGTCCCAAGTATTTGGAATTCCCGTGCCACCAATATGACGGGCACGAAGTCGAACAGCAAGCGCATAATATGCATTCGTACAAGCCATCCAGCTTGGTGCGATCATCCAACGACTGCAAGTATTGAGCTTTACCCTTCTGCTCAGAATCTACGTTCCTGTCGACAAACACGCAAAGAAAATTTGCTCATCAATTCACATAAACACTGGAGTGTGATTGTATCTTACAAACGTTTTAGCCACGGATCAATGGACGTGTACTGTTCGTAAAACTTGCTCATGTCTGGAATTAAGTCACGGATCACATACAAATGTGGCAATGGGTAGATCTTCAATCGCTTCGATGATGGCTTGATAACACTGAAATATGTAAAACAATTTTGAGAATGGGTTTGTGAGTGTTGAGTCTACATACGTAGTGCAAGCCAAGCAGTTCTTTCCAGCAATGTTCATGGCACATGAGCCGCAAATACCCTCACGGCAGGACCGACGAAACGACAGCGTCGCATCTATTTCGTTTTTAATCTTAATAAGAGCGTCCAAGTACATGACTCCGCACTGGTTAAGATCAATTTCATAATTTTGCATGTGGGGTTTCACGCCGCGCCTGTCTGGACTCCATCTATAGACTGAAAAAATTTGAATTTTCGGTGGTTTGGGTTTTTTTGCTGCTTGTGGTGGTTGCGGTTTCGCTGTTGCCGTTTTTAGTTTCGCTGACTGGAATGGAAGATTGTAACTGAAATGTTGGTAGCTTTTTGAATTAAACTAAATACGAACCATATGACGAATATTTGGTAACCAGATTATTTTAACTCCTTTATTCGTTAAAGCCATTTTTTATTCTCGCTTTTGAGGTTTGTGGAAAATGAGGTGAAAATTAATTAAAATTCAAAATCGTAACTGACAGCAATAAAAAAAACCTTCCAAGGGTATCTGCGATTTTTAAAAGTTACACAGTTGAACAAATCTGTAGAAATTTTGTAATTGATACTAAAGCTCCAAATGGCCGTTCACGTTGTGAATTTCGCTTAGGAGTGGGATTTGACGTACTTATGATTCATATCTTCAGTACAGAATACAGAAAATTATCCCGGGAAGAATTCGGATTAGTGGAATTAGTCATTTAAGGCAGCCGACATATGTGTGGAATTACGCTCACGGTTTATTAAAGACAACAAAGCCAACTATGACTATGTGCAGTCTCAATTTTTTAAACATTCAAGAACTTTACCGTAATTCAAAAGCAGCTGGTTTAGAATACAATGGTGGGATGGCTCTGAGACACCGAACCCTGTAACGAGGTTTTTCCCTGCCGAGGTATCCTCAGTTTGACCAGGGTTCTATTTTTATAGGGTCGTTACAATAAAAGAGATGAAATCAAATCTTTATTCTCTTAAAAAAGAAGTGGTTATTATATGGGTAGATGACTTAGGACTAAGATTTTAAGTAAATGTACTGTGTCCTGTGGTTGATTGTGATTGTAGCATTTCGTCTGCACAGTGAAAATGATTCTACGCTTGATCCACTGTCAGAGGAGTCCGTCGGAACAAGAGTATTCTGACCAGTGAAAAGGTCTCTACGCTTGATCCACTGTCAGAGGAGTCCGTCTGAAGAAGAGTATTCTGACCAGTGAAAAAGGATTCTACGCTTGATTTCGTTTTTTACTGTGGCTATGCATAGGCTTACTCTACTCAATGACGTATGCACAGGCTAAAAAAATGACGTATGCTCAGGCTAACGTCAATATCACTGTTTTTGTTGTTGTGCATAAATCGTTTTGTTGTCAGTCGTTGAACTCATCCGTTGGTTTCGATCACAATTCACAAAAACTTCTACGCTTGGGTTTGTGTTATCTGGTGATTGATGGGATGATTGGTGTTGTGTGCATGTGAGCCCGCCTACGCTTCTGCGCTCCCGAATGCGAGCATAGTCTTCCGTGACATATGCGTCGTCCCCCTTACTCTTCTGTCGTTTCATTAAGGGGGTTTCAGTAGGGGCACGGCTACTCAGTATTAATAGGTGTTTGTCGATTGAAGATCACTCCCAAAAACAGAGTTGCGTCCTCATCGCATTTGTAAAAAAAGGAAGTGCAGACGTCTTTGAATGATAATGTCGTTGTAATATTTTGTTTAGTTCAGTTTATTTCGTAAAATAAAGAAGGTAAGTATATATTTACATATGGAATAAAATAAATAGTGTGGAGTGAATTTGATGCCGAATTAACTCCTCACAACCCTTCAATTACAAAGAATGTAAACTCCGTGTATCTAAAAGAACCTTTGCAGAGAATCTACAAACAACTGTGAGCACTTCCAAAATGCTGACTCAGTTCGATTGGTTCCCAAGTCCCAAATCGCACAATCGGAAAGAGCCGACTGAGCAGCGCGAAATAGGGACTGATAGAGAAATATTTTTCATGTTGTCAATAGCGATCCAGTTTATAGAGACCAAGAAAAAAAAAACGATATGACCGATCTGCTTGTTAAGGAGCATCCCTGATCTGTATGAAATTATTTATTCTTATCCACCACAATAGATGGCCTACGAGAGAACAGAGTATAATAATACAAGAAAGCCTTAACTATACTTCTTTAGGAGTATTAACTGTTCGCTATTTGTCCTTAATAACGACATTGAAGCCGTCGCTGACAGGATAACAAATATCATTTAATATTCGTATGAACAACTTTATCCCTTTCATGACTTAGTCCGTCGAACAAAAGAGAGATTGATGATACGATTTAAGCTGCAAATAAGAATCTAGGATTAGGGAGATATTGGCTTTCAGTTACATAAAGCCAATTGTAAATATTTCACATCCTTTTCAAATGTTGCTAGCTTCATTCTGTATTTCTTACGAACTTGGCATTAGTTATATGTGATTGCAAAAAGATGGCGCCGTATGCCACACAGCTGGCGAAACAATTAATCTATTCAAATATTGTCATATGTCTTTATTGAAAAACCCTTTATTCCTGGAATTTTGTGTTTATTGGGACAACATTCCCAGCTATCTGTCATCTCTGCAATAACAACTCTCAAAGTCCGACATTCCTAACGAATCCAAACATTTTTAGTCTCAAAAAATTGGAGAAATAACTCTGCGAGGAATAAAGACCCATTTAAAAAGATGACTGGGGGATACTTACATGGGATACGATGACAGGGGCCCATGTCACTGAAGGCGCAGAATAATTGACATTCTTAGTAGTGAGGACTGAGCTCTAACGCGCTCAACTGCGCAACTAGAGGATTTGGACTAGCTGACGGGTTCGTTTTCGTTTGCAAATTTTAAAAAAGCTATTATATTATATATTATTATATTATTCCCCTAATTCGTCAAGGATAATTTGGGAAATGATTCTTGGGTATAGTCTAAGAAAAAAATCGTTCTACAGTAAGGGTCTATCTCCAATGTTGACATGATCTATCGGGGATATAAGAAAAAGCTTACTTACCTAATGGTGACCCCTTGACCCAGAACTCTGACCACTTTTATGTGCCTATTAAGTCTCATTATGGAATTAAACCCCTAAGCCATAGAGAACATACATACATTCATACATACGCACATATATACATACAAACATGCATACACACAAAGTTCATTCATTACTAGCTAAAATACCCAGCGTTACCTGGCTGCTTCCACCACACTGTCCCGTCCACCAAACTTACCACCAATATCCTCCAAGACCCACCTTACGTTACTCCAGACACGTATCTTTAGGTGACCAATAAGGTGACGTTTAAATATTATAAGGCTAGGAAAGTTTGATTTCACGTCACCGCGTTTGTCTGTCCGCCTATCACTCGAAAACCACTTATCTGATGGGGGTCTTGAAAGAGGTTTGAGGAGGTTTTTGAAGAGTCTTGAGAAGGTTTTAAGGGTGGTATTGAAAGTGGTCTTGAGATAGTTTTTGAGACGTCTTGAGGAGGTTTTGAAGGTGATGTTGAGGGGGTTCTTGAATTGGAATTGGAATTGGGAGGTTTTCAGGGTGGTCTTGAGGGGGTGTTGAGGCGATCTTAAGTGAGACCTTGAGGGGGTCTTCATGGAGTTTTGTGGGTGGTCGCGATGATTGTTGAGGGGGCTTGAGTGACTTTTAAAGGTGGTCTTAAGAGTATCTTGAGTGGGATCTTGGGGTTTGGTGTGGGTTTGTTGGTGGTTTTGTTGATGGTTTAGTTGGTGTTTTGAGGGGATTTTATGGGCGTTGTGAGGTTTGGTGGGTGTGGTTTTTTGTCGTATATATTCTCATATAGTATTTGTGCATATTTGTGCCTCCATAGCGCTGGAGCAATTTCAACCAAACTTAGTACATACAATCTGTAATCAGATATCGATGGTGAACGGATGGTTAAGGAGGTGTGGACATTCGAGAAACGCCTGGTATTTCAACTAGGAAATAAATAAATAAATAAATTGCCAGTAGCCTATTCAATTAGTGTGTCTCCTTCACAATATGAGCCACTAGAGAAGATCCGAAACGCAATCAACCTGGATTGCAGCACCATTCTGATGCCATGTTTTGCTTATTTTTCCCCGTTGTTGTGCTCCCCTACAGTCATTTCCCCCTCTACCCTACAGGATATTGCGTGTGCAAAATAAATGAGGTTTTCACATTTCAATTGGTTTGCCAGTGCAGTTAATCGAGATACCATGTGGACAGGTGAATGTTGGGTGAGTGAGTGGGTGTTTGCATTGAACATTATATTAGCATTCCTCGAAGCATAACGCCACAATGCTACTGCAGGTACGTGTATTAGTTGTTATGCTACGAGTACATGACATACCACAGCACGTATACACAACCGCGAACAAACATTTAACGCTTCACAAAAGCAACGTAAATTGAAATTCCGGAATCCACCGGAATGTGTACCTTTATTCACTTTGGTCTTTTCCGCTTCGCTTTATCTCACACATCCACGAGTGGCACGTAGGGACAAAATAAAAACACAATACTGCACGGCTAATGCAAGGATAATTCATGTGTCCCAACTGAGCTCTGCAGTTGACTTCAAATTACGTGGATGCACTCAAGGATGCATGACATTGACATCGTTTCGTTTAAAATTTAAGGAAACATGATGGCATATGTAGTTGCAGCGGAAGGATAAGGCCGTAAAAGTGCCCAGCATTTTAAAATCATATTTCATCTCCGAACGAGCTTATGCAGCTGTATAGGGCTTTGATAAGGAGGTATGCATATTGCACAGTCCTTGCATAATGAACTCTGCCGTAATTAGTATGTCCTCAGTAGGACATACTAACGTGGAAGAGTTACCAGCTTTTAACGAATTGCGTATACAATTTTTATAATTTTTTATGTCGTACATGTCAAGGACGACACTTGTAAGAAGTGTGGAAAATGGAAACACATTTCACATTTTTCACTTGACCTTTTTGATTTGGTTAACCCTATGCGCTCATGTGCACGAATGAGTATTTGATAAAAAAAAGTCTACAAATTTAGTCAAGCTCTTTAAGATCTGTAGGAAGACTTTATATTTTGCGATGTGATGAACGCCGACTGATGACAATCTTATTACAACAATTGCAATTATTTTCTTGTCTGGTCTGTTTATGTATTCGTTTGTTTGCGTACTTTTGAGATCTTGATTATTTGCATCCTTTGAAAGTGCTTTGATAACCCATCAGCACAACAGCAATCTTCTTCAGCTGCAATCGTCTTAATTGATATTTGTTCTTCTTGGTCTAAGTTGTTCCCCACCGCCACCAACTAACACGACATGTGCTGTACGAACAGAACTAAGATTATTTCCAAGATATTGACACTATGTCATTGCAATGACATCAACAAGGATTATCCTTTGAAATCAGTTTTTATTGAATATTGTATAGCGGAAATGTACTGCAGCACAAACTGTAACAGAAACTCACTCGATGCAGGAAATTTAAGGGAAAAGGATTACATTGCTATTCTTAGAGAACGTAATGAACATTACAGCAGCAAATAGGTGCCTTTGATGACGCTTGTTTAGTATGAACTCATAGGAGTATGATGCACTTAATTGAATGAATAATTTTATTTCATGAAAGTGAAGGCTAGATCTGGTTATATTTCTTATGTCACAGGTTCTACTGGGAAGGATGGGAAGATGGAGGAAAAACAGAAGGACATCATCATTTGTTGGTATCTTCATCATCATCATATTTGGCTCTAAACCCGGGATCTGGTCCTGGCCTCCCGCAATAAATCTCTCCACCGGTCCCCGACAGCCGGCCGCGTTGTCGTGCTCCATAAATCGTACCGCAAAGGACTTTCCGAGCAGGATCGTCATCGCTCATGCGAGCTAGGTGTCTGCCCACCGAAGCCTACCGAGCTTAATTTTCTTCACGATGTCGATCGTGGTAACGCTCGTAGATCTCATCATTATAGAGTCTCCGAAATCGGCCTTCCTCACATACGGGGCCAACAATTCTCCGTAAGACGTTTCTTTCGAACGCAGCTAAGAGATCAGAATGCTTTTTGCTAAGCACTTAAGTCTTGGATCCATGTATAAGTACGACCATTTTCTTATATATCAGCAGCTTGGATGTTATGGTTAAATGCCCGGATTTGAAGAGTCTTGACAGACTAAAGTAGGCTTTGTTGGCTTTGAGCAACTGTGCGCGTATTTCTGGTTACTTGCTGTTATCAGCTTCTACAGTTGACCCTAGATAGTTAAAGGATTGCACTACTTCAAATTCGCGCTCCACTATTAAAATGTAGGGACCAATGTTGGATCTTCTACTCGCAGACGTGGCCACCATGTACTTTATTTTGCTCTCATTTATGTGCAGCCCCAGATTCCATGCCGTCCCCTCGATCTGGATGAAAGCTTCCTGTACAGCTTTTCGGTTTTCACCAACGATGTCAATGTCATCTGTGTAAGCCAGTATCTGAATGGACTTATAGAGGATTGTTCGTCTCGCAGTTACTTTAGAGTGTCGGATCACTTTCTTAAACGCCATGTTGAAGAGAACGCAGGCCAGTCCATCCTTCTCGGAGCCAGTTATATATGTTGCATGGGCTTGATAGATAGGATATTTTTACTTGGCTTATAACATTGGTAATGGTCAACCTACATTGTCGTGTAAAGTTTATTGTGGATGACGAATTCTCTCATGGCCTTATGAAATTAGACTCTGGCTATGCTATCAAAGTCGGCTTTAAAGTCTATAAAAAGATAGTGTAGTGAGTTTTGAAACTCTAGACATTATTCTCAACATAGTCTCCTTTAAGCTCGATACATTTAGTCCAGCGTTTTTCCAATTTTTTTATTCCTTACAAATAAAAGGTTTCTCAAGGCCCCCAAAATAGGCGTTTGCTTCAGTATTGACCTTTTCGTTGGACCCAAATCTCTTACCGCCCAGCCATTTCTTCAGGTTTGGACACAGGAAATAGTCGCAGGTGGCTAAATCTGGAGAATATGCTGGATGGGGCAGCAGTTCGTAGCCCAATTTATGGATTTTGCCATGGTGCACCCGTTCATTGTCGATCCACCTTGGCCTTCTTTGCTGACTGACTTGATTGTTCCTTAGTCTTTGGTGTATTGTGATGGACCCAAGTTTCATCCACGGTTATGAAACGTGGTTTCGGTGATGGTTTTTTTTTTTCAAAAAGTCAAAAAGTCACTGACTTATCCAACTGCCCTCGTATATGTCCTTTTTCCGTTATTTCTGTTTGTTAATTTTCTGATAAATTTCAACAAGGGCCACTGCAACTGATTCAAACCGAGTTGAATTTTTAATGAAATCACAATTTTTCCGCTTTTTAACTTTTTTAGGGATATTTTCCAAACATAGCTTTGCAAACCACAACAACTATTGGGATTGCGTGTTAAGCATTTAAATTGTTTTTTTATTGAAAATAAAAGTGGAATTTTATTTAACTTTTTCTATTTGTTCCTTGTTTGTTGAAAGTTTTATAAAACAACCAAAAAACTCGTAAATATTTAAACATGTTCGTTGTGTAGTGGTGCTCTCTCCTGAACTTTTGCAATTTTGGCAAAACAAATTGGTTTTAAAAGTGAAAAATAATTTTATGGTAAGCTGCAAAATTGTAAAGTTATTCTCTTAACATCTAAGATTATGTTATAAAAGAAGTTTAGGCAAACCAATGACGTGAGTGAAACCGCATCGAAAAAAAGGAATTGATCGAAAGTGCCATTCATGGATAACGACCGGAAATTTATGTTTCAGTTTTAAGAGGAAAGATGGGTTTTAGATTTATCCCGAAAAGAATTCCTGTTGAACGGTTCTAGTGAGGCTATAGAAGTTAAAACAAACCACTAGCAAAAAGTCTAGCCTGGTGATCACTGTTGAAAATAGGTGGTACTAAGGACTGAGCAGATCAAAACTTATACTTCTCGTCTCTAAATGGTGGATAGCATACAGGGCCATACATCTATTCCAATTAAGAAGAATTGGTCAGCACTAGACACTAAAAGAACTAGTTAAACCAACAATATGTTTCATGCAATACTAAACGACGATGAATATCAACATTTCTCTGTCGGCCAGAACGAACCGCTTAGCATGGACGATGACAGCCAATATTGCCGTTCACTTGACCAATGTAGAGGTACAATGGTAGAAGCTGAGATATACGAGTTCCTACACAGAACTTTCCACTACAATAGACATTAGAAAATCCGTACTGCCGGTTACTTACGAATTACATGAGTTTCAAGACATTTCATGAGCTGAAAATTAACCAGCGTTCCAATGAACCTCGGAAAGAATAGATGTATGGATGGGTGGATGTAATGGATCGGTCGGTACGCAGAAGGAGACGACGGCGCGCCTTTTTTGAGAATAGTCTGGACAACAAAGGCTGTTTTCCAACTTCTCGGCAAGAATCAAGAAGAATAGGATAGATGAAAAAGCTTACGCAATGGTAATGCCAGCTTGGAAGAACACCTCTTCAGAACTGATGGGGAAATACCATCTGGCCCAGCGGATTTGGAAGCGTGGAGCTACCTGCTATGGTCCAGGAGCTGTAAAAGTGATCTTAAGTCTCCTCCTTCTCCTTAACATCCTAACAGCTTCTACTGTAGACATTAAATATCAGACCCAGCCTTTCGCATATTTCCCAAAAAGGCATTGTCCTGTGAGTATCCCCATGACCGTTCTCAATTCATATCTTTGCACCAGAGTCCCACAAGTCAAGGTTTGGCTAGACTTTTCTTGCAATGTTGCATGTGTAGATGTTCACATTTTCCAAAGCTTCCATATCCTTCCGAGCGCAAATTTTACTGTCGAAATAAGTCTTCCGTCTTCTTCTCGCGAATGTATGACAAAATATCCGAGAGTAATAAGTGTCATGGAAAGCTTTTCAATTCGTCATTCGGATACGGCTTTAAATTGTAGATCCCTTCCATTTGTGTGCAAAAATATAACGGTCTGTCGCGCCAAATCCTCTTTATACTAATTGGCTATGTCCCTCAGGCACAAAGTGGGTCTAAAACTGTGCATTTTACGGGAGACACAAACCATAATGGGAGCAACACTTTAAAGTAAAATTGGGAAATATTTTAATTATAAGACAATTGATATTAAATTGAATAATCAAAGCTAATGGCCCATTTATTCGTATAACGGACTACAGTCACCTTCGTATTATTATTAATAGGCCTTCCTACCATTACTATTTACGGTAGCAGTTTGAGATACATACCGTTCCTAGCAAGTTTAACAGCCCTGCAGTTCCTACGATGTCCGGGTTTGCAGGGACCCATAATATTCGGATGTTGAATGTTGAATCGTCTTGTTAAGAGATGAGTGGCAGCTCAACACAATCCTTGAGTCAACCATTAGCTCTTTACCTTTCATTGAATTATGAGTAGGAGATTTGTGCTTTTTGAGGCAAACTCTATTTTAAGGAAATGTTATCGATTGTTAAATGTAAGAATTGTTATTTTGGGTCTATATTTACTTTTTCTGCATACTAACACCAACTTAAAAAACAGAAACTATACAAGGGCAATAATAGTAAACAAGCAACGAATAAATCGCCCTTATCGTATATCATGTATACATTCTAACTTATAAAGCTCATGTTTAGTTTATTATTTCTCCGATTGCGTTCTGTTAACCCTATTCTATTATTTCTTAATTGTAACAAAGCAAAATGTACTGCGCAACAGTAGTAAGGTATTTGTTTATTCATAGACCTTTCACAAAACAACAAATAAATCCCCAGTATTTGCCCACAGCAATAAAAAATGCACTTGCACCAATAAATCTTTTTTTCTAATTTTCTGCAAACGTCAATAATAAAATCGAAGTGGCCCATGGCAACAAAATCGAGAAATACCGCCATCAGCCACCTGTCGACAACGAACAGCAAATTGAATAATTCAAAGGAACGTTTGTTTTAACTTGCCGGGCGAATGGGGGGGTTGGTGGATTCGTATACGCGAGTACAAAGCTTATACAACTAAGTATAACTACAGATAACGCAGAAGGCGTAAATGTACAAGCGACCCAAAAGTTTACATTTTCATACAGATTCCAGCAACAACGTCTAAATGGAACTACTGACTACTCATTCTGTTGTATTGCTACTGAGATGCCTTGGGACGAATCCATTAAAAGCGGTCTTTTTCTCGTGTATGCATCCTTGTAAATTACAGCTATTTCCATCATTAACATTTATACTCGTATACTCGAATCATAATAAGTTAAAGTACATCTGTCTACAAAGCTACCCACAGTCGGAGATCCATCTTAACCCAAATGAATGCCAGTCATCGTTGAAATAAATGCCAGGCGGCCAACCAACCAACCATCCAAACAGCCAACTAACCAACTCCAATGAAAAAGGCATTCATGATAATATTACTCCTTTATATCCACTAAATCCTAAGCCAGCTACGTTTTCTATGGTCCACACGCGATGATATACGTCTATACGCATCCGTAGGGTAATCATTCAAGAGCAACATCTGCTTTTCCCGCCAGCTCTTCCGCCTCCTTTTTGGCGGCGGCATCATGAACTAACCAATGCGGACGTCTCGAATAAGATTTTTAGCTTTTCCTGTCTGCTGCAGTAAACAAAAGGAAACAATGGAAGAAAACACTCAGCTGTTGTACGTAATGTCCTGAAGGACATGGCAATCTAAGGACCGCATTCATTTTTTAGCGGGACACAGACAAAATTTCACTGTTTTTGGGATATTTGCGGGGATATTTTCCAGTATTAGAGTGTGGTTAAATTGCACTGCGCATGTTCGCCACACCAGACAATAAAAGTCTCATAGCACTGAAATGGTAAAAGTTTATTACCCTGTTGCTGTTGTTTCATGGTGAAAATACCATCTAGCTGAACAGTGGGATTTAGATATTATAAAATGCATACTTTTCTTTTAATTTCAAATTTGCTAATCTCTTACGATACAATTTGCCACCTCTAAGACGCGGAAATAACAAAACTTCCAGATAACTGGGGAAAATATCTTTCAAATTCCGTCAAAGTCGGTCGTGCGGTATTTGGATACATTCTTGTACTATAATGAACACGTAAATACCCCTTGTATGGCGCAGAAAAAATTATTCTGAGACGGGAGGTGAAGATCCTTTGTTACCAGGCATTCGTAAGGCCAATTTATCGGACACGTGTCCAATATGGTAAAACATTAGTCCGTCACATATGAAAAATATCCATGTTCTTAAAAGGAAATAAAGATTGTCCATTGTGATTCCACATGGATCGAGAGGATTTCTCGCCCTATTCGTTAAATCACTAGGTGCTTCGAATGAAGCGAAGAAGACTTTTGATATCAGTGCTTGAAAAATCGATAAGGTTGTTGTAAAAGAAGACTTCCAAGTGGAGCTTACGTCTAAGAGTAAGAGCTGTGCATGAGCAGAGAAGGTGAAGAATAGTCCCTTCCTCCTCCTCGTCCTTGGAAAATACACCAAGCATTGCTGTATGCTTTCCTATAAGACAGAGACATATCGTAGCGCTTAAGTGCAATCTGCTTAGAGAGACCAAACACTTGGAACGTTTTAGATCCAGCTTTGGCCAAATCTGTTTTTTCGCTACTCAACTTACATATACCATTTGACCATCTGAGGTCCTGTTTCCTGCTTTGGGCGCCGTGGCTCAGTGGTTATGTGCATTGACTTTTGAGCAGGAGGTTCGTGTTTCGAATTCCAGTAACACCAAAAGTATTTTTCACGGTCCCACCTCTCGCGAAGGTCTGACAAACGTCCAAGAGTAATAACTTGTCACGGAAAGCTTCTCAATTCGCGGTTCGGATACGGCATTTAATTGTAGGTCCCCTCCATTTGCGTGCAAAAATATATATGCACAACACAAATGGTCGCGAGAAGCTAGGCCTTGTACCGCCACGGTCTGTCGCGCTGAATATTATTATTATTATTTTTGTTCTGGTTTAACATGAGTTTGCATGTAGCAATCGGTATGCTCCACTATAAACTAGCTTCGAAAGTAGCCTTTGTGCAATCTAGTGAATTAACATATAAAATAATTTTGTTATTTACTGCAGTCACAGCGAACACACATTGTAGGAGTAATTTTGCATTGCGCATAACCGGTTTATCAGAAAAACCAGTTTGGTCGTGTGAAAAATAGCGTACATTACTCGCAGAATAGTGCTCGTTACATTGCAGCTTTAAGCTTCTAACTCGCAAGATAAACCCCAGTTTCCTCGTTCGTTATGTAATATACTATTAACCGTTTAGCATAAAATAAAACTGTTAATATGGGGACAAAAATTTGGACTTCATCAATTTAAGGGATGAAACTAAATTTAAACTTTGGTGACTTGAACAAATAAAAGCGTATTATAGAGACCTTTGCAATTCATAATTTGATTCGCAAATTTCCAAAAAAATTTTTTGGTATATTGGAGATCCATCTAATCCATTCATTTCTAGCTTAAGTTCCTTGAGAGAATTCATGTCTCAGCATCATGGAACATCACCTCATACGTCAATGCCAATGAATAAATTCTTCGGGTTAGTTTATAATCTATCTCTGATCAGAATTCGGTCAAACTGTTCAGTGATAAAAATAACATAAAAGAATCACCCACAAAGAATGATGGACGACTTGAAAGGAAACAAATCAACAAATATAGAGTTTGGCTACCTCAACATAATAATAGCTTGTCGATACAATGCCAAAGGGCATTTGGGCATTTAAGGGTTCGTTGAAACATTGTACTTGATCTCTCGCTTTAACAATTTTTCTAGTTCCGCAATAATATCAACTTTATATGTAGCAAATTATGACTTCAATTAGCCCCACAATAAATGATCACATGATGCTAAGTCAAAATTATATTCGAAAACTGAAAAAGTAAAATAAAGTCAAGAGTATGATCATTCTGTGAAAAGAGCTCGAACATCCGTTGGAGTTCTTATAAGCTTGTAGAGCATTGCTACTCGTGATTAACAGCAGATTCTTAAAACACTTTTTACAATCCCAAGTTGACAATAGAGCAGGCCAGCCAAGTCCCTTTTGCTAATAAGTCTGTTCCTTAAAAGTTGTTATTCTGGCAATTCCTTTGCAATTTCCTTGGCAATTTTTGGCCCTAAAGTGTAATAATGTATGATCTAAAAAGTTTTAAAAATTCTGAGATTTTTCCAACAACAAATTATGAGTTGTCAGTTTTCCTGCAAAGGAGCCACACTGGTATGGACCAATGATGACTTTAACTTAAAGATCTGTCTAGAAAAGCGTTAGTCACTAACTTTATATTAAGTGTATTCGTTTTGAATATTCCACATTGCCAAGAAGCATTTCTTTTAAATCTTTTTCGCGTCTGGAATGACCCTGTAACTATTCTACATACTGAGGTGAAATGAAAATAGAACCTTTTATGAAATACGCTGCCAAACGGCATATGTATGATTTTGTCCAGAATGCAGCACGATATTATAACAAAAATCATTTCAGAAGTATTTCAGGTATTTCATTCTTATTACTATTATAGAATGGAAAACGTTTACGAATACATCCATGTTGCATGTTGTGAAGTACAGTGCATAGGGCACCTTTCCCCATTTTCTGGTATAACATGTCCTTATTTTACTTGCACTACTGGTGTACATGACACACCCTGTAATTCTATTTAATTCTTATAGGAGAATTTGATTGAATTTCTACCACTTTACCCCACTGTTATCACTTGTGAAGGTACCATTCATTGAGCACCACAAACAGAAAGCAGGACATGTTACTTGAATGTTGAAAATCCAATAGGCGAAAGGTGTATCTACCACACTGTATACTGGTAGCACCTGCATGGATGTTTTGGACTTTTCTCATAACAAAATCTATCCTTTGGTTTTCAGTTGTTCAATTGCTGCCGTGTGATATCGTAGTGAGCGGTTTCATTAGGAAGTTTATCGACTTCTGCAGATTAACAGTTTCACCCCATTGCTATGAATTAAAAATGCAACACTTTCAATAATTAATTAAATAAAATAAAATAAAAAAATAGCTAATTTTTTTAACATCAAAAGAAGTTTCATTCAAAAAAGAGTCAAACAAATTCGTTGCGTTGGTGTTTACTACATGCACGAGTTGAACGTGTATCTTGTACTCCATCAATGGCAGGCAGCGCGTATCTTATGCATCATCGTAGGTTGTGAGTAGATTTTGAACGGTTAAATATTAAATCGACGAGGTGAACTGTTGTGTATCTTCAGTGCAACTGTAGAGCTAACATTTCAGTCATTCAGTCTATTACGGGCAACGAAATGATTAAGAAGTCTATCTTTGAGATACGAATTTGTAACGAATATCTGAGTTCTTATTTAAAAAGTGCATAAAATTAATAAAATCGTTTGCAATTATCAATTCTATTTGTTTTAAATAGCAACTTCCGGAAGAATATATTTTCTTAAGAAATTGCAAGTAGCGCAAATTGGCGTTGAACGAAAAATGGTTACATCTTTGTAATCAACTGTGATGCTGAATCGAAAATAGTTAATCGGTGTACCTATAAAATATAATTGTATCACTTCGTGTGTTTCTGCGCCAAATTTGGTGTTGGCGTTTAATGCGAGTTTTTGCTCAAACCGACGTGCCGCTCAAGTGTGCCGCTCTGTATTTATGAGTTTTAAAGATAAACGTGGGCTAACTCGTTTCTTCCGTTTTCCTACATATCTCTTTATTTTTGAAGTACCTTTAAAGTTTCATTTGGCGCGGATGGATATAAATTAATAAAAAGTACGTGCAATCTAAGTGTATGAGAGATGTGAGTGGGCTTAACTTTGCGCTTTGCTTATACCGAACTTAAGTGAACTCGTATCTGAGTGTAGAGTCAGTCAGTGTGTTGCTGAGGAAGCTCAGCTCACCCGCTTAGCCACATTTCACAAATAACCAGAGTATCTATCTTTTAAATATCGTCTTTTTAGCCGTAAATCTAAATGAACAGCTAGACACTGTATGAAACCTCCTGCGATCTTACTTGTTTAACATTTATCTTCATATTGCTATTAAAGATACTTCCGCCGCAAAGAAATGTAAGAAAACACAACAAAAAACCAAGCAAATAAATAAATTAATTAAAGTGTGTACAGTGTACTGTATGTGTTATCATAAATCGAACTGTTTTTATGCTTCAATGGTTTGCAAATTTATTTCGGTGTAAAATATAATGAAACAAATAAACAACGTTTAGCCAATTGAAAACATCTGATGCTGCATGAGGATATCCACATAGCAAAGGAAAATGATTTACGGTAAATACATTTGTGTATCTGGTGTTCTCGTATAATTTGAACAGGTGAGACATGGATGCATCGTTAACTTTATTCCATTGAAGTTGGAAATTTTAATGAATTTGCATAGCAGAGTTTTTGTTTTAATATCTTGGGTATTTGATAAATTTATTTGTATTTCTGCTTCTCATAAAAAAAACATTTATTTATTCTTTAAGGATGACTGACACCACCTGTTTTTTGTCTTTCTCGTATAGGAAGCTCATATTGTTTGCATTTTTAAAGATCGGAAATACAACTATCGCATTTGAAATAAAAAAAAGCATTGCACGAGCTATACGCGTCACACGGTACTATTCTAATTTTTTTTTATGCAGCCATGCATCATAATTTATACAATGTTCCTTTACTATTGTGTTAAATTGGTCTAAAAGAATATATGATTAGTGTATAATAATAAATCAATATAATAACAAAAATAACTTGTTTCGCCCAAACCGTTCTTGTACTGATCAAATTAACACCCTGCGTATAATCATTGAACAGTCAGTTGAGTATCGCTCTCCTCTGTACATGGTTTTTGTAGATTTTAAACGCGCTTTTGATAGCATTGGCCGAAACATGATGTGGCAGATTTTGTCTAGCTATGGTGTTCCGAAAAACCTCATTAACATCATTAAGGAGCTGTTCCGCAACTCAACATGCCGCGTCATTCATAACGGTCATCTTGGCTCACCTTTCAACATCTACTCGGGAGTAAAGCAAGGTTGCACCCTCTCACCACTGCTTTTCACAATTGTTATCGACTGGGTGATGAAAATAGTAACCCGTTCTCCATCGGGTTTGGCATGGAATGTTTTCTACCGCCTAGAAGACCTGGACTATGCCGATGATATCTGTCTCCTATCACAATCGCTAGGTGAAAATTAAACTCACTAGAACTCCACGCTAACAAAGTTGGTTTAAAAATTAACGTGTTAAAAACGAAACTACTTCACGGTAACGCTAGTGGAACATGTGATCTCTCGATTCACGGAAATCAGATAGAGGAAGTCGATAAGTTTTGTTATTTGGGCAGCTGGATGTCAGAAAATGGTGGTGCTGACTCGGATGTGTGCTCTCGTGTAACAAGGCGCGACACTCCTATAGTATGCTAAATAATATCTGGAACTCCTCGCAAATCTCCCGGAATCTAAATCTAATGATCTTCAGATCTAACGTTCTCTCAGTACTCTTGTATGTCTGCGATACGTGGAAAGAGTCAATTGCGACGCGCCTCCAAGCAAGACGTGGAAAAGGACAAAAGAAGAGGAAGCAAGATCACAGGGGACCGAGTGGTGTCTCTTGAAACCTCAGGCGATAAATCGAGTTCGTTGGCGGGCGTTTGTAGAAGCCGCTCCCCCGCGGAGTAAAGGAAAGAAAGAAGATAATTAATTAACAATTTTATGTTCTTATTTCTATAGTAATTAAAGCGATTATGATCTAGTTTTATAGGAAGAGACAAAATAAAAACTTAAAACTGAAAAACTTTTACTTTTACAATTTTCCTGCTGCGCTTTTTATACAAGCGACACGCCACACGCTTTACAAGCGGGCGCTCAAAAACATTACATATTCAAAGCAATGTACCATCAAACACACGAAATTCTGCATTCCAACTTTATTTCAGTGCAATTCCATGTAATACCAGAACACACAATTTATTAAAAGTCCAATCTAACGTACTAACGCATTCCGAAAGCGCCTAGCTATAATAGAGGAGATCACTTTGTTTATGGTGTCTAGCAGGGTAATTCCTCTTTAGTTTTCCCAATTGCTCAAATCACCTTTGTTGGCGAGTTTGACTATTAAGCCTTCTTTTAACGACGATGGAATGGTTTCAGATTCCCAGATAACTTGATATATCGCATGCAATGTAGTCTTATGGAGTGCGAAACTGGAGAGGCATTTGCGTTCTTCCTGCTGTTGCAAAGGTAATAGCCAAAGTAGTACTTGAGCGAATTAAGGAACATCTGGAAGATACACTCGATACCGAACAAGCAGGTTTCCGGAACTGGATCCTCCTGTACAGACCACATAAGCAGCACCCTGCGGATCATTATTGAACAGTGCGTTGAACCACTGTACCTGCTGTTCATTGATTTTGTGAAGGCCTTTGACAGTTTATCTGGCTCGCCTTGCGCAGGAGAGGTATACCTGATAAACTAATAGCTATTATTAAAGCAACCTATGATGCCTCTAATTGTTATGTGCTGCATAGAGGAAAGCTGTCAGAGGATTTCAAGAGACTAAATGGGGTACGACAAGGTTGCATTCTATCGCCGATACTCTTTTTATTGGTGATTAGCGATGTGCTTCTTGCAGTTTATATACTGGAAACGGAGGAATTCGTTGGACTCTTACATCTCAACTGAAACATTTGGACTACGCTGACGAAGTTTGTTTCCTCTCATACAGGACTATGGAGCTGCACCAAAAGACAACAAAAGTGGAAAGGAGGCAAATATTGCGGGTTTGAAGATTAATACTGCCAAAACCAAAATCATCTACCTCGGTACTTACTCAGTAACTCAAGTTAACATTGCTGCCCAACCGGTAGAGAGAGTAGAGAGTTTCCAATATCTTGGTAGTATTGTCTCGACCGAAGGTGGAACCGAACCGGACATTGTCAGCCGAATTGGCAAAGCCAAATCAGTGTTTAGAATGATGTCCATGATATGGCGAAGCAATGCGATCAGCTTAAACACCAAGCTGCGACTTTTCCGTTCAAATGTTGAATCTGTGCTGTTGCATGGGTACAGCACTTGGACCGCACCGCTACTATCACAAAAAGATTACAAACGTTCGGTGCCTATGGAACATCTTTTCTGGCAAAGCAATCTTTTTACACGTCTTCAACTGGTGATCAAAAAAGAGGAAGTGATCCAAAATGCCGGAAAGGCATATTCTGCCAATATTCAAAAAAAATAGCAAGGTGAACATTGTAAAGTGATTTCAAAAGACTTTTAGCAAATAACTAATATAACGAAACAAAAGTCACCACAGTTACACCTTACTTCTTATGTACATTGAGTAATTCGAAGCACAACCCCGGATATGATCACCAACAATATCCTCACTATGGTTTTGTATATATTTATAAAGCTTGGAATTACTATACATATAGCCAAACTTGTGCCTAATTTGCAATTACAATGCGTTCCTGTTTTTTGATTCAATTTCTCTAAGGTTTCTCGGTTATGCGGTTTGTTCGTCGTTATCTATACTTAAAAAATTTTCCGCTTCAAAACCGTTTACAAATAGTCCAATTTTGGCATGCATCTCATTAAGATCGCTTTTAGTCAATCAACTCTTACTTAACTCTAATAAATGGGTCATGCGAAAACGTTCCTGATATTCATAAAAAATGCTCAACAATTAACCCATTTTTGGATACACAGCTTCGTTAATAAACAAAATTATTACATAGTCAGCGAACCGAAGCTATTCATAAAATGCCATTACACCCAAAAAAGTGACTGCTTGGTTCGGGTTTCATGCTGGAGGGGTAATTGGCCTACAGTTTTTCTCCAGAAATGGACCGTTTAATTAGACGCATCGTTCGTATGATTTGATGCCTCTGGTTTATTTTATTTAATGCTATGTTAAGTTCACGTTCTATGCCAATAAGTCTTTAGACGACCTTAGGACCAACATCGAACGTGAAATTGCCATCATATACCTGATTAATGCAAAAAAGGCATACACAATTGGTTTCACCGCATTTGTAACTAATAACTTTAATAGTACTTTAATTAAAAATATATAAAAATATAAAAATTTATATACTAAACACAATCTTTTTTATTTAAGCCCACAAAAAAGGGCGCTCTTTATGAAAAGCCCATTATGCACAAAGCTTGCATTTTCTCGATTAACAACCCTTATCCTTTATTTGCAAATACAATGGGTTCCCGTATATACTTTTATAGTTTTTTAGGTGAATCCAAGTAAAAGGAAGCATGAAAACACCCTTGAACTTTTAATAATCAATCGATATATTTTGGGAGTTCTGTGAAATTTATGCTCTGGGTAATTTCACGTATATTTTGTTTTCTCTATTTGACCGACCGTTTTCGTGAATAATTTTGCTAAGAAGAACTAATCTACTATGCCTCGGCGATTTCTTGCCACTTTTTAAATTCTCTATATTAACTTTGCGTGCCCGTGGCTGGTGGACTGGATGGCTGGTCAGATCTTGTGATCAATTTATAACTCACTTTCCGAAGCCAAAGGCCGAAATTTTGCACACATGTGTATTTTCGATGACAATACTTTCTACTAAAATTTGGGGCACCTCGGGCTTCGAGCTTCCATACAAATTTTTTACAAAATTTACCCGATTTTCTTCAAATTCTTTACACATGTGTATCTGCGATGGACAAAACTTTTTGTAAATATTTTTGAGTGAACGGGCCCTGGGTAGCACATATAAATGTTTTAAAAATTAGCCCGATTTTCTTCAAATTTTAAACACATGTGTACCAGTAATGGACAAAACCTAAAGTACATTTTTTGGAGTGATCGGGCCCTGAGACTCGAGGGGTGCCCATAAATTTTTTTTAAAAATTAGCCCGATTTTCTTTAAATTTTCAACACATGTGTACCTATATTCTTCTCGTCCTCGTTGCTGGCTGGGTGGTATAATCTTGTGATAAATTTTTAATCCACTTCTTAAAGCCCGATTTTATTCAAACTTTGCACACGTGTGTATTTTCCACGACAACACTTTCTATTAAAATTTCGGGCCCCTCGGGCCTCGGGGACGGGGGGCTTCCATACAAGTTTTTTTTCTTCAAAATTTACCCGATTTTCTTCAAATTTTATACGCATGTGTATCTCCAATCTACAACACTTTCTGTTAAACGTAAAATTTTGAAGTGATTGGGACCCGTGGTCGGGGGGCACCCTTACAAATTTTATAAAAATAAATAAAATTAAATGTCCTTCAAATTTTATACGCATGTGTATCTTCGATGGACAATGCCTTTTGTAAAAATGTTGTAGTGATCGGGCCCCGGGGTCTGGGGGAACCTATACAAATTGTTTACAAAATTTACCCGATTTTCTTCAAATTTTATACGCATGTGTATCTCCAATCTACAACACTTTCTGTTAAAATTTGGAAGTGATCGGGCCCCGGAGTCGCTCCCTAACAAAAATTTTAAAAAATCTACCCGATTTTATTCAAACTGCACA
Organism: Nephrocerus scutellatus; assembly: GCA_947095585.1. Lineage (NCBI taxonomy): Eukaryota > Metazoa > Arthropoda > Insecta > Diptera > Pipunculidae > Nephrocerus > Nephrocerus scutellatus. Next base: position 107,483,897 of record OX352762.1, on the reverse strand, counting down.
TTGTGTATCCCCGATTAGAGATTTACACGAACAATTTTAACTTTTATGGGTTCTTTTATTGAACATCTACGTAGTATTCAATATAGATCTGTTGAAAAATTGAAGCCACTAAACTTGAAAATAGTTCTAGAGAGTTTGCTTTTTGTTTTGGTTTGTTTTGGTCAAAAGGTTGGAAATTACATGTGCACCATTAGCATTAACGCGAGTCTCAGATTTTTACTGACTAAAACCAACCCCAATATCCTCTCCTGTTTACTCCTTACAGTACCACCAATTAATGCATTTCTTCGCATGGCAGGTTTATTTATACCTTAGCTTATAATAAATCCCTCTAATGTTTGCATCCTATTCAGGGCAAAGTTTCTGTATCACGCTGACTCTGAGTTCGTTCATTACTTTCTAAGGTCTTTCGGTGCTCACCATTGCTTGAATGGAGCCAGCCGGACTGACTCGCCCTCCAACTAACAGTTGTTGAATCTAACGCACTATTTTAGTAAATTTCTAGATAATTTAGACTGCTTTTGCATTAAATACAAAAAGTTTAATTCGCGTGTTTAAACTTGTGGAACTACTCACGAAAACATCCGCGCCCGACAAGAATTGCGTCAGGTGGTAATTGACTTCTCCATGTTATCTCGCCACCCACACGTGCATATCTGGGATCAGCGTATGTGTCCACCGACTTTTGTAGATGCGTCCCCATCTACGCTGCCAATCCATTTTGTTACGATTTCGTATGTCATCTGTTGTACGCTGACCTCCATGTGATTGTTGCAATTATATCAACTGGCATTTTGACTGCTATGACTCAGGCTGCATCGGAGGAGACCGTCTGTAATCCCGGATCATTTCATCATATTTTTGCGACCGTCTTAGCAACAACCAATGTAACTATGTCATCGCCATATCTGACGATTTAGGGCGTACACAACGTGCATTAACGATGGAATATTTCTGCAAAGATAAAAGCGCCAGCGGTTAGTTTTGAAAGGTGACAAGCCACCACTAGAAGAACGTCGTCGCACCGACCTTACTGTCTGCTGGAGTTGCTAAAAAGACTCATATGCACCCACTTGGAAAGATACATAGAAGTATCACTCGGCCTATAAAGATTCCAATACGGAATACGGTTTAGGGAGGAAAAGAAGCACCATGCAATCGCGGCGGTATGTGATATCGCGCGCAAGGCAATTGCAGAAACGAGATTGAAAAGCGGGGATAAGAAATACTACGCAGTGTTGGCTCTCGATATCAAAAATGTATTCAACTCCAAAAATTGGGACAAAACGTTGGTCGCCTGGACTTAACTACTCCCCCGAGGGGACCGCTGTATCTTACTTTCTGGTAGGTTTGATACTTGGCTAAGCTCGGAAGATAAAAGTGGCAAGGCTGCTAGTACTTAGAATGTCTAGAACGGGCACTGTCTTCGTGTGTAGCAGCCTTACCGTACACTGCAGGACACGTACGTGCCTGGGATAGTTTCTATCCTGGGCGGCCTAGGATATTAGAGGTGGTATCCTAGTGACAAACAATGGGGTTCAAGGTTCCGGACGATGTGCTGCCAAGGTTGGTTTTTCCTCGCACAGGCACTTATTCTGAACGAGCTGAGTCCCTTGAAGCCAGATCTCACCAAGGTTGCGTTGGTATTACGGGAGTTAGCTTTTCCCGCAGATAAGGTTGATCTCCTTGGAGGTTAGCTGAGTCTGAGTTGAGGACCAGTTTCGTTATGGGCTTGACCTACGTAGTGGCTTACGGTTTACACTCGAATAGAGGACCGCTAAGTGGGATTAGTTCATGAGCATGCTTAATGGCGAAAGCTAGGCAAGCAGGGTTCGTCCCTACGAATCAATGCGAGCTATTTCAGGAACAAAAGTCGGTATACGACACTAAGGGGCCTCCGGCAATACAAATTCACCGGAAAAGTACCTCAGGGCTCGTGATGTATGCAAACTGAACGTATAAGGTGTTGATTGTGTGGTTGCGAATGCGTACTTTTTAAAGAAGTCGAGCAGTGATGGCTAATAGCGGTAGCGACTCATCAGTTATTTTTTTAAATCCTCTATATTAATTTTTTTCAAAATTAACCCGATTTTATTCAAACTTTGCACACATGTGTATCTCCCTTATTAGACACGTTCGGATGAAATAAATCTTACGAGGATTTGTTGTTATTATTGAGGAAAAAAGATACTGAAAACTTTGTAATAAATGCAAAAATACCTCGGTTATTTTCATAGGCACATAACTGGTGGAATCATGCTTGGAATGCCTTTAAAGGTAAGATTTTGATATTGCCGGGCGGGCAAAATTATCGCTTGCATAGAGAAAGACGGCTAGACGGATGTTAAACTGAGTTAGATGGGCGTTAAGGTATTTCTATGACAAGACAAGAAGAATAGAAGAAAAAAAATGTAATTAATGTAGTGTAAGATTTGCTTTTAACATGAAGCACACAAATACAATAAGTCGACTGATGGTGCGACTTATTTTGGACCCTAAATAAAATTAAATAAAGTCAAAGCTAAAAAACTCATGTAATCTTTGAATCTCTATGATGTGATTTAATCTATTCTCTTCATCGGAAATAGAGCCCAAAGAAATTTATCGCTATTACTACATCAGAAGAAGCGCAAAAAACCTAAACGGGATGTTTACCTGTTCTGTCAGCGTCAACTCAAGCGGAAAACAGATGACGAAGGTTTTTTAGTCAGCAAAAATTGTACTAAGATATTTTCTATACCGCTATTTTCCATTTATCAATGAAAACGATAGATTGGATTAGAAATTTAACTCAAACGAAGTCGAAAACATAATAAATAACAGAGATAAGCAAACACCTTTTGCATAAAACAAATCCACTAAGATTTAAATACAAACAAAAAGGATCAGCGGGAGTCCTTTCGCCGTGAAAAAGAGAACGATTTTTTATCATTATAAACGAGATACACCTATAGGATACTTTAATTATTTTATTTGGGAAACAAATCGAATTTCAAATTTCGTCGTTAAATTTCAGTATGTCTGATTACCTAATGTATTTTGAATACCAATGCAATTACGGAGTAGTGGTAATTTCAAATCGATTCGTGTAATTCTTTAATAAAATTGCTACCAAAACCTCATCAGAAAATTGAAAAAGCGAACGTAAAATCATATTTAGCGAGATTGCGGAAATGAAAATTGCCTCATAATTGCGTGGTACAGGTTACCTGTCAAACCTAGCGACAACCAATGTTCAGTTTGGACTACACACACATGGACACAAACTCAAAACTACGTAGAAACATTGCGCCACATACTGGCTGGCATTCATCATTTTGTAAACATTTATGCAAATTAGCAGGAGATTTCATCAATGTCCGTGTCCGGTTTTGCATTATGGCTGTAACATTAGGACAAATCAAAAAGAAAATTGTGACATTAAAGCAAGTGCGCAATGGGTTCGGATTTTTAGTAATGTTTTTTGTTGTTGTGATTTTATTGGAATGCATACGAGTACTACCCAGTTGGTAATTGAACTCTTCAATTTATGAGGCAGTTAGTGCAATTCGGCTGAGTTATTTAAGGCATGGAATTTACTCATAAACAAGACATATACCATGAAGCAATGAAGCAATCAAATGGAATTGAATTTTGATACCTTCATTGGTTTGTATAGGCGTTGAAAATTCTGGATTTAAGATTCTTCTTCCAGACTAAAGCAAATTTGGGGTTATTTTTTTAACAAATGTTTAAAGATAATAGGTATGGTCTCTTATTTGATTTAAAAAACGTTGTTTGCTGAGTTTTGTAAACTAAGTCTTTACAATCAGCTGTAAAAAAAATAAATGTAAAAAAACTACGTTTTTCGGGTACAAACTTTTATATATACAGCGAAACAACCCACACAGTCGTTTATTATTTGGTAATAATCGCCAAATTTTATTTTTCCACGCTTCACACGCGCCACACGCGACTCGCGAGACACGTCAAAAGCGGGATATCAAAATTGGCCTCTGACATTGAGCTGCTCACAAAATTTCCACCCTCTAGGTCGTGCAAAATGTGGTAAAAAAAGACCTTAAAAAAAAAGAAATTGATGCGACATCAAACCATCCATATGAAACGTGACACGCGTCATACGTAGAATATAAAAAATGCTATTTTTGGCTTAGCCACTCAAATAATTTCAGCTCTCTAGTTCGTATGGAAGTTGGTTAAAAAGGACCTCAAAAAAGTCGAAAAAACAAACATTTCAACCCGTCATACGCGCCACACACGCCACACGAGCTACACGCGATACTTGACACGCATCATACACATAATATAAAAAAAGCTATTTTGGACTTAGACACTTACAAAATTTCAGCTTTCTAGGTCGTGAGGAAGTATGTTAATAAGGACATCAAAAAAGTCGAAAGAAACATTTTTCAACCCATCAAACGAGCCACGTGCGACACGCGTCGTACTCGGAATATAAAAAATGATATTTTGGACTTAGACACTCACAAAATTTCGGCTCTCTAGGTTGTGTGGAAGGTGGTTAACAAGGACCTCAAAGTGGTCGAAAATACAGACAAAAATGGGTCAAGTCAAGTCAAATAAAAGTTTTTAAAAAGTTACCATTGCTCAAGCTAATGATGTACCAAATAATAACTAACTTCTTCATCTAAAATAAAACGGATTAGTTACAAGGAAACGAAATTATCTAGACCGATAGATTTGCCAATTTTACCTAAATATTTCAGATTTTGTTAACAAATTTAAGCTATTTAAAATATTAACTGTGCTCTAAAGGTAGTATTTATCATTGATTTTTGAGCAATATAGCTTGTTACTAAGGGGGCAGAATAATTGACATTTCCCATTTACTACGTCAACATTCTCACTTATCTGTCAGCTGAGCAAAAAAAACTGTCAAAGTCAACTGACTAATCGGGAAGAGAAAACGAATCCAAAAAATTGTAGTCTCAGGATATTGGAGAAATTGTTTAACTCCTCTGTGAGGAATCGTGTTCCATTTAAGGAGATACATGCGACATGGCTATTTTTACTCCGACTAAGCTTTTAGTTTGATAACAAAAGAAACAGTTCAGAAATAAATAGGTAAAATTTTTTGGTATTGCGGATGGAAAAGAGCAAAATTTATGTGCAATATCACTGCATTGGCCCTACCGAAGTTCGAAGAGACTTTTAAACAAGTAAAGTGATGACAAAGATTGAAAAATTATAGCGAATAGATTTAAAACGGTGTAACGAAGTTGGTTAAATACCACTTCGCTACAAACCATATGTCTAAAGTAATTGCTATACAAAAACAAACCCAGTCACTCGATATATAATGCAAAATTAACCTATTTTGCATTATATCAATTTAGCGCAATACGAGTGTACTCGGCCGGTATGCAGTACGTATAAGGTTCAATCCGGCGGTTGAACCAACGAAATTATTTTTTGCGGGAAAAGGGTTTTTCGCCCAATGAATGATAGAAATTTATCAATGATATTATTTATAATCAAATAATTTTTCCAAAAAGGGGAAAACAAAATTCCCAAGGAATTCAACTATTAAGACACACTTATATGCTCCAATCAATCAACAAAAATTAGAATAGAACATACTACGGCACGGTAGTAAAATCTATTCAAGAGTAGACTATACTGCGGCAAGGCAGCTATACCTACTCAAAGGGAAGAAAGCGTTGTGGTTCACAGCAAATTCCCCCTTTACCGACAGCTTTTCGCTGACTACTGTTCTCCACGAACAGCCCCTTTTTTGGTGACAAGGCTAGCCGAGTCATATTAATGTAACACGTTGCCGAGGTTGTAAAACCAGACAACTGTGCTGCATTATATACTCGTACTTTCTTTGTCTAGGTCAATATAACAAAATTGTCAAGGTTGTAAAACCGGGCTAATTTTGTTGTGTTGTACACCCATACTTACTGTGTCTATTGCAGTATAGCGAACGATCGAGGTTGTAAAACCAGGTAGTATCGCTATATTGTAATTAACAAGACACTAAGCAGTCCGCTTGCTCCCAGTGTGGTAGCTATCCCCCGGACCTCGCTTGCTTACTCGTATAGTAATTCACTATACCGCGCTGTTCCGTAGAACGCTGCTCGTGTGCTCTAGTAGCAACCACTTAAAGAGCAGAAGCCGCCCATCAACCCCCTTTTCCGCAGTCGAATACTCTCGGCTGCAATCAAGTTCCCCTGGTTTCCCCGTACCGAGTACGTACAAACCAACGTATCGTAAGTTTATTTAAGTATATTTATATGTAAGTACGTATAGACTAAGAGATCAAGAAATAAAGAAGAATTGTAATTTTATATCGAAAACCAACAATCTTTTAATTTGTAACGACGAGCGAGAAGGAGAAAGAACCCTGGGTGACCGGCGAGCGTCACCCGAGCAAAAGACTGTTACAAATTTGGCGCCCGAGCAGGGACGACTAGAATAGTCGTATCACCGTCCGACCAGAAATTAGATAAGCATATGTATTAGATAAGCATATAATACCAGACGACTAGAATAGTCGTATCACCGTCCGACCAGAAATTAGATAAGCATATGTATTAGATAAGCATATAATACCAGACAACTAGAATAGTTGTATCACCGTCCAACCAGCAGCTAGACAAGCCTAAAATACCATACGATTAGAAAAAAAATCGTATTACCGTCTAACTGGAAACTATTTAAGCATATAAAATATATATATATATACCCGAGCCGACAACCCGATAACCGAGACACCCACCAGGTAGCCGAAAGTAGATTGGTGTAACAATTTATTGGTGAAGGCGTCACCACTGACAATAGACTGAACACCAACCGGGGAGTGTCCAAATTCAGAAATTAAACACATCTACCTTTCAAATGGCTACACTAGAGCCTGAGATTAATGCCTCTGCGGTGTACTCTCTCCGTAAAGAAGAACTAGTCAACGAGTTGGAGCGTCGTGGCATCGACTCCACAGGCACTGTTGATGAACTACGGAAAAGGTTAAGCGCTGAGATCAAAACAACGAAACCAACCGAAAAATTAACCCCGACCAAAAAAGGAAGCGAAATACCGGCCATCATCTACCCAGAAGTAGATACAGGTACTTCACAGAAGAAAACCGAAATGAAAGAGGAATTGCGCGTAGCACAGCCGACTGGTCAGATTTACGAAACCTCGCCCAGGATGTACGCAGAAGTAGATGCAAGTACCGCACAAGCAGTAGATGCGCGCTCTCCACCAACTTTCGCATACCGATTATCCGACGCAGACATAATGGACAAAGTACGAAAATGGAATGTGAGGTACGACGGCGGTACAAATAATCCACTGGAGTTCTTGGAACGTGTTGAAGAATTGGCCGAGTGTTATCAAGTACCTCTCGATCGCATCGTCCGGACTCTTCCCGAGTTGCTGAAAGGGAACGCGTTGGTGTGGTACCGGAATAGCAAAGAGCTATTAGTTAATTGGAAAGCATTTAGCGAAGAACTGCGCCGTTTTTTTTTACCACCACGTTTCTACACCCAACTACTGGATCGCATTCGGAGTCGTACACAAAACCACCGAGAAAAGGGCAAAGAATTTCTCACATCGATTCAAGCCCTGATGCGATGGCATACCACCATGACCGCTGAAGAGAAACTCGATAGAATCTATGACAATCTACGACCCGACTACCGGCATTACATCAAGCGAAGGGAGTTCAGCACGTTGTCCGACTTAACCATCCTGATCGAAGATTTCGAATGTTTAATGGCAGAACAACCTGTCTCACGACTCACTCAACCGCAAAATCGGCCATTGCCACTCCGTCCCGCCGTTCCGCCATTTCGTTCTACCGCACTGCCATTTCGTCCACAAGTACAATACAGTCAACCAGCACCGCAACCCGTAGCCACATCACAGCAGCTGCCCATCCAGTCCGCTCGACCAATTCTGCCACTAGATCTAATGGCAAATAATACAATATACCCGTCGCACACCAGCAATGTCACACCATCGTATCAACCAGTGGCCAACGATGTAACACATTTATACCCGTCGCACACCAGCAATGTCACACCATCGTATCAACCAGTGGCCAACGATGTAACACATTTATACCCGTCGCACACCAGCAATGTCACATCGTCGTACCAACCAGTGACCAACGATGTAACACATTCATACCCGTCACACACCAGCAATGCCAACCACCGGACCTCTAACACGAACTCCATATATTCACATCCGTCGCACACCAGTAGTGCAACACCAACCAGCGCATACGAGCGAAAAACCCACTGTTGGGCATGTAGTCAGCCTGGACACCTGCGGAAGCATTGTCAACAACCACGCCTACTTTTCTGCTCATACTGCGGCACTCAGGGGATACAGACCCGCCACTGCCAATGTAGACCGGGAAAACGTCAACGGGCCGTCCAATCTTGTGAGGCATTAGACGCCCCCACCTTGACTACCCTCAGCCACGCCTCATATACATTACCCATATCCTTTTATAATCACCAATACAACGCCGTCATCGACACCGGGGCCGGAAGGTCATGCATCGGAAAAACCATACAGCGAATCTGTAAAGCTAACCGAGTACCAGCCCGACCGATAGCCATGACTTTCGCTTTAGCCGATAAGTCCACTATTACCGCCCACCAGGCGTATACGACAAAATTAACATGGGAGGGGCGCACCTTTACGCACGAGTTCGTGTACATACCGGAACTCATGGACAAAATCCTGATAGGAACCGACTTTTTGTCCAAGTTCGGATTTACCATAAAATGCGGTAATGAGACAATAACAGCTCGAACCCAGCCTGGCCGACCAGTTATCCAAAGCCTCTTTTCCGAAGAACAACAACTGAAGAAACTCCTGGCAACCGAAATACCCACGTTTGAAAAGCTGAAAGGACCAACCGACATCACAGAACATGAAATACGGCTTAAGCATCAACGCCCATTTAAGCAACGATACATGCCAAGGAATCCCGCCATGCAGGCAATCATCAATCAAGAAATAGACCAGCTATTAGCAGAAAACAAAATCGAACCATCAAATAGCCCCTATAGCTCTCCGATAGTCCTAGTAAAGAAAAAACAAGGCACGTGGAGGCTATGCGTAGACTACCGTCAATTAAATGAACTCTCTATCAAAGACGCATACCCTCTACCACAAATCAACCACGTACTGGACAAACTAAAGGGAGCTAGATATATTTCAACAATCGATTTAAAGCAAGGTTATTGGCAAATACCACTAAAACCAACCAGCCGCCCGTGTACCGCTTTTACAGTCCCTGGGAGAGGACTTTTCCAATGGAAAGTCATGCCGTTTGGACTTCACTCCGCTCCTGCCACTTTCCAACGACTACTCGACAAGATAATCAGCCCCGAGCTAGAGCCGCACGCTTTTGCCTATCTAGACGACATTATCATCATCGGGCGCACCTTTTCAGAACACATGGCAGCGTTAAAAGAAGTATTCCGACGACTGAGAATGGCAAAACTTAAAATAAATCCCGACAAATGCGAATTTGGAAAAACCGAGATGCGTTACCTCGGCCATATGGTGAACAGACATGGCATACATACCGACCCATGCAAAATTGAAGCCGTAAAAACCCTCATGGCACCACGAAATATAAAAGAACTCCGGCGAATCATCGGCATAGCATCCTGGTATCGACGTTTTGTACCGAACTTCTCGACCATAACCGCACCGCTTACCAGATTGTTAAAGAAAACTCAGAAATGGTCATGGGGAGAAGACCAGAAGAAAGCCTTTGAAATGTTAAAAACAAAATTAACCGAAGCACCAATACTTGCTTGCCCCGATTTCACCCGCCCGTTCGTCCTACAGACAGACGCCAGTGCCGATGGTCTCGGTGCAGTACTCTGGCAAACAATCAATAATCAGGAAAAGGTAATCGCCTATGCCAGCCGAACGCTCAACGACGCAGAACGGAACTACTCGGTCACAGAGCGAGAATGTCTAGCGGTGGTCCGGGGAATCCGAAAGATGCGTCCATATCTAGAAGGGTACCACTTTATAGTACATACCGACCATCAGTCTCTAAAATGGTTGCATAATATCGATAACCCCTCAGGACGACTAGCACGCTGGGCCATCGAACTCCAGCAACACGATTATGAAATCCGGTACCGAAAGGGATCATCCAACACCGTGGCTGATGTACTATCTCGACACCCAAACGGAAAACCCCTTAGACTTATACTACCAATAACCGAAACATGCCCATGGTACGATGCCAAGATAAAATCCGTCACAACGAAACCCGAGGAAAACCCGGAATATCAGGTCGTGGAAAAAACCCTCTACCGACATATATTCACCCCCACCAGTTATACCGAAGCCACCACGTCCGCCTGGAAAATTTGCGTCCCCAAGCCACTTCGCCGACAGATCATGCACGAAAATCACACGGATGTGACCGCAGGCCATATGGGAATTGCCAAAACCATTACCAGAATCGCAAAAACCTATTACTGGCCCGGGCTATATCGCGATACCGCGCGATTCGTTCGACGGTGCCCCACGTGTCTCGAGTACAAAGTACCGACCAGAAAACCTGCAGGGGAGATGCACGTAACCACCGCAAGCCATCCATGGGAAATCGTATGCTCCGATTTTATAGGCCCGCTCCCACGATCGGCAAAAGGAAACACCATGATCCTGGTCTTTTACGACAAGTTTTCCAAATGGACAGAATTCCTGGCTCTCCGTGACGCAACTACTCCTGCCCTCATCAAAGGATTCAAAGAACGTATACTCAGCCGGTATGGCTGCCCCAAAATCCTGATCACCGATAATGGCACGCAATACCGGAGCAAACAATTCCAGACCCTACTATTGCAACTACAAATTAAGCAAAGATTTACCCCACCGTATACCCCGCAAGCGAACCCAACCGAACGGATGAATCGTGTGATAAAAACAATGATCTCACAGTACGTCAGAACCGACCACAGGCGATGGGACGAATATCTACCAGAGTTTATGTTAGCCATCAACACCAGTCACAACGAAACCCCCGGTTATTCCGCAGCCTATCTTAATTTCGGTCGCGAATTACGGCTCCCTACCACCCCAGATATACCACTCAACAAAGAACCTGACACACCAGAACGCATCACCATGCTAAACGAAATCCTGGCCCTGGTCAAGCATAACCTGGCCAAAGCGTTTAATACACAAAAAAAATATTATGACCTCCGTCGACGCCCATGGACACCAGCAATCGGGGAAATGGTCTATTACCGACACCGACCACTCTCCTCAGCCACGCAAAATTTCGCCGCTAAATTAGCACCTCGATTTATTGGACCGTACCGAGTCTCCAAAAAACCATCCCCCGTCATATGCATCCTAGAGGGAGAAAAAAACAAAACAATAACCGCCCATGTGAAGGATTTAAAGCAACTACCCGATACCCCTACCATAGACGAAGATCAAACCTCAGGTATGATCAACACCACTGGCCACTCAGCAACACCAGTACCAGTCACGATGGCAACGGAACAACATCGCACCAAATTTCTCGGCGAAAATCCGGAACCGGGAGCCCACCGCCGCACCAGACCACGCCCTGTATTGGCACCACCAACAACAACAACTACCGCCAAACAACAGCTCCGAAACATCAAGTGGAAGAAACGGCCACCACCCCCTAACCGGCCACTTACAGTACACGAGCTACAGCGGCTGACAGCATTGGCACCCAGCATCAAGAATGATGCGGCCACCCCGCTTCAGTGGGGCAAACCCCGACCCACCACCGCTCAAACCACCAAAGGACCCAGAATCGCCCACCGGACCATCCAACAAAATAGCCTAAACCAGAAAACCCAAAGCCGAACCCTAAACCAACCCCCCTCCAACAACACCCAACCGCCTACAGATAACCTAACCCTAAACAAACCTCCCTCCAACGCCACCCAACCGCTTACCGATAACCCAACCCAAACAACCAACCCCAACACCAATACCACTACAAACCCCCCCAAAGCAACACAGAAACTACCAATGACGAGGTTCATAACCCTCGAGAAGAGTAATCACTTCGACCCTGAGGCCTTCGAGGGCGTTCTCATTCCAACAACCCCCAAGAGATTTCGAATCACCGGACCCAGAGGAAGAATCTACGGAAGTCACCACCCAGACCACACTATCCTGCTAAGATGCGCAGGGAGCGCCATGACGATCATCCAAGATGACGCCCACCAGCCCAGCAACATTAACAACAATTAAAAAACAGCAATTAGAAGACAGCATTCCTTCTGTTCATATATTTTTATTATAAAATCTTTTTGTTATTATCATACTTATTAATACTTATTACTACTATATATTTTTCTACTTACTACTATTATCACACTTATTACTATTATCATACTTATTAAACTATTAAACTACTTATTACCGATTGTTACTTTTGCTCAAAAGAAAAAAAAAAAATACAAAAAAAAAAAAAAAAAAAAAAAAAAAAAAAAAAAAAAAAAAAAAAAATACAAAACCACAGAAAAGAAAAAATACAAAACCACAGAAAAGAAAAACACAAAGAACAACAAAACACACACACAAAAAAAAAAGAAGAGAAACCCTGTATAAATGGAACTATTATCACTAGACATAAACTTAAGCATATTACTATTAAATGGGAAAAAAAAAAGAAAGAAAGGAAAAAAATAATAAACCCACCCACAGTTTTTTTTGAAACACACACACATCTTTTTGTAACTCATATAGGTGTCGGCACGAGACAATAAAGGTCGCAGACCACCCCAAATATACCAGAAAAAAATAAGTGACCACACCATATGAGAAAATTTTTTTTATGTATAAACATTTTTTACTTTAAAATACCAGATATATACATATACATATATAGATATATAAACAAACTGTATTAAGAAAACCGATAATAGTTATAAGTTATACTTATCCAACCAGTATATATATATAAAAAAAAAAAAAAAAAAACCCCATTGCTAGCCTATAAGTGTGTCTTATACTTTTTCGCACCCCGAAGTAGGGGGGGAATGTAACGAAGTTGGTTAAATACCACTTCGCTACAAACCATATGTCTAAAGTAATTGCTATACAAAAACAAACCCAGTCACTCGATATATAATGCAAAATTAACCTATTTTGCATTATATCAATTTAGCGCAATACGAGTGTACTCGGCCGGTATGCAGTACGTATAAGGTTCAATCCGGCGGTTGAACCAACGAAATTATTTTTTGCGGGAAAAGGGTTTTTCGCCCAATGAATGATAGAAATTTATCAATGATATTATTTATAATCAAATAATTTTTCCAAAAAGGGGAAAACAAAATTCCCAAGGAATTCAACTATTAAGACACACTTATATGCTCCAATCAATCAACAAAAATTAGAATAGAACATACTACGGCACGGTAGTAAAATCTATTCAAGAGTAGACTATACTGCGGCAAGGCAGCTATACCTACTCAAAGGGAAGAAAGCGTTGTGGTTCACAGCAAATTCCCCCTTTACCGACAGCTTTTCGCTGACTACTGTTCTCCACGAACAGCCCCTTTTTTGGTGACAAGGCTAGCCGAGTCATATTAATGTAACACGTTGCCGAGGTTGTAAAACCAGACAACTGTGCTGCATTATATACTCGTACTTTCTTTGTCTAGGTCAATATAACAAAATTGTCAAGGTTGTAAAACCGGGCTAATTTTGTTGTGTTGTACACCCATACTTACTGTGTCTATTGCAGTATAGCGAACGATCGAGGTTGTAAAACCAGGTAGTATCGCTATATTGTAATTAACAAGACACTAAGCAGTCCGCTTGCTCCCAGTGTGGTAGCTATCCCCCGGACCTCGCTTGCTTACTCGTATAGTAATTCACTATACCGCGCTGTTCCGTAGAACGCTGCTCGTGTGCTCTAGTAGCAACCACTTAAAGAGCAGAAGCCGCCCATCAACCCCCTTTTCCGCAGTCGAATACTCTCGGCTGCAATCAAGTTCCCCTGGTTTCCCCGTACCGAGTACGTACAAACCAACGTATCGTAAGTTTATTTAAGTATATTTATATGTAAGTACGTATAGACTAAGAGATCAAGAAATAAAGAAGAATTGTAATTTTATATCGAAAACCAACAATCTTTTAATTTGTAACGACGAGCGAGAAGGAGAAAGAACCCTGGGTGACCGGCGAGCGTCACCCGAGCAAAAGACTGTTACAACGGAAATGGAAATTTTAATTGATTTAGAAATATTCTTTCGAAATATCCATAGTACTAAGATTGTCCCACCGTGCATCATAATTGCTGTTTATGTCGCATGACAAGCAAATCATTTAAACCGCATGCGCGCTCTCGTACAATATACTATCGTATATGACATTTAAATGCCTTGGGTACATGTCAGACCACCAACCACACACACCTCAGAGCCAGATGACATCGGAATGACTTAATTTGTTGTGGATTTCAGGACAAATGCGTCGCGACATCGAATTTTCCCGCGAGCAGCAATTCAAACAAATATTTTACCTATTTTTCTAGTATTCTTGACAATGGAAAGATAATGAAGTCTTCTTCTAAATGATGTTTGATGGTCTTCTTTCCGAGTTAGTACTTCGGCCTTTTATATTGGAAAACCACCGAAATGTGAATGGTGTTTGCTTAATTGTTAGCTGTTTCGAATACTCGTATTCTTCATTGACTTTACATTCACAAGCTTAACTATTAAAGTGAAATTTCTTTAGGTGCGTTTTGGAATTAAAATCATTAAAAATGAGTGGACCGTCACATGAGATTTACGGTAAAAACACTTGTTATATATTTACATTTCCTGTCTTCTTAACAGACTATCGAACCTGACTGTCAGTTTTGATCGAAATAACTAAAAACTGAGAGTGTGATCGGCTCAATGTTGGTTTGACAGTCAAAACTGAAGGCTTGCAAAATTTCTTGCGGTTGACTGTCAGTGTCAGTGGCTATGTTTGTTTGTGATCGATAATATGTACATGCATTTCGTCAGTCGGTGGTAAATTTGAACGCGAGCTCAGGCAAAGCGCTCAGAAAACAGATGCTGTCTATTTTTTCTCTTCGAAAATTTGAGTTTTACCATAGATAATATTATATTATCTGTGGCTTGACTGTTGGTTTGATTGTCAAACCATCCTACTAATCTGACCGCAAGGCGCAACAGTCAAAAATTACATCAGTTATGACTTATAGCTGATAGTCTGTCAGAAGCTTTACGCAAGTTAAAAAAGTTTTGAGAGTAACAAATTACTATCGCGAATTCACAATAAACTGTGCAAGACTTAAACTATGCAACGCTCATCATCATATTTGACATCCCGCCAAAAGTCTCTCCACCGGTCCCTATTTTGAGCCAATGCCATCCGGTTTTGCATCCCTAAACTCTGGGCGTCCTGGTCTACGCCATCGTTCAAGCGTAGGCTTGGCCGTCCACGCTGTCGTGTTCCATAAATCCTACCGCAAAGGGCTTTCCAAACAGGATCCTCTTCGCTCATGCGAGCTAGGTGTCCTGTCCACCGGAGCCTACCGAGCTTAATTCTATTCACGATTTCGACATCGCGGTAACGCTAGTAGATCTCATTATATAGTCTCCGGAATCATCCTTCCACACATACGGGGCCAACAATTCTCCGTAAAACTTTTCTCTCGAACGCGACTAAAAGGTCAGAATGCTTTTTGCTAAGCACCTAAGTCTCGGATCCATATGTAAGTACTGGTCTTGAGAGACTATATTAGGCTTTGCTGGCTTTAAGCAACCGTGCGCGTATTTCTGGTTCGATGCTGTTATCGGCTGCTACAGTTGACCCGAGATAGTTAAAGGATTGCGCTACTTCAAGTTTGTGCTCCACTATTTTAATTGCGGGACCAATGTTGGATCTTCTGCTCGCAGGCGTGGTCATGGTCACCATGTTCTTTGTTTTGCTCTCATTTATGTGCAGCCCCTCGTGCCACCCGCACGATCTGGATAAAAGTTGTCTGTACAGATCTTGGGTTTCTACCAACGATGTCAAAATCGTCGCCAGTATCTGAATGAACTTATAGTGGAGTTTTCCTCTCGCCGTTACGTCAGAGTCTTGGCTAATTTTTTTAAACGCCAGGTTAAAGAGGACGCAGTCCAGTCCATCTCCTTGTCGGAACCCGTTGTAGATTGAATGGGCTTAGTAGTGATCCGGATATTTTTACTTGGCTTATAACATTGGTCATGGTCGATCTACATAGTTGTATAACAATCGTGGGGCGGCTACACCATACTGCACTTTATCCCCCTTACAATAGAGCCAAAACTGTCAAGCATTCTTAAGAAAATTATCGGGCCAGCGCTCTTAATTATAAAAACTTAACAGCTTTGTAACTAACGTAATGGGACGAAAGTGCATTACAATGGGTCTGTTTTTTTTATTCAACCCGAGCGAGCAGTGTCTGTCAAATATTTACTCGGTGTTTTTTTTATTTAACCGTGGTAATTTCTTATTTTTAACTCTGAAATGAATATCAGCGTAAGGAAGAGTAAGAGTGAATAATGTTAACCAGTGAACACGCCGAATATTTTTACGCCGTACAACATTTACTCGGTGTACTCCAGATAACTATACTCGCTCTACTAGGTCTACCTGAGCGAGTATTATTACCCGGAGTACACCGACCGAATGTTGTACGGCGTAAAAATGTACGGTTTTTGGTCTTTGGGTAACTTACCTCGCTCTTCCTCTGCCTTACGCTGATATTTATTTCAATTCTTTAATGAACAATAGCAAAAGTTACAAGGTTGCATTCTATCGCCGATACTTTTTTTGTTGGTGATTAGCGATGTGCTTCCCGCAGCTTTATCTACTAGAAACGGAGGAATTCGTTGGACTCTTACATCTCAACTCAAACATCTGGACTACGCTGACGACGTTTGTTTACTCTCACACAGGATTATGGAGCTGCACCAGATGACAACAAATGTGGAAAGGGAGGCAAATGTTGCGGGTTTGAAAATTAATACTGCCAAAACCAAAATCAGCAACCTCGGCACTAACTCAGTAACCTCACTTAACATTGCTGGACAAACCGGTAGAGAGAGTAGAGAGTTTCCAATATCTTGGGAGTATTGTCTCGAACAAAGGTGGAACCGAACAGGACATTGTCAACCGAATCGGCTGAGCTGAAGCTCATTGCCATTTTATGCCATTTATGCTTATTTCGATATGCACATATCCTTCGATGCTTTAACAATCGAAATGACTTTTTTTAAAGAAGACATGCTTTGCAATAAAACCTTAAAAGGGAAAAAAGCAAAAAATAAACTGCCAAAATATATGTCGATGTTAACAGTTTGTCTGTCGAAGTGTAGGAAGACTGTTGGAGTGTTAATTTATTCTCAAGGATACTGACAAAAAAGGTTTTATATCAAATGAATTAAAACTTGCAAATTCGACTAAATAATGGCTTTAATTAAGATGAAATGAACGGAAAGATGGACGAACAGACAAACGATGAATCTACAGACAGACGGTTAGGATAATTACATACAAACGGACTAACAGCTAGGAGAAAACTAATAAACAAATATTGCCAGCAAATTTGTTTCGCTGCGTCTGAATTTTGACAAAACGAACGGACAGACACGACAGACAGAAAAATTAACGACAAAATTGACAAAATAAATTCCTCAAAAAAAAAAAAAATGTCATGAATTCATTGGATCGACAGGATAAAAGCAAAAGCAACAATTTTGTGAATATTTGTTTTGTCTTTTTTGAGCGTCTCCCCTTATGTTTACATATTTGTTCTTGAATTATTTGCTATCTTCGGTGATGCTTACCTTAGAAAAAGGGGGATGCCGACCGTTTCAAGCGGCTATATTTAGAAAATGAACCCCCAATCAACAAAAACACTTTCAATAAAAATAAAATATAAAGAGCGAATCAGTTCGTTCATGAGTTAGGCATAAATTATGCAATTTAGCAACAAGAGGACTTCCATCCTCCTAGCCAGTCTGCCGGAGAAGAAGACAGATAAGTATCTCCAAACGATGGAATATATTTTCCTTGATTAATGAGGGTGCGAGAACTCACGTATAACCGCTAAGGGGCTATTAAAGAATGCAAAACTAAAGTCGAAACTTTTCGGAAAAAGGGTGCGGAATGGGAACAATGAGTTATATTGTCTAACCTTAAGGGCTCTAGAGCACATAGAAGTTAACTTAAGGTCTCGTAATAACTCTCAATGATGACAAAAAAAAGGTGTATCCTTATTTTCGCTCCTTTGGGAGATTTTCTTTTTTTTTTCGTTTTGCTTTTACTATATGGGCTAGTTGCATGCTCCAATTAAAGTAAAGGAAAGTAAACAATTCAAGTAGATCAAATAATAGCACAGTGGGATAAATTTAAAAATAAGCTAGGAATAGACTACATTTGTTACATATATCATCATCATTGTGGTCGTCAAATAAAAAAACTACTTTTTTAGCTTTTATATTTATTGAAGTAAAGTGTGTGTTTCTAATTCTAAGTTTGCGCTGCAATTACAGAATGCAACAACCTGTCCGTCTTGTCTTGTTCAATAATTGTTTGTCTCTGCTCTTTAAATTCGTCGTGTCCCGTCGATGCGGCGATGATCGCTCTTTTTCTTTGTTCATTTGTACGCATGTCTTGTGTTGTTCTTCTCAGTCAGTTGGTACATAAGTATGTGTGTCAATTAGGCACGGTGCGCACGGGTATGTTTGTCGACAACAATCATCATTATCAAATGTCTAAAACTCATAATCTTACATTATGGAGTTTATCGTGCGAATCAAAAGCCACAATCTAACGAGCACGAGCTGTGACTGCAGTTAATAACAAAAGTATTTTATATGTTAACTCACTAGTAGAGATAACGGCTACTTTCGAAGCTAGGTTATAGTGTATGAAACAGTCATTTTCGTCTATGGACGTGTGAAAATACATAACGAAAGCCAACCTATTTAATAATATTAGTAGTCATACTGATATCTTTTGAAAGTGGATTCAAAATGTTAAACACCCGAGGGTAGGGGTCTTTACAGTTGTATTGGGTTGGTGTGATAATCTGAGAAAAACCACACCAGAGCACTCAGACCTAAGATAGCGAAGGACTTGTTCTAGTTTCAATGACCGAAGTTCTTCGGTCGTTATTATATCCCTTCCAAAAACGTTCATCCCTAGCCTGGAGAAGGCAGGACAGCTACAAAGGAAATGAGTAGTTGTTTCTTCTTCCTCCAGGCAAGACATAAATATTGGATCCAATATAATTCCCAACATGAACATATGACTTCCAGTCGGGTTATGTCCTGTAAGTAAACAGACCATGCTCCGACAGTTCCTTCTGGATATTCTCAAAATGAACTTAGCGGTGTTTTTGTTTGGCCTATCCACAAATTGCTTGGTAGTTCTACATGTATTAATGGAGTGTCAACGTTGTTCCTATTCGGATTCCATAAATCTTCGAATACCAATATTTAAGCTTGCCTGACTCAAGCGTAACATTCGTTCCGGACCAGTAGGAATATGGGAAGAAGCAATTCTTACAAATTCATTTCCTTTTATTTCTGTATGTCACGAAACCCAGATAAGAGTGACGGAATTCTATCTTAAAATAGAGTTCAGTCTTATTTTACATTCTAGAACAATCTTCGAATTGACACAATGTGATTCCTAGAGCAGCTTGGCTGTCATATTGCAAAGTTTCGTCATTGTATCTTTTTAGCGACAGCCCAGTTGGAAACTTGTAAAATAGCAAATATTTCTGTTTGAAAAACAGTTGGCCATTTTCCAAGTGCGATATAACAGCTGTCAATACTTTGGCCGCTATTTCAGAAAAGCTGCGCCTCTGTGTCGACTTATCTGCCCCAGTGAGTTTTAAAGCCTTTGAACAACTAGGCAAGCAATCCATTTCTGGTGCAGGTCCGGTATTCAGTGCTGTAGTCAGAGATTTCGAAGTCTATTCAGAATTGGATTGGATTTTCATGTTCTTCCTCTTCCGCTTCTTCTCATTGGCGACTTGGGTATTTAACAAGCTTCCCAGATCCGATGACTCCTCACCAGGTCTAAGTCGTTTGCCGCCCGTGTGAATTGAATTAGAGGTCTGTGATAAATAGGCACCCATTTTCATTTCAGCCAATCATTCACGGGTCTTCATCTTTCCCCATCGATTTTTTGACTTTAGGACAGGCTTTATAGTGCCCAGTGTTGTCTCATCCACTTTACCGATTCTCTCCCGTACATCAAAGATATTCCGAGTTACAGGATCCCTCATTCTCGGTGACGAGACGCTCTTGCATAGTTTTTTTTAGGAGTTGAGTTAGTTGCTGTCTTTCGCTTTCCTGTACTATCTATCAGACCAGTTGAACCTGATCACCCAAAGCAGTAACAGTACTAGGTACTCGACCAACCAAAAGTCTAAACCTGTGTCATTCTCCATGAGGAGACATCTCCTTAATTCAGTCAACGTGTTGCCCTCCGATAATGACTCACTAATAAGTGAATCCTCACCCATAGCAAGTAGCTTGCTGGCTTGAGACTTTGACCAGATATCTCAGCAATCGATGGGGTTTGAGCCGCTGGCGAACCAGCGGGGGGATTCCCATGATCCTGGTTACCCCATGTAGAGTTAAACAAAATACGTTTACCCTCCATCAAAATGGAAATTATTTTGTCGAGGGAATTAAGCAGGAACCCAAACGCACAAAAAATAAAAAATAAAATAAAAAAACCATACCAGTGGTCAGTTTGACCCGAGATCCTTTTTAGCTGCTCTTCAATACGAAACAGTACGTGTGAGTAAATCATGATTTAACCATGCTGTTGTTTTTTGTCAAATAAACTGTGCCAAGTAACACACTGTTCCAAGTCGTTTAGTGTGTTTAGTCGCATTATCGCCGAAACTCCTGATCAAAGTTAAACAGTCAACAAAAAACAAATAATATAACGCCTTTGGTTGAGTCTATTAACATTTCAATAGCTACGGGAATGCTTAAGTTCCACCTCTGCAAAGTAATAGTTTAACTTTTCTTAACGTGGGCAAAAGTGGAAACACAAATACATTTGTGTTTGGCTTCCTACTCGTACCATACCTTATATCCAAAGTGGAGAGGACAAAATTAAAGAGCTTTTAAAGGGATGTATTTACATGGCACGTATGAAATGAAATTCTCCCCTTAGCAAGGTAAGGACTGGAAAGGATTTTTGGCGAATAGAGCAGTGTAACAATCGTATAGAACATGGCCACGCGAGGACTATTTCTTTTCTGATGAACTCCGAAAAGGTTTCAAATATTCGTAGTTGCACTCGTAATATATTGTTGCGAAATTCGGGCTGTCTTTAGAGTTCGATGTGGATTTTGCAAATTACAACATAATAAAAGTTCTTGGATATTCTAATAACAAAATTTTCAATTTTATCGATCGTTTTCCTTCCCACACACACTCAACAGACCGTTGCGGTCCAAGTCATGTATATTTTTGCACACAAATGGAAGGGACTTAATGCCGTAACGGCGAATTGAGAATCTTTCCATGACAAGTTATTACTCACGGATGTTTGCCAGACATTTGCTAGAGTTGGGACGGTGAAAAATACTTTTGGTGTTTTCTGGGATTCGATTCTGCTTAGAAATTCATGCACTTACCAATGAGCCACGGCGAAATAATCATAGGCATGCTACGAGGTGGCCGCCGGTAGTTTTCCTCCAGTGCAGGAAAAGCGGAATGATCGGGCTAGTCCTTTCAAAGTAAAGTTGGCATGAGGCCAATAACCTCGCCCGTAAAAGTTATTATTACGGAACCCAAAATCAGCCTCGGATACCACGGCAACGAAAACGGCTAAACGATTTAAGAATTTTCTCAGGGAACGTACGCTCACTGTATAGCGCTCGAGCTGACAAAACAGCAATCCAGGAGATGCGGTGGACGGGGAATGGTGTCTTACAAAAATCAGAATATGGCATATATTACACCTGTCATGCAAGACATCATGTTGGTGGGGTTTCTAGTCAGCAAAAAAAATCGGATTTAAAGCAATAAATGAACAGCTATGCACCCTTCGCGTGTGGGCCAAATTAAAAAACATAAGCCTCATAAACGTTCACGCACCTAAAGAGGATTCCTCAGATGATGAAAAAGAAGGATTCCTTTAATCGGTCGAATGGAAACTCCATGCTTATAGCCATAGCTTTCACGAGAACCTTAATGACAATTGAAAACGAGTCATAGAGATGGCAGTACGCAATAATTTGGTCGTTGCGAGTAAAAGGTTTGCGCGTAAAAATACCCACAAACGCGAAGATGAATATAAAGAGCTCAGAAGATATGAAATAACAGTTCACCGGCGAAAGAAAGCAGCCTGGGAGAAGAATCTCGTCCGTGAACTAGAGCAGTACAGAGAGCAAGGACCGCACTAGGCGCGGAAATTCTACCAAAGAGTCCGTGGTATGACGCAATATACACCGCATTGCACATACTATAAGGACAAAAAGGGTAATTTGATCGCTGATCTCAAAGCCATCTTAGAGCGATGGAAAGAGCACTTTCATGAGTTGCTAAATGGGCAGTTACCTGGGGAATTGGAGTCTCCAACAATGACCGAAGATCACACTATGCTGCCGCCACCAAGCATAGACGAAGTTAGCAGAGCAATAAATCGGCTCTATACCTGTGTGGCTTCTTCCCTGGCAAATCAAAAACTGATCAGATTTACACCCTAAGGCAGGTGATGGAAAAATGTCTAGAGTTTCAAAACTCACTACAGCATCTTTTTATAGACTTTAAAGCCGCCTATGATAGCATAGCCAGAGTAGAACTTTGTAAAGCCATGAGAGAATTCGGCATACCAAATAAACTGATACGACTATGTAGATTGACAAATGTTGTAAGCCAACTAAAAATATCCGGATCACTATCAAACCAATTCAACATCTATAACGGGCTCCGACAAGGGGATGGACTGGCATGCGTCCTCTTTAACATAGCGTTGGAGAAAGTGATCCGAGACTCTGACGTAATGGCGAGAGGAACAATCCTCTATAAGCCCATTCAGTTACTATTAGGTCTTCAGTACACATAGTATGGCAGACATTTAAATTGGTTTAAAATTTGATTCATGGGACAAAATACCCACTTGCAGTTAAGAAAGAGAAGAGGAAGAAAATACATTGCAAAATAATAAAAAAAAAATACAAGTGTATCCAAAATGCTATTAGTTTTGTTTTCTAATAAACATCCACTCTATAAACAGTGTGTGGGCGCGCCATGCATTTATAACACACAACTTATATTTCCCCAACAGCATATTGAAGTTACCCAGGAGCCACATAAATCATCTCTACTTGCTCAGCTATTGAATACTATAACGTAATTTCTGCACCTAGTCCGAGAGTATAATTCAATATTATGCCACTAATAAAATGCTCCTGCTTATTTGTTTACGACAGGAATGGCGTTGAAAAGCGCTGAGTGTACAAAATTATTGTTATCTTCGGTATTTGCATTTAATTTAAATTAATCGGCATGGGAATTCAAATTGCGCACAGAGTATGAGTCAAAATTTGCTCACTTATTGTTTAATGTATGACAAATATGTCAAGAAATTTGCATAGGATTTGTGATGAATTCCCATCTGGATTGTTGTGATGGTCTGCACTGTCTAACGTGCGGATGGAAAATAAATGTAAAATAATTGAAAGTGAAAGTACGAGCAATTTTCGATTTTATATTTGTTCCTCTGATCGTCTGATCGTCCAGGACACGGAGTGGCTATGGATATAAAGGCAGACAAGAAGTTTTGTTTAAGCAAATTATAACATAAAAATCCGTTCAATTCAAAAAAAGAATCTGTTCAAGGTTTAACCAGGCTAACCAATTTAATAAAGATTTCCAATTTTCCACTGCTAGGTTAGGTTTATGTGGCTGTCGGCAGAAAACCGACATACTCAGACCAGTAATGGTCCATTGTAATACCACATGGATCCAACAAAAATTTCCCCTACTCGTTGAACCAGCTGGAGCTTCGTATGAAGTGTAGGAGATTTCTAATATTAGTATTTGACAAATGATTGAGGTGTTTGTAAAGAAGGCTCTTAGATGGAGCTTATATGTTTGAGAAAGGTCCGAGCATGTGCTGAGAAGGTGGATAATGGTTTCCTCCTCCTCCTCGTTCATGCAGATCCGATGAAGTAATTCAAAAATACACCATGCCTTTCTGCATGTTTGTCTATGAGACAGTGCCCAGTAATGACACCTATTGCAACACCTACGTGCATGTTGCTTAGAGAGATCAAACCCTTGGAGCTTTTCGGATCTAATTTGCCCCAGATCTGAACTAAGATTAGTTTTCTCGGTAGAATCCAGCTTTAGTGTTTGCATCTAACGATTGGTATGCTTAAGGAAATATTTTTAGGTAAAATAACAAGTTTCAAATTTGGCGAGTTCATAAGCCTTAAAATTTTTCTGAATGGCTCTGTGCCCCGGAACCCAAAACAGGTGAATATTGAACTGCTCCGCCATCTCAATGAGAAATTATCGACAGTTTAGGTCTACAATAGAGGTAATAGAGACATCATCATCATCATATTCGGCTCTACAACCGGTGTCCGGTGTCAGTTTGTCATCCCTTAACTCTGGGCGTCATTGTCTACGCCATCCTTCCAGCGTAGCTTTCGTGTTACATAAATCCTACCGCAAAGGACTTTTCGAGCAGGATCCTATTCGCTCATTCTAGCTAGGTGTCCTGCCAACCGAAGCTTAGTTCTCTTCACGATATCGCGGTAACGCTCCTAGAACTCATCATTATAGAGTCTCCGGAATTGTCCTTCCTCACATACGGGGCCGGAAATTCTCCGTAAGACTTTTCTCTCGAGCTCGGCTAAGAAATCGGAATGCTTTTTGCAAAGCACCTAAGTCTTGGATCGATATGTAAGTACTGCTTGGATGTTATGGTTAAGAGTCTTGACAGACTATAGTAGGCTTTGTTGGCCTTAAGCAAACGTGTGCATATTTCTGGTTCCACTCTGTAATCGGCTGCTACAGTTGACCCGAGATAGTTAAAGTATTGCACTACTTCAAATTCGCGCTCTACTATTTGAATTGAAGGACCAATGTTGGATCTTCTACTCGCAGACGTGGCCACCATTTACTTTGTTTTGCTCTCATTTATGTGCAGCCCCAGATTTCGTGCCGCCTGTTCGATCTGGATAAAAGTTTCCTACAGGTCTTGGGTTTCTACAAACGATGTCAATATCGTCTGCGTAAGCCAGTATCTGAATGGAATTAAAGAGGATTGTTCCTCTCTCTCGCCATTACGTCAGAGTCTCGGATCACTTTCTCCAACACCAAGTTGAAGAGGACGCAGGCCAAGCCATCCCTTTGTCGGAGCTCGTTATAGATGTTGAATAGGCTTGATAGTGATCCGGATATTCTTACTTGGTTTATAAAATTGGTCATAGTCAACCAACATAGTCGTAGCTTACATTCGTCATCGAACCAGTCGTTCCGATCTCTACAACTACTGCCTAAGATGAAGTCTGAAGTACTGAAGTATTCTTAAGGCGTATCGATTTCTCTTCCACGCCCGACATCTCAGCCCCAGGACGTACTCTCCCTGCATTTGAGCGAGTCCTATTGCTTGACTGTAGTTGTTTCTGGTCTCTTCATTGCAAAGGACAGCCATGTTGACACGAATCTGATTCGCGGATGCAGATTTTCGTGATAATGCAATCCGCGCTCGGAGCACCATACCAATGAGATTGTGGTATGAGTCGACGTTGGCACCTCGATACCTTCGAACCGTCATCAGGTTCAGGTTGTGGTGGCGGTGCCAATGTATTGCCTGAATACTGGCTCCCTAGCTATTTTGGCATTCATATCCCCCAGAATTATGATTTACGTCATACTGAGGACAGGCATGGAGGTTCCGTTCGACTGATTTAAAGAATTATTCTCTTTAATCATTTATAGGGAGTCCTCTGTAGGTGCGTGAACGTCTATGAGGCTTATGTTTTTAAATCTGCCCGCACGCGAAGGGTGCATAGCCGTTCATTTACTACTTTAAAGCCGATAACGGTTGGTTTCATTCTTTTGCTGACTAGAAACCCCACCCCGAGCACTTGATGTCTTGCATGACAGCTGTAATGTATGTCATATTCTGATTTTTGTAAGACACCATTCCCCGTCCACTGCATCTCCTGGATTGCTCTTATGTCTGCATTACATTTGGACGGGGTATCGGCTAACTGCTGTGCAGCTCGAGCTCTATACAGTGTGCGTACGTTTCATGAGAAAATTCTTAAATCGTTTAGCCGTTTTCGTTGCTGTGGTTGTCATCGTTCATCAGTGTATCCGAGGCTGATTTTTGGGTTCCGTAATAGCAACTTTTTACGGGCGAGGTTATTGGCCTCGCGCCAACCTTACTTTAAAGGGACTTGCCCGATCATTAAGCTTTTCCTGAATTTGGAGGAAAATTACCGGCGGCCACCACATGGAGGTTTCATAGCACTTCCACCAGTCAGAGATAGTTTCGACCTGCAATTCTAGAGCATTCTGTCTTATTCGCCCTATTCTGCTGATGGCTGACCGCCAATAGAGACATAGATCATACTATAACTACTAACATTGTTTTAATATCAAAAGAGTGTCATAACCATGTTTACATGTATGTGAATGTTAACATAAGAAAACAACGATAAAAGATCATTAATCCACATTGAGGCAACCTATTTGTATGTTACAACCATTATGGGCTTCGTGCTTCAGGTTCTTCATTCTTCATTCCCATATGAGTATATTTTGCGACGCAATATTACAATGACGTGACTATTGTATATCTGCATAAATTTGATATCGTCAATCATAGACAACGTTACCTTGTTTATCACAATGACAAAGTTTTTTCTCACTTCATTTGGTTTTTAAAAAACGACATTGGATTACTAGACGGACGGTAGGACGGTCAGGACTTTCAGGACATTTTTTCACAATAAAATTTTTTATAGGCATGACAGCCACAGCTATTATCACATCTATTGACAGCATTTATGATGTGAAACGCAGGCATTTTGTATCGAAACAAAAGGACTATGAATAAATAATCATCCGCCCACAAACATGATGAGTAGCTTTTGTGCTGGCCTCAATTTATTTATCAGACAGCAGACACGACAAAAACAGACATTGACATAAGCTTGTCGGGGATGAATGCGCGCGATATTATCCTGATTTAATAACAGGATAAACGCTCGCATAATGAAGGCAATCAAGTGTGACGATAATGAAATGCTTTTACCCACTTTTCTTTTTCCAATAACATGCAGATGCCAACGCAACTTCACCTGGAATCGTGAAAACTTGTTGTGTAGTTATCAATTCTATTCCAGGAAGTTGTATCTCGTTTGATTAAGGATGTCATATATGTTATGAACTTTTACCTGAAATGTATGACTCATAGTATAATGGGGAATTTAGTGTCGTATATGGTCTACATATGAAAGGCGATACCTGAAAGTAATGCACTTCTGTTAATTAGTAGGATATAAGTTACTTCCCTTAATATACATATATATATTTATTAATATCACAAAGAGCTTCCTAATGTAAGGTAATATGTCAAAAGTCAAAAGAGTAATCACCATAAATCTTGCAGGACTTTCACAAATCTTCCCCGTATAAAAGTCGTAATCTGCTCTTATTATTCATGCCATTAATTTGAACAAAGGATCGCAATATTGCCATAGAAAAAAAACCTTTTTAATGGCATTAATGGCACAGCTTTTATTTTGTGTTAATAAGTGCGTAATTAGTAGCGAAGAAATGTAAAAAAAACTGTATATGTTTAGTAAGTATATGTTAAGTATAAGCCTTGGAAATTCTACATCACAACCATAACCTTGCATCATTTTCTATTATCTTTTATTGTTTTTATTTTCCAAAAGATTGCACCAGATTTGCTGTCTCTGGTTTATAAAAGAATATCACCCATGAATGACTTACTAATTCATCTCTTGTTTACCCTTATAACGCTATAAACTCAAGTAATCTGACCTAAATCCTTACCCAAAATGAGGGTGGTTTTGTCGGCGTCTGAATATTTAAATTCTTTGCAATCCTTCAAAGTGCCTACTATGACTTAATGAACACCTTTGTAAGCAACGTAGGAAATATGTCATGCCAAATATTCGTATAATATACGACATTGAAGTATACATTTTTCCACTTGAATAGTCATGACGTTGATATGTTCAAGGATTTTAGGAAAATATATGTAACATAGTTATATATATATATGTAAAAATATATGAAAATGTTATGGAATTTTAAACCTGGATAACACTTTAGGCGACGTGTCTGCAAGTTAATGAGTTGAAAAAAAATAAATGACAAGAAGAGTAAACTCAGAAGAATTTGCCAATTTTTAAAAAAAACTCTAAATTTCGTAATTTACCCATAACATTTGATAAACCGCTTGTTGTAGGTTGTTCTAGGGAAACATTTTCTTACTTAAGTTTGTTAAAACTCTTTAGGAATACAAAAGCTAAACCATAGCATTCACGTTGCAGGTTTATAAAACAATGCTTCTACCAATACTAATATACGGATTGTGGATTGGCACTCCGAGATGAAAGAATATATTTATAGAGAATCGGTGGCGTTGTCGAATGATGGTTACTGCGAGACACAGGACATTTAACAATAAGTTGAGCTCGTATTAACGAGCTCTTTACGCAAAGAAGGGATGCCTAACAATGTAAATATATGGATCGGCTCCAGAAGTTCAGACTCCTTTTTTACAATCTTATCATGCCTTTGTACGAATATTGTATCGGGTCAAGTTTTAAGATCACACCAGAACACTCAAAACTAAATTATTGCACTCATCCCCATATTGTAAGTCATTCTACCAATTTAGATTATTTTCTACTCCGTGGCGCTGTATAAGTCATCATCATCATATTTGGCTCTATAACCGGTTTCCGGTCCTGGCCTCCCGTAAAAAATCTCTCCACCGGATCCGATTTCGAGCCCATGTCATCCATTTTGGCATCCCTAAACCCTGGGCATCCTGGTCTACGCCATCCTTCCAGCGTAGGCTTAGCCGGCCTCGCTGTCGTGTTCCATAAATCCTACCGCAATGGACTTTCCGAGCAGGATCCTCTTCGCTCAGGCGAGCTAGGTGTCCTGCCCACCGGAGCCTACCGAGCTTAATTCTGTTCAAGATGTAGTAACGCTAGTAGATCTCATCATTATAGAGTCTCCGGAATCGTCCTTCTTCACACACGGGGCCAACAATTCTCCGTAAGACTTTTCTCTCGAACGCGGCTAAGAGGTCAGAATGCTTTTTGCTAAGCAGCCAAGTCTTGGATTCATATGTTTTACTGGTATGACCATTGTCTTATATACCAGCAGCTTGGAGGTTATGGTAAAGTTCCTGGATTTGAGGAGTCTTGACAGACTGTAATAAGCTTTGTTGGCTATAAGCAACCGTACGCGTATTTCTGGTTGCATGCTGTTATCGGCTGCTACAGTTGACCCAAATTAGTTAAAGGATTGCGCTACTTCAAATTCGGGCTCCACTATTTGAATTGAGGTACCAATGTTGGATCTTCTAGTCGCAGACGTGGCCAGCATGTACTTTGTTTTGCTCTCATTTATGTGCTGCCCCAGATTTCGTGCCGCCTGCTCGATCTGGATGAAAGGTTCCTGTACAGATCTTCGGTTTCTACCAACGATGTCAATATCGTCTGCGTAAGCCAGGATCTGAATGGACTTATAGAGGATTGTTCCTCTCGCCGTTACGTCAGAGTCTCGGATCACTTTTTCCAACGCCATGTTGAAGAGGGTGCAGGCCAGTCCTTCCCCTTGTCGGAGCCCGTTATAGATGTTGAACAGGCTTGATAGTGATTCGGATATTTTTACTTGACTTATAACGTTGGTCATAATCAACCAACATAGCCTTGTCAGTTTATTTGAGATGCCGAATTCTCTCATGTTAAGATCGTATACGCGATACTCAACAACGTTTTACCACGATAATTGCTACAGGTTGGGATGTCTCCTTTGTATGTATGGGGCACAGGATGCCTCTTCGCCAGTCTTCTGACATCGCTTCTTCCTCCTATACTTGCACTATTAGTTTATGAATTGCTTGGTGTATTACGTGGCCACCTGTTTTAATCAGCTCCGCTGGGATACCATTAGATCCCTGGGCCTTATTATTTTGAGCCGATTTATACCTCTGCTAACTTCGTCTATGCTTGGTGGCGGCAGCATAGTTCGGTGGTGGAAAATAGGTCACAGAGTACTGTTTTTGTAGATTATTTATTTTATTAGATTATTTAAAATATTGCACCGAAACTGGTGGTCCTATAGTGTACCGACTCATAACCCAAGAAGTCTGTTTTGATAGACTCACAGCGTTAGGATGGAATCTGAAGGTGGTGTTGGTATTTTTGGACCCAATACCAAAGTATCAATGGAACGAATTAAACGTCCCAGTGCAGCCAGTCTTCCAGAAATCTACGATATCGAGGTCCTAGATTAATCTATATAAAGGTATATCCAAGTGGTTTGAATTACATTTTATTGAGACAGTCAGGCGACCCACAAAGGCTTAATCTCTGACAAAACGCATACAAGGCATGATGCCTGGCACAAAAGGCTAAGAAACTGTGGACTGTGCGAGTGGACTTAAAAGAGCTGGTCCATTTTCTTAAAAATTATCCAGATTTTCTTCAAATTGTGTATCATATAAATACATATACATACATGTACATATGTGTATCTCCGATGGACAAAACTTTTTGTTGTTGGGCTCTGAGGCCCGGTGGTGCCCATATACATTTTTTTAAAAATAAGCCTGATTTTCGTTAAATATCTAGACATATATGTATCTTTGATGGACAACAATTTTTATAGCATTTTTAAGTGAACGTGCCCTTAGGCCCGAGGGGTGCCCATACACATTTTTTAAAAATTAGCCCGATTTTCTCCAAATTTTAAACACATGTGTATCTTCGATGACAACACTTACTATTGAAAGTTGGAAGTGATCGGGCCCCAAAGTCGGGGGCTCCCTAAAAAGTTTTACACATGCATATTCCGGTGACAACAGTTTTTGTAAAAACTTTGAAGTGATGGGGCTCTAGTATTAATTCTTTCCAAATTAACCCGGGTCAAACTTTACTCACATGTATCTCCTATTAGAGAATTTACATGAAAAATTTTATTTGTTATGGGTTGTTTTTTTATTATTGATTTGTAAATTGTTAAGAATTTATTGGATATTTGAAGTGCTGTTTCCCCGACACATCTCATTATTCCCCACCAACTTTGCTAATTAATTAATCAAATTAATCAGAAAATTTTCGTTCCTTTCAGGTTGTATGACACAAAAGCGAACAAACTTCGAGAAAAAGAAACTGCTACGAAACTGAACGAGCCAACTAAAAAGAACGAAAACCTAAACATCCTGGTCATGTTATGGTATTTCTTTTGCGTGGTATAAAACTAATGGAACTCCATGACATGTCAATGCCAGTCAGTGAATACCTTAGCACAAACGTTATATAGATACACGTATATAAAACACACGACCACTCAAAAGCTTCTGTGTCCGTTTAGAAATTAAGTGGGCGCACCTCCGACATAAACTTGATCAAAGACAAAGAAAGAGCAACAGTAAAGCGGAAATTTGCTATCTGTATAGTCATAGCTGTGTGTATTATATGTATGAGTGTGTGTGTTTTTATTGCATCTCATATGTCCGGCACACAATCAATTTGGTAGCTGCTTGCGGTGAGGAATTCTCGTGCCGCCCCAAGTCTTAATATCCTTGTTGACTTTTTCGTTGCTCCGGAGGTTGACACTGTGGACGACATAGCAAATATTTAACAGAAGCAACCATGGCGATGGAATGGATTACCGCAATTGATAAAAGGTGAGTTCTTCACATGTTGTTGTTGTGTTAATAAGTTTAAGCTGCCGGGCGGTTAGATACTTTTTATAACAAACTGGGAAATTGGTTTGCTATTTCAAAGCTACCAGCAATACTACCAAACACTAAGTAAAAAAAACAGCCATGCTCATTCGCTTGTGAAAAGTCCATCTAGATCTAGATAAATGGATTTAATTGTTAGTAAAAGGATTTCTGCGGTGTGGCCAAGAAGACAACACGCCAACTCCTCTTTAAGTTTCACACTGCCGGGAAAGCTAGCGAACATTTTTATGGCTATTTTTGTTTTGTATTTTAATTTTCTTTATTTATTTTAAAGTTGTACTTTATTTTGAAAATGTGTTTGGTCTGTACTGTTATCTTATGTTTATCACTCGCAGAGAGAAATTCACGCAATAGACAAAAGGTGGAAGTTGTTGAAAAGTTTGAAACTTTTTCCCGACTAGCGATTATAATTCTTTTAAACGTTTTATTTTAAATGGCTTTTTCTGTTTCATCTGAACTTTTCATTTCATTCATTTTCAAATTTAACCATAGATGTTAAGGAGTCAAGTTACTTCTCTGCACAAACAATAATATAAGCCGGTTATAGTCGGAAGTCACGACTTGTTAGGATGAGATAAAGTTATTATAGTTCGTTGGCTTCGAGAAAACTTTATCTCTGTTTGTTAATTTTTTAATATAATTGTAACTTAAACAAAAGTTCAGGACAAATTGAAATTTAGTCCTTTACTTACGACGAAAATGAAGCACCAAAAAGAATCGAGAGAAAATCCACACGCTCACGACAATTTTCAACGATCCCAATGAGTTCAATAAAGAAGAGACTATGCTGAAAAGCCTGTAGAATTTAACTCCTAACTTACTTTTGTCCCTGTTCCATATGGTTTGATAATCGCATTGATTCCAATTGAAAGCGACCCAAGGTCCTGCATAGCTTAGAGCTTTAAATGGATGTTTGGCCGTCCTGCGGTATTCACCAATGTATCCAGTATCGATCGGTCTCTATTCGTCTTCTGTGCATTATTGTGAATCGGTGTATTGCCTAGCCATAGCCATGTTTCATATAAAATTTAAAATTATACTTGATACTTACGCACAATGCGTTGATCTTTTGAACGAGTTTTCTCCCAAAAACTTCCAAGGTTTTCTCATCGGGTTTCATACATATCCATACTTACTTACTTATGTCCTGTGACCTCTGTTCTGAGATAGAGCGTTATCAACGCCAGCGCGCCATC
Organism: Nephrocerus scutellatus; assembly: GCA_947095585.1. Lineage (NCBI taxonomy): Eukaryota > Metazoa > Arthropoda > Insecta > Diptera > Pipunculidae > Nephrocerus > Nephrocerus scutellatus. Next base: position 107,450,691 of record OX352762.1, on the reverse strand, counting down.
GTGTTCGAAAGCATGAAAAGTCCAATTAGACAATTTTTCAACTTAGAGCGAGTTTGATGCACTGTCTGATTCAATTTTAAGTATTGTCACAAAATACAAGTATCGAAAAACTGAAATCCTTCCAAGGAGTTTACTTTGTTAGTTATAACAGAAAGTGTTGTCAGCGGAGATACACATGTATGCCAGGCCACTCTGCTAGTGCTAAAAGGCCTATTTTCAATTCATGGACAACGTGGAGCTGCTACTGCAACCTTCACCAAATGGTCAAAACAAACAAGGTCATCCGGGTGTAGTCTCCAGGCCATTCAGCCATTAAAGGGAACGAGGCAGCACTGGTCCCGAGCCAATCATTGCCTACAGCAAGAGCCACTTCAAAACTAGATAAAAGAGTGGGCAAAAATGCCATCGAGGCTAAATGGGAATCATCAACTACGATGAAATAAACCAAAAAACTTCTCAAATACAACATTAAAACCACAAAAAAAGCAATCAAGTTAAACCGATATACACTTAGATCCTCTGTCTGGTATATGACGGGACATGGCTCATTTAATGGCCACTTAACAAAAATGGGGAAATCCCAAACAGATCGCTACCGCTTTTTCGGCGAGGCAGAGGAGACGCCAGAACACATACTTTTTATATGTGATGCCCTCACGCGAAAAAGACGTCAATATCTCAAGGCTCACACAGTTCTATGGCAGAATGCCAGACCTATCGACCTGGCAGATATATTGGCATTCATAAAATGACTAAGCCATCACATAATGAAGTAGATATCTGGGATGCACAATAGACCTTAAGGTCGCAATAATAATAAATAAAAAAACTGTTCCAACTGTTAGGGTCTTAGAAATTGATCACAAGATTAGGCCACAAACAAACAAACACACCCAGATGGGATGTTAACATAGGGAATTAAAAAAGCGGATATTTTAATTACAGAATGTTTTTGTCGCATTCCAACTATTAATTCATTAAAATCTATGGGTTTTTTTAATTCACTTTATCCATTCAGGAATTCCCGTTGTCGATTGCCTTCCTTTACAAAATCCAACAGGATATAGCAAGAAGAATTTAGGTTTTTAGGTTCCTTACAACTTAATTTAAATGTTTTCATTTAAAAACCAAGAAGTCACTGTAAACTCAAAATCCAATCAGGGTAATTACAGAAGAATTAATATTTATGTAATTGTGCTGACTTACGGGGAATTGTGTGGTTTTCCCTTCTCTCTCTCACACCTCACCCACTGGCTATAATACACACCAAATTGGTTATGAAATTTAGTCGAAAACAATCAACTACCTCTGACTTGTTTGCCACGAAACCACGACTGTGAAAATATTTAATTTAGCGAGTGCCCCAACAAGATGACAATGGCAAAGCAATCAGAAATTGAAGTTGTAAGTCCTGTGGCATAGCCTTAAGTAATCCTATTATGTGCGTGATGTCAGGCCTTTGGAGAGAGTTTCCAAGTTCATCTTGTATGCATTCATTTTTGAAATTAGAAAAGTCCTGGTACAGGCTGTTAAGCACTTTTGGTATAAGATGTTTTAAGGATGAACGGAGACGGAGACGTACCAAAATCTTTTAATTATCCTTTCAATCTTTTCCGTTAAAGTAATTCTTAAACTTAATAATAAACTTAATTTTCCTTTTCCATTGTGGGATCTGCAAGGTTTTCTATATGTCCTACGGTAATAACATAAAGTTTCCAGTACCATAGTACATAGAGTAAAGTTCAATGGATTGCAAAGGACGATTAATAAATTCAGTTGATTTCTGGAATTTATTTCTGCCACTTCTGTGCGGGGAATCTATTCCGGAAATAATTAAAATTCCACCTTGGAATATTTACGCGCGCAAATCATCAACGAAACGTTCGTGTTGTCTATCTCTTGCGATATAGACGGAAGCATTTTACTCTTCCTTCCTCCTTCTTCGTCGAATTTAGAATTCTATGATTTATTCATAAGATGTTCTGCATCTGAGAGTTTCTCATCAACCACTTCTGTGCGTTGTTCTGAGTGTTTAATGCAAATCAACCATCAAAAGAAGGAGATGATGGAGCAGTTTCTTAGGAAATCAGCACTAACACGTCCTGTTTCTATTTCTATGCCAATGCGGTAGACACTTTTAGTGGTTTTGTTCTTCACCTTAAAGAGGCCACAATCTTACCGCGACTTAAATCTCAAGTGATGTGCATTAGACTTTAGTTATTCTAATGTTGGAACAATCAGCGGATGGGGCAAAATCTGGGGCTCACTCAAATAGCCTGTCGTGTAAGGAAGCACAATAACGGAGAATCACGGATATTAAAGCCTAGCTTATCAGCTCGCTATATGGATAGTTGTAATTCAGTCTAAGGACTTAACTAAGACTTATTACCACGAATGGGTGACAAACGTTCCGAGGTTAATAACTTGTCACGGAAAGCTTCTTAATTTGCCGTACGGATCCGGCCCTAAATTGTAGGTCCCCTCCATTTCTGTCCAAAAATATACATGCATAACACAAATGATCGCGAGAAGCTAGGCCTTGGGCCGCAACGGTCTGTCGCATCGAATATTATTAAACAGGTCTAATGGCATTCCGGCACTGGAGACTAGAAGTCTGGTCTAGTTCACAGATGGATCAAAGATGGAATTTGGAGTTGGAGCTGACGTCTTTGGACACAACCAAATTGTCGATACCTATTGTAAAGTCCCACGGTTTTCCAGACGGAACTCCATGTCATTGAGATCTGCGCTATGCTAAATCTTAGCAAAGGTATTAAGGGGCACTGATACCCTTGCTAAGTCAGGCATCACTTAAAGTGTTGTCGTCCAACCTAATGTACTCTAAATCAGTTAAATGCTGCTACGATGCACTGCAATCCCTTGCCAGACAAAGCGGGGGGTGAAACTCGGATGGGTCCCTGGTTATCAGGGAATTGCAGGCTATGAATCTGTAGAGGATCTAGCTAGGGCTGGCTCGGAATCTGTGCTCTAAAGACCTAAACCCTACTGTAGTGTCGACTGGGCTGCCGCCATATCGCTGATTAATAATTAGGAAAACAAACTTCGTCCGGCCTAATGGGAAAATGTCCCGGGCTAAGACAGTTAAAACGATTAATCAGGCCCTGTTCCTACAAGAAAATTCTTAGCAAGGATAGCATCAGAAAGCTGCTCTCTCACAGGTCACTGTGGCTGCGATTCGACTTTAACAAACTTAACCTAGGCTCAGGTACGGAATCTCGGTTCTGCTCGGTAGATGACGAATCATCCGAACACATTCTCTGTGAATGCCCAGCATTACTTTGGTTTATGAGGCGTTTTTTCAGAAAGAAATATGTTCGGCAGCAGAGTTGAGAAACTCACATTTACGATAAACTTTTACGATATCTGGTTAGATGAAACTAAAAGGAATAGGTGTTTCAAAATATGAAAATATGAATTAGTTAACATTATTACTAATTCAAATAGCACACAACAAGCGTTCCACTTATTCTTCTAGCTGTGACAAAAATGCCACTTGTGCGAGTACTGATCCTATGCAGAACCCATCCCAGTCTACTTCACAACATAAAAATGTATACGAAGTTAATGTAATCCATAAATGCTAATGAATCTACATAGAAACTTCCCGCCGAAAGTTTTATACATTCAAAGAATGTTCCATCAAATCAGAACGTGTGGAATGTTAAGTTGAATTCATGTTGTGATTGTCGTGAAGAAGTTGAAAGAAAATAAAAGTTTTTTTTGGTTTATCTAACTTTTGCCACTTAAACTCTCTAGAGAAGAAATTTGAGTTTGAAATCTATTTGTATTATGATTTTGTTCAAGTGTGTATTCATCCCTTGGTATACACGTAAATACCAAAAATTTACTTAAGCCACCTAACGATACATATGTCGGCGGGCAAGACGTTTGAAAATAGAACAAAAGGAACATTTCTATGCCTATAGTAGTTTAAAGTGCCCCTACAACATATACACGCACGCTTCAGGACACAGAAGATCAACCCTAACTTACATTCTTTGAGTCCTTTCAAGAATGGTAAATAAACACTAAAGCAAAAATAAACGGATTTTCCCTTCCATTAAAGTAATCAATCAATTTTGCAAAGTTGTGGCAGAAGTTACCACCACCGAATGGATCCAATAATTCACTCCACTTATAGATATTCCTCTTCTCTGATATTGATACTGCTGTTGAAATTTTGTTCGAAAGCCACGCATACTTCTAATTTGGAAAGTTTAGAATATTTCCTAAAATTTATAGAAGGGTTCACCACACCACCCAGAGCCAGAATGGATTCAAGAAGATAAATTTAATCCAAATTGAACAAATTTGATCGAAGGACCAAATTGTTGCACAAATGTTGCGGAAGAAATTAATTGAAAGGATTATACTCGATGTAGATATTAAGCCCAAGGATAATATACGAGGGCAGAGTGATAAGGAGAAGTCTTGAAAAAGAATTATATTAATCTTAATATAAAAAGTAGATAATTTATATAACGGGTGTTTTTTTAAGAGGTTGCCGATTTTTTTTTTGAATAAAACACATATAAAATTATGAAATGACCAAAATTTTTTTTTATTTGGTAGATAATTTTTTGGCATGTAACATTTAAACACAATTTCTGGCATATGGCTACCACGACTATTTTTCACAAATGTCATTCTGGAGGTCCAATTTTCCAGCACTTTTTCAAGCATTTGAGGGCGTATGTCAGCAATGACACGTTGAATATTGGTTTCCAAAGCGTCAATCGATTGAGGTTTATCCACATAAACCAATGACTTCACGTATCCCCACAAAAAGTAATCGAGTGGCGTCAAATCGCACGAACGCGGAGGCCAATTCACCGGACCATTTCTCGAAATAATGTTGTCGTTGAAAGTTTCTTTCAATAAGTCGATTGTTTCACGTGCTGTATGGCAAGTGGCACCATCTTGTTGAAACCACATTTCATCCATATCCATATCTTCAAGATTTGACAACAAAAACTCATTTAACATGGTTCTGTATCGATTTCCATCCACGGTAACGCGTCGTCCTTCCTCATTTTTAAAGAAATATGGACCGATGATCCCACCAGCCCATAGACCGCACCAAACAGTACATTTATCAGGATGCATTGGTAATTCTTGAACGGCGTGTGGATTATCTTTGCTCCAAATGCGACAATTTTGTTTGTTGACGCGCCTCATCACTGAAGAGAATTTTACGGTAAAAAAATGGATCTTCGTTCAATTGATTTAACGACCAATCACTGAATTCACGGCGCAAACGATGGTCGTGTGGCTTTAATTCTTGCACCAATTGAATTTTGTATGGCACCAAACCCAAATCTTTACGTAAAATTTTCCATAAAGTCGATGGACAAAGTCCAATTTGCTGAGCACGACGACGAATCGATAAATTGTCGTTTTCTTCGACACTGGCCTCAACGACAGCAATATTTTCTTCTGTACGAACTCTTCTCATTCTTGTCGGTGGCTTGGCATCCAAAAGAGTGAATGTAGACCGAAATTTGGTAATAACGTTCTTTATGGTGGTCTCTGACGGACGATTATGTGCACCATAAAATTCACGAAGTGCTCTATAAACATTTTTAATTGAACACTTATTTTGAAAATAAATTTCCACGATTTGAAAACGTTGTTCTGGAGTTAACCTATTCATAATGATTTGCCAAACAATACTGAGTAGAAATGCCACTTTGAGCTGTCAAAACAACTGTCATAAAATAAAACGACATCTATCGGAAAAACAAACCTCCTTAAAAAACACCCTTTACATATTCACTTGATTGAGGCCACATTTTTTGCAAACGTCTTTGCCGATTTGTACTTGTACGAAATTTGTTACCCGGAAATATTTGCTAGCTGTGAGTATCTTCCAAAAACAAAGTTATTGAATTAAAACGAAAATTAAGAAAATGCATGGAAATTTCAAAAGTTCTCTTAATGAACTGGCAAAAAATGGTAAAATAGTTTCGTCACTTGATTGAGGCCAATGAAATGAACTTGAAGTAGCGTTTTAATTGTGTCCCCACGGTCCGACGTGTAGTTACATTCCGTCTTCTTCAGTAAGCATACACAGTTTGCCTGATCCTTGACGAGTGCCTTTTGGATTCGTGGCGCTACTGGCATATCAACATTTCCTCCAACTGGCTCGTTTGGATCGTCTCAATTCAGAATTATACTCCGTAAGGGCGAACCTATATTCGTCCCAGCTCTTCATGCGTTTAGCAGTATTGAAAAGCTTTCTAACTTTTTCCTAAGTTTAGCGATCAGGTCATTCCACCAGGGAACCTTACGTTTACTCAGACTGGTTTTGGGAACACAGCTGCCGTAGTAGGAAGTAAGCAACACATAATTTAACTGATATGCTGCCTCATCTAGGTCATCTATGAACTTTATAGGAGTAGGTAGTATATCTATATTGGTGAGAACAAGTCTCCGATAAAGATTCCAATTCGTAGACTTAGCATCATATCTGAAAGAAGCATGTGCCAATCTGCCCGAAAGATCAAACCTTATGTGTTGATGGTCAGACAGAGAGGCTTCATCGGACACATGCCAGTTTTCGATGATACTAGATATAAACGGACTGGCAAGCGTGAGGTTAAATACCTCTTCGCGAATAGCATTTATGAATGTGGGTTTCAAGGCTTTATTAACAATTTCGACATTACTACTAATGAGATATTCTAAAAGACAACACTCACCCCTTTTGTTGATATCACTACTGCCCCAGACGATGTGATGCGCATTTGTGTCACAACCAATGATAAATTGTAGGTTGCTTTCCTAGCAGTATAGTGTGAGCTTCTGGACCTCATAGGGCGGAATGTTGTCAATTTGAAGATATGGACGCCTTAATCGAAACTACCCGAGATGTTTGGGATGGGATTTCACTTAATTATTTCAAATCCAAACCGTCTATTAGAGCTAATGTCAAAAAATGGCGGGCATACTCACTATTAAAATAAAAACATAATCATGTAATGTTAAAAACCTAAAAAAATATAAACATTTCTTTAATTTTTTTTCTTTTTTTTATAAGATTTTGAAGTGGCAGTGATGTAGCTATTTTATTATTTTTAGCAGTTTATTAACAGCGCTTTCGATTTGCTGGGTACAGTGAAGGTTTGATGTCCCATTTCGACAGCGTTCTCGACGAAAACCAGATAACGCTGTAGAAATGGGACTCCAAACCTTCACTGTACCCAGCAAATCGAAAGCGCTGTAAGAGAATTTGGGAAATTCCTTGCATTTTCCTTATTTCCTCTTTAATATTATGGGTTTGTTTTTGGAAGAAATGTACTTACTCACAGGTAACAAATATCTCCGGGTAACAAATTTCCTAGAGGTATTTGTCTAACTAACTCTGCCTTACTAACCCTGGAACACCTCCAAAGTAGGTATACATAGTATTTTCAATGTGGATATTAGTGCCAAATTAATATTTTTGACCGGGCAATACTATATACTCTTCTTTACATTCGCGGACTCGCGTTTTAAAAAACAAGAGAAATCTGTTGTAAACGAACTACAGTCCAGGTTTAATAGTTGAGCAAACCAAACTCTTTAGAATTTACAGTAAAAAACTACTTACTAGGAAAATTACATTAGCCGGGAACAAAACTTAAAAACGCTAACGCTGCGGACAGGGCGAAGTATATGCTGTGAAATCTTCACATATTTTTGACATTAAATGTGAATGCTAGAGCTTACACACCATTCACGTTTCTGGCTACTTCACAAATTCATATATCAAAACTCACTTTTGAAATCTCCTCTTTTATTCCTTGATACCTTAGTGTCCACGATGTGATATTCAAAACATTTTGCCGCCAGTGTTATATATCTTCGCGGCAAAATGTTTTTAATATCCACTGTGAGTCATTCTCTTCCTAAGTCGGCAAAAGAAGCGGTAAGTTGTGTTTCGTGTGTTTGTTTTTAATGCTAAGTATTGTTTCAGAATAGGTCCCAGCAACATACGTGGGCTGAATTCAACTTTTTTTTAATGTGTACGCCCATGTTCATGTCTACAGTCCAGAATACTGGCAATGAGATAAACTTAGGTATTTGAGAATTCTGATGCCTCAGAATTAAACCTGCCTGGGTATAACTTAGTGCTCTAGTAGTGATGTTGCTTCTACATTTTTACCTAAATTCAGCCAATGTTCCGAATTTAATTTCATATGGCATAAAGTGAAGGTAAAAAATCGCAACATACACTACTGTTTTATTTCTAGAAGCCCCAACGTAGACAGTAGCTAATAACGAGTTTTAAGTGCTGTCTGATTCAATATCAAGACAATATCACACTGAAATTGTTACTGCAGGCGATTTGAAGGTAAATAAGAGATAAATAACCTTACCCAACCCTTGTAAATGAGCCTACAAGAATACCTGACATTGCAATTCATTCCGCGAATACCCTTCACTTGTATCTTACCTCTAATCCTGATAAATACTCCGTCAATGTAGGTATTACCGCATTTAGGCTCATCCGGCCTTGTTTTGTATCACCTAATTTCTCGTAAATGAACCATGCAGTTAGAGGAAAAACAACCAAAAACAGTATGGCAATACGAGGAAGCCAATTGGGACGGCCCTAACAACTATTTTTGGGAATATTAACTGGTCACTGTTATTTCGCAACGTGGATGCCTCCGCTGATGCGATCATGAACATCATCCTTATTGGTATGAGAGACTTTATCTCTTTCATGAATAACTGTTAAACCAAAGGAAGTTGGATGGTATGACTCGAGCGAAAAAAAGGCTTCTAGGATTAGAGAGGTATGTTTTCAGTTTTAGAACGTAAACCCTACCGAGGAAAACCGAATAAATTTTAAACGATCCAGAAATGATTGCAATACCCATCTTCGGCGAGTCAAATTCGCCTTCGACCAAAAAGGCAAAGGCAAAAAATACTACAATGTCCCAAAGGTAGTAAACATTTTTGGTCATTCGTGAAAAGAATCAAAGATACAGCCTCGTCGTCGTTTCCAACGCTCATTTATAATGACATTCCAGTTGTTAGCTCTATAGACAAGGCTAATCTGTTTGCTGGCTGGGTATTATGCAGCTAGCTCCACGCTTTCAGATTGTGCATTGCTGCCGCCTGCACCTAAGAGTATTGAACAATCTTTGGGACAGATATTCATTCGTACTCGTGCAGTTGCTAGAGTTTTAAACGATCTCACCACTCACAGATGGTATTTCCCCATTAGTTCCGAAAAGGTGTTGTTCCAAGCTGGCATTACCATTGCGTAAGCTTTTCCATGTATCCTGTTCTTCTGGATTCTTCCCGAGAAGTTGAAAAACAGCCTTTGTCCAGCCCATACCCGAAAAAGATGAGCCGTCGTCTCCTTCATCGTCAATCTGGTGATCAAATTTCAGCTCATGAAATATCTTGAAGCCAACGAAATCCTTAGTGACTGACAGTACGGATTTCGTGGGCAACGTTACCGTTTCACCGAACAGTAGAACCGGTCTTTGAATCAATTTGGTGAAAGTAAGCTATTTCTAAGGCATTTGACAGAGTTTGGCATAAACCTCTTTTGTCAAAAATACGTTCTTATGGAGTCTATAAACAACGGCTTCATTGTGTTAGAAGCTATCTTTTGGACCGCTCAGTTTAAGTTGTCTTGGACGGTTTCAAGTCTGAAATACATAACATCAATGCTGGCTCTGTTTTGTCCCCGACACACTTTCTAATTTATATTAATGATCTCTTGTCAATTACTTTTAATCTAATCCATTATTTTGCTGACGACAGTACTCTCAGCTTCTTATATAAATTTGAGGAACATCCCTTTCCATCTAATATGGTACTCAGTGTATCGAACGAGATAGAGACTATGTTGAAAAATAAAATGGTTTTTTTTTGTTTCTTGGCAGGCTTGGTACTTCATTGTAGTTAGACTCAAGAGATGAAATGGATGTGACTCGTTTTATATTGGAATACGCGATTGTGTTGGCTTTTCATTAATTATGCTGATTGGTAGAGCTGAATCCGAATAGAATTTCTCAGATTTATTATATTTATATCTAATTTTGGCGGTAACTTACCCAGATTTCAAATTCGGAAGACTAACTAATTGTTAACTAGTGGAAATTGATGATTTCTCATATCGCGTTCGATTTGCAGTGTCTCTTTTTTGGTTTCGGTGTTGTATTACATACTATGCAAACCGGCATAGCTTTTTAAGCGAAATCGTAACTTTTCTTGGAGTAGGTTTTCGTGTTCAGCACGAAAATGATGATAGCTACGAGTATCAAAACAAGCAATGAAAATACGGACCTATCAGTTCTCCAACAACATAACCTTAGGCAAATGAAACGCACTAATGGATTCGGATACCAGTGTAAACCAGTAGAAAAATTGTATTATATTTCTTTTCGACTATAACCGAATGCAAAACATGCAGAGGCAAATGTTAAAGGCTATTCAGGTCAGGTCAGTTCATTTCAGTTCTCGTGCATGCATTTGTGTATGAAATGCACTTTCTATAGATTCAAAAGAAGATGAGAGAATCTTCTTATTGTTATTTTAACAAGGAGAGTTCATAAAAAAGATTTTTAACTCGACGTTGAAAAGTATGTCAAAATGAATTACATATCTCAGACCTGTGTATATGCTCTCAGAATCCTTGTCAGTCCTTCATGTTCTTTGTGTGTGCTGCTTTTGCAAGCACTCTATACGAGTTGTAGAATTCATTCACCACATTCATCTTGTGTCGTATGATATGATAAAATTCGCAACATGAAATACTGAATGTTAACAAAAAAATGAAATAAAAAAATAATAAGAGACTAGAAGTATGTGAATTTTAAGCTTACTGACGTTACCTAGTTGCTGTCAAAATGTTCCAAGTTATGTGCGTTTGCTATTTTCGAATTTATTTTCTGAAATTTATGCACTTGCAGATGTTTTCAACTGTACTCGTATAAATGTACCTTACAACTACAAACAATTTACTTTCCTTCAAATAGATACTCGTATAATTTTTCTGGATTATAAGTTAGGGATGTTAAGACAAGGATATGATTTGGTTTTCATCTTTTAAAGCATAATAGTTGCAGAGAACCTCGTTTTATACCACATTTTGCATTTCAAATTGAATGAAAAAAAAAAATCAGCAAATTTAATACCACCTTGCAAGTTCATGTGCTTGAAGTAGAGAGTTAAATTTTGTGTTTGAGTGGCTTTTACTTCAATTGAAATTAACTTTGAGCGACTTTTACTTTGAGTGACTTTTACTTTGAGTGACTTTTACTTTGTGTGACTTTTACTTTGAGTTATCAGAGACTTTTAGAAAGAGGTAATGTTGTAGGAGGTAATCTTCGAAACTACTGGACCGATTTCAAAAATTCTTTCACCAATATTTAGAATGGATTTTCAGGGTTAAGCTATATATGATCCCGTCTAAATAGAAGGGCCTTTCGTGGTGACCAATTTTGTAACTAAATAACTAAAGTCGACGAAAAACCGGACGAGCGAATGCGTTTTTAACGAACGCTGCCTTAACGGTAAGAGATATTTAATTTATTTTTATAAAAAAGTTGTACATCTCAAAAAGATCTATACAAAAGGCCACGATGACATATCTCTCTGTGTTAAGGTTAATACACAAATTGTAAAAATATAACTAAAAATATATTAAAGCGGCATCGTAATGAGTGTGCTGCACTGTTCTCTGCGCTGCTTTCTGTGCTGTGTTTTGTGCGAACATCACGCCAAATAGCGGCATCATAATGACTGTGTGCTCTGTGCTGCGTGCTATGTGCTATATGTACGTACTATAGTCTATTTTATATAAAAACGAATGTTTGTTAGTTTGTAATACAGCACTAAAACTAAAAAAATAGACAGCCGATTCAGCTGCAATGCGTCTTAACAAAATCTCGGTAAGCCACATAGTGCAAATACGAACCGATAGGTGGCGCTTTGTTTAGGCTTAGTCAACAGTACAACCCTCCCGTGGTAGTGAGCGTAATTCATGTGTTCGGGTGGCGGAGCGACCAGGAAAAGCTAGTATAATAAAAATATATATTATAAATAGATATATAAATAGCTATGAAAATAATTTTTTAAATTCTATTTTTTTTGTTGATAAAATATTCTTGTAGTGTGCCAATACTTTAATAAGCGTAAGTATTAACACTCCAAAAATACCACAAAAAGGCCCTCAAAAGACTCTGAAAACACTTCTAAAAGACCCTCAAGAGACCCCCAAAAATCATTCAAAAGACCACCAAAAGACCCCCAAAAGAAACCTTCAAAAGACCAAAAAAAAACCCAAAGAGACCCTAAAAGACAACCAAAAGAAGAAGTTGTTAAAATATATACTTTCCTGACAAATGTGAATGTGCATGAACTGAACTAACACTGAGCTGCTAAGAAATGTCAGCTCTCTAGATTGTGTGGAAAGTAATTAAAAAGGACCCCGAGTTACACGCGAATGTCCCTCACAAAATAAAATTTCCACTCTCAAGGTTGTGCGAAAGATGCATATAAAGGACCAGAAAGAAGTCGACGCAGGTCGGGCAGATCGCAGGATGATATTAGTTTCAAATTTAACGACTGGGCAACGTCTGGCACTCAGCTATATAATATATATATATATATTGTTACGAAATTTAGGCTTTCGAGTTCGTAAAGGATTTTGCAAATAAAACACAACACAAGTTAATTAATTTGCAAATAATAACTTTAATTAACAAATAGTAAAAATAATACAAGTTCACAGTTTTATACTGGACAACTTTTAAATGCACCACAAAAACACTAATAATACTTGTACTTTACAATAGTTCTCTTAGGTGGTAAGCTTTATCACTTTGCAAGTACTTTTACAACTTGACGGGTTAAATTCCAATTAACTAACGAATCCTCTGCAGCGAACGCCTTCTTTTATACTCATTGAAAACTTTCAAGAAACTTCCAATCTTATAGACAGAAATATCCAGAGAATTGTGGCCTTATTCCCTTATTTACAACTAACCATACTCATACCACAAAACATGTTCAATCATGTACTTACACAAAAACCGGGAAAATCCCTCAAACCGGTTTGACTACATTTCTGAACAGTAACAGTACATATTTATTTAAACTCACAGGCGGTTACATTTCAAATAATCTTACCACCTAAAAGTATGCTATAGAAAAGTGTTTAATTCTAATTCAGTGCCTATTTTAAGTATGCAGTGTGCACATTGCGATATATCTTAGGATTCGAAATCAATTTTCTGCGTTACTAGCTACTTTTCGTAACAATATTATTATATTATATGTCAACTGGACGCTGAAAGATACCGTGCATTGCTTGAATATTCTGCATCTACTGCGTCAGCTTAAAAAGCTTTGTAAAATTTGTTTGTCACGGTCCATAATTCTGCAATACATGTATTGTCCCATTTTCGACTATAGAATTGCTTATGCGACTCTAAACTTTTGTGGGGCATTTGCACTGTAAACAGCTTCTCATCTGTGTTCTCGATTTTTTTAAGCAGGTACCTTTAGCCCGACGTAAGAGTACATCCTTTCCTTTTGCTCTGTACTGTTTAGCTTCCAGGCTGTTTTTTTTTCATCCTTCACAGCCAAGCACATTTTGAGGCTTGATTGCTTTCAAGACCAGATAGCTTGGCAACAAAACTGTTTTAGAGATTTCTCTTTTTGGGTTCTTAAGCTTCAAATAACGCAATAATTGTTTTTGCACGTTTTTTTGACATCGTAACAGAAGACAATAAAGGAAGTTTAGAAAATGGAGAACGAAAATGAAATAAAAACAAATTCAAATCGTACGGTGTATGCGTGTCAGGTTAAAAAGTATTTCGTCAACGTCATTTGTTCGCACTCGGTGATAGAGTGCAAATACAGAATTAACTCTGCAAGCGAGTGGAGAAAAATGATACGCTGGAACATTTATAGCAATACTGTTTGGATCATTTAACAAATACTATCTATATTTGAGCCTCTTAGGATTCTGTTCTACGCATTTGCATTATCCAAGTCAACATTGCCCGAAGCAGCACCTGATTATGACCGTTGAATCTTAAATACCCATTGTACATGCTACAAAAATAAGGACACAAGTAGGATGATGTTTAGTTAACTCAGTGTAAAAACACCGGAAAAACCAAACTAAACATTGTCCACATCGTCATCATTATAATCGTCCCATCCACCATCATCAACGTGTTAATCCACCGTGAAAATTTGCCGAGGAGGGAATACATAAATTGTAGGGAGGAAAATATGTGTCCTATGTGCCACGGAATGCTAAGAATTTTACACCAAGATAAAAAGGAGAAGGAATAGTACGAAACCGTTGCCTAAGCCCGCCGGCAAAGATATCTTCATTTTTCAAGCAAATAACACTTAAACGCATAATGGAGGATAAATAATGTTATGAAGATAATAGACGATAGGGATTTAGATATATGACATTCATATACGTTGACTAATGCCGCGGCACGATAAAAACATTTCGAATTTCATGTTTATGGAAAGAGCAAGTGGAAGAATGAACTGCAGTGTGACGCGTACAGGAATTATTCACTCAAATTATTGGCAGTTATTAAGTTTCTTGATCGTATTTGCTGTTAACTTTCACACGATCCTTATATAAGGTTACATTTTTTGTTTATATCAGTGCGTTGTACAGAGTGTGATGTCTGGCGAGAAATGAGAGGAAAAAACGAATAAAAATATTTATTATGTGCTGATTCTGTTTTGTTTAGTGGTAATCTTTTGATACGTAAGAGAAAATTAATGTTCTAAACGCACTATTGAGTTCTAATCTCTGGAGCTGAATAAGATGTCTTCTCTGCAAATGTAAAGAAGTCCGTAAAATTACTTACATACCGTGCCTTTCTTGGCCTATGGGTTAGCGCGGATTCCTTTTGAAATATGCATTCCTAGTCAATGAATATTAAAGTTTTTTTCCCACTGACGAATTTTCGTTCATATGTTCTTGGGTCACTCTGAACCTTAGAGTCATAATGTTTAACAAAAACATTTTAGAGGTGGTTTAGGTTCTGGTTCAGCTGTTTGTATGTACATAAATGTATTGATGATACGAGTATGTATTTTTTTTTTTAAATGATCATGTAAAGCAGTCAAGTAAGTTTCTCTATCTCTCCAATACTTCTGAACTCCAGTACTTTTGAACCAGTATTTACAATGTTAGTGAAAGCATAGGCATTTGAAATTCAAGATCTTTTGTTTTTTGATATCGGGCAAAACTTGGTCGACTGGATGAGTAGCTCTCTTTTGGACCGTACAGGTCGCATTGGACGGTTTCAAATCAAATGTTAACCACATAAACAGTGGTGCTCCCCAAGGCTCTATCATGTCTCCGAAACTCTTTCCCATTTTTAATAATCCTTGTCAACTACTTATAACCTGATACATTCTTTCGCTAACGACAAAAATTTCAACCACTTCGCAAGTGAATCTTTAACAACAGTATATCTTTAGAACAATAAATTGTTACCTCGACTTCATAGTAAAATTAAAAGAACACAATTGAATGCAATTTAATGCTTCTGAAACTCAACATAGTCTTATGAGTATGTCGTCGAAGCGAAATATAAATTTCTATTAATTAAAGGAACGAAATCTCTCTGATCGTTCCTTTGTTATCTCTAAAAATGCTGCGAAATATTTCGGTTTCCTAAGAAAGTACACGAAACATTCCACTACCTTATCATACTTGGCTCTTCAATCAGGGTACATTCAAAGCTTCTCGGAAAGAATCGCTCCACTCATTACTTCACAATGACATTCCAACTGTCAGCTCTATGCTTGCTTCACATTTCGAAACTAGCTCCACGCTACCAGATAGCGCTTTGTCGTCGCCTGTATTTGCAAGAGTCGAATCCTATATGGGACAGATTTACTTTCGTACTTGTAAAGTGGCTAGAGTATTAAATGATCTCAACATTCATAAATATTTTGGGCTGGATGGTATTCCCGCTATAGTTTTGAAGAGGTGTTCTGTAACGTTGGCATTGCCACTGCGCAGGATTTTCCATTTATCTAATTCTTCTGGAGTTGGCCTGTTCCTAAAAAAGGCGAACGGTCATCCCTTTCCTCGTACCGATCTATTGCGCTTACATCCATACTTCCTAAAGTCATGGAAACGCTGATCAATCGTAAGCTTATGCAATACCTTGAATCTCAGGAAATTCTTAGCGACCAGCAGTACGGTTTTCGAAGGCAACGTTCTGCAGGTGATCTGATGACATATCTCACCGAAAAATTGAACCAGTATTTTTACAAATTTGGTGAAACTAAAGTTGTTGCACTCGATATTTGCAAGGCATTTGACAGAGTCAAGCATCAAGCTCTTTTGTCGAAAATGAATACTTATGAAATTGTATTCCCTGCTGCTACTTCCTTTCTGACCAGTGTTCACCGCATAAACGCCGGTGTTTGCCAAGGCTCTGTTTTGTCTTCGACACCCTTTCTCATTTTCATTAATGATCTACCATCCGCTATGTCTGATTCAATTCATTCTTTTGCTAACGAAAGCACTCTTAACTTTTCATGTGAGTTCGCGCTTTCTGCACGCCCCTCTTCCTTCAAAGTGGAACTTGAACAACAACGTATGTTAGGCACGTTAAATTCTGATCTTGACAGCATAACAAGGTGGGGACTATACAATAAAGTAGAATTTAACGCTTTCAAAACTAAATGCTGTCTTCTGTCGTTTAAGCGTAATTTAAACCCCCAACATTTATCCATGAATGGATCCTGAATGGATCAAAGAAACTGAAAAACTCGCAATACTCGGTATGTGCGTCAATAACAAGCTTCGTTGGAACGACCATATATTCGCCATCGCTAAGAATGCTGCGAAATATTTAGGTTTCCTAAAACGGTGTAATATGTACTTCACTCCTTCAGGCCTGGCTACTCTTTACAAGGCATATATTCACCTTAAACTTGAATAGAACTGTATTGTCTGGGCAGGTGCTCCCAAGACCTTATTGCATCTACTCGACAGAATTCAGAACCAAATATCGAATCGCTTAAACATAGTAGGAATGTTTCCAGCTTGCCACTATTTTATCGATTTTATCACTAGCGGTTTTCAGTTGAAATAGTCAGGTTTATTCCGTATATATCTTCCAAACCCATCCGCATTACCAATGGCACTACTCAAGCCAACAAGTCAACCACTTCGAAGGAAGTGTAATATCTCATTATAAAGATAATTTTTGGTTTTTGCCTTCAAGCACGATAAATAGCCTACTGGCCTGAACCAAAAACTAGCTTTCCAATGAAAATATTGCGACAATCGACTCGCATTTAAAATCGCAATTGGCTGACGATGGGTTGTGCGTCAAAAAATATTTCACTTACTTAGCTACATACAATAATCTCAGGATTATTACTATTAACACAGCCAATGTCATCAACTCTGAGATTAAGTGAAGGATTACATTGGTTAACAGGTGCTCCTATAAGCTCACAAGTCACTTATATCTATTATCCGTTTTATTATTAAGCGCAGAACCATGTGAAAGTAGGAGAGACAAATCCTCCACAGGAGCTTTGCCCCGACCTCCTCTCATACTATTTCGTATGATTTTTTCTTTTAAGCTTTAGCTTTTTTATATACTCGTATAAAAGATTAGGAAAAGAGTGCTTCAGTGAGTAGAGTAATAGACGTTCGTCCTGGCTGTCCTCCGTTTAATTCATTGCCGAACATAAAATATTTATTCCTAATTCTACTTCATTTCCTTCGAATAAACTCTTCTCTTTCTAGAATTTTCGGTTTTTTTTTGTTTGTTTTAATACAATTTCGGCGCTGACCACGCAAAGGCGAGACACACCAACTAAAAGACTTTAACTGCATTTTTATGCAAAATTTATGACTTTTGTAAAAAAGTTAAGCAACCATTATCACGAGTTATTAATCATTTGTTCCAAGAAACTCATTTTACCTTTTGGTCGAACACTAAAATGCATACCAAACTTGGTTTGGCAAAAATAATTGTTCCATGGTGTGCCACCGTATTTATTACTTTTTTGCTACCAATATGCCCAATCCGATAATTAAAGGTTTTTTCACTGCTAATATTATGGTGTCGCAATGTGAATACACTCCACGTCACTTGAATATAAACGAACATTACGCTCATATCAGACCACCAAATAAGCTTATGAAGTAGCCTTCTTGTGTGCTTTTTCTGAAGAAGAATCAAAATCGAACAAAAATGCACAAAACATAATGCTGCAGGAATTACCGTTACCGTTTTTTTTATGCTTTTTGAATTCCAAAAAATAAAACACTGTTTTACGTCACTTGAAGGAAAGACATTTCATTTGGATGGTCCGGACTGACCGTCCTGAAGCACTACTTCCAAGATATAAAGAGAGAACCAAAACGACTCTCCACGTCTAGCATAGCTGTGAAGAGTGTGATGACTTAAAGTGCGACTACTGAACAGGACCGCAAATGTCTACAAATAAAATATAAGAAGAATCTTTTTCTAAGTTTGAGAATATTTTGACAATTCCTAATTTTGACAAGATAATACTTCAATCCGCCACGAGAAGATCATAAGAAGTTTGATATTCGATCAAATTGATAGCTTGCTTCAGGTGTCACAATACTCACTGAACCTGAGTATTGTGGAAAATGTGTGGCGTTGTTCGCAGAGTCTAGAATCCGGAATTTAAAGTTAGGGAGTAGCTCATTATAGGAATTATGCCAGGATGAACTGTCATTTCCTTAAGTTATTTGAAGGAACACTACGATAAAAAAAAATAAAAAAACGTTCCCTTGTAGGAATGTGAAAAAGCTTAAAGAAAATACCTGCGTTCGTGAGTTTTTCTTTCGATAATAACTTACATTAAAATTAATAGAAACTCTACTCATAAGAATTTATAGAGCCAGCTATAGACTACAATAAGTTCCAAGGTGCTAGGGAGACATGTGCGAGTGATTTTATTACCTTAAGCAGGAAAATTTTTTTCGATCATACCAGGTCTTACAGGCCTATCAGCCTTACCTTGAAGCTATGAAGAAAATATTAGATCACTACATAAGGTCCAACATACTTCAAGTAAACCCTCGTAAATCCCGAGTCAACACGCATGCCAGACTGGAAAATCAACCAAAACAGTATTAGACGAACTGACAAGTGATTTCGAAGACACACTTCGAAGCAAAGAAATGTTAATGTGCGCCTTCGTTGATATACAAAGCGAGCGGTTTTGACAACGCAAACATTGAAGTAATTCAAATTCAAGCTAGATCGAAGGAAATCGACTCCTCTATCCTAGGATAGGTGCATGATAAAGAGTACGAAAATTCAGGCCTCATTCGTTAACAAACGCATTAAAATAGCGGCAATGGGGGCTGCCCACAAGTTGGCATTCTATCGACTCTCACATGATCTAGTCTACATTCAAAAGCACGATAGCACAACGCATGCAATTTGCTGTCAAACTATTTAGTAAACGACTGGTGCAGAGAGGTCGACCTAAGTGTTAGGCCAGACAAAATATTTTGCACTCTATTCACAAAAAGGAAAAAAATAACGCTTCGTGCACTATGGTATGGAAAAATCCTTCAAATAGTGTGGGAAGCCAAATATCTAGGGGTTATGTTATACTGAAAACTAATATGGAACTCCCACATGTCATATATCACTAGCAAAGCTAATAAAGCTTAATACGCGAATTTTGCATGCGATATATCAAGGTATCTAGGAATCTGAAACCATTCCATCGTCGTGAAAAGAAGGCTTAATAGTAAAACTTCCAAAGAAAGGTGATTTGAGCAACTGCGAAAACTGAAGAGGAATTACCCTGCTAAGCACCATAAAGTGGTCTCCTAATAAAAGCTATGCGCTTACGGAATGCGTTAGAGGCAATTTTGAGAAATGAACAAGCACGATTTCGGCCAAACCGTTCTTGTACTTATCAAATTAACACCCTGCGGATAATCATTGAACAGTCAGTTGAGTATCGCTCTCCTCTGTATATAGTTTTGTAGGTTTTTAAAACGAGCTTGTAATAGCGTGGGCCGAAACATGATGTGGCAGATTTTGTGTAGCTATAGTGTTCCGGAAAAACTTATCAACATCATCAAGTAGCTATACGGCGACTCAAAATGCCGCGTCATTAATAACGGTCATCTTGGCTCACCTTTCAACATCTACTCGGAAGTCAGGCAAGGACGCACCCTCTCAACATTGCTTTTTACAATTTTCATCGACTGGGCGATGAAAATAGTAACCCGTACACCATCAGGTTTGCCATGGAATGTTTTTCACCGCCTAGAAGACCTGGACTATGCCGATGATATCTGTCTCCTATCACAATCGCTAGGTGACATGGACCGAAAGTTAAACTACCTAGAATTCCACGCTAACAAAGTGGGTTTTAAAACTAACGTCTCAAAAATGAAACTACTTCGCGTTAACGCTAGTGGATCAAGTGATCTCTCGATTGACGGACATCAGATAGAGGAAGTGGATAATTTTTGTTACTTGGGCAGCTGGATGTCAAAAAAGGGTGGTGCTGACTCGGATGTGTGCTCTCGTGTAAACAAGGCGCGACACTCCTATAGTATGCTAAATAATGTCTGGAACTCTCACAAATCTCCCGGAATCTGAAGCTAACGATCTTCAGATCTAACGTTCTTTCAGTACTCTTGTATGGCTGCGAAACGTGGAAAGTCACAGAGTCAATTGCGACGCGCCTTCAAGTCTTCGTCAACAAGTGCTTAAGGCGGTTACTGAGAATAAGATGGCCGGACATTATCACCAATCAAGACTTGTGGAGAGTAACGCAGCAGGAAGCAATCGCGATCACTATCAGACGACGAAAATGGAGCTGGATTGGCCACACTTTGAGAAAGCCAGTGGATGATATTACGAAACTAGCGCTCGATTGGAATCCACAAGGAACCCGCCGAGTTCATGGACAAGGACAAGGACAATAGAAGAGGAAGCAAGATCCCAGGGGACAGAGTGGCGTCACCTGGATCCTCAGGCGATACATCGAGTTCGTTGGCGGGCGTTTGTTGAAGCCCTATGCTCCCCCGCGAAGTAAAGGAAATAAAGAAAGAATATAGGCAGGTATTGTTAGCAATAACTAAAGGACCGAATTGTTCAATTAAGGTTCCAATAATTTTAAAGGCTCACTTCCATAATTATTTGTAATATTTTCAGGGTTTTTTGTAGTTTTCCCTTACCATGATCCATTGATTCATTGATTTATTGGACTCACATCGTTTTAGTTTTGTTATCGTTTTCCGTATTGCTTTTTTCAATGAATCTGAGAGAATTCTGAGAAAAAAAATTCAAATTGAATGTGATATTTTGTAAATTACATTCCTTCGATTTTTGTAGTTTTCACAAAGAGCTTAGGCCACCTTATAGCCGTTTAAATATAAAATAAACTCAAAATAAAAAAAAGTGACGTGGAGTGTATATTGAAAATAAAATTCCTGCAAACGCAGCTAAAAACTTCACATCGTGCTTCATATTATTACAAGCAATCGTGTCCTTGCATACAAATACGATGCTCGTAGGGCATATTGTTTATCATATACCCGTAGGTAGAAATATTATTATGTAATTATACGAGATTAATTAAGGGCCATCTCCATCATGTTTGGACGTTAATGGCTTCGTAAGTCGTGTTTGTGTAACCAAATTGAAACTGGTCTTACGTGATATGCGAATGACGGAGTAAATTTTTGTCATGACACGTACAGTATAAAATTTAAAAGTCAATGCCAGACTTACTGAATGGTACTTTGGCGACAACCTCGTCGCATCATCAGACATCAGCGGTGACAATAAAGTTGTCTCGCAGAAGTATTTACAACAATACATGTTCACTGATATTGACAACTCATTTGCGTATTTAAATGTGAAATTTCTTGGTAAACCGCTAAAAACTCCCATACATAAACGAAAATCCATCCCGCCACAACGCAGCTATTCAATGAAAATCCTGGGAAGCTACAAATCAAACGAAACTGCACATTTTCTTTATTTCCTTTCTATTCCATCCATTCTCCTATTATTTATATTACATTTGTATTTCAGACCTTGTGACAGGAATCTTCGAGATGCTGAGCTGATATCATGTCGTCTGAGACGAGTGGAGCCACTGTGTCGCCTGCCCGGATCAGCACTGCAGCAACTTGCAATGTGCGGATTCTATGAGGATTTGGAGAAAGGAGTTACTCGTAAGTGTCGTCGGTTGGTTTGTTGTTTTCGCTTGGTTTTAGTCTTAGGAACGATATCTATTTTGGCGTGCAAGTGCATTAAATCGAGAATAAAATGCGCTTTCCATCCAGTGACATTGTTGAGCTTGAACCTAACCATGTTAGTGTTCCAATTAAATTATCTACGGTCTGATGTCGCCCGTTAAATATGGAACGGAAGAAAAGACACAAACCAAAAAAAGAAAACCACCAACCTTTGAAAGTTTACACAATTTTTTTCGATGAAATTAATGTTCTCTTTATCTATTTGTTTTCCTTTCGTTGCTAGTTTTTCGTGCCGGCGAGCAAGGACGCTTCTGGTATGCTGTCCTCGGGGGATCCCTTGAGGTCAGATACCATGCTGCAGACACGGATAGCAAGGTGAGTCCAAAGTTTCAGTTTTCCTTCTTTATCTTTTTTGTGTTGCTTAATTGTTATTACATTCTTATTGCACCAGTATCTAGGTATGTGTGTGTGTTGGTAAAGTTGGGTTTCACCTTTTGATTCTGATGACGTGCGCTGTGTTGCCAAGAGCCAAATTGGCGAATAAATTGCTTAAAGTTTACATTTTTGCTTTGCTGTAATTTGAGACGAAAGATAATTTGGTTGTGAGCTTAATTTTGTGTAAATTAAGGGTAGAGGGCAAGTAAACTGTCCTTCGGTTGGGTGCTGCTAATAATTGCCAAAGGGCTTTGAAGCTTGAAGTTTTAACGGTGTTAGTAGACACCTTTTTTCCATTGGATTTTGATTACCTGTGTACTCTATAGAATTGTGTCATATATTCTAGGATTTCATGATACTTTAAGAGCAGTAAAGGTCAAGTGAATATTTTTTTTTACATTCTGTCACCTAGCTTTGAATAGTTGGACAACTTTTTTTAATTCTAGTCCTAAATTGCAAAGTGCTGTAATTTTCTTCTTAGCCAAATTCTCTCAGTTTATATCGATACGTGATTGACTGTGAGATGATATGACGGGAAGATGATGACGTTTTTAAAATGATTTACTATAGGCACTGCTAATTAGCTATTTCATATATCATGAAGAGCTTTACCTTTTGTAGCGTTTGCCCAGCGGGTTTAACCGTGACATTTTCCATACATTATTATATTACATAATCCATATATTAACTGCTATAAAAATGATTCCAATATATTTTTGTAGATGTAATTTCGACTCACTTAAACTTTTGTCCCGTTCTGATATTTTCAAAAAGTTACCATACTTATGAGGCAGCCCTTTTTGTTCTTCTTGTTGAATTTTTAAAAAGTTTCATGATATTTCCAGTTGGGACAATAATTCTCTATTTCTCAAATAGTTTTCTATGATTTTCCAAAAATCTATTTTCGTTACAAAAACTCAAAATATGTGATATGACCATATGAGGCAGACAAACAGACAAACAGGCGGAGAACGGTGACATGTTAAGAGTTGATTAAGTTTTTGTGTTAGATTTTTGCACCGGCATTGAATTACCCATTAAATCAACCCCTATTTCCTTGCCAAAGACATGTATACAACCTGGAATACAATACTGAAAGCATTACTTGATGGTCGAGCTGCTTTCGATGGGCACTTCTTTTGTTATTAAAACAGCTCTACTAACTGTGTTCTGTTTTTAAAGATTGCAATTTTGTTCCACTTAGATTTACGGAAATCATAATTACCACAACATCGTCCGGTGGCAATTATCTTATTTTTTCTCCGAGTCTACGTCTCTTCATTTCGTATCTGGAGCTGTTAAATAAAATCTGAAGGTCATCCATCACCAATTGACTGACATGTTTTGTTTTTAGCCTTTTTTATGTTGGGTAGATAGCAATAAAAGTGCCAATGTAATAAACTTAGTAAGGTAAAGGGTTTTTCAATAAAGACATAATATAACATAAGTTTCGGCGCTTCAAGTGATCAAGAGGCTTCAGTTCTTGAGTTAATTTGATTTGATAATGGTTTACGTAAAATTCACCATAATGTAGGCTGAGAGATTCCTAATTTCTGTGAATGGCGTGGAATCGACTGATTTGGCTCATTTTGAACTGAAGCACTTACGACGGCGATATTTGCAGTACTTCGGCCGTGCATTGTCTCACTGGCACAGGAACATTCTATAGTGAATATGTTGACTCGAATTTATTCAATATGGAATGCCATAATGATAATATATTGATAAAGTAGCTTCCATTAAGAAAAATATATATATTAATTACTAAATAATTAT